>CM070022.1:40596087-42057337 GCA_036247105.1 Cirrhinus mrigala
ATAAAACATAAGGTGGGCAAAAATAAAACATTTCATAGGGCCCTAAACATGTAATTTTTGCTCAACTTTTAATAAACTGATGTTAAAGTTTCATGATTTCAATTAGTTAGACATGCTTTTTGATATATAAAATGTAATTTAACCATTAAAAAGGAGTCCAGAAACATTAAAACTGACAAAAAGGAATCCAGGAAAATTAAAACGGAAAAAAGCAGAATTTGGAAAAAAAATAAAAATAAAACGGAATTTGGGAAAAAATAAAATGGATTTCATAGGGCCCTATCTCAGTCTGTCCCCACTTCAGATTTTGTGTGTTTATATACTAGAATGTTTCAAACCTTAAAATAAACTAGTATACAAAGTTTGGAGACATCAAAACATTATTACGTTTTTGAAGGAAGTCTATTTGGTTCACCAAGGCTGCATTTGTTTGATTAAATATACAGAAAAACAAACACAATTTAAAATAACTTTTCCATTGTACTATATTTTAAAATGTAATTCATTAAAATACTGAATACCGAAACTAAGCTGAACTAAAACTGACCTAAAACTGAAATAAAAATAAACTAAACCTAAATACTACTATTTAAAAAACAACAACAACAAAAAAAAAAAAAAAAAAAGATTAAAAAAAACAAACAAACAAACAAACAAAAAAAAAACACATAAAATTACCAAAAAACAGACAAGCTAAAATGAAAATGAAAATAAAAATAAAAATACGCTCGTAAAAATAACAGTGCTTTAAAAGGTTCTTTACAGCGATTCCATAGAACCACCATTTTTGGTTCCAAAAAGAACCATTCAGTCAAAGGTTTTTTTAAGGAACCATCTATTTCTTACCATTTTATAATCTGAAGAACCTTCTTTTTCCACAAAAACCTTTTGTGGTTCTTCAGATGTTAAAGGTTCTTTATAGAACCATTTAGACAAAAAAGGTTCTTCTATGGCATCGTGAAGCACCTTTATTTTTAAGAGTCAAGTCAATTCAAAATATTAACAAAAACTGTAATAGTATATACATAATATTTAAATAACAAATTAGATCATATGAGCTATAACTGTTTGTTTATTTTAGTTAGGTTTTTTTTTTTTTAAAGTGTCTTAATTTTCAGCTTATAAAAATGTACAATCATTTTAGTTTTAGAATAGCAATTGTACATCATGAAATCCAGTGAAATCAACAAGACTCATGTTGCATGCATGTAATAAAGCAGGGTCGTATCTGATGCTGCGATAGTTTAGGGAATCAGACTCTTGCTATTGATTTAACTCTCTTGTTATGTTGGATTGGATGCTAGCAGATCTCAAACCACCAACTGTTATTTTGGCAAAATAAGGTCAACAAGGGGAAAAAAGGTCAAACTCCATAATGAAAGTTCACCAGGCAGCACAAGAGGAAATTTAGCCATATATATACTCTAGCCCCAGAGTTAAATGAGTCAGGTCAAAATCATGTGGCACTACCTAACCCAGTCAACACGGTCATCAGCAGAGTTAACAAAGCGTCAAGGAAAATCCTGAAGAGGCACAGCACATACCGCAGATGGTTCAGACACAAACAACCGACTGTTATTACTGTATCCCGGGACAGAACGTCACTTCCCTGGACTGAGAGTCTCCGGGGACTGGCCCGAGAAACGCCTGGAGGTTCTCCAGAAATGCCAGTGTGACAACCTAGAAATGCTAATGACAAATGACACCATTAATGCATGCTATGAGGGTGAAAAATACGATGGTGAGACAGATCTACACGCGTCACGGCAGACGTGTTTTTCCGATTGCAACAATATTAGCAAATCACAGCGGTGGCGTTGATTCAAATGACTCAAACTGGACTTGGGGGAATAGAAGTAAAATAATACACAAAAGCGTGTCATGACCCATTTAAATGTTATGCAAGGTCTCGAAATACTTCTCAGGTCTGCTGTAGATGCCTCAGAACAAATAACAGACAGCAAATAACAGCCACACAACAACCACTTTTATCTGACAGGGTCGTTTAGAAAATATGAGTGGAGCATTTAAAAGTCTGACGTCAATAAGATTTTTGGTAACACTTTCTATGAAGCCCACATTTATAATACATTATGAGGGTGTTCTTAATGAATGTATAATGCATTATAAAAAATCTTATAATACATTAAATCATCTTATGAATATTCATAAGAACAGTTTTAATGTATTATAATATTTACTTATTTGTAGTTATAGCTTAAGAGTATGATGATTTATGACACACAATGAACAATCACTTAAATGTTAATTAACAATGGATTATATTTCTCATAGTTATAATATAAGTCTCAAATCTTGCTACTTTACTTGAAGCAATCAATGACCAATTATAAGTATAGTTATAATAACAAAAAAAAAAAAAAAAAAAAAAAAATAAATAATATATATATATATATATATATATATTATATATATATATTATATATTTTTTTTTTTTTTTTTTTTTTTTTTTTTTTTTTTTTTCGCAAACAGCCATAAGATCAGATATTAGATCAGATGAATGTGTAATGTTGAACTTGAATTTTTACTGTAATGTCGGTTTGATTATTTTCATGGTACCCTTTAGTCACCTGTTAATTAGTAACTCTGCAACTGTGTCAACTAGCAGTCACAAGAGTATTAGTAGTATGTCTGCTATATATGTACCAACACTTTATTTTGATGGTTCCCCAAAAGACAAACTGAATATAAGTAACTTGGCAAGTACAGCAAAATTCTACCCACCCTAACCTTAACATAAGCCTACTAATACTCAGAGTTAGTTGACATGTAGTTGCAAAGTTGCTTATAGTCGACTATAGTCAGTAAACTAAGGGGAGCATCAAAATAAAAATGTAACCCAACATATAAACATTGCAATTTTTTCAGCTGAAATTATTAACTAGCTCACATCCAAATTAATCTTAGCCTCACAGGGAACACTCAAATAACACTCCACACCTAACCAGATGTAGTAAGATACTGTGCAGATCTTAAATACACAATGTCAAGATATATAGCCCATTATAAGTGTAAAATAAGAATTAATATGGTGTTCATTGTGCGTTATAAATAATCCTAATCTTAAAAGTTATAACCACAAATGCGTAAGCATTATAATTGTATCATAATTGTTGTTATAATTATTTATAAGATGATAGGACATATTATAAGGTTTTTTATATTGCATTATGCATTCATTATAATGCCCTAAGAATACCCTTATAATGTATTATAAATATGGACTTCATAGAAAGTGTTACCAGATTGGTTTAATGCTTTTGAAGTTTCTTATTCTCACCCAGGCTGCTTTTTCTTTAAAGGGGTCCTATTCTGCTTTTTCACTTTTTGAATTTTAGTCAGTGTGTGGTGTGTATGTTTGGGCATAAAAAAGATCTACAAAGTTACAAATCTTAAAGTCCACTCCAAAGAAAGATATTCGATTTTAAGAACTACAACGAACAGCTCCTTTGGACTACAGCATTTGTTTTCTGGATGAGGTGATGTCACAACGTGGCCCATTAGAATATCATTAAAATAAATCCCACCTACGGAAATTCGAATGGTTGGGGGGGTGGGTAGAGACGAGGTGGGGGATTAGCCTAACTTTAGCAACGCAGCACGGAGAGCCGCTTCTTGGACATACACACAAGCACTGACTAGAGTGGCCGCGATCAGCTCCTGTGGCCACGTCGGTGCCGTAATGTGTGTGTGTGGTGAGATTTATTCATCAAACATTGTGGATATGGACTAATATTTGATAATGCAAGTTTAATATATTATAATGCAAGTTTTTTAAAATGCATAAACTTGCACTAGACAAGGCTAATCAGTGATGATGTTCTTTGATAGTTTTCTGTAGCTGCTTTTTGAATAAGAAATGCAAGCATTATAATTAGTAACTTAAAATGTTTTTATTCAATTGTTGTCATGTTAAATACAAATTAAGTCATATTAAACACATTTGGCTGATTTTAGCCTTATGCTTGAGCTGGTTTTAAGCAATGAAACCAAGTATGTAAATAATTAAATAAATTACCACGGTAATATCATGTATCGGCGATTTAGCAAGCTAAAGATAAGACCCAACAGACCCCACAGTGTATTATTTCCTCACCCTCCATGCATCCTAGGTGTATATGACTTCCTTCTTTCAGACTAATGCAATCTAGGTTATATTAAAAATGATCCTGGCACTCCCAAGCTTTAGAACGGCATAAACGGGTGTTTCTCTTCATCAGTCCAAAACAAGTCTAATAAAGAAAAACATCCATATTTAAAATGTAATAATCACTTTAATCTAGCTCATGCTAACGGCTGTACACAGAACTTGCTGCTTTGGCAAGTGGCGTGGCAGTACTGAAACACCGTCTAAGCTGTTCGCCAATCACAGCGCACTGGGTCAGCTGACCAATCACAACACATTTTGTTTTTCGGAAGGCGGGTCTTCATCAAACCCAGAACTAATCGAGCCATTTGCACCAGGCTGGGAGAAAGGCATTGTAATAATGTAAATTATGTGAAAAATAATGCCTTTTTCGAACCACTAAGCAAGAGAGCATGTTCTAGTACACCCCCAAAACAAAATCAAGACTTTGTAAAAGCATAATATGACCCCTTTATACAAAAATACAGTAATATTATTGCAATTTAAAAGACCTGATTTCTATTTGAATATCTGTTCAAATGTAATTGCTGTGGTCAAAGCTGTATTTTCATCATCATTACTCCAGTCTTCACTGTCACATGACCCTTCAGAAATATTCTAATATGCAGATTTGCTGCTCAAACATTTTTTTTTTTAAATAATAAATAAAAAGAATAAAGAGTAGATAGAATAGAATAGAGGGCTCAAGTGCTAGAGGGTAAAGTATAGATGGAAGAGATGTGTTCTTTAACCATATCTTGAAGAAGGCTAAAGAATCAGCTTGGATCGAGTCGGGCAGGTCATTCTACCAGGAGGGAACAGTTAAGGTAAAAGTCTGTGAAAGTCATTTTGTGCCATTTTGGGATGGCACTATAATGCACATTTCACTTGCAGAACACAAGCTTCTGAAGGGCACACAAGTCTGAAGCAGTGAGTTTAGGTAAAGGGGTGCAGAGCCAGTGACTGACACCCCTTTGGTGTCCCACTGCCACCTGCCAAACTTAATTTTTCCTGCTCTCACAAACCCTGTCTGTCAATTGACCAGAAAAAACAACCCAAGCAAGAAAAACCTGGAGTACAAACGCAGGTCCAAAATGAAGTCATCCTATTTTGTCTTTATGAGGTTCCAGTGGCATTTTAAAACACATGTCTCTGTCTTCACAAACTGAACAGACAACTTAATGAGAAGCTAATGTGTTGACATTAACTACGGCCTGTGGCGCGGATGACGATTTTATTGTCCAATGTGCCGTGCGTATGCATCCCAGACAGATGGATGTTTCCCATTGCCTCTCGGATTCAGAACGGCGTCCTTCTAAAACGGACTGAGCTAGTGGTCAGCGCTGTCATCTAACTGCTTATTTACAGCTGACCTCTCAACACCAGCAGTTCAACGCACTCATTTCATACACTGACTGACCCGAAACACGACACACGATGAATACAGAGAGGAGGCTTTTCTTGAATGCTCAGTCTCTCTCTTTACACTGGACACGCCAGTCATTACATTCTTATACGAGACTTTAAAAGTATAGTTAACACAATAATGAAAATTTGCTGAAAATGTGACCTCCCTCAGGCCTTCCAAGATGTAGATGAGTTTGTTTCTGCATCAGATTTGCAGAAATGTAGCATTGCATCACTGTCTCACCAATGGATCCTCTGCAGTGAATGGGTGCCGTCAGAGTGAGAGTCCAAACAGCTGATAAAAACATCACAAAAATACACCAGTAATCCACAACACTCCAGTCCATCAGTTAACATCTTGAGAAGTGAAAAGCTGTGTTTTTAAGAAACACATTCATCATTAAGATGTTTTAACTTCAAACCGTTGCTTCCAGCTAAAAGTTGAGTCCATAATCCATAATAACTCTTCCTTCAGTGAAAAAGTCTCCTGTTGTCTCTCACATCAAAATCCAGCCACATATGTATTTGTTTAGAGCTGTTTTGGCTTGTAAACAGCGCTTGACCTGTGGATATTCCTCTCCAGATTCAGATAAGAAATTTTTCACTTGAGGAAGCATTATTATAGATTATGGACTCATATTTTCACCAGAAGCAATGGTTTAAAGTTATTAAATGCATTAATGATGGATTTGTTTCTTACAAACATGCAGCTTTTGTCTCCTCAAGATGTTAACTGAAGGACTGGTGTGGATTACTGGTGGATTATTGTGATGTTTTTATCAGCTGTTTGGACTCTCATTCTGATGGCACCCATTCAACTGCAGAGGATCCATTGGTGAGCAAGTGATCGGATGCTGCATTTCTCCAAACCTGATGAAGAAATAAACTCGTCGACATCTTGGACGGCCTGAGGGCGAGTAAACTTCAGCAAATTTTCATTTTTGGATAAACCGTTTCATGTCATGCTGCTGGTTTTGTGTATTGTTGCAGCTTTACAGTTCATGATAATCCTAAAAAAAAAAAAATCATGTTTGATTTATTTTGTGAACTTTTTTATGATAAACAAGTCTGTTTTTGTATTTGGATGCCCAAGATTGTTCTGGGTCCTGAAGCGTAACCAGTTGAGAACCATTGCTTTAGCATCCCTTTCATCATTTTCATCTCCTAAATGGGCGCTATAATGTAAAATGACCGCAGTGGCAGCAATACGGACTCAAATATAGACAGCTGCACAACAGCCATACAATAGCCCAAAATAATTACATGTTACTCGGAGAGCAAAAATTACACACAACATCTGAGGTCTTTATGTCAAAGCCTTGCCGTAACAGAGCTCTCTCACCGCACAAGGGATCATAATGATGACATGGTTTTTATTAGCAGTGCATTTGAAAAGCATATTACACAGCGACAGAAAGATCAGAGAATCTTCTGATGTTAAACAGGGTCTAAAAGCACTAGAGAAAGACATTTCAGTTCACACTGAAGAATTTCTATTAGAGACTATTATACACTGTTACTGTATTTTGTCATATAATAAAACTTAACATGAAACGACATTCACAGCACATTTTTATTTCCATCATTTGCCCAGAGTTACTAACTAAAACCATAAAAAAATGTTACTTGAAATATCATTCACTGAAATAAAATAAAATATAAAATAACTTATCTCATTAAAGAAATTATTTCAGCTAGTTGCATAGACAACATTTCACTTTTTTACGTTTAAAGGTGTAGTACTAATATTAACTAAATAAACTACATCCATTGAACAAACATTATAAATACTATATAAACATACAAAAAAAAACCACACTAATAAAAGTGACAAAACACAAAACTAGTAAAACATTAACCAAAATTAAAAAGTGAAAACAGAAAATTACATGATGATTAAAAGCTGTAATGCATTCATTTTTTATATTTTTATTTTAAACAAATATTTAAAATAATCAAATAATCTTTTAACATCAAATGAAAATGTAATAAATCCTTTTATTTTTGTGCTGTACAACAGATGTTTAATGTTAAAATTAAAGGAAGAAACATGCTGTGATATTTCTTAAAAAATGTTTTAATAATTGTATTCTTGTTTATTTTTAGAAGTATATTCTACTGTAGTTCTGAGCAATGATTAATCCTAATTAGTCACATCCAAAATAAAAGTTTTTCTTAACATAATATTATGTGTGTGTGTGTGTGTGTGTGTTGTGTATATTTATTATGTATATATAAATACACACATGTGCATAGATACATTTAAGAAAAATATATTTATATATAATATTAATTATATCAATTAAAAAATATACATGTAAATCCATGAAAATATTTTCAATATATATTGTATGTGTGTGTTTACATATGCATAATAAATATACACAGTACACACACATATATTATGTAAACAAAAACTTTTATTTTGGAAGCAATTAATTGTTGCAAAGCACTATCCTACTGCACAAGAATAATATATTTGTTACAATTTCTTCAAGTTAAACCAAACTTTTATATTGACAGGCTGTAGTGAAGACCTTTGAGTTTCTGTGTGTGTATTTGATATATGCTAAAGAACATATTTTAATGCTTTAAACATCTTGTCATCCAAGATGATTATGTCTTTCTGTCTTCAGTCGTGAAGAAATTATGCTTTTTAAGGAAAGCATTTCGGCATTTTTCTCCATATAATGGACTTCATTGGTGCCCCGATTTTGAACTTCCAAAGTGTAGTTTAAATGCAGCTTCGAACGGCTCTAAATGATCCCAGCCGAGGAAGAAGGGTCTTATCTAGCCAAACAATCGGTCATTTTTTTCGAAAAATAAAAATTTGTATACTTTAAGCACAAAAGCTTGTGTAGCACAGACTCTGGGATGCGCGTTCACAACACTACGTATTATTGAATCACGCCGAAAGGTCACGCGAAACATAGGCGGATCTACAGACCCAGTGTTTACAAAGCGAACGCGCAAAGACTAAGGAAATGCTGTTTACAAACAACAAGGTACAACGATGTCGGACGATTCTGAAGTTGTACGAGAAAATAAGATGGAGTTTTTCGCCATTTTCACAGACAATAAACTTAAATGTGATTCGTAGTAGTGATGGGAAGTTCGGGTCATTTTACCGATTCGGACCTTTGAGTCTTGTTTAGCAAAATGAACGAATCTTTTTTCAAGCCATTTCATTCATTTTAGCAAAATATAATTAAAACAAATCTACTGCTTACACAAACATTGATCACACTACATACAAGACAAAACTATGAAGGCTATAAGAAACAGAAAAGATTCATTCATTGTTTACCTGGGTCTTTAGTCTGTGATTAGCTCACCCCACCTCTTATCTGACAAGTTTTCGGGTTCGAATCATTCGTTCATCACGTGACAGCCCCATAAGATGACTAGAAGAACGACTAGAAAAACCAGAAGACTCGAAACAGGTGAACTAATTCCAGTACAGAACCTAATAGGATGTTGTGCATGCGCAACTGAACGAATCACTCCCCGAGACGACTCGTTCGTCCTGAGTCACATTAAAGATTCGTTCAAACGACCCATCACTAATTCGTAGCATCGTGGACGTGCATCCCAGAGCCTGTGCTACACAAGCTTTTGTGCTTAAAAAGTATACAATTTTTTTTTTTTTGAAAAAAAAAAAAAAAAATGACTGATCGTTTTGCTAGATAAGACCCTCCTTCCTCAGCTGGGATTGTTTCGAGCCCTTTGAAGCTGCATTTAAACTACACTTTGGAAGTTCAAAACCGGGGCACCAATGAAGTCCATTATATGGAGAAAAATCCTGAAATGCTTTCCTCAAAAACCATAATTTCTTTACGACTTGGATGACAAGGGGGTGAGTACATTATTTGTAAATTGTTGTTCTGGAATTGGAGTTCTCCTTTAATGATCACCAACACCAGTCCATATCATGATTCTATTTTCCACATCACGTAAATCATAGGGACCTAGAAATGACAGTATAACGGCATTTTACCATCCATCAGATTTTAGAGTCTCAACTATCTGTTCAATAAACACGCAATCAGTGTCGGGGGTAATGCATTACAAATAGCACTAGTTACGTAATCAGATAACTTTTTCAAGTAACTAGTAAAGTAACACATTCATTTACAATGAAATATCAAAGTTACTTTTTCAAATAAGTAACTCAAGTTACTTTGTTTTCCAATTTACACAATTGACAGCTCTCCTCTTCCATGTTGAGAGAAATCAGGAATGAGGAGGCACTTCCTTCAGCCTGAGGCTTATTAATTTCATTTTTGGGGTGAAAGGGCCTTTAATACAACTTTTGGGTTTTTTTGTTATTAAAAAACAAATAAGCAAGTCCAGCCCAGGTGACCAAAAGTAACAATGCATTACTTTCCATATAAAGTAATGCAATTAGTTACTTTTTATGGAGTACTTTTAAAAGTAACCTTCCCCAACGCCGCATGCAATATTGCACAAAAAGCACAATAAAGGACAGATATAGATGGAGAGAATGAGGGGTTAACGTCCTTTCTGTCCTGGTCTCAGTGTCCCGCGGTGGCGACGGTGGCGGCTCCTTTACTACATATTGTGCAGCAGGGCTGTGATTAGGACGGGCCGCTCGCTGGAGGGAAATGTCATGTTTACTGCTGTTCCCATACACACCCTTCATAATGAGGCCTGCGCCGTGCCAGGGGTCCCGTTGGACAATCACTGCGTTTGAGGTCAATGGGTTCCAGTGTGAAGGCAGGAGACTAGTCGATCAGTCCTGCCACTAGTCTTCAGCTGCACTTGTTCTATAAATGGCGAAAGCGGGATGAAAATAGCTGCCCGCAAGCTGCCTATGCAAATATCTAGTCTCTTAAGATATTACAGGAAGAGAACACTTACACATCCTGCCCACAATGCAGATGTTGTTCGTTTTTAAAATGGCTCGTAAACCTTTAATCGGAGGCTACCACATGGACATAAGTCACAAACACCATGACAAATGAGCTTCAAGCGCAGCCTGAATTCCTAATCAGTGCTTTAACATGTCAGTGGGTTATTAACGTGCATGGGAAACTGAAAGCTGGAGCGTAATTCATGCACACGCATATCAGTGCGACAGGCACTCACTCAGAGCTGCCCAACATGAAGCCGGGACGCCAGGGGAGACCTCAGACCGAAATAGCTCCCAACAAGCCAGAAAGCCCAATT
This sequence comes from Cirrhinus mrigala, assembly GCA_036247105.1. NCBI lineage: Eukaryota > Metazoa > Chordata > Actinopteri > Cypriniformes > Cyprinidae > Cirrhinus > Cirrhinus mrigala. The sequence continues at coordinate 40,606,832 of CM070022.1, forward strand.
AAAGCCAATTCTGCCAACTCAGGAAGGCCTGATGTGACCTGCCTTTATCCCTCAAAACAAGCCACCAACCCAGAGCAACAGAAAGATCAAAAGAACACCATAAACACCTACAGTTTCTCCCACTTAAGAGCTGAAGGAAGGGAAATCAAAAAAAAAATAAAAACACTTCAGGCAGAATGCTTAAGGCATGTCAATGAACAGGTTAAATCCCACACGAACATAGGGGCCTACGATGAAAAACACGGACAGAATCACAGAATCTAGTCATAAAAACAGAATTTACTGTATAACACGGAATGTCAATTTTAATGATAACGCAACTTTGTTTGATCAAAAGCTTAAATTAAATTAATATATTATGCCTTCATTTGATAACCAGAAAAATGTAAACACAAAACACAGATTTTCTTAGAGGAAAAAAAACACATCTGGCTATTGTAAAAATAAACTTTAATAAATTAACTTGTTTTTATGAATTTTAATAACTAGACATGCTTAAACTGAATTTGGTAACAATAAAACAGAAGATGAGAAAAAAAATAAAACATTTCATAGGGCCCAAACATGTACTTTTTGTTGAACCTTTAAAAGGGTCGTCAGATGCCCATTTTTCACAAGTTAATATGATTCTTTAGGGTCTTAATGAAAAGTCTATAACATGCTTTGGCTAACATGTAAATAACACCTTTTTTACCTTGCCAAAATGAGCTCTGCAAAAATCATCCTGTTCTGGTTGAGGTTGCTTTAAATGTTAATGAGCTTCGCTCGCCCCGCCCCTCTCTTCCGTTTGTGGACTGATGAGCCTGTTTACTTTAGCCACATTTAGCTGCTAAACTTGCTAACTAGTACGTTATTAGGAAAGACGATTGCAAAGATTCATTAAAAAAAAAACCCTTATACTCACTTCTGCTGTAAGTGAAGCTGGATCATGAATGATTCGCACGAACATAGATGGATATATGTAGATCGGGAGGCGCATTCCCTTCACAAACAAACGTAACCCACTGCATGTTCAGCGGCTCAGATGCCGGGAGTAAATGACGACCACTACGTTCATTATTACATCCAGCAACACAACACCTCAATCGCTCAATCTGAGATATTCTTGTCTAACTTACATCCCTGCTCTGGCATCGAAACAATGGAGCTCGGACTGTTACAGCTGATTTAAGGCGGGTCTGAGGTAAGACGCTCATATCAACTATGGTGGGAGCGGCCTCTGCTGGTGTGACGCCACACTGACAGACATCTGAGAATGGCTCAATTTGAAAAAGTGGATATTATTTTTAACAGATTAATAATAACCACTGCATGGATTTTTATCATTATAGGGTAGATTTGTACATACACTGCCAACACACATTAATGTTCAAACAACATGTAAATGTGACCTTTGCTTCCGATGACCCCTTTAATAAATTTATGTTAAATTGTATACGTTTATAATTGTAATTAATTAGACTAGACTAATTAGGCTTTTTGATTAATAAAATGTAATTTAACCATTAAAAAAAAAAAAAAAAAAAAAATCCAGAGAAATAAAAATGGAATTTGGGGACCAAAGTATGTTATTGCAAGAAAATAAAATTGCATTGTTAAGAAAAATAAATCATATAAACATTGGCAAATATCAGCTAATAAAAAAAAAAATGTTTATAAATATTATAAACACTATAAACATGGATATTAGTTCTTCTAAAAACAAACTTATAATAAACTTAAAAACATTTATTATAAAAACCAAGGATAAAAATAGTTTAAGAGAAATTGAAACTATAGGTGTGTTTGTGTATTGTACAAATAAACTTAGACTCATGTACCTGTCTTGCTTGGCAGAAAACCAATTGTATGCACTTTACACATATTTTGTGTGCTTGACGTTAATTGCATTATATACGTCACTTTAATATAAATTACAACACGTTTAAGATTCTAAATAAATAATAGGACGTATCCAAATAATAATAATAATAAATAAATAAATAATAAATAAATCCATTTCTCACACAAAGCTATGATACAACCTTAACAGGCTATCCTTTGTAATTGCATGGAAAAGAGTAAATAGTACATTACAGCCAATAATCCCATTTAAACCAATACAGTTTTTCGTAAGAACAATACTAGCTCTAGTATTATCCAATGTAGAACAACAACAACCAATACTTGCAATATAGTGTCGATTCTTGGACTGCTTTTGTTGTTCACAAGTTTGACCATATAAACCTCATTTCTATTTTCATTATATGGAAAAGAGAAGCTGTTTAGTTTCACAGAAGCAGCAAAGTTCTGTTTTTTTCACACCAGAGTGAGTGATGATTTAATTTATGGGTGAACCCTCTCTCAGAGTTTCCTTCTGTAACAGCCTCACTAAACGACCGTCAACGCAACATTTCTGAGTTTGCTGCCATTCTGCACGTTATTAACGCGAGTTAATCTGCTAGTGTGAATGGAGACATCAGTTGTACACATTCTCGAACTGTAAAACTTGAACAAAAACATCTCCTACAGACTTGGACAGTGGCCCTGTGGGACACATTTAGCTCTGGAGTCAGCGTGCCCTGGACTTCAAATCACTGAGCCACATGATTACACTCAAGCAGAGCCAACCCAGGCCTCACTGCACTAACCATAACTAACTCCAGTCCACTCAGGAGACCAAAACCTCCATTCAATTGCATAATGCCGCCACTGGAGCGCTGCTGGACCGTGAACAGCTCATTTTCTCCATCAGCGCTCAGAGACGCTCAACAATCAATATCCACAATTCTGTGCAAGCCATAGTGAAGAGCGATGAGGTCCAAACAATATTGGACCCCGCTGACTTCTCCATACATTGAAAGTCATATTTTAGTATTTAAGCAATAATCTCATTAAAGCATCAGTCCTACTGGTAATAAAACAGGAAAAATGGCTAAAATGTATTCATAATGTGTGAAATGTTAGGAAGAAATGTGTGTTCCTGGTTCCTGTGAAACGAGTCATGCCGAATCTGTTGATACAAGTGTAAATAAATTAACTAACTTATTTTTGATTGGCTAAATAAATAATTGTCTCAAGAACATTAAATTTCTATGGCTGATTCCAATAATTCAACAATTATTTTTAAGTTCTAAATAAATAAGTGATAAATAGCCTACATTAAAATTCTAAAATAAAATAATAATAATAAAAAAAAAAAAAAACTAGGAATTTGAAACAAAAGAATGTCTTCATCTAATAAGGTCAGAAAAAAATTGCTGTTATGACCCAAGAAATCAATTTAAGGAAACACATATCACCCCTTAATGAAAAAGTTCATTTTGTCACTGTTGTGAATGAAAAACCACAAGGAACATGAAGAATATCAACATTTTTGAGAGCTGTCAACAAGAGCAACACAAGTTGCAGAATTTTGATTTAAATACTATCCTTTTATTAAATAACTATTTAATAGTTAAATAGTTGCTATCACAACCGTCACGCTAGGCGGGCGTGATTTCAGCAACCGGCTCCACCCACGTCCCGCTTCTTCACCCATTTTCGATTATCCGGGAGTGACGTGCAGTGACGCGATTCCAAGATGGCGACGCCCACTAAGAGCTTCAAAAACGCTCTTCAGAAACCTACGGGTGACGTCACGGACACTACGTGTATAACAAACGAGTATAACGTTACTTTAAAGGCTTGTGCACTCAACTGTCTGCGAAATGGAGCTTTGTGCTCTTGTATCCTACCTCTCTCATTCGGCACAAATCCAAATATTCCATAATATTTCCATATTTGTGATGCATCCAAATGCTAAACTATTATTTATTATGTAAATTATAGACTTTGTATTTCAGTCGCGTTCTAACGGTGACACAGTGAGGCGGGAGCGCTGATGTTTGGTTCACTGTGTTTTATTTTGATAAAATACCAACTGCACTGTCAAGTTAGCAATGCTAGAAGCCTTGAACTGATATGTTTTGTGTTTGTGTGAGCTGGTGCGATTACTTCACTTTCCTCATACCAGCAAAATCAGCTTAAACAAAAAAAACAAATAGAATGTCGCTTTCTGACATTTGAGTTTCCTTTCTGTCACAAAACTGAAACTCAGCAACTATAGGCTACATTACGTGTCGCACAGTTTTTTTTTTTCCCTTTTCTATCAGTTAACTAAATTAAATATATTTCAAGTATTTATTCCTTGTATGTATACATGTACTGCAGATTTTATAGCCTATATATGACATTCATGTTATAATATTTAATATTTTCACATGTAGGTGGAAAAAATTGTAATTTGTACTACTGTCTGTTTAAAATAAATGAAAAGAAACCTAGCATAGTAGATGTTTTTTTTCTGTTGTACCGAAATCGTATCAAACCGTGACCCTCAAACTGAGGTACGTACCGAATCGTGACATCTGTGTACTGTTACACCTCTACTATCTCTCTATGATATAACCAATTGCATAACTATGCCTTCAAAATAAACATGAAATGGAAACATGAAATTGCATCCCATTTACTTCCATTATGTGATGCATCTGAGTAAAACTGAAAACTTAATGAAACAAGCAGGGTGGGACTTGATTTTATCCATTAGCAACTGACTGGATGATAAAAATATGATTTTAGAATGCTAGAAATGCCCAAAAAACTTGGCTATTGGTTCACATTTGTTTCAAAGACAAATTTGCAAATTAGATTTTAATTTCATGTTCATTTTGAATCGCCACAACCCATCACCACCTACACAAAGAGAAGCTAAAATGTCCACATAAGCTGCAAAATATTTAATTTGTGTTACAGAAAAAAAAAGTAGTTACGCCTCAGGACTGCTGTAAAAAGTGATGTCACTACATAATAAACGATTAAGTCATTGGCTGGAGACACTCTAAAGAATAAGTGAGGGAAAAAACAACAGCTTTGAGTGAATAAAAAAGCCACTTATCCCTCTTTTTTCTTTTTATGAGCCTGTGTGGATTTCTTCTGCTCTCGTCCAAGCAATGACACAGAGACAGAAAGGAATTCTAGAAATCTCACGAGTGCTGAGCAGAGGAATGCAAACTCTGCAGGAATGAACGGAAAATCAGATGTGATGAGGGCAGTAAATGGAGCATGATTCAAAAGGAGAAGAAAGAGAGAACAGTAAGCTACTCGTAAATAAAAGAGGGTGGTGACTGCACAGACAACTAGAGGAGCACATAACCAACCACAGTAAATCCACTGTAATCTGCAGGCTGGAAGCCAATGACACGTTAGGACTCCAGCCAATAGTCTTACAGAAACGCACCTGTATGGAACGCTAATGCACTCATGAGAAAAATACTCAGCTCAAGCGTCCATTTAGAAGTAAAAATCATGTTTACAGGTGATTTATTTATAAATCACATCCAGATGGAACATTTCACAAGTCATTTACAATCTCGTGTGGTGAAATAGGTGCTGTCATGACGTCATTTCCTGCAGCTCTAGAATCATTAGTCACGAGACTAGTCGACCCGAATTTGGATCAAAGGCTAGATCTCAGCAACTAATTAATCTACTGAAACAAAACTTGGTATAGTTTTTTGGTATATTTTCACTCCTAACTTCAATTGGCTAAATAAATGAATAATTGTCTCAAGAATTTGAAAATTCCAATGAGCTAATAATAACTTTAAGGTTACTGATAAATGTTTGATATTAAAATTCTAAAGCTACACTAAAATGAAAAACCACTAATCACTAAAAATCAATGGTTTTAAATACTACAGGTAAATTTAGGCACAGGTAATCTGAAGGTAAAAACAGTGGAAATTAATATGTAAAATTAAATATACAGTTTCAACCAATATGTGCACATTTTAGTTGATAAATTACAAAACGGTCTAATATTGGCTGATGTGTGCATCACAGGTTGCATGTGCCAGCTGAGCAACTTCTTGATTTCAACTGATTTAGATGAAATGATAATTCATTTCAGTCATAACTTTAATATGTTCACTGATATGACATTGTTAATGTATTTGGTCTTGGCAGACTATATCTGCCATGCATGCTGCAGCTGCAGAGCAAGTATGAACTTGACAGATACACAGATACACATTGTTGTGAGCATGTAAGACATGTTATTGCTGCATCTCGAATACTGCTGTAAATCTAGACAGGTGGTGCTGGGGGAGGTGGAGGGTTTCAAAGGCAGTGGTATTATTCAGAGGAGTCTGCTGCAGGATCAGCTTACAGTGACCACTGAATCAGACCATTTAAACATTAAACAAGCAATTTCATTATCAGTTTGGCCTATCAACCATGTAAATTTATTAGGGATGTAACAATATTATCAATGTCTTGATAAAAATATAAAAACGATAAGTCTTCCAGGCAAAAAGTGTTGTTTTTAAAATATATTTAAACTGCTTATTCTAACATAAAAGTTCTTCAAAGTTGTGTTTTGGGCCATTATACTTTGGCACAGTATCTGTCAAACAAACTAAAACCGAAAGTGCAGTCTGCGTTTCAAAGCTAAGCGCACACTGTTGAGGCGATCAGCTCGTGATGCTGTGTTTTTTGCACCTCAGAACGGCTCGGTTCACAGTGAATGGATGCAGTGAACTCGTTGACTGCACGTGCTGCGAGTTTAGCGGGGTTGTGAACGCAACGGCCCCCAGTTATGCTTCATTTTCACGGCAGATGATGACAGCATTTCATTAGATTGTAGTGATATGCGTTTTGTAAGCCTGTTTTCACTGAAGCTGGAGTTTTGTGTCAAAATAAAAGCTTAAAAGTGCAGAATGAATTGCTGACAGCTACTGGTTTAAATGGGTAATGTTACTGCAGTGCAAATTTAAGCCATCTCTTTCAAGTGTAGAAATTAGGAAAGAAGCATTGTAATTTCCCTACTGTAGTGCAAAGAAAAATAATACACCTATGAAAAACTTGTTTTCCTTTATTTTGCAGTGCAATTGTTTTACAATATATGGCTATTATTGTCATTGTTAATATTATTATATTCTAATTAGTTTGGCTTCCTAAAACCCCAGTGTAAAATGTAATTTAGACTGAGACAGTATATCACAAATTCAGTTCACTGACTTTTTTTCCTGACTCAAGTTTTCTTAGCTAAGCTTATTAGATAATTTAACTTAAAATTGACAAAATTTGACTTTTTCCCCAATTCATTATTTGCAAAAGTAGCACTGTTCCAAAACAACTACTGACACGGTAGCAGTAGAGTATTCGTAGTTCATTAATACGGACCCCTGAGGGACGGCTGTCACATGTGCTCATACAGCATGTTAATCAGAACACTCGCTGTGCAGCATTATGCTACGCTAACCCTCTCCTTTGAACCCCAGGCAAAACCTTGAAAATAGACAAAAAGGTCTGCGGGCCACATGAGAACAGAGCGGATCCAGGGCCTGATGGGTGTCGGGTTAGGCCGCGGTCCAACCTGAAGGGAAGCATAAAGCGCTGGATCCGGATCAGTCGTGAGTAACTTTCCACTGCTATTCCCCAAATAAAGCACTGAAACAATGGCCACACATGACAGAGTTATGACACCATCTCCTGACCAATATGTGCGAACCACCGAGTCTCAGAACATCCAGCCGCTCCAAACCAAAGTGATGCCTGTTAATAATGTAATTATATGCGTAAGAGTCGGTCATAAATATGCAGGATGTAAACCAAGCCACCAGCCTTTTTTCCTCTGCCATCTCCACCAGAGTCGTTCCCAGAGACTTGCAAACACAACCTGCCAATAATATTCTTGTGCTGTGGTCGTCATCAAACAGTCCTTAGCCCTGTGAAGCACAGCGCTGCACCATTTCCTGGTCAAGACATCTGACTGTTTTAGTGTTCCTGCAGCTCCGCTGCGAGATTATTGGGCTGTTTGTAACGGTGCACAAAAATGACTGTTTGGTACCTCAGGTTTGAAGTCACTGTTCAATATGTATTCAGTAAAGTATGAGGGGAAAAAACTGAATATGTAATTGCTTTTTTTTTTTTTTTTTTTTTTTTTAAACAGTTGTGTCAAATTGTGTCTTTTTTATAAATATTTTTTTATTTGTTTTGGCATAACAAATCTATAAACTATATAGGGAGCCTTATTACTGCACCTTACTATAATATTAAAGGTTACAGAGTCTAAACTATTAATTTTTAGATTAAATAATCAACACTCAAACAAACAAACAAACATTGTATGCTAACATGTAAAGGACACATTAGGAATTTTTACACTAATTTCTACACCTGGTTTAAAAACAGCATTTATTTATTGTCTTATTTGTTTCTTATCGTAAGTCACAAAACAATGCATATTGCTTTGTTTGAATGGAGGACAACACCACAACTGTAATAAATGTGTAGTGTATATAATGTCTAGTGAAGTTTTATTTATGCATCAACTGAAACAGCATAGACTAAAAGCTTGATCTTGGAATTTAAGAATCATTTAAAAAAAAAAAATGAAATAAAACCAAAATGTATAAAAAAAAAAAAAAAAAAAAAAAAAAAAAAAAAACATGTATATAACACTAGATATAATAGAAACCACTATTTTCTGTTTCAAACTTTCACATAGCATCTTTAGGTTATAATACCATTAAAAATTCAAATCCAGATTTTGATTTTCAGAGATTTATTATAAAAACAGATTTTTTTTTTTTTTTCCCACAAAATGCAATAAATCCACCAGGTCTCTACACTTACTTTTCTTGTTAGGAGCACAGTCAAAATTTTAGGATCACCTTCTAATCAATAATCAAAAAATCTGATCAAAAATTAGCCTTCCTATTACGAGGTGATATCCGAGTCCTTAAAGGGAATTAGAGGGGAATTTTGTTTTTACCTTTGAAATGGCATTTTTTTACTTTATTAAAAGTATGTCATATTTTATGTCAAAGTTTTAAAAAATTTATATTTGATAAGCTTTTTAAAATTTCTAATTAAAACAACAGAATAAGAATGCGTTGCCAATCAAATGAAATCAGTATTAACAAAATTAATTTGTACTACAGAGGTGGCACAGAAGAACACAAATGTGGCTTGTACGTGTATTTTTATATGTTTAATGAGGCTCAGAGGTAGCATGAGTGCAATCAAATTCATAAATTCACGTTGAGATTAATGTTTTAAGTATAAAATTTTGAATATAGAAATATTAAATGATTTAAATAACTGAAAAGAAGATACTTAAAAAAATTAAACTAAAACTGCCAGTAGGTTGCGGTTTTAATTACTGAATCATATCATTCATTTGATTCGTTCGAACGGCTGATTCATTTAGGAATAAAGCAAGTGACTGTCTTGATGAATGGGTAACTGATTCATTGACTTACTAGATCCGTTTAAAAACGCGCGTTCATTCATAAAGCAAACAGCTGTGCTTAAACAGAGATGCGCAGCGGCTCAGTTGTGACTTTGTTTTGACGAAATAGAGCAAAATCAGGCAATAGTGCTATGGTCAGACAATGTTAGTCACTTAATATTAACTTCTTATTTAACTCTTGCATTAAATCAGTATCTCATTTACAAACTCCCTTAAAAAGCATTAAAAGCTGATTGGTTGAGTGGATGTATCACATTCTGCAGAGAAGGGAGACTGGCGTTTGTTAGATTTGGAAATTTAGGAAGAAAACATGACAGAATAGCACGGCGGATGTCGCATTTTACGTAAAATTAAAAATTGCCTTTTCAATACCGACCAGATACAATATTGATTTTGGCAGGAACTCAATTTTGTAAGAAAAATGGCGTTTATCGCGTTTTGAAACCAAACTCTTTATATTATATATATATATTATAAATTAAGTTTTGCTTGTGCAATGTTTAAAATGAGGCTGTATTTTTTTGGAAAACATGAAACTATATATAGTTTGGGGTCTGTTTTTTTAAATGCCTTTTTAAAGCAATTTTTAATTATTAATAATTATTAATTTTATCAACAATATTGCATTAAATTGACCAAAACTGACTGTAAAAGACCTATAAAATGTATTTCACTGAGAAATGTTTCTTGAGCAGCAAATCAGTATATTAAAGTGATTTTATTCTAGTAAAGCCCAATGAAAATTCAGCTTTGCATCAAAAGAATACATTTTACAATACTTAAATTTTACAATATTTCACAATAGAAAAAATTTATTTTAAAGTGTAATAACATTACTGTTTTTACTCATCAAATAAATGCAGCCCTGCTGAGCATGAGACACCAATGTGTCTGCTAATTGTCTGCTAACTCTGTTTTCATAAGTGGCAACACTGCATGAACACATTAAATTCTAAATATATTTCTGAGGATTCTGTGAAATTTTCAGCCTGCCCACTATTCACACATGAAAGAGTCTGTAATCACTGATCAACTGGCTTCATTTAACTATGAATTAATGAATGGGTCACATATAACATCAGTCAAGATTCTCTGTTGCATTAATTTATGTTGAGATGGTTAAACACTGAACAGGTGTTGTGGACATAAACATATGGATGGTCATAATGCATCCATCTGTCTGACATCAGAAAGTTCAGAACAAGTTGTTCCTGCCATTTCAATAAATGTCTTTTCAGACGGAGCAGAAAGTTCTGAACATCCCAGTATGATTTCTGAGCTCAACAAACTCATCTTGAAAGATCAAGGTCTGCGGAGTATTAGATAACCCTGCAGGCCATAGACCACAGCACTATGAAGCGGGACAGAAACAGACGAGTTTAGCAGTCCACTGAAAACCGCTTCCGGATGGGATCAGAGATCCATTAACCTGTTCACTTGTCCATCAGTTCTCCAACAGGAACTGTGGGTTCAAGCTAAGTGACACCATTAAATGACACTGGAAGCTGCTGAAATACACTGGGCCACTTTCTGGTTGCATAACAAGGCGGTCTTGGCAGAACATGTCTTCGGTTTTCCATCCTGACTGGCTAGATCAAATGTTCTAATAGGGGAAATCCAAAATACTGAATAATACCAAAAGTCAGGCTACCCTATAATAAAGTGGATCGGTAGGCTTCAGACCAACATTTTATAATTTCAGAGAATCCCAAAATCACAAGTCATCATTCACTGGTAAGGAAAAAACAACAGAATATTTAAATATGCAGAAGTATGGAAATGAGAATTGCACACAAGCCCATTTCTAACACATACGGAAAAAATGTGTTTTGGTAAATCACAGTTATGGCATCAAAGTCATAATTATGACATAAAAAGTGTAATTATGATATATATAAAAAAAACAATTATGAGACAAAAACATCCAAAAAAAAAAAAAAAAAAAAAAAAAAAAAAAAGGATTTTTATTAACTTTTATGTCATAACTTTGCTAAAAGTGTGAAAGGACTTTTATAGGTTTGAAAGCTTACAATAGAGGGAGGATTGGCTCTCTTGAAACTGTCTTATGTCATATGCTTAATCATATAAACTGCTTTTATGGTGCTTTTGTCATGTTTTGAGCATCCATTTTCTTTTTCTTTCATGGTATAGAAAACAGCATCAAGAACATTCTCCAATGCATTTCCTTTTGTGTAATGATGCATGGAAATTTCAGCTGCCGAAAATATTTCAAAACGCATTATTGGAGAAGCAACTGATGCGTTTGGAGGGTCCAAATCATTGACAGATATGGTGATGTTTAATTAGCACCTCTCCAATGTCGGATGCATCTAAAATATGTCTCATGTAATCAATTAATGAGCTTTCAACCATGGAAAAATGTCGATAAAATAGCTTGTAAACACGCAATGTCACATTCAGTGTCCATAAATACCTTAGTTAGCTAGATAAAAAAACATATATAATTAGAGTATTTTAATAAATGTATGCACTTACACATTAATGATATTTTAATTCTTCATAATTTAATGTATGTTGATAAAATCAGTCATGAAGAATTACAGCACGATTTAAATGTTTATATCTCAATGAACTGAAGTACGAACAATACAATTGCTACTGTAAAAGTTGAAAGAAATATTGCTTTGTGTGCCATTTAAATGCTTAGTTTTAGCATTTGAGTGATAATTATTAAATACATTTGAATAATTTATTATTTAATAAATCGGACTCATTAATTGATTATTAAAATTCAGGTTTTAGAACAAATAAATTATTTAATTTTGGTTTTGGTTTTAAAAAAAATCTTTTAGTGCATCAATAAGAAAAACACATATGGGTTTGGAACGAAATGATTAAGCAAAATAGTTGTCCTTTTTTGTGAACTAACCCCTTTAGACTTACGAGAAGCGCTGCTTTTTGTTGTACAGCTGCATCTAAATGAATAAATAATTGATACAGCACATCCATCCGGCTTTCAGACAAACACACCGGTCTGAATCATGAGGTTTCTGAATTAGATCTGCATTAGAGAGCGTGGCACTTAGCAAATGAGGCCGACTGATTCATCTGAGTGTTTCTCTCCAGCAGATGAAAGTAAGTCAGGCTTGCGGCTCCAACACTCTTCCAGTAATCATCACACCACGTCGAGCACACAAGCACGCAATTCCACATCCAAAGTCAAAAACACGCCGTATCCGAGCCGATTCATTATCTTTAGAGTGCCGGAGTCATTGCAGCAACACAGTCAAGCCCGTGTTTGCTGTGAAATGAGACATGTAATGACGTGCACTTTCGCGGTGGGGTTCAACAGGTTCAGCCAACAGCGCTCCGTCTCCACATGGAATACGCTCCGGAATTCCATGGCACGCATGCGCCGTCTCACTTTACAGAGCAAACAATCCCATTAAGACCAGCCAGGTCACTCCTCTATTCATCGCCGCACAAATCCATCAGGTATCGGTGCGGCTCCGCAGGCCTCGGGTCAGCGAGAGCGCAGATGATGCATGACCTCAGATGAACAGCATCATCTCGCCAAGCAGCCTTTATCGGGAAACTCATTCTCTGAAGCAAAGGGAACAGTTGTGTTCCAAACAGCAGAACCAACACAAACACTGCACAAAACCCTCCAAAGATAGCTTTGAAGTAGAAGTCCACTTCCAAACAAAAATTTACAGATACCTTGTCATCCAAGATGTTCATGTCTTTCTTTCTTCAGTCATAAAGAAATTATGTTTTTTGAGGAAAACATTTCAGGATTTTTCTCCATATAATGGACCGAGTTTGAACTTCCAAAATGCAGTTTAAATGCTGCTTCAAACGATCCCAAATGCGGTTGTAAATGATCCCAGCCCAGGAAGAAGGGTCTTATCTAGCGAAATGATCGGTTATTTTCATAAAAATAATATAATTTAAATACTTAAAAAAAAATCTCAAACGCACGTCTTGTCTTACGCTGCCTGAACTCTGTGTATTCTGCCTCAAGACAGTTAGGGTATGTCAAAAAACTCCAATCGTATTTTCTCCCTCAACTTCAAAAATCATTTCAAAATCATCCTACATCACTGCAGAAGTACCGACCCAGTCTTTGCAAAGTGAACATGCAAAGAAGATCAAACACCCTTAACAAAAAAGGTAAAACAGTGATATAGGATGATTTTGAAGTTGAGGCAGAACAAGAGATGGGAGTTTTTCGACATTACCTAACTGTCATGAACCCGATAAAAAAAACAGTTCAGGGAGAGCAAGACAAGACAAGTGTTTGACATTAAAAAGTATATAAATTGTATTATTTTTATGAAAATAACCGATTGTTACGCTAGATAAGACCCTTCTTCCTCTGCTAGGATTGTTTACAACCGCATTTGGGATCGTTTGAAGCCGCATTTAAACTGCATTTTGGAAGTTCAAACTCGGGAAGAGAGAAAACCTGAAATGTTTAACTCAAAAAACATTATTTCTTTACGACTGAAAGACATGAACATCTTGGATGACAAGGGGTGAGTACATTATCTGTCAATTTTTGTTCTGGAAGTGGACTTCTCCTTTAACACTGCAGTCTCATTCTGCGCTCTTGAATGTGAGCGTTTGTGAATGGTGGAAACAAGAATTGAGTTTTATTAACTGCTGTGCATTACAAAACTCTATGACGATATTTCCATAGTGAGGTCGTGATATGACCTTGTGTAATTATTAAACTGCAGAAGTGTTCCTGTAACTGTCTAGCAACAGCAAGGTTATGAGTTAGTTTTTAGGGAACATGCATAGCAAATATCACAGTTGCACTTATGTGATGTTGGAGTGCTGCGGCATCAAGGTTTATCATTTGAATGCATTTTTAAGCCTTGCCAGCTTAAAAGGTACAGAATGTAACACTGACAGCTAGTGAATGAAATGAGATCTGCAGTCCAAATTCAAGATATTGGAGAGAGTTGTTTCTTCCAACACAGGGCTCTAGAATGCAAACAAAATGGTTGCATTTGCGGCAATTGTTTAAGAATGTGCATGTTAAAATCGGGCCTGGCATGCACGCTCTATACAGTGCACTTTGCAGAGCCGTGGCACATTGTAGCAGCAGTCAGATTTCACTGATTACATGAAGAGCAGTGCTTTCAGTGCAAGCGCTCTGGATGTAGAGCCTGGTTTATACTTGCTGTGTCAGTATGAGTGCGGAGCTGCGTGCAGCGTCCGTCAAAAATGATGCAAATATTGACGAAACAATATGGCAGATGGACGGTTTAGCTTTCAAGCTAAAGTAAAGTGAAAGACTGCTTCTTAAAGCATGCACTGATTAATCCCATGTTGTAGCAAAAATAAATAAATAAATGTGAACAAATGATGTGCTCGTGCGACCAACTGAGAAAGTTAGCCGCAAAAAAAAAAAAAGAGGCCAGTTGGAAGAATGAGTCTAGAGCCCTGCACCACCTCGGACTCTCACGTGGGTTGCCAGATTGAGGACACACAAGTGCAATTAACAATGGAAGACGAAATGCTGATGTGGATGAGTTGATTTAGCTGCGTTTTAATATGCATCAGAGCATTTTAGATGGATACCAGGGCTTTTTAGGTCGAACAGACCCATTTCATTTGTTGGCTTCCATGGCTGCAATACACTGAGTGTCTGGCAACCAATCCGTGGTAACGAAATACTATTGGGTAAAATGGCAGCAGAAATCACACAGACATCCCGACACAGAACAAATATTTCAAAATAGAATAACTAGCTGCAATCTTGTTTTTTCTTGCAAAAAAACAAAACAAAAAAAACAAAAACAAAAAAACATGTACAGTATGTGAACTTAGCATGTTTTCTAAATATATGCAGACATATTTTTATCCTTTAGTATAGTCAAAAAAATTACAGCACCTCTAAATTTAAGCAATTTAAAGTCATTTAAGCATTAAAAAAAAACAATGCCTCGGTATTAAGGGGTTTTTTGTAATTATTAGAAAGATAATATAAAACCAGCAAAGTTCCTTGATTATTACGCCGGAATGAGAGTATAGTTCCTAGCCATTTCAAGCTAGAAAATCGCAACTTTTCTTTTTGCATCGGTCTTAGCACACAATGTAACTACAGAAGAGTCAAATTTTAAATAGGAAAAATATCGAAACTCTTTGGTCATTTTTGAGCGAGATGCTAACGGTCTAATCAGATTCAATGATCTATCCTAATCTATCCTAAGCTGTGCTAAAAGTGGTACCGCCAGACCCGGATTCGAAAATGGTAAAACTCAACGGTTTAACACTAGGGGAGTTGGAAAATGAGCCTATTTTCAAAAAAAGTGGAGTGTTCCTTTAAATGGTCAAATATAAACACCTACAGTCATGTAAAAAAGAAAGGACACCCCACTGAATTCCATGGTTTTCCGTATCAGGCCACAATAAAAAAAATCATCTGTTCTTTGGCAGGTCTTAAAATTTGGAAAATAAACCTCAGATGAACAACACATGACATATTACATGGCGTCATTATTTAACAAAAACTAGGCCAAAATGGAAAAGCCATGGGTGACAAACTAAGGACATCCTTACTGTTAACATAGGAATTAAATGGGTAAATAACAGTCAGGCTCTGCTAACCAAACGCCTTTGATTAACTGATCATCAGCAAGAGTGAGCATCTCTATAAAACCAGACATTTGGGCAGTTTGCAGGTCTGGAGCCTTCAGGTGTGTGTTAACACAATGCCAAAGAGGAATGACATAAGCAATGATCTTAAAGAAGTAATTGATGCTGGCATAAATCTGGGAAGAGTAATACGGCCATTTCCAAACAATCTGAAGTCCATCATTCCACAGTGAGGAAGATTATTCACATGTGGAAGACATTCAAGACTGACACCAGGAGTGGACGTCCTATGAATTCACCCCATGGACAGACTGTACAATACCCTGAAATTGCAGAACTAAACCTAAGACTCTACAGGCCACAGTTAACATGTTAAATGCTAAAGTTTGTGACAGCACTGTTAGAAAAAGGCCAGACAAGTATGGCATGTTTGGAAGGGCTGACAGAAGAAAGCCTCATCTCAGGATAGCTTAGGTTTGCACCAGGACAAACCATAAGACTTCTATAATAATGTCCTTTGAACAGACGAGACCAAAGTGTCTGGCCATAAATGCACAGCACCAGGTTTGATGAAAGCCAAAAGAACATTTCATACCAAAAGTCATGCATGCTGGTGTAGGGCTGATGATTTTGGGCTTGTTTTGTAGCCACAGGACCTGGGCACCTCACAGTTATTGAGTCGACCGTGAACTCCTCTTTATACCAATGTATTCTAGAGTCAAATGTGGGGCCGTCTGTCCAGCTAAAGCTAGGCCAAGACTGGGTCATGCAACAGGATATCCCAATTATACCAGATCCCAATTACACTAGCAAACGGCTGAAAAAGAACAGATTCATGGTATTGCAGTGGCCCAGTCAAAGTTCAGAGCTCATCCTGACTCAAATGCTGTGGCGAGAGCTGTGCATAAACAAATGCCCACAAACCTCAATAAACTGGAGCAACTTTGTAAAGAAGAGGGGGCCAAAATTTCTCCAGAATGACTCAGACTGAAGTCATGCAGAAAATCATTACTTCAAGTAATTGCTGCTAAAAGTGGATCTACTAGCAACTGAATCATAGGGTACCCTTAGTTTGTCTTTTCCATATTGGCTTTATTTTTGCCTAACAAATAATGACACCATGGTGGTGTTCATCTGGGGTTTTATTTTCCAAATTTTAAGATCTGCCAAGGGCCAGATTCATTTATTATGTAATGATACGGAAAACCATGGAATTCAACAGGATGTTCTTTCTTTTTCACATGACCGTACATAAACAGGGCTGTCCATTTAACACAACTTGGTGCCATTAATTATGGAAAAGATAACACATTAAAATCATTAATGCATTTAACACACCCCACCCTATTTCAGATTTCAATATTCATTTAAAAAAAGAAAACAATTAATGCCCATTTAAAACATATTTGTCCCATAGCATTATTTATGCAATTTTAATTGCAGTGTGAATGCATTCATGCCACCTCTGAACAGTCTGCATAAATGCACTTGCAGATGCAGCTTCTAAAAACTATTGTTATGGCCACTGTAGCCTTAAAATGTGCAAGAAATTCTACATTGAATCAAACCATTTCTAAAGTTATCCTTCCAATTTAACACAACAATGACTTAATCTAAAAATCTGTTTATTGCAGGAGTCGTAAATATTTTTGGTCCATTTTCCCAGAAGAGAAAGACGAGAGTTCTATTTTGAAGCTACAGAGTACATTCATTTTAAACAGAGTAACTACAAAAGAAGTCTTAGAAAACCCAAACTGAATTTGAAAGAACTTTTTTGGTCCATTTTAGTTGTGATAAACTCTCATGGTTTATAGTTTTAGAGTTGAAAAACACAAAACAGTGCAGAAAAATAAAATGTCGACCCTCGATATTCAGGTTTGGCAGGCTCTTTGTGATGCATGGCTTGTTTTCGGGAAACCACGGCCTTTGTCATTAATGTGTGTTTACACTGACAGCATTCAAACCATGTCAGGCCCGATTCTGTGGATCATCTGCACTCGATCATTTGTTTGTGTTGCCTCAGCATCTTTCCTAAGATTACCATCCTTCGAAACTTTGGAAAAAATGAGGAAAGTAGATGTTCAGGACCACCGCTGATGCCGAGGAGATCCAGGAAGTCCAATTTCACATTAAAAGTAACATTCTACAACGCTGTGCAAACACACAGCACATCTCAACATGCATTTAACTAGGTGCAAATGCAGGAGCAGCGAACCGCAGGGTTTAGGGCACATCTTGATCACGTTAACCAGACGAGGCAGTGCCGTTTGCTTTGGAACATCAGCTGTGCTGCCGAGACGGCCAGAGAGCGGAGCAAATCAAAATATCCTTTAAATGCAGAGCTGAACCCATATGGAAACAAGACTCCCATTGTAATGAGGACTCGGCCTTTCCAAGGTCTGCTGACCACTGGCCTTCGCATATGGAAGGAAGTGCCATCTCCAATCTCAGCTCGTGAAGAAGAGCGGACCGCAGACCGGGTCACATACACATCAAGAGTCGAGACAAAAGCGTACCAAAGGAACATGCATCTGAATGTAGACGGAAGCCTGAGACCTGGGCAACTCTGAGTGGCTGTTTGAGTGACCCGGCATGTCAACTCCGATTTAGGATAAGAACCAGGGATGAGAAACACCGCCTCATCCAACGTGTAGGGCACCTCTGGACACATATGATTTATGAGCTGAATTTAAATGAAAGCGAATCTGTGCTGTTCACGGATCTGCGAGGTCAAGGGTTCGCCAAATATCCAAGTTATTATGCGCTGCCATTCAAAAGTTTGGGGTCAGTAAGATGTTTTCAAAAGAAGTCTCTTATGTTCTACAAGGCTGTGTTTATTTAATAAAGATACAGTAAAAACAGCAAAAATGTGAGATATTATTACAATTTCAAGTAACTGTTTTCTATGTGAATATATGTTCAAATGTAATTGATTTCTGGGATCAAAGCTGAATTTTCAGCATCATTACTCCAGTCTTCAGTCACATGATCCTAAAGAAATCATTCTAAGATGCTGATTTGCTGCTCAGGAAACATTTCTGATTATTATCAGTGATGAAAACAATTGCCAAATATTTTTGTGGAAACAGTGATGCATTTTATTTTTCAGGATTCACAGATGAATAGAAAGTTCAAAAGAACAGCAATTATTTGAAACCGAAATCTTCGATAACAACATAAATATCATAACTGTAATTTATCATTTTATTTTGTTTTGTTTTGTTTTTTGTCATTTTTGGAGCTTGCCAGTCATCTATTGATCTCATCTGTCATTGTATGGAAAAGAGCTGCATGAAGATTCTTCCACTTTGAATTTTCCACTTTCTTAAGAGGTTTGAAACATCATGAAAGTGAATATGCATCTATTCCTTTACAGCCAAGAAGGGAACTCATAATCACAATTTTACTATTGTAATGGTTTGTGCACACTGTAGGGCACACATTAAGGTATTTTCAAAACATATCCCGGCCGCATAAATTTGAAGGAACAGAAGGAAAAAAACACTTTCCACATTATATCATCTAGGCCGCTGGTCTGGCAGGGGCAAACTGGCCATTTTGTTTATCCTTTAAATGAATGTCTATTACATTTACTGAACAGTTCCAGACCCCAGAAAGGAATAAAAAAATACATATATAAAAATAAAAATACACACACAGCTTCCAGTTTAACTGCAATTTCAGCCGATTTTCTGTCAACAAGCACAGTGCGTATATATAGATCTCAGAGCTGTTGATTAGCAGCGCTGCGGATCATCCAGAGAAAGTAACAGGAAACCGAAAACAACATGTTCCAGATACGTGTTGTTTTAATGACCACAGACAAGAGCCGTGATGAATATGTATGAGACACGCAGCCAATTCTATTTTAGTCTAAATTTAAGATTTATGAATTTGAATCGCATGTACAATTTCCATTCGCCTGGATTAAGTGGTTTCAACATAAACTAATAAATGTAATGCGATATTTCAGTGAACTGAACATAGTTTCACAGTCAGCCATATTAATTTAACCATAACCATATTCATACTTTTAACTGATAAAATGTACTTGTTTTCACAATTAACAGATTTATGCAATGCAAAGCAACAATGAAAAACAAATTGCCGGTGAAACAATTTTCACTCAGAAAATGCAAATAAATGTAAAAAACAATTACAAAGAAATGGCAAATTACATGCTAAATTAAATGTCACATTTTTATGCAGAACAGCTGAAATGTTTGTGTGTGAGAAAACAAAAACTATTTATTTACAACTTTTATGAAAATCATTTTTATAGTAGAAATGCAAATAATTAATAATCATCTAATTAATAATCAACTATGCCATGACTTTTATTAAGCTCAGAAATCTTTTCATTTATTCATCCCGTTAAAGTCTATTAGTTTGTTTAACTGTGTATTCCAAATGAAAGCAAAATGTATTTATTTACTATTCAATTACACAAATCCTAAATATATGGATTTATTAAATGTATATTTAAGGAATTTAAAAATGTAATTTCCAAACCAAATGAATAAAGTCACATCAAATGTACATTTCATTGTCTAAATATTGCTCTCTAAATAATGATCTTTAAAAATTAATTTGCAATAAAAAAAAAAAAAATGAATTGTTCACACATTATGGGAAGCCGTTCTGTATGACTTATATGAGAGCGTAAGGACTGCTTCAACCCAGTCTAGACTCCCGACGAGCTGAAATTAGACCTCTTATTTTGGCTTTACTGAGACGACATACATCAAGTGTGAGCCGTCAGTAATACTTCAAACAGCATATAGTTTGTATAGTCTGTCCACATGCAGGAGTCCAAATGAAAGAAAGAATGAAAGAACAGGGATCACGGAAGAAGAAAACTGGGAGCAAAGCTTCAGGAATGGAGGAAATAAGCTACAATTTCCATTTTTAAAATAGTGTTTATAATGTGACAGGATTTATGGAGCTCCTCTCTGGAGGAGCGTTCAAGATGAAATTAAAGCTCAGATATCTACTCTCAAAACAGAAACCTCACACTTAACACTTTATCATCTCAATGCTCTGTTATCACAACAAATACTTAATAAGAAAACACACTAAAATCCACACATACACCCACATTTCACATTAGTTTTGCACAAAGAAAACAAAGCCTATATTAGGCAATTCATTCTTTTTCTTCTTTTCTCTTTTTTTTAATCATCATAATTTAGCCTAAACTGGAAAGTTTTCTTCATTATAAATGCTTTGTTCAAACTAGTTGAATCTGAAAAAACATAACAGGACGCCATCATGCTGGGTAGCTCCACCCACCGTGAAATCTGATTGGTCTCAAATCACTATCAAACAGCTATATGTTAAACATCACATTGGCTGCGGCTGTCACGTCACACAGCTGTTTTATGCTCAGTGTGGACAGACAAAATACGTGTCACATTATATCTGTGTGTCAAGACAGCTTTTGTTGTAATGAATATGCTGATATATATATATATATATTGAAAAACCACTGCTTCTAAATGTAACCAGTTTATTAGAGCATTTCAGCACAGAGAATGATTTTTTTATTTTTTATTTTTTTTTGATTTGTCAGTTGAAATAAGACCCAAGTACTTAGTCCTGAGATTAATCTAAGCAGTATGCATCGATCATCATTAATCATGAAGTAACAATACACAAATCACAATTCTAGAGAGATTCCAAAGGCTCAGGACTCTTCCACTCATTTCTAAAGCTTATTAAGAGTCCTAAACTTAAACCTGAAACTCTTATTAGGACATCTAGTGGTGTTGATGGGTATCTGTGTCATATACACAACCCTTCAGAAGTTTGATAAAGTCTGTTCTTTTTCTTTTTGAAAGAAATGATTACTTTTGTTCAGCAACGATGCATTAAATTAATCAAAAGTGACAGTAAAGACATTTATAATGTTACAAAAGATTTCCAGTTGAAATAAATGATGTTCTTTTAAACTTTTGATTCGTCTGTGAATTCTGAAATATAAAATTTATCACAGTTGGCACAAAATATTGGGAAGCACAACTGTTTTCAACATTGATAATAATCAGAAATGTTTCTTGAGCATCAAATCAGCACATCAGAATGATTTCTGAAGGATCATGGGACACTGAAGACTGGAGTAATGATGCTGAAAATTCAGCTTTGATCACAGAAATAAATTCTATTTAACAGTATATTAAAATAGGAAACCAATATTACAAATTGCGATAATATTTCACAATATCACAGGTTTTTTTCTGTATTTTTGCAGCCTTGATGAGCAGGAGACTCCATTAAAAATCTTACTGATCCCAAACTTTTAAACAGCAATGTAGTTTACTGACAACTTTTCATAATGACAACTTCAGAATGTAGTAGAAAGTTTCAATGTGTAAAATGGAATTTTACTTTATCCTGAGACTGCATGAACGGTTCTCATCTGCCACAACTGGATGTACGGAGAAACAGGCATGTTGGAAACTGATTCGAGTGTTATTGCCACTATACCAGCACACATAGTGCATTGGATTTAGTACTCCACTAGAATAAAATGAGGCTTTTTTTTACTTCCTGCAAAAAACGACAGGCATTTATTGTAATAAAATTATGTCGTAGCATAATGTAGGAATGCATTTTAAATGGTCTTCAATGAACAGTTATTTGCTCCAAAGCCACATGACCTCTGTTTACTAAAGGACATTTTAAAGCATATTCTGCATTGACTGACAATGATTGAGGATTTAGGCTGCGAAACACCAAAATGACAAAATATCATAAAACTGGTCAATATATGTGCCATATTTCAAATCGTCTGAAAACATATCAGCTTTGTGTCAGGAACAGACAGAAAGTAAAAAGTCTTAAGTCCTTAATTTGTTGTTTACTGACAATCTTGACATGGGGGGAAAGATAGCAAACCATCTAGAAGGCAAAACTAAATGCATTTAAGCTGGTATAGCAAGACTAGAGGGAAAAAAAAAGAAAAAAAAAAGAAAAAATATGAATTGCTTGTAATCCTATTCACAGACACATTACATGCACAGACGTACACGGCAAATGAACAAACATGGTACAAAACAAGCTTTGTTTGTGCCTTTTTGCTTTTATAAGTGCATTTTAAATTTCTCGTCAATCTTCAAATGCTGGTCTGAGTTTTATGTCTCCTGTTATTTACTGAAATGGTCAATGTGTTCATCTTTTGGTCCCATAACAACAACAATAAACTCCATGAGCATCCAGAGATCTGCATGTTTGTTTGCTTCGTTCAGCAAAGCTCAACACACATCTGGATCCAAAATGTTGCAATGCACTTTGATACTGACTTTATAGAAGTTAATAGAACACAACTGCATTTTCTTGGGTCGTGAACAAACGGCCATATTCCTCAATTCAGACGTTTTAGTTCGGGGCAAATTGCTTAATTACAAAGTAACTCTACACCGCTACCAAATGATGGCACACGTTTGTGCGATATACAGCGGCATTTGCATTTGGACGCATTTGTTAAGCCACATATGAATATCATTGCATTAGATAAGCAAACCAAACATATCAAAAAGCAGACTTTTAAACAAAGTTGGAACAGTTTGTAATAAGATCAGTATCGTGTGACTTTGCATTTGTTTGTTGTTAGCAGATCATGTGTATAGTTAATGTGATGAACTACACATGTAGTTTATACATTCATTTAAAAAAAAAAAAGAAATAAAAAATACAAGTTGAAAATGAGTAAGAGTGTAGTAAAAGTAAAAGATGCTGCATTTGAGACACTGAGATTTATATTGTAAATCTAATGCGGTGACATTCAGATATTACACGTAACGCATTTCCAAGGAATGTAAACGCACAGACGCACATGCATGGTGTGAATGAAGGAGATAAGGTACAAACCGATTGAGAAAAGTCAAAAAAATAATTTCAAGGGTGAAATTCTAGCATGTGGTTTCCCAGCAGCCCGGTGAACACCGCATAGCGCTTTACTGTAAACACACTATTGAGTTTCATGAAGGCGGTTTAATAGCTTTCATGTTTATTTAAGAAGCTGCTTTCCAACAAACAACCCATGAGAATCTACATCTCCTCCCTGATCACACTGCCAAAACAATCAGCTACAGCAAAGACTTAGTAAGATCCGTTACTCTATTGCACTGCTCCTGTCACTACAATTACTGTCTGTATCACCAGATCTATCTGGGAAATTACCATACAATGAAAAGCACCACTATAAAGCACTACTACACGCCAACCTATAAAGACATTTCCTGACATAACATTAGTTTGTAGGGCGCTGCAGGCCTTGGCTTTAAAGGGATAGTTCACCCAAAAATAAAAACTTGTTGTTAATTTTCTCATCCTCAGGCCATCTGAAATGTGATTTATTTTCTTGACTAGAAAAGTAATTAAGATTTTTAGCTCAAACCATGGTCCTTGGTGAATTATAAAATGCAAGTCAACGGCCACTGCCACTTTGAGAGTCAAAAAAAGCACATACAGACAACACAATATTAATACCCATGACTCCTGATGATATATTGATGTGTTATGAAGCGTAACGATCGGTTTGTGCAAGAAACAGAACATTATTTACAATCGAGAGCCTCAGGCAAACGTGGAAATACAATTCTTTTCCACAAACTGGTTCTTTCAGTTCGTTTATGGTTCAAACAACTGATTCAGCAGTTTATGTAATGACGCAATGGCATAATGCATACGCAATTAGATTATTAAAACACCCAATAATGATGTGAAACATGGATGTTTTACATGTCTAAAGCATATAAAGTGAATAAACTAGTCTTCATCAACTCACCTTTTTACATAAACCATGAGAAACCATAAAAACTTTCATCTGGCCCTTTCATTCAAGTGTTCGGTTCACACATGCACATATCAGTGGCTCATTAGTCTTCGGGTCCAAGTCAAACTATTTACTCAGTTCAGTGACTGCTGTGAAACTGGAGCGGTGTATCAGTTCATTCATTATAGGATCAGATACGCCACTATTTTGGCTCATTTCAAGTTTTGGTTCAACTAGTTCACTAAAAAGAACCAGTTCAAAAGAACAATTTATTCATGTACCGGACATCACTCCAGACCGTTTGCCTGAGGTTCTGGATTACAGGGAATAATCTTGTAAATATTGTTCAGTTTCTTGCACAAACTGACCGTTTAGCTTCATAAGACCTGAATATATCGTAAGGAGCCAAGGGTACTCATTTTTTTCTTGCCTGTATATGCTTTTTTGACTCTCAAGTGCCGGCAGCTGTCAACTTGCATTTTATGAATCACCAAAGACCATGATTTCAGCTAAAAATCTTCTTTACTGTTATACTGAACAAAAACACTCATCTACATCTTCGATGTCCTGAGCATGCACCAAATTAATAGCAAATTCTCAAATTCTTAATCTCTTTAACAAAGTGCTTGTCTTTCACATGAATAAAACTGATTGTTTACTTGTCCGAAAATGGGAGCAAAATGAGAAAAACACTATTTTAGTCATTAGTAGTTAAAAGTATTCTTCTGTATGGAATATAAACAGGAAAGAGAGTTATGAATAACCTTTTACTTTTATTGTGCAGAAAAAAGCAGCTTCAGAAAATCTCTCCTCCTGTGCTTTTTGAAAGAAGGCCATACTTTAGTACCGCAAGAAAATGACTATAATATTTTGGTCTGAATCTCTGCGGTTTGAAATAACCCCAGCAAACGTGTGTGCTCACATCATACCTTGCAAACCGTCTCTTTGTCCCAAGGCAAAATGGTCCGTAGATCGATGAGTTCACAGGAGACACCCAGCTTCTCCTGTGCCATGGCAGCCACTTCCCTCAGCACATGCACCTGCAAGTCAAAAGGTCAAAGGTCAACTCACAGTTAATGGTAAAGACCAGGTTATGACATTTGGTTCTAAAATTGGCTGCCGTTTTTAGAAGCTCTCCGTCCAGTATCAGGGCTCCAGACAAAATTGAGTACAAACTTGGGTGCCAAATTATTTATTAGGTGCCACAGAATAAAACTGATTTATTTATTGATTTTTTTAAACACTTTTTTTACACTACACGGCTTCTAAAATCTGAACAGATTTTTAAAACACTAGGCATCATACACTTACCGACTTTGTAAACAGTGACAGATGAAAACCGGCCATTATACACTACACGACTAAGGATCACACACTAGCAGACTTTGAAATCGTTCCAATCACAACAAACTCACGCAGAAACGTGCACCTTGTTGCTAGGGGACGCATGACAAATGAAAACAATATGTGTTCTAAAATCTGCTGAAAATATCAAACATGTTTGGTTTCCTCCTCCGACTGGATGGAATCAAAGTCTGAAACTAAAAAAAAAATCTGTCTGTGACCATAATGCACTACGCGATTTTCTATGGAATCTATCAACTTCTCCAGACTGTAAATCAGCGGAAAATCTGGGTAAAAATCGCATAGTGTATTCCAGGCTTAAGTTGTACTGTAGGCTATTTTATAAAAATAGCCTACCTTTTCACGTTCATTTATGTTCATGTTGTACTATAGTAAAGAGAAAGATACAATGGGTTCACTTGTGCCACACTGAGATGCTAAAGCGATTGCCTGACGCATTAAAGAGCACCAAAACTGTATTTATTTTTTAAATTTCATCATGAATTGGGCATAAAGATGATACTTTGTTTATTAAAAAGTAACAAAGCACAAATTGTATTACGATTACTGGGCAGCAAGTGCACTACAAATAATATGAAGTTCACGCATTAAGAGAACACAGCGTATAGACTAAGATCTTGATAAGTCATAGTATCGATTATAAATGAGAATTGTTAACGGTGTTGCCAGTATCCACACAGCTGACAGCTTTACCTGTTGCAGTTTGTTCCAACTGTGCATGAAATGGACATTGTTTTTGTGCACTTTTACTTCGCACATCTTTTACTTTTCAATCTCTCTCATGCTGCACAACTAGAGCTGCGTTTAGCAGGTGTGCCATGAACACTGCTGTTCGGCAGAGATGAGGACTGTTTGAAAGTCTTTTTTCCACTAAAACACTGATGTGCAATGTCTCAACAAAAGATGTGATCGCAAAACAAGCAGGAATTTTTTTTTTTTTTTTTTTTCCAAGTTAGAACATATACATTAATATAGCTGCCAGTGGTGACCTCAGCAAAAACCTAACGCAAATGCGACTGTTTTAGTTGTTTGACATTCAGATCAGACTAACGAACATGGCTTAATATGATCGTGTAATGATATTTTTCATTAAAAGGTAGATTGAAATTGTTTAATGCAATAACATACAATTAAAACAAACTCATTCAAATGCTAAGATACACTTTTCCACACTATTTATACATACATTTTTCCACGAACATTTGATTCAACAGTTTGCTTGTGTCATTCCTCAATGTCTGAACAGATTAAATTTTATGGCAAAAAACTAATAGTGTATACACACTACCATTCAAAGGTTTGGGGTAATTGGGGAATTTATGCTTTTCGAGGCTGCATTTATTTGATCAAAAATATAGTAAAAATGCAAAATATTTTTACAATTTACAATAGCTGTTGTCTATGCGAATATACTGTAAAATGTAATTTATTTCTGTGACCAAAGCTGAATTTTCAGCATCATTACTCCAGTCTTCAGTGATCCTTCAGAAATCATTCTAATATGCTGATTTGCTGCTTAAGAAACATTTCTGATTATAATCAGTGCTGAAAACAGTTGTGCTGATAAATATTTCTGTGGAAACTGTGATGCATTTTGCAAACTGTTATACATTTTATTTTCAGGATTCACAGGTGGATAGAAATTGCAAAGGAACAGCATTTATTTGAAATAGAAATCTTGTCACTTTATAAATGTCTTCACTGTCACTTTTGATCAATTTAATGCATCCATGATTAATAAAAGTACTCATTTCTTTATTACAAAAAACAAAACTTTTGAATGGTAGCGTACATCGTAAATATTTCCTTTATCCCGAAGGCCTGGTTTGTGTCGCTCATGTAAGGAGTCTGAATAAAAAGAAAAAAGGGAGCACTGTCTATCTGTGAATGGCTGGCACAGTCCTCGTTTTCCCCTGACCTGTAACTCGTCTCTGCTCTCTGTCAAAGGGTCCATCAGTCATTCAGCAGGATTAACCTGTGGAGTGTCTGAGCTGAGCTTCAGGACACCCAGAGAGCTTTTGAAATCATAATCCGATGATGAACACAGGATGAGTACACGTACCTGTGTTCCCCAGGCCACCAGCGTGAGATCACTGCCCTCCTGCAGCACCTCGGCCTGTGAGAGCGGGATCTGATAGGCTTCTGTGGGCACCTGCTCCACTGCAAAACAAAACAGACATAAAATGTTTTTATGTCGAGTACATCAGGCTTTTATGGCTCGTGTAGTCTGATATTAGTGAGAATATCTTGAAGGACATGAAACAAAATGAATGCATGATGTTTTGTGACAAGTCAGTTGAAACCCTGCCCCAGTACTGAAGCGTAATGAACAGTCAGCGTGCATCGGGATGAGTTTTGCATGGCTGGAAGAAACAAGATAAAGAAACTAGCTACGGAAAGGTTTCGTCTCATTTTGCAGCACGAGGACAGAAAGAACTTTTCACAGCTGTCGTATCTCATGTCTTCGTTTTTGATTCTTTTGTGGAATTGTGGAATTATCTTTATGGTTA
Source organism: Cirrhinus mrigala (assembly GCA_036247105.1). NCBI lineage: Eukaryota > Metazoa > Chordata > Actinopteri > Cypriniformes > Cyprinidae > Cirrhinus > Cirrhinus mrigala. Next base: position 40,635,333 of record CM070022.1, read on the forward strand.
AATTATGTTTAATTAGAGCCATTTTCCTTATCCCACTTTATACGCTCAGTGAAGTCATTGTCTTTGCCGTCTTCTGGGAAATCTTGCGGTTCTGACATTGAGGTTTAAAGCCATTTAGCTGAAAATTACTGAATGTTAGGAATGTACTTTTGCTTAGAATTAGAAACAGAAGTTGTAAAAATTCCTATGATCTTTTCTGTACCAGTATGCATTTATTATTTGCCTGTACTTTAAGTAAAAACTTTCGTTAGAGCCGAGACTGAGTGTTTGTTTGTTATATGTGATATTTGTTGAAAGCATAGCTGAATAAATAAAAACTGGTGTTTTTTCCTAAAAATATTTACCTAAAGCTAATGCTCATCTAGCTCAGATACAGACGGTCGCAGCTTCCTTGAGAAAGTTTTTAATGCATCTTATGATCCTAACAGTATATTGAATTTGTTAATTCAAAAAGCTGAAATAAAATCTAAATATTAGATGAAAAACTTAAATTTACTTTAGTTAATTGCCAAGGGAAGATTTTAACTTTCATTTAGTTTAACCCCTTGTACTGTAATCATCATAAATTATTATCATTTGAAAGCTTAAAAACTCACTTCATCCTGTAAAAAACATTTTGAAATTTGGTATTGTGTTCCCATGGAAATTTTAAACTTCAAAATCTTTTAACAGTCTCCTCCCCTTAGTGGGTGGTGTCAAATGTCATATTAAAAAATATACTGCAGTATTTTACAATCAAAACTTTTTAAAATCTTGACAAAATGCATATCATCAGAAAGGTCTGAGTCTCAAGATTCCATTTTTATATAGAGAAATGTAGACATTTGTGACAGAAAAATCCATAAAAAAAAAACAATTCTATGGAGTTTTAATGGCACCCAGTGGCTGTTTGTGGTATGACACCCTAAATAAACTCTCACAGGAACCTCTTTTTTTTTTTTTTTTAACATCAACTTCAAATTTGGAACATAACTTATTTAGACATAAGGCATTAATTTTATAGCAATTTTAAATTCAAAAAATACTTGATAAAATATTTATTTTATATAAAATATACATTTGGTACAGTGCATTTGATTTACAGTAAATTTAAACTTCTATACATTTTTGTTACTTTGTTATAATTCATGAACAAAGTTGGACTTTTTGAAGAGAATAATCTGCAGATTATTGCAGAAGTGGAATCATTTCAAAATTAATTTAAGTTTGGATAGTGTACTTTCACGTCTATGTTCATAAATAGGGGTGACACTTAAAGGGTTAAGATGAAACATGAAAATTACTAACTGGAAATAAAATATATCAAAGCTAAAACTAAAATGAAAAATATATATATATTTTAAATAAAAAAAAAAACAATGCAAAATTACTAAAACAATTACAAAAAAAGTAACTAAAATAATAAAAAACATGAAAGCAATTTTATAAAAACTACAAAAGTGTCAATACATTATTTTTTTGGAAAAAAGATTACAGGTGGGGTTTTTTGGCAATATTTTAACAATTTACCTTACAATGATTCTTTACATTGCTTCAAAAGCAGTTTAGCTCATAATTTCATAATAGTGTTGTGGTTAGAGATTTTTACTGAATCTTAGTATAGGATTTTGGCCCACATGAAAACCATCAAATTCTTTGATCCCTGAAGTAACGTTTATCAGCTATGCATACAGCAAACTGCTCCAGGATTTGGGTGCTGTAGTTTGTCTGCAGCACATCTGATAATGATAACCTCCAAATAACAAAACCAGTCAAGTAATAAGACATTTTACATACCAGTTAAGGGCAAGAAGTTAAACGGACGTGAAACACTGTCAAGATGTGGTGATTGAGGGGACTGAAAGGTCTGCTTAAACTTCTCTGCTGCGCTCAATTACTACAAAATCTGGCACAAACCTACACAGCACAAAACATTACAGCCAAATCTTGAGTGTAAAATGTAGGGTTGCCCCCAACTAAAGATTTTTCTAGTCAACTAGTTGTCATTCATTTAAGCCATTAGTCAACTAATTGCATGCTTGTATTAAATAACTTAAATATACACCAAAAATAGCTTTTAATATATAACCTATTCCGCACTCAAGTGGACACAAAGCTGCCGCAAAACACTGGGAACAGCAATGACTATGAATGTATCGAAAATAGCAAGGAGGTATTTTAATAATTTATTAATAAACTAGTGTTTTCTGAGTTGACAATGCTTACATATTTCACTTTCAATTTATAAACCTTAAGCAGACATTTGGATTTCCTGCCCAGTATACTGTAATACTTTAAGGACCAGCTGTTAACGATCCGTACATCATTGACATGGACAGAGCTTCTTTTTTTTTTTTTTTAATCTGGGACTAACTAATACAATTTTGATCGTCTAGGGCTCTTCTCATCGACTAACACATTTAGTTTACTTGTCCAAACTAAGGTCGATGCTCAGCTGCAAAGAACAAATGAACTCTCTTTCTACTCACAAATGTTCATTCACAGCCTGTTTCTAGATCCCAACACCAGAAGGATTCTTGCAGCCAAAAACCAAAAATAATAATGGAAAGCGGTCAGGCTGAGCTCACTGGTTTGCGGTTCAGAGGTTTCACCGGAGGGTTTGAGTGATTGATGAAGTCTAGTAAAAACGCATCACTAATGGTCCAGACTCTTGCCAGTGGTAGATCGCTGGATGCCTGATGTGTGTTTTCAGCTGACATGCACTCGGTCATTTAAAAATACTGCTCGATCTAATGATAAAAACGCTCTTTAATAAAAAGCTCATTCAGAGATGGGTTGGACAAGCAGGGATTGGACAAAATCTGAGGAACACCTGGAAAATAAGCAGTACTTCTTAATTAAGGTGTTTTAACACAATTTGCATTTAAAACAACCTCCAGCCTTCTTAGAACAGATCGATACAACTTTTGAATAGTCTCCAGCTGAACGTCATCCATCATCTGCTTGTTGTTTCAAAGATGTTGAAAAGGACAGGAATCTGCTTCGTACTTTTCTATCCAAAACTGTCCACAATGGTTTGACAATATTTAAGTCATGTGTTTTGTCTGCCAGGGCAGATGATTAAGTTAATCTTGGTGCTCCAACCGTCCAGGTTTTATAATCATAACTTCATCTTTTTCTCATTTTTGCAGTGATGTCTGTGATTGTAGTTTTAGCTATTCCAGCTCTATCAAGGACGTTGCTTTGTGAAGTTCTCTGTGCTCGGTTTTTGTAGAAAAACAGGATCTTCAAGGTGGATACAGACATTCGCAGTAGTTCTGGGCTGTTCAGACACAATCCCTCTTAGTGTTTGACAGTCCCTGTACATGTTTTTGCTAAAAACATGAAAGATTCCTCACATTGACAACATATTTATCAACATCTGATGCAGTGTGGACAATAGTGTTGACTAAAATGGGTGTGAGTTTCTTCACAGACAACTAATCAACTAGCCTGAGTCTTGGGGTTTGACTCTTGGCAACCACCCTAGCAATTGGCTGAAAGCCTTAAAGGTGCAGTAAGCAATTTCTGAGAAACACTGTTGATGTTCGAAATCACCAAAACAAACACACCCACACTTTTCCTGATAGCCCCACCCCCAAATTCATGAACATGCTATAGAGGCAGAGCAACACACGTCATAAAGTCCCTTTAAGGCAAGGAGGGAAACTTGATAGCGACAGGAAACAATCATTGTTTTTAACCATGTCAAAGGATTATTTCACCACCCTATGTAAACCTGAGAGAAAGAGATATATTGACGAACTAAATTATTGGTAAACTTATTGGTCTGTGTCAGTGCTCCTTTTGCCTTACTTTCCTTTTGCTGGAGAAATTATCCAACTGAATGGCTCAACGGGAAATACCTTGACATTCACAACTAATTGTGCAGCTTCCCGCAGTACAAAGTCAATGGAGAGCGGTGGATTGTTTCCCCCCTGGTGTGGGTGTGGCCTAAATGCGCTCTGTCTCTATGCAACAAAGGCACCTCCCCCTTCATGAGTGGACACGCCCCTTACTGTTAATTGGTTAGATATGTGTTCTGGTGCTTGGTCTGATCCACTTTCAACTGCATTTCTCAAAAAAAAAAAAAAAATCACTGAGTGTCCCTTTAAGAACATCTTAGCAACTTCCTACAAAACCCCAGCACAGCAGAGGCTGCATCTACATGGGCGATTTACAAACCACTATCATGTACTTCAGAAAATTCAATCTAATTCCACACAGAAGGTGCTCTGAACATTCTAAACACCACGTAATAAATCAACACCACATTTACGGCCAACTTAACCTGCCTAAGTAATAATTTACGACATGACTTTCAATGCTGGCAATGGCAGATTTAAAAAAGACAAAGTGGAAATTGGAAAATTCCACATTGCCATCAAATAAACGGATAATGTTTTCCAAATCAAGAATTACACAAACTCAGTGCTGAATGATTTATTCCCGTCTTGTAAGAATAATTGCATAAAAAAATAAATAAATAAATAAAGAGCACCGCTGTAAAATTAAAACCAAATAACGATAAAGAGCCAAAGATCCTAAAACAAGCTCCAATGTTCAGTCAGGAAATTAAAGTCATTCAGCAAAATTCTTGAGAGACACAAAAGTCAGAGTAGCAACAGACAGAGAGTAGATCTAAAGCGGCCCATCATAGCTAATCCTCATGGCAAACCACACTCGCATTGGTTTCCTTAAAAGTGCATTCATTTCCTTTTCCATTCTTCACTCAATTCATTAATAAACCACTTTTAAGTATATGAGGATTGCGTTTGTACGCTTGCTTTAAACTGCACCAAATGTTCTTCTCATAACCAAAAGCCCAAAGTGTGGTTGGTTAGTTCTGGCAGTGGTTAGTTTAGCCACAGGTGAGAGATGCTGCAACTACACCATTTGTGGAAGAAAAGACTGTTTCTCCATTAACATTTATGCATTTGGGAAACACGTTTATCCAAAGCGACTTCCGTTGCATTAAACCGTTAATCAGTTCATGCATTCACTGGGAATCAAACCCATGACCTTGCTCATGCCATGCACTGTTTGAGCTCCAGAAAAGCAACTAAAAAAAAACATGCATTGAAGAAAACAAGAATGAGATGGTGTCTGATCTGACATATTCACAGTCATACCATCTCGAGTCTAATGTAGTGTCTCGTACAATGGTAATGAAATGATCATAATGGCATAATGCAGTGAAAATAGTGTCAAATATTTCCTTTTATACTGTGACATACCTCTAAGCGTATTGAATTACCAAAAAAGAGAAAAGGTGTTGGGAAGGACTTGGGTCTATGCATTGGTTACTGATTGGATGTTGAGATGTGGGTGTGGCCCTCAAAGTGTACGCAAATGAAGGTGAGATTGAAGAGGCGGAGTTTAAGATGACTTAATGAATGGAAAAGTCTGTCGTTCACCAGATGATTAAACATTACGAGGTCAAAGCGCTGACTTTAATGAATCCCCTTCATGTGACTTGTGATTGAACTGGAAAACCATTCTGTGCTAAACTGTTAGACTGAAATGGAGCCATACCTCAGTGAAACATGTACAGTGTAAGGAACAAGAGAGAAGTAAGAAACAGCATGTCTTCACTCAACAGCTGCAAAGCATCAAGCAATATTAAGACCATTCATTCAAGATACTCAATGATCTGTCTGAAAGATCAAAACACTCAACAGACCACACTGATTTATGAGCAGGTAAAAATGGGAGCTGAAACGATCATTCAGGAGAATAATAAATACCACTGACTGACTGACGGAACAAGTAATGTGATACTACTAACAATGTTTTTCTTAAATGGCACATTTCTTCAGAATAAAAGTCCAGATCTTTCTGGTTAATATCAGTTGCAGCTCATTCTTCATTTTCATATTTGACAGGTCTGTAGCTGTTTGTGTTCTACATCACATCTAATTTTTTGTTTAAAGTTTTCATTAGCAGATGAAATATTTGAGAATTTTAAATAGCCAAAAAAAAAAATTATGTGCACTATTCATGTCAGTAAATTTCAGAGCTGACATGAGGCAGAAGTATTTCTAGTTTGTGCCTGACTAAACCAACATTGGCCGATCAGTCTCCCTGTGTGTGTGGGTGTATGTTTATCACTAGTTTCCTTTGTGCACAATTTTAAAGTTGACGGCAAAACTCATAATACAGAACATAAATTGTAAAGAACTAGTGATGCACTGAAATTTCAGCCACTTATTTTCATCAGAAAAGAATTCCATGCTTTAAAAATAACTATTCATGGTTCATGTGACACACACTCTCTCAAAACTCAAAATTCATCATCAAATGCATTTCCCAGTTGTGCATCAAAGTTTACATTCTCAAGAGTGATTGCTCTTTTGGTTACTAGTGCTTCAATAAACATAATTTTTACTTGCAGTGAGGCTATTTAATGCATCGTGCATTTTGTCTCCTGGGTAGGGCTGTGATGGTGGCAGATTTTTTCCACTGCAGTGGTAATGGACCAACTGCCGTCGGTATATACACTTTTTTTTTTTGGAAACATTAAAAAATGAGGCTCAAAAATGATTAACAAACTTGCGTGTTTATTTCAGCCTACAAAACACTAAAGTAAATATCAAAGAAATTATACAGTTAAAAAAGAAAGTAGCCAAAATAACGGTAAATATTAAACAAACATTTGTTGCATAAATTCGTAACAACCTAGCCCAACGGCTCATCAAAATTACCGGCCCGAGTCTTTTCTCTCTCTTTCCCATTACATTGTTGCATCCATTTAAATAGCTCAGTTTTGTTTTTGATAGGAACGTAGTTATATTTCTTTTCGTTTCTTTATAAAGTTAATTTAGTAATACGTTTGGAAGATTTTTTGTTTGTTAAATTAAGGTTTTTGCTCTTTTAAAGTAACGACCAAGCGGCCAGAGGCAGGCAGTGAGTTGATTACAGCCTATGATTGATCAATTTTGCCTTCTCAAATCATCACGATTGCCTAAAATAAAATCTTCAAGCATATCACAATGTTATTTTAAATAACTTTAACTTAGATAAATGCACGCTATTTTGCGCATACAATCGTTTGTTGGAGAGTGGAAGCTAAATGCGCTTTGCAGGACATGGAGGCGCCAGCGCAATCACTTGCAAAAAAATGAAAATACACCATAATCTTTGCTCATAAAGGTAAGCGTAATATATCATCCGGAACTGTAAAGGGTCTAATTTTATTTGTGTGCACTCACAATATCAACAAAATGTTGTGCTTTTGTAAAAATATAGAACACCAACAAGATGCGTTTTCTGATGTCTCGGTGTTGAACAGGAGCGCTGCACAAAAATGAAACGAAACTCAGCAAATACTTGCCTTACAGTCAGGAAAACATATCTATAGAAAGTTTTAAATTATTACTTTACTACTTTAAAACTAAAAAATTCAAATCGAAAACAAAAACTTTCATTATAAAATCCGTAGAGATGCATTTCTCGCTAAAGGCGCATCCAATGAGCAGATGGCGAGTCAGGATCGTCATCTTTGCAATACTGGCTCAGAAAACACTAGTTTATTAATAATTCATTCGAGTACCTCTTTATTTCCCCCCGACACATTCATGATAATTAGTTTTCCCGGAGCTTTGCAAGTTTTAGCCTATTGTGTGCGTTAGAACGCGGATCTCTTCCAGCAGCTGCGAAGGCACTTGCACTCGGTGCTGCTGCCGGCGGGGACAATAAAAACAGCCACAGCAGAGTAATTGTTGCAGAAACACTGTATTTTATGCTTGTTATAGATTGTGTGACGTCACGTGCAGTACTGCCGGTGGCAACCGACCACCGCGGTGGTGCGGTTGTCATTGCGACCATCACAGCCCTACTCCTGGGGTTTCTTAAGTTTCAAAACATAAAATATGCAACATACTTTTATTCTATTTTGGTCAAGTCTAGTAAAGCCAAGTAAACCAATGTAAGCACTTAAAAGGCACTTGTCTTTTTTTTTTTTCGTAATTTTAAACAAAAGATCATTTAAAAAGTTGTGTTTTGGGTTTCATCCCACTGTGTTTAAATTTTCAAGCTTTCACTAAGATTTTTATTTCAGTGCATCACATGCTCAGTGTAATCAGAACAGAGATGATGTTGAAAATATATCTGTATGTGACACAACATGTCCACTGACTTCTGTAGTCAACATCAGGATTTTAAGCCAATGCATCAATGCATTTAAGATGTCCATAACTGCTCACCATTTATTTTAGGTTTCTCTCCATTTATTTTCCCTTAAGTGTGTTCAATGAATTTTAAAATGTAAAAAACATTCCATGTAGCTTCTCAAATGACACAAGTTCATAAATGCTACATGTATAATAATTTGCAGAAAAATATGGTTTTAAATCATTTTAGTGGATAACACTAAAATATGTGACCCTGGACCACAAAACCAGTCATAAGTGTACATTTTTGGTGCATATCATCTGAAAGCTGAGTAAATAAGCTTTCCGTTGATGTATGGTTTGTTAGGATAGTATAGACAATATTTGGCCGACTATACAACTATTTTCAAAATCTGGAATCTGAGGGTGCAAAAAAAATGTAAATATTGAGAAAATCACCTTTAAAGTTCTTAGCAATGCATATTACTAATCAAAAATTAAGTTTCAATATATTTACAGTAGGAAACTTACGTAATATCTTCATGGAACATGATCTTTACTTAATATCCTAATGATGATGACCCATACAATGTATTTTTGCTACTTATGACCGGTTTTGTGGTCCAGATACTCATAATCCCATTATGACTGTTCATGATCACTCACCTGCTGCTCTGTAAAGGATTTTGGGCTCAAAGAAGATGCAGGGGTTTTGATCAGTGATGCAGGACAGAAGAAGACCCTTGGCCTGGACCGGACCTCTCGGCACAACAATCTAACAGACAGAGAAAGGAGGAAAGAAAGCTATTATTTGTTTCGTAAAAAGGAAAAAACAAATAAACGTGTCATTTGTACATTTATAAGGACACATAAGACTCCAAAGGCGACGCTGTCTCCCCCCATTGGGTTCATTTTAAAGATGCCTCGAGATGGAAAAAGTGATTCACTATCAAAAGTCACATGCTCTCGGCAGGAACACTGATTTTTCGAAGCGATCCGTTCTAACTGAATAGACCATTACAGATGAAGAGGGAATAAAAGATCCGCCACTCAACAACAAAGACTGGAGATGCACAGAGAATCAGACAGGAAAGAGTGAAGAGCGGCGCTGAGGTTAAATCAGCTCAGACACTCTGTATGTCGGCTCATTAAATGTCAAGCCTGCAGTCAACAGACTGATCCAGACGAGAGCTGGAGCAGGTCACTTCATAGACCGTCAAACATCCATCTGCTTTAAATTTGATGCACACGCCAATGTTTCTCAGCGTTTTGATGCAGCTTGTGAAATGTGTGCTGTAGTGCAAGTGAGACGAGCAAAGAGCTGCTGCTTAACGCTCACTGCTGCTCACACTGCTGCATTTATTATTTTTAGTGCATATACATGACCCAGGACCTCAAAACCAGTCATAAAGGTCCATTTTTTTAAAATTGAGATTTATACATCATGATTTATGGTTTGTTAGGAAAGGAGATACAACTATTTGAAAATCTGGAATCTGAGGGTGCAAAAAAAAAAAATAAAATAAATAAAATCATTATATTGAGAAAATTACCTTTAAAGTTGTCCAAATGAAGTTCTTAGCAATGCATATTACTAATCAAAAATTGAGTTTTGATATATTTACAGTAGGAAATTTACAAAATATCTTCATGGAACATGATCTTTACTTAATATTGTAATGTTTTTTGGCATAAAAGAAAAATCAATCATTTTAACCTACACAATGTATTGTAGGCTATTCCTACAAATTTACCTGTGCTACTTATGACTGGTTTTGTGGTCCAGGGGTCACATATTCTGCAGTGTGTCCTTTACTCAATTATAATGTCACTCCTCTTGCAAACATAAAGTCTTTCACAACCTTTTTTTTTTTTTTTAAAAGAAAATAACACTTATGATGCCTGTTCACACCAAGGACAAAGACACTGACCAAAACAAACAAAAACACTGACCAATCAGAAACCACCCAATTTGAAAGAGCACATTTAAAGTGGCAGATGACAAAGTTGTAGCTGGTACTTAGAATAAACAGTGTCATACTGTCCGCTGAAGCTGATGCTAATATATTTATTCAATTCAATTCAAATTTATTTGTATAGCGCTTTTCACAATACATATCGTTCCAAGCAACTTCACACCAAATTAAAGTTTTTACAATATATTTAGTAGTAGCTTACAGTGGTGACTTTTATAATTTATCATTTATAAAAATGCTTTAGAAGAAAACGCAACAAGTGTGCATCTTGAGACAGAACAATGACACTGACATATTTTAAGACATGTCAGAGCAAAATATTTTCAGTTGAGACAGCTCAAACATGCATTTTAGTCTGGGACTAACCTTAAGCCTCGTCTGTGAAACCGGGGTATATAGTAGTCAACCTTTGAAGTGGATCAAAAAAGTTAATCAAAGTTGTCACTTCAAATGTTGACTACTGTACTTATCATTAATATGAATGGGCTTTTTTCATCAAAGATGATAAACTGATCAAAAGTGACAGCAAAGACATTTATAATCTTACAAAAGATTTCAAATAAATGCATTTTTTTTTTTTTCCAACTTTTGATAATACTTTAGATTAGTGAACAAATATTCACTAAAAGTTCTCTCTCAATAAACTCCTAATTTGCTGCTAATTAGTAAGGTGGTTGTTACATTTGGGTGTGGGGTTTAAGGATTAAGCATCCAAAATATGGTCAAGCAGAATAAGGTATTAAATTGTGCTTTCTAAGTACTAATAAACAACCAATATGCTAGCAATATGCATGTTAATAAGCAAGTTAATTGTAGCAGGTTAATAGTGAGAATTGGTCCCTAATCTGAAGTGTTATTAAACTCTCTATATATCAAAGAATCCAAATAAATAAATAAATAAATAAATAAATACAAAGTATGACGGTTTCCACAAAAACATTGGGCGGCACAACTGTTTTCAACATTGATAATAATCAGAAACATTTTTGAGCAGCAAATCAGCATATTAGAATGATTTCTGAAGGATCATGTGACACTGAAGACTGGAGTAATGATGCTGAAAATTCAGCTTTGCTTCACAGGAATAAATAATATTTTAAAGTGCATTAAAATAGAAAACCGTTATTATAAGTCACAATAATAGTTCACAATATTACAGATTTTTTCTGTATTTTTGATCAAATAAATGAGCAGAACGACTTCTTTCAGAAACAAAATGTTAAAAAATGTTACCGACTCCAAACTTTTGAACAGTAGTGAAGTTTTAACAAATTCTTACAGTTTGGCAAAGTCTATCTGCACGGCGCTTTTGCAACCAATTACTGACTGAATACACTAATTTCAGTGGCTTTGTTGAATATTTCCTTTTCTAAAATCACATTTATAATGAACTTTAAGGAGGAAGAGGAGGAACTGGTTATGAAAATACCATTTAAAAGTCAAATAATGCAAAATACCTCATTCTTCCAAAAACAGGCTTCATTTTCTGTCATTGAAATATAATTTCTTATTTGGGAACACTTTAGTTTAGGGACCAGTTATCACTATTAACTAGCAGCTTGTTAACATGTATATTACTTGAATATCACCTGTTTATTAGTAGTTATAAAGTACATATAATATGGCTTATTATGGATGACCATATGTGACCCTGTATTTGTAGCAATAGTCAAAAAAAAAAAAGATTGTATGGGTCAAAAATGTCGATTTTTCTTTAATGCCAAAAATCATTAGGATAAAGTAAAGATCATGTTCCATGAAGATATTTTGTACATTTTCTACCATAAATATATTAAAACTTAATTTTTATTTGAACAATTTTAAAGGTGATTTTATCCATATTTTGATTTTTTTTGCACCCTCCTGGCCAAATATTGCCCTATCCTAACAAACCATACATCAATGGAAAGCTTATTTATTCAACTTTCAGATGATAAACTGACCCTTATGACTGATTTTTGTGTTCCAGGGTCACATATTTTAAATCCCGTAATCTTCAAACCCCATGCCTAAATTTAACAACTACATACTAAGTATTAATAAGCAGAAAATCAGGAGTTTATTGAGGCAAAAGTCATAGGTAACAGTGGGAATCGGTCCCCAAACTAAAGTGTGACCTCTAATTATGTTTTTCTCTGAAAAGTGAGTTAAACATGTTGAGATTCACCTTAATTCCAGGACAGTGGGTGAAGAAGGCCTCCGGACTCTGGGAGTGATAGAGCGAGCCGTGACCCACGCAGCCCCACGGCGATCTGATGGTCAGCTTCCCGCAGTCGTACATGTTCCCCGAACGGTACCGGTACTTGGCGGCTTCGTTTACGATCTTCAACAGCATCAGAGCAACAAACAGAAAAAGAACTTAACATTTACAACTCACATCTGCGTACAAGAAAAGATGGACTCCGCGACGCTAACGCGGTCACGTCCAAAACTCCTCTCATAAAACGCTTTTTAGTTTAAAAGGCGATTTTTCCTGCCATTGTAGCCAAAGCTTTTTAAAATAAACAAAGTGTGGAGCCTGGAAACTCTCTTACAATGCTTGACAACAACCGCTTGGCAGGAACTATGTAAATTGGGGTTTTACAGACTATAATGGCGGCATAATTATATGATAATGAAGAGAACGAAGCGCAGACTTGTGAAAGAGCTTCCAGAAATATCAGAGATTGTCCAGACTCAAATCCTCTGCTCAAGGACAGTCAGTTTTGGATGTAGAGAGTGACAGAGTGACTCATAATGGTGCAAACTGTTCCTGTAAAATATTCCCCTATTATTGTGTCTGGCATTAGGTCGCCTTGACAATGGAAGGAAACTCATCCATCTTCAGCGAGGCGAGGACACCTGGAGAACAACAGCAGCGGACTGACAGAAAGACAGAAGTTGGATGGTTCATCCTACATTTGTCTTAAAGTCAGCCAGCCTCTCACAAAAACTCAGAAACTGCAGACAAAGAAACCTGAAAGTCCTCACACTACCCTCATACTGTTACTGACATCAATGTATCTTAATATGAAAATACATTAAAATTTCATTTACCTTCATTTAACCAGGAAAGAAAACTCACTGAGATTAAAATCTCTTTTCCAGGAGTGTCCTGGCCAAGATAGGCAGCCAATTTTACATAAAACACAGTTACAACAACCATTACAAAAACAAGGAACACATTAAAAACAATCACACACCGGTAAATCGCTCTCTAAATTACATAATAAAGACTTAAAATAATTATATGATACCAAGTTTTGTAACTTCAACTCCTTTTGGAGAAAATTCCAATCTGAGGTGGCAGCATATTTAAAAGAGGTTTTACCAAGTTCAGTCCTGACAAAAGGCACACAAAGATTATAATTTGATTGAGAACGTAGAGAATAATTTCCAAATGGAGTCCTTTGTATGAGACAACAAAGATAAAATGGTAAACATCCCAAAATTGCCTTATATATCAACAGATACCAATGCATTTTTCTGTGGATACTCAAAGAAGGCCAAGCAACTTTTTTGTATAATTCACAATGATGAGGTAACCTGGCTCCCCTGAAGAGTTTGAAGGACAATACAATTCTCTGAAGGAGTTCTAGAATTTGAAAATAACATGCACTTTGTTTTTTCAACATTTAGGACCAACTTCAAAGCACAGAGCCTATTCTGAATAATATCGAAAGCAGACTGTAAGGAAGCCACAGGTTGTTGTTTAGAGGGAGCTGAGCAATAAACAATAGTATCATCTGCATAGAAATGAAACTTTGCATTATCAATATTAAAATCAAGGTAATTTATATAAATACTAAATAATAATGGACCCAACACAGGTCCTTGTGGAACTCCCTTAACAATCTCCAAAAAATCTGATCAGGAATTAATGGAGAATGGAGAAATTATTAGAGTCATACCATTTAAGTCATACAGCAAAGCTTCCTTCCCGGTCCAAAAATATACATTTTTAGATTTACTAACAGCTTACAAAAAAACAAAAAAACAATTATGGGAGTAGAGTATGTAAATGAATCACGCAAGCTGCTTTAACAAGGTTTGCCATTACAAATATTATATATATATATATATATATATATATATATATATATATATATATATATATATATATATATATATATATATATATATATATATATATTTTTTTTTTTTTTTTTTTTTTTTTTTTTTTTTTTACAGTGAAATATTACAATAATAATAATAAATTACATTTTTTTAATATTATTAATCATTTAGCAATATTATTATCATTAAATAGCCATATTGAAAAGTTAAACTTAGCCAAGTTGTGTAGTTCTAGAAGAAAGCATAGCAAACCTGGATTTAAAAATAATCAGCCTGAATTGAATTCAGGTAAAGTGGGCAGTTTAAGCTTGATTATACTGTGCTCAAAGGCTTTACACTTTCAGAGCACAACAATGGTTCTTAATTAAAGGGACACTGTTTCTCTAAATGATAAAATAGTTTTGGTTGATGCAGTTGACACTGGTGTGTGTGTGGAAAGGTAGAAAACCCTCCGACATAAGATTTTCATTTCTAACTTCTAAGTTGCTAAATGTTAACAAATATTATTGTGACAGTTCCAGTTTCATTTGATACTACTGTTAACAGGGAATAAAATGCAAAGAATATATATATATATCTAACACACTCAGCCAAAGTGGGGCAGCAATATTTATACACCTTACTCTATATATATATATATATATATATATATACATATACATACATATATACATACATATATATATATAGTAAGGTGTATAAATATTGCTGCCCCACTTTGGCTGAGTGTGTTAGATATAGTGGGCTATTGGGATTCAGGTAAAGTGGACCGACCTTTAGCCTTCAGTAATTATACCTAAATTCATTAAATAAATAGACATTCACTGGTTATTTTATAGTTGACATGCAAAATAAACTTTTTTAGAAAACAGAAATCAGACTGCCGCAAGGAATTCAAGTCAGAGACGGAAGAAAGAAAAGAGAAAAGAGAAAGGAAGTCACGGCATGAAGTTCAATATGTGGAATGTAGAAAAGAAAGAAATATAGATGCAGAACATAAATCTTTCAAACGTGGACACAATTAAAAATAGTTTAAAGCATTTAGAGAGCATACAAAAAGTGGTTGCCATGTTAAATGTTCCTCTTATTATTATTTTGTAGCCTATTTGTTGTAGTCTGTGTTGTAGTCACATGATTAAAATGTTGTAGAGTTTATTTTTTCTCAATATTCTGATTTCTGAATATGCTGATATTCAGATTCCATATTTAAATGTCAACATGTTCTTTCAGTTGTTTGAAATTTCACACATGAATTGAGATGTGCATTTACAGGATTGATTTTACTCCTAAGCTGTAGGTTATATATCTTTTGGGTTTGTTAAATATGTTTGCTTGATAATATGTGTTAATAAAATGTGTTAATAAAGCGTTTTTAATTAGGATGCAGAATAATTTTTGATAAAGAATGACCCACTTTACCTGAAAGGAAATTTGTCTGGAGTGCAGGACCTCAAAATGTTTATTTGTATATATCTCGCAAATAACAGTTTACATGAACTGTATTAAAATTGAAATATTATAGCTGGACCTTAAAGTTAACAAAAGTAATAGAGAAGAAAAGAAAAACACATCTCGGTATCTAAATTACACGTTTTAAAAAGTGGCCCACTTTACCCTTTAGTTCACTCTAATTATGCAATTAAAAAAAACAATATTCACAGAACAATTTAGCAGAAAAATTGCAATTAGATTTTCCCCCAAATTGTGCAGCCCTGTCTTTAGTAAAACTTCTACTGCATTAAATCGATAACGATAATTATCGCGCAATACAAACTTCCTCAATAAACGATAACCAGAGTTCAATAAATGTTCGATATAATGTTTATGCAGTCAAAGCTAGTCAAAGCGCACCACTCGGACCGTTTATCCGCTCGAATGGCGGATAGTTCAAATGGCGGCATGGCGTGAACTTACTAGAGCAGATTTGCTGACGTTGAGTATCGGTCACTAAACAGCGCCAGTGTGAAGCGCTTGAATTCAGTGAAATGACTGATTTTGTTAATAAACAAATCTACATCTGCATCCAAACTCAGGCTACTATCAAATGTATATTTCTAACAGATACAAAAAACTCATTAAAACATGCAAAACTAAGATTTTTTTTTTTTTTTCAAGATATTTATTTTGTTAAGGAAGAATGACTGGAAAAAGAGTGAAGAATTTAAAAAAAGATGAAGTGTTTGTCATGTTCTGACCATAAACAATAATTTAAAGCCACTTTTAACCGTCTGGTTTTTACAACTTTCACATTGTAGCAAAAATCTGCCTTTAAACGTGAAAGAAATAAAAATGTGACGTTTATTGTGATAATTATCGATATAGACTGATACGAAAAAAAATTATTGTGATAATTTTTTGGCCATATCGCCCAGCCCTAAGTTTAACTGAGAAATACAGAAGCACCAACTCTCTTCAGAAGATTTGGATTAAATCTCTGGATTCATATGGATTACTTTTACAATGCCTTCATGAACTTTCTGAAACATTACATTTTTGGTGTAGCAGACTAGACCGTCAATGGAGGACTAGTCTTCATCTTAATATCTTAATTTGTGTTTTCAAGATAAATGAAAATATTATGGATTTGGAAATACAAGTTTAGAACAAGTAAGTGATTTTTTTATTTCTGGGTGATCTAACGCTATAAAAATACAGGTTAAAAAATAAATTTAAAAAAAAAGTCCATGGAGATGCTTATAAAGTAAGACTCTTAAAAAAACGAGCTCACCTGATCAAAAGCTGGGTAAATGTAGTCGGCAAACTGAATTTCTGCAATAGCGGTGGCTCCCGCCGCAGCTGCGCCGATCCCAAAACCCACAATGCCTTGCTCACACAGCGGGGTGTTAAATACACGGTCCTTACCTGAGGAGGAAAACGGGAAATGTCAACCTACTCTGCACTCAAATCAGTCTGAATGAGCACAGTTTTAATCAGCATCTTCACAACAGGTATCAATTCTGACATGTTCATCCGAAAAACAAGGTTCTAACAAGGGCATACGTGACAGGATGTTAGCTACAAGTCATTTCTCCACACAAATGCTGACGTGGGCCGCGATGCAGCTGCAGCTGAAGTTTTGATGACAGCCATGGTGCTTCAACAGACCGTGTGTTTTTAATATATAGATTTTTAATAGTTTTTATATTATAGGAAGTGTTCAACCTCAAACCATAAAAAAACTTCGGCATAAACCTTTTTTTTAATAAACAAATTATATTGCATAACAGGATAAACATACACAGGATCAGGGAAACACAAAAACAAAGCCTGTTTTCCCCTTTAATGCAGTAAAGAACCACATGAAATAGACTCTATATTTAGAGAGGAAAGTTATTTTCATTCATACCAGAGCACATGCATGTCTCCTCCGCTGAACTTTCACTAAAACATGAGAAATAACTGAAAACATGATGCTTCCTTGAAATCCTGCATGAAACCGTTTCTATACAACAGAGTAAGAGCAGTTAACGGATTGCTCTGGGTTCAGTTCAAGTTCATCTCTATGGACACATGCAGCTGATTACCACAAAATCACTCACTCCTTTCTCAGTTTGTGAAAACAAGACAAAATTGAATTTCACAGTAATAAAGTTACAATGTCAAAGTGGCAAGCTTTCGTGATTCCGTGCACACTGTACGATTGTGGACACAATTTCGCCATCTGAGACAAACTTATGGAGTCCTTTACATTTAAAAATAAAGGTCCTTTACTGGCATTGATGATTCCATGAAGAACCTTTGACATCCATTTAATCTTTCAATTTGAATTCCACAAAAGATTCTTTCTTTAGATTATTAAAATGCTCTTCACACAAGAAGTAACGGTTCTTTTAAGACGGAGTGTGCAATCCTGCTCCTAGAGGCTCAGCAACCTACAGCGTTTAGCTCCAACCAACTCTTACACACTTTTCTGGAAGATGCTCGTGAGTCTGAAGACTTGATTATGTTTGTTTGGGGTTGAAGCTAAAGTCTGCAGGACAGTGGCCCTCCAGAAGCAGGTTTAGACACCCCGTCTTAAGAAACGATGACTGAAATGTTCTTTGAGGAAACCAAAATGGCTCTTCTATGGCATCACTATGAAAACACCCTTTTGGAAGCTTAATTTCTGAGAGGGTAAAGGATTTTGGTTGTCATAGGATAAAATTGAGTCTTTGATAGCATAGTGTGACATTTTCTCAGTAAATGACTGGTCTTTGTGAGGACACCTTTCACACTCCTACAGAAGTACTGGATGAGAAGCGCCACACCGCTCACATGGTTTTCCTAAATTAGGGATGCATTATATTATCAGATCGATAAAGGAATCAGCCGATAATGGCTTTAAATGTAAGTATGAGCATTGGCCCGATATGAAAAATTATGCTGATATGTGTTGCCGAGAAGAGGAATAACTCACATGTGCTCAAGGTGTGCTAGCGATTAGATCAAGTCAGCAACGTGGCTCATTCTTGAAGCAAAGTTTTGCCAGAATGATGATTAGACTCACTGTTTTGGATCTCTGCATTTAATCTGAGAATGCACGTACAGAATGACACATTCGGTGTGTGATAGAGTAAACGGCAGTGGCAGTGCAGCCTCCCCCGGGTCCTAATTCGGTAAGGAATTTCAATTCTGTAGGTGGCGCTGTTGGCCTACTAATAAAATTAAAGTAAAAGACACAAATAACATTTAGACTGTATTTCTGATTAAAATAAAGCAGTAACTGATGTCATAAAATCATGAGTATGGTCAGAAGCTATAGTTTACATGAATAAAAAAAACAAAAACAAAAACATTACACTTGTAAATTAATTTTATATATATACTGATTTATGCATTGTGTAATATGCTTTTTTTTTTTTAAACAAATTATAAGCTCTAAAAGACTTTTAAAATCATTTTTACAACTCATTTGCTTTAGAACATCTACAAATGTAAATCTTAAAATAAAATGTTTACCATTGCATTTTTCTGGGAAAAAAAAAAAAATCAGCAGTTTATATATAATTTATTTATAGTTATTTTCAAAGCTTCAATGTATTGTCATCATGAAAAGAACTTCATTATTGTTTACTTAATTTAACAAAAAAGTTCATGTTAAAAACTAGCCAATATTAAAAATCATTTGCTTATAATTTCCACACAGGAGAGACTTGGTGTTGTTTCCAAACAAAAGGAAATATATCAATATCAGCATCGGCTATCGCACAAAAAGAGTTGAAAAATAACGGCATATTGGATATCGGCAAAAATCCAATATCGTGCATCCCTACTCTAAATTATAAATTGTTGTTAATGTACTAGGGATGTGCATGTCCATAACTGAGGCCGATATGACATGCATCTTGATGCACAGCCAACGATACACTATGTTAAAGATACATATGAAGCAGTTATTAATGCAATGCGATACGTTTCCACCCTATTACGATGTAGTGCGATTTGATTTGATTCAACACAATGCGATTCAATGCAATACAATGCAATGGAAAAAATATGATGCTATGCAATTCAGTATGGTGCAAATAGTTTGTATTTATTTCTTTGGTTCATTGCATTTATTTGGTAAAAGATGGAGCTCTACCTCTGATATGTCAACCTAATTTCTGTGTGACTCTCAGGACACGCCTCGGTCTCCGTAGTGATACATCATACTCGCATAGCAGCAGTGGGGATGAAAGAACGCACTTAAGAAACAGCTTAGAGAGGACAAATCAATATAAAATATTGGTCACAAATTATTGGGCACTTTCTAAATAATAAAAGTATAGTGCATCGTCTAATAATTATACATAAATAGTTTTTTACCAATGCAAGTATGTTAAAAATGATGCAACCAACTGATGGACACTTTAAATCGATGCATCACGTCATTCATTCTTAATGCCGAAGCACTGATGAGAATCACTGAATCTTACTACCCCTATAACGACCCAGGCTGGAAGGCTGTGCATTTTTCAACACATTTGTCCCTTGGTGGCTTGAACAAAGTCTACGCTTCATATAAAGAGAAACAATAATATAGACTGCACGGTTTTTGAAACACCTAAACTCAAATTCATCAACACTACTATGTTAATTCTTGAAGTGAACTGTGGCATGTATGGTGATTAGATTCACTGTTTTGGACAGCCATCTTGATCTTCAGAACGTGAATACAGAATGACTAGTCCAGAAACGTGGATGGGAGAGAAGTAAAAAAAAAAAAAAGATTCTCCAATGCATTGCAATTCTATCTTCAGCGATTTTGAGAATTTTAGACTCAATTCCGAGCTTAGTTTTTTTCCACATAAGTGCAATGGCAATTTTGTGCACTAAAAACAGCCCTATTCTGCTTACTGCCAATAACACACAACACTGAATAAGTATATAAACTTACAAAAGGTTTCATGGTTGAAGCGAATTACAAGGACAATAGCATGCTTCTTTGCACACTATATGTGCTGTGAGAAATGTGTGGTTTGATAGACAATGTGCACTTTCACCCACTAGTATTTCAATATTTTCCTTTCCAAATGCTCTAAGAAAGCATCAGTTATGCCGTCTGGACAGCAAATAAACCTGACGCACAAAAACCAACTTACTGACAGACGTCTGCTTTCAAACACTCACATGTGTGCTTTGTGCATGAAAGGTGCTCACTCGGCTATGCATGACGGTAAAATGCACATTCAATTTTAAATGCTTTTGTGATGCAACATTAATGTAAACAGAGTCAGTCATGTCTTAAGGAAAGGACAAAACATCTGATATGTTAAAACAGATCTGTTCATTAGCATCGGTGGAGCCTATTAGACCTGCTGATGTCTGTGATATTATCAGTAATATATAGTTCATATTTGCTTGTATGTTTTGAAGCTATATTTAGTTGGTTATAATTCTTAATATAATTGTTTTGATTTATTATTTATTTTTGCTGGAGGAGGCACTATTACACATCTTCTGAAAGAGTATTGAACATCAGCATCAAAACACTGAAGAAGAACCAGAAACAAGCGATTGCATATGAAAGGAAAAAAAAAAAAAAAAAAAAAATCAAACAGCCTAATAATACTGAAAGAAATGCTGACACAGTAAGTGCTTTGGGACCGTGAAGCTTTGGATGTGTAGATGGAAACAATCTACTCCATCTGTGTTTTGATAATCGTTCTGAATCCATTGTCTGGATATTTGACAAAAATTTGACAAAAATGGGATTTTCTCTGCAAAATGTCTTACCCACGTTTAAGTGTTGATAAAAAACAATGCACAAAGCTAGTTAAAGGGTTTGTTTTGTATTTTGACCTATTGCACATTCAGATACAAAATGTTCATACAACAAAATATTCTGGGGGCCATAAAAATTTTGTGAAAATGATCAAAAATGGAATAGAAGGATGATTTAGATTTAACAACTGCAAAATAACAGATTTTCATATGAATTAAGCGCTTAAACAAAAATTCAATTCAAAATTAAACCCTCCAGAACATCTTGACCCACAAACCTACATTGCAAGCACTATTTGCTCGTTTCTACAAACTTAGAAACAAGTCAAAATAATTCTATGTGGTAATCGATGCGGCCCATCAGGCTTTTCTTATTTTAAACCTGAAATGCTTCTTTAAGAAATGATGCAAAAGAAGAGGAATTTGCAGGTTATTTCAATGTTCTAGTCAACTCAGAAATCGCCCTTGAAACGAAAAAGCTTCTTTGTTGAATAAGGTATGCATTCAACAGGCTGCTGATGGGCATTTCAGAGATAATACAGTGTTTACTGGCTGCAGTCCGTAATTCACTTCACAGAAAGCAATTTAAAGCAGATTGCAGACAGGAGGAGCTGCGTGTTCAGACGGTCAGCGGTGGCACTGCATTACGGCCGCGTGTGCGTCAGCCTTTCGCACGCCGCTTCCACGCGCTGACCTGCGCGCGGTTTATCGGCACCGCGCGAGAAAGAGGGCAGAGACTCTCTCACATGAGTGGCATGAAAACCCTGTTCCCGTCTAACGAGACGGCACGGAAAATAATGATCCCTCTCAAAGGTCAACACCTCTGACGTCAATAACAAACAAAAGGCACCCACGCGGCGGGAGGCATATTGGAGTCGTGGATCTGTGTTTATTTCAAAACATCACAGAGTGCCGCTATATATAGCACTTTTGTTCAAAACGAGTGGCAAACAGCAGATGTGTGTTTTTTTGTTTTTTTTTATCATTACCATAATGCCTGTTTTCCTCCTCTTTCCTGCCTCTCCGCAGCAGCATAATTTAACTATTTATGGCTTGTGAAATCTGTAGAGGGTGTTCTGTTCAATCTAAATCTACTTCATTTACTCTTGCATAATTGATGAAGTGCAACAAAATGAATGACAAAGAGCTCAAATGTACAAACATTATGATGCTCTACTGAAAGCACATTTTAAATTTGCTTTAGAAGCTTTAACAGAACAGTTCATACATGAATATTCAGAGGAAAACCCCATTAGAAAATGTGCTCGGTGCAACAAAGAAATAAACCTGTTTCAATGTTGTTTATATATTAAACAAATCAGATGACTTTTTAGATAAAACATTAAAACTGCCAGGATTCAAGATGCAAGACTACTGCTTAATATTTAAGCTGTATATACAGTAAACACAATGTATTTATAGACATGTTATCAGAATCATCTCATTAACCCTTTGGTGAATATAGTGATAAAGGGAAACACAAATTTAATCATTTACATTTTTTCTCTACTGCTTACCAAGGCTGGATTTATAACTGACCAAATAAATACAGTAAAAACAGTAATTGTGTGATATTTTTACAGTTTAAAATAACTTTTCTAATATTATCTAATATATTTTTAAAATATTTTCATTTTTTTTAAATACTTTTTTAACTTTTTTTTTAATACAAATTAATTTATTATATTAAATCATTATATTCAAATGTAATTTATTGCTGTGATAAAAGCTGAATTTTCAGCATCATTAGTCCAGTTTCAAGTGTTACGTGATCCTTCAGACATCACTGTAATATGCTGATTTGATGTTTAAGAAACATTTATTATTATCAGAATTCTTTGACGGCTAGAACGTTCAAAAGACCAGCATTTATTTGAAAGAAATAAATATCTAGAAAAACAGAAATCTTTTATGACATTATAAATATCTTTGCTGCCATTTTTGATTAATTTAGGAGTCCTTGCTGAATAAGAGTACTCCTTCCTATTTATAAAAAAAAAAAAAGGTCCTGCAGGAAGACAATGACTCATCATGAGTGGGTCCACCAGTGAATGGTTAAATGGTTAAAGCAGAAAAAATGTAATGATTAATAATGTCTAAGTCAAAGTCCCAACCTCTTTAACTATAGAAAAATGTTACAGAAACACCTGAAAGCAGTTCCCACCATCATCACTGAGTTGAATCAGTCTCTAAGGAAGACTGGTTCAAACAAAGCCAATGTTCAGGACTGATCTATAGTTATTTATGCTTAAAAACAAGTTAGTTAAAACATTAAAAAAAAAAAAAAAAAAAAAAAGGCAAATGCATGAGTCTCATGCTTTTTTAGCAAAAACATTCATTCTCGGTTGAATGCTTAAACAATTAATATACAAATTCTACAAGTTTTGTGGTATTTGTGTAATTTAATTCCTTTATTTAGATACAGGACTTAAATGAAGACCTGACCTCAAAGTAGGTTAAATTTATGCTGATTTATGCAGCTTTAAAATTTTAGTTGCAAATGCACACGCATTGAACACCTCTTAATATGACCGATTAACATAAAAGCAACTAATTAACATCAAGACCATTGGCCATTGAATGGCCAAATGTGCAGAATACAACAGACACGCTGCATGAATTACTGCATCCCACAATGCAATGCACTCAACCTGACTTTACACTTCAAGTGTGACGAGCACAGTGAGCACTGATATTTCAGTATTACTGATGTACTATTATGGTTTTTGTTAATATTTTGAATTAGATTTTATTTTTTGATTTTTTGTTGTTATTTTCATTTAAATTGATTTAAATTGAAGGTTTACTAACTTTACTAACGTTTATATTGTTTATAATAACATTTAGTTTTTATTTAGTTTTAGATATCTTAGTACTTCAAACACTAAACTAAAATGAGAAATGCTGCCTTGGCAACTAGCAAGAATAAAAAAAAAAATATATTTAAATTAATGTTTATTTTATTTCAGGTAATGGAAATGATGTTTACGGTTTGAGTTGCAGTTTTATTTAATAAATAACCCTCTTTCAGGCACATTTTTTTCCATCTCTCTTTTGACTCATTACTGAAAAATTCTCACAAAAATAGAACTATCTACACAAAATTGATTTTAAATTTAAAATTACATTTCAGAACATTTAACATTTATATTTCCCAGCTGATTCCTGGCATTCATACACAATAACTTGTTTACTATTCACTGTGTACTGCTTATTTGTGACCCTGGACCACAAAACCAGGCATAAGGGTACATTTTTTAAAATTTAGATTTATACATCAACTGAAAGCTGAATAAATAAGCTTTCCGTTGATGCATGGTTTGTTAGGACAGGACAATATTTGTCTGAGATACAATTATTTGAAATCTGGAATCTGTGGATGCAATAAAATCAAAATACTGGATAAATCTTCTTTAAAGTTGTCCAAATTAAGTTTTTAGCAATGCATATTACTAATCAAAAATAAAGTTTTGATATATTTACGGTAAGAGATTTACAAAATATCTTCATGGAACATGATCTTTACTTAATATCCTACTGATTTTTGACATAAAAGAAAAATCGATAATTTTGACCCACACAAAATGTATTTTTGGCTATTGCTACAAATATACCTGTGCTAAGTCGTAAGACTGGTTTTGTGGTCCAGGGTCACATTTTTGAAGTATGCAGTACACAGTAAGCAGGTATTCCACTGTAAACTCAGTCTTTAGGCAGGAATGGCAGGTGTGACAGCGCTGCCATCTAGTGTGAGCACACAGAACACACAGAGGAGGACACTTCACCTCAAACGACCTACGAGCATGACAACTCACCATATTTATCTCTGAGGCCAACTGTGCATCGAAACACTCCACCAAACGCCACATCCTCACCAAAAATCACTGCGAAAGAAATACATGTTAATATGGCACCGGTTGACGCACTCAAAACCTTCAGTTAGAGTCAGTTTGATGAAATGAGAGGTTAAAATCCACTTGTACCTGCGGTGGGATCACTGGCGAGCATGTTGTCCAAGGCACTGGTCACAGACTGGAATAAATTCATCTTCTGTGTTGGGCCTGCAGAGACATTCATGTCAATCATACAGCAGTCTCACAATTCAGCTATAAATGCTTATTTTTGCTGCTGGTGGTAAATGTCAGAGGAGAGTTTTTTGTCTTGCTTTTTGTGCATATTGTGCATATACGGAACTGAAAAAATATATATATATATTTCTAACAATATAAGTGAACCTCAAGAAGCATATAAACACTAAGCAACATAAGTCAGTTTATGATGACCTGTATAAATAAATAATCTTACAGCAGAAAGGTCTGAAAATGACCAACCACAGAAATGCTAATTGTGTTATTTTGATCAACATCAGAATTTAAACAGCATAATATGCAAATGTGTGCTTACTGATTATGCAATATGTGTATAATTAATTAATTTAGACATTTTAGCCTGATTAACCGTAACACCTTTCTTCATTAAACTATAAATTAAAATAAATAATAGCAGAATAGCAGCTTAAAAATGCACAGAAGTTCTAGTCAATGTCATTTTATGTTGAAAATATGTAACAAAATTCAACCATTTCTATTATATTAATATGCAGCAATTATGTCTATGCGTTCAGTTATGGATACTGTACCTAAATAATACTAATATGACATACAAGTATGAATATAAATTCTTTTCATATTATTTTAACTGTTTTAATAAAGCGAACTGTCAAAAAATAGCAGTTATAGGCTTTTTTTTATTATTATTATTATTTTACTGACTCAGTGTATGTGAGAGCAAGTCTTCAAGAAACTGTAAACAAGAGTGACAGATGTCACGTCAGCCGCTTATATTTTCACATTTAGCACAGCAAAGCCAGGCTTACGTATATTGAATAATATTTAATAATGATAGTTTTAAAGATGAATCACATGAGTATCTCACTAGCTCTTCTGTATTCCAGCTCCATTGTAAAGTGTAAACAAGGGCATTTACCATACTGGGTAGGCACAGGGTCAGGATGATAGGTGAAGTGCGCTGCATGTCGCTTCTGTGTTTTCGGCTTGGCTGTGCAGTCAGGGGACAGTTTAAGCAGAGTCAACCCCAAACTGCTGTGCACGCCACCGGTTAACCCGGTTAACGAAGTCTTAATGTTTGAACTTCTCAGAAAGAGCCGCGTCGCCGCCATTGCGAAGGAAACCAAGCAGGAAAGGTGCACTGACGTCAGCGCTCACATGGGTTAGCGCAGCTCTGATTGGCTGGACGCGTGGGAGGAGTTTTGATTGACACCGTACGTAACATACGGGCCATGTTTCAACCTACACCGCATTTTTAGCCATAGCAAACGTTATGGAAGAAGAATTTTAGCACAAGAATGCTGACTAGGTAGGCATCTCACTAGGTTTTGAGACAACCATTTGTTTTATCGTTACAGTTTATTAAACGTAATTTGAGCTTGTAATATTACAGTTCTCGAAATTACCCGATAAGTAAATCAAGAATATTTGTCTTTATCTAAAAATTACGTTTATTTGATGCCTGGGTCATTCATGTTATTAAGTACTTTTTAACCCCTTAAAGCGACAGTTCACCTAAAAATTCAATTCTGTTATCATTTACCCACCCTTCACTTATTCCAAACATGTATGAATTTCTTTCTTCTGTTAAACACAGAAGATAATTTGAAGAACATTGGTAACCACAACTGATCGCAGCCACTGACTTGCATAATTTTTTTCCTACTATGGGAGACAATGGCTACCTTAAACATATCTAACATATCTTAAAAATATCTTCTTTTGTGTTCAACAGAAGAAACTTGTAAACTTTTGGGTGAACTAATGCATACGTGTTAATATATTATAAAATATTACACATGCAAACATATTTGTAAGTTTTCTTAAATTATAATATCACAAACTAAAATGCTTCAAACTGCACATTTTTGGGAGAGAGTATTGTTTCAGTTTTGGTGGCCAAAATTTCCCTTTCCTTATTTATTTATTTATTTTGTAGTATCTTAAACCAAAGTCAATTCCTTGATGACATCACACAGGAAGTGACATCATTTGTTGTGATTTGTTTTGGTGGAATATTCCAGGGGAAATGCAAAATTTAGAAAGCATTTAATCCATTAAAGAACACAGAAAAGTAATCATGCTTTCTGACAAAATGGTGTCAAGATAATAAATGCACAGAAAAATGAGATGACCTTTAAAACATTTATCATATTGGAAAATTAGAGTAGACTTACTTCCAAGAAAACAGCAATATATGTAACAAAAGAATACCACATTTGGAATATATCGGACAAGGTATGTTTATTTGTCATGTACACTTTCTTAGATTACGTCATGTAGTCAAATAAAATCAGAAACAGTTTGGAAGAAATGGACAACAAACATTTGTGTAACGCATCTAGAAAGAAGTGGTGCAGATGGCAGATAGTGAAAGCTGTTGACTAACAGCTTGTTTAATGTGAGAGACATTTGTCTCAGCGGCTCCTGAGCATTTAAAAACAGTGGTTGTGAGTCCTGCAGGCTTCATCATCTCTATCCTCATTTCCACAACGTCTGACTAGACGTTTTCACACATTCAGAAACATCTAACTTCCTCCCGCTGTTGCACATCTTGGCCAGGTTCTGCAGCGGTAATAAAGAGAAAAAAAACAAACATTTTAATATCATGTCTTTTTGCTGTCCAATCTTTATGGATTTGTATACCATAAATGTAACTTTGATCTTGTTAGTAATATTTCCAGATGAACACTTATTGGACTGAAGCAGCTTGGTTTTACTTGATTCTCCAAAATCAGTGAGTCTCAAATCAGATCATCAGGATCTTTTGAGAAACGTCTATTTTGGTAATGCAGTCTTCATTGGATTGCACTGCATTATGTTTTGATCACTTAAATCTCATCTTACTAAGACATATTATTGAAGATACAGAGTGACCACTGATATTTAGATACTTTTATGTACGTATCTGCTGTACTCCTTTAGTGTTTTAGTTTGTTTTTATTTTAAAATTACTTCTGTTTTTAAACTGTCCAGCAGTACCATACACACAATGCTGTAGGGCTGCAAAATTATGACAAAAATCATAACTGTCGATTATTCCTTAGGAAAAATACACTCTCTCACATACACGCATCTTAAGAAAGCAGAATAATGTAAGTGGATTTGTTTTTGGTAAATTTGCCTTTGACCGATTACATAATTGTGGCATCTGTAATTGTAATCACGATTAGAAATTTGATTAATTGTGCAGCCCTACAATGCTCTATGATGGTGTTTCAGTATGAACGATGGCCTGAGCGTCACTTACACTAGCAGCTCTCGCGATGCTGTTGGGAGACTGAAGAGCCGCCAGTTCATTGAGGATCTTCTTCAAATCCCCGGCACATGGTTCTGCTGTAAGTGACAGTGATATAACAATCATCAGCACATTAAAACAGACAGAATTTGCTTTAAGCATGTTGAGTATTCAGATACATTCCTTTTAGAAAAAGGTTAAGTAAATAACATTGCTTTAAAAACTGCATTTTTTAAAAAGGTATACCAAGTTATACTTAACACTATTAAAAGTTTTATATATATAAAAGAAATTAACAGCATTCTTAAGAAAACTGTTTAAAATGAACATATTCTGTCAAAAAAAGTAATGCAATCAACACTTAAAATGACAAACATTTAATTACATTAAAAGGTTTCTCTAGGTTTTATGAATGAAAAATTTAAGACTTACCAAAAAAAAAAAAAAGCTAAAGGCTTGAATATCTCTGGCTCACAACCACTAGAACATGGAAATAACTTTTACTGTACCTTCTGATCAGACTACAAAAAAGGGTGTTCTTCCTCAGTGTTTGTCGTGTTTTCATGTGCAAATGTCTACAGATTCTTAAATCAAGACATTTACTTCAAACATAATATAAAAAGTCTGGTTTCTGTGAAACTGATTAAAAAAAAAAAAAAAAAAAAAAAAAAGTAATTTATGAATAAAACAAGAACAAATATCAGTCAACAGGCTCAGAAAAACCTTATATCATTCAAAGGAAAAACAAGTTTTCACTCCCCTATTGACAGTGTTTGTTCTTGTAGTTAAGCATAAAATCACGCAATTCTGTTTAATTTCTCAAAAAACAGGACTCAAATTCCTCATTTTGCATATTAAAGAAATGTATCTGGATTTAAGGATGTTTAGATATTTGTACTGAAAAACAAAAATACTGAGGAAGATATTAATTTTTGTCATTACTTATACTGAATATAGGATTTTCTGCTCTGATTTAAATTGTGTATTAAATTATGTAAGGGCAAATGAATACTTTAAGACCTACAGAAACCCTACGATTTATCATGGTTAAATGACTGGACATCTTTCTGAATAAAAAAATACGATGTCAGAGAAATTTAAGATCACGGTTGTATCAACCAGCAAAACAAAAATGATTCCATACACCTTTAGATTTGTGATTACTTTCAGTAAAGGCAGACTGTTGTTTATACCTGACTCAGGTGCAGGTTGCAG
The DNA here is from genome assembly GCA_036247105.1 of Cirrhinus mrigala. Taxonomy (NCBI): domain Eukaryota; kingdom Metazoa; phylum Chordata; class Actinopteri; order Cypriniformes; family Cyprinidae; genus Cirrhinus; species Cirrhinus mrigala. The sequence goes on from CM070022.1 coordinate 40,665,160, forward strand.
CTGCAGGTACGGATGATCGAGCAGTTCTGCTATGGATATCCTCTCTTTAGGATTGCGAACTAAACACCTCTGAAACGGACAACGGACAAATGGTGAGCACTAACTATGAAATCATAGAGGTCATCAAACAACCGATCAGCACAACCAAACATTCTGCACACCTTCAGCACATCAAGCAGGTCTTTCTCTGGAATATCAGGGAAGTCGATCTCATGGGAAGGGTCTATGATGGCATGGATTTTGCTGATCTGATTGGTGATGTTCTGGAATGGAGTCTTCCCGTAAGTCATGCAGTACAGGATACACCCCAGAGACCACACGTCACCTTTAGCACTGATCTGAAGACAGCAAAGCAGAGAATGATGGGATCACACCGTGTAATCTACCATTATACATGCTTCCTGCAAGGAATATATATATTAATATGAGAGCCGCTAATGATTTTGAGGTGCTAAAATATGAAGTCTTCTCACCTTTGACCCTGGCTTCCCATTGGATGATGTGTCTTTAATGGCCTCTGGTGGCATGTAGTTTAGAGTCCCCACCTAACAGACGTTATAAGAATGCGTAAATCAACGCAGAACAGTCTAAAAATCTAACTTGTATAATACTAGATCAGTTCTGGCCTAACCTGTGAGTCCTTCATGATGCTGGTCACGTCAGGCTGTATACGGTTGGCGATTCCAAAGTCTATCAGTTTTAGTGAAGCATCCACAATTACAAAATTAGCTGGCTTTAAATCACTGTGGACGATACCTTCAAATGAAAAATGCATAGAAATTAAAATGCATAGAAATTAAACAGAAGTACATAAAGACTGAATTTTTTTTTTACTTTTTTAACAGAAAATATGAGAGGTGCTTTTCTATGCACCACAAAACAAAATAAACATACACACACAAAAAAAAAAGTTACATTTTACAATAAGGTGTCATTTGTTAACATTACTTAATGTATTAAATAACACGAATGAACAATGAACAATACATTTATTAGACAAGTTATTAATCTTTGTTAATGTTACAATAAAAATATTCATAACTTTAACAAACACAACTTGTGATTTTAATAATGCATTAGTAAATGCATTAACTAAGATTAATAAATGCTGTAGAAGTATTGTTCATTCTTAGTTCATTTTAACTAATGTAGTTATGTTAACTAACAAGACAAAAACCTGCATTTTTTATAGTGTAGTGCAGTGAGTTTTTCCACACTGCACAAAAATATTTTCTTGTTCAGTATTTTGGCCCTGTTTTTCAGTACAAATTTCTAAACATTCTTGTTCAAAATTTTAAATTTATCAAAAGTAAGTTTATGCTTAAAAATAAGGAAAATAAATCAATAAATAAAACTCTGTGGGGTATGAAAAAAAAAAGAAGAAGAAAAAGCTTTATTCAAAACGGAAACAAGATAATTTTTCTTACCCTAGATTTTTTTTTTTCTTGTTTTAAGAGTAACTCCCTTCATTTTTTATATTTTGTTGCTCTTCAGAAAGCAAGACTTTGTAGACCTAAATAAATATAACTTGATTTACGAATTTTTACATATTTGTACCGGAAAACAAGCTAAAAAAAAAAGCTTTGAACATGTGAACATGTTAGGACCCAAGCACACACACGTCTCTATTTTAGATATTACCAAAAAACAAAGTCTGGCAGAAAAACTAGTTCACACAAATATAAATCACTCCTGTTATAAAATCAATAAAGCTGTCTACATTAAAAAAAAAAAAAATAAATAAAAAAATAAAATACTTTTTTTTTTTTTGCATTCCACTATGTAAACATCTTCTGTGTTTAGATGACACGTCAAGTTCTCAAGATCCTGTATTCTTTTCCGTTTCTTTTTTAAATGCATTTTTAAAGACATTCTGCGTGAATAACCCTGAATGCTACTTTCAAATATATGATGATAGTAACAGTGATGGTTTAAAGAGTCACCGTGTTTGTGGATGGTGTGCACAGCCTCCAGCATGTTCCTCCAGTAGCACTTCCTGTCCAGCGGGTTGACAGACTTGCGGTTGCGCAGCCAGGTGTTGAGATCCAGGTGCCCACACTCCATCAGCATGTAGATGTAGCTGCTGGTGATCTCACTGCAAGCGAACAGGAAACAGCTCATCAGTCATGTGATCAGGAGCACACCAGAACTCAAGTCATTTACAGCTAGCACACTGTTTCAAAGCACAACACACTTACTAGTCATAGAGTTTAATGATCTGGTCACTGTACTGTTGAAGATGATTCAAGTGCTCGATCTCATTCTTGTAGCTTTCCACAGCCTGAGCATCTGCCTCCTCAAGATTCACATACTTCAAAGCATACACATGCTTCTTATGGTCAAACACCTGATAGACCTGAAAATAAACAGAATTATGTGTTACACATAATGGATCATATATAAATGAAAAATAATAAAGAGAATACCTCTTTTTTCTCATACCTTGCTGGAGCCGCCTCGGCCGATCATCTTGAAAATGAAAAACTGTTTGCCCTTGATTGTGATGGATTCGTTTGAGAAAGCTGAGGCAGGGGTCTGAGAGAGAAAGATTGCAGATTGTTAAATTAATTACCATTTCACACAAAGGGAGGCAGAAATTAAGCAGAAATCAACATGATATTCACACAAGCCCTTTATCCCCCTGACTCTATACCCACATCAAGTACACACTTCACATAATCAAATCAATTCTTGATGGATCAAGTCAGATTTGATTTTCAATCACTCCCAGAATGATTTTTGAATGTTAATTCCTAATATCCAAAATTATTTTTTTTACTAGCAAAAATATATATATTATTTTTTAATATCAGTAATTGCATTTCCACTAATAAAAATCTTGATATCAAAAATAACAAAAATCTTTCTCAGAAATATTAATTCTTGATATCAAAAACTACATTTGAAACAGTAAAACGTGTAATTTTCGATATCTGTAACTGCATTTTTGCTAGTTAAATATCAATCATTTCTGACTAGTTACTAGTCTCAACATTACTAGTCTTGACACCTGAATTATGAGAAAGAACGCTAATTTTTCAACGACCCAGTTCTCAATGTCTGTTATGTGTCACTATTAAGAAACCCATTTTATCCATGCAAGTAAAAATTACGAGCAAAAATTTTATTTCTGATCTCAAGAATTTGCCATTTTTACCAAGTGAAAACTGAATTGCTGATAGTAAAAATTAACATCCAGACAAATGAGCAGGCAAATTCAAATCAGCTCAAAAATTTATGACATTATTGCAAAATTTTACTTGTAAAAATGCAATTATAGATATCAAGAATAAACTACTAGTTTTTGTTCACATTTTGTTCATATTTTCATAGATTTTAATTCTTTTTTTTTTCTGATTTCTCTTGTTTAATTTCAACTAAAGTTTTTGTATTTTTCTGTGCTTTTTAGTATTTTTCTTCTCGATTTTATTAGATTTTTTTATTATTAATTTAGTTTTAGGTTTTGTTTAGTCCGTCAAACTAAATTTTTTTCCTTTTTTTTTTTTTTTTTTTTTTTTAAGTTTTATGTAAGGGCTTTTTTAATGCCTTTATTTGGACAGGACAGTGTAGAGTAGACAGGAAAGCATTAGGTGAAGAGAGAGGGGAGTGGGATCAGCAAAGGACCACGAGCCGGGATTCAAACTCGGGTTGCTGTGAGCACTGTTGCACTGCATGTCGGTGCACAAAGGCTATTGGTGCAGACAAGTTTTTCATATTTAATTTTATTTCAGTTCTTTTTTTTTTTTTTTTTATGAAAATGTTTTTTATGGTTTTAGTCAACAATAATAACCCTGCTTCGAGAGAGGAATGTGTTTTATTTGAACATACATAAAGAAAGAAAGAAACAAAATATGGTTTCTCTATTTTTAGTTCCCTCTACCATATATTTCTCTTTCGGTCTCATGTTTCTGATGTACGTGATGATCTCTTTACCTGTGACGGCTGTGGGACACAGGACACCCGGTTCTGAGGCGTGCAGGGCAACTGAGTGTGACCCATTTTCTGAGCCGTCGATGGAACCGACACAACCACTGGCCGCTGTTTCACCACAGGAGTGACAAAACTATTGAAGAAAGACAGAAAGCACGGTTAAGGTAAAGACATAATGGCTACATCGAATCCATGAGTTCTGTTGTGTTTTTACCTGTTTGCATTCGGGTCTTTGTAGTTGGGAGTCTGACAGCTGAAAGAGGGCTGTAATCTGGGAGGCGCAGGTGTTCTCATAGCATGAAGTGAGGATGAAGAGGAAACGGGGTGTGCGGAAGGTTTACGATCCTAAACAGAGCCACAAAACAGACTGATCATGAACCAGTTCCAGCTGAGTCCACTCTAATCATTCTGAGCTCAAAGATTAAACACAAAAGCGTGAGCTGCAACCAGACCTCTGGAGATGCGTGTTTGATGACAGTAGGAATCTTCCATTCTAATGAAGTCTCCTTGGCATGAGACTTCTGCTGTTCCTCAGGAACCTTTCTCGGATTTTCTTCTTCCTTTCTGTTACTTAGTGCTTCCACATTTTCTGCAAAACCAAAACATTAGTATCATTGTTTTTTGAACAAAAGTTTTTCACATTAACCCTAGATAGAACACACTCAACAGGAAATCAATGTTGTGAAAATGCAAAATGTCTCAGAGGTAAGATTAGGGTTTCATCAATGTGTAACAACTATAATTAACTTTATACAAAAAGAAAAAGAATAATTCTCATTGGATTTAAGACAAAAATGTAAAAACCAAGATTCAACTTAAAAAAAAAAAAAAAAAAAAATATGCTCATTGTCCAACTTCCCTAGAGTTAAACAGTTGAGTTTTATCGTTTTCAACTCTATTCAATCGATCACCGGGTTTGACGGTAGCACTTTTAGCATAGCTTATGTTCAAAAATGCCAATATATATTGACAGTATTTTTCCTATTCAAAACTTGACTCTTCTGTAGTAACATCGTGAGCTAAGACTGAAAAGTTGCGATTTTCTAGGCTGATATGGCTAGGAACTCTACTCTCATTCCGACGTAATAATCAATAATCATTGCACCTGCTGCACCAATGGTAAGGCAGCAAAGTTCCTTGATTATTATGCCAAAATGAGAGTATAGTTTGTAGCCATATCAACCTAGAAAATCGCAACTTACCTTTTTTTATCCGTCTCTGTACACAGTGTAACTACAGAAGAGTCAAGTTTTAAATAGAAAAAATATTGAAACTCTTTGGTCATTTTTGAGCGAAATGTCAACAGTCTAATAGGATTCAAAGATGTATGCTAAGCTATGCTAAAAGTGCTACCGCCAGACCCGGAGATCTGCTGAATGGTTTTGAAAACGGTAAAACTCAACTATTTAACTCTAGGGGAGCTGGAAAATAAGCTTATTTAAAAAAAAAAAAAAAAAAAAAAAAAAAAAAAAAATGGAGTGCTCCTTTAAAGAGAAAAAAACATTAAGTGTGAGACACTGAAAAGATGCCAGTCTGCATGTGTACATGTAATAAATATATCATTAAAAAAAAAAATTATAATCATAATAATGAACTTCTAAATGTAGCCACTAACAGTGATTACCATGGTCCAAACACCAGTGGCTCATGTAGACAATATAGTAATACAATTGCCAATTATTATTCCAATACAATATGATTTCAGTGAATCATGGAAGTTATGGAAGTATTATTTTATACATTATTTTAAAACAAAACACACAAGTTATGCTTTCTCTTCATTTTAACTAAATAGCAATGCATTCGGTCTTGTACCTTGACAAAAATGTTTTCAATGTTAAAAAAAAAAAAAAAAAAGTATTAGTATTCTGGAGCTCACAAATTTCTATGTAAACCTCTGGTGCTTGGACCCCTCATGACAGAATAAAAACACTGGGCCTCATTCATGAAACTTGCGTAAATATAGGAGTACATTCTGAGTAATTTGCACGTAAAACAGACCTTCCTGAAAACTCTCCTCCGGATTCAAAAATGCTCCAATTTGATAGTTAAACATGTTTGTTAATGAATTCCAATTATTCGTAAATAGTGCGCTCGTGCACGCTCATTCACAATTAGCATAATCCCCGCCTATGAATTACAGCTACGCAAATTGCATGTCTAGGAACGCAGTGGAATATTCTGGTCTACTTTCTTAGGTTTGACTCCAGTATATTGCATAATTGCAAAAAAGACTAATAGGCCATATGTCTAACAATAAATATTCAATAACATGTGCCCACCAAGGAGTTTTTAGCCAGTTAAAAAAATATCAGGCGCTTTTCTTAAAATGACCAGCTGGTGGCGCTTGAAAACGCCTTGGCGACAGCATTTTTCCAGCTGAGACGCTTTAGTTGCTATGATTTGGAATAGGCTATGCACGGCGGCAACGTATTACTAGTATCTCATTTTAACAAATTTTACTTAATATAAAAAAAGCAGTAACCAGTAATATTTACTTCTTTATTGTTGTAGGCAGTCGTTGTACAAGTAGGATGGTTGGTCGGTATTTGTCCCACCCCTCATCTATTTACTGCTGGGTAAATAGTGACAGTGACGAGCGCTGTGTTTTAATTATCAACACAGCTACAGAAAAAAAAAAAAAAAAAAAACACAACATCCGAAAGAGGGCAAGGGCCCAAATGAACTTGTAATCATTATGGCAGTGCATCAAAATTCTGTGTCATCAGTTTGCCAAAAAGAACACAGCATGTTTTACGCACCATTTACACGTGGTAGGGAGCAGATGTACATTTTGTTCGTACCAGCTAACATTTTGAAAATACTAACATTTTCTTGAATTCGAAAATTTACGTCAGAACGGCTTTACGAACGATTTCCACAAAAATTCGCTCTGCTCCCGTCATGAATAAGGCCCATTGTGAGTCTTGTGTGAACAACACTGTCAATAAAGTCTGAGACTAACCTGCAACATTTTCCTCATGCTCAGCAGGAAGCAGATGAGTTTTACCAGAGTTCAGATTTTTGATGGCAGTCTGCAGCAGTTCAACCGGCTGTGCGTTTGAGCTCAGTGCTTTCTGAAGAATCAAATTACTTTTCCTAGAATTGCCTGAGAGATTTTGAGAACAAGTTATTATTCAGGTTTTAAACATACTGCAGTACCATGCACCTTTACGGTTAAAGAGCCAAAGAAATGACATTTTCATCCATGCATGTCGAAAGATCCTGCTTTCCACCTCTGAGGCCATAATTTTGAGCATGTCACATTCCTGTTTTGTGGTAGGAAAGAATGGCCTGAATTTAACTAAATAAGAATTGAGATAATCCCTTAAATGCATTAGAAGTCATCAATATATTTGGTCCATCATCTCTGATGCTAAATTTAACATGTACCAGCAGAAAGCGATTATTCTAGTAAACACGCTATATATATATATATAGATAGATGACCTCAAAGCTAATGAATATGGACAAAAAGCCACAGAAGTCCATTTTAATTGCATGGGGTGTTTAAAGTACCATTTTCTCACTAAACCAAGAAATGTTTTACCTTGTGAGAGCTCAAACTGAGCATGTGCGATATGCACGAAAGCAAAAGCTTTAGAGTGCGATCTGGCAATACTGAAATGATCTGGAGCATCTTCTGGATCTTCAATTCTGTAGAGGTGGCAAAGAAAAAAATTACTCAAGATATCAGCTGCTAACATGATGAGACATGATGAGTGCAACCCACCAGTGACTCACCCTTTCAGCTCTGCATATCGCACCAGCATTCGAGCGTAGCTTTCGGTTTTACAATGCTTTGCCAAAGGAAACCTGGCGAACACTTTAGAGTAGCAGTCCAGGAGTTTGGAGAGGAACGCCGGGTCTGAAGCAGGGTCTCCTCTCTTCTCCAGGTTTTTCAGGAAGATCTGACAACTTTCAGGAGAGTTTGTGCTGATGAGCTGGTTGATGTCAGTGGTTTCTATGAGTGAAAGACGAAGAGATATAAATGAAAAGAGTGCACTGCAAGTAAAAGCTAAGCACTACTATGATAGTATTGTGAGAGAAACAGATTACAATTGGGTCAACAATGAGTCAAAGTAAAACTGATATAACATTAGGTAAGCATTACCTTCCATTCTAGCAGTTTCTTTTCTTTCTGCTCTTTGCAGGAGTGCTGTGATGGTGTCACCCTCTTCAATGTCTTCCCTCAGATGATCTGGACTAATAACAGGAGGCTACACCAAACAGAACGACACTATTCAGTATTATTTGGGCATACAAAACATTTATTTTCTGAATTGTCTTGCTGTAACTCAGAACTCTCAGCACTGGTAAGTTTATGTTTACTTTAAGGCCGGAAGCCTCTTATACCTTCAGGTTTAATAAACTGTAGGAATCCCCATCTGGAGTGCCTTTCTTTGAGGAACACATGGGGAATGTGGAGCGGACATTGGAACCGCTTGTTTGCCTGTAGAAAAATCAAACATTAAACTTGATGTAGATCAAAGAAATTTAAATCAGTGAGACTGTAAAATGAGACAGTTTAACACTTTTACAGTAGGGCTGGGCAGTATGATGCTACACACCAGTAATGACAAATGTGAAGAGATTTTGCCATTTACATCTGAAAGCGAAACATGTACTTTCACATTTACATTTAGTCATTTAGCAGAGGCTTTAATTAATCCAAAGTGACTTACAAATGAGGACAATGGAAGCAATCAAAATCACCAAAAGAGCAATGATATGCAAGTGCTATGTCAAGTCTCAGCTAGCATAACCCAATACAGGTTTTTTTTTTGTTTTTTTTTGTTTTTTTTTTAAATCGCCACCCCTGCACAGATTCACATTTCTCACCTGGAGAAACCACTGATGTGTGCAGCAGGAGCTTCTGGTTTCTGAACGCTGTCAGAATCACTGCTATCGTTTTCAGGGATAGAGAGAGGCACCATGGGAACTCTTTGTGCCTGTAGGAAGGAACACACAGGAAGGAAGGAAGGTAAGAACAAGCATTTTCACTTTCAAGTGTTGTTTGCTTATGGGATGACGTCCTCTCATATCTTACCATGGCTATTCTTCTTTGTTGTGACCCTGCTCTCCACACAGGCATGTTCTCATCTTGTGGACTAAACTTCTGATCACTCCTGGAATGCAGAATGTTTGATAACAACATTAAATCTTTCATAGTAAAAATTCTGTAACAGGAAATAGATAAAGAAACAGGCTGTAATATTGTGCATTAGGGCTACATATAATGATTCTGCCTGGGTTTATTTGACCAAAAATGCAGTAAAAACAATAACATTGTGAAATAATATTATTACAATTTAGTGTTTTCTGTGTCTGAATAAATGTTAAAATTTTCAGCATCATTACTTCAGATCCTTTAGAAATCATTCTAATATGATTTGCTGATCAATGTTGAAAACGGTTGTGCTGCTGAATAGTTCTGCTGAAAATGTGATGCACTTTGTTTTATAAGGATTCTTTGATGAAAAGAAGCTTAAAAGAACAATTTATTTGAAACAGAAATATTTGTAACATTACAAACGTCTTCACTATCACTTTTAAGCAAAATAGTTGAAGTCAGACGTTTATATACACCTTGCAGAATCTGCAAAATGTTAATTATTTTACCAAAATAAGAAGGATCATACAAAATGCATGTTATTTTTTATTTAGTACTGATTTTGAGATCCATCTTTTCACACTGAGGACAATTGAGGGACTCATATGCAACTATTACGGAAGGTTCAAATGCTCACTGATGCTCTGGAAGGAAAAACAATGCATTAAGAGCCAGTGGTGTAAACTTTTGAAGATGCGTACATTTTTCTTTTTTTTTTACCTAAATAAATACTTTTTTTTTTTTTCCCCATTTAGTACTGCCCTTCAGAAGATACTTGCATAAGTTAAAGAAGACAAAATAAGTTAAATTATTAAATTATTAAAAAACCCTAATCTTTGAATACAAAAAGTTTTCACCCCCTGGCTCCTAATGCTTTGTGTTTCCTTTTGGAGCATCAGTGTATGTAGTATCATTATGTATTTTTTTTTTTTTTTCTATATGTGGCTATTCTTAGCCTTTTAATGATATTCAATATGTTGGGGTTTTTTTAATATGCCCAGCAAAATTGTGATTAATTTCCCATGAAAGAACAGAACTTGTCATACCCCTGGTGAAACATGCTGCTGGTCGGCAGTTCACATGTTCCGTCTGATCTTCTGGAGCTGCTTCTCATAGACTCGTGTGCATCGTCATGTGCAGATACTACAGATATTTCACAAGATTTTTAATAATGCATGCACTTGTTTTTTTTTTTTAGTGCATTCACAACTGAACACAAAAGTATGGAAGGCTGTTTCCCAGAATGGTGAGATAAAAAATAAAAAAAAAACACAGTCACATTAAGGATGCAATACAATACACAATTTTTGCGATTTACTCTCCGGAGAAGTTGATGCTAGCTATCGAAAAATCATGTAGTGTATGATAATCACAGACTCTGATTTTTAGCTTCAGATTATGATTCCATCCAGTCAGAGGATGTCAAGCATGTTTCATATTTTGAACTGAACTAGGTCATTTCAGCCTTTATGTTTTTATTGATGGTCAAAACTGGCTTCATGCAAGCTAACCTGATATGTTCTCCTTATCTTCCTGCAAGAGGAGCTGGCGTCTGCCCGCGTTTAGATTCTTCACAGCAGCCTCCAGAACGCGCCTGGGTTTAGCGTTCATTTCAAAAGCCTTCTGAAGAATCAAAGTGCATTTCTTAATGTTGCCTGGGGAGAATGAAAGCAGCTTAATGACCATATGTTCCTCTCAGTTAGCAAACATTTCTGACAGAGGCAGAAACTCACTACATGCCTCATATTTTTTAAAGTCTCCTTACCTTGCAAAAGCTCAAACTGAGCATAAGCAATGTGAACAAAGGCAAAATCCTTACAGTGCGATCTCGCTATGTCAAAACTAGCCTGTGCATCATTTACATCTTGGATGCTGTTGACAAAGAGAGACTCAGTTAAACAATGCATTAAAATATTTGGCAGTTCAAAGCTGTTATTGATTTAAATAAAAAAAAAAATAGTTCACCCAAAACTTAAAATTTGTCTTTATTTTGTCACCCTCACAAAATTTTTCATCATATGAAGTATATTTCATTATGTTAAAAAAGCTGTGTGAAAATTCTTTAAATATTCTTTTCATGTGTAACACAAAAAGAAATTCATAGAACAGAACAAAATATGCAAGAAAATAATGAATTTATGTATCTGGGTGAACTATTCTAATGAAACAGATCATTATGTAAAGAATTTCCACAATAATGAAAGGATGTTTTCAATAATTAACAATTAAACAGGAGATGACTTACGCTTTTAACTCTGCAAATCTCACCAGCATCTTGGCGTAGCTCTCGATCTGACTGTACTTGCCCAACGGCATGCTGGAAAAGACACGCGTGTAGCAGTCGATGAGTTTAGTGAGCAGGCTGGGATCCGTTTGAGGATTGCCTTTCCTCTCCAGATTGGTCAGAAGTGTCCTGCAGGTGTCCGGTGAGTTTGAACTGATGGCCTGGTTGATGTAATCTGTGTCATCTGTATGGAAGAAAAACTGGAAATGTTCTGCTCTGTCTGACTACAACCCAGGATTTTTGTTCTGGCCAATTAATTTTCTTGATTTTTGCATTCCTTCATGATTACTAGATTAGGACTGTTAATAAACATTTCAGAGATTATTAAATATTTCAGAGTCTAGTATAATTACCAACATTTATATTGGAATTACAGGAATGTTTGTGACTTTTCAAGATTGTATTCATTTCCATAACATTCCCAGACCTGGAATTCACTGATATATCCATGTTTTAAAGTGTGGGATGAGTTAGCCAATTTATTACCATCATTGTATAACTTCTTCATCTTGGCCAGCCGTTGACACAGCATCTGCATCTGTCTCTGCCGCTCTGTGCTCTCTTCTTCATCCATCTCTGCACACTAAACAACACAAAGCAAATCATTACAACATAATGGCTGATGCACTGACATATTCAGGAAGATAACACTATAACGTTACTTGAGTCTATGTCTGCATGTATGTGTCTGTCATTCCAATCACGTCTCATCTCATCCTTAATGTTTAATAGATCTTAAAGTATTCAAAGTGCACAAACCTAAATAACTAAGACAACAAGCAAAGCTTGTTTCGATGATATTCCACTAAAAGCAACACAAAAAGTTCGTCATGCACGTCTGGGGCCCTTTCAGCATCCGGGCTAGTTCTATATCCATCTAACTAACGTTAGATCCTAACTCTCATCAAATGTATTATTTAACTGAATTCTTTGTTGTGATTATTAACCTAACAGATTAATGCTAACTAACAGATTAATGCTCCGGGTGCTTACTAGCTCACTAGCCATCCTGCTAAACCCACTTTACAACAGAACATTTCTCGTTGACAATCGCGTAATACTGTTTCAGTTATTGACAATCAACATCTTGACACGCTAAATCACACTGTTTGCGTTTCTGAATATATTATATAGTATTTTAAATCAGCTTACTTACATTGAGACGGAGAAAAGAGGTAAATCTGACGGTAGGATCGATCAAATGTTTTGTTGAACAACCGTTTCAAAATTCGCGACGTCCCCCAAAACGCACGCTCCAATTGGTCCGTTTGTATTTCACGTGACCAGTTCGCATCTAAGGGGCGGGGCTTCTCTGCGGTTTCATACTTTCACTCTTCATTCCTTCTGGAGAGATGTGGAGACCCGCGGATAACGTTTATAACAAAACGTTTTTGAACACTGATAAAATAAAACTTATTTTATTGTTTACCATAAAAACTGGTGTTCATAATGAACACATAATTTCTTTAGTATTTTTAAAAGCAAAAAGTTTCTGCAACACACAAAAAGATCTATTTAGTTTAGTCCAAATTACAATTTATGTTAATCAATGCTATTAAAAAAGTTATTTATATAATTAATGTATATTAATATAAAGTTATTCAAAACATCACTCAGCTCACTATCGTTTGTGGAAGTTGACAGAATGATTTAATGCCTAATCTAGTGCTAAATGTTCATTCATTACATCATTGTCCATTTACTTGTTTCATTGTAAACAACCAGCAATAATATTGTATATGTAATACTGTTAAAGAAGGAGTGGTTGTGTTTAGCAGTCACTCAAAAAGATGTAAAAATTAGATGTATTTTCGAAATAAATAAATAAGACAAATACAACATAAATACTACAGCAACACTTTCTTTTATTTATGGTTATTTCAGGTAGTGAAATTTTTCTAAAGGTGTAAAAAAAAACAGCCTTTATACACACATCATTCCTTACGATTGCTGGAATAAATAAAGAGCAAAATAAGTTTACTTAGAGGAGAATGGTTGGAATACATTTTCCAAGCAGAGAAATGTTTCTGTAAACACAAATGTAATAAGCATATAATTATTTATAATACAATAAGATGTCCATATGTGTGCATAACGACTCAAGATTTAGATGAGGGTAGGTCAAAGACCTTAAACAACACTTACTTACAACAAGTTATGTTTAGGAATGACACTACTGTACTAGTGATCATATCTGTGATGAAGTGTGGAAAAAATGCAACATTTTACAATGAACCATTAATCTAAACATTGCATCCTAGTCTATCTGCTGGACTTGCTTGGGTCCTTCCAGCTTCCGAAGAGTTTCATCCCATTGTGAAAACTGTTTTGATAAAAGAAACATCTGTGGAAGAAGTTAAGGACTGTAAGACATTCACGCGAAAGAATTCAAACAAGAAGGAGCTTATTGTGTGCTGTCTTTAGCTGCAGGGAGTTCTCAACACATAGCGAGCAGTACAAAACATGTAGTCTTTCACCGCAAGTAAGGATACCATTTTGTTGTATTCTTCAAACAGCTTCTTCACTTCAGCAGATAATTCTTCATTTTGGTCCTGTGGAAGTCAATAAGGTAAAATATATGTTTGTTTATATAGGAAGACAAATCACAATGTTTCAGGACATGGTGCTTTTTTTTAAGAAATAAAAAAATCAAAAAAAAAAAAAAAAAACATTTTTTGTTACCTGCTGTTGAATGTGAATTTGTGACAACCGCTGCACTTTCGTGGTCAGCTCTGGAACCGCTGTGATATCATGATGTGAGGGAGAAAAATATAAAGAAAAGAAAAAACAGTGTTATTAATTCATCGAGATGACCTTAGCCACATTCAAAGGAAAGATTTGTTTACATATCTGACAAATACTGAATAATAGTCAGTGTTTGACCTTTAATGTGGTTGCTGTCCAGAAGAGGCTGCAGATTGTGCACCTGCTCCAATAATGTGGCCTGGGAACGCAAAAACTCTTCCTCTGTAGGTAAAGAATTAAGAGCTTTATGCACTGTTCAGACTGTTTTGATCAGTCCATTCAAAAAGGTGATATATTTTAGTGGTTCTCAACTGGTGAATCACAACTCACCAAAAAAAATAATGGGTTGCATCCAGTTCTTTACTATGGAAGCGTTTTTCTGATATGTTTTACTATCTATCTCACAATTCTGAATTGATATCTCACAACACTTAATTTAGAATACCGTTTTTATACTGTGGCAGAAAAAAAAACTGTGGATTGTGAACTGAATTGTGAAATGTAAACTGTTATTGCTGATTAGAGTGCATGACACAATTGAATTTATTATTAAATGTTAATGCTAATGCTATTAAATGTCGATGTTTGATCGCAAGGACTGATTTGATTTGTGTTGACACATTTCACAACTGTGACACTGTGTTAAACAGCCACTGAAAACCAGGGTCCTGAAACAAAACCAGCTGGGAATCAGTGATCACATGTGAAAATCATAGCACTAACCTGCTAGAATAAACTCTAATTTCATTGCATCTGGCACAGCAATGAAGTCTGTGAACTGGGGGTCCAGATACTTCAGCAAATCTTCAACTGATAGAAAGATACATTGAAGAAAAAAATGATGCAACATATTAAAACATCAAAACAACTTAAACATTTTGACCTCAAATGGGAGGTTCTCACTTTTCTTGTGAAGGATCTTGACACGCTCTCTCTTGTTTGCTGTGTTTGCCAGAGCAGCGCTGATTCTTGTCAGTGATTCAGCACACTGAAGGAAGAAAAGACAGATTAGAAATTAGTCACATATGGACATGCATTTTTCTAAAATAGTCTTGTAAACGATTTTATGCTAAAAAAAAAAAAAAAGGATGAGTCTGAACTGTTCACCATTTCTAAGTATACCAATATTAATCAACTTTTAATTTTAAGCTACTTTAAATTAGCATGATTTTACAATTAATTTGTACTTTATAATAAAACAATCTATTTATGTAACTGATAATTAATTTAAACTTAATTTATACTAACTTGTAGGTATTCTATTAATATTAAGTATTATTAGATATGCCATTCTATACTAGTTGTTGCATACCAGCATTACAATTTACCAACCACAACCACAATTAGAATTTTAGTTTACAGGCTAGTGACAGTCTTTCTTACATGACAAAATTCACATACCATGTGAACTGCGCATTTATACAAATATATTTGATTCATAGAGAGATTTTAAAGGTACTCAAACACTTTAATGTGCACTAGCCTGTGTGTTTTAGATCACAGAATAATCATGAATCCACCCTGTTTATGTGTCATGAGTCCTGCTGCCACGCCCGCGATATAACCAGCTCTCACTACAGCATCAAAACATCTACCAAATGCCGGCATTCAGTTTCTGACACAACTAATGCACATACTAAAGCAGTATTATCATCAACAAGAATGACTGATATTATGATGTAAACATCATCTGTCAAATCGACATCAATAAACACTGTAGTGCTGCAGCTCACACACACACAGAGAGCGGTTGGAGGGTTTTACTCGTGTATGAGGCGAATCACCTTCACTGGCTTATTGGTTTTTCCTCCTCTTTCGCCATAAACGCGTTTTTCGAGAACTTGAAGGCGAGCGTCCAGATCGTCAACATTGTTTTTCCCTTCCATTTTGTTGTCCGGCAGCGAGCGTTTCTCTAAACCGGAAATGAGGCTTCTTCTTCGGCGCGTCACCAGCAGCGGTCACGACGCCGTCCGCCGCCACTGCTGCCACCGCCACCCTCCTCCAGCTCAACCTGCTTAACCAATATGTGTTATGTTCTCTACAAACGGTGACAGTTTTGTAAATACTGTCTTAAAAATAGTTGAGAGACAATGCATCTATCCATCTATCTATCTACACAAACAGAAGGTGCCAGAGAAAATTGATCCTGGTTGTATTTTTGTATTGTCACACCGTTTTTTAAACGTCTTATTCTAACGTGCAGATTAGCATGCAGGTTGGTATATTCACAATGTTTCTAACGTTTTATTTTGGTTAGCCTACTTTTTTTTTTTTTTTTCATTTTAGGTGTGGTTTCTAAAACGTTTTATTGTAACATTACCTAATTGAAATCAAATATACTGTTAAATATAGTCTACTGCAAATAAATATACTGTGAAAAGTTAGAAAAAGTACACAAAAAGAATGTTTTGTGTTCGGGACCATGTCCTCCCCGACTTTACAGACCAAATAAGGTTTGTTTGTTTGTTTGTTTGTTTGTTTTTTTTCAGTGAATGAGTCTTGGGGGGTATGCCTCTCACGCCTTACAACAAAAATCAGCCATAATAATCTTTTTCAATAACAGAGATGTCTTCTTAGCTTTACTGTTCTTTACATAAGTAAAAGAATCTTTAATTGAGTGGAAAACAATCTAATACTTATAATATAAAATAATTTCTGACTCATCTTTACAGAAACTACAAAATCTTTCCTTGAACTTATTAAGCCATTGCTCATGTAATATCTTCTTATGCTCATCCTAAATATTTGGTTACAGTCTAATTTCAACTAATATTCAACTAAGGTGGGAAATATATGGCTAAAGTTGCAAATTAATGAATGAAACAAATGAAAGGTTATTCTATGCACAGGGTTCCTTTTACATTTTGGGGAAGTGATTTTTAAAATACAAATAAATAATTATTTAAAATGTTATACTAATATTTTATAATACATGACTACTAAGTAACTACTTTTCTGAATTTTATTAAGCATGAAAACAACTATTATAAATCCACTGACTAGCCTTTTCTAAAAGCTTAAAATGTTTTATGTTTTTTTAATGAAATCTCTTCTGCTTACCAAGCCTGCATTTATTTGATCCAACGTACAGCAAAAACAGTAAAATTGTGAAATATTTTACTATTTAAAATAACTGTATTTGAATATATTTTAAAATGTAATTTATTTATTCCTGTGATTTTAAAGCATCATTACTCCAGTCACACGATCCTTCAGAAATCATTCTAATATTCCGATTTGCTGCTAACACATGTATACAGGGGTTGGACAATGAAACTGAAACACCTGGTTTTAGATCACAATTAGTATGATATTGGGCCTCCTTTTGCAGCCAATACAACATCATTTCATCGTGGGAGTGACAAATACAAGTCCTGCAAAGCAGCCAGAGGGATTTTGAGCCATTTTCCTCTTGCAGAACAGTGGCCAGGTCACTATGTGATGCTGATGTGGGAAAACGTTTCCTGACTCGCTCCTCCAAAACACCCCAAAGTGGCTCAATAATATTCAGATCTGGTGACCATCCATGCAGGCCATGGGAGATGTTCAACTTAATTTTCATGTTTATTAAACCAGTCTGTCACCAGTCTTGCTGTGTGTATTGGTGCATTATTATCCTGATACAGAGCATTACCTTCAAGGTACAATGTTTGAACCATTGGGTGCACATAATGAAACTTTACACTCTGCTCTAACTGGTGTAATGTACAATAAGTGAAGATTGGGCACCAGACAGCGCAAATATAGCCATGAAACCTCCAATACTATATTGGCGAGTGTTTCAGTTTCATTGTCCAACCCCTGTATATATATATATATAATATTATTATTATTATTATTATTATGTTAAAAACAGCTGAGTAGAATTGTTTCAAGTTTCTTTGATAAATAGAAAGTTCAGAAGAACAGCATTTATCTGAAATAGAAATCTTTTGTTACATTATAAATGTCTTTATCATCACTTTTGATCAATTTAAAGCATCCCTGCTAAATAAAAGTATTAATTTCTATAATTTCTTTCTCAAAAATAAAATAAAATAAAAAAAATAATAAATACTGACTCCAAGCTTTTGAATGCTATAGTGTATAATGTTACAAAAGCCTTTTATTTCAGATAAATGCTGATCTCTGGATCTTTCTATTCAGAACCCTGAAAAAAGTACTCATCTGTTTTAAATATTGATAATAATAATAATAAATGTTTCTTCAGCATATAAGAATGATTGCTGGAGGATCATGTGACACTGAAGACTGGAGTAAAGATGCTGAAAATTCAGCTTTCATCACAGAAATAAATTACAGTATAACAGATATCCACATAGAAAATAGCTAAATAAATTACTGCTTTTGCTGTACTTTGGATCAAATAAATGCAGGCTTGGTGAGCAGAAGAGACTTTAAAATATTACAAATCAAAAACTTTCGACTAGCAGTGTACATGCATAAAATGGTCATTTAAAAAAATTAATAAATAAATAAATAAATAAGTATTGTATCAAAGCATCACATCCCAGCTGCGTATAGATGCAATTCATTTGATTCCTCAAGGTTTGGGAATGAAGCGAATTGCACCTGTTTTGGCGCATGCGCAGTCGAGCGTTCCTCATTCATCGCTGTCTGAGTGTAGGGGAGCGACCCGAGAGCCGCAGTGATGCCAGTAACCCTCTAGGATGCTCGACACACGGATGGTTTTATTACCGTCTGTTTCAGCCACAGGCCTTTAAGCGGATCCGGTTAAATCTGGGACGAAGGTGTTTTCCACAGCACTGAATAACGGGATCGCACGACCTTGCGCTGAATGTCATTAGAAAGGGGTTTTAATCTCGCTACGGTAAGAACGGAAATCATCATTACCGCACGGGACTACGACACTAAATGTCAGTTTAAGGCTACATCTATGATATTGGCTCGATTATATGTGTATTAGGGCTATTAGAGAAGAAAGACTGTGAGCGCAGGAATATTTTGCCGCATCGGCTCGTTTGCGCGATTGATCCCTGATTGTTGCATCGCATCAGTTCTGGCGTCATTTAGTTAAACTAATAAAAGCCTTCTTGGTTTTTCTAATGGTGGGATTGGGAGAGGCTGTGATGGGGGTCTGCCAAATAGGGATGGTCATGTATGGCGTTTGATATTTGACCGAATCTTTCATAATTACACTTCAATTGATGCAAGTGCATGTCTTTATCAATAATATGATGATTACCATTGTAATTCAGATAGTGTTTAGCAGATATGTGCTGACACGTGCTGTTCTGGTCTTTGTGCTGAATTACACCCCCACCTCCCCAGCCTCCCCATCATAATAAACCCTTTCCCAACCCCACCTCCTCATCCCCACCATCATGGTATTAAAGCATCGCCACATGGCCTTCCACTGTGTTTTAACACTGCACCAACTTATCTCTCTTGTTTGTCCTCAGACAATTAGGATTTGAGTCTCAGCGATGGATATTATAAAGCATATAATCAACGACACGGTCGAGTTCTACAAATGGAGTCTCACCATCGCAGGTAACTGGTCTTGACTCTGTGACCTGAATGTGATACATGATATCCATGGCAGCGCTCCGATTAAATAAAGCCGGGAGCAGAAAAGTCTCCAGCTCTGGCGTGTTATTAGATTTTCCCATGAGACAGATACGGCAGGCTTTACTTTTGGTGAACAAGAGAGATTTTCACTCACCAGACTGGTCAAACGAATGTAAATGTTAGAAACTATACAACATTGGCAGTTACTGATTTGACTTTAAGATAAAGGTACTGCATTGACATTGATGGTTCCATGAAGAACCTTTAACATCCATTAAACCTTTTAATTCCACAAAAGTTTCTTTATACACTCTTAAAAATAAAAGTGCTTCACGATGCCACAGAAGAACCTTTTTTCGTCTAAATCTCTCCATAAAGAACCTTTAACATCTGAAGAACCTTCCTGTTTTACAAAAGAAGTCTCTTGAGATTATAAAAAGGTAAGAAAGAGATGGTTCTTTAAAGAACATTTGACTGAATGGTTCTTTGTGGAACCAAAAATAGTTCTTCTATGGCATCGCTGTGAAGAACTTTTTAAAGCACCTTTTTTTTTTTTAAGAGTGTAGTGCAAAAATGATCCACTATAAAGATGAGTAATATCTTCTTTTGACAACTGTCCACTGAGCTGGTTGTTTGAAGAACCCAAACCCAAAAAGATTATTCTATGGGATCACTAAAAAAAAAAAAAACCTTTTGGAAGCTTTAATTTTAAATTGTAGAAGCAGAATCTTGGTAACACTTTAGGGACCAATTCTCACTATTAATTAAATGCTCATTAGCATGTATATTACTAGAATGTTGGCTCTTTATTAGCCACTATAAAGCACATATTAATTTCTTATTCTGCATGACCATATCTTAGTTTTCTTGATCCTTAAACCACATATCTAAACTTAACAACTACCATCCTGCACTGGTACACCGGTACCGTTTCAGTCCATTTTGGTATCTTAAAGGTACATATTAGTACATATAACCTAATAGGTATAAAAGTGTACCTTTTGGAAAGAATTAGAATTAGAACGATTATTCAAACTTTATAGTGAAGGTTATCATCCTACTCTGTGTGAAACTAAATGTTCCCCTATTCCTTCCAACATATGAAAGGGTGATTTTTCTTTTGTCTGTAATAAATAGAAAGGTTATGCTTTTTTTTTTTTTTTTTTTTTTTTTTTTTCATTTAAAATTAACTTACAAATGTAAATGTAGCAAGAATTGTGTTGTTTTATGCTTACTTGAAAAAAAAAAAAAAAAAAAAAAAACATCTAAAATGTTTTGCCAAGAAACAGGAAATACTGATGCCAGTGCAATTAGTGGACATTTGTAGACGCTAAATGAAACCATAATGATGGGCTTTGATGTGTGTTTGTAGACAAGCGTGTGGAGAAATGGCCGTTGATGGACTCTCCGCTCCCCACGCTGGCCATCAGCACCTCATACCTGCTGTTCCTCTGGCTGGGGCCGAAGTACATGCAGGGCCGAGAGCCCTTCCAGCTGAGGAAGACCCTCATCGTCTACAACTTCAGCATGGTCATCCTTAACTTCTTCATATTCAAAGAGGTGAGCTCTCCTGGAAAATGTCTTGTAGAGGTTAATGTATTTTTTTTTCTCTTTTTCAGCTTTGGTTTATTTTGATTTTATAGTTCATAAATATTTGAAAATGATTATTTAGACTTTTTATTACATTTCATTACACTGCAAAAGGTGGTAACCTGCAATTATTGCTTTAAAGAGATATTTCGACCTGGTTCAACCCATATAAAGTACTTTTTTGGTGGTATAAATGAATGTTTTTTTTGTTGTTGTTTATTCAACAATATTAAACAATATGAATAAAATCAGTTAATTTAGTTGTTACCATTTTTTCAGTGTAGCCTTTAAGTTTTCATCTCTTATATATGCCTATAATCAAAACACCTGAGTTTATAACCGCAGTACAGTGCTGTCCATTAAATGTGCTATAAATATACCACTGCTGCTATATTTAGCAGTAAATTGTAGCTACCATCACTCCGGATATTTATGATTCAGCAACATCAACTTCATTTGGACAGAAACACAGATGGTCAGAAATCAAGCTTGAGAAATGAGTGAAATCAGACCAGCCAACATAGATTGAAATGTCATTTTCTGGTTTAATCTTATTTATATTGTAATGCACATTCATAATTTTGTTTTTTGCTCATTCTTTTGAAAACTCAAATTTTAATTGTCATTAAAGGAAAGTTTACCCAAAAATGATAAGTTGCTGTAAATTTATTCATCCTTCCAGTATGTAGATGAGTTTGTTTCTTCAGCAGATTTGGAGAAATGTAGCATTCCATCACTGCAGTAAATGGGTGCCGTCAGAATGAGAGTCCAAACAGCTGATAAAAACATCACAAGTAATCCACACCACTCCAGTTCATCAATTAATGTCTTGAGAAGACAAAAGCTGAAACAAATCCATCATTAAGACAATTTAAACTTCAAACTATTGCTAAATACAAGGCCATAATCCATAATACTGCTTCCTCCAATGAAAAAGATGTCTGGTCTGAATCAGGAGAGAAATCTGCACAGATTAAAGGAGAAGTCCACATCCAGAGCAAAAATTGACAGATAATGTACTCACCCCTTGTCATCCAAGATGTTCATCTCTTTCTTTCTTCAGTCATAAAGAAATTATGGTTTTTGAGGGAAACATTTCAGAATTTTTCTCCATATAATGGTCTGATATGGACTACAGTTTAAATGCGGCTTCAAATGATCCCAGCCGAGGAAGAAGGGTCTTATCTAGTGAAATGATCGGTTATTTTGCATTAACTGTTTTTTTCTGGTTCATGACAGTTAGGCTATGTTGAAAAATTCCCATCTCATGTTCTACCTCAACTTCAAAATTGTCCTATATCGCTGTTTTACCTTTTTTATTAAGGGTGTTTGATCACTTTGCAAAGACTGGGTCAGTACTTCTGCAGTGATGTAGGATGATTTTGAAATGATTTTTGAAGTTGAGGGAAAAAATACAATCAGAGGTTTTCGACATACCTTAAAGGAACACTCCACTTTTTTTGAAAATAAGCTCATTTTCCAATTCCCCTAGAGTTATATAGATGTGTTTTACCGTTTTTTAATCCATTCAGCCGATCGCCGGATCGAGAGCATAGTTCCTAGCCATATCGGCCTATAAAATCGCAACTTTTCATTTTCCGCCAGTCTTAGTACACGATGCAACTACAGAAGAGTCAAGTTTTTAAAAAAATGTAAAAAAATAAAAAAAATATCGAAACTCTTTAGTCATTTTATAGTGAGATGCTAATGGTCTAATCGGATTCAATGATTTAAGCTAAGCTATGATAAAGTGCTACCGCCAGACCCGGCGATCGGCTGAATGGATTCAAAAACGGTAAAACACATCTGTATAACTCTAGGGGAGTTGGAAAGTGAGCCTATTTTCAAAAAAAGTGGAGTGTTCCTTTAACTGTCTTGAGGCAGAATACACAGAGTTCAGGCAGAGCAAGACAAGATGAGCGTTCGAGATTAAAAAGTATTTAAATTATATATTTTTAATGAAAATAACCGATCATTGCGCTAGATAAGACCCTCTGAGAAGCCGCATTTAAACTACATTTTGGAAGTTCAAACTTGGGGCACCATATCAGTCCATTATATGGAGAAAAATCCTGAAATGTTTTCCTCAAAAAACATAATTTCTTTATGAATGAAGATAGAAAGATGAACATCTTGGATGACAAGGGGGTGAGTACATTATATGTAACTCTTTGTTCTGGAAGTGGACTTCTCCTTTAAGCACTGTTTACAAGACAAAACAGCTTGAAACAAATACATGGCTGGATTTTGATGTGAGAGACACAAGAGATGGACTTTTTCACTGGAGGAAGCGTTATTATAGATTATGGACATTTTGGCCGGAAGCAACAGTAACAGAAGCAAAAATTAATTTCCCTAATGAGGGATTTGTTACTCACAAACAGACAGCTTTCACTGTGTAGCTTCACAAGGCTTCTCAAGACGTTGGGAACTCCATGGACTGGAGTGGTGTGGATTATTTTTATCAGCTGTTTGGACTCTCATTCTGACGGCACCCATTCACTGCAGAGGATCCATTGGTGAGCAAGTAAAGGAATGACACATTTCTACAAATACGATGAACTAACAAACTCAACTACATAACGAATGGCCCAAGGGTGAGCGCATTTTCAGCAAATTTTCATTTCTGGGTGAACTATTCAATGCTAGTTTTTGTCTTTTTCATACCGCAATTGATTTCATTAGTGATAGTAACCTTGCTAGAGTTGCTGTCTCTTCTATGCACAAGGTGGAAACTAATGATGAGGAATTGTCCTTTATACCAGCCACACAAACATATCTAAACATCTTTTGTATTTCAGCTCTTCCTCGCAGCACGAGCAGCCAACTACAGCTACATCTGCCAGCCTGTGGACTACTCAGACGATCCCAATGAAGTGAGGGTGAGTGTGCTTCCCGCATTCGATCACAGTCTCAACGAGTCTCTGTCTCAGACTGCGCGCTGAAACCAGACCCGTAATTCTGCTCTCCAGTTACTGGCCCAAAGCATGTTATTAGAGCGGGAAAACCACGGAGTTGGGTTTCACTCTGTGACGTCACATTAACACACTCACACACGCCATCTGACTTTCACACACAAATAATAGCAGATTCATTACAGCTAGACTAAGCAGCATTTACAATTCCTGATTTTGAACTGAATTTGAATTAAGTTAGGAGGCAGAATTGTAGTTTGATGTTGAAAGATATACTTTCTCAGTATGAATTAACCATCATGAGATAACATATTGAGGATTAAATCATATTAATTAAATTCTTATGCCGTATTGCACAGTGAATGATTGATGGCTGTGTTGATACTTTTAACAGTAATAAACTTAATGTGGCTAATAAGCTGAGAAGTTACTTTAGTACCCTAAAACACACTTAAATATAGAGACTTTCTGATCTGCATGTGTTCTCCTCTTGTATGGCAGGTGGCAGCAGCTTTGTGGTGGTACTTTATTTCTAAAGGTGTGGAATACCTCGACACTGTGTTCTTCATCTTACGCAAGAAGTTTAACCAAATCAGCTTCCTGCACGTCTATCACCACTGCACCATGTTCACTCTGTGGTGGATCGGCATCAAATGGGTCGCCGGCGGACAGTGTAAGTATTAAATTTATAAGCACCGTGCACAGAACCATAAATTTTATCCAAATGATAAATATTAAAGCATCTTTACCTAGCTGATTTCCACACAGCAACAGTTCTGATACAGATCACATCTGTCAAGCCCCGAAAAAGAACAACATCATCATGAGTAGTCAATACCGTATGACTCATGCATTCTCATACAACAAATGTGTGAATAACAGATTGTAATGTAACATCTACTGAGAATCTTCCACTCTATTTCTCTGTTTCGCAGCTTTCTTTGGGGCTCATATGAATGCAGCCATCCACGTCCTGATGTACTTGTATTATGGGCTGGCCGCGTTCGGTCCGAAAATACAGAAATATCTGTGGTGGAAGAAGTATCTGACCATCATCCAAATGGTAAATGGTCACATTTTACAAGCATGTGTGGAAAAAAAAAAAACACTTTTTTTTTTTTTTTGAAAATTTGAGATTGACATGGAAAACAAGCGTAATTCTTCAGTTATAACTAAAGAAAAGAAAAATGATTCAAGGTTTAAAATACGGATTATAGTAACATTTTATATCAAAGTGTCTCTTCAATTACTTTATCCAGCTTTTTGATTCAGTTTTTAGAATTTCTCTTATTTTGTGATTTTTCCCCTAACCAGATAACTTATCCGTTTGTAATATATTCATAAAAAGTGTTCTTCTTTGCACAACACAAAATACATATTTTCCATTTATTTGGTATTTACAGTATGCACCAAATTTATATTTAAAAAAATCTGCTGTCTTCAATAATGCTGTCATTACAATCATACTATAAAACATTTTATGCAACAGTTCAGTTTTCCCAAAAACATATGCAGAGAGACACTTTAAGCATCAGAAATGTAATTAAATTTAACCTTAATAGCTGTATTATGTTTATGTTACTAATCACTCATTTCAGAGAACTAATATTTTATTTAATATAATATTTATTTATATTACTTTACAAATATTTTTAAAAGAAATTAATACTTTTATTCAGCATTAAATTGATCAAAAATGCTAATAAAGACATTTATAATGTAACAAAAAAATGTAACATTTTATTTCAAATAAATGCTAAACTTTCTATTCATCTGTGAATCCTGAAAAAACAAATGTATCATGGTTTCCACAAAAATATTGGGCAGCACAAGTGTTTTCAACATTGATAATAATTAGAAATGTTTGTTGAGCAGCAAATCAGCATATTAGAATGATTTCTGAAAGATGATGTGACACTGAAGACTGGAGTAATGATGCTGAAAATTTAGCTTTGTTTACCGAAATAAATTACATTTTATCATAAATTCACATAGAAAACAGCTACTTAAAATTATAATAATATTTTACAATATTATGTAAAATAAGTGTAGCATTAAAAAGTATGTATTAGTTCCAGGCAAGGCAGAAAACTATGTTGAAGAAGTTACATTTTTTAATACTCTGTGTAGGTAAAAGTGCCCCTATTTGAAAAATCAGTAATAAAAATGACTAAACTAATGACCAGCTTCTGAGAGCTCATCAGTCATCTTGTATTTTCTTCCACAGATCCAGTTTCACGTCACCATCGGCCACACGGCCCTGTCGCTGTACTCTGACTGCCCGTTCCCTAAGTGGATGCACTGGTGTCTGATCGGATACGCCTTCACCTTCATCATCCTCTTCGGGAATTTCTATTACCAGACGTACCGTCGCCAGCCCCGCCGCGAGACCACGGCCAAAACCGGCAAAGCCCTGCATAACGGAGCCTCTAATGGAGCCCTGACCTCCAGTAACGGAAACGCCGGCAAGATGGACGACAAACCGCCAGCGGCCGAGACCGGCAGGAGAAAGAGGAAGGGCAGAGCGAAGCGCGAATAAAACGGAAGAGAAGGCGGCCGACAGGTTAAAGATCGGGAGCTGTTTGCACGCCCGCAGTCAATCCCTAATGGTTCTGAACAAACAGTATGGCTGCAGAGAGAGAGAAATGAGCCTGAACAATATCTTTCCTTACAGTCCATCTTAAAGGGACAGTTCACCCAAAAATCATTTACTCACACTCAAGTTGTTCCAAACCTATATGAGTTTCTTTCTTATTTTGAACACAAAATAAGATATTTTGAAGAATTGACGGTAGCCATTGACTTGAAAAAAATACCATGGAAGTCAGTAGATACCGTCAACCTGTTGAGCAAATGATGACCGAGCTTTCATTTTTGGTGAACTGTTCCTGTAAGTTTGACACATTGTTTTATGTATCTGCCTTTTTTACATTGCTGTCCTAATGCCAGAAAAGACCCGCGTCTCATCAGTGGACAATTATTATAAGAAATGGGTTTTTCATCATTTATTATAGTGAGGTCCAAAAGTGCACTGATGGGGTTTCTTGACTGATTATATTATCAGCATGACAATATAAAGGGAAAAGATGAACGTCTCCAGCATGATTTGAGATCCAAAAAGCATCTTGGGCTTCGATGGAAGAAGAAAATCTGACCATCTGTACAAAGAGTCACATGATCAGTGACATTCACTTACTTACATTTGTTTAGTCCCATTAGTCACAGTCTGAAATGTTTCTTCATTTTACAGACTTTTGGACCTCACTGTATATCAGTTATTTGTAAAACATATCTAAGTGTCTGTTTATTTGAAGCGTTCATGTTTAATGTTTCACGTCAGTTGTTTAGCTGCTGGCAGGATGTATTACCATCGGTCCTGTACTTTAAAATGGACATCATGCGGCTTCAGCTCTCCAAATTAGGGATGCAACTTACCAAGACCAATGACTGATAATATACACTTCTTCTGTTTTGTCTGTTGTTTTAAAAACAGTGTTCAGAATCAATCAAACCTCCAATATGAATGATGGGCTTGCAGCCTGGCTTTGAAATGGATCAAATATCTGCTTCCATTATCGGCCGATCATTTAGTAACTGGACGGATGCATCGTGCATCAGCATTTGAATTATCAAGCGTCTCACAGGATAAATGGCTTTTAGTCTGATTGGGAAATTGCAACATCACATCAACTGAACTAAGCAGGATTGGGAAATATGTTTGTAGCTACGATATTGCATTGTGCATAAATAAAGTGTTAAGCTCCACGTCATTGTTTTTCATTTCGAATAGTTCCTGAAATATATCACGTGTTTTGTCCTGAATTTTTTATAATGTTGTATATTCGGTGCAATTTTGTACATTGTGCTTTTGAAAACGCAACGATCATCAACTGCTCATTTTCTTTTCTTTTCAAATGACAGATAAACATTGCTGTATATAAAAATAAAGTAAATGCCAATCCACAGTCACTGTTATCAGACGCTTTATTTCCCAAAAAGCCTCTCGCTCTGCTGGCATATCACGCCTTCACTCGTCAGCCAGGAAATGTGTGGTCAACATGACATTTCAAGCAGCATCTTGCCTGGTACTGTTGTAGAATGTTATTATTAAGAGCACTTATTAAAAAAAAAAAAAAAATTAAATAGACGTGTGTTTAAATATTTCTGACATTTAAAATCTATCTATCTATCTACCTATCAACACCTAATATAAAGTGAAAAGGAAAATGAAACCGAACTCCTTTGGTTTTACAGAAGTATTATTTTAACATTTAAATATTTCTGTGATCACAGAAATAAATTTCATTTCTAAATATATTCACATAGAAAATGGTTCTTTTGAACTGTAATAATATTTCACAGTATTACTGTTTTTACTGTATTTTTTGATATTTTTGATCAAATCAATGCAGCCTTGGTGAGCAGAAGAGATTTCTTTCAAAAACAAAACAAATCTTAGTCTAGTGGGTAACGTATACTATAAATATAGACCTATAAATGTATGCAAAACAAGTTCATGTCTATGTTGTCAACCCACATATGATGCTCATATCATCTTACGAAAATGAACCATGGTTTTACTATAAATAAAACCAAAAAGCCATTGTTACTATAGTTAAACCGTGGTAACCGCAACTTACCTATGGTCTTGCTACACTAACCACAGTTTAAAAATGGTAGTAAAAATATGGTTATACAAATAGTAATCAATGCGCCAAAAAAAAAAAAAAGAAATACATGGTTACTACACTTTTACTATAATAAAACCAATGGATCATTTTCATAAGGGATGTAAGCTCAGCAGAAGGATAAATGTATTACTTGAATGTCTTTTCTTTTTTGTGGCTTTACTCGGTGGTCTTATTCTTTTCCTTTCCCCTTATCTTTCCCAGTGGAGGCCTCTTCTGTTCAGCCGCAGCAATGAAGAGGCCTCCTCTTTCCTCTCCTCCTCACCCTTCCGCTCTGTTTCCGGTGAGATTTCTGTTGCATCCGCTGTGAGCTCCGCCCCCTCACTCATTCACAGTGCAGCAGCGTCTCAGAGGACCAGTCAGAGCTCCGCCTCTCCTCCTCCTCAGCAAAGACAAAGGTTTCCATGGTAACGGTACACACCTGCTCTCCGACTGATGGGATTTACCATCTGTTCTTCGTAACGAGTGTCTGATGCTTTAATTCGACACATTTCATTCAGCTGCTATCAGAAAAAAGGGAAAATGACAGGTGACAGTTCTAGTAATGAGTGACTGCTTTTTATTCAAATGTTTGTTTGTTTTTTTTTGTTCAAATGAATTATATATATATAATTTAAAGACTTAAGGAATCTGTCTGACAGAAGGTTTAAAATCATGGAAATTTACTTTAAAAATCCCCTTTCCAAAAATACACCCATTTCATAGAATAACAAGCCAAACATACAGTCTGTCCAAACTCAATAAGCGATCACTCCTCATGTGACTAGAAGCAGACAGACGTCTCTGTTCTGATGAAAGGCTTCTTCCCTTCGGCAGGACGCAGCGGGTTCAGCTCTGATTCTCCACGGATGCCGCAGTAATGTAATCCTCTTCCTGCCAGTCGGATGCTCAAATCATCTTTTTTTTATTCCTCCCTTTAGAAAGGCGTTGTTCCGTTCAGCCACAAATAGCAGCAAACTACTGGAGAATGCAGAAAACAAGCAGAGACAAACATGCATACAGACTACATGTTTACAGAGCACAGAATACACTACCGTTGAAAAGTTCTGTGTAAATGTCTTTAAAGAAATGATCACTTTTATTTATCAAGGACGCATTAAATTGATTGAAAGTGACAGTAAAGACATTTTGTAATGTTACTAAAGATTTCTATTTCAAATAAATGCTTTGCTTTTAAACTTTCTATTTATCTGTGAATCTTGAAAAATGGGCAGTGCAACTGTTTTTAACATTGATTATAATCAGAAACGTTTGTTGAGCAGCAAATCAGCATATTAGAATGATTTCTGAAGGGTCATGTGACACTGAAGACTGGAGTAATGATGCTGAAAATTCAGCTTTGATCGCAGCACTCAAGTACATATTAACAGATATTCACATAGAAAACAGAATTATTTTAAATAGTAATAATATTTCACAATGTTTTTACTGTATTTTTGCAGTTTTAAATAAATCTGTGAACTGATGTGAATTGCTCAGAAAAGCACTTTTTGAGAAATCATTCATGTTTGTAGCAGAAACAGTGCAGGAGGAGTTACACACTGAAGTTTAGTTCTTAAAGGGATAGTTCACCCAAAAATAAAAAAATTCTGTCAACATTTACTCTCCATCAGTTTGTTCCAAACCTGCATAAATTTGTTTCTTCTGATGAACACAAAAGAAGATATTATGTAATTGAATAGTTCCTGGTCTCTATTTACTTCCATAGCTTTTTAGTAGTTGAAGTAGTTGAAGTAGTTGAATCGGATCAAGACATAAAAGAATCGGTTCAATAAATGATTTATTCATGAACCAGACATCACTCCAGGCTGTTTGCCTGAGGTTCTGGATTTAGCTTCAAGACCCAATATATTGTCAGGGGTCATGGTATTCATTTTGTGCTCCTTGATATGCTTTTTTTTATTATTATTATTCTCAAAAACGGGCAGCCTACATCTTGGATGGCCTGAGGGCAAGTAAATTAAAGGGGTCATGACGTGCTTTTTTAATTATTTGAATATGTTCCCTGAGGTTTACTCATAATGTTAATAAAGTTTTTTTATACACACAAAAAAATAAATATGTGTAAAAAAGATTTTTTTTTTCAATCATCATTCTGACAAACGACCTGTTTTAAAGGGACAGATCGTTTAAGGCTTTTCAGTAATCCGCCACTGTTATGACTGGCTAACGTCATTGCATAGGAAACAGAATCAATGCCCCTTTGCTATTGCATGTGAGTGTTTTGACAACATAATAATAATAATAAAAAAATGTTCATTTCCAGATCTAGCATTATGAAATCATTTACTTACAATGTAGTGCAGTCAGATGCAGCCGCTTCATCTTTCAACAAATGTTTCTTTGTGAACTCTCTATGACACTGTGCCTCATTTACAAAACAAAATGCTCCAAAGTCTGATCAATCCTCAGACATGATCCAGGATGCCATTAAAAATAAACTATCCACTTGTTCCTTACACTGGGATCTTTCTGATATCTGTACAAACACGTGAACGAGCTGTTTAAACCAAACGTGTCAAAGCGAACGTTCTTTTATTCCATTTGTCCTACTGACGAACGTGCATCTGTACTGTGTCCAGTGTAGACAAGATAGTGGCAGAGACTGTAATTTCTATTTGCTTTTGACATGTTGTGACACTCACATTTAGCGTATTCAAGCGATCAGCCGTTAAGCTAACGCCAGTGGGCAGAGCCTATGGTGAGAAGATGATTATTCGTAGATGTCTTGCTCTGGAGGCGGTGTTTATGCAAATGTTGCCTGGGTGACGTCAGCCTGGCACCTCAGATCCAAACGAACCATTTTTGAAGCTTGACTAAATAAATGCTTTGTTTATAATGAGGAGAATGTTTTAAGCTGTGAAACTTGCAGGATGTTTTAATGGTACAAAGACCTCTTATATGCCAAAAGATCAAGGCAAATTTGATTTCTCATGTCATCACCTCTTTAACAGCAAATTTTCATTTTTTGGTGAACTATCCCTTTAAAAGAGAAGTCCACTCCCAAAACAAAGATTCACATATGAGGTACTCACCCCCTTGTCATCCAAGATGTTCATGTCTTTCTTTCTTTCGTAAAGAAATTATGTTTTTTTGAGGGAAACATTTCAGCATTTTTCTCCCTCAGCTTCAAAGTCGTCCTATATCGCTGTTTTACCTTTTTTGTTAAGGGTGTTTGATCTTCTTTGCATGTTCACTTTGCAAAGACTGGGTCGGTACTTCTGCAGCGATGTAGGATGATTTTAAACGTTTTTGAAGTTGAGGGGGAAAGTACGATTGGAGTTTTTCAGTATATACCCTGTCTTGAACCAGCATACACAGAGTGCAGGCCGAGCAGGACAAGACAAGCGTTGGAGATTAGAAAGTATTTAAATTGTATTTTTTTTCTTATCGCTAGATAAGACCCTTCTTCCTCGGCTGGATCATTTACAACCGCATTTGGGATTGTTTGAAGCTGCATTTAAGAAGTTCAATATCAGGGCACCATATCAGTCCATTATATGGAGAAAAATCCTGAAATGTTTTCCTCAAAAAACATAATTTCTTTAGGACTGAAGAAAGAAAGACATGAACATCTTGGATGACAAGGGGGTGAGTACATTATATGTGAATCTTTGGTTTGGAATTGGACTTCTCCTTTAAATCTAGGGTTTGTGTCAGTCCATAAAGGTGGTTTAAATACAAAATTAAATACACTATTCTGTCATATGGCTACACACTTTATCATTAGGCTACAGACTCCCAGCTGTGAAACACCCGTCCATTACTGAATAGACTCGTCGTTGATGCATTCTACTAATGGCAGCAATTAGAAACCTTGCCTTACGTTTCCCAGATGCTACATGGCCTGCATTCAGATGCCAGCTGGACAGAGAGGGTCACGCTTGTCAACCCCCGCCCTCTACACACACACACACACACACACACTGTGTTAAAATGTCAATTAAACACTGTCATCACTGAGGCAAATCAGAGTCCTAGATCTTGCATGGAACAAATGGGCTGACGGTAATGAATTTGCTAGTACATCATGACTGCGTGTAAACAATGAGTCCGTAATACAAAGATAAAAAGCAGTCACTATCAATTTTGTCAAAAATATGTTATGACAAAAACTGGGTCCTGTGATCAGTTCTGTGAAAACTCAAAATTCATATCAGATACATCAACATAATTCAAAGCTTTTGTAGGGCGGTATGACTAGACAAGAACAGAGGACGACAGACATGATGGCCGTGTGTGTTGGTGATGTCGTCCCAGATGGTGTGTGCGATGATGGAGACGCTCTGGGCGGAGCTCAGCTGTATTGATCCGTCAGTCTCACCTCACCTCACCCACAGCACTGACATCATCTAAACTACAAAATCACAGCCAGGAACATTCACATGGATACAAATAATTAAATAATAATAAAAAAAAAATATGCATGTTGCTTTACCTTTTTTGTCTTTCCTGAGAAGATTCTCAGGAGGCCAGCCTTTTTTTTTTTTTGATTTAACAAACTGTATTTTTTTTCTATGCAGAATATACCGAGGTAAATACAATTACTATTATTATTATTTTAAAAATTACATTTACTTTTTAAGGTAAGATGGATAGATGGATAGATAGAAAATATGTACGTGCTGCTGTAGCGTCAAAGAGACTCCGCCCATCGGTGACGTCACCTGGTGACTATTGATCAGATTTAATGGTGGTTTTAGGACGCTCTACACTGCCATCATTTTTTGCTCGCATCATGAGGCTGAGAAGATGAGATGCTAAAAGGTAAGAATTGTGTTCGTCTGTTATTATGGGATGTTTAAGTATGTTGTCTTTGCGTCTGTTGCTCGGCTGGGTACAAAGAAAGGCTTCAACGATTCTTTCACCTTGGAAAGGTTATAAGAAAATCACCGCGACGACAATAATAAAATCCAGTCAGTGTAAGAATGACAGAAATAAAGTATTGGTTTACATGAACACGAGCCTGCAGAATCTAAGATGGAAATTCTAACAATAGCCTTAGGCTAACTGAATGAATGTAACAGCAATGAATGTATCTGGTGCTTTGGCAGTGTCTCTGCATATTAATAATAATTTATGATGCTTCTCATTTATATTTGAGTCTCAGCTGCTGCCACATGATCGATGTCTTTGTTATTTTGTATTTCTTTTCCCGTCCAAATCACTCGTCTTTGGATATAATTCGGGTATCTATTGGAAATAAGCGGTAGAATGAAAGACAATGTTTGTTAAAAAGACGCGAACCTGAGATAATAGTCTGTGTCTGTCTTGATTTTATCAGACTTACTGTAAATGTTTACGTGAAAAAGACTAGGCCTGTCTGAGCAGCTGAGCCCCACCAACATCTCATCTGCCATTATAAAGCTCTTTCTGATAACATCCTCTGACTTTACACGAATCGATCAGATCGACAACCTTACAAATGCTTTGACATTTTCAAACCTGTTTTGAACAAAATAACACGAGGCAAAGACATTTCTCCATTAATGTCCATATTAAAGTGGACTGCTTGGTGATGGGTTGGGCCCACTGCTCGAAAATCTGCTTTTTTTAAACATGGTAGCTGGATTCAACCCTGTAATTGTATCTGGTTGACCAGCAACAAACCAATTCC
Source organism: Cirrhinus mrigala (assembly GCA_036247105.1). NCBI lineage: Eukaryota > Metazoa > Chordata > Actinopteri > Cypriniformes > Cyprinidae > Cirrhinus > Cirrhinus mrigala. The sequence continues at coordinate 40,699,574 of CM070022.1, forward strand.
AGAAGGCTAATAGGAGACTATTCGTGACTGCTTAGCCATTATAAATATTAAAACGTTTTCCCTCTCAGCTGCATGCAGGATAAAATGGATTACGCACAAGTGAACTCGCACAGATGACAGAATGGACTCTGTTCAAAACGGCAGCATGAAGCAGCAGCAGCAGCAACAGCAACAGCAACGTGCGTCCTCGCCTGCCAGATTCAAAGACTCGCCGTCGAAAGCGGCTTCCAAAAGCGCGTCCGGCAAAGCCAGCGCGTCCAAGAGCGGCGGTAAGAGCAGCCGCAGTAATTCTCCGGTCACTGTCCACACCGGCAAAGAGCGACACGCGGCCAAAGGCGCAGCAGCTGTCCACGCCAGTGGTGCTGAAAGCCCGACTCTGAGAAGGGCGGAGAAGGGCAAGAGCATCGAGGAGCGCAGCAGCTCCTCTGAGGAACCCTACGCCGCCGAAGAGTCGGGTTTGGGGGCCGATGCTGCTCGGGTGGTGTCCGATCAGCCGAGCTCCACGAAATCCTCTCAGGGCAAAAGAGAGACCGCAAAAGCCGATGGAGGCAAGCAGGCGACCAAGAGCAATGTAGGATGCGGCCCGGGCTTCTGGAGGGAGGGATGCTTGCAGTCTGAACTCATACAGTTTCACATGAACAAAAGCTTGAAGAAAGAAAGCGGCATGCCGGCGAAGGCGTCGAGCTCGCCGGTGGCGGAGCCGCAGCTGCCCCCCGCGGATGCGCACCGGCCCTTAGAGGCCCTACCTCAGCCGAACCAGGAGATGGAGGAGGAGATCGAGAGACTGGAGGACGAGAACGAATACCTGAAGGTAGGATGAGAAATGTGGTTGGAAATATGGTTCTATTAAAAAAAAAAAAAAAAAAAAAAAGTTTCAATAAAATGCATACAACGTCTTTTTCTAACATGCTATCATTTTTTTTTCTTAAAAAAAGGTATATTTAATAAGAAATATTTAAAGAAAATCGTATTAATACTAATGCAGGGAGCCACTGTTGTTTTATCATGTGACAGGAAAAACATAACCCCCATAAAATTAGGACTGTGATTCAACAGGGGAATGAAAATAATATAATAATAATAATAATAATAATAATAATAATGGTGTAGGATTTATTTAACAAACATTTTCACTCAGAAATTGCTAGTGAATTTCAGAAACTGCAAGCAAAAAAAGCTGAAATGCTACTTTCATGTTTTATGTCCAACTTAAAAAAAAAAACTTTTTGCAGTAAATGCAGTATGCATTAAATCTCAGTATGCAGTAATGCAGTAAATCTCTGAAAAAACATAACAAAAACATAGCAGATAAGTTCATGTTCATGTAATGATATAACTGCAAACAAACTTGATATATCAGATATACATTGATATACAAGATTAGAAAATATTTTAAAGTAAAAAAATACTGTATGGCTAACCACTTGAATAATGTATTAATAATAATGTATTAATATGTATTGAAATTCTAAGAAGAATATTATTCTGTTGATGATAACAATAACACCACAATTTTTTATTCAGTTATTATATCAAACTTTTTGTTGAACATGCAATAAAGTTTAAAAAAAATAAAAATAAAAATAAACACAAAGATATGCAAACTTTCTGACAACTTAATTTAAAAGGGTCCACTATTATGACCAACATAAATATTAAATATAATTACATATTTTGTAAGCCAACATGACTGACATTTGAATTTGTGATTTATTAGCATGAAATTGAAGAAATGCGAGCAGAGATGGATGAAATGAGGGACACGTTCTACGAGGAGGACGCCTGTCAGTTGCAAGACATGCGGCGTGAATTGGAGAGAGCCCATAAGAACTGCCGTATCCTTCAGTATCGCCTGCGAAAGGCAGAAAGGAAGCGAATGCGATATGCAGAAACAGGTGAAATTGACGGAGAACTGCTGAGGAGCCTGGAGCAAGATCTAAAGGTAGAATAAAATCCTCAAGGTAAACTATGATGCCTGTAAACAAATGCACAGGTCAGATATGATTCTTCACTTTGCTGCCAGACTGTAGAAACTAGTGTGTCAAAAAAGTCAAAAATAACCAATCGCAAAACAACAATAAATGAGACGGTGACAGTAAGAAGACAAAGGCATCTCTTGAATATTAATTTCTCTACCAGGTGGCCAAGGATGTATCTGTGCGTCTGCATAATGAACTGGAGAATGTGGAGGAGAAACGAACAAAAACAGAAGAAGAGAATGAAAGACTGAGGCAACAGCTGATTGAAGTGGAGGTGACCAAACAGGCTTTACAAAATGAGCTGGACAAGACCAAAGAGGTGAGAGCATCTAGAAATATACAGATGTCAACCCAAACATGAGCCATTGTCAAAGTATAACATAACAGTATAAACCATAAGGTTTTGACTCTCCATATTCATTTGAAATATGCACAAACACATTAAGCATAATTTGTTTTAAGAATACAAGTATGTTCTGCACAGATAATGTAGTTTCGTCATATTTATTGCCAATATATCAATCATTTTGAACATGCAATCATGTTTCTGTCAGCTCTCTCTGAAACGAAGAGGAAAAGATGTACAGAAATCAGAGAAGAGGGCTCCACAGACCGCAACAGAGGTAAGAGTAATGTTTGCATCTGGAGCCATCCTGTAGCTCAAACAGTAGAGCATGGTGCTGTAGCAACGCCAAGGTCATGGGTTTGATTCCCAGGGAATGCAAGGACTGACAACATGTGTACCTTGAAAAGTGTTGCCAGACCAGGTTGATGATTTCCAGCCTAAAACATTCACTAACACCAAAATAATGTGGTGGAATTCTATGGCCATGTCAGCCAAGATTGATAAGGATTATTTTAACTCCTAAAAATGAAATAATGGCAAAATAAAATGAGAAAAAATGAATCAGTTTCCCAAACAGGGGAATAAATCAAAACATGGCAAATACAGTAAAAGAAAATATAGCAAAAATGTTTCTACCCAAACAGGTAGAAAGTATTAAAGTATGTCAAATATTTGCAAATGGCGGTCAAGAAATTAACAGACCTTATAACACTTGGAAACACACATGCATCATTTTCAATGTCAACAGCAAAAAAACAAGCCGATTCAAGTGAAGACAAAAACGCCCAGTATAAATGATCGGAATAAGCAACGGAATTAGGGCTACAAGCTAACTTTCTAGGTCATGCACACAACAAAACAAACAAAAATGTGTCATTTGTGTTCAAAAGATTAACAACAACAATAATAACATACTTACCTTCATGCTGTGTTTCAACTGCAAACAGAACAAAAGTTGGATTCACTCTCCCCACTCTGTAGTACACTTACATTACATTGTAATTCGTGGAATTACATTTAAATTCACTCACACTGCATAGGATTGCTTTTACACACTGTTTTGTGCAGCGTTGAGCCTTTTAACCAATCAAACGCATTTCTGTTGAACTTAGGAATGCACTGGCCAATCAGAGGCGCTTAGATTAGTCAGCGCTGAAAACGCTGGAGCTGTTGTTGAGTCCGCACGGTCACGAATTCTCTCATCATAAACAACACAGTGAAGATACCATGTAAATAAAAGATTAATTTTGTAGCTTCAGTGATTATAGCAGGGGTTTTGCATAGCTTGAGCTAAACAAGGTCATGGACCGACATGTTTGTCTATAAAGCCAGAATGTAACATGCTCAAAACAAATCAAAAACATTTTATATTGTTGTCTGTACCAATATTAATAATCATTATTACAATCTAAAGAGCACTAAATAATAATTATTATTTTTTTCATAATATTGCAGCTGTTTTTTACATGTATAATTTACAGATACATTATTAGATACATTTTTAAACAGTATGTTGTTATTGACAACAGTTTAAAAGATCGGCGTGTCTGTTTACACTAAGTGCAAATATCAGAGGCTGTTTACACTAACTCCGCCCACCAACGTGTGATTGGTGTTGTAAACAATAGAAAAGACGGCTGTCAATTTTCAGCTCCAGCAGCGCAGAGGGTAAGGCGAGTACCAAAGTCTTTTTGAAGCCATCGAGCCGGGTTCAAACCCACCTTTTGCCGAACTTTTATTCTTCTTTTTCAGATCTCATATCACAGAGAGAGGGCTTTATTGTCCCAGTAAGGTGGCATCCATTTAATAATTTGAATTAAAATTAAAATTTACACACAATTATTATTGCATCCTGGTTTACAATGTACCACAATACTGAGGTGAAGATAATTGGCAGTATTTGCAGTATAAATTGTGTGAACAGTGTAAACAAAGTGTAAATAGAATGTATAGCTATTTTCACTTAGTGTAAATAGCATCTAATTGCTTTTTACACTTAGTGGAAAAAGCTGCTGCCTTAACATATTGAATAAAATAATTAAATTAAATTTAAGTATTTGACATTAAAGACAACATATGGTTTTTACAATCATATGGTGATTGCCCTTACAAATGTAAATAATGGCCCTAGAAAGCAGTTCCAGGGGGAAAATATTTCCCCTTAATGGAAAAGTTAATTTCTGACCCTGGCATAGCCATAACTTGACTATACATCTGCAAATTTTAGTAATGTCATGATGAATGATTGGATGGAGTGCATGGACACTAAGGGCTCGTTTGTTAATCAGTTTGCCAATTAAAATGTAAATGTTAAAATCAGTGTTGGGGAAAGTTACTTAATGCATTACAATATTGTGTTGCTCCATAAATAACTAATTGCGTTACTTAGTAACTTTTTATGGAAAGTAATGCATTACGTTACTTTTATGTTACTTTGTATCACTTGGGCTGGGCTTGCTTATTTGTTTTCTAATAACAAAAATCCCCAAAGTTACATTTTTGGCAACTGTAAAGGTACTTTCACATCAAAAGTGAAATTAATAAGCCACAGGCTGAAGGATGTACCTCTGTGCCTCACTCCAAATTTGTCTCAACTCTGGACAGCAAAGCTGTCAGTGAGTAATTTGGAAAACAAAGTAAATTTACTTATTTGAAAAAGTAACTCAGATATTGTCTTGTAAATTTAAAAGTAATGAGTTACTCTACTAGTTACTTGGAAAAGTAACCTGATTACATAACTTGTGTTACTGGTAATGTGTAACCCCCAACACTGGTTAAAACCCACCAAACTGATCCCAAACTAGCCCAAATTTTGTCAATCCATCCAAAACACAATCAAATTCTCAATCTGGCAATGCTGACCTTGAATGCAGTGTATGTAGCTATGGATAAAAGTGTCTGCCAAATGCATAAAAGTAAATGAGCATAGCTTTTTTGGTTTGCATCAATGCATGAACAATTTGAAAGCAAATTAAATACCCATTTTAAAATGATGTTTTCCTCCGTAGGAGGAAAATGAAGATCTGAAATGCCAATTGGCCTTCATCAAAGAGGAGGCTACCCTAATGCGGAAGAAAATGGCTAAGATAGACAAAGAGAAGGACCGTTTAGAGCAGGAGCTCCAGAAGTACCGCTCTTTTTACGGTGACGTAGACAGTCCTCTCCCCAAAGGTGAAGCTGGAGGTCCTCCGACCACCCGAGAATCTGAGCTGAAGCTGCGTCTGCGGCTGGTAGAAGAAGAAGCCAATATTTTAGGCCGCAAAATCGTGGAGCTGGAAGTGGAAAACCGCGGGCTGAAGGCAGAGCTGGATGACATGCGTGCGGATGAGTTGTCTGGCGGGACGATGGACCCGTCGTCCAGAGAGCAGAGCGAGGCGCTGTCCGAACTTCGGCAGCAGCTGCAGTTGGTGGAGGACGAGGCTGAGCTTCTGCGCCGCAATTTGGCTGATGTGGAAGAGCAGAATAAGAAGATGACCAGCGAGCTCAACAAGCTCAAATACAAGGCCGGGTCACACGAGGGATCGCGCTTTAGCAGCAGCGCAGTGGATGGGGCGAAAATTGAAGCCCTGCAGGAGGAGCTGAAAGCCGCCAGACTGCAGATCAACGAACTGAGTGGAAAAGTGATGCAACTGCAGTATGAAAACCGTGTTCTGCTGTCCAACATGCAGCGGTACGATCTGGCCTCTCATCTAGGCATCCGCGGCAGCCCGAGAGACAGCGACGCAGAAAGCGACTGTGGCCGTAGAGAAAGCGACGACGACTGCTCTCGCCTCCCGCCGCATCGCAAGCGCGAGGGTCCCGTTGGTGGCGAAAGCGACTCCGATGAAGTCCGCAACATCCGGTGCCTGACTCCCACACGCTCCCTCTACACCCCAGAGGGACGTTTTTTATCGAGAAGTTTCAAGGACCGCCAGCAGATGATTGACATTCGCATGGAGGCGGAAAGATTGAGCAGGACCATCGACAGACTCATCGCCGACACCAGCACCATCATCGCAGAGGCTCGTGTTTACGTGACCAACGGCGAGCTGTTCGGAAGAATGGACGACGATGATGAGGGCGGTCGCATACGAGAGCACGAGCTGCTTTACCGCATCAACGCTCAGATGAAAGCCTTTAAGAAGGAGCTGCAGAACTTCATCGACCGTCTGGAGGTCCCAAAACCAGAAGACCGAGAAACTGAAGAGCCTCTGTCAGTAAGTGCAAATAAATGCAAGACTTACCTAAGTCTATTTACAAGAATAGTTGACCTGAAGATGTTCATGTCTTTCTTTCTTCAGTCGTAAAGAAATTGTTTTTTGAGGAAAACATTTCAGCATTTTTCTCCATATAATGGACGGATATGGTGCCCCGAGTTTGAACTTCCAAAATGCAGTTTAAATGCGGCTACAAACAATCACAAATGCAGCTGTAAATGATTCCAGCCGAGGAAGAAGGGTCTTATCTAGCGTAACGACTGGTTATTTTCATAAAAATAACACAATTTATATACCTTTTAATGTCAAACGCTCTTCTTGTCTTACTTTGCCTGGACTGTTTTTGTTCCGGTTCATGACAGTTAGGGTATGTCGCGATTTAGCTCAAAGGGAAATGTATACAAATAATTACAATTAATTATGATTAATTACAATTATTTATATCAGCTGCCAGTAGTAACTGTAGCAGAATTCAATTTCCATCAACTAATCTGTTCGTCCAGCGAACATTCAGTATAATTTTTACATCAACTCTAAGAAATGATATTTTCCTGGCCACAGAAAATAACTTTCTTAAAGTAGTTTTGCATTAGAGCATGTAGCTTGAATCGGTATCGTAAAGGGACATTAATTTGCAAGGCAGAATCAGAATCAAAACTCATGTAATTTGTGCACAAGAGTTTATTAACGAAGGACTAACACATAACTAATCTAAACAAACAAACATGAAATCATTCATACATGGGGGAAGGGTCAGTGAGAAGCAGTTAGAGAGACCAGAGAATGTAGCTATGAAAAGAGTCAGTTAACCACCTGAGTGAAACCATCAGTGCTGTTTACAGCTTGTACTAAACCTCTGTGTTGTTTAGTTAAATGTATGATACTTGCATTGCCTTGGTCGAAGAACAAGTGTCCAAATGCAGTCTCGGGTGAAAGTCTCGATGGTTTGGAGCAGTGGTGGTTTTGGAATCGCGATCACGTTCTTCCGGGTCCGAAGAGTGATGAACTCCAAAGATGTTCTGACTCGATGGTGACTGGGAGTTTCTTCCCATGTGAAAATTGAAGAAGAACCAAGAGCTGAGAGGGGCCCAGCTGAAGTCCTGTGGTCTTTAGGGAATGGAAAGACAAGGCCGCAAGGCCTGGCGCAGCTTAGAGTCCCGACGAGTTCTAGCTCATCCTCCTCTCATCCTCTTAGGTTCTGAAAGAACTCACGTGAGACAAGTGAAGAAAGCTAGAAAAAACGCGGAAGAGAGAAATGTCTGTTCGAGGACATTTCATGAGGATGAATTCCAGGGTTGAGTGAAAGTGTCTGGCTCTTTGTGGTGAGAGCCATAGCTCTAGATGTTGGGGCCTGTCGGGCCCGCCGGGCACGGCCTGTGCCGGCTCAGGCTCCCTGTGGGTTCCTCCACAGGCAGCAATTGGAAGATCTTGCAGAAGAGCGTGAAGAGAGTCAAGAGAGAGAAGAGAGAGAAGAGAGGGAAGAGAGGGAGGCGGTCAAACGTTTGATGCCTTTAAGGTCTCTGGAGGCTGCGCCTCCAGGAGGTCCACGAACCAATGGTAACTTTCACCTTTGGAGGGAAAGTTTACGACTCTTTGTCTGTGAGCATGGCATTTTGCATATGTAATTCGATTGGGTGTTGATGCAAAAACTAGTAAGGTTTCTTAAAACACCAATATGTTGCATAGATATCAACATCTAATTCACACCATCTTTTAGATCATCAAAATACGAACTCAAAGAGTCCAAGCATGGCATAGGTGGGTTATACTACTAGTCATCTATCAGAACACATGCATAAAACAGTAGAAAGACAATTACAAATACAACAGACAAAATTAAAATACAATGCAGTAATACTGTACACAATGACCTGGGCTATGTGTGATAGGAAGGTCAAAGAAAGGTTTGTCTGTGAATGAATAGGAAAGAGCTTATGGGCATTGTGTCTTTCCGATGGCAAATGTAGCATGAGCAGATGTGCATTCCTGCGGACAATAAAACCTCTTATCAGATGGTCACCCTGGCAACGGAGCCCTTTCAGGGTGTTCGTTGCTTTGGGGGGTTGTCTCCAAAACTCCAGCATATAGCTGGGGTTGTTGGTTTTGAAGATTCTTTGTTAAATGTAACAAATAACTGTGTCTGATTGGTCCAGATGCTACATATCTCCCCCCTTTCGAACGTTGTTGTCTGTCCAACAGAAAACAGCGAGCGATGTCCGAGGTGCAGAACAATCAGACACGCACCTGTCACTCATGGCTGAGAGAGAGCGGTGGCTCTCTGGCTGTTGGTGCCACTAGGAGTGGTTGGGGTGCTGTCGGGTGGTGTGCTGTGATGGTGTAGGCAGTAGCAAGGTGCAGGTCCTTGAGCTTGTGCAGCAGGTGTCGTGGCAGTGTCATCTGTCGTCCTGAGGTGATTTGGCCTGGGTCAAATGGTTGCTTTAGGTGTTGTTTGAAACAACTGGTTGAACTCTCACTTGTGAGAGGGCAGGTGATTCCGAGGGTTGCAGGGAATCGTAATGGGGATGGTAGTGTGAAGAGAGTTTCAGGCTGACCTAGTGATGATGGCAGAAGGGCAGCAGGTGGCTGTTAGCCCTCTGTTCTGCTTGAACGTCACTAAAAGTCTGATGTTGGCAGTGCTGCTTTGCACTGACTTAAGCTTGCCTGAGTTGTGTTGGTAGAGGTTTGGCTGTTAGGCATGTGGGCCTGTTGCTCTATCCAACGTTGTCTGGCTGCTCCTGGGGTGTCGACTGGTTTTGCAGGATGCTCCTCCCCTGGAGGAGTCTGATGCTGTGTTATGTTTGACAAGGAGTCAAAGTTTGTCCTTTCCAGTACTTCTCAGTGGAGTTTTGTTCAAGGAGCTCTTTTTGCTAGTGTCAGCAGCTCCTGTAACTCAAAAGTGGGTGTGTCCAGCTGTCGTTGTGCAGCCTCCATTTAGCACCTGTGTGAAGGGTGTGGAGGAGGGTGTGGTTGACTGCTGTTGGACATACCGTGGTGTTCGCAGACTGAGGATGCCCCTTTCCATGGCTCCTCCCAGTGGTTGGTCTGGAACCTGGGTCTGTTGCCATGGCGACGGTTATATCCTCTGTTAGCTAGTTTCTGCAGAAGGGCCTGGCATTGTGACAATGCTGGGTGCCTTCTGGTGCCTGCTTTGAATTCTGGGTTGTGCAGTCCAGAATCAGTGGGGTCTTACAAACACCTTTGGTGGAGGCCTTGTGCTTGTTAAAGGCCTTCTGTGTCAGGTCACGCAGTTGTTGAATAGGCATTGAGTGAGGGCAGGCTAAAATGCCTAGATGGTGACTTACAATAGGATGGAGGTTTTGAAGGAAGATGCTCTTGAAGCTGGTGTCCTCCTCCATCCCGGGTTCATTGCGAGCTCCGAAGTAAGCTCGTCGAAGTCTGTGGAAGTAAGTGTATGGAGTTTCATACCGGCCCTGTTTGGTGGCCAGTGCAGCGATCAGTCCGTGTTCAGACTCTGGGTCTGAGAATTCCTTAATGATGGCTTGTCTGAGCTGCTGGTAGTTTGATTGAATGTGTCCTGGCTGTCGAGCCAGGAAGCGTCGCACCTCTGGGCTAGAGGTGATCCAGAGCAGATAAAGTCTATCTTGGTGGTTCACACATTTCCAAGACTGAAGGAAAAAGTCAATGTCTCTCATTGGCGTGCCGTTGATGGAAATTGGCGTAGGCGTGGACGTCATGGTCTCCTGCAAGTTCTGGTGTGAATGCAGGGATGTTTCTCGCCATTCGATTGAGTTCTTTGAGTGTCACTTCATGTGACACTTCAGGGTTCATCTGAATTAATTCTGTTCTCTCTGCAGCTGCTGAGGTTTCCTGGAAGCCGACTTGAGAAGTGTCAAGCAGAGATCTTTGGCCCCCCCCTTTGTATCTGTGTACAGGGGTACGGGGGTTTGCACTGCTGGCTGTGTGACGTGCAGCAGGGTGTCTTTTACTTGAGTCCATGCACAGCCTATAAGACTGTTTCAGTTCTCTCTGAACCATGTCAAGCTCCTCTTTAATGTTGCAGAATTGCTGAGTCAGGGTTTGGACTTCAGCTCTGGCTGCATGCAGATGGCCTTCTAAGGCCTTAGCTCTAGTGTCTCTCTCATTAAGTTCTACGTATGCTGTTTTTAACAGCAACTTTGTTTGAAACAGTTCTCTTTCCAAATCTTGTCTGATGGCCTTTTCAAGCTGCTCTTGGTGTCTGGCAGCTGTTAGAGCCTCCTGAAGACTGGTGATTTCCTTCTGTTGTGCTGTTCTGTCAGGTTCCTTGCACCTGTCCCGTTCCTTCTCTTGCTGAGCAGGTGTCAGTTCCCTTTGGAACTCTGTGAATTGGAGTTTCAGTTCATTTACCTCCTGTCTGAGGCCCTTGAGGGTGTGGGCCAATGAGAGGATGGCGCTGGTCAGCTCCTGATTGTCCAGGCTGAGTGTGGGGTGTCCACTTGTGTCGCAGTTCCGCTGTTCCTTTCTCTGCCGTTACAGGTTGTTGACTGCTTTAGGCTGAAGGATGTCCATCCCAGTGCTCTGCGGGGTCTCCAGGTGCTCCTGGTGGGTGGCAGGGCTGGATGTCTGAGGCATGCTGGTTCACTTGTGGGAACACGAGAGAGAAAGGCAGACGGCAAATGCAAGTACGTACAGAGGTGTTAGCTATCTGTATAGGGGACGGCTCTCTAGGCCGTGTAAGGTGTGAATAGCTGGTTAGGGGCAGCTAGTGAGGTGGGGGTGCTAAGATTTTGTGTGGGTCAGCACAGAGAGAGGGTTTGAGTAACTTTAATGGGGCTGTAAGCAGGGGTCAGCTAATGACCAGGCTTTACCTGTAGTCAAATAATTACTCAAAACACTGATGGTTCACAGGTTTTGTCACTATGAAGGTATCAAATAAAACAAAACTGAAATAAAATCAGAAAGAGACAGAGGTAGAAGGAAGGGCTTTCCTTATTTAGTTTAAGATAGGAGATATGACTACGCAGTTGTCCCTTGTTCAAAGGAATGCTGCAGCAGGGTCATAAATCTAGGGAGACTGTTAGCTAAGCTAGCAGGGACGCATCAACATCTCAAGGTAAACAAGCAGAATCACTAGGAAGTGTTTCTAGTCTTCTCAGGGCCTATGGCTTGGTGAACGGTACTTGTACCTCATGTAATAGGCCTGACTGCTAAGGAGTAATGAGAGACGGGAATTAGTCTACTAATAACCTGTACGGTTCATTAAGGGGACATCAGTTGCTAGAACTGATATGGTCCTATACCGAGAGGGAAGATAGTGATGGTCAGATAAACTAAAATAAGGTGAAAGAAAAATGAAAATATCCTAATAGCTTTAGGAAACTAAAAGGAAAGTAAATAAATTGATTTAATTAAATTTGTGATTTTAATTAAAATCAACTTAGCTGAATTGGTACATTCAAGCTAAACAAAGGTAAATAAATTAAATAAAATCCAAGCGAGGTAGAATAAAGTCAATGTCAAAGTAACAGTTAAAACCCAAGTGTGTGAGGAGGGGCCAACCTAACTGAGCCTACACAGAAGGTGATAGCAACTAGGAGGTGAAACCAAGGAGAAACCAAGAGAAAGGGGAGAGAGAGAGAGAGAGAGAGAGAGGAGGTTCGTGAACGTTACACTTTACACTCACACATATCTAAATGTTAGTCGGATGCTAACAGTTAATAGTTGAGGTAAAGGGCTTAGCTTATGTGCCTGTATGGCTGCTAAAGAGTTAGCTTTGGCTACACTCAGTTCTACTCAGTTTACACAGGGGTCTGTGATGTATATGCTGTTATCAGATCAAACCAGAAGAGGCTGCTCTCAACTTCCGGGGTCAGACGTTGCTAAGAGACCGATGCATGTAACAACAACGAACAAGCTGAGCAGAACTTGCGCTGCTGTGGAACAGGCATGGGAAACTTACGCGCAGTCAGTTATGACTTTTTGCATACAACTTCATTCACAAATCAAAACAGCACATTCACTTCACAGACAATGGCAAATTCCTAGTTAGCTAAACTAAAATTACACCATTAATTCGCTATTCATTTGCACAATCTTCATGATTACAATGATATGCGATAGTTACAAGAAGGCCTTAATTCGGAGAAATGAGGAGCATTGCTCAAATCACCTTTAGAATGACTATACTGTAGCAAGATTTCTTCGTCGCTCAGTTTTAATATCAATGCAAGTGGGATTTCTTCGCCATGCAGATTATTTAATGCCGCTAATCTGAAATTTCCTTGTCAGACAAGACTTATGCATTTAAAGCTAAAGGTGGGGATTTCTTCGCCCAAATTTAGATAGATTTATTCATTTATGTGGGCTGCTAATCTGAGGTTTCTTCGTCAGAGAAGGCTTGCACATTTAAAGCTAAAAGTGGGGATTTCTTCGCCCAAATTTAGATGAATTTATTCTGGTACCATCTATACGGGCTGCTAATCTGAGATTTCTTCGTCAGAGAAGGCTTACGCTCTACTAACAACAGAAATTAGGATTTCTTCGCTAACATCAGGTTAGTTTCTTATCGTACGATTTAAAGATGCGTTATAGCATTGAACAAGTTTCTACTGCTTGTAGTAGGGCACATTCAAGCTATAGTCTATCTGACTTTATCAGAAGCTGCATGTGTAAGACGTTAATAAAACTTATGAGACAAACACACAAGTTTGATATTGAATCTGCTTGCAAATAATGTTTAAACGATTGCCGTGTTCTCCACCATTAAATGTCGCGATTTAGCTCAAAGGGAAATGTATACAAATAATTACAATTAATTATGATTAATTACAATTATTTATATCAGCTGCCAGTAGTAACTGTAGCAGAATTCAATTTCCATCAACTAATCTGTTCGTCCAGCGAACATTCAGTATAATTTTTACATCAACTCTAAGAAATGATATTTTCCTGGCCACAGAAAATAACTTTCTTAAAGTAGTATTGCATTAGAGCATGTAGCTCGAATCGGAATCGTAAAGGGACATTAATTTGCAAGGCAGAATCAGAATCAAAACTCATGTAATTTGTGCACAAGAGTTTATTAACGAAGGACTAACACATAACTAATGCAAATGCAGTCTCGAGCAGTGGTGGTTTTGGAATCGCGATCACGTTCTTCCGGGTCCGAAGAGTGATGAACTCCAAAGATGTTCTGACTCGATGGTGACTGGGAGTTTCTTCCCATGTGAGAATTGAAGAAGAACCAAGAGCTGAGAGGGACCCGGCTGAAGTCCTGTGGTCTTTGGAGAATGGAAAGACAAGGCCGCAAGGCCTGGCGCAGCTTAGAGTCCCGACGAGTTCTAGCTCATCCTCCTCATCCTCTTAGGTTCTGAAAGAACTCACGTGAGACAAGTGAAGAAAGCTAGAAAAAACGCGGAAGAGAGAAATGTCTGTTCGAGGACATTTCATGAGGATGAATTCCAGGGTTGAGTGAAAGTGACTGGCTCTTTGTGGTGAGAGCCATAGCTCTAGATGTTGGGGCCTGTCGGGCCCGCCGGGCACGGCCTGTGCCGGCTCAGGCTCCCTGTGGGTTCCTCCACAGGCAGCAATTGGAAGATCTTGCAGAAGAGCGTGAAGAGAGTCAAGAGAGAGAAGAGAGAGAAGAGAGGGAAGAGAGGGAGGCGGTCAAACGTTTGATGCCTTTAAGGTCTCTGGAGGCTGCGCCTCCAGGAGGTCCACGAACCAATGGTAACTTTCACCTTTGGAGGGAAAGTTTACGACTCTTTGTCTGTGAGCATGGTGTTTTGCATATGTAATTTGATTGGGTGTTGATGCAAAAACTAGTAAGGTTTCTTAAAACACCAATATGTTGCATAGGTATCAACATCTAATTCACACCATCTTTTAGATCATCAAAATACGAACTCAAAGAGTCCAAGCATGGCATAGGTGGGTTATACTACTAGTCATCTATCAGAACACATGCATAAAACAGTAGAAAGACAATTACAAATACAACAGACAAAATTAAAATACAATGCAGTAATACTGTACACAATGACCTGGGCTATGTGTGATAGGAAGGTCAAAGAAAGGTTTGTCTGTGAATGAATAGGAAAGAGCCTATGGGCATTGTGTCTTTCCGATGGCAAATGTAGCATGGGCAGATGTGCATTCCTGCGTACAATAAAACCTCTTATCAGATGGTCACCCTGGCAACGGAGCCCTTTCAGGGTGTTCGTTGCTTTGGGGGGTTGTCTCCAAAATCCAGCATATAGCTGGGGTTGTTGGTTTTGAAGATTCTTTGTTAAATGTAACAAATAACTGTGTCTGGTTGGTCCAGATGCTACAGGTATGTCGAAAAACTCCCCTCTCATGTTCTCCCTCAACTTCAAAATGGCCCTATATCACTGTTTTACGTTTTTTGTTAAGGGTGTTTGATCTTCTTTGCATGTTCACTTTGCAAAGACTGGGTCGGTACTTCTGCAGCGATGTAGGATGATTTTAAAATGAAGTTGAGGGAGAAAATACGATTGGAGTTTTTCGACATACCCTAACTGTCTTGAGCTAGAATACACAGAGTTCAGGGAGAACAAGACAAGACGAGCGTTTGAGATTAAAAAGTATTTAAATTGTATTTTTTTTATTGAAAATAACCGATCATTTCGCTAGATAAGACCCTTCTTCCTCGGCTGGGATCGTTTACAACCACATTTGGGATCATTTGAAGCCGCATTTAAACTGCATTTTGGAAGTTCAAAATTTGGGCACCATATCAGTCCATTATATGAAGAAAAATTCTGAAATGTTTTCCTCAAAAAACATAATTCCTTTATGACTGAAGAAAGAAAGACATGAACATCTTGGATGACAAGGGGGTGAGTACATTATATGTGAATCTTTGTTTTGGAAGTGGACATCTCCTTTAATAAGTTTACACTGTAAAAAATAAATAGTTGAGAAAACATAAAACAATCAGGCATCTTGATGCAGTAAGACTTTTGAGTTCTCTCAACAATAGGTTTTTAGTGTTTTTTTTTTTAAAGATACTTTGTTTAGCCAGTGTAAATTAGTTTGTTTATGCAATGCTGATTGTCTTATTTTGCTAATTGAAAAATTCTTGTCACAGTAACTGAAACAACAATTAATTTTTTTACAAATTTATGTATCAATTTTATGATTATTTACAAATAACAAAGGACTAAGATACCCAGCAAACAGTTGTAAGTGGTTGAACATACTCTAGGCCTCAAAACTAGACACACAAACCTCAAGGACGGTGGCAATCAACAAATGTTAAAAAGATGAGCTCTTTACATCACAGTACAACAAACAACTAAGAGTAATGACAAAACAACAACAAAAAGTCAGCAAACAGCAAAACAATACTCCTAAAACAGTAACTGCATAATTTATTCATGCTGAAATGCATGCGGGGAACTCACAAAGCCTTAACATTTCAACAAAATGAAATTCTTTGTTCAGATAAATGTGCTTGACTAGTTTGGACAATATTTGGGGTAATTTTGTTGGTCTGACAAGGGTTTTTATGTAGTTTTAAGACAAAAGCTTTTTTTTTAGTATTTGAGACTCGTAAACTAGAAAATATGCAGTTGCATTTTTTACAGTGTATAGTCACTAAAAAACAGCATTTTGCTGTCAAATAAAATATAGCATCAGGTTTGACCTCAATGATGTTTGCAGATGTTATTGACATTGAATCTGGCATTTTGTTTTGACAGCTTTGGTGGAAAAAAGGATTTTTAGAAAATAATATGCACTTTATAAAATGCATGATTAAAAAAATGCATAAAGAAGAAAAACAATATGGTTTTGGAATAAGGGTGAATAAATAATGACAAATTGTAATTTTGGGTTGGACTTTCCTCTTAATTTCTGTGTAGTTTCTCAATAATCAATAATGTTCTGCATCTTTTTAGACTGACAGTTTCTCTCTTTCTCATATTTCCTCCTCCATTTTGATATCAACCCAGATGTTTCAACCTATTATTTTGCTTATTCTCATCCTCGTCTTATTTTCATCTTTATCGTATGCCACTATTTTCAAGCTAGTCTTTCTTTTCACTCTTTTCTTTGTTCTGTAAACTTATTTTTTCATTTATTTATTCTATAGTTTTGCTACTTTTTCCCTTTTTTTCTGTTTTCTTAATTTATCATATTGATTTTGGACATGTCATTAAGGTTACACACAGTACAGGAAGCAAACATCATTTCAGGCACAGACTAGAGTCACTCAACCAAACACAGGCTTCCACTCAAAAGCGGCGATGACAGATGCGCTTCACTGATCGCATAGTATATTTGGTGAGTATTTTTGTGTATTTCATTGATGTAACTATGTCTTTGCATTATGTCTTGATTATCTGAATATTTATACAGAACATAAAAGCTTCTTTGCTCCAACATCATGTTGACTATAAAACATGTTAAAACTATTTGAGCGTTCTATATTAAAAAAATGTGTCAATGATTTCTGCATCATGTTATTACTGTTTATATTCTCACCAAGAACATATATTGTTCCCTCAAGAGCCCCCAGTTGGCCATATGGTTATTTGGTTATTGGGTTATTTGGAGTTAAAAAAGTTCTTGAAGTTACATTTTAGGTGGTAAGTGTATTGGTACTAAGTATAATCTGTTAACAGAGGATAAACCATATAACCTTTTGACATCAGGATGTAAAACTCTTTTGAAACCTTTATTATGAAGACTGCACTTTCATAATAAATGTGTGATGTTGTAATTCAGTTTAAAGGCTGATGATCTGCTTTACACTAAAAACTGAGAATATCGGCAGCCATTTTATTTTCTTCTTTTGTACTGCGACCCTTAAAAATGAACACTAGTTTGTACACAACTGCAAAGGGCTATTTTCCTGTTTTCATGGAAATGTTTATGTTCTCTGTCTATTTTGATTTGCTAGGGATGCACTGAAATTTCGGCTGAGAAAAACAGCCGATAATATTTGGATATTAAAAAATAAATAAATACTCTGAATCAAACAATATATTGGTATTTAATATTAATTTTATGGTGTTACTTTCAGTAAAAGTGTGGTTATTTTATTGGCTTGTGTTTTTTAAATTCATTATCATTAACAATTATTGAGTTAAATTAAAGAGACTTACAAATTTACTTTGTATTATTTAATACAATAATAAATATTTATTACAAAGTATTTTTAGTTTTGGTTTTTGGCCCAAGTGCATCCAGAATTTTCATTTTGGTGCATCCCTAATTTTCATAGTTATCATTGTTATGAAGTGGGTGAATGGAGCGCATAAGTATTTTAAACTGCAGCAATATAGTGAAATGTCGTAAAATAGACTCAGAAAGTGTATATGTGTAGTTTTTGTTTTAGGATCTTTTCTACCTAAGTAACCCTTGAAATCAAACATTGTTAGTCTGCCCTAATCAAGTATTCATAATAAAATATTTTGTGACTTTTGATAAAACCAGCTTTTGGTGTTAACATACAAAATTCTTCCTTCTATGCACTATACAACTATAGCTAAGCCATTCGTAGTTTATTGTTCTGGAGAGTTATCTTTTTTTTTGCGTATAGCAGTATAAAAATCCCCCTATTTGTTTTGAGCGACTAGTCTAATCTGATTCGGCCAATGGCGTGAATTGGGGGCGGGACTGTTTGGTCGAGTAATTGTTGACCGGAGCGTCAACAATTTTTTTATTTTTTATTTATCACGTTCGGTGGCGCCAGTGTGGCAAAAATGACATTCTTCAGATGTATTCATACTAATTGATTTTAAAGTTTTTTAAACATCTGAAACCGGGAATGTTGACCACATTTTAAAATTAAAAGTCGAATAATTTTCATTTTCAAGTCGATCGTCCCCTTATGTTGATCCGTATATTGATGAACTTGACAAAAATGTACGCCTATTAGGCTACTTGTTCATTCTGATGAGAAATAAACAAAAATGTATTGACAAAAAAAAAAAAAAAAATTGAAATGCCATGTCATGTAATTTTACAGTAAAACAAACAAACCATAACAAACAGACAAAAAACTACTTTAAAACGTAAAATCACTGTAAGGTGTAAATGCATAAGTTAATGGTGAAGTTTCCGTGTGCATAAGGACGCTGAAAGACTTACGCCTAATAGATAGGCCTGCAACATAGTGACAGAGGTAAAAATACATGTGAACTCTTACATCAGAGAACTCGGAGTATTTTGGGCTCTTGACTCTGAGTCTATCGGTGTCATTTGCAGTCTGAAGCACAGTAAGCCAACTTCATCCTGCAGTTCACTAGCTTATTTTATTAAGGAAAACAATAATGTAGACTGAGAATTTATAGCCAAAAGGATGTAGCTGAAGGCATAGTGTATGCGATACTATTTTCACTGTAAAGTCGGCGCCAGAGAATGACAGGTTGACCTTGTCGTCCTTTATTGACATGGAAGGAACAAATGCGCCCGGCTCAGAGACCGCAGCCTGGGCTGCGGGGGAGAGGGCAGAAATGGCAGGTTTCGGATAATAATAAGCGTGTGTTATATGGGGACTGCAACTGCAAATAGTTAAAAATAAAAAGCGGCTGTGATTCGTGTTTAGTTGTGACTGAAAGATGTGGAATGCGTTTGGAAATGGATCAAGCGGGTATGTGAGCAAGGCGCAAGGCTGGGAGTTCGTCCCGTGCTCGCGTCCAGAGAGGGCCGGTAAGAAGGTCCAGAGTCCCGCCCGGGTTCGGTCGTTCCCGAGCAACCTTCTGGAGCAGCAGCTTTCACCTGGACCTGCTGTTGCCGCTCTCGCTGCTGCCGCTGCTGCATCCGATGCGACTGGCGGACAAACTCCGAATCAGGAGCTACAAAGTCCACACACGCGCATAAAAAAGAAATTCGAGGAATTGAAGAAGCGCTACGATCTGGAGAAGGAGGAGTGGAGAATGCAGAAGGAAATGCTTTTGAGACAAGTTGCTGATATTCAAGTACAAACGGATGCATGCGAGTGGGTTTGACCAAACAACAGTGTGCAATAAAAAGCCGACATCTTTTCTCTTATTCTGCGTTGTATTTGCAGGGTGGAGAGAACAGAAGGATATTGTTGGATCTGAAGTGTGTTTTAGAGGAGGTGCAGTCGGGGGTGAAGCGTGAAGAAAGTAAACGGGGTGAGCTGGAGCTGCAGTACATGAGGGATCGATGCGCTTGGGAACTGGAACGATCGGAGCTGAAAAGTCGCATTACTCAGGTATGAAATATGCACATCTCTTTATGATTTATCATAAACCTACCGTCTTTGATAACAATTTTACTCCAGTGAGTGTTTCTCAGGGTGGGTTTACTTGTGGAAGTCAGTTTCTGTACAAAGCGTTGACTAAAAACAGCTATTCAACATTTGCATGGCAATTGCAGGGTAAAAGATGCAGTTAATTGAATACAGACTATAGTGAGGCACGAATTAATTTAAGAAGAGTAACTTTTGGCCTATGAAGTAGAGCTTTGCATGGAATAAATCTAAGGTAAAATATTTTCCTGCATGCATTATGCAATATTTAATGTCTTTTCAGAAAAAAAAGAACAATCATGAAGCACAAACCAATTCAGAAAAAAAGGAAAATGCAAAAATATCAAAACATATTATTATTATTTTGGTTTGATATTTCAGTCTTGCCATTTGCCGTATAGATAATGCACACAGATAATGCACTTCTTAATTATTTGTTGGTTTTCTAATAGTTGACATTGTGCATAGCACAGAGATTGCATAGGATTTGAGTAACACAAACACTATTAAGTGTAAATACATCCTGTCAGCAGTTGCTTTGTGGGTAAGCAGTGGGTAAGCAGCCACAAGACCATTAGATAATATCTACAAAGAATGAAAAAGTAATTTGGCGTTTCACAGTGCAATTCAGGAGTAATATGTGGAAACTATGCTACCAAACTAAAAATAGCATCCACTTGTGATTAGTTTTCACCTTTTCACCATTGTCCCTCTGGTATGCAATGCTTTCATTTCTGTGTATGACATCCTTATAAAGACACAGTCCAGATCGTCTTGTGTTCACTGTCCATGGTGAGAGAAGATTTCTGTGTTTTCACGGGTTTATACATTGTGAACAGCATTGTACATGACGTAAAGAGAAAATTAGCTTTGAATGGTTGTGTGATGCCGTATCTTGTGACAAACTGCACCTCAGGACATATACCAGACACAAAGCATTATAGGAATAACTTAGAATGACGAGACTCCATCATCATGCTGCGGTCCAAGGTAAACAAACTACAAAACCATACGAAAGAATAACCTTGTTTTGGTGTGCTGCTGTTTAGTGATCACTGGCTTCACCGCAGCTGCACTTGTTTGTATTCCGAAACCGATTTGGGTTTAGCCGCACAAATCCACCCAAAGTATTAGTTGGTACAGAGAACAGAATTCAGGGAGGGGTCAAATGAAACTGCAAAAAGTTGTTTTCTTTGTCGTCCACATCCTACCGCAGCACATACTTTTGTCCCAGTGGATTTCTTAGGTTTACCGCTAGGCATTCACAGCAGGGTATTTGCCAGCATATTTCTGAGCATATTTTTGATCTTTAAAACAGAGATGAGCTCCTCCAGGGCCCCACCCTTAGGAATGTGAGATGCTAAAGGATTGGTCTTGCTGTCTATTAATAGAGAGCTGTTTCTGTGACATTGTTACCCAGACACAGAGCGCACAGCAACCGCACTCATTATATTTTAGTCTTAAAACTACAGCAGCACCCTACCACTGTCAACTCTGGTTACATGGCACAACAGTGTTTCACATGCCCTCTCCTTGTAAACACAGACTTCAGCTCAAGACTTCACCCAAGAGAACGCATAGGTTTAATGACAGTGTGCCAGCACATTTTACTGCTATAGGAGCGTGCACTGTTTATACAAACATCGCTTCGCTCTGGTACGTTGCTATGAGAAGCATAAATAAGATTCACCTATTTTTGTCTTGGCCGTCGCACAGATAGTGGAGCATGCAGGTTTAGTCCTAGCAAGACTTAAAAACATCACAAGAGTTTTTAGCTATTTTAAGATGTTGTTTTCACATGCTGAACAAGTCCGACTTTGTTAGGCTTAGCGGAATATGGCATCTTCATAAGTTCAGAAGAGATTGAGATAAACACCACCATTCAAAAGTTAGGTGGGTACAATTTTTTAATGTTCTTGAAATATTTTTCACCAAGGCTGCATTTATTTGATTAAAAATGCAGTAAAAACAGTAACATTTACTGTTAAAATGTAATTTATTCCTGTGATCAAAGCTGAATTTTCAGCATCATCACTTCAGTCTCCAGTGTCACGTGATCCTTCAGAAATCATTCCAATATGATGATTTGCTGCACAAGAAGCATTTCTGATTATTATCAATATTGGAAACAGTTATACTGCTTCATATTTTTGGCAGAAACCATGATACATTTTATTTTTCAGGATTCTTTGATGTATAGAATGTTCAAAAGAACAGCAATGATTTGTAACAAAAATCTTTTGTAACATACTAAAAGTTTTTACTCTCACTTTTGACCATTTTAAGGCATTTTAGCTAAAAAGTATTCTTTAAATAACTTTTGAACTGTAGTGTATAGCAAGCACAATTACTGTCACAATTACAAGCACAATTACCGTCATGAATCATGCAGACTATAGGTCTCATTGACATCAATAGCATCTGTCAGCTGCAGAGTTCAATCAAGCTCAGTGACAAAAACGATTTTAGTGTTTGCTGTCTAGTGAGCTCTCTCTCAGGATCATCGGGGGGTCAGCATACCGATGTGGCCTCTCAATTACATACAAAGCTCTCAGCACTAGCGTGAGCTGTTTGTGTCAGTATTGGGCTTAGGCTGGGCATCCGATGAGGCCTTAGTGAGGACTCAAGGTCCATTTCATCCTGTTGGCGATAACTCTTCTTTCCTGATCAAATGCTTTCTTTTCTCTGTACAACTGTCTTATACACCCATTTCCTTTTTGGTGGTCAGCAATTCCCTGCCCCTCTTCCCCCACAGTTAGAAGCCCGGGGATGTAGCGTGGTGGTGGAGACTGTGAAGAGTCCAGAACTAGGGGACACTCTGAAACGGGAAAGAGCAGAACAAAAGAAGCTGCTGGCAGACACTCACACTGCGGCCATGGACCTCAGGAGCAGGCTGGAGAACAGTGAGAAGGGCTGGGTGAAGGAGAAATCTGAGCTGCTGGAACGCTTCGAGGCTGAGAGGAAGGAGTGGGAGAACCAGCTCATGGACATGCAGCGGAAGATTGAGGAGGTGAGTCTGCGGATGTGCGCCACTCCCCACAGCTCAGCTGAAAGAACAGTATCTTGTTTCAGACTGACTCCCTAAGTACTCCTGTTTACTTCCATGCTAAATGAAATCTCTGCAAGTAAGCCTTGATGGATAATGGTGACACCTAAAATTGGATGCGGTGAAGTCACATTATATAAACCTTGGAATTGCAAGTGACTGCCAAATAAAAGTTTAGCTTGGTGGTGACTAGCAATCATCAGACAAAAGCTTAGAGCTCCAAGCTAGTGGTGTTCCAAACATGCATGCATTTGGCAGATGTTTCATCAAGCGTGCATTTAACCTATGCCTCTTATCAGTACCAGAAATCCTTCAAAATCAAACCAAGAACCTAGGTGTTGCTAGTGATCTGTTTGAGCTATATGTCTTAGGTCCAATGACAAACCCAACCTTTCCATAAACTAACCTTTTTCATCCATTCCTTTCCAGCTGAACTGTAATCCCATAGGGCTTGACTTCCAAATGCTTAGCTCTAGACCAGGGCTCCTTAGCCCTGGAAAGCCACTGGCATGCAGAGTTTGGCTCAAACCCTGATCAAACCACTTACCTTTCATTTTAGTAACTAGCAACTTTGAAGACCTTGATTAGCTTGCTCACATGTCTTTGATTAGGCCTGGAGCTAAACTCTGCAAGGCACTGGCCCTCTAGGGCTGCACTGAGGGAATAAACCATGACTTAGATTTTTGGTATGTGGTTAAATATGCATTTTAGCAGACACTTTTATCCTGAGGTCTTCAACCCTGCTTCTGGGGACCCACTCTCCTGGAAAGTTTATTTCCAACCAGCTTCAGCGCACCTGTCTGCAATTTTAAAGCAGTCCTGAGGAGCTTGATTGGCCGCTTCAGGTGTGTTTGATTAGGGTTGTAGCTAAACTCTTCAGGATAGTGGGACCCCAGGAACAGGGTTGAAGACTTATGCTTTTATCCAAAGCAGCATTTTATCAATTCATGCATTACCCTGGAAATCAAACCCACAAACTTGGCATTGTGAGTGCCATGCAGCCTGCTCCTGGAGGGCCACTCTACTGCAAAGTTTAGCTCCAACCCTAATTAAACACACCTAAACCAGCTAAAACCCAAACCAGTTGACGCCGAGACCTGGAGGGCAATGTCAAGAATACAGGCCGCACTTGGGGACAGTTGGAGAGACTGGCGCAGGACCGGGATGCCTGGAGAACCCTTGTTGGTGGCCTGTGCCCCAGTAGGGGTAATAGGTGTAAGTAAGTTAGTAAGAAACCAGCTAATCAAGGTCTAAAAACTCCTTAGAGACTTTCAGACAAGTGTGCTGAAGCTGGTTGGAGCTGATCTCTGCAGGACGTACCCTCTAGGATTGGGACTGAACAACCCTGCTCTACTGTAATGCTGTGGAATGGGGGGTGGTTAAATGTCGATAAAGGGCATGGCTGGGCTAGTGGAGGTCTGCCAAAATAAGATTTAAAATGCCAGTTTTGGGAAATGTACCAAGGACTACATAAATGTCTTGTCTTTTCCAGTTGTACAATGAAGTGAAGGGCCATCGTTTGGGAAGTTCTCTGATAGCAATTACTGATGGACAAAATGCACTAAGGCTCAGCTCATGTTCTGCCAGCACTCTGTCGAGTGCAGTTACTTATCCCTCTGATGCCCAGAGCAATGAATATTCTGAGGCTCTAACCCAGCAAAGCAATGCCAGCATCGATTCCCAACCAAGTCAACTCAGTCACAACGCCAGTGAATCCAGTGACCAGTGCAACAGCGATCAAAGCGAACTATTAAATCAGCAAGGTGCTGCTGAACAACAGGCTTTAGACACTGCAGAGCTGGAAGAAATCCTGGAAAGCTGTTTGAGAAAGAAAATGGGGAGCAAGTCCTGCTTCACTGGACAAGATGACCTCCTTAACCCTTTCAAACGATTTCAGAGTATGGAAATAACCTGTGGAACTGACAAGAAGAAGAACAATACTGCTCTTAATGCGGTGAGACTTTGTTGTTCATACCACTCACAAATAGTTGGTCATCTGTCATGACTTACTATTACACTTTTGCTGTACATTGGTGCTAAACATCCTGTATTATTCCTTGATAGAAACACAAAACCTAGGGAGCTGTAAATCCACTGTACATTTACTTACAATCCTTTATATTCCATGTTAGGATGCTGCTATGTAAGGCTAGAGATGTGCTATATTATATTGTGCGGTCTGAGGTCTAAGGTTTGCATCTAAGCCCTTTTATTCATCAACATCTTGTAGGCACTTAAGGAAATTGCCCGTGTGAGTGAAGAACTCTGTAGCTACAAGGATGAAACAAGGAAGCGGCCTGATATTAAAAGGTAAACTTTTCTGTACACGGTGGTGCTCGTATCACAAACAGATCAGATTAGAGTTTCATAATGACCTCGCTGTGTTTGGTTTTCCTTCTTAGAAGCCGAAGTGAGTCTACGTTTTTTCCAAGAGAGGCTGAGTTTGTGGAGAAGGTAAAGGACAATTTGGAAATGGAGGACACAGTTTTGTACTTGAAAAACATGAGTGAAGACCTTAAATCCCTCGATGAGCAATACTGGACAAATTGGGAAGGTTACAACATGGAAAGTGAGGCTAAGTCACAGTGCAACATAAGACAACAAGCCCCACCCATACCAACCCGTAGCACATCTTGGTACCTAAGCAGTCCTTCTGTTTTAGAAATAGAGTCCAGTGGTACAGAGCAAGGGTGTCAACGTCCAGGAACCCACCCAGACAGAAAGTACACCAGCCCTGCAATTGTACGAAAATTTGAAGCAATGCTTCAAGAAAACGAGGGGAAAATTCTGACAGACTCTGGGAATGTAGCCTGCATCGTGCCTGTTGATTCCAAGTGCAATATCAGTTGCTGCCAGAGCCGCTGGTCCTGCGATGGAAGTAGATTTGGCAGCAACAAGTCATCCAGATATGTACCTGTTAAGAGATGTCTCTCCAATGTGGACATTGCAGCCGCAGCCTCAGATCGCAGTCTAAACCAAATAGATGAACAAAACAATGATGCATCTCATCCCATGAACATGCCTACAGATTCTGTTGCATCACTAGATTTTATTTCAGCATATCCCAGTGCTACAGCTACTTCCAGAAATGAAAGACTTGAGCAGAAAACTTTAGAGTTCAATCGTACACTTTTCCAGGCAGGGATGGGCGTTCGGTGTCATGAGGACATTTCCACAAATGCATCCACTACTTCTTCTCACAGTCTACACAGTCTACCAGAGGTCATATCAAAGGACACGCTTATAGACAGTCCTTCGAGACATGCTGAAGACAATTCGAAGGATTTGCTTTCGGATCTTGTGGCACAGTGCCCAAAAGAGACAGGAAGAAGGAAGGAAGCAAAGGACCTTGTCACTAAGTCTTCTTCTCCGCACAGGGAACTTAGTCTAATGCAAGACAATGAAGTTAAGCCTTTACAGAAATCACTAACTTCTGTTAACCAGCTTGCCCCAAGTGTTGGAGAAAAACGCTTTGAACTCAGTGCAAGTCCACCACAACTGCAAACCCAGATAGAAAGGTCCAGCAAAGTTCTGGACATTGGTACAGACCAACAGCAAGCAGACAAAAAACCCAAACAGGCAAAAAAGGACACGTGTTGCGCCAGGTCTCGGATTCTGGACGAGAATCCATGGAAGCCTTCTACGCTAGCGGCCTATCCTCGTCCGATGGAGTCTAGGTCCAACTATGGAGCTGTTGAGAGGATTCTCAAAAATTATGAGGATTTGGAAAGATCTCAGGAGCAGCAGCAGTCACAGCCCAGTCCAGGGAAGAAGGAAGACTTCGTAGACCTCTTGGAAATGTTGGATATGCAACATGAGCCCAGATCCAGTCAGAGACTAACACACATACCGCACCACCAGGTTATAGCCCACAATGAGACATATGTAACAGTGCAGGTCAGTACTGCACACACTCCCACACATAGACCCACGCCATTCAAGCCACAAAAGCACACACTTTCACCCGAACTGCAAACATTCAAATACATGCTACATAACTCAGGCGGAGAAGTGTATGAGGTGCAAGTGTAGATGACTACAGTGTATTCAAGGGATAGTTCACCCAAAATCATAAAACATCTGTCATCATTTACACATCCTCAATCTGTTCTGTTGAACACAAAAGAAGACATTTTGAAGAATGCTGTAGGTAGGCACCAAACTTCCCAAACGATAGAAGTCAAGTGGAGGGGCTAATCAGTAAATGATGACAGAATTTTCATTTTTGGGTGAACTATCCCTTTAAGTAGCATTTTTTTCAAGACAAAAGGTCACTTTGTTCCCAATGCATTTGCTAAAATGTCTGAGGGCCTGTGTTGTACTGTGACTATACACATGGTTAATAGGTGGTCTCTATGAGTGATGTACCTTCATACACACATTAACTGGTGAATGTGTGTGATCCGAGTTTTTTCTCGGTACCAAATAACAGTAACATTAGTAACATGCTTAGAAAGATTATAAAAATGTCTTTTTAATCTACAACTGAAAGTCTTTTCTCAAGTCTGGAAATATTTAGAATTTATAGTTAAAATACCTCGTTCCCACAAAACCATCTAAGCAGCACAATTAAAATTCCTTAAGTTGAATTTCTGTCAGAAAATACTGGCAGATTGCTCAAAGCGAGGAGCCCAGAAGCTTCTTATTGTTGGAATTGGGGCATTTCCTTCAAAGCTTGAAAAGTATTAGTGGCACCAAGTTTAATTTACATCTTTCAAGTCTAGCTCCTTAGAAAACCTCAATTAACTGTTTTTTATAGGAGGCCAAGGTATGTGGTGTAATTACAGAAACATGTAGCATGGCCAGGAGTCTTAGTGAAGCTAGTCCTCTGCACGGACTGCTTGCTTTTGTAAATTACACAGCAAAATGACTCAAAATGATTGTCAGATGAGTCAGAAAAGCATTAGAGAGATTTAATCAGTTCTTTTATTTTAGCCTAGTTCCAAAATGGAGAACATGTGCAGGAGACAAAAGTTCAGCCACTGCCTTTAAATGGAAAAATACAAAATTACAGTCTGGATATTTTTAAATCTATTTGTAGAATTGTTATGATTTTTTTCCGTGACAATTAAGCACCCTCTCCCCCGAGTTACTCTGTTGCAGTTATGAAAATCATCCTGTTGTATCAAAATGCAGTTTTAGCATTTTGCTGTACACTTTAAATAATATAGAATTTTTTTGGATTATACATAATAGGTTTGCATCAAAGACTGAATTACATTAATGCGAATAATTAATGCATCATTTCATTTGATTTGAACAGAAGCATTGACAGTTCTTGTGAGGTTCAATCACACGTTCTGCGATAGATCTGTACATGAAAGCACGCAGAGTTAATGTAATTGTGCTGTTGACAGGAATATTTAAATCCAGTGAGATTTCATAAAAAATATTTGTCTCAACAGCAATGCAAAGAGTCCTCTGTAAGTATCAAGAAGAGCTTTTCACGACCTGCATGTCCGGCAAAGAGACGTTTGCCCTCTCGTTGGGCTAGCCGCTCGTCCGTCTCATCTGCATCAACGCCTTCACCGCCACCACCAACAACACCACCCACAGTCTTCACCCAGCGACAAACACTCACCTACTCCGCCTTTCACACAGAGACCGTGATCTAAATGTCCGTTAGATTACGTCCAATGCCTTTAAAGCTGTACATGTAGCCTGTGTAAATACCAACAATGACTGTCCAATGACGATTTTGTTGTTTACATTTCTGTAACCATGAAATCAAACTGCCTTTTCATTCTTTTTTCTCAGACTGGTTTACATGTACATTTCAATTCTACAAATGTGACTTTCAAGTGCATATTATGATGTTTTCTGTTATAAACCAGTTTCAATCTGTCGTCGTTATACTTTATAGCTGCCAGTGTAGAACTGTTTTCTGTCCATGCTTCACATGTGGCCTCATTTGTGTGTGAGGCCTGATGTCTGATTGAGAATATCTTTTACCAACTTTACCAAAATGACTGACTCATGTTATTACAGAAACTAATGGATTCTACGCTCAGTTTACATGCTTATCCGGTGTAAGAGATATCATTTAGACAATGCCTTCGCAGTCCTTTTTCTTGGTAATAAATATCACAAATGAAACTGTATTCAGCATTTATAAAATAAAATATGGACACTCATTTCTAGATGTAGATGTGTTTTACTCATAATCGGTTTGGTCATGTCTGGAGCTACTGTAGATGGTAATCAGGGTTGCCAGGTTTTTTCAACAAAACCCGCCCAACTGGGTCTCCCGTTAAAAATCGCATTCTGGGGGGTAAAATACACATCTTTTGGCGGGGTTCCCCAGGTAAAATTTGTATTCCAGGGGCTAAATATTACGTTATTGGGCTCACTTCAATCTGCGGACATGAAAGACAACCCGGGGCAACAGTGTTAAAGTAGCCCAATTCCACGGGAAAACCATAGACTTGGCAACACTGACGGTAATATACTTTTTTTTTTTTTTTTGCAATTAATGAATTTACTTACTTATTTTAAGTAAATGCATTGCTTTGAAATAGTATTTCCCATTCTGAGAATGAAAGACAACAATGGACACTGCAATTTCTGCCATTGTATTAAAAATAAAAAAAAAGATTTTTGCAACTTTTTATCTCACAATTCTGTTTTTTTTTCTTAGAATTGTGATATAAATGTGCAATTGCAAGTTATTAAGTCAGAATCGCATGATACAAACTCGCAATTTTGAGTTATAATGTCAGAATTGTGATATAAACTCACAATTCTGACTTTTTTTCTCAGAATTGCGAGAAATAAAAACTCACAATTCTGACTTTTTTCTTGCAAATGCAAGTTTGTATCTTGCAATTCTAATTTTTTTCTCGCATTTCTGACTTTTTTCATGCAATTCTGACTTTTTTTTCTCAGAATTGTGAGATATAAACTCGTAATTGTGAGTTATAAAAATCCAATTTTGAGGGGAAAAAAGAGATAAAAGATAGAAAGCTGCAGTTACTTTTTTAATTTTTATATCTTTTTTTTTTTTTTTTAAAGGCAGAATTGCAAGTTTTTATTTCTCGCAATTGAGAAAAAAAAGGTAGAATTGCAAGTTTCTGTCACACAACTGTGAGAAAAAAAAGTCGGAATTGTTAAAAAAGTCTCAATTACCTAGTTTTATTTTTCGTTCAGTGGTGAAAATGGGCTTCCATAGCAGTAAGCGTAGCAGTAAAGTTCTTATTGTTGGCAAGACAAAACTCTAGAACATCTATGATTTCGTAAATAAAAGCAAAAGAATTTGTTTAATTAAAAGCACATGCACTAGCAATACACTATTAAATGATGTCTAAACCTGCTTTCCTCCTAAATCTTTTCCCAATAGCCATGTGGGCCCAATATGCCTCTGAAAATGCCACTTTGAATACAATGTCTAAGCAGTTTATTTTACATACTGAATTTGTTTTGTACCTCACATCCCTGGATCTCAAACTCTATTTCAGTCAGCTAGTGTAGACATTAAGACTCCAGCCTTGCTCTCTTTGGTCGCACACAGAATTAAGTCAGAAAAATGTTTTCGCAGCTGCAGCATCCTGTCAGAAAATCTTAACCAACATGCCAGGACAAAGATCACCTTCCCCAGGCGCGAATCAGCACATCCTTGTCCGCATTAATTCCGCTTCACTCAAACATCTTTCCCAACAGGAAGCCAGACGCCCAACATAGGCATCTGCGACAGAAAGATGAAGCATCTGTCGACTTGTCACTGAGCAATCTGAAATTTGACGACACTTGACTGTCATCTAAAGGCTCCACGTGTTTGTTCCTGCACTCCTTTGGGTTTAGTACTTTGACTAAACATTTTTTTTCTACCATTGTTTCTGGTTATATCACATGTACATAATACCTTGACAGGGTAAATGGTTTATGTTAGAGTTTCCTTAAAACACATATATTCATACATAAGTAAGTAAATGAATGAATGAATGACATTTTAACTAGCGACAGTCTGAGTAGATGCAGTACGTCAATGTCAAGATCTTACAAAGCGCAATCTTTTAGAACAAAAGGTCGCCTTAAAAAAAAAGTGTAAAGCTAAAATGACGTGATTAATAATGACAGCTTACTGTTGCTATGGTTGTCTCCTCAGACTAAGAACTTCTAATCGCGAGCGTCTGTTTGGCGCCAGATAAAAATACGCGCGCAGACGCCCGTGGTCTGTCCCGCAGTGACGGTGTAACCTAAAACCTTAAGGGTCTATAACCTATAAATATTATCTAATAAATATTTAAAACGTAATGTCAACCAGGATCTAATGTAAAACTGTACAGAATGAGAGATAAAATTGATTCCATCATACACTGCTATAAAGAAGTATAGTTTTCCAATAAAAAGTGATGTTGTGGAGAATTGAATTTGTAGAAAGTTAAACAGGGGCATCAAGTAGAAGGTCAGGTAAGGTTTAGTCTCAGCCCTTCACAAGGTCAGTATCCAATCACAGCAGCTTGACCTGGAGCCATAAATCTGATCGGTCTGATGTCGTTAGGGTGAGTAAAGCTATTTCTTTCGAGCATCTAAAAGTTAAAGTTATGATCTGTCAGTTTATTTAAAAAAGACAGGTAACTCCGTTTTTTAACAATTTTCAAAAATCACGATTTTTCATTGTGCATTCCAATTAATCTCCATCAAACGCAGTTGGGTTATTTAGAACAACAACAACAAAAAAAAAGAAAACCTAAATAAATAAATAAATAAATGAAAAAAGAAAATACAGCGAACACAATAAAACACAATAAATAGCGTGATAACATAACAATAAAAAACAGGATTTCTGATTTTTTTTAAAATGAACATTTAACCATTTCATATACATTTAATGCATTCTACCGTTTTAATTAAATGTGCATATTATCTGCCTATGCAGTGTGCATTGGGGAACAGCGCAACCTTGTGGACATTTGAAGTATTGCTTTGAAAACTAATTTTAATAAATCTATTGGTATCCCTGGTGGGTATTTTGTCTGCTTTTATATATTTATAATTTTCCTCTACATGTAGAGTGCAAATAGCATTAGTTATTTAGGAAATGTGAGGTGCAAGTAAGGCGGGATCTATATATTAATACTTTGTTTCTTTCAGGACCGTTTTTAAAGTTACTCCGACGGATCGAAACAGGTCAAGTACTCGTTTAAAACAAAATACATACATTAAAAAAGAACAATATAAAAGACCATACAAGAGAGACAAGTACAAAGTACTGTGTGTTTTAATAATTTTAAGTAATATGTTACAGTTACCTACCGCTTGATTACGGCAGAGGTGAGTGAGCTTTAAACATTGTCCTGTCCTGTGTGCATATCTCTCTCTGTACAGACACAGCATCATCATCATGAGTGTGTGCGGAGCTGCTCGGTGCCGGCTGATCCAGAGCCGCAGTGCCGTGAGGAGAATCCTTCAGCAGAACCGAACCGTCTCCAGCAAAACGAACGTATCTGCTGAAAGTATCAGGGAAAAGCTGCAGGCTTTTCCAGGAGGATCAATAGACCTCCAGAAGCAGCAGGAGTCTGGCATTGCGGTGCTCACCGTCAACAACCCAGCCCGCATGAACGCCTTCTCAGGTACTTTATTTGGACAGTTTATTATTTAAAAATTTGGTGTGAAAATGAAACTTTTGGAACTGGCAAACCGTGCTGTACTTGCTGAGGAGCTTCATACAAGTAATATTGGTCAAATATTATTTATTAAATAATAGCAATGTACACAAATATTTGTACACTTTTGCATAATTTGACAAAATTACAGTTTAATTAGAAATGTTGCAAAATGAAAAAACTGTGCACTAATATTTACCTTTTTTTTTTTCACGGATTATCTCATATTTCATCTCAGATTTTTCACTGACACGGTTGTCTCTGCTAAACAAGACACTGAATTTTGGGGCAAAACTGATGGATGTGGTGAAAATGTCACCACAATTTACACACTATAAATTAAAATCTGAGACACTTGTTTTTTTTTTTGTTTATTTCATTCTTCTTGTGAGATTATCCTAGTTTTCAAAACGCTAATTAATGTTTTTTCTGAACTTTCATATATTAAGAATGATAGTCTGGATCTGAGACAAGAGTTAAACAAATTAAAAAAAAAAAAAAAAAATACCTGTACATAAAAGACATCTGAAAAAGTAAATGCAATCGTAAAAAGCATGGTAAATTTTGAAAGCATGTTTAAAAAAAAAAAAAAAAAGTTTACAGTGCAGAAAAAGAAGATTAAATTAGTAAATAAATAAAATCAACCCCTTAGACATAAATGTGCCTGAAGTTAATTTGAGATGATTTGGTGTTTGACAGTTGTGTTGGTTTGCTTGTGTTTTTTTCAGGCAGCATGATGCTTGAACTGGAGCAGCGTGTGTGTGAACTCGAGACCTGGACAGAAGGGAAAGCTGTGATTGTGCAGGGAGCTGCTGGAACCTTCTGCTCTGGATCTGATCTCAATGCAGTCAGAGCCATAGCAAACCCACATGTGAGAATGTCTGTTCCATTCTCAGTTGAAGATCATACTGTCATTACATTATCATTACACTATGTGCTGAGATAAAAAGAGTGAACTGTACTCCGAGAGTAATTTTGTAATTTGTTGTAATTTTCACAACTGAAATTTCAGGCAAACCAAATTAGGCCTGCATTTGCTTAAAAAAATAAATAAATAAAAATAATAATATATATATATATATATATATATATTCTAATTTTAATAACATTATAAGTGGACCTCAGTCAAGAACTTCTGTAGCTTCCAAGAACATCACACTGAATGACAACACATGCATGTTTTCAGTTGATTTAATGTTTGTGTTTTTCAGGATGGCATGAAGATGTGTGAATTCATGCAGAACACTCTCACAAGACTCCTCAGGTTGGTCTATCCAAAGAGACAGGAAGATTAAGCAATCAAGAAAGCAGTGGCAATATTGTAAAAATATTTCTTGAACACAGTTTGGTTTGAAGAAATTTAGCTCCTGTCCCTTCTTTTGAAATGGGATTATGGAATTGAATAGGTGCGCTCAATTTCATCTTTTTTTTTTTTTAGTATGGCACACTCTTAAAAATAAAGGGCTAACACTTTATTTCAAGGTGTCAATACAGAGTAATTACCTAATTAAGTAATTAGTAGTAGCAGTTGTACTTGCATGAAAAAAAAAAAAAAAAAAAAAAAAAAAAAGTACTGACCATGTAACTGCATTATGAAACAGTTTGTAATTACAGTTTGTAATTATGTAGATGTAATAGGCAGCCACTGTTACACATATGTAACAGACTGAGTCTGTTACACAGCTACTTGTACACTTAAGGATAATCTTGATACACTTTAATTACTTAATTTTTTACTTAATTAGGCAATTACTCTGTATTAGAGACACCTTAAAATAAAGTTTTACCAAACCTTTCAGGGAACAATTCTTTGAAGAACCATTTGAGTCTTTCAATAATCTAAAGAACATTTTTCAGCAACACTTTATTTTAAGAACCAATTCTCACTATTATCTAGCATGCATTTTACTTGCATATTGGCTGTTTATTAGTACTTATAAGGCACATATTAATGTCTTATTTTACAATATTTTAGATTCCTTTATCTTTAAACCCCATACCTGTCACAAACACACATACAAACACAGAGGAGACGTGAGGTAAATAGCAGTCCAATCCAGAGTTTTACTGACAAGTCTGAAGGTAAACAAACAGAGTAAAACAGTGAAAATGAGTTCTTAGCTGACTGTCCTTGAAATGTAGAGTTGATGAGCGTTCCAGAGAGGGAGCCACATAGAGAGGAACATAGAGTCAGGAATAGCATTAGCATGTGAACAGTAGACCAGACAATGGGGGAAAGAGAGAGTGTCTCTTAAATAGGGCGTGGCTCAATGAGGAACAGATGCAGATACTTAGAACTCGGGTCCTAATGAACGAGTGAGCGGTGCAACCAGAGGTGTGGCAGATGGAGGTGGCTGTGGTGAATGCCTGACAGTACCCAAACTTAACAACTACCTTACTAACTATTATTAAGCAGCAGTTTAGGAGTTTATTGAAGCAAGTAGTTAATAGTGAGAAGTGGCCCTTAAAATCAAGTGTAACCCATTTTTCCATTTTTCAATGGAAAGTTTCCGTGGATGGTAAAGGTTCTTCATGGAACCACTGATGCCAGTAAAGATGCTTTATTTTTAAAGGTGCACTAAAATGGCTGTTCCCTCGAGTAGTGCACAAAGAAAACATGATCATCTATTTTCACACCTGTGCAGATCTGTTTGATTTCTCCAGTGTCCTAAACTCCTGTTCTTTCAGGTAGGTTGCCGCTCATCTCAGCGGCACTGGTGGAGGGAAGAGCTCTGGGTGGAGGAGCAGAACTCACCACTGCCTGTGACTTCAGGTACAAAGATGCGTTTTGACTTTGACTTTATTTAAAGCATTCACGTTATTTATTTATTCTTTGCAGTCCAGATATAACATTAGTAAATATGTCTAGTGCTAAAATGAGTCTGGCTTTAAAACAGGTTTGGTTTCAGTGAATATTCCTTTTGAACTGTGGAGTGAGAGTTGTATTTTGAAGGTTATAGTATGTTTTCATCAACCCATTTTATCTCAAAAGATCGGTGAAAATTGAATTCCTGATAATATGACCCCTTTAAACTGTAGTTTTACAGAATGTGACCATATTTCCAATTCCAGGTTGATGACGTCTGATGGTGTTATCCAGTTTGTCCACAAGCACATGGGTTTGGTACCTGGATGGGGAGGAGCTGCAAGACTAGTTCGTATTGTTGGCAGCCAGAATGCCTTAAAACTCCTGAGCGGGGCTAAAAAGGTCGATCCAGACTTTGGAAAACAGATAGGACTGGTTGATGAGGTGCTCCATTGCTCTGCTGGTGAGGGAAATGCACTGGCTCACGCCGAGCAGTGGCTGAGTCAGTTCATTAAGGGCCCGGCCCCAGTGATCCAGGCGGTCAAGAAGGTTGTGATCTCAGGAAGAGAGCTTTCACTGGACGAAGCCCTTCAAACTGAGAGAAGTGTGTTTGGGACAGTATGGGGCGGTCCGGCCAATCTCGAGGCTCTGGCTTTAAAAACGAAACATAAGTGACTTTAAACATTAAGACTGTTTGAAGAACTTTGTAATTTCAGATCAGTAGATGTAACTGAACAGTTCCTGGATTGTTTTGTGGAGTTCATGTCAACTTGCACATGCACACATTAGTAAGTTGATATCATCTATTTGAATGCTGTATGTTTCAAACAGTTTCTGCACATTGGTGCAGTCGTTTATTTATGGCGTCCTTCGCCATAGTGTGCAATTGTGTCTTTTTTCTATATAAAAGATAAACCCGAGGTAAAAGCAGTATCAAGTAAAGCAGTATCAGCTAATTAAAATCCTAGAATCCAAGGTGAATTAAACACAGGGTTCACGCTTTGCATTTTCCTGTATCCATGTATTGCATTTGAAGGTGAGCATTGCCATGTCACCATGTCTCATTATGAACACATTTGCACTGATACCTTTCCAGAAGTCATATCAAGCTTGTGTGGCTGTGTAATTGTAATCCTTCATACTTTTCACAACGATTTTCAGTGAAGAACCATGCATTAAGTGATTGACCTCATCCTATTAGGTGATCAAAAAACTTGGCCCAGTCACTGTGGTAATAAGGTATTGTGCCTACATTTCTTTACAAAACAAATAAAAAAAAATGACTAACAAAAGTAAACTTTTGTACAGCAGCGTCTTCAATAGTGTTTAAATGTGTCCTGGGATGCACATCATGAATGTAGCATTGACACTGTTGCTAATCCATTAGCTGCACAGCTAACCAGTTTTGGTTCTAGTACTGTTCGGTTTTTTTAGCTAGTAAAGTTTTCTTTACAAGACTAGAATGTTCCGTTTAGGTTTGCAGACTTCTCCCTTTATACGCTAATCTCATAACATTCACCTACTCTTCTTAACCTCTTTATTCCAATTTGTCCATATTGCAGTGGTGTTTTTGAGTAAATGTAGTTTTACTGAGTATAAAATACGCTAGCAACTTTTACTGTCTAGTTGACTACATTTTTGATTAAGTACTCTTTTCTTCACTACATATGTGATGATTAATGCAATTACATTTTGCATGGCACCTGTCGTTTTCTGCAGCAGTTTATTTCTGCTACAAAAGAAATGATATCTTCAGGGCATTGAAGGTAGTACATCTTGTGCATTTTGCACTCACCCAAACTTGTCAACTAGGCTAC
Organism: Cirrhinus mrigala; assembly: GCA_036247105.1. Classification (NCBI taxonomy): domain Eukaryota; kingdom Metazoa; phylum Chordata; class Actinopteri; order Cypriniformes; family Cyprinidae; genus Cirrhinus; species Cirrhinus mrigala. The sequence goes on from CM070022.1 coordinate 40,736,549, forward strand.
TTTTAGCGAATGTGAGAACATTAGCCGCTAGTTGTGAACTGCAGGTGTTTCAAATATGTAACCTTAGAGCACAAAATCAGTCTTAAGTGTCACGGGTATATTTGTAGCAATAGCCAAAAATACATTGTATGGGTCAAAATTATCGATTTTTCTTTTATGCCAAAAATCATTAAGATCTTAAGTAAAGATCATGTTCCATGAAGATATTTTGTAAATTTCCTAACGTAAATATATCAAAACTTGATTTTTGATTAGTAATATGCATTGCTAAAAACTTCATTTGGACAACTTTTTTTTTCAATGTTTAGATTTTTTTGCACCCTCAGATTCCAGATATTCAAATAGTTGTATCTTGGCCAAATATTGTCCTATCCTATTGTCCTAAATTATGTAAAAGTGTGTAGTCTCGTATTGAAAAATTAAACAACATTTTATTAAACTTTGTTGTTGTTTTGTCAACCTTGATTTATTGCACTTTTGATGTGTTCAGTTTTATTTTGAATTTAGAAAATAGATCAAATTGCTCTCCTCACAAATTGACTGTTTCTTGTTTTTCACTGGCCTTTCTCTTAGGTGTTCTTTGAGCCTACATTCATTATGAGTAAAATACTTAGCATGGACAGCAACACAACTGACACATTTAAGGCCCAGAAAGGTAGTAAGGACATTTTTAAAATAGTCATACAAAAATAACGACTTTATTAAAAAAAAAAAAACCTTCTTTTCCATGTCAGTCTTCGCCACGTGTTCACAACAGTACCATAAAATTGCTGAATAAAGTCATTGTTAATGTCCTTACTACCTTTCTGGCCCTTGAACGTAGTTGCGTTGCTGTCTGTGCAAGGTCAGAAAGCTCTCGGATTTCATAAAAATATCTTCATTTGTATTTCGAAGATGTCTTACAGGGTTGGAATAATAGTTTTCATTTTTGAGTGAACTATCCCTTCAAGTACTGTTAAAATCTGATACTCTAACCCCTGGTTTCACAGGCTCGGGTTTAAGCCTAATCCCAGGCTAAAATGTCATTCTAAGCTGTTTCAACTGAAAGTAACTTGTAATGACTGATCTTAAAATATATCAGTGCCTTTGTTTTGTCTCAAGATGCACACCAGTAATGTTTTTTCCTTAGCATGTTTATAAAAATGACTTAAATGTCCTAATTGGACTATGGCCTAATCCTGGTTTAGTCTAAGCCCTGTCTGTGAAACCAGGCCTAAGACTTTTACTCAAGTTGTATTGGAATTGGTGGCTTTCAATGATAATTTTGGCTGTAAGGTATTTGTACTTTTACTAGGGTATGGTTTTCAGGTATTCTTTACTCCTCTGCCACAATGTGTGATTTTGTTTCATGAGTGATTATTTCTTCTATATTAAAAGCAATAACGTCTTGCAACCTGGGGGACGGTTGCATAAACATAGCCACTATGTTAAGAATGTCTTAATAGTTTGACCAACTAGCCAAGACATAATCAAAAATTATAGTTTTACTTTTCTGACTCAGATTGGGCCTTTTTGTAACCAACTTTAAACATGACCAGTTTTTATGGAAACAAATTATGAATAACTTTTTAAGACTTTATGCAACCAACCCCTGTAGGCAAACATTTTCTGCACAATAAAACAATGACACATAAATTAAACCAAGGTATTCAGCATGTAGCATCCTAATATACTGCCAAGCTGATGAAGCCTGTTCTGTTTTAAATGTAACACTGGTGAGTAAATTTTATTTGAATTTTTTTTTTGTTTGTTTTTAGTTTGAATTTTCAAAAGTATCAAATGTGTTCAAGTTTGATGTTGTCATCCTAATTGGGATTATCTATCGATCTATCTATCTATCTGTCTATCTATCTATCTATCTTTCTTTCTCTGAGTACAGTATTTTTTACAATTTATAATAATTGTTACAGTATGGTGACTTAGTCTTGTTTAAGCAGGTGAACATGAACATATGCAAGTTGTAAAACAGAAAGCATATGGCATCAGAGATTAATGACTCAGTGGACATCTAATTTACTGATAACTTAATGTTTAAATGACATTATTTTATTAACTCAGACTTACACATCATAATTCACACACCTGCATGTCCACCTCTCCTCGTGTCTCTTTAATTTAACCATTTGTCGTGTTAAACCCCCGTCAGATCTGGACTCTACAGTCCTTTAGTGGAATGTATGATCATCATCAGAAGGTCCGAGTCCGCTGCAGCGGAAACGGACCGGTATCGTTTAATCATCTATATGGCAACGCTTTTGGCGCAATGGGTCGCTGTTTTACACGGGTTAATCATTGATCGCTGACGTTATAGGGGGTGCTGTGTGTGCTGCTGTGGGACGGTGTGTGTATGTGGACACCGCACAGCACTGCAGTTTCTGCATTTTAGCTCTTGTGCCTGCGGCAGACTCACCGCACCGCGAGCCTTCATTATTTCCGTGCGTGGATTTCAGTAATTTCCTGTGAAGTGAGAGCGTGTCCCGCCGCGCCGGCGCTTCAATGCTGCCCTGACCGGACCGCGGGAGCTGCCAGCCGCACATACGGTAAATTACCATGAACATTACTTACTTTTATTAAGATTCAGTTTATGTGATGTTTAATATTTATTTCATATCAATATTCTGAGGATGGACGGTGACAGAGCGGTGCATGCAAGATATGTTTCTAGACAGATGTTCTGTGGGTCTGTCTGCTCTGTTTTGCAGTGGTTGATTCAGGTGATGGATTTGTCTTTAACGCTACTGTATGTCCTTATATTCAGAGCTATTCGAAAAGTTATTATGGGCTCAGTGACTTGAATTATAACTGGCTTATATGTAGTTAAGTAAATATGAAGAAATGAGGGTGTTTAAATAGCTAGAATTTCTTAATTGTCTGTGTACAAATAGTGCGGATGATTTTCTTTGGCTCATATCAGTCAGAGGCATAATTCTTGTTCTCAAATTGTGCTGTATTTCAGATGTGATACACCAATGTTGCCTTCATGCATCAGCACATCTGCATTACATATGGGTGTTTCTTCAGCTATGGGCAGTTTTGGCCTTGTGGACCTTTAGAAAAACCATTAAAACACTTTTTTTAATACCCTATTTGTCTACTAACAATGTCCATCAGTGCATATACATGCAAGTCTTTGTACCACCATGAAGATTTCAGTGTAATTTCCACCATTCGTTCTGGAGTGGAAATAATATTTGAATAATTTTTACATTGTTGCTAAGGCTCATTTCATTGTTTCCATTTTATGTATGCTACATAAGCACAATATATAATCAAACAATATTGAAAATCACTTTTGCTTGACTTCACTAATTTAGATTTGCAGTGGAAATCAAGAAAATCAAATGTAGAAAATCAAGTCATATTTACCTTGATTTTTTTTGTTTTCTTCACGCATGTCATTTCATATCAAACTCTTTCTGACACTGTTTTCTTCTTGATAAACAAGTAGGTTATACTAACAAGATAAAATGTTATGAAGAGCAGTGTTTTTGACGATGATAAAAATGATGCCACATCAATGCAACATAGTTTGTGCAAAATTGATATGCATAATTTTCACACAGTTAATATTAAAATAGTTTATTTCATTGTTTGTTTAGCTTAAAACATGAAAGGTTAAGATGCAAAAGCCCCTAAATCCATCGGATGTATTTCTTTAAAATTAGCATTTCTTTCTGGCTACTTTGTATAGATTTCTATGTAAGTACCGGTGCTTCTGATTGTACTGAGGCTGGAAGACTGGAGGCTTAGTGAGTCTGAAGCACAAGTATTTGATGGACGCATACTATGTGTCAGGAGCATTATCTAATTTTTGACCGAGATGGCTTTTAGCTGGTTTTGCATCTGAACTCTTCATATATATATATATATATTTACATATATACAGTGCACAGCATAAATGAGTACACCCCCTCTAAAACGTAACAAATTCAGCAATTACTCTTAACTTAGATGTCATGGGTTCTTTGGAGATATAATGTTCCTACAAGCCTGCTTGATCACCAAAGAAGAATGTCAAAATTATTCAGCCAAATAAGATTTTCTTATCAAAGTGATAAAATGTTGTGTTGCAAAAATGAGTACACCCTCCTGAAAGTTACTGAATAAAACAAACAAAAAAAATGTGTGTATAGGTTTAAGGCTATTTTTATCAACAGGTAAATATATTGAACCAAAACTTTTAAAGACAAGTAATTTCCTGACAATTAAAAGTGTTATATAGCCTACTGAATACTCAGACTTAATGCTGGCAACAATGGAACCACTTGGGAGAAAACTGCCAGGAGATTTATTTATTAGCATAAAAGAGGACAATGGTACAAGAGGAATACCAAGCTATTGTTTTAAGTGTGAAAATATGGACTTGTGACAAGGCTCCTGAAATAATCAGGTCTTCACTTTAAGTTTTCATTTAGTGATGAGCGACTTTTTGCTAGAAAAAGAGACGGAGAAATACCATGCAAGTGTCTCAGAGCCGGCAAAAGCTATGAAAAGAGTGACACTTTATCTCACAGAGTACAACGCAGCCTGCAGAAGTGACATGCATGGTAGTTGTCACCACTAGAATTACCTACTGTAGCCAAAGCACTATAAACCTCTTCCAAGGCCCATATTTACAAAATATAGAATCCATACTCTGGTCTCAAAAGAGCAAGTCAATCTTTTCGGATTCAGAAGCATCCAAAATGTTCTGGTGCTGCTAGAGGAGGAGTACAGTGAGAAGTGCCTGGTACCCACAGTGACGTTCAGTGGTAGTAAAGCTCTTATATAGGGATGTATGAGTGCTGAAGGTGTGAGGGAGTTGTGCTTTATCAGTGCTGTCATGAATTCACACACCACTGTGAAAAAAAAATGAAACTGAAGATGCTACCCTCCCCTCATTCCCTGCATTATTGGGCATTTTTTCAGCATGACAATGAAGATATTCATTTTTCCAAGGTGAAAATCCTTCAGTGGACATGTATTTCACTCAATCTTAACACTACTGAGCAGCTGTGGGGGATTCTGTAGAGATGAGCTGAGCAAAACTCACCATTAAAGACCAGGGCATTTAAGGAGGTCATCCTATATATATATACAGTCATGTGAAAAAGTTTGGACACCCTATTGAATTCCATGGTTTTCCGTATCAGGGCATCATTAAAAAAAACTGGTCCTTGGCTGGTCTTAAAATGTTGAAAATAAAACCTCAGATGAACAACACATGACAAATTGCACCGTGTCATTATTTACTGAACAAAAATAAAGCCAAAATGGAAAAGCTGTGTGTGACAAAGTTAGGACACCCTTATACTGTTAACATTGGAATTAAGAGGGTAAATAACAGTCAGGCACTGCTAATCAAATACCTTTTGATTAACTGATCATCAGTAAGTCTGAGCGCCTCTATAAAAGCATAAGCTTTGGCAGTTTGCTGGTCTGAAGCCTTCAGGTGTGTGTTAACACAATGCCAAGTAGGTAAGACATCAGCAATCATCTTAGAGAAGCAATTGTTGCTGCCATCAATCTGCGAAGAGTAATACGGCCATTTCCAAACAATTTGAAGTTTATTCACAAGTTGAAGACATTTAAAACAGACGCCTCTCCTTCCAGGAGTGTAAAGCTCAGAGAAATGGCAGACAACCCAAGAACTACACCTCAGACTCTACAGGCCTCAGTTAACATGTTAAATGATAAAGTTCATGACAATACCATTAGAAAAATATGTGACAAAAATGGCATGTTTGGAAGGCTTGGCAGAAGAGAGCCTCTTCTATCTAAAAAACATTGCAGCACAGTTTAGGTCCGCAAAGTTGCATCTGAACAAAACACAAGTCTTCTAGAATAATGTCCTTCGAACAGACGAGATGTTTGGCCATAATACACAGCGCCAAGTTTGGTGAAAACCTAAAGAGCATATCAGCACAAACACCTCATACCAAAAGACAAGCATGCTGGAGGAGGGCTGATCATTTTGGGCTTGTTTTGTAGCCACAGGACCTGGGCACCTCACAGTTATTGAGTTGGCCATGAACTCCTCTGTATATCAAAGTATTCTAGAGTCAAATGTGAGGGCATCTGTCCGACATCTAAAGTTGAGCCAAAATTGGGTCATGCAACAGGACAATGATCCTAAACACACCAGCAAATCTACAACAGAATGGCTGAAAAGAAAAGAATCAAGGTGTTGCAATAGCCCAGTCAAAGTCTCAAAGTGACTCAAATGCTGTGGTGAGAGCTGTGCATAAGCAGATGCCCACAAACCTCAATAAACTGGAGCAACGTTGAAAAGAAGAGTGGTCCAAATTCCTCCAGAACGATGTGAGAGACTGATAAAGTCACACAGAAAACGAATGCTTCAAGTTATTGCTGCTAAAAGTGGATCTACAGGCAGTTGAATTATAGGGTGTCCTAAATTTGTCACACATGGCTTTTCCCATCTTGGCTTTATTTTTGTTAAATAAATAATGACACAGTGTGATATGTCATGTGACAATGTTTATCTGAGGATTTATTTTCCAAATTTTAAGACCTGCCAAGGACCAGATAATTTTTTTATTATGTCCTGTTACAGAAAGCCATGGAATTCAATAGGGTGTCCTAAGTTTTTCACATGACTGTATATAACATGTATATATATGTTTTTTCTTACAGTGTTCTGTCAACCTTTTCAACCGGATTTATTTTGGAGTGTCCAATAGAAATAATTGAAAAAGTGGAGGAAAGTGTCCAAATACATCTTTCAAAATTATTTTATGCTATATGCAGTTCTGTATGTGTGTGGTAGAAACAGGTACATCTTGCTTCTCAAATGCATAAAGTGTGAGTCTGAATTCATCTCCTGTTGACTAAGAGATGCTTCAGTTCATCTGTCAGTCTCTATCAGGTCTACAGTACATCATGCATCACTGCTGAGTACAGACGATGGAACTGTCATAACCGACTTTATAAGACACTTGATGACTCAGTTAACATCCACCCAATGGTAACTAGTAAGTAAACGGTTCCTGCTTGGTGTCAGATATACATCCGTGCACCCTGGACTGCTACGGAGGCTTACCTTTACTATAATTAGTAGGAACTATCTTTACACCAGCTATCGTTTTCATGTTGACTGAGGTCCAATAAGTCAGTTCTTCAAGTGTTAAATGTTCACTGGAGGAAAGAAGCATGTGCACTGCAATTCATGAGAGGATTGATTAATTCCTTTGATTAATTCCTGTGACATTTTCATAGCTGTTGTGTGAAATGGGCCTTCAGCAGAATTTTGATTCACACACATTTATGACTATACATATTCATGTAAACTAAAATGAATGGTTGAGTTTCTCTGCATGACCACTTTCAGCAGTTGTTTGTTGTTATAGCAACATACTGTATTAAAGCTTGTTCATGTTAAAAATAACCAGTTATAAGTTCATTGAAGTGAATATTCATATGCAGGCATGAATGGTTTCAGTGTAATAGGTAGCTAGAGTTCATTTACATCTAATTTCCTCAGCTTTTTCTGTCCTTCGTTGTCTTTAAACAAAGACAGGTCTTTGTATGACACATTGGCATGCTCACAGAAGCATCATAACTTATCGTGTGTTTGTTTGCATGCGAATTGCATGAAACACTAGTTTGGAGCTTTCACAATATGTAGAGTTAGTGTTAGTGGTTATATTCAGTGTTTTTGCACTGTCCAGTAAAACATTCGAGGTCCATGTTAACCGTGTGTCTTGTCTTTACAGTATGTATATGACAGAGATAAAGTTGTAGATATGACACTCGTTTTACATAGTTATACATTATAATGCAGGTGATATGAAAATGTTTTAGATCCTGCTGACATGGCTGGCCAGTGCTGCGGTTAATAATTTACTCTTGGTTAGCCCAACTTTAACACATGGATCAGTTGCCTTACCCATCTGAGTAATGTGAAGAGTTCATTTTCTTTTAAATGTCAGAAACATTGTGATTGTGCCAGGCTTTATCGACCAGGCGGATTTTGTTAGATGATTTTTATATGTTCTGCAGTTTGATTTTCCTCTATGGTATTCACTGGATGTTGCTGCATTTTTGTGGCTTGATTGACCTTCAGTAGCAGTGGCTGAATGTCATGTGGTCCTTTGCCTTGTCAAAAAAAGGTCAAATTATTGGATATTTTTTAGAGACTTATTGACCATGACACAGTCTTCAGGGGTCATCGCTCGGATATCATTTAATGTCTTTTGCATGTTTTTACAGCACCAACTTCCTATCTGATTTGGCAGACTTTCTTTAAAATATAATATAAATTATATATGTATATATTATGCTAAACTACTCAATATGATCTTCCATTCAAGAACCAGACAGTTTTACCAAACTGGTAGTTTGGTTTTTTGCCCAACTATTTATATGAATGAAATTTAATTAATTATAGACCATGTGTATTTAAGTCATTGTTTGTATTGCATTTTGGAATAAATTAGTAAATTTGCACATTTTACAAAATTTAGCAGAATGTACACCCATTTCATTTAAAAAATAAATAAATAAAAAACGTAAAACAAATGTAAAAATGAACATTTTAAAATTAAATTTAAAATGGTTTTAAATCAACATTATAATTTAAGTCAAAAACATGCTTCTCGCAAACAAATTGGAAACATAAAATAAAATGCAACATAATTTAGGTGTCAAATGTAGCCTATACACTGTCACATGATATTTCTGTTTTTCACATTATATGTGATTCACATTCAGATCTCAAAATGTTTTTTTTTTTTTTTTTTTTCCTGTAGGAGAAGATGGTAGATTTATAGTAATTTCATCCTTGTAACTACTAACTACAACTTACTCTGTGTTACAACACTTGCCTACATATAGTCTACAATTTTTTTTTATATACTACATTAGGAACATTTCAACTGTGTTTTCACATAAAAACCACACAACTCAGATTGCAAGTTAGTCAGAGGACATATTTTACTACATTTCATAAACAAAAGTTTTTTTTTTTTTACCTTTAATGCTTAAGAACATTAGAAATGTAGTACTTTGTTGTATTCAAGTAAATCTTTGAATTATTTTTACTTGAGTAAAAGTACTAGATTTCTAATGTAATTAAGTATTAAATGTAAATATTTAATATGAAACATAGTGCAGTAAAAAATACAATATTATGCTTTGGAATGTTGTGAAGTAAAGTTTTCTAAAGAAAAACACTACTGATAAAGTACAGACACTTAATAATTGGTATGGATTAAAAATACTTCACTACTGTGCCCCTCTGCTAAGCAGTAATGTATGGGAGTCTGTGCTGTACAGTGAATATAGTCACAGCTGAAAGCACATTACACAGGCATTTCAACAGTGCTTTTGTTTATGATCTGCATGCTGTATTTCATGCATAATTATATCAAGTGTATTGATTCTATGCATGCATATGTCTGTTTATTGACTGCATTTTGTTTGCTGTGAATCTGTCAGGTGATGGCTGCAGGCCGCAGGGATAAGCTGAGGGATCTTCCTCCGGCGGAGCAGAGCTCCAGTGAGCGCAGCAGCTCGCCGAGTCCCGGAGACACGCTTCCCTGGAACCTCCCCAAACACCAGCGAGTCAAACGCTCTAAATCCGCCTCGGGAGACGTGCTGGACCCGGCAGAGAGAGCCGTCATCCGCATCGCAGGTCTGTTGTCATATCTGCTGGTCTAATCGTGACACGGTCGTTCTTCTCTCCAGCTGATGGCTAGATGCACTCGCGCTAGAATCAACGTAATATTGATTTTGCTAAAGAGCAAATGTACACAGGCAGATATGCTGATGGTCATTTTAATGTCTCTTTCTAACAGAGGCACAAACCCCTCAAGTATGAATCATTCAGGCATATTTCAGCCGCAGTCATGTGGGACGTCTTAAGGTTGTTGGAGTGTAATTAGAATAGATTTATTGCATTACACAGTATTACAGCTTTAGATAAGAGTAATCATAGCCTCAGAGTCTAATATTAATGAGAAATATGAGCCATGTGTGAATATGAACTCTTCGACCTATTTTGCCACAGGCGTTCCCAGAATGTGTCTGTGAAGTTTCAGCTCAAAATACCCAACAGATCATTTATTACATCATTTTGAAAATGCCTATTTTGAGTGGAAGCAGAAACACGCTGTTTTTGTGCATGTCTCTTTAAATGCAAATGAGCTGCTGCTCCCCGCCCCCGGGAGAACAGTGCTGCCAGAAACATCAGTTTGGTTTTAATTATCATGTCTATTGCACTGAAATCATGTGTTTTAAGCATATTGGATTAAACTTCTGATATAGGGTTTGTAAGCGCACACATCCACAGCACACACACAGAAAGCGGCTGTCACACGGCATGTGAGTACTAAACTAAGTTTTCTTTCATGTCTTATTGTACTTAAACACAGTCAAATACACACAAGCCTATGTTAAAAGCACATGAGTTACAAAAAGAGTCAGTTATATCTGTGAAAGTAAACAGCTGGGAAAGAAATCACATGTTTATATTAGATCTGTGTGGCAGCACAATGTAATATACAGTAAATAAATCAATGGGACTGCGACTCTAAATAGTGTTCTGTGCTCATCTGTGCATCCAACCACAGAACAGTTAGCATGCTTTGCTTGAACTTTAGCCATGGCATAAGAACTGGTACATCGTTGTCGCTTGCAAAAACACGGTGATGGCGCCGTGGGTGGAAACATGCAGATTAAGGGGTGGTAATATTATAATAAGATCCCATTTTTCGTCACCGGGGGAGTGAAATCTGATAAGCTTGTTTTTTTCACATGCTTACTGGGTTGTCCTTTTTTCACATTTTCTGGGTTGGTAGATGCACTGGAAACCCGATTATAGCGCCTAAACATGGAAAAAGTCAGATTTTCATGAAATGTCACCTTTAAAACAAACACACAAAGTAACAAAAAATAATGGAAGATATACAGTTCAGTATGCTGTGTACAGTAGTGGAAATGTAATACAAAAGTTGATCAGATATTATCGTATTTCAAAAAAGTTAAATATTTTAAAAATGTATTTGTTTTAAGATTTACAGTTACCAATTATATATATATATATATATATATATATATATATATATATATATATATAGAGTTATTTGTTACAACCTAATAAATATACTAATATTTTTTTATTACATTATTTTTTTTAATTTTAAAATACTTTAACACTTTATTAGACTTAGGCTTACTAATTTACTATTATTTTTTTAATTTACAATTTAATATACTTTATTAGTTTTAGCATAGGTAAGACACACCAATTTGCAATATCAAGCAGCAAAACAAGCTGTTTTGTACAGCTAAAAATAGCTGGACACGGATGAGACCAGAAGCCACACCCATAAAATTTCCATATAGTTGCGCCTGCTCTTGCAGGATTAATAATTTGGGTAGACACCGACATTATGTGTTCTTTTAAGGGCTCTTTTCACGCAAGGCAGTAACAAAAACTACCTAGAAAACATCCAGAACAGCAGCTCAGAATAACCTAACATCCTCACAGTAACGCTCTGGCAAACTCCCACAGCAGCACTGCGACAGGCAGCACTTTTCATATGTTGTACAGAAAATGTAAAAATCTTGATTTATGTTCTGAATTGCTCAGTTTTATGGCTCGTTTCTACATCCAGAGACTCTTGCGGCGTGCATTAGGTGCCGACCGTCTGCAGTCAGAACAAGACAAGCAGCGTTAACAGAGGCTCAGGGCAGCGAAACATTGCTGTACTGATGGACAGAACATGATTCTGATGTGACATGAGTGTCCTCAGGAAAACTACTGTAAGAATCTGTGACAATTCAGCATCTCGCAGGTCTCTCTCTCGCCTCTGTCAGAGCCTGAGTCAGCACACACTCACACACACACACACACACACACACACACACACACACACAGATTCAAACAGTGAGAGTTCCTGCTGACAGGCTCCTGAATTTAATGTCTTTTGCTTTTCTGTGAGTAATATGACTCGAGAGATTCTCCTGTAAAAGATCGGCTCTCTTATAGGTTAAACGAGTGATACCATGAACAGTGAGGTGAGAACACATAGAAAATGTAGAGAAGATAAAAAGTTCAAAAGTTATTCAGAAAGAATGCAGAAAGGATGCATTAAATGATCAAATGTGATAGTAAAAACATTTATAATGTTACAAAAAGATTACTATTTCAAATAAAATAATCATCAAAGAACCCTGAAAAATAAAATGTAGATGCAGCACAACTGTTTTCAACATTGCTAATAATCAGAAGTGTTTCTTGAGCAGCAAATCAGCATATTAGAATGATTTCTTGAAGGATCAAGTGACACTGAAGACTGGAGTAATGATGCAGCTTTAAATCACGGGAATAAATTACATTCTAACATATATTCACATAGAAAACAGCTATTTTAAATTGTAAAAATATTTCACAATATTACTGGTTTTTAATGTCTTTTTTCAAAGACATTACAAAATCATACCGACCCCTAAACCTTGGAACAGTAGTGTATGTGTCTGACATGAAGCCCATCATGTTTGTTTGTGCTTAAAGTTAGCTTAATCATCATTAAATATTTGAACACATTTATCTATATGATAGTAGATGTTTCTCCAGTACCTTTATATTTTTGGAGGCTCTTAAAAGCATTGAACAGGCAGTATATTTGTCCTGTCTGCTGTATTTGGTATCACATAAAAGTGGCAATAGTGAACGGTTTGAGGCTTTTTGTGTTTTTGTGATGTCATCAGCCAATCAGTGTTGACATGAAGTGTTTTTCCTGCAGTGTGTGATTAGTCACAGGGCTTTTATGGCTCAGGTGATTGGTTTATGGTTCAACAACCTGGCAGTGAAAGTGAGCAAAGATAGAGATTTCAAATCACTCCTTCATACTTCTGAGGCCATTCATAATAGAAATGCTGACAGATAGCTGTCTCCATATTACAGACAGCCTTAATTTGTACAAATTAGAGCAATCACAGATCAATTTCCTTTTTCATGACACTGCCAAAATTTGAAACTGCATCTCTGATAAAACATACCGTGTGTCTCAGATATGAGTATTTCCCCTTGTATTTTGTATAAGTAGTCTTAAGTGTGCGCGTTTAAAATTGCAGCGTGGTCCTGTGACATGATGGATTACACACAGGTAGCTGCTGTTTAGCAAACGCTGAGTCAGAGCGGCTGTTTTTGTTGACGTCCACGGTGCTTCATGAATCCTGCATAAGTGGACATTGACCCCGCAGGACGATTTTACACCTGCCCTTTTCTCTGGATGAGAAAGAGCTACATTTATATGAAGGTCTAAACAGATTATTCTAATCAAATGCATCCAGTCCATCATTTTGGTGCTGGGTTGTAGGATTTTTATTCTGTTTTGTTCAATAGGTGTGACGGATTCATGTATGAAAGTATAAATATACAGTGTAATCACTCAAATAATATAAGATTGTAAAACGGCATATGTGAAAATGATGAAAACATGGTTTGAAAAGAGCGGACGATTGCATATCATTTTAGAATGGAACTGTAGAACCATTTAGATCCACCAGATGTCAGTAGGCCTCTGAACTATAATATTACACTAGACGCTAATAGATTTGCTGTAGTTGACTTTTTGACATACACAGTGAAAAGGTGCATTAAAACTCATGCAAAATTATTTTAATTAAATAGAATTGTTTCTTCAAATATGGGCACTTAACACACTAAAATGGTTTACATTTTTGCCATTTTCAATCTTTGTTTAGATTTTCATTATTTTAAAATTTTATGATATTTTTATGATGGATTTAAACTTAGTTTAGAATTGTAAAACTAAGTCTACAAAGATAAAAAAGAGACAAATGGAAATGTCTTCAAACTTCTCACTTCATAATAAAACAATTACAAAATTTTGAAATGGTTGAAATTTTTGCTTAATTTCACTCTTTTTTTAGATTATCATTGTTTCAAAAATGTAATGATATTTGTAAGATAGATTTTAACTTATTTTAAGATTGTAAAATCATAATAAAGTCTAAAACAATAAAATGTGCACATGGTAGACATTTGAAAAGTAGCAAGACTGTTTTAATATCACCTTCATATAACAAATAGGAGAAAAAATGGAAATGCATACGATATGATCATTTTGATGAACAGAAAATGAATATAATAATGAACCTTTGTTTCCATTACCATTGTTTGACAGTTTTTATGATGGTTGGTTTTATGATAAATTTAAACTTACTGTAAGATTTATAAACTATAATCAAAGTCTAAAACAATAACAATAAAAGGGGGAAAAAAAGGAAATGTATATGATTATTTTAAAGAACTTAATGACTGTTGATGAACTGAGACACTATAATGGTTAAAAATAAGGGCTGTCTGTATCGTTTAATAAATAAGATTTAGCCTTACATCTGTGTTTACTTGAAATTCTCCATCTGTCACCATTCATCCATAGCGTCACTGTAATTTCAGTAGTGTCTATATATTGCAGGACCTGACGAAAGAGACCATGTGCATGTGAACATATTCAGGTTGATTTTTAGATAACGCATTAATCTTCATGCTGCAGGTGGCAGAATATGTTTAGAGTTGCTTTAGCGTTTATTGGTTTGCTACCTGAGGTCATGAGTGTGGGGGTCAAAGGTCATGGCAGCTGTGCGCTATTATAGGTAGGTGCGAACGGTGCTAACGTGCTCATGTAAGGTCAAACCGATCCTTGAGCAAGTCGGACATATTTAATTTCACACTCCCGTCGGGTTTCTTTATGATCGCGTGGAGATGTTAAATCCTCAGATGTTGCCAGCGTGCCGTCACACACTGCAGAGACCACACACACGCACGCAGCTATCCTGTGTAACTCGAGTCCACAGTAACGTCCTCACACCTGTTTTTGGCTTCAAGACTGTAGTCCTGAAGGAATGTCTCAGGTTGTTGGAGACGTGCATGTTCTCCTCAAACACAGTTGAATACTGTATATTCACACCCTAATGTAAATATTTAACTTGAATGCATTGTAAGTCGCTTTGCACAAAAGCATCTGCCAAATGCATATAAATATAAATGCAGAATGTCTTATGTGTTATATATATATACATTTTGCTTTGGCTGAATTGACATGATGTGGCCTTGGCTTCCGCACGTAATTGCTCACTAAAAATGGAGCAATTTAGACGAGGTGTCACTTTACACGGCACTGTTTACTGTAATTCTAATCTTTAATTGAGGGGTAACATGAATCGACCACCAATTGTGTGTGTGTGTGTGTGATTTTTATCCACATTGCAGCAGAGCTGTAACTTTTTTTATACATCTTCTTCAGAGCAAAAAAAAAAGTGTTATGTTCCGTTTCACTGCATTAAAATAAAAGGAAGAAAAAAGTCTTTTCCTGATATGTCAGGTTAATTCCCCTGACATAACAGGATTATTTCCCCTTAAATCCTTTTTAGTGACTTGAGTGAATTGTGACCGTCTTTCTTTCTGAAATTTCTAAACATGTTCAGTATTTACAGAATAAATCATCCATTCAACCAGTTTTTTTTAAATGCTTATTTGTTGAGAAATGACACAAAGGATTAGTTGTACTGAAAAATCACCTCTTACCCCTCATTCACTACATTACTCATTACTACATTACATTACTGAGATTCTTGAGCAGGACACTGAACCCACCGTCATATAATAATATGATCAATAAGTCATGGCAGCACATTTTTCCATTACTTTAACTCGTAAAAATATTTATATTTTTACAATAGCACATTCATTTTCATTAGACAAGATTTTACAAAATTATTTGAAATGACTGCAGCCAATTTGATTATATTAGTGTTGCCACGATACCAAAATTTTGACTTCGATTCGATACCTGACTAAAATATCACAATACTACTACTGAACCGATACTACAAAAAAAACATAGAACAACAGGAAAAGTAACTGAATAATAGATGATCCAAATGGAGATCTTTGCTATATTGGTAAGTTACCTTGAAGGATAAAGCCAAATCTAATTTCATGATATAGTAATTTTATTTTACAAGAACAATTTATATCATGAGATTGTCTTTTTTGTTATTTTATCTTTGTTATTAATAATAAGAACTTAGATGCAAGTAAAGAACAACCACAATAAAACAAAGACACAAATGAAATAAAGAGGGCCCTATGAAATCTGTTTTATTTTTTCCTAAATTCCATTGTCATTTTTCTAGACTCTATTTTAATGTTTACATTAAAAAAATGTTTATCAAAAAGCACGTCTAATTAACTGAAATCATGAAACTTGCATAATTTAACAGCAATTTATTAAAAATGTAACATGTTTTTAAGGCCCTATGAAATACGTTTTATTATTTTTCTCAAATCCAGTTTTGTTTGTGAATTTCTGTTTTCCATTAATTTTTTGGATTCTGTTTTAATCGTTTCATTACATTTTAATAATCAAAAGCATGTCCAATGAAGTTATAAAGGATAATTAGATTTCATAAAGAATTAATTTATTATAGGGTATTTTTACTGTGTTGTGTATTTACAATTTTCTGGTAAATAAATTCTTGTAAATATTTTTTTCTGGTAAATAATCCTTAAACACTGTTTTAATAGTATTTTTATTAGTAGCAGTAGTACTATCTTTACATTAAGTAATATATTATTTAAACATTATTTGACGGGTTGCTTTGAAGACCTTTAGGGTCTTCATTATATGATGATGAGGTCAAATGCTCATGAAGTGACTCTCAGAGCAGTTCTAGAGATTATGTTCATACGGATCTTATTAAAATGCATTCTTAAAATACTGGCACTAGTAAAATGCGGAATCGCACCGTAAAAGCAGGGTATCGCGATGCTTTTTAAGTAGCGGTATATCGTGCAACTCTAGATTATACTTTTGATTATACAGTGCAGTGAGGGTATAGGGCAATTTCAGACACAACCACAGACTTTTTGAGTGAGTCACTGAATGATTTACCCAATCGATTTGTTCAAAAACACTGTATAAATCAGGAACAGAAGTATTAATAGCAATTATTGGTATACTGAAATTATTTTCATTGGTTCAGTATATTCAGAAGATAATGATGCGTGGTTTGAAGCTGGCTTCAGTCTTTCTCAGTTTTCTGACTTCCTCCAACAATTTCTTCAAAGTTGTGTCAGGAATATTCATTGATTTTTATGTCATCTTGCAGATACACTACAACTAATTTTAGTCTATGCATCTTCCATCTATGCATTCTTAAATGAAGCCATGTTTACTTCAGCAAAATTAAAAACAATATATCTTGTTTCCTGAAAAATAAGAGCAAAAAATCGTATTCAACTTTTTTATATTCTCATTATTTTTATTGGTTTAAACCATAAACTCATTTAATTTTGATACCATTTTTTAGAAAATAAAACTTAATAAAGTAATTTTGCTTCTCAACTATATTGACTTAAAAATATTTTTTACAGTGAGGTATACACTCTTAAAAATAAAGGTTATTTTTTGGCATCAGTGTTTCTATGAAGAACCTTGAACATCCATGGAAATGCAGAAAAGTTTCTTTATAGTTGAACAAGGTTCTTTAGATTTTTTTAATGTTCTTCAAAATGGTTCTTTTAGGAACTGTTCACTGAAAGGTTCTTTGGGGAACCAAAAATGGTTCTTCTGTGGCATCACTGCAAAAACACCCATTTGGAACCTTTATTTTTAAGAGTGCTGGGCAATTTCTGACACAGCCACAGTCTTTATGAGTGAGTCATTGAATGATTTACTCAGTCGATTTGTTCAAAAACAACCCAGCAAAAACAAGACAAAGCAATTTGCGATACTGTGTTAGTCAGTATTAGCTTCTTGTTTATTGAACTGTTGTATTAAATTTATACCACACTTGCAATCAAACTGTTTTACTTTACTAGTCAAACCCAGTCTGTATTAGAATGGAAAGTCATGGTGGTCAGACATTACTCACGTGTGCTGTAGCCCGTATCTGCAGTGTCTCTGCAGGGGCTGGAGCAAGACATGGGAAGTTTTATCACATACAGACTGAGTCATTTCACACTAACTCATTGCTCAGTGAGTAAGAGTCTGGAGCTGTTACAGAAGTCACCATGTGAGGAAAGGTCAGGTTTTACGTTGACTTGTTTTCAGGTGTGTTTTCATTGCATTTTGTGAGTTTTTTGATATGACTTGCAAACCACAGGAAGAAAAACAGGATGAATCTTGTATGTCATGGAATATGTGGGTATCTTTGACAGCACACTATAATACCAGAAAATGAGATTTAATGAAAAATATTGTCAGCAGCTATTCGCACTAAGTGAAAACAGCAGTATTTTTAGCGACATTATTTACACTATGTAAAGTGCAATAGCGAAATGTTCTATTTACACTATGTAAAACCAGGAGCATTTGCTTTGCAATAATAGTATTTACATGCTGTTTATACTACTTAGTGCAAATAGTGGAAGATATCTGCATCTCAGTATTGTAGTACATTATAAAACAGTATGCAATAATAACATATTGAGTGTAAATTATACTAAATAAAGCCCGCCCTATACCTAACCTTAACCCATAAACACACATGAGGCATGTTATTTTCCACTTTTCAATTATTTCCTTCGTTTTTATTAAAAGTAAATGTCTTTCTGATGTGATATGTGATGTGAAAAGGGATAAGAACTAGTTTGGCAAAAGACGGATTTGAACTTGTGTTGGTCGTGTCAAAAAGGAATTGCTGTGGGCTTTACTACCTGCACCACCGGAGCTGCTGTTTAACACGTGTCTTTTGCAAAGTTGTCTACTTCTACCACATGTTTTGGGCGGAGGTAGTGTAAATAGCCTCTGGTGGGCTATTTGCATTTAGTGTAAATAGACAGCCTGTATACATATTCAAACTACCTAAATATTCAAGAGGTAATGATGAAGTTTTGTTGGGATCCGGTGTGGTTTTAGGGCCGCTTCAGTCTGTTTTCTGACTTTCTTCAAAACATTTCTGTACTGTTTTGTCAGGGATTTTCATTAAATGTGATGTGATCTTGACGATATCAAAAAATGATATTCTTATTCAGTGTTTTTGTCTTTTTTTCTAGCCAAAATATCTATGCATTCTTAAATCAAGCTACATTTACCTCAGAAGCAAAATTATAAGATATTGTATATTGCTTTCTGAACAAAAATGACAAGCATTTTGCTTAGTTTTTGCTTCGAACAAGAAAAAAAGTCTTTTTTATTTTTATATTATTATTTTATTTTTATTAAATTAAATGTATTATTACATTTTCAGAAAACAGAGCTCATTTTGCTTTTCAAGTAAATGTATCTTCTAGATTTAAAAAAAATGTGTAGATACTTGTACTGTAAAACAATACAAAAATACCAAAAAAAGTACAATTTTTTTTTTTTTTTTTGCAGTGCAGTTTTAGTTGTTTCTGGTAGATTTTTGGATGATGTTGATGGATTAAGTGGCTTGATCGGTTGTCTGACAGGATTCGCTCAAACCTGTTCACATGTCATGACGTCACACACCTGTTGAACAAAACGTCTTTCTTTAGAGCACTTTTGAAAGTTTCAGTCAGGTTAGTGAGGGAGGAGCTGTGCAATAGTGAACAAAGACTGAAAGAAAGCAAAGATATGTGTAAAAGAAACATGGGCTGTGTTTGGAATGGACGAGATGTTAATAACATGGTTAATATTGCTTTGTGAGAGAGGAAATGGAAGGTAAAGTCAAACACACTGGGCATTCTGGCCTGTTGCCTACTGCATACTGCTCACTATATACTGCATACTTCCTTCCTATTGTTATTTAAACTAGTATCATGCTAAAATTGTGGCTGGTCTCATTTCGGTCCGAGTGAATTGCATTGTGTGAAATACTATTCTCCATACTATTTTCTAGTGTGTACTGCCCTTTTGTTCATGCAACTCACTTTACTATTTATAGTATGTCGAATGAACTACATTTTTTATAATTGTGCATTTAAACATTTTTGGATCAAACTTCCAAAATTGATTGTGCTGCTTCATATTTTTGTGGAATCTGTGATAAACTACCATTTGAATGTTTTGGGAATTTTCTTTTTGAAAGAAATTAATACTTTAATCCAGGAAAGATGCATTGTGACAGTAAAGACATTTATAATGTCACAAAAGATTTTTAGTTTCAAATAAATGTTGTACTTTTGAACTTTCTATTCACCTGTGAATCCTAAAAAAAAAAAAATGTTGCACTGTTTTCACAAACTATTGGGTAGCACAACTGTTTTCAACATTGCTAATAATCAGAAATGTTTCTTGAGCAGCAAATCAGCATATTAGAATGATTTCTGAAGGAGCGAGTGACACTAAAGAGACTGGAGTAATGATGCTGAAAATTCAGCTTTGATCACAGAAATAAATTACATTTTAGCAGACACTCACATACAAAACAGCTATTTTAAATTGTAATAATATTTCACATTTTTAAGCTTTTTACTGTATTTTTACTCAAACAAATGCAGCCTTTGTGAGAGGAAGAGACTTCTTTCAAAAACATTAAAAAACCTATTCATTTCGAACTTTTGACCACTAGTGTACACTACATTTACAGCTGTCACAAATAGTTGGCAGTGTGCCAAAGCTTGTGAGAGGCGTGTCAGACTCATTCAGGTGTTTTGTGTGGATAATCAGATTGATGACTTGTGTGTCTTTAAGAGGCGGAGCTTCTCAGGCCCTGCTGGTATTTCCCAGTCAGGAAGGAGGGGGTGTGGCTGGCGCTGGCTTTGGAATGAAGTTTAGAGCAGAGAGAGAGAGAGAGAGAGAGAGAAACCACAGCGCTGCCACACACACTCATCCACACGAACACAGAGGTGCACATCATCATCATCTACCGGCTGAGAGAGAACCGGACAGAAGACAGGACCTGTGAGTGACCCGCCGATGGCCATGTACGAGCCCCTCTGCCTGCCTCCCAATGCAGACGAACAGGACTTTGTTCAAGCTTATGAGAACGTCAGAGAGAAATATAAAGGTACCACACAATGGGGAAAGGGTGGAAGTGATGACATGAATCTGTCTCTGCGTGTGTGTCTGTGTGTGTGTGTGTTTGCCAGAGCCACGTGCAGCCGGTCTTCAGCTGCTGGGTGCCGAGTGCTTATTGATCCGGACACATGCTGTCTGTCAGTCTGTCTCTAGAGTTTGTCAAAGTTCAGAGTGGATTTGCAGGAGGCTTTTGAACGCTCTCATACTGACCTCAATAACACTGCAGTTTCTCTGACAGGCAGAGATGCAGAGAGAGGTGTTTTATAACTTAAGGGCTCTTGATTTTTACACTAGGCTCGATTTAAATGCTCATGTTTAATTCATCAGGCGGTGAGCCCACGCATGTTCTGCTGTGTGATGCTGTCAGGATGCTGTCTCTCGGTTCGGGTCACTTGAGTTCAGCCAGACAAGGCTGTGCGATTCTCTTTATGCATTTAATTGACAGTCTTTTTTATATTTGTGTTTTATACGCTGGAGAGAATGTAAAAATGCTCCTGCTTTTTAATACTCATCTCAAGTTGTGAATATGATATCCACTTTTTGGGTTGATTTTTGCTCTTGTCATCTCTGTGTTTAATAATTTTACTTTATTTATCACTTCTGTTATTTCTTGGCTTTGACTTTATGATTACACTACTGTTCAGAAGCTTTGGGTCAGTTTTTAATGCCTTTTAAAGAAGTCTCTTCTGCTCACCAAGACTGCATTTATTTGATCAAAAAAAAAATAGAGTAAGAACTGTAAAAATGTGAAATATTATTACAATTTAAAACGTCTTTTTTTTCAATGTGAATATCTGTTAAAATGTAATTTATTTCTGCAATCAAAGCTGAATTTTCAGCATCATTACTCCAGTCTTTAGTGTCACATGATCCTTCAGAAATCATTCTAATATTCTGATTTGCTGCTCAAGAAACATTTCTGATTATTATCAATGAAAACTGTTGTGCTGCAGAATATTTTTGTGAAAACTGTGATATGTTTTACTTTTCAGGATTTTTTGATGAATAGAAAGTTCAAAAGAACATTAACAGTAACATTATAAATGTCACTTTTGATTAATTTAACGCACCTTTGATGAAATCTTCCTAATCTTAATGGTAGTAAAATACAGTTTCTACAAAAATATGAAACAGTGTAAGCGCACATATGAATAGTAGTGTAAGTTTTGTTTTGTAAAAACAGTGAGTGAATGATCATAGACAGCTGTTTGTGGATATGAATGATTCCTCGAATCATGTGTCTTGATGAGGAAAGGTGTGCTGTTACTTTACTATGTGATCTTTGGTCAAACGAAATAACCAGATTTTTTTTTGTGTCTGTTTTCACCTGAATGTGGGGAAGACAGAGTGTTGATGCTTCCTCTATAAATATCGGCCCACTTTTGTCCTGTGTTGCGAGTGGGACGGAGGTCTGTGCTGAATCACTGTCTCGTCGTCCATGTGCGGCCCGCGTTTGTGTTTGGGACATGTAAATTGGGAGTTTACAGAAGAAGCATTCTTCTCTTGCTCTCCTTTCTCTTTTCGTCTGCCAGAGACTCTATCGGATCTCCTTATTAAGGCACATCAGGCGGGATGTTATTCACATGCCATCTCTACCTGTCACTTTCTCTCTCCTGCTCTATTGCTCATCCTTACTTTTACATATTTTGCCTTATTGTTGCAAATATCAGTGCTTATCATCTAACATCTTGTTTTCTAGGAAAAGTATAAAAAAAAAAAAACTTCAAATCTTTAGGACAAGATGCATTTACTGAAGAAGCAAAATGGCAAAAATGAGAGAAATGAACTAAATACTGACAGAAATGTCATTCTTCTGAGGAATCTCTTTAATTTAAATGAAACTTTTTAAATGTTATTTAATTTAATTATTTTTATTGCTTACTACTTGCTTGCACACCAGTTTATACCAAATCATATTTTTCTTTATTTTAAGCATAAACTTCACCTTTAAACATAAACAAACTTTTAAGCAAAAATGTGTAACGTTTTGTTATTTATTTATTTATTTTGGCTAATAGTATTTGTAGTTTTACTCTATATATGTATTTTGTTGTTTAAAGCATAAAACTCAAATTTATAGTCATTTTATTTTATTTTATTACACAAAATAGTGCTTTTTCCCTATTTTAAGAGTACTTGAACTTCACTAAATTTTTCATTGAATTGTAGTTCTTTTTTGTAGTTTTTACCTTATATATTATTGTCATTTTTTAAAGGATAGAGCTCAAGTTTGTGCTCATTTTTTCTGAAAAAAATATATTATGTCATTTTGCTTTTTAAGCAAATGAATCTTTTACATGCCCTTGTACATCTCAACCCCCCCCCCCCCCCCCCCCCCATTTTAAGTATAACTTGACTAAATTTGTCACTGAATTGTCTTTATTTATTTATTTATTTTTTCTCCTTTTGGGTTCTCTAAGGGAGCTCTAATATTTTTTTTTTTTCAATTTTATCTTACACCAAAGGGGAGTGCATTTCCCCTATTTTAAGCATAAACTTCACTACATTTTTATATATAGAGATTTTTTTTATATATATGTTTTTTTTTGTTTTTTTTTTGTTGAAAACAATATTTAATATATCTTAAATAAATGCACCTTTTACATGCTTTTCTACATGTAATCTTTTTGGTTTATTTACTTTCACCAAATAGTGTTTTTCCATATTTAAAAAATAAATTTAGTTTATTTTAACCCCCCCCCCCCCCTTCCTTTTGGGATCTAAGCTTTTATTTTATTTATTATTATTGTTATTATTATTATTTTTTTCTGAAACAATATTTAATATATTATGTCATTTTGCTTCATAAGCAAATGGATCTTTTACATGTAATCTTGTTTTCCCCCCATACATTTGACTAAATTTATCACTGAATTTTATTTATTTATTTATTTATTTATCTATCTTGTTGGGGTCTATAAGCTCTAAGATTTATTTTATTTTATTTTATTTTATTTTATTGTGCTTTTTCTCTATTTTAAGCATAAACTTTACTACATTTTTTTAAATAGTTTTTTCTTACTCTATATATTTTTGTTGTTTATTTTTTTCTGGAAACAATTTTTTTTTCTTTCTTTCTTTTTTTTTCTTGACTTTTTGTGCATCTTCAATTTAGAATGTGAGACGGTCAATGTCCAATGAGTCTGATGATGAATGTAGGTTATGTTTTTAATAAACAGCTGTTGTTTTAAGAAAATGTCTTGTGATGAGTGATGGTGGCCTCGTTGCTTGCAGTTGTTTGTTTTCGTTGTTGCTCCTCTGATTGGTCTAGAGATTGTCAGCTGATGCCAGTCTGACAGTATTGGAGTGAGAGCGGGAGCTAATCCTCATTCTTACTGAGACCTCTCCATATACACAACAGAGATTTATGCCTTACTATTTTTCATTTTTCCTTTAAAAATGGTCATAAGATGAGGGCCATTGACAATTATTACGAACTTGGTTGTCATAAACTCTAATGTACATTTACAAAGGGCAATTATAGAATTAGTGAGTGTTCATGTGCCTGTACTTCACTTCACTGTTGCTTCAAAAAAGCATATATTGTGCTGATAAATGGCTGTTCTAGTGTATATTCACCATATTTTCTGCTGAGTTGAGTGTGTTGCAGCTCAGCACAGAGACTGACGCTGCGTTCCTGTAAATATGTCCGTTATTAATATGCGCTGCTTACGTGCTGCGGTGTGAAATGGCCTCAGTAACGCTGTTTGGATCCCGTAAGTGCTGGCGTGGGTCAGTGTGCTACTGTTGTGCTGATGTCTGACAGTGGAAAGTATTTGTTCTGTAAACCGCCTGTAACGCATCTGTGACCTTGTGGAAAGTCAGCAGTCTCTCTCATGAGGTTCATGCTGGTTTGATGGAAACGTCACACTAACCCTAGTGTTTCATTACGGCTCGAGCACTTCCTGCGTTTAGGAAGAATGGTTGCCATGGAAACATACCATAACGCTTGAGAGTTTCGCATGAAAGATGATCTTCTATGATGTCTATCATCTCAAAAAGAAATGCTAACTATGTTTGCTTCCTGGATCGACTGAAACTGATGGCGATGCAAAGTTTTCCTGGTTATTGCACCATATAGTTTGGCAATGTCAAACACTTCACTGAAATGAACGACTTTTTGTTCAAAGGTGTATACTTGATTAATTTCGTAGACAGATAAACTGTATCTACATTGGAATTTCTTAATGAAATTATTTTTTTTAATTAAAAACTTTTCCTATCAAATCAATCAATTAATTAATTAATTAGTTTGATAGGAAAAGCTTTAAGCTTGGTAGCAATGGTTTTGCAGATCACAACCTGGCTGAATTTTCTGCCAAGGTTTACTTTTCTTCAGCATTTACAATTACAATGATATGACTGATGTAATTTCCTGTTTCTCTTTTTCCTGTTTGTTGAATGTTGATTGACTTTGGCTGCCAACTTTTTTTTTTTTTTTTTTACTTATTAATATTATAACAAAGTTGCTTTATTGCCTATTGCTTTGTCTAAAAATAATAATTAAAAAAAATATTATGCAAAGCATGTAATAAGATTTTCTTTTTTAAGAATGAAATTATTTGAATGAGGCTTTTTTCTTGATTATTATCAGGATTTTTTTTTTCTTTTAATGTATGTCTCAACAATATCAAACTGAAGATAAAAAAAAAAAACATTATTTTTATTTTTATTTTTAGTGAGTTCTTAGCTTGTTATTGTTATTAATTCAAACTAAAATCATGAAAACATTTTCATACTTGAAAAAAGAAAACTTATTTTATTTTAGCTAGTTGCCAACAGTTCTCATTTTAACTTAAGCTTAAGTACTAAAATAACAAAAACTAAATAAACTGAAACTAATAAATAAAAATCATAAACACTACATAGACATTTAACAAAAACTAATAAATGTGACACAAACACAGCAAAATTACGAAAACTTTAATTCAAATTAAAGTGAAAACAGAAAATATAAAAATAAAATCTAATTAAAAAAAAAAAGAATGAGCAAAATATAACAGCATGTCCGCGATACTAAAATAACACTGCCTGAAGGTAGCATGTTATTGAGTGCATTTGTATGTACAAAAGCAGCTAACTATCAAAAATCAGTTTATTATAAACAACGGAAGATTTTCTCAGGTTTTGTTGTCAGAGAGTAAACAGACATGTTCAGACTGACTGAACCACAATGAAAGTGTTCATAAATACGGAAATCTGAGTAACGGACACAAAAACATGTGCTAATCAGGGTTAACTTTGACCTTTCTCTGATAAGAGACACAGTTTACATCCAGACATTTCAGCTTATTAGGAATAATATTTTGAGAGTGGTGTTTTGGTTCTAAGTTCTCGGGTGAGATTAGCCTGTTTAATAGACAGCGTTTGTCTGTGTTTGAGTGCGTTTGCATCCTCTAATGTAATTTGCAGCAGCAGGTGGCGGGGCGTCACTGAGCCGCCGTAGACCAGGATCATTACACACACACTCTCTCTCTCTCTCTCTCTCTCTCTCTCTCTCTCTCTCTCTCTCTCTCTCTCTCTGTGTTTCTTTACCTCTCTCTCTCTCTCTCTCTCTCTCTCTCTCTCTCTCTCTCTCTAACAGCTTACTCCATGCAGTCCTGCTGAAACCCCCAAAGGGCTTAAAATAACGGTGCAATGTTACCCCCGCTTGCATGGCCTCCAATTAAACAACTATTTTTGGCCTTTGGCCATCTTGATTGTTTAGCAAGGGCCAATTTAAATACCACTATATTTTTGGCACTAAAAAAATAAATGCATGCATGTTCTAAAATGCGAGCTTTCTTTATGTTTTGAGTCTGTACATATGATTTATCTATGTGAGTGATTTATCATTCATCAGTGACTGATTTGATTGGTAGCTGTGGCATTATGTGTGTGTGTGGCTCTGCATCAGATCACTAGTGTGTGCAAGAGATATTCCTCTGTATCATTGCTATTATACAGACACTTCTGGAACAAGTTGGGCTCAAGAGATTTACACGTTTACAGCACAGTGCGCAGCTTTACCGGCGCTCAGCACATCCCCTTATATGGCTGCTTCATTTCCAATGCTTTTTCTGACCACAGTGCCATATACATTGTTAATATACATATACATTGTGTTAATTCAGTGATGCATTCACAGAACAACATTCTGTTTTAATGTATTTGCCATTTTAATGGGAAAAATGTTTAAATGTTTTTTACATTTAAATAAATTTAAAAATAAATTCTCATTTTAACACAATGCTGCAAAAAAAGAAAAATGAATGTAAGTTTAAAATATACAATGATTTGCTTCCAGATCAAAATTAAAATCTTAAGGTCATTTACAATTTATGAGTTATGTAAAATAGAAATTTTCAGAATAATGTTCTTAACCAGTAAAAAATAAATAATGTATCATTTGTTTTTAATGTCACTGATACATGAATTGTGTTGTTGTCATGTGACCGTAACGATAAATGAGGAAAAAAAAAAAAAAAAAAAAAATTATTCGGTTGTTTTTAAAATATTATGAACAAAAAATTAAATAAAAGTAATACAATGCAATTGATTACAATTACAGTCTTGAAAAATAAAATGTTACAAAATTAACATTAGAAAATTGATCGTTCCGGTCCTTGATTCTGATTGGTTGAGCTGCGTTCGAAGCTGTTGTAAATTATTCTACAAACAAACACCTTTGTTTACGTCTGTGTGTTGCTCGGCAACCACTTTATTGCAACCACAGCTGTTTCTGAGGAACTACATTGCTTGGCGGAAGAATAATGTTTTTATTAATATCATTACACTATTTGCTCTGTTATTTTTTGTGAAACCTTACTGCGTATATGGAACAACCATTTTATAAAAGCAATAAGCCTCATCAAGTCGTGGTTTACAGTGAATTTATAACAGCTAAGATGCTTCGCGTCATGCCTAACAACGCTCCTTGACTGTTATAAATTCATTGTAAACCATGGCTTCTTGGTGCTTATTGCTTTAATGATGTAATATGTTTTGTCACACTGATGATTTGTTCTGTTGTCATGAACTATAAACGTTATGTACAGAATAAAGAGAGAGACAGAGAAAGTAAACAGACAAAGTAAAGAAATAAAATGAACTCAATTTTTCTTTAAATGTAATTTTTAAATAGCATGCATATGATATATTGGTCGACCTCTGCTTCCTTGTTTTTCCACACTGTCATGATGTCAGCCATCCATTCATATAGGAGCAGTGTTGGATTTGTATGTAAAAGTAAATAGTCCTCTTTCAGAGCTGATATAATAGATGAGAAATGTGTGTGATTTATGTGTGTTATTGCTGGTGTTTGTCTGCGGGTCAAAGCTCAGTCCCGCAGAAACTCACAGCGACGGCAGCTTCCTTATTAGGAGTTTCTGCTGAACGATTTCCACATAGTTGAGCTCTGAATTTATCAGATGTGAAGAATGCATTTGTTGTGAAGATACGCCACTACTGTCAGGCTGGACAGAGAGAGAATGCATACGTGTGTTTATTAACGGAAGTGGTTGTGTGAGTTTATCTATGTGTGTTGTTTGTTGTATGTTGTTTTTTTTTTTTTTTATCTAGAGGTTATTAATCTTCAGTCATTAAAACCATTAAAGTTACATACCGTATCATCTTTCCTGTTTGTGACAGACACGGCTGTTGCTGTCCTGTCATTTGTCACTGATACGCTCTTAAAGCATTTAATGTAAATGCTTTTTGTTTCAAGGAAATCTCAAAATCTACTGTCATTCCTGATATGAATCTACTAGCATGCAGATAAACTGTAAAACTAACTTGGTCAAAAATGATAATCTTATGCAACTTGCTCTAGTGAACGACAAACACTGTGAACTACACTGATAGGCAGAGATTGTCCATCCATAACAGAGGTCATTTAGATACACTATAGACTTCTTAAAGTGTAGTAACAAAAACAGACTGTCTAATTGTAAGGTTCAGAGAGAGAGCAGAAAATGATAATTATATTATTATGTGCTAATTATTATGTTAACTAACTTTGCAAATGGGCTTCTGTGCAAAAATATGAACATTTAAAACATGTGACATATGCAGCAGTCAAACAGCATGTCACCAAGGCAAGTGTATTGTTTCATACTTCTAATTTTTTCATTTTCTGACATTTGCTGAGAAGTTTTTCTGATTACCCAGTAAGTAAAGTACAAAAGAATAAAAAAGTACAAAACAGATTTAAAAAAAATCAAGATTTTTATTATTATTATTAGTATTAGTATTATTAATTCTTATTCAAATTTCTAAATAAGTCAGGGTGAGATGTTAACTCACAATTGTGTTTATAACATAAATTTGCAATTCTGAGAAGAAAAGTTGGAATTGTAAGTTGGAATCTCACCGTTACTTTTTTTTTTTATTATTTATTTTTCAGGAAAAAACAATTGCAACTGTGCTGAAAAAAATCTGAGTTTATGTACACTATGCACCAGAGCATCATTGAACTGAAGGGAGGCCACAGCCACTAAATGATTTTCTAAGATTCATTTATTTTTAGATTAATTTCTCTTAATAATACGGCATGTAAAATATGAAATAAATATATATATTTTTAGGGAGTAGTCACTTGAGAAGTGTCTCATTATAACTTAATTTTTCCACAGTTATTCTTATACTTAATGCAGGCTGTTATGTAAGACGGATTTGAGTTTGACATTGAATGGGATTTCCCTTGAAGTCAGTGGTTGTTTCTTGGCTTTCCATCACACTGCTCTCTTTGTGCCAGATGGAAATCACAGTAGCGGTTTCCAACAGAAGTATTGAGGGGTCAGTCTATAAACGTCTGTGTCTGAGCGACTGCGCTGCTCGTAGGTAATATCTGACCACACAAAGAGCTTCTGTGTGCTGAAGGCCGTTCTGCTGGCTGAAACTGACCCGCTTTGGCCTTGTGTGCTTGCTTTCTCTCTCTATCTCTCCACTCACGCTTGTGTGCACAAACGTAGAAAGAGTAAGTAGTAGTTATTCATTTAGCAGATGCTTTCATTCAAGGCTACTTAGGGCACTTGATCATTAGAGTTCACACTGATTCAGTGATTATCCTGGTTTGAGATGTCACAGAAGCGCAGAGGAAACCGCAACCAGACTCTGTAGCGTCTGTTACAATGAGCGATACATTTTCTTTAAATGTTAGTGTGTAAGAATCTGTACAGTACACTAACATGGTCAAACGTGTGTGTGGTTAGTGGATACCAGCACACAGCGCTCAGGGGCAGGAACTGTAGTTGCACATATGCATACACAGAAATGTCCTCTCACTGTCTTTGTCCACACACACACACACACACACACAAGGAGTCGGGACGTGGACGGCAAGGACTGTTCTAGTTGTGAAGGAAGTCTTTACCTTCTGTCACTCCGAGAACATTCTCTTCCCCTCATTTCCCAGATCTGTGTGTGTGTGTGTGTGTGTGTGTGTGTGGTTATTCATAAAGTGTGAGTCATGCCATGTGTGTAAAGGAGAGATATAGAGACAAAATCAGTCTGAAGGTCTGGAAGTTCAATTCACATTTTTAAGGAAAAATGAATAGAATTTTTAATTTAATTTAATTGAATTTAACTTTATTTTATTTTATTACAAATCATAGAATTTCAATGTGATCTCAGTTTTTTGGACCACTTACACACACACTCATGCACAAAATGAAACTCGACCAGATGACATATTTTATTTTATTTTGTTTTATATTATTTTAGTTTATTTTATTTCATTTTATTTTATTTTATTTTGTTTTACTATTTTATTTTATTTATTTAATTTGTTTTATTTAAGATAGAATTTCAATGTGATTCAGTGATTCAATGTGAATCAGGCTTTTATACACGCTTATGCACTTAATGACACTCAATCAGATGAAATTTATTTTATTTTATTTTAATTTATTTTATTTTAAATTTTTAGTAAGATTTAATTACATTTCAAATGACAATTTTAATGTAATCTCAGACTTTTGGACCACTTATACACGCTCAGTGACACTCAATGACACTCAACCAGATGACATTTATTATTTTATTTTATTTTATTTAAGGTTGGATTAATTTAATTTAATTAAAGATTCAATTGCATTTTAAATTACAAAATTTCAATGTGATCTCAGACTTGGATCCTCATACACGCTCATGCACTTAATGACACTCAACCAGATGACATTTTTATTTTATTTTATTATTGTTATTTTTTTTTTCTGTATGTATGTATGTATGTATTTAATTTAATTTAATTTAATTTAATTTAATTTAACTTAACTTAACTTAACTTAACTTAACTTAATTTAATTTAATTTAATTTAATTTAACTTAATTTAATTTAATTTAATTTAATTAAAGATTCAATTGCATTTTAAATTACAAAATTTCAATGTGATCTCAGACTTGGATCCTCATACACGCTCATGCACTTAATGACACTCAACCAGATGACATTTTTATTTTATTTTATTATTGTTATTTTTTTTTTTCTGTATGTATGTATGTATTTAATTTAATTTAATTTAATTTAATTTAACTTAACTTAACTTAACTTAACTTAATTTAATTTAATTTAATTTAACTTAACTTAACTTAACTTAACTTAACTTAATTTAATTAAAGATTCAATTGCATTTTAAATTACAAAATTTCAATGTGATCTCAGACTTGGATCCTCATACACGCTCATGCACTTAATGACACTCAACCAGATGACATTTTTATTTTATTTTATTATTGTTATTTTTTTTTTTCTGTATGTATGTATGTATTTAATTTAATTTAATTTAATTTAACTTAACTTAACTTAACTTAACTTAATTTAATTTAATTTAATTTAACTTAACTTAACTTAACTTAACTTAACTTAACTTAATTTAATTTAATTTAATTTAATTAAAGATTCAATTGCATTTTAAATTACAAAATTTCAATGTGATCTCAGACTTGGACTACTTATACATGCTCATACACTCAATAACACTCAACCAGATGACATTTATTATTATTATTTTTATTTTATTTTATTTTATTTCATTTTATAAGATTTAATTGCATTTCAAATCACAGAATTTCAGTGTGATCTCAGACTTTTGGACCACACGCTCAATGACACCCAACCAGATGGCACTGGTTACAAATATAATTATTCTGCTTCTGATTTCATTTAATGATTATAGTTTGTTCTTTTTTTCTTTACAACGTGTGATTCATATCATTTGTTTAAAGCTGATATTTCCAGGATTGAATTAGATTTCCCAGAAATTGAAATCTCAGCTATTCACTCTGATCTCAGACTCACGGACTCTGCTGTAAATCTCTGTGCATTTCTGAGTCAGAGAGAGTCACAAACATTGCAGGGTATTTCATCAGGACCTGTCACAGTTTAAAGTGTCCAAGGACAAGTTTGACAGAGCATTTGTGTCCTTTCATACTTCCGCACACACGCACACACATTAAAGTTCGCCCCTGCTTTATTTGGAGTACAATCATCCGGCTACTAGAGCATGAGTCAGTGTCATGCTCCGATAGAGACGAGCTCGCATACCAGACAATCATTTCACTCCAGAAGTTTCTCTTTTGAATTAAGAGCTCTCTATTGCAGCAGAGCGAGAACCAATAGATGGCCGTTTTATTTTTAAGCACCCTGAGGAGTGTCCGAGCGGAGTGAGACGAGTGGATGTTTCCAGCCTTGAGCTGCAGTCAGTCCTCTGAGATCACAGACGGCCTTCCTGTTTCTCACAGCACCCTCATACTGCTCCTGTGAGTGAACATCACTGATTTTGATCAGCGGTTTGTATCAGATGACATGTTTGTAACATTTACAGAAAGCCAGAAAGCAGCAGCTTACTGCAGTACAGTGGCATGTGAGAAACTCAAACTTGCATGACTGGGTCAACGTGAGGATCAGGAATGTCATGGCGGGTCACCCGACACACAGCTGCTCTCACCCACTCATGCATCCCTCACATACTCCACGAGCACCCATCTCCTTCATCGTGAGGAGTTTAATGAGTCCACTTCTGCTTCCACTCATTGGATTAGCTCTAATTCAGAAGGTCATTAGATGTTTGGTCATTAGAGTTTTGCACCTTGTACACTCTCAGAAACAAAGGTACAAAGTTGTCACTGGAGTGGGACCCTTTCAAAAGGTACTAATATATGTGGGTCAAAGACGAAAAAGGGTTTAAAGCACAAAAATAATAAGTGTAATACTGCTTTAAATTGTTGTTTTTCCAAAGAAAAAATAAATAAAAAGAAAACAGTTTTGCGTTTAATTTAATTTTTGTTTTTGTTTTTCTGAGTAAAAAATAAATATACATTTTTTTTTCCCTAATTTACAGAAGACACCCACTAAATTGTCACTCAGTGTAACAATCTTGTTAGGCATATTTACAACAAAAATCTGTTTTAAGACATATTTAAAGACAAATTACTTTCACCCCAAATGCTAATTAGTTGTAATTCTAATTTTTTATTATTTTTTTTAATTTGCCACTATCCTAGGTTTTGCCCATTTGTCAGTAAGTATTTTTTACTAATTTAAAGCACAATAAAATTGATTATTCTCCCTTATTCTTTTATATATTTTAATATGTACAAGTCAGAATAAGTATATTTGAAGTTTTACACAAATTTTGTGGTACACTGAATGACAACGTATCATTATTTCAACCAAATTTTGACATTTCATTCTCCAAAAACATGATTGAAACCTTAAAAGTAGACACTTTACTTACATTTAATGTGCTTTCTGTGGACATAAAATCAATTTTGTACATTTCTTTTGATGTGGACATCTTAACGTCTTTAACCCATGTACACTTTAGGTACTAACATTAACTTTTAAAGTACTGTACAAATGTGTACCTTTTAGGGGTAAATAATATACAATAATATATATTTTCTGAGAGTGTATGGTAATGTCTACTATTGCTAAAATTTAGAATTTCTTTCAAAATTCTCATTAAATTCTGGAATTTTAATTAAATTAGAATGAATAAGTTAAATTAAAAGAAACTGAAATTTTAAAGTTACTTCTATAACTATAAGTATCATTTTTAAGAATAATCCAGTTGGCCAAAACTTTGTTTAAATTATCTAATAATTAATCTAATAAGATTTCTAATTAAATATAGACAGAGTGTATATATAAATGCTGATCTTTGGATCTTTCTATTCATCAAGATATCCTGAAAGAAATGTACTCAACTGTTTTAAATGTCGCTAATAATACATATTGTGTTATATATATATATATATATATATATATATTATATATTATATAATATATAATATATATATTGTACGTGCATATATAGTAAACTTTCATTGATTGCTGTGTTCAAAGCTGAATTTTCAGCATCATTACTCTTACAGTCTTCAGTGTCACATGATCCTTCAGAAATCATTCTAATATGCTGATTTTACTGCTCAAGAAACATTTCTGATTATTATCAATGTTGTTGCAGCTTCTTAATTTCATAGAAACTGATACATTTTATTTTCCAGGATTCTTTGATGAATTATTTGTAATAAAAATCTTTTGTAGGATTAGTAATGTTCTTTCCTCTCACTTTTAGATTAATTTAACACATTAACAAAAGTATTAAATTCTTTGAAATAAATCTCACTGAACCCAAACATTTGAATGTGAAATTGGTGATTTTTTTTTTTTTTTTTTTTTTTTTTTGTGCTGAAACATCTATGAAATGTTGGTTTCGTAACAGCTCTGTAGCTTCAGCTAATGGTCAATATGTACTGGAGGTTGAGTTTTGCGTTATGATCCTTTCAAAAGAGCAGGGGAAATCCTGCTTTCCATGATATATGGCCTACACTAATAATAGGCCAGAGTACATTTAATTATCTCAGATGTGGATCCTGAATGTTCTCCACATGAGTTTTAAATAACTCTGAAATGGATTTCCCCTTCTCTGTGATTGGCATTACGCCTGTCTCCTCTTCATTTAGAAGCTGCTTTTAGTTTTGGAAACCTAATGTTTGTTTCTTTAATGTGACGCTAGAAGAGTGCACAGTTTTGCGCTTCCTGTAGTAGTTTATTTGAGGGCCGGATTGGCAGTGCTTCAGAGGCAAAGCATTGTGGGTGAGGTCAGCAGGAAAAGAGCGCCAGCTCTCTACTGAACTCTGTAATTAGCATGCGTTAGCCTGATTACAGTGATTTATATTATTATTATTATTATTATTTCCACAGCAGAAGGCCATCTATGCGTCAGCAACACGGTCAACAAGTTTTTAGTGTCATAACAGGAATTGGAAAATGAAGTTGCTGTACTGCTTTCCTGTTTCATGCAGCGTCCTTGTGTTAAATATCACATCATGCTGTGTATCAGTATATCAGACTGTGACAGTGTGAATGCAGGACCTCAAACATGCTTATAGAAATGAATTTATAGGAAATAATGTTTGAAATGCACAAATAAACTTTGTCACCAGCCATGAATAGCAGCTCATCAGAGCTTTAAAACTATTTTTGGTAATGTCAACTATTGCTAGCATTTAGAAACCATTTGAAATTCTAACATTTTTTTTTCACTGGCCAGTTTGGAGATTTGGGCTATTTTGCTGCCATAGCATGACTTCTACATTTTATTTATTTGCATCAAGCGAGACAGGTGAATAGGGTAAAAAAAAAAAAAAAAAAAAAAAAATTAACTAAACATTTATCGCCTTACTTGCCTAGTTGATTACATTGTTTATTTAAAAAAAAAAAAAAATTAGTATTAAAAGTTTTCAAAAATGTTAGGTTCAATTATGCAAATGAGGCATTATTTAATGAAATATGCACTAATTTGCATACATTTCTAATATAAAAATCTAAACACTAGATGAAGTCAGTTTCAAAATTCTTGTTTATTTATTTATTTATTTTTTTTTTTGACATATTAGAGTCAAATGTTTTTACAGAGGGAATTTTGTGTATCTCATTTTTGTCACTCCATAATTCAGAAAATACTTAGAACAGACAGAAAACAATATATCTTCACAATTTTGTGAGGAAAAAAATATTGTATAGGACAAACCCCTCTGTAAAAACCTTCAGGATATAGACAGGAATAAAAATGTAAAGTTTGGTGTGTGTAAGTGCTACTGAAGTGGAGATTTATGGCTCAGTGTAGGAGATAAAACTCATTTTGAGAAAATGGCCTTTAAAAATATGTATTGTAATTGAAATCTATTGACACAAATGGATAAAGTGCTATAAAAGAAACACTTAACAGTGTCTTTTGGATGTTTTCTTTCCACTAGTCTGAAAAAAAAAAAAAAAAAAACCCAGCCCAAAATCTTGACAGGTAGATGAAAAAAACAGACTAAAGACTAAATATCTTATGTCATTTTGTTTATCTAGTAAATGCATCTTACTGGAATTTTTTTTGGTATTTTGACTAGACACATTTCAAAAATACTAAGTAAGATAAGCCTTTTTTTTTTTTTTTTTTTTTTTTTTTGCAGTGTACACCAAACTTTACTGTTTTATTCCTTTCTATATTCTGAATGGTTTTACAGAGGGATTTGTTCACATGTATGTTCACACTGATTTATGTAGCACGTTTTTTCTAAAAATATGGTGAAAAAGTATTTTATTCTGGCTATTGACAGTTTTTTTCTGAATAATGGAGGGATAAAAAGAGAAATGCAAAATACCCTGTTTAAAAATCTTAAACTCAAAACGCAAAATTAAACAAGAATTTTGAACCCGGCTTTATTCAATGTTCAGTTTTCTGTTCTGGAAACGTAGGCCAATTTGTGCTTATTTAATTAGATAAGATCTCATTTGGTTGTTTAAAGGTGCTGTATGTGTATATATATATATATATATATATATATATATATATATATATATGTATATATATATATATGCATTTCCAAATATTCAGGAAACATGCTAAGTTGACATGCTTGTTTCTCCGAAAAACAATACTACAGCCAGTTATTCTACTTTGAAAATATGCATTCCATGTCAGAATGTCTGTTTTTGTTTTGGTTTTGAGCTGTGGGATTCCACCCACTTACAGTTTACCCGATAATATTTCGACAGCCTACCTGGGTTGCCAGATTGCAGAAAACAGAGCAAACTGCAGCTATAGAAGCGAGCAAACAAGCTGAGTAAAAGATCACAGATTCTACCTGATCTAGAAAGCCTCGGCATCCATTTGAAAAGCTCTATGACGAGGGGCTTATATAAAAACGGAAAAATAAACTCATGAGTTTACAGTGTAAGGTTTGTCGCCTTCCATTGTCATTTGCCTCTCATTCATGTTGCATGTCATCAATCTGGCAACCTTTGTGGCCGTCGCAGTCTGAGGAGGAGGGTGCATTTCCGCCACTAGCTGTCATTATTGCATACTGCAACTTTAAACATAACATTTCAGAAAACTTGCAATACAAACGTCTTTAATTTACTTTGACTAATCAACTGGGTAAATATGGTGAGATTTGAGTTAAACATTTTACCATATTCAGCTGTGGTCTCTTGCCTTAATTCAAGTTAAATTAAAAGGAACTGAAATTCAAAGAAAATCGCAACTTTGCAAGGTTTGTCTCAAAGCAAAGAAAGAGACCGGGTTGAACTGTCACCTATAAAAGTTTGGACTTTAAATGCTTTGTGTGGAAGTGTAAGAGCACTCCATTTCCCAGAATGCTATTACCCGCTGAATTTCTCTGAATTGTGGTCACTTCCTTTTGGGTGTGGCCAATCCAACTCTGGTAAGGAACCACCTGGAAACCCAACAGCTACATAGCAACATGCTGCTATAGTGACTGTTACACAGGCAAGCTCCTCTTCTTCAGACAACGTCAAAATCTCTCTTTGTTTATTGTTAGTTTCAAGTGTTATTGATGTGTTTAACTAGTAGTGTATAGTGTGTTTGCATCTGTTAACCATTGGCTTTTGCACTTAAGTGCACTTGAGACATGTTTTCATCTCATCTGGTCATTGCTCTTGTCTCAGACTATATTTGTATCACTTCTGCAATGCTTTTGTGTCACCCAATACAACATGGCTCAGTCTGCAGAAAGACTTCTTTTGGCAAGGCTTGAGCTTTGAGCCATATGTATTTTGTCTTGTTTGCTGTGTGTCATGCCGAGTCAGTAGCACCCATTGAGTATATATTCAGAAATATGCAGAATTGTCTTCTGTTTTGTAAAAACTGAAATGATTGTGAATGGATCACAGGAGTATTTTTTCCCACTACATCTAATTATGGAAAGCAGGTTATAATTGAGGTGGTAAACAGTTTTATTTAGCAAAATTGAATCAATATGCAGCTTCCAAAGTTTGTTGGAACTAAATTTTACACGTTAACTCCAGTTCAGAAATCAAGTTGGTAAGATATATATATATATATATATATATATATATATATATATATATATATATATATATATATATATATATATATATATATTAGAGGTCGACCGATATATCGGTTTTGCCGATTAATCGGCACCGTTAGTTGATTGGCGGAACTATCAGTTATCGGCAAAAATCCATGCCGATAGATTTTTCCAGGTTGGGTCCGTGGCTGAATCGGCTGAGAATGTCATCATTATACAGCAAAGTCCCTTGTAGTCTTTGTTATACAGCCCAAGAGAGGCCTCTAGTGGCGGAAATCACTGACAACACGTGGTGTTTGTTTAGACACGTGACACTGTGTGCTGCACAGAGTGGGACACCGCGGTTTAAAACATTGACAATGAAATGGTGTGAACAGTATACTGTAGTGCATGTTTTTATGTCATTACTAAGCGACGAATTTGTTGACTAGATGCTGCATTAGTGGAGAAAGGACAGCAGTATACTATTGCCCGTTTAGTGATCAAATAAAGTCTTGTAGACCGCCGCTTGAATTGAACGCGACGCGTCCACTGTGTGTGATACCGGATAGCTGCGAGTTCTTCTAGACGTGGCGCTGCAATTTTGCCCATTGTGTGACTAACATATTTTATATTTTGATTAGATAACCACAAATGTTCTAGAATAGAAGCAGTTAAATTGTGAAAGTACACAATATCCATATGTATGCAATTTCAGTACTGTGGCCTTTGTGTAGATATTTAAAGATGGCCATCTTTAGCTTGATTATTGATGTAATGGTAACACTTTACATTACGCGTCCATTTGTAACATTAAGATTGATAAAAGCTGTCGATTAGAAGTATTGTTCTCTGTTAGAGTGTTAATTTCAGCATTTACTGATATATTTTAAAAATTTTAGTTGCTTTTGTTAACGTTAATGTACAGTGAACTAACTGTAATGATCAATATGTAATTCATATTAATATTTTTATTCATTTACAAAGTATGGTTCAGTAGGCTACTATTTTTTTCTTTTCTCTTTTTTTTAAATAGTAGAGCACTATTTATTTTCTGTTCAGTATCTATTTTAAAAACTATCGGTCGATTAGTCGGTATTGGCTAGTGTGGTCCAACCTTATTATCGGTATCGGTAAAATCCAATATCGTTCGACCTCTAATATATATATATAATGAAAAACAGTAAAAACAGTAATATTGTTAAATATTATTAGAATTTAAAACAACCATTTTCTTTGTGAATATATTTGAAATTGTAATTTATTTCCGTGATCAAAACTGAATTTTCAGCATCATTACTCCAGTCTTCAGTTCACATGATCCTTTAGAAATCATTCTGATATGCTGATTTGCTGCTAGTAGAAAGTTCAAAAGAAATCTTTTGCAACATTATAAATGTCTTTAAATTGATCAAAAGTGACAATAATGCATCTTTGCTGAATAAAGGTATGAAATTCCTTGCAAACACATAATGCCTTCATAATCTTAGACATTTATTTGGTAGTGTACTCCATGTCAAATAATTCTTCATCAGAGATGGAGATCCTGAGCTCTATTCTGGTAGATGTTTCATTGTTTCTGAACTGGACCAGTGCCAGAAGAACTATTGTAAAAGTGAGATAAGCAGCTGTTTCTGCTGCCTTTTGCTTGGCAGGATTACATGAACTTTCACTCAGAGCTTTATTTAGATATTCATAGACAGCCGTCTAAAGACAGCTTGATGATATCAGTAATGACTTTGACATCATCTGTTGTTTCCTATCAATTCACCTTTATCACTGAGGTGGTTTGGATTGGACATATCCAGACTGAAAGATGTCTAAAACATTGTCATATGACTGTACGAGCACAGCCTCTAGTGGACTGTTTCCTCCATAACAGCAGGGGAATATTTTCATCTTTCCTACCAGAAATATTCTTGTAAACCGTGGAAAACCGTACAGGGTTTCCAGATGTCTGTGTGCGTCACTGTCTGAACTAATGAAGCCCCTGCCCTCGGTGTGTGGCACTTGCCCTTGACCTCGTCTCTGACTCTGTGTTTGTGTTTTGAGGTGCTGACGTGAGACGCAAAACAAAGGAAACCTGTGAGTGTCTAACAACTTCCTCTTTCCTCCATTCCCAGCATTTCTCAATAGGAAGAAATTATCTGCCAGGGCCTGGGTTTCCACAGCGGTGTCAGTCTGATCATGTGCACTGGCATTAACATTCATATTGCATTATTTTCACTGATTCAAGTGGTTTGAAATCTTGTAACCACCAACTGGACTTAAATGTTCCACAGCTTGACGTCACAAGCCAAGGAACGTAGAGAACGAGCCACTTTTGCAGCTTGATTGCAGTAAAGAGGAACTTCTGAGCTTTGAAACTTATAGTATGTTTTTCTAGTACAATGAACTGTCAAAAAAAGAGATTAGATGGTAGGACAACCCCTTTAAAATGTGCATGAAGTCATATTGGTGCAGAAGTAGAGACAGATCTTCCATGATGTACATTCAAGTACAATGGATTACTGGAAAGAAAAAATGTAGGGCGGGACTTGGTTCAAAGCATCATTGTTGATTGGATGTTGAGATGTGGGCGTGGC
The DNA here is from genome assembly GCA_036247105.1 of Cirrhinus mrigala. Lineage (NCBI taxonomy): Eukaryota > Metazoa > Chordata > Actinopteri > Cypriniformes > Cyprinidae > Cirrhinus > Cirrhinus mrigala. The sequence goes on from CM070022.1 coordinate 40,777,401, forward strand.
ACTCAAAAGTGTATGCAGATGAACGTGAGCTTACAGGGGTGGAGTTTAAGAGCACTAAATGATTGGAGAAGTCCTGCATACATCACTGGAGAGAAGTCTGCCATTATGACATTTTGACAACAAGTTCACTTATAATGTTAATGCTTTTTATTTTTTTTTTTTTTTTTTTTTTTTGGTAAATTAAACAAATGTATATGCAGAAAAAGTTTTATTTTCAAACCTTATTCTGACCCTTTCAAAATACAGTTCACTGATTCATCTTCTTTCAACAAAAGTTTCTTTGCAAAAAAAAAACTCAACAAAAAAAACTCAACTGAACAAGTATACAATTCTCGGACATGATCTAGGAATCCATTAAAAATAAACCATCCACTGAGATCCCTCTGAAGGCAGTATAGATGCATCAAAGTGAAGTTTCCTTTATTGTTCCATTTTGTCCTGTTGTCACCAGATTCAAGCGGTACATCAGAAACTGAACACGAATCTGTATTCTGTATCCAGTGTAGACAGCGCCAGTGATTATAATGGGTTCCATTTGCTTTTGACGTGATGCTCGCATTTGGTGTAGGCACCCTATCCACCTTATTTTTCAATGCGGAAGTAAGCTGTTTTCTGGTAATGTGTTAGATGTCCGGTTCATAATCCGCCATAGGGAAATAACGAGAAGAATATCGAAGTGCAGTAAACGGTAAAACAGTTTGCACTACAAACCAGTGTGTTCATAATTAAGATAATACATTAAAATAATATGGTAAGACACACCAGTTTGCAATATCAAGCAGCAAAACGAGCTTTTTGTGCAGCTGAAAATAGCTGGAAGTGGATGAGACCAGAAGCCAGACACAAAATATTTACAAATGGCTGCACCCACTCTTATGGGGAAAAATAAGGTGGATACTGCCAAAGGTCCAGAATGTAAGTATTTATTTATTTATTTTTAATAAACAAGTGATTGTTTAAAATAACAACATTTAAAGCCTTTAAAAAAAGTATTAAATACCTTAAGTAGTGTAATAAAACTCTTAAATATAATTTCAAGAGGTCTTAAATTTGGGGAAGGAAAGACAAGAATCCCGTTATGGATTAAATGCGCTAGTCATTTGAAGCGTACCACACAGACCGTTTATCCATTCGGATCACAGTTCAAACAGCAGCAGAGTGCAAGTTTACTAGAGCAGATGCGTTTACTAGCGAGCACTAAACAGCGCTGTGAGATCCAGAGTGACTCGGCAATTTAAACAGATGAAACAGCGCTGACAAACAGGTGAAACACTGTGTGCAAGGATACAGTCAGAATCATTTACCATGGATTTATTTTATTGTAACATTGCACCATAATATTGCAGCACAAATGTGGGATATATCGATTTTTGTATTATATTATTAATGTAGACATGTATTCAATTTGTTAAAGAGGTCATCCGATGCCCATTTTCCACAAGTTGATATGATTCTTTAGGATCTTAATGAAAAGTCTATAATATACTAATATAATAATATATTTAAGGTTTAATATGTTATTAGATATTGCTCGTTACTAGATATGCATCCACCCACCACAGTCTCACAAAATCTTACGTGACCATGATGTGAGCCCCCACCCACCATTATTACCCCCTGATGTTTTCAAATCCTACAAACACCCCTTATAAACAAAAAAAAAAAAATTGGATGTGTCTGTGTAAAGGATCCGTGCATTTATTGCATTAATAATGTCACTCAAGTCTCTTAATTAAGTACCTTATTTCTTTAGGTATTTATGTATATTTACTGAAGAAGGTAATACATGATCTTGGTAGGCAGTTTAACAACACTGTAGTAAATATTTTTGCATCACAAATCATACCAGCAGACATGCTAATCCAGGACAAATTGGTGCATGCAAAGTCACCGAAATTAAGTATTTGAACCTCATAATTAAATACAAAATGGGTGGAAATTAAAAAAGGTCCACTTTTTGACAATGCTCCCCCTCCGCAAGGCTGGCTACGGGCCTGTCGATGTCTTGCTCTGGAGGTGGTCATGTGCAAACGTATTTGCCCCTGTAATGTCACAGATCTCCCAATATCAAAACAAGCCATTTTGGTCCCTTTTAAACATTATGAGATAAAAATGTAAACATGCGCAAATTAATCATTCACAATAAGATCGATAACATGTATTTAGAAAAAGGAAATTTAATTTCATGCTGACAGAAAAATGCTGATGTCCATTTTTTAAATGGAAACAAAAACAGTAATTGAGCATTCAAAGAGAAAACACATGGATATCCTGTCAGGTGTTTGTGAGTGAGTTTGGAACAGTAACAATGGGCCAAAACAATGACAAGTGATTAGAAGAGATCCTGAGCCAAAAGGTCCCAGTGTTTCCACACACGCTGATGATGCCAGAAAGGGTCTTACGCATGCACTCATCCAGAGTCTTCTCTGCTCAGATATCAGTGTGTGTTTGCTCGGCATTACTTCTGTCCATTCACAGGCTGTAGATAGTCATAGTCTCTCAGTGGAGTCCAGAGCACAAATAACCAGATCAGCAGAGAGTTTAGATGCGATTGTGGGATTGTGTGATCTCAGTGGGCTGGAATGTTTTTAGGGCATCCGTAATGCAGTTTTGGGTGCCACTGATGAATACCTGTGAACTGAGTAAAAACTAAAACTACAATTATTGCATTAAGTTTAGTAAGACAGTTCATGGATAAATGTGCATAGATAAATTTAATAACTGACACATTCAATTGGCTGATTAGGGCTCTATATTTTGGAAGAAACAGCAAATGATTAAAAATTGAATTGTAATTAAAAATTAACTTTTTAAAGCTGTTTAATTTAAAGCTGTTGGTCAGCTTTGTTGACAATTGACTTATGGGTTTTCCCAAATGTAACCATGGACCACAAAACCAGTCATAAGGGTCAGTTTTTTTTTAATTGAACTTGATACATCTAATATGATGTATTATCATCTGAATAAACAAGCTTTCCATTGACGTATGGTTTGTTAGGATAGGAAAATATTTCGCTGAGAAACAACCATTTGAAAATCTGGAATCTGAGGGTGAAAAAAAAAAAAAAAAAAAATCTAAATATTGAGAAAATCACATTTAAAGTTGTCCAAATGAAGTTCTTAGCAATGCATATTACCAATCAAAAATTAAGTTTTGATATATTTACGGCAGGAAATTTACAAAATATCTTCATGGAACATGATCTTTACTTAATATCCTAATGATTTTTGGCATAAAAGAAAAATCGATAATTTTGACCCACATAATGTATTGGTGGCTATTGCTGCAAATATACCCATGTGACTTATGACTGGTTTTGTGGTCCAGGGTCACAAATATATGTTATAAGCGACTCAGTGTGGAGTTTGTGCGGATCAGTCAGCATTTACTGTGAACAAAGTTGGTGAGATGCTGAAAACACTGGCAGACCACATATAAATGAGCACAGTTCGTTATTTATAGTCCCATTGAAGGATCAGAAATAGTGGGCCTATGAAAACCTAAGTTGAAATAGAGTATTTAAAAAAAAAATGGTTCACTTTATGGTTACTGAAGGAGGTTGGTTCATGTGGAGAGTAAACTAAAGTGAGTTTCCAATTTTTTCCAAATTGTTTAGCCTGAAAGTATGATTTGCACTTTAAAGGGGTCATCGGATGCTAAGTTCACTTTTTCATGTTGTTTGAACATTAATGTGTGTTGGCAGAGTACGTACAAATCTACCCTATAATGATAAAAATCCATATAGTGGTTTTTAATTAATCTGTAAAAATATTATCCCCTTTTTCAAATCAAGCCGTTCTCAGATGCCTGTCCGTGTGGCGTCACACCCACAGAGGCCGCTCCCACAATAGTTGATTGACATGAGCTCTTACCTCAGACCAGCTGTCACAGTCCAGTAACTTTCCATGTTATGATGCCAGAGCAGGGATGTAGGTTAGACAAGAATATCTCTGATTGAGCAATTGAGGTCTTGTGTTTCTGGACGTAATAATGAACATAGTGGTCGTCATTTACTCCCGACATCTGAGCCGCTGAAGATGCAGTAGATTACATTTGTTTGTGAATGGAATGCGCCTCCCGATCTACATAAATGTGTCTATGTTCGCGCGAATCATTCATGTTCAAGCTTCACTTACAGCAGAAGTGAGTATAAGGTTTTTTTATGAATCTTTGCGATCGCCTTTCCTTATAACGTGGTAGTTAGGAAGTTTAGCGGCTAATGTAAACAAGATGGTCTTTCCACAGAGAGAAGAGAGGGGCGGGGTGAGCAGAGCTCATTTGCATTTAAAGGAACAACGCCTTAGAATGAGATGATTTTTGCAGAGCTGATTTTGGCAAGGTAAAAAGGGTGTTGTTTTACAAAACCACTGAGAATTTTTAATCAAAGTATATTAGAGACTTTTCATTAAGACCCTAAAGAATCATATCAACTTGTGGAAAATGGGCATCCGATGACCCCTTTAAAAAAAGTGTAATTTTTAGGAAAAACTAGAGTAATTTTTCAACGTTTTTGTTTGTTTGTTTTTCACCCCAATGATTTTAAAATGATTAATTATTTCCAAATAAAGTTAGTGCTTGTGTTCATTTAATACTTTCGATTATGTTTCCTCATGCTTACTGTGTCTAAACCGCTCCAGAATGATCACTGGGAGTTCATGCATGTGCCGTGACCGTCTCAGCCAAAGAACAGGAAAGATGATTGTGATCTGTGCATTTCAGATGGTTTTCCTAAATAATTAATTATTGATAAGCATATTTTCTGAGACCACCCACACCTGAATTCAGTTGTGTCTGCTGGGATTATAATGAACACACATTTATAAGGATATGTAGTTCTGTAGAACATGTAGTTCCAGAAATAATTATTTTATTTGCACTATAAATATTGTTCTGTGTTCATATACAAACTCTTTCTTCACTCAGAGTCCTGACTTTCATCCAAACCATCACACTCTTGTGTGTACCTGGTATTCCCTACATTGTGAGGACCAAATATCCCCACAAGTACAGCAATACCAGTAAATTTTGACCTTGTGGGGACAGTTTTTAGGTCCCCATGAGGAAACAAGTTTATAAGTCATAAAGAATGAAGTGTTTTGAAGTGTTTTGTCTACTGCACAAACTGTATTTTCCATCCTATTACCCTAACCCTACACCTAAACCTACCTCTCACACAAATCTACAGTCATTTTTAGTTTTTAAAACACTTAATTCTGTAAGATTTATGTTTGTTTCTTCATGGGGACCTAAAAAATGTTGGTCCTCATAATGTAGTGAATACCTGTACATACACACACACACACACACACACACACACATTTGTTTTTGTGAATTGTGGGGACTTTCCATAGACTTCTATAGTTTTTATACTGACCAAACGATATTGTCTATCCCCTAACCTAACCCTAACCCTAAACTTACCCCTTACAGTTTGCATTGTTACATTTTCAGATAAACATCATTTACTATTTGTAACAATTTTTTAAAATTGTGGGGACCACAGGTTTTATTTCAGGTTTTACTATTCTTGTGGGGACATTTGGTCCCCACATCTCTGTAACTGTCTATACCCATGTGGAGAAATGGACATCATGAGTTACACGTCATCAGCAGATGATACATTTTAATCAAAGAGAGGGAAAACAAATGTTGCTCTGGTTTCAATACATTTAAACTGATATATGGGTAGCTGACACACTATAAAAAACAATTTGTTGAGTCAACTTAAAATAATTTGTAGCCTGGCTGCCTTAAAATTTTAAGTTCAGTCAACTCAAAAAAAGATTATTGAACTTGAAATGTTAAATTATACTAAGTGACAGCTTAGATATTTGAGTTGAATCAACTTAAAATTTTGAGGCAGCTGGGTTACTTACCCATCTGTTAAGTTTAGCAAACACAAATATCTAAGTTGTTACTTAGTACAACTTAACATTTCAAGTTGACTAAATTTTAAGGCAGTAGGGTAACAAATTATTTTAAGCTGACTCAACAAATTGTGTTTTTTATTTTTTACAGTGCATGAAATAACTCAAACTTTGTGAGCACATTCTGATACACATGAAATACTTTAGTTATTGGTCAGTAACTGTGTTTTATTGGGTTTGAAGTAAACTATGCTGGGAATGTGTTTGTTCCTGTAGGATGTTTATTTCTGTAATGTCCAGGGGAGCAAATATTCAGAGATGAGCCCTGCTTCTGTCTAGGAAAAATACTTTCACTTCATCTGCTTTTCTTCTCCACTCAGCTGGAAAAAATACTTTTGTGAAACCGGTCAGACGAGAACAATAGACTGCATTGGGATAGTGCAAAATATGACTATTAATTATTTTAGAAATGTATTTAATATTTTAAAATTAATGTTTCAAATGATAAAAAATATATTTTCTTTTGAGATCTTTTTTCATGCAAGGCTCCATAAGAATGTATTGCATACAAAAACGTTTGTTAACTTTATCAAATGTTCCTTTTGCCTTTTAAATCAAACATACTACTAAAAAGTTCATCAATAAACTCAAATGTATTTAAGAATTTTTTATAAATGAATCAAATCTTTTTAAAAGAGTATTATTTACGTGCATGAACTTGAAAGATTTAAAGAAAAATGATCTACACTACCGTTCAGAAGTCTCTTCTGCTCACCAGGGCTGCATGGAAACAGTCGTAGCTTTTATTGTTCAAGATTCATGTATTAATAGAAATTTTAAAAGAACAGCATTTATTTGAAATGTAAATTTTTTTTTTGTATCATTATAAATGTTTTTACTGTCACTTTTGATCAGTTTAATGCATCTTTGCTGAATAAAAGTATTCTTTTAATTAAAAAAAACAAAACAAAACTCCAAACTCTTGAACAAGTGATGATGAGAAGGGAAGTTTGACTTTCTTTTAAATATTTTAAAATTTCAGACAAGTGTTTTTTTTTAATTTATTTATTTATTTTAATCAGCAGTGTGTTTTTGGCATTTTATGTGAATTGCTTGGTTAGGTTGTTTAAAGGAGAAGTCCACTTCCAAAACAAAGATTTACATATAATGTACTCGCCCCCTTGTCATCCAAGATGTTCATGTCTTTCTTTCTTCAGTCGTAAAGAAATTGTTTTTTGAGGAAAACATTTCAGGATTTTTCTCCATATAATGGACTGATATGGTGCCCCGATTTTGAACTTTTAAAATACAGTTTAAATGCGGCTTCAAACGATCCCAAATGCGGTTGTAAATGATCCCAGCTGGTGTAACGATAGGTTATTTTAGGTAGGTTTACTTTTTAATGCCAAACGCTTGTCTTGTCTTGCTCTGCCTGACTGCTTTTTTCTGGTTCATGTCAGTTAGGGTATGTCGAAAAACTCCCATCTCATGTTCTCCCTCAACTTCAAAATCGTCCTATATCACTGTTTTACCTTTTTTGTTAAGGGTGTTTGATCTTCTTTGCACGTTCACTTTGCAGGGACTGGGTCAGTACTTCTGCAGCGATGTAGGATGATTTTGAAATGATTTTTGAAGTTGAGGGAGAAAATACGATCAGAGTTTGTCGACATACCCTAACTGTCTTGAGTCAGAATACACAGAGTTCAGGAAGAGTAAGACAAAATAAAAAAAAGTATTTAAATTGTATTTTTCTAATGAAAATAACCGATTCGTTTTGCTAGATAAGAACCTTCTTCCTCGGCTGGGATCATTTAAAGCTGCATTTAAACTGCATTTTGGAAGTTCAGACTCGGGGCACCATATCAGTCCATGATATGGAGAAAAATGCTGAAATGTTTTCCTCAAAAAACATAATTTCTTTACGACTAAAGAAAGAAAGACATGAACATCTTTGTTTTGGAAGTGGACTGCTCCTTTAATGATTTTGGAGATCCTTCTGAGTCCACAGAGCCTGTTGCTCATGGCTTTGATGCGTGCAGCAGTGCAGGGATTGGCCCTGACCTTCATGAATATGAATATGGGATTGGCTCAGGCAGGATGCTCACAGTTTAGGGTGAGTTTGGTGGAAGGGATGGGCGGCACACAAACAGATTCCAGCACAGGGAGACAGTGTGGGTGTGAGACCGTATGTGAGTGAGGAAGAGGAGCAATAAGAGCACAGGCCAACCGCTTGACCACAAGCCAAAAGACTGAAGAAAAGACACAGAGAGAAAGAGAGCTGTGTTACCTGACAGCAGGTGCTCGAGGACAGACCTGAGAGACAGAGCTTCCTGAAGATATTCACCAATCAGTCATGACGTCCAGATCCATTCAGCATGAGATCACGATCCTGAAAGGTACAACTCTAGTCTCATCAGATTTATTGAGCTTTGCTCTGTTCTGTCTTAAGCTCTTTAGTCTCAAGTGTTTGGGAATCCCTTACTAGGAGAATAATGAAAAAGCTTGGGAGGTCAGGTGAAGGTTTAATTCATTGTTACACTGCATTTAATGTCAGATACAGTGCTAATTTTTTCCATGTTAGTGCTGTGAAAGACAAGCAAGAGATATGTTGTCATTGTTTTGGCTGGGCAGGGAGGGGCGTCCGGCTGTGGCATTGTTTTAGAGTGACCGGAAGTTCAGACAGACTGTCTTTCTCTATATATATATATATATATATATATATATATATATATATATATATATATATATATATGTGTGTGTGGAGCTAAAAAGAGCTAAATTTAGGTGATAAAATGGTCCTCAGAGATCAACTAATTATTACAAAACTGCTGAGCCTCAAAAAGGACATGGTGATGGTTAAAAAAATGGGAGATGGGAGGGAAAATTATGTTTCAGTACTTTTGTTTTGGTTTGCAAACTTTTATGATAAAAATATGGGGTGGAGAAAAATTGCAAAGTTTCCTGAGAACACAATAGTTTTGCAAAAGAATGCAAAGTTTCTTGGGAATCTCAGGGGAGCGCAATTGTTTTGCAACAGAATGCAGCTATAGTTGTGATCAACTAGTTGACATATAACATTTTTAAATTAAAAGGCAGCATGAATAAATGACAAAATAATGAAAGAAATCATTACAATGAAAAGTTTCTTTGCAATATTAAAAGTTTACCCTGCAATGAAATCGTGTTCAAATTCATTGATGTCACGCGTAGCTTTGCTGGTTTGCTGAATCTTTTGTTCACAAAACTTTTGTGAATAAAAAAAAATATATTGGAGCAAAATGCAAGTGAGAATGCAATAGTTTTACATGAGAACACAAAGGTTCTCAAAAAAGTAATAGTTTTGTGAGAGAATGCAACTAGTTGCGATTATTTTAATTTTGACTGTATTTTGACATAACCTTCTTACATTGCAATTTCAGCATAAATAAATTTCAAAATAATGAAAAAATCATCGTTAAAAGTTTCTTTGATCAAAAAGTTAGCATTTCAGTAAAGTCATTTTCAAGTGCAGTGGTGGTCATGTTTAACTTTCCAGTGAACTAAGAAGCGGGATGCCCATCTGATTTACTTAGTGGTTTTATGTTGTACTGTTATTTATCTATCCCCGTCATAATCATCTTCGAACTAATGAGGAGACTCAACAGGGTGCAACAGGGAGGGATGTTTAGCATAGAGAGTCCTTGTGCTCCTTGTACATCCATGGTGATCATGCATTTATCACTCATACAAATGCTTGAAGGAGCTGAGATGGGATATTCTGTGAAAATGGGATTTATGTGCAGCAGAAGCTCTAATAGTGTTCTAATGCAGAAATATAGTGGTTTATTTCACATTGTAAATGTCCTGTCAGATCTAATGCATGCTCAGGATGAGCTGCTTTGATCGATGACATCACAAATGCCTGTGTTCACGTCTCCTTGGAGCGTGTGAGGATTCTCATGCTACTTTCCTCATCCCACAAACTTGTGTGAAAACGATTTATCATCCATTTGGTTTATTCTCATCCTTTAAGCTCACATAAGGGCATCTCAGAGCATGGCCAAATTCAGGCTGCGTGAAACCGCCCTGTTACAGAGGAAAGTTCAGTTTTTCCTCAGCAGGCATTCATTATCGAGCGTCTGTGAATCTCGAGCCTCACTGTGAATGTCTTCTTACATATTAAGTCACGTCATAGTGCTAAGATTAAACATGACGGCACATTCCACATGGTTTGCTACTGGCCTTATTCCATTGCCTTGAGCCATCAACCTTGAAATCAGAAATGTTTCTTGAGCAGCAAATCAGCATATTAGAATGATTTCTGAAGGATCATGTGACACTGAAGACTGGAGTAATGATGCTGAAAAGTCAGCTTTGATCACAGCAATCAATAAACTATATTCACAGTGAAAACAGCTATTTTAAATGGTTATATTTCACAATATGACTGTTTTATGTTTTTTTTGGTCAAACAAATGCAGCCTTGGAGCAGAAGAGACTTTTGCATTATGCAAAAATGCTTAGTTACTAGAGGAAGTTGCAGTGATTGCAGAAGGAAATCTGATGGGTCCCTATGGATATTGAGCTGAACATATTTACAGATCAACAGCTTCTGTGGTTACTAAAATCTACAGTGATGTCTATAATGTTTTCATAGGGTGTTGCTATTTCTTGCCCCTCTTACACACAGTCACACACACTGCTTGCTCACGTCCCTTGTCATTGGCACTGACTCACGCTACCAGACATAGCAGGTCTCTCATAGCGGGAGGGAATCCCAGGGCTTTCCTGTAAGTTTGCATTGGGAAGTCCACATTCTTTGACTTCCTGTTCGCTAATCCCAATGGCTGTGCCCAGCCCTGTTTTCCACAGCGTCATGCTCCCTGATGAAGCCCACAGATGAATGCATGAGTGCATGGGTTCACTTGTTGCACCAAAAGATGTATTGCGCTCAATTGTTCAGCAGTGCAGTTTTCCATCTGATGATGGCTGTTTTTTGAAATCCTGAAGACTTTACTCTTTCTATAATCCTGAAAATGCTACCTGTGTATGGTACTACTAGTCTCAGTGGCAGTTGAATGGCTCAGCTGGTGAATTCTAGGTTTAGGTTCTACTATCTTTGCACGTTGGTCCTCAGTTCCACATATGTGACCCTGGACCACAAAACCAGTCATAAGGGTCAATTTTAAATTGAGATTTATATGAATAAATAAGCTTTCCATTGATGTATGGTTTGTTAGGATAGGACAATATTTGGCCGAGATACAATTATTTGAATATCTGAAACCTGAAGGTGCAAAAAAATCAAATCGCCTTTAAAGTTGTCCAAATGGAGTTCTTAGCAATGCATATTACTAATCAAAAATTATGTTTTGATACCTTTACGGCAGTTAATTTGCAAAATATCTTCACGGAACATGATCTTTACTCAATATCCGAATGATTTTTGCATAAAAGAAAAATCAATAATTTTGACCCATTGTATTGATGGCTATTGCTACAAATATTACTGTGCTACTTAAGAAAGACTGGTTTTGTGGTCCAGCATCACATATAGGCTTTTTTGAGCCAATCACCTGGACCTGAGCAAATTTCATGTGACAAATCACTCTGGAAACTAACACTTATTGGTTGATGACGCCACATGAACATGTTCAGCATTTGTGTTACCTTCTTCGGTAACACTTTATTTAAAGGTGTCCATAATACAGAGTAATTACCTAATTAAGTACTTAGTAGTAGCTGTTGTACTTGCATGAAACAAAATGTACTTACCCTGTAACTAAGTTATGGAACAGCTTGTAATTACAGTTTGTAATTATGTAGATGTAATAGGCAGCTACTGTTACACTTATGTAACAGGCTGAGTCTGTTACACAGCTACTTGTACACATTACATATATTTAAGCTGTGTACTGGTGGGTCACATCAAACTAAGGTGCATCTGGATAAGGTGTACAGTATAGATACAAATGAAGTACACTTAAGAATAATCTTGATACACTTTATTTTAAGTAGCTTATGTCTGTGTACTTACATTTTTAAATACGTTGTATAAAGTGTGCAACACATACAGTCATGTGAAAAAGTTAGGACACCCTACTGAATTACATGGTTTTCTGTATCAGGACATCATAAAAAAAAAACAAAAAAAAAAAACTGGTCTTTGGCTGGTCTTAAAATTTCGAAAATAAAACCTCAGATGAACAACAACACATGACAAATTACACCGTGTCATTATTTACTGAACAAAAATAAAGCCAAAATGGAAAAGCTGTGTGTGACAAAGTTAGGACACCCTTATACTGTTAACATTGGAATTAAGAGGGTAAATAACAGTCAGGCACTGCTAATCAAATACCTTTTGATTAACTGATCATCAGTAAGTCTGAGCGCCTCTATAAAAGCATAAGCTTTGGCAGTTTGCAGGTCTGAAGCCTTCAGGTGTGTGTTAACACAATGCCAAGTAGGTAAGACATCAGCAATCATCTTAGAGAAGCAATTGTTGCTGCCATCAATCTGCGAAGAGTAATACGGCCATTTCCAAACAATTTGAAGTTTATTCACAAGTTGAAGACATTTAAAACAGACGCCTCTCCTTCCAGGAGTGTAAAGCTCAGAGAAATGGCAGACAACTTAAGAACTACACCTCAGACTCTACAGGCCTCAGTTAACATGTTAAATGATAAAGTTCATGACAATACCATTAGAAAAATATGGGACAAAAATGGCGTGTTTGGAAGGCTTGGCAGAAGAAAGCCTCTTCTATCTAAAAAACATTGCAGCACAGTTTAGGTCTGCAAAAATGCATCTGAACAAAACACAAGTCTTCTAGAATAATGTCCTTCGAACAGACGAGATGTTTGGCCATAATACACAGCGCCAAGTTTGGTGAAAACCTAAAGAGCATATCAGCACAAACACCTCATACCAAAAGACAAGCATGCTGGAGGAGGGCTGATCATTTTGGGCTTGTTTTGTAGCCACAGGACCTGGGCACCTCACAGTCATTGAGTTGGCCATGAACTCCTCTGTATATCAAAGTATTCTAGAGTCAAATGTGAGGGCATCTGTCCGACATCTAAAGTTGGGCCAAAATTGGGTCATGCAACAGGACAATGATCCTAAACACACCAGCAAATCTACAACAGAATGGCTGAAAAGAAAAGAATCAAGGTGTTGCAGTAGCCCAGTCCAAGTCCAGAGCTCATCCTGACTCTCATGCTGTGGTGAGAGCTGTGCATAAGCAGATGCCCACAAACCTCAATAAACTGGAGCAACGTTGAAAAGAAGAGTGGTCCAAATTCCTCCAGAACGATGTGAGAGACTGATGAAGTCACACAGAAAATGAATGCTTCAAGTTATTGCTGCTAAAAGTGGATCTACAGGCAGTTGAATTATAGGGTGTCCTAACTTTGTCACACATGACCTTTCCCTCTTGGCTGTATATTTGTTAAATAAATAATGACACTGTGTGATATGTCTTGTGGTGATGTTTATCCGAGGATTTATTTTCCAAATTTTAAGACCTGCCAAAGACGAGATAATTTTTTATTATGTCCTGATACAGAAAGCCATGGAATTCAATAGGGTGGAATAGGGTGTCCTAACCTTTTCACATGACTGTATGTAACAGTCTTTTGGTTACATATGTAGCTGTGTAACAGACTCTGTCTGTTACATATGTGTAACAGCTGCCTATTACATCTACATAATTACAAACTGTAATTATAGGCTGTTCCATAACTTAGTTACACGGTACATTTTGTTTCATGTAAGTACAGCGGCTACTACTAAGTAATTATGACACCTTAAAATAAAGTGTTACCCATTCTTCTTGTTCACAAATAAATTGGTCATAAATGTATGTATTTACATAAAACAAGTTACTGCCAATATGTCTGAAAGACAAGCTTACAGTATGTTTTATAAAATGTTCCATTTGGTCACACAAACTGTTTTAAAGGTCGATTGAACTTGAATTTGGAAAATGTTGGCATGCATAATTTAAACAATGCCAGTTTTTAAAGCATTTAGCATGAGCAATATTTGTTATTCATTAGTTGATTTAGCTAATGTATTGTTTTTCATTATTTTGTTATGACAGAGTTATGTTTGAAGTCACTATTATGTGTGATTCAAGTGATTTCATGTTCTCTTTAACAATTGCGAAAGTTCTGCATCAGTGTTAATGTTAATGCCCAGCTTAACTTAAATATCCACGCTTAGTAAGTAGAAACAATATTTTCGAGCTTGTAGAGCTATTTATATTATGTCTTTACTTTAAATAAGTTGATGTGTTTAGTCCTGAAACTGGTTTGATTGTTCAAACCATATATAAATACTGGTAATTCTCACCTTGAACTCATTTTTATACAGTTTAATTCTGTTAAGTCACGCTTAATAAAAAAGACACGTTTTGTATCAGAATGATAGTTGCTTATATAATTAGAGGCTCACAGGACCCGCTAATCAAACCCTGAGTCCTTTCTAGGTAACAGTCTCTCTGGTGGTCTTGGGTCTGAAGCACAATGTAATTAAATCGCTGTTCTTGGTAAACAAGTAGTGATGTTGTGCAGGCTTTCTTGGACGGACACTGTGGTTAGTATTCAGTGGGTTGAGTTGGCAGCTGTATTCGCCTCCAAGAGTCAGTCGTGCCAGCTTCAAACTGACATCAGTCTCGTACGTCTTCATTTGTTCTCTTGTCCAGTGGCCTAGTTGAGTCTGAGTTTCCTCAGTTGTTGTTACTCTGCTGTAAATCCTTAGTCATGACCACTCCACAAAAAACACTTTATTCTTGCATGAATTTCCAGATTGTGATGAATCTAATATTGTTCATGAAATTCATAAGTTTATAAAATTAATCATTTAAATTACAACTTAGCAGGGTTATTATTGTTAACTGAAACTATTAAAAAAAGTTAATAAAAATAAAGGAGAAATAAAATGTAAATGTAAATATTAGATAAAAAACTTAAACTAAAAGAAAAAAATAAAAATAAAATGAAAATTGAAATACTAAGAAATTAAACCTAAACAGTAACATCTAAAAAAAAAAAAATAAATAAATAAAAAAAATAATAAATTTATTTATTTAATTAGTTATTTAGTTAGTTAGTCCTAACCTGCTGAAAACACAACAATGAACAACCAGGTGTTTTGTTACTTGATCAGATTTTTCACATCACTCTGGGTATCTCCTAGCACACTTTAAGCTAGTGATGATGCAGTTTAATCTGTCACTAATAAAGAGTCAGAAACGGTTTAGTTTTGTTCTGCTGCACGGGGAAAACATCGCCCTCTTCTGCTCCGACGGCTCACCTCCCTTGACATTAACAGCATAATCAGCAGCGTTCGAGACTGCAGAGAACCGCGCTAAACACACTACACAAAATACAATGTTAAAAGCTCAGTTTTGTTCACATGTATGCGTTTGAGAGAACTCCTTCATACGTGTGTGTCTGTGTGTTTAGTCTGTTGACTCTGAGCTCAAAGAGGTTCATAACAAAGGCAGGAAGACAGCATGGGGAGCATGTGAAGATTTACAGATGTGTTTACTTGTGTGGAATCTGTTCTTTCGAGATGAAAGACCCACTGTTGTGTTTGCAGAGTAGGAGTTTTTCATATTTGTGAGTTTTTTTGGCTGTTTTTGTTGTTCTGTTGTAATGGGTCTTGTTGCCGGTAGCATAAACTACCGTTTAAAAGTTTGGGGTCAGTAAGATTTTTTTAATATTATTTTAAAGACATTAACACTTTTATTCAGTAAGGATGCATTCAATTGACGGATGCATTCAAAGTGACGATAGACTTTTATAATGTTACAAAAAATGTCTGTTTCTATAATGATAATCATCAGAAATGTTTGTTGAGCAGCAAATCAGCATATTAGAATGATTTCTGAAGGATCATGTGACACTGAAGACTGGAGTAATGATGCTGAAAATGCAGCATTTTATCACAGAAATCAATTACATTTTAACAGATATTCACACACAAAGCAGCTATTTTAAATAGTAATAATATTTCACAATATTACTGATTTTACAGTGTTTTTGACCAAATAAATGCAGGCTAGATGGGCAGAAGAGACTTCCTTCAAAAACATTATGCTTGTGTTGTGTGTTCTATGTGCTAAAAAAAGTAATAACAGTTTGTAATAACATTACGGTGTGAAAAAGATCACTGAATTTCTATTTGAAGTTAGCTATTCCTTTAAAGTGATATATTCTTTCCACCTTTACATTTAGGATTTGGTTCAGAGTTCACTTATGATTAACCCTTTAAATATGTGTTGAATGTATTCCATTGTTAATGTGGCCTCTTCTAAATCACACTGGATACAGACACAACAAAACATTTTTTAGTCATCAGTAATGCTCTGGAGTCATTCATTTTTACTGAGATTGTAATCCATAGTAAATTACACATTCCTGAGTAATGTAATGCTTAGATTATAACCCTACAGTCAGAGAAAGGAGAAAGTAGTAATTACAGAAGCATCATCAAGTGCTTTGTGAAGAAAGCCGCTCTCATTAATTGTGTGAAATGTCTGCTATAGATGGGAAACAGTGTAAAAATTAAACTAGTGAGTTTGAGGGTATGTTTGGGCTGTTTTCACCCTGTTCTCAAAAGCAGAGACAGGCCTTGAACTATGAGGTTTCCAACGAGCCATTTTTAATGTTTGATTCTGCCAGCAGCCAACTATCAGAGGCTCTCATTCACTCAGACACAACTGTGTGTTGTTTATTTGTTCTGATTTCTGAGGCCACACAGGCTGTTTCTGACACTAAGCAGTGTTTACCGCAGTTGTTCACTGGTACTGCGTTAGTCACTCTGTTGCTGATACGACTCTGTCTGGATTCTCAGCGACAGACAGACCAGATAAATCACCAGCACAGCTAATTTTAACTAGTTTCCCTCTAGTTCTATGGCATTTTAGGGGGATGTTTAGTGGAAAGACACATTTTAATCAGTATTTTACCTCAGTTGTGATATTGTTAAACAAAAATGATCAAAAATGATCAAAAATGTTTGATTTGATGTTTGAAAATTATTGAACAAATATTCACTTCCATTCCAATGTTGTTGTGTGTGTGTGTTTTTTTTTTTTTTTTTTTTTTTTTTTTTAATATAATTTTGAAAGAAATCTCTTTTTTGTCATCAAGGCTGCATTTTTTTTTTTTTGCAATAGCAGCAATATTGTAGAAAATTATTATAATTTAAAATAGCTGTATTTTACGTGAATATCTGTTAAAATGTAATTTATTTCTGTGATCAGAGATGGATTTTCAGCATCATTACTCCAGTCTTCAGTGTCACATGATCCTTCAGAAATCATTCTAATATGCTGATTTGCTGCTCAACAAACATTTCTGATTATTATCAATGTTATTATTGATTATTGATTATTATCAACAGTTGTGCTGCCCAATATTTTTGTGGAAACTTTGATACATTTTATTTTTCATCAATTTTCATCATTTTTTTTGATTTTTTAAAAAAAAAAAAAAAAAACAGCATTTATTCGTAATCTTTGTAACATTATAAATGTCTTTACTGTCACTTTTGAATGACTTAATCCATCTTTTCTGAAAAAAAGTATTAATTTATACAAAAATAAAAAAATAAATAAAAATACTCACCCCAAACATTTGAATGGATTTGTAAACAAATGAAAAATCTTCAGTTTATCTTTTGGAATTATAAAAATTGATTAATTCAGTTGCAAAAATATTACCTGTTTGATTTATGTATGACTGACAACTATGCATCACATTAAGTTTATAAATTAGTTTGGAAATGATATATGCAATTGTTTTGGCCTAAATATTTTTTTAACTGCATACACCACTGTTCAAAAGTTTGGGAAACAAAGATTTCATATTTCTCATGAATTTGAAAACTTCTTTATCTAAAGGCATCTCATTAAATTTTTGAATATTATTTTTGATAGCAAAATGAAATATTACTTAGTTTCTTTAAAAAGTAGCATTTTAATTTACAGTTATTTTTAAAGCTGTATGGACAGAATCTGTGACATGTTGTCTATTAACAATGGAAATGATTAAAGACAAAAAAACAACAACATGTTGGCACTCACTGTGAGAGTCTGTGAAGCCACGTATTGCATCTCTATAATACATTGTATTTCTAGCTGTTGTTTTGTAATTGATTTCTCAGGGTGTGTTGCTGATTAGGATGGTGGTAAAGTACTGTTTGTTAGTTTAGTGATTTATCAAATGATTATGGGTCCTTAAAGATATGAGAAGTAAATACTTTCATTCATTCCTCTGGTAATGTTAATGAATCACAGGGATAATGATCTGTTTTATGGTTTTATTTCTTTCTAGTCTATTTGTCCCTCACATCACGTGCTCTGTGTCTTAAAGCAGCAACATTAATATAGGAAACCACGTTAAACACTAATTTTTTGCGACGCAGAAATGACACATCTGACCTTTCACTGAATGCATTGCTGTGTGCGATCCCCTTTGTGTGTGTGTGAGATGGGATACACGCACCGCTTTAAACCAGAGTTGCATTTCAACAAAGGCCGTGGAGCTGTAGTGGAGGTTTATTGCCGTTTTACTGATACACCCTCTTTTCTACAAAGAGGCTCTCAGCCAGTGGTAGTGTGGGAATATCTGCACTCACCTGGTGGGAGGAGAAACGCTTCCACCTGGAGCTCTGGAAAACGACACGCGATACAACGAGACAGAGAAGTTGTCGAAGGAAAACAACATTCAGCTGAGCGAAAAGAAAACATAAATAAAAACAGTTGGCGCTGCTGTAGGCAGTTCCTCCTTGCCACGCTGCGGGATGGATTTGTACTCCTCCAGTAAAGGTAGGAGACGCTTGTATTCGGTGACAGGGTGGACCTGTAGACAGCAGGTGTAAGACGCTGACTGGCCAGTGAAGCACAGATAACACATTCATGGGTGTCATATGAGAGTCAAAGTAAAGTGGAGTGGCTTTGGTTTCGAACAAATGCCTTGTCAGAAAGATTCATTGTTAGACTAGTTACAGTACAAGAACTTAGTACGGCGTTATTCATCAACACAATAATGTGCTGTGAGAATATAAGTGTTAGATTGATTTCTGTTCTGTATGAAGTTCATAAAAATGTATTTGTTCTGTTTAAACAGTAAAGCACCAATAAGAATGTTGAGAATTTGGAAGTAATAACCATTGGGGTCAGTTTTTAATTAAAAATTTAGGTCAGTTGACAACAAACACGCTCTCGTTTAATGTTTAGGACATTTTGTCATTTTATCATTTTTTTATTCAAGCTATGTATATGCAGTATATAGATGCCGTTTAAACGTACCTTAAAAAAAAAGAAATGCTTTTATGTATTTGATGTATTTATTTATTAATATATATATTAATATAGTTACGTATTCAAATTGCATATAGTGTTTCTACCCATTTGGGTTTACACCGTTTTAGCATAAACAAACTAATAAAATTAATTGTGATGCATATTTGTCAGGCAAAATGTGTTTAAAATACAAAATTTATATTTACTAATTGAATATTGCTTGTTTTATAAAAATTGCTAGCTGTATTTTAACCATTTTTGTAATTTGTAAACTGAATATGTTTAATTTTTACAATAAATCTGAAAATATGATTACTTAAATACAATTAAATAGATGCCAATAGTTATTAATAATGTATGCTTCTTTTTTTTCTTTCTTTTCTTTGTGCAAAAATCTTACCTGTTTGATTTATGTATGACTGACAAATATGCATCACACTAAGATTGCTAGTTTGTTTATATGCAATTTTATATGCAATCCAAATGCATAAATCTTACATTTAGGCCGGGAAGCTCATACACCCCCGTTCAAATGTTTGTGAAACAAAAGTTAAGATTTCATTTTTCTCATGTAGTTGAAAACCTGTTGATCTAAAGGCTTCTGCTTGGTAACACTTTATTTTGATAGTCCACTTTAGACTTTCTGCTAACAGTAAGTAACTTTGAAAATGCATGCCAACTAGTCATTAGAGTATTAGTAGACTGTCTGCTTAATATCTTCTAACACTCTTCTAAACTTTGCAAGTATATGTCAATCTTTTCTACTAACCCTAAACCTAACCTAACAGTCTGCTCTGAGAGTTAGTAGACATGTAGTTGCAAATTAATGAGAATTAGTTGACATGTAGTTGCAAAGTTACTTACATAAGTAGAATGTCTAAAGTAGACTATCAAAATAAAGATAGTCCTTAGATCCTTAAATTTAGGTTTGTTGGCAAAATGAAATTTTACTTACAGTAACAGTTTCTTTAAGAAGTAGCATTTTAATTAAAAGGAGACCTATTATGCCCCTTTTTACAATATGTAATATAAGTCTCAGGTGTCCCTAGAATCTGTGAAGTTTCAGCTCACAGATCAGTTATTATCATTTTGAAAATGCCTATTTTGAGTGGAAGCAGAAACGCACTGTTTTGGTTTTGATTATCATGTCTATTGTGCTGAAATCAAGCGTTTAAACCATATTAGTTTAAATATCAGTACTAAACTCTTTCACGTCTTATTGCGCTTAAACTGTCAGATACACACAAGTTTATGTTAAAAACACACAGGAGTTACAAACACAGTCAGTTATGTCTGTGAAGCGAAACAGTTGGGAAAAATGTGCATGTTTATATTAGATCTGTGTGGCAGCAGCGTAATATACAGTAAATAAATCAATAAATCCACTGCTCTCCTGTCTCCTTTGAGGCTTAATAGTTGTTGCACCATGGATGGAAAAGTGCAGATTAAAGGAGAAGTCCACTTCCAGAACAAAAATTGACAGATAATGTACTCACCCCCTTGTCATCCAAGATGTTCATGTCTTTTTTCTTCAGCTGTAAAGAAATTGTTTTTTGAGTTTTTTCTCATTTTTCTCCATATAATGGACTGATATGGTGCCCCGAGTTTGAACTTCCAAAATGCAGTTTAAATGCGGCTTTAAATGATCCCAAATGTGGTTGTAAACGATCCCAGCCAAGGAAGAAGGGTCTTATCTGGTGAAACGATAGGTTGTTTTCATTAAAAAAATACAATTTATATACTTTTTAATCTCAAATGCTCGTCTTGTCTTGCTCTGCCTGAACTCTGTGTATTCTGACTCAAGTTTCTCCTTCAACTTCAAAACTCATTTCATAATCATCCTACATTGCTGCAGAAGTACCGACCCAGTCTTTGCAAAGTGAACACGCAAACAAGATCAAACACCCTTAACAAAAAAGGTAAAACAGTGACATAGGACGATTTTAAAGTTGAGGGAGAACATGAGATGGGAGATTTTTTTCGGCATACCCTAACTGACATGAACCGGAAAAAAAAAGTTCAGGCAGAGTGAGACAAGATGAGTGTATGACATTAAAAGATATTTAAATGTTATTATTTTTATGAAAATAACCAATCGTTACGCTAGATAAGACCCTTCTTCCTCTGCTGGGATCGTTTACAACCGCATTTAAACTGAATTTGGAAGTTCAAACTCGGGGCACCATATCAGTCCATTATATGGAGAAAAGTCCTGAAATGTTTCCCTCAAAAAACATAATTTCTTTACGGCTGAAGAAAGAAAGACATGAACATCATGGATGACAAGGGGGTGAGTAAATTATCTGTCAATTTTTGTTCTGGAAGTGGACATCTCCTTTAAGGGGCGGTAATATTATAATAAGATCCCCTTTCTACATCATCGGGGGAGCGAAATCTGACCAGCTCACTTTTTTTCACATGCTTGCAGAAAAAGGCTTATCAAAACAAAGCTACTGGGTTGTCTTTTTTGACATTTTCAGTGTTGGTAGATGCACTGGGGATGCGATTTATAGCACTTTAACACAGAAAAATTAATGTTTTTCATGACTGTATCAGTGTGCTTGCAGACGTTTGACTGGTAGTGATCTCCAGTGATGCATTTAAACAGGTGGACATATACAGATATGAATGGAGTACGTGCAGACCCGCACACCCCCACATACTGTATGAACTCACACACTCTCACACACAACATCTATAATGGATGTTGTTTATAAGAAAATGACCAGAGTCATTACAGCTGAACTCTCTGTTCTGTGGTTGTGTGGCATTTCGGAAATGAATCGTCTGTCAGAAGAGCCTCCGTAGTGTCTGTGACGAACTAAAGCTCTCTGTTCTGCTCTGACATCTCATTCTGAGCCCAAGAGCTCGCTGACATTCAGTCAATGCCATGTAAAGCTCCATGAGCTTATGGAAATATTCAGAGGAAAGGTCTCGTGTTTAATGCCAATGCCAGCTCACTGTTCAAAGGCCTCGCGTACATTGATAGTGAATATGTCCCTCTGTGACCTTCCGTGTCTGCTAGTTTCCCATCTGTGGTCCTGTCACCAAAACACGCCTAAGGATTGGACGGAAGGATTTTTCAGTGTTTGAGGATGTTTGTGTTCATAACAGAGTACATAAGGAAAGACTGCAATATGTAGAGAATATGTAGAGCCTCAACAGACTATACTTTATTCTTCTTATTACATGGCAAACAAAAATAAACAAATAAATAAATATTAAATATTATTGTATGATTATCTTATGTGAGAATAGAGCATTCAATGGTATGAGAGACATAATTATTACAGCTACATATGAATTTTGTTTTAAATTACAGTAAATTATACAGTTTATCTTCGTTCTATAATGAATCATAGTTATTTCTGAGAGATGTGCCATAATAATACTTCTGGTATTGTAAGCTTTAAGCTTTTATGCAGCATTTATCTTATAGATAAATAAGTGCCTGTGTTGGTTAGTGTATATATATGTATATGTATATTATTATTATTATTATTTTTCTCTCTCTCTCCCTCTTTGTTTATTACAGAATTAATAGAAGGCCTCTAACACTAGCTCGCTTTTTCTTTTTTTAAATTTTATCTGTTTTCTTTTTATTTATTATATAATTTAAAAAACTTGCTACGTGTACTGGGTTAGGCTAACTGAGACTTGTAATAGCACTTGCATGCTATTGTTCTTTGCTTCCATTGTCCTTTTTTGTAAGTCGCTTCGGATAAAAGCATCTGCTAAATGTCTAAATGTAATATATATTATACTGTTTTTATGTGCATGTGATACTGTTCAAAAGTTTGTGGTTAGAATGATTTTTTTTTTTATTATTATTAATTCTTTTTTAATTATTATTCAAACTTTTTAAATCAAGGATGCATTCAATTGACCAAAAGTGAAATCAAAGTAATTTATAATGTTACAGAAGATTTCTATTTAAAATAAATACTGCCCTTTTCAAATTTCATCCTGAAATCCTGGAGATAAAATGTAAAAATAAAATGTATCACGGTTTCCACAAAAATATTTAGGAGCACAACTGTTTTCAACACTGCTAATAATCAGAAATGTTTGTTGAGCAGCAAATCAGCATATTAGAATGATTTCTGAAGGATCATGTGACACTGAAGACTGAAAATTCAGCTTTGATCACAGAGATATATTATGTTTCATGATATATTCACACAGAAAATAGTCCTTTAAAATTGCAATATTATTTCACATTGTTACTGTATTTTTAATCAAATGAATACAAAAACCTTAAAACTTATCGACCCCAAACTTTTGTACAGTAGTTTACATGCAATAGGCACATATGGATAGAGATGGTTTCTAACATAAATGTTGATTATTTATTGATTAATCATACGTGTTTGATAAAATGGCATAGACTTATGAGTGTGTCAAACAGTCCCTCATCTGTAAATATGTGCTGTTGTCTGTGTCTGTTCTCAGTAACACTCAACTCTCAGCAGGTGGCAGTGTTTGAAAACTCATTTGTTCTGCACTGAAAGGCGTGTGTTCTTTCATTCAGTTGTAATAAATCTCTCTGTGTCTGTGACATCGATATTAATTTTCCCTGAGGCCTGTGTTAACAGAGTGCAGTACTGGCACAAACGTCCTACAAAGTGGATCTCAGTGTTGAATCTATTGTAATCAGATGCCGTATATCCACAGGCTGTGAACTAATGCCATTGTTCTCTCTCTGTTTGTCTTTTCCAGGTGAGTTGCAGCGCTTTTCCCTTCATTTTGCTGTTCTGATGAGCTGGAACAACATGCAGCAGAGCTGTAGATGTTTTCACCACGAGTATTACACACCATGACTCTCATAAGTTCTAGAAAACAACTTGCAGCTCCATTTTTACACTCCACTGAGCTCAGAAAATACTCAAAGGTGGTAGCTTTCATAGACTGTTCTCCATAACAGTTGGGTAACTGTACAGATGGATGTAATCGGCTGTAGTTCTGGGTGTTAGCGAGCGTGGGTGTGGTAGGGCTCTTTTGTAGCGATGGACATTGTTCTCCAGCACATACAGGTTCAAGGCCTTTGCTCTCACAGCTGTCTTTGAAAACCGGGTCATAATCATCTCATCCGCTGGGTGTACTGTCAGCCTACGGTGTGTAAAGAGCAGCCAGGTACATTGTTGCATTAGATGATATGCCTTTCACTTTCTAGGGTGGAGTTTATTTTCATTGTTCTCTAAAGAAATCAAACCTTCTTTACACTTTCTGTGTTGTAACCTGAGATGGCGGCACACAAATACACACACACACACACACACACCCATCCATACACATGCTATGTGATGTCAGGTTTGGATTATGCTATCATGTTTTCTTACTAGTTTTATGGCTTCAGCTGTGTTTGTTCACAGGCCAGGTTTGTTTCACTTTTTGTTTGAAACATTTTCTTGGCTTGATAGTAAAACTTATGGAAGTTTGTTTCCGCCACAGGCTATATTAAAACAATAATAATTGTGACTTTTTAAACTCACAATTCAGACATTTTTCTTGAAGCTCTGAGAAGAAAGTCAGAATTGCAAGTTATAATGTTTGAATTGTGAGGTAGAAATGCAGAATCTCGCAGTTCTAAGAAAAATGTCTAAATTGCAAGATATAGTCAGAATTGCAAGATAACAATTGTGAGTGTAACACTTAGAATTGATTAAAAAGTGATTAAAAAGTAGCAATTAACTTTTTTTTTTTTTTTTTTTTTTAATCTTATGGTAGAAACAAGCTTCCATGCATAAAGCTGCAATGTTTAGACTGCCACAGTACCTAATTATAATTTGCATATTGTATTATTTGTTTGTGTGCAACAGTGCCATTTGCAAAGTGAATGCACACTTGTAATTCTATAGTGTTGTGCTAAAACATCACACAATTTCAGGTGTGTAAGTTAATTCTGAGGGACAAATACAGTGCAAATAGTGTTTCTATACAGAAATGAAACTTTTTGTGTGTGTGCGATATGACATCCACGCAGACAGGTGTCACTATAGAGCCCAAAACACTGTCATACTGACAGAACAAGAGTTAGTAAAAATTACTGCTGCTCACTTTTGCATTTTTTTTCCATTCATTTTTGTTCCATTCATTTAAAAAGAAGATTTTGTTAAAGCATTATAAGCCATGAACCAAACTAATGAGCTTTAAAGGAACACTCCACTTTTTTTTGAAATAGGCTCATTTTCCAACTCCCCTAGACTTATACAGATGTGTTTTACCATTTTTGAATCCATTCAGCCGATTGCCGGGTCTGGTGGTAGCACTTTTAGCATAGCTTAGCATAAATCATTGAATCCGATTAGACCATTTGCATCTCACTATAAAATGACTAAAGCGTTTCGATATTTTTCCTATTTAAAACTTGACTCTTCTGTAGTTGCATCGTGTACTAAGACTGGCGGAAAATGAAAAGTTGTGATTTTATAGGCCGGACTGAGAGTATAGTTCCTAGCCATATCGGCCTATAAAATCGCAACTTTTCATTCACTTTTCATTCTTCGGATTCAATGATTTATGCTAAGCTATGCTAAAAGTGCTACCGCCAGACCCGGCGATCGGCTGAATGGATTCAAAAACGGTAAAACACATCTGTATAACTCTAGGGGAGTTAGAAAATGAGCCTATTTTAAAAAAAAAAGTGGAGTGTTCCTTTAAGGTTAATTGCAGCATTACAAACTTTGATTTGAAGCTAAAAATTATTTGATAATAGGACAAAAAGAGAAAAGGTACAAGACTCGGCAAAGAACCACAATCCCAAAAAAGCACTGCGGTTGACAATCAAATTTAAAACACTTAAGAAATATAAAACTATGTATTTGAAGTTTTTGACTATAGAAACAATATATTTTTGCTTATTGCAAAATATGCATATATATGTATACTGTATAGAGAGAGAGAGAGAGAGAGAGAGAGAGTTTTTCTGTGAGGAATTATGGTTAATGCAGTTTTTCACTACTAATTCAGCTGTTATGTTTAAAAAAAAAAAAAAAATATTGCAAACATATGGCTTCAACAATCATCGATTAACACCTTCAGAGCTCACAGCAATGTCTGTTATTAAAGATTTATAAATTATTGGTAAAAATCATTTCCCTATGCAGAAAATGAATGGGAATTTTCTTCTGGAAGCTGACTGTTGTTCTCTATAGTGACTAAAGATTGTGTTTGCCATAGCATACTACAATACTGCTCTATTAGAAATAGTAAGTAGTATGCTATTCTGAATTCAGCTTGTGTGTTTGTACAGAAGATGTCGCCTTTTTTTATCAGATGAAAACTGTGCTTTTAAAACCAAAATGTCAGAAGGAATGAATGTCAGTAGGAAAATCTGCCCTACTGTATACGACCTGCATGAAGGCACATTTGGGCAGCTTTGTGAAGTTCCTCGCAGCCTTAGCGAGGACTTTTACCACATAACAGTGGACTAAGGGAGAAATGACCACACAGCTCCTGGTATGAGATATCAGCCTTTGTTTATGTTTTGCTGAGCTCTGTTGTGTGGGAATCAAAGGCTTTGGCGTGCCGCGCCGCACCCGTCCCGCCGCACAGATCCTGACATTCAGCTGCTCTGTAGCGCTGGGTGGGGAGCGTGACTTCCCAGTGTTCACTTGGGTGTGCAAGGGAATCCTTCCATGCAGGATGAGACAAAAACAAAAACTGGCTTACTGAAAGTAACACAGTGTGCTTTGAGTTTATGAGTTACGGGGAGATCATAAAATACTCCGCATTCTTTGACTTGGGCAAGCTTTTGGATTGATTCACTGGAGGAATGTAGCCTAGATTAGACCCTTCTAGAAGAGATTTGCCTCAGCTGTGAGATAGATAGTGATATCACAGGAACTGACATAAAGGGCCGCCACTATCAGTCGTTTTCTTTATTTATGATATGATATGTTTTTGAGCATCTCATCGAGATAACTGATGCATGATGTGGTCTGATAACTAAACACAGGTGCTGAATATATGATGCAACTCTGATGTGTTTACTTTAATCAATGAATAGGTTTTTAGGTAAAATATTAATAAACATGATATATGTAGTGAATGTTTTTTTTTTTTTTTGGAGCTGCTTCCACATAGTTACTGTTAATGCTGTTGCAAGTATTTTCACTCCTACTCATAAGTTTGAAAGCAGTAATATTTTTAGGCTTTTTTAAAGTTTCATTGACTCACAGAGGCTGCATTTATTTGATTAAAACACAATAAAAAACTGTAATATTGTGAAATATTATTACAATTAAAAATTTCAAATCTATGAAAAATGTAATTTATTTCCGTGATCAGAGCTGAATTTTCAGCATCATTACTCCAGTCTTCAGTGTCACATGATCCTTCAGAAATCATTCTGATTTGCTGCTCAAGAATCATTTCTGATTATTATCAGTGTTGAAAACAGTTGCGCTGCTTCATATTTTTGTGGAGACTGTAATCATTTTTTTTTTTTTTTTTTTTCACGGTTCATTGAATAGAAAGTTCAAAAGAACAGCATTTATTTAAAACAGAAATCTTTTGTAACATTGTAAATGTCTTTACTGACACTTTTGATAAATTTTTTAATGCCAAACTTTTTTAGTGTATTTGTAACATGGACACTGTAGTATAAAAAATGAAGTATAAAAGAGTGCATAAAATGACTGTGTTTACACGTAGTAAGTATTTAGTACTAAATGCCAAATTTGCAAAAATTTCTATATGGGGGGAAAAAAACATTTTATCAGTTTACAACTTTGCTGACCAGTTAAACCAGTCAAGCACTAGTTTGGCTTGTCTGAAACTAGTTTAAACCAGTTAAGCAGCTTGTCCAAAGCTTTTTAAACGGATGTGTTATCTTTCATTTCCCCTGGGCAACCAAACAGAACTAAAACTATATGGTGAATTTACAGTAATAGCCGCTGAGAGAACCGGGCTGAATTGCTCCGATCTCTCTAATGGACAGCAGAGAGATCGGAGTGAAGATGCTGATAATGTCTGACAGTAAAATTATATGTTCATCATATTCCCACATGATTCCTTCTCAGATGAATAAAACATTATTTTCTTCTGGAAAGAACTGCGCTGGTTCTCTAGTGCAGCTCAACTTTTAATGAGCAGAGAATATTTCATAAATCACTGTAATGCATGCTGGCGAGCGTACGGTATGTTACTGACAGATATGCATGTGCGGTCTGCATGCTTACTTTTTATTAAGTGTTTATATATGGTTAATAATATGCTGTCGGTTTATAATGATGCAAATGCACAGAAGTCTCTGTCCGTTTCCGCTGCATCCTGTGTGAGTTTTGCTTTGCTGTTGCTAGGTAACGCTGACCTAAGTCCAGAAGAGACGGCGTATTTACCAGTCGACGGCCCGTCTGTGACTCATGTTCCCATAGCGACCGCGGGGCCTGGCTGGCCACACCCTGATGTGGTGTAAAACCATCCTGCTGACTCACGGGACAAACATGCTGTTTGCTTTGTGATTTCTGCTGG
This sequence comes from Cirrhinus mrigala, assembly GCA_036247105.1. Classification (NCBI taxonomy): domain Eukaryota; kingdom Metazoa; phylum Chordata; class Actinopteri; order Cypriniformes; family Cyprinidae; genus Cirrhinus; species Cirrhinus mrigala. Next base: position 40,806,043 of record CM070022.1, read on the forward strand.
GATATTTCAGTGCACTGTGTTCACAAAGCATTTGTTTGTTTTTTTTATTTTGCTAACCCAGGTGTTCCTTTTTTAGGTTGCTTAGATATCGACCAACAACTGCAGTTAGTGCATAGAAACTATAGTTTAACTGTTTATTTGTAAGACTATGGTAACCACAGGTGAAAACAGAGATGATTCCTTAGTGTAGTCTATAATAATAGATGTAGTGTGTGAGTACAGTTTTACTACATTAAAACTATGGTAAATTTTCATTTGAATCCGCAAACCGTATTTTTTAGAAGACTTGCAATAGCATGATTTTTGATTTCACAATGCCTGTCACTAAAAAATGACTAACATGTGCAGACAGGAATCTGAAGCATTTCAGATGTGTTGTGTTGAAAGACTTGCAGATGTGTTTTTGCTAGTGAAGATGAACCGCAGTGCACCTCCTATCATTGCAATAAAATCATTATAAAACAGTATAAAATATAATGTTTTCTGCGTTTAGCTGCGTTTATCTCTTTAGCCTGTCTGAAGTCTTATGTACACTGTCAACTGCCTGGATAGTTGTTTATCCTGTAAACGTTCTCTGCAGTGATAACGTTTTTTATGATGATGCTGTATAAAAGAAAAACAGTGGTTCTGGTAGGTCATGTCGTAAAAATAGTTTCTGGTTAGGATGTGCAATTGCTTAAAAGTAATTTTAAATTACAGAACAGATTTTGGCTTCCAATAATTATGAAAACAATCTGAGTAAAACAATTATTTTTTTGCAATTACGATCCCACCTTGTCTTGTGTCTATAAATATTTTTTTTTTGTTTATATGCCAATTTTTTTTTTAATTATTTTGATATTTATTTTTATTATTATTATTTATTTATTACAGATTTTTTATTGAATAAATGTTTAGTAGCTTCCACTAGAAAATTATTTATTTTTTTATTGTTTTTTTTTTTTACATTTCTTTTTCATTTTTTTTTTGTTTAATTATAGTTAAAAGTCAGGGAAGTCTACTGTTAAAAACACAGTCAGTAGATGCATGGTATTTCCAAATTCAGTGAGGAATTGTTTTAAGTTTTCATGATCTCATTACTAAACAAAATAATTTTTCTTTTTTTGTTTGTTTTTTGTTTTTTTTCTCCATAATTGCCCTAATTTTCAGGTCAGTTCTGAAAGAAACAGATGAGAAAAACATAAAAAACATAAACTTAAACATATAATAATACATGCAAATAATAACTTGCACCCAAACATAGAATCATAAATAGTTGAAGTAGTACAGTTCATTTTAATTGGAGGGAGAAAACACTTGCATTGCTTCTCAAGATTCAGTTGAACCCGAACATCTACCAAATAATCCTCTCATTGAAGACAAAACAAACCACTTAAATTGACACTGACGGCTCAGGCAGTGGTAAATCAGGCGTCTGGGCGTGGAGTTGCTATGGGAGAGACACTCATGCTGTAAGGCCTTCTCTCTAATAATGCATATCAACAGTCCAAAATGTTCTTCCCCACCCAATTATCCCAAACACTGCAGAAGCTGATCCAGCCAGTAACTGCATTTTAGTTTTATTCTCCAAAATGCCTTGAAATTTTGTTTTAGTTAATGGTGGAGATCAATCCCACCTCTTAAACAAAAAAGATTTATTTGGTTATGCTGCCAATATAGGCTCTGAAAGCCCAAACCAAGCGCCTGCTCTCTCTTTCACAACACCTTGTCTCGTTGATTGCAGGCTGGGTTTGTTAGTGTGGCAGAACAGGCCAGCGTTTGTGTGGAAGTAAGTGTTGCTGGAGCGGGGCAGATGTATGGGACTCTGGGAGAATAGGAGGGGGCAGGACGGGACAGATTTATGGACTCCATGACTTTGTGTGTTTGTGGGCAGAACATGAAAAGAAGCTCTTGTTTCTCCACTGCATTCCCCTGTCATTCTCCCCGACGTGCCCCCCTCTGCTCCGCTCGCCCCGTCCTGTGCGTAACGGGGAGAATGGCTTTCAGATGGGGTGGCGTTGTCCACATGGGGAAGACGCGGTGGTGCGGTTAGACGGCCCGCAAACATGCAAACATGCATTGTCAGATGAGTCTGGACGTGGGCGATATTCTGGGAGATCGCTTCTGGCGGAGCAAAAAGAAAGGTAGGTGATGACTGTAGTGCAGGGGAGTGTGTGGATGGACATTCACATCAGCACAGTTAAGGCAATTAAGCTTCATTTTCTCAAATTGAGTTTGCTCTACTGCTCTTCAGGTGAACATGTGATTGCATCGCATCATTTTATATTAATAGTGTTTACAAAACATTGAAGGAAGTTGACTCATTTCCAGAGACCGGAATATCATAGAGACTTAGTGTTTGGTTCTTTTGACCTGGGTCAGTATGAAACCACCTAGCAACCACACAGAAATGTGTAGAGCAACACTGTGGCAACCGCCCAAAACATCCTACACTCTTAAAAATAAAGGTTCTTTGTTGGCATCAGTGGTTCTATGAAGAACCTTGAACGTCTATGCAGAAAAGGTTCTTTATAGTCGAAAAAGGTTCCTTAGATTTTTGAAATGCAACTGTTTTTCAAAAATGGTTCTTTTAGGAACTGTTCACTAAAAGGTTCTTTGGGGAACCAAAAATGGTTCTTCAGTGGCATCACTGCAAAAACACCCTTTTGGAACCTTTGTTTTTAAGAGCTGAGCAATATAGCAAAAAACATTATTATTATTATTATTATTATTTATTTATTTATTTATTTATTTATTTTTCATACAATATTGATATCTGTCACAATGTTTGTTTACCATTAATTGGGAAGAAAATGCTTTTCACATGTTTGTTACAATTTGAGAATGAATGTAACTTGTTTGTTCACGATTAAACTTCACAGAGTAAGCTACATTTCATTTAGGGCCCTATAAAATCTGTTTTATTTTACTTAAATTTTGTGTTTTCCTTTTTATTTTATTTCTTTATTTATTTTTTTTCTGAATTCTGTGTTTTATGACTTACATACAAATTTATCTTTAAAAATTACATCTAATGAAATAAATAAATAGAACTTTAACAACTTAATCAGTTTTTTAAAGTGTAATCAAATGAAACTATAACAATTAATTTACAAAAAAAAATTTCAATTTATTTATTTGCCGGTTTTGTCAAATAAGGTGCTACACAAAAGAACTGTAAGGGTTTCCATGGATCCTTTATCAGCACCATGAGAAAGATCATGTTGGTTGAGCAGCTCCATCATAAATTAGACTAACCGGCATGGGAATTCACAGTAGTTGCATAAACATAGTCATGAAGTTAAGACTGTGTTTTAAGAGTTAGTTTGACTAGCTAGCAGTTAACCAAGTGATAATTCTTCAGATTTTAATTGGACCTACAGTTTTATGTAACAGACTTAAAAAAAAAAAAAAAAAAAAAGACAAGTCTTGCAGAGACGGTTTATGCAACCGGGTGTTTTCAACAGACATTAGCATTGCCTGTGCAAATGTCATAATTTCTATAGCACTTTATACAATACAGATTGTCTCAAACTTCACATTAAACAGGAAAATAACCGAATCAATGATGCAATCCTCAAATGTGGGACCAATTAAATTCAGCTGTAAATTCGCTCTAAGAAGACAATAGCGCCACTATTCTGCTCAAGTTCAAATCAGTTCAGTAACAAAATTCATTAATTATGAAACCAATTTGATTCAGCTTGACAATGATGTCATGTGATCTGAGAGTCACTTCACAAGATTCTCACCATTTAATTTGAGGAAAAACTACTGTCACTAACACACTGAAACTCAAAGATCTTCATGACAAACCACCAAAATAAAAGTTTGGTTTAACGTGAAGAAACTATGACAGAAATGTGTTGCTATTTTGTAAATGTACTTCTCAATGTAACAATAATAATATTTTTATATTTAATGAATATCACACAACCATGATATTTTTCATCCATTTTTTTTTTATTTATATAGTCAGGGTTTCTGCATGATTTTTGAGCTCAAATTTTGGACTTTTTAAGACCTGCACAAATGAAATTAATACCATATGAGCGGGGTAGGGCAAATGTCTACAGTAACAATAAACTGTAAAATGACTGTAAAAAGCATGATTTACAGTCTAGATACAAGTTTTCACATTTCAGCCTTTAAATCATTTTTAAGATAATGGACAAGTCAAAAGTATCAATTATTATAATAATTTAAACAATTATTGTCAATAAATTATGATGTTAATTAAATAACATATAAATACATTTATGTTTAGATTTGTAATGTTTACATTTTTTAATGCATTATCTTCTTATCAGTCCACCATTAACAGCATTTGCAGGGTAAAAACATCAATTTTCACATTGGTCTGAACGAAAACAGCAGGCTTATTGGAAATCCACATTCATTCTCTGCCAGCAGGTGGCGCTTTTGGAACGGCAGAAATATAACTGTTTCCACGATAACGGCAGTACACGAAGCAGCGCAGCACCTGACTTTGAAGCGTGCAGCGCTCATATTCAATGAAATCAAAGCCTTTTAAAGTTTATTCATCACATTAAGCCATATCACAATTCTGCTCTTTCCGACTGCAAATTTAAGACCTTATGAATTCATAATTTTCTTGTGCAGTTTAATACTTTTTATGGACTTCAATTCGATGCAACTAAATTTAAGACTTTTTAACTAAGGAAGTCAGAGTGTGTGCTGGCTACAGAATCAGAGTTACAGATGGTCTACTAAAGAACTGTCCCATGCCAGCTGTGACCTTTAGTTTAGTTAGGAAGTTTTTTCTACTTTCACAATCTTGTTTCAGGACAGGAGAGTTGGGATGGGCTTCATAGGCTTATATATGCATTCAGTCAAAGTCTACATCTCTCCCTTACTATTAATACAGTATTTAACCCACCATTTCCCATGTGCATGCAAAATGCATTTTTCATGATCTTTCATGATGCTGGTTGACCAAGGAAGTTGGAGTAAGAATGTGTGCTGGTGACTAACCAGATGAGAGTTACAGATGGGCTAATAGAGAACAGCTTACCAAACCAAAGTATTCTGATGCTAATTCAGCTCTCACTTGATAATATGAAGAATATTAATATAGTGTTTGCCCCATGTTAAGTGCAGTTTTGTAAAATGCATTTGCTTATGATTTTTCTCATGGTGCTTTGTTGAGCAAGGAAGTCTTGCTTAAGCAGTCTGTTGGACTGTGTTCTGGTAACCAACCACCTTGGTCTTTACTCTGCTGTCATGTGCTAATACTAATGGCCATTAAATCTACAGTTCAAGTTCATCTTGAGGTGTCTATCCGGTCTTTTTCTAACAAAGCCAGATCTTTTCCTCTGCCACACTGATCTGACTCTTGAACGCAATAGTCTCTCCTACTGCGCTCCCAGAGGGGCAGCTGGGAAATCAGGCCTGTTTTAAATTCCCAACAACCTCAATTGGGAGTTTTTCCTCTGGAGCTGTTTACTGCTCACAAAGCATTCTTGCGTTTTACTTCCACGCTATCATGTTCCAACTCCAGACCTGGGATTCATTAGTAGAAATGTATCAGAAGATTAGATTAGATTGTTGAAAATGTAGACTATAAAAACACTGAATAAATAATTTGCGGCATTAGCATTGTTTTCCGTGAAGACCGGTGAAGTTTTCCACTGCACGTTCACACACTGGACATTTGCTGAGGTTCTGGGTGTTGGCCAGACGGGTGGCGGTGCTCGGTGAGGGATAATCGGAGACTTTGTGTTTCTTTCCATTTAGGAAATGGACAAGCTGGAGTGATCCATGACTCATGCTGTGGAGAACACAAGGGAGACTTGTCATTTTTGCCATGTTACATAATTTTACTACTTTTCCATAGACACGTGTAGCCAGTGAGAGAAGGAACTCTGCGCTGCTTTAGACGTCAGAGTTGTGTGCCTCACTTAAAGGTGAAGAGTTTTTGAAGAAATACCCGCAAACATTGTTCTAGCGTTTCATGAGTCTTTCCTAAAACAATGTGGCTCTGTTTTTGGAGAAAATGACTGTTAAGCAGAAATCCAACCTGTATGGTTCAGGTACAAAATGCTGGTTCTACTTTAACACCTTTTACATGCTTTAGCTCTTAACAGTAGTTGCTTGTAGCTGCCAAAATCCAATTAAAGAATGCTTGTGGCTTAGTTTTGGCTAGTTTTGTTAGATTCACTCAACTATTTATGAATCAGGTTTGGAAATTAATGAGGGTTTGTGGCAAAAATACAAGACAAAGGGGAAAAAAATGCCCCTGCACAATAAAACAATCTATTACTGTTGTTGCGATTAAAAAAAAAAAAAAAAAAATGTGAAAATGAATGAAAAGTGTCAATTCAAGCAATTACATTTAGATTCGCTCACACTGCATCAGATTGCACGCTGTTTTGCGCAGAGTTGAGCCTTATAACCAATCAAACGCATTTCTGTTGAAATTAGGAATGCACTGGCCAATCAGAGGTGCTTAAATTAGTCAGAACTGTTGTTGAATGTGCACGCATGCAAATTCCCTCACCATAAAAAACACAGTGCAAATAAAAGATTAATTTCATAGCTTCAGTGATTATAACAGGAGTTTTTGCATAACTTGTGCTAGACTTGGCTAACATCATGGACGGACATGTTTATCTATGAAGCCCAAATGTGACATGCCCAAAATGAAACAAAACCGTTTTATATTGTTGTCTATATCGATATTAATATTAAGTGCAATAATCTACAAAAAAGATTTTTGTCATTAGATTCATTTTTAAACAGTCTGTTGTTATTGACAGCTGTTTAAAATATTAAATAAAGTAAATGGGTACATTTGGTAGTATTTGACATTAAAGACAATATGGTTTTTAAAATAATAAGGTGAATTTAAATACGTAAAAAATGCCGCTGGAAATCAATTGCAGGGAGCAAATATTGCCCCTTAATGGAAAAGTTTATTTCTGACACTGCTATGAATCTGTTTGTCGTTAACATCAAATTTTCTCTTACAACCCTTCAGAGTATACGCAGTTTGGAGAATAAATGGATGGATGGATTAAAATCTTTTTGGAAGGAAAGCTAATTTGCAACTGAAAAAGTCTATTAAAAATTTGCCAGCATTTCACAAATATTTATGAGCCCCATTTTGGAAACAACGCTTTGGCTTGGACCAGGTCTGGCAGGAAAAATTCAAGAAAAACATTTACCGGTTCTTACTCCTGCTCACAGTCCTGAAAGATCACGTCCTCTAGATCACAGAGCACACAGAGTGTTTTGGCTTATTTTTTTCAATGTCAATCTGATTATTTTTGTTTTAGAGAAAAAAAAAAAAAAATTATATAGAGCTCTTGTTATTTTTTACATGCTGATTCTCTTTGCTTTCTTATGTTTTGCCCAACTCCTACGGTTTGCTGCTTGTTGAATTTTCATGCATTATGCCATGCATGCTTGAGGTTAATCTTATTGAAATTTACATTTCAACGCATAAACCTTGAGTGTTGAGTATCCATCGAGCAGGGGAGCATGGTCTATTTAGTAAAGCTAAATAAGGTATGAATTACTATCACTGCTACTGTATGCCTCATTTAGTGCCAAATGACTCTTAGATTGGTTGTTTTGAGTGTCACAAGTGGGAGTATAAGTACAACAGGAAATTAAAGGACAGCATGATAAGAAATGCTTGTTGGAGATGGTTCAACACAAACAAATTCGGGGCCCTTTTTCCAAAAGCTGCCAGTGATGTTTAATTCCTTAAGATCGTATGATAAGCTGCAGAACCAGATGAGAAGAGTTTTGCCTCACAGAATGTTGGCAGTTATTGAAATTAGGATCCTCTCTGAGCTCTCCAGGTGTAACAGAACTCCTTGATTCCGTCCATGTAAGGTTCGTGATCAGCTGAGAACAGAGTGAGATTCGGTTTCCTCTGGTTGTGAACAGGTGCTGGAGGTTAGAGGTGACACTATGGCCTTCTGATGGGACCGCAATGTTATTGACACTTCTTCATTTGGGACAGCTGAAGCGCCGTCCTCAACCTTTACAGCGCTAGCCTAGAACTTTAATAAGTCTGAATGGTAAAATGTACAGCTTCCTAATTATAATATGCATGGCTTTATTTAATGAGTGGACAATCAGTTTTTCCTTTGAGTCTCTGTTTTTACTTTTTCAGAGAGTAAATGGAAAAAGAAAAACTATTTGTTGACTTTTCATTGTCATCAGATATGAAAGCTAAACAGTGTAGTGTGGTGTTTAGAGAGGCTGTTGATAGTAGGGGTGTGTTCTGTGTACTCAGATTGATTTGCATTCTTCATGATAATTGCAAATGATATTCAGCCCTGTTCATCCAACAGATCTGAAAAGTATTCCGTTTAGATTTTTCAGAAGATGGGCCAAATGTAAATCAAACACAAACTCCACCACACATTGTTCTCATTTACATACAAAGCTCCGAAGTGACAAATTCTCATGTGGCACTCATGTGTTTCAAGCATCTGCCAGTCATATCTGATTACACCGAGATTTCGATTCACAATTTGAATCTTTTTTTAGGACTGAAAGTGACTGGAAAAAGTCATGTGAGTGTTAAAATGAAATCTGATACGAGCATGTTAAAAAAAGGAAGAATTTCTTTAGTTATATTCCAGCTGGTTTGTCTATCTGTTGCCAGGGACACATGCAAATCTGACCTCTGGGGCATGTCGACCTTTGTCAGCGGGCTGAAGGAGGAAGGCACGTGTTTCTGAGCACTAGTGGACATTTTACAGTGGGAAGAGAGCCAGATCATGTCTATTCTGGGCAAACTGGGCACACGTACAAAGAGCTGAAATGATTCAAATGGAGAGCCAAATTATGTTACGTGACCTTAAATTCATTCTCCCACCCCTTTATTGCTTATCTCTTGTTTAATGTTAAGAGGTTTTCTACACTGAAATCCATTACAATGTGAATGGAAGTATCTCTAATGACGCACATAGGAATAATTGAGGAACAAATAATGATCAGTGAATCACCACCGCTTATTCATCATGAAGAAATTTCACTTCTGGAAGATCTCTGGAAGATTTTTTTTTTTTTTTTTTTTTTTTAATCAGTAAAAGTTATGTTTATTATGATTATGTGTGGTTGCTAACTCACTGATTACCTGAAGATGGATTCGAAACAGTCTTCAGACAGTGAAACCTTTCAAACAGACACTGGGACTTTTTTTGCGCACCTGGAAACAAGTCTTGAAATGTATACTGTTATAAAATGCGGCATATCTTTTGTTTTACAGTCTTAGTTGATTATAAAACCATTAAAATCATTCTGGCTGAGCCCGGTCAGAACCTGACAGACCGAAAGTGGCTCTCTTAGTTGCTTTTGATAAACAGCCAAGAAATGTGAGAGAGACAGATCCTACGTGGCTCTTTCTAGGTCTGCTCTTTTCTAGGTCAGTAATTCATTAATTAAATTATCTAGAATGATCATTTTAATAATCGTTCAAACATTTGGGGTCAGAAAGATGTTTTTCTGCTCACCAAGGCTGCATTTATTTGACCAAAAATACAGTAAAAAAAACAGTAATATTATGAAATGTTATTGCAATTTTAATAAGCTGTTTTTTTTTAAATGTGAATATTTTGTAAAATATCATTTATTCCTGCGATGCAAAGCTGAATTTTCAGCATCATTACTCCAATCTTCAGTGTGACATGATCCTTTAGAAATCATTCTGATATGCCAATTGTACTGCTTTATAATTTTATGGAGAACCTTGTTAATTTTTTTTTTTAGAATTCTTTGATGTATAAAAAGATCAAAAGAACAGCATTTGTTTAAAATTGAAATCTTTCGTAACATTATACATGTTAACATTACTGTCACTTTTGATCAATTTAATGTATTCTTGTTGAATAAATGTATTATTTTCTTTAAAAAAATACATATTACTGACACCAAACCTTTGAATGGTAGTAAAATTATAATAATCATGACTTAATTATGATAATTATGAATAATTATAAATTATAGTGAAAAATATTACCACATAAGTTCTAAACATCAAATTAAATTCCACTAAAGTGTTTAATGAGTTATCTATGGTGCTGCATACGCACTGCCAGTGCTGATTATGACAGATTGATTGTTCCTGGTTAGGAGTGCTGTGATGTCCTGCGCAGCTGCCCAGAAGTTATTTTCATGGCGTTGGAGCGACGTGAAAGAGGATATTTGAGTTTCCCGGAACTGACACACTGTCTGTCTGTTTCCATGGTGATTAAAACAAAAACATTTGTCCGTTTGAGGTACAAAGTGCTGCGTATGGCATATCCTTACCACTCATTCCTACCAGATATACTCAGAAAAGTAGTAATTGCGCCAGTCATTAAGTAGTATCTGTTCAGTTTTTCCAGAAGGCATTAGAGACAATCAGTGCAACTCTACCCCTCTCACTTTCTCCTCTCCGTATCTGCATCTGTCTGCGTCTATCCCAGCCTTACTCTCCCTCTCAAATCACACACACCACGTTCTTGGTTCCTTCGAAAGGTTAGCGGTAAAGCGCCGTTCTTTATATAGTAGTCTCTCTCATAGGAGAAACTCAAATTCAGCAGCTATATTGAGATTGAGATATATAGAGCTCTAGATGAATTCTTCAAGAGTTCTTTCAGTCTGTTGCATCATGTCGCTGTACTGCCAGCAGTGCTTGTAAAAGCATGCTTAGTGTAATGCTGTGTGTGTGCAGTCTTTAAACACCATAGTTAAAGATGGATTTTACTGTATAGAAATATACAAATGTGTCATTATGCAAAACTTTAACCAGCTGCTCGTTAGTTTAATATAAGCTAAACAGTCACATGTGTTTTGTGTTTGCGCTTATAATAACATTACCAATGGACACGATGTGCTTTTTCCCCACTGGAGTCTCATGCTTTCTTCCTGTGTGGTATCCGGACTGATTCATCAGTTAAGTCAGTTATGCGTATTCAAATGTTCTATGTCAACCTGTTCATCTCTTATCCAAAGGGTTTGCTGTAAGGAATGTTTTGAGGAATTCAAGTGTCTGTAGGGCAAAAGGAGTGTCCCGTCACACGATATGAAGTGTGTAAACCTTGCTTGCCTGAGGTGGGTGTTAATAACTTTGTCTTGTACCTATTGGATGACATACGTGAAAGGTGTCTCCTTTTTTTCTAACCTAGCTTCTCATTGACCAATCTACTCTCTTTTCTTGTGAGATGGTCCAACACACCCGGAGGTGTGTATCGTGTGCTGTGCACAGCTGTGGGAGGCTCCTCTTAGACTCTTCCGTACACATGCCTCAGTGAGATATAGGTGTGCTGATCAGGCACTTCTTTTCTCTATTTTTAGAGTTCTATTTTTGCTCTCTGTACTTTTGGTGATTATCTTTGCAAGTGTTCACTTCAAGCCATTCACAACTGTTAAGAGTCTGTCGACCGGGCAGTTTGATTCTAACAGTTTCTTCCTTGCTTGACTGAGGTGGGAGTGGCCGACGAGATCATAGTACTCTCCCTCTTTCTCTCTTTTACACACACCCCCTCTCATTGCAGCTCTGCCAGTCCGGACTATGCTCACTTCCAAGGAAGGCTGAGTAAAGGAGAGAACAGTTTTCCTTTTCTAAGTTTTTCCTTTGCCTCTGAGAAAGTTTGAGAAGAAAGAAGAAACACTTTTGATTAGGAGGGAAGTTAGCTAAACGACAGCGGACAAGCAGGTTGTATTTATTTTTAGCGTCTTTTTTGATTGAATTGGTAGCACGTGGCAGCAGGCTCTGCCACAGGACTCTGGAGAGTGAGGTCATTCAGTGACTTGTTCTTCTTTGGCATAGCCGTTCCTGTTTATTCAGACGCTGCACCAATAAGGAAGCACAATGGTTGCTGGAATGGTAATGCCCCTGGACAACCTGAAGGCCATCTACGAGCATCTGTTTCGGGATGGCGTCATGGTGGCCAAGAAAGACAAGCGGCCTCAGACCAAGCACCCTGAGATTCCTGGTGTGGATAACCTGCAGGTGATAAGAGCCATGGGCTCGCTGAAGTCCAGGGGATATGTGAGGGAGACCTTTGCGTGGAAGCATTACTACTGGTACCTCACTAACGAAGGGATTGTCTACTTGCGCGATTACCTGCATTTGCCTCCAGAGATTGTTCCTACTCCGCTGCAGAGAGTACGACGGCCGGCTGCCACTCTGGCCATCGCCGGCAGGGCGGAACGGGTCCAGGCCGTTCAGGGTCCAACTTCTTATGTACCCAAACCCGGCAAGATGGGTGCAGAAATGCAGGAGGCTTTTCTGGATCGTCAGGAGTACCGTCGCAAAATGGCGAGCACGGATGAGGCTGAAATGACTGAATCCAGTGAGAGAACACCAAGATTTAGAGGTCGTCCCATGGCTAGCACCCAGATCAGACCCAAAGGATCATGGGAATCCAAAGAGCAGCCCATGCGTTCCGATGCTCGTGAATACACAAGAGAGATGGAACCAAGTGTTAGGAGGAAGGTCGGTATGCATTCGGCCTCCCATATTCCGCCTATTGAAATGCATCATGCCAAGCCAGTTGAGCAGGAAAAGATGGCAGACCTCAAGGAATGCACCAAGACGGCATTCGTTCAGAAAACACAAAAGGTTCATGTGAGCCCAGATGTGCCAACCATTACATCAAAAGTGGCTGCAAGAGCGGCAGAATCCTCTTTGTTTGCTGTCCATACTGGAGCAGTCAAAGAAAAGCCCAAACATGAAGCATCTATCAAGGTCTCACATGAAATGGCAGCTGGTGAAAGCAAAACGGCTAAGGATGCTCGTCATCCTACTCCCTCAAAACCGAAGGATGAGAAAACACAGAAAACCCTTGTGACGAAAAATGTGCAGGATGTGCCAGCGGTTTCATCAGCGGAGGAAACAATTGCAGTGGAATCCTCTGTATTTTCGGTCCATACTGAAGCAGTCAAAGAAAAGCCAAAAGAAGAAGAATTTGTCAAGGTCTTCCAGCAAACTACTTCCACTGTAATAGGTGATAGTAAAACAGCTAAAGATGCTCCTCGACCTACACCCTCAAAACCGAAGGAGGAGAAAACACCGAAAACTACTGTGGTGAAAAATGTGCAGGATGTTTTATCAACAGTAGAGGCAACATCAGGCAAGTCCTCTGTGTCATCTGTTCCTACTGAAGCAGCAAAAGAAAAGCCCAAGGAAGAGGTGTTTAGTAAGGTCTCTACAAAAACCACATCTACAGTAGCAGATAAGAGCAAAATGGCTAAAGATGCTCATCATCCTACTCCATCACAACCGAAGGTGGAGAAAACACAGCTAACCTTGGTGGCAACAAATGCACAGAATGTGCCAGCTGTTAAATCAGCAGTGAAGACAGCTGTAGCTGAATCCTCTGTCTCTACTGAAGCAGTCAAGGAAAAGCCCAAGGAAGAAGTGTGTATCAAGGTCTCTCAAACCACACCCAAAACAGATAAGGAAAGCAAAACAGATAATGCTTCTCATCCTCCCCCATCAAAACCAAAAGTGGAGAAAACGCAGAAAACAACGAAGACCAAGAATGTGCAGGATATACCAATTGTTTCATCAACAGTGGGGGCAGCAGCAGCGCAGTCCGCTATATTTCCTGTCACTGCTGAAGAAAAGCCCAACGAAGAAGTCTCTGTTAGTGTCTCCAAGGAAACCCCATCCAAAAGAGACAGCAAAACAGATAAGGATGCTGCTCGTCCTACTCTGTCAAAACCAAAGGTGGAGAAATCGCAGCAAGCCACTGTGACCAAAAATGTACAGGATGTGCCAATTGTTTCATCACCAGTGGAGAAAGCTCAAGTCAAGTTCTCTCAAACCACACCCACAGGTGATAGCAAAATAAATAAGGAAGCTCCTCATCTTACTGCATCAAAAACAAAAGTGGAGAAAACACAGAAAACAACAAAGACCAAAAAGGTGCAGGATATACCAACTGTTTCATCAACAGCAGTGGAATCCACTGTATTTTCTCTATCAGCTGAAGCGGTCAAAGAAAAGCCCAAGGAAGAGGCGTTTATGAAAGTCTCCCAGGAAACTACAATCACAGGATCTGACGATAGCAAAATGGCTAAGGATGCTCTTCATCCTACTCCAACAAAACCAAAGGCGGAGAAAACACAGAAAACTCAGGTTACAAAGAATGTGCAGGATGTGCCAGCTGTTATATCAGCAGTGGAGACAACTGCAGTGAAATCCTCTGTTTCTACTGAAGCAGTCACAGAAAAGCCCAAGGAGGAACTGTGTGTTAGTGTCTCTCAAGAAACCACATCAAAAGATGATAGCAAAGAGGATAAGGATGCACCTCGTCCTATGCCAGCACAACCAAAAGTGGAGAAAATGCAGAAAACCACAAAGACCAAAACGGTGCAGGATATACCAGACATTTCATCAACAGCAGCGGAATCCTCTGTGTTTTCTGCCTCGGCTGAAGCAGCCAAAGAAAAGCCCAAGGAAGAGGTGTTTATGAAAGTCTCCCAGGAAACTACATTCACAGGAACTGACGATAGCAAAACGGCTAAGGATGCTCCTCATCCTACTCTATCAAAACCGAAGGTTGAGAAAACACAGAAAACTAAAACTGTGCAGGATGTGCCAGCTGTTTCATCAGCGGTAGAAACAACTGCAGTGAAATCATCTGTCTCTATTGAAGCAGTCAAAGAAAAGCCCAAGGAAGAGGTGTGTGTCAGTGTCTCTCAAGAAACCACATCCAAAGGTGATAGCAAAGTGGATAGGGATGCTCCTCGTCCTACTCCATCGCAACCTAAAGTGGAGAAAATGCAGAAAACCACAAAGACCAAAACTGTGCAGGAAATACCAAATGTTTTGTCAACGGTGGAGGCAGCAGCAGTGGAATCCTCTGTCATTTCTGTCTTGGCTGAAGCAGTCAAAGAAAAGCCCAAGGAAGAGGTGTGTGTCAGTGTCTCTCAAGAAACCACATCCAAAGATGATAGCAAACAGGATAAGGATGCTCCTCATCCTATTCCATCAAAACCAAAAGTGGAGAAAATGCAAAAATCCACAAAGACCAAAAATGTGCAGGATATACCAAGCATGGAGACACCAGCGGTGCAATCCTCTGTAGTTTCTGTCTCTAGTGAAGCAGTCAAAGAAAAACCCAAGGAAGAGGTGTGTATTCATGTCTCTGTAGAAACCACATCCACAAGCGGTAGCAAAATCCATAAGGATGCTCCTCATCCTTCTCCATCAAAACCAAAAGCGGAGAAAGCAGAGAAAAACTTGCTGACCAAAAATGTGCAAGAACAACCAATCAAGAATGAAAAAGCAGTCGTTACAAATAAGACCTCCATTGCACCACATGATGTGCCTGCTGTTCCTGCCAATGAGACGAAGTCATCTACCTCCATTAGCACCCAGGTGCCTGTCAAATCGCTAGAATCAGCAACACCGCTTGATTCCCAAAAAACAAAGGACCCCCAAGAAGCATCTAAAGATGATAACACTAAAGTGCATGAAAAGGTGGAGATTCCTTGTGCCATTTCTGCTGCTGATGTCAAGGTAGAGGTTAAAGTTCACAAGCCTGAACTCAACCCTGAATCTCAAACCCCATCTATAGCTGCTGAAGTAAAGATTACCGCAGCTGACTTTAGCAAGACGTCAGAAGTAGTTGCTCAAACACCTAAGAAATTGGGATCTAATACAGATTCTGATTCTGTTCAACAAAAGCCATCACCGGCAAAACTGACTGAGGAACCTGTAGTCACAGCTGCAAAAGATGGCGATAGAGAGGATGCCTCAAAGCCTTCAAAAGGAAAGAAGAAAAAGCAGAAATCTGCAAGCAAAACTTCAGCTGTAAAACAAGTCTCACCGCCTACAGCTGAGACAAAGGTGATAGAGGTAAAGACCGAGAATGCCGGTCAGGTTGACCCTCTTAAGGTCGAGGGCCCCGAGCAAGTTGCAACAAATGATTCTGCTAAGACATCCCCTGAAGGAATGCATGCTGTGGAGAGCACGCAGCCAACAGCTGTACAGAATGAGGCCCCGGCTCACAAAGGGGAGGTGGAGCCAGCTCAGCCCTCGGCTGAAAAACGGGAGGTTCTGAAAGGAAAAACATCCTCCTCGCAGAGACAGTGGGAAGCACCGGCAGCCTCAGCGTCAGCAGCAGCAGCAGCAGCCTCGGCTCAGCTCACCCCCCTCCCCGAGCAGGGGGAACCTCCCAGCGTTGCACAACACACGCCTGCTCCTGACACACAGCAGAGCACAGAGAAGCAGAACAGGCTCTCGGATAGCAAGGCCCCTGTCATCACTGGACCTCTTCCTGCCGACGAGAATACCTGCGACGAGGAAAAGCAGTCCATAGACGACGCCATGCGGAAGAAGATCGTTGTGGTAGAGGAAGTGATTGAAGTGCAACAGATTGCCAGTCCTGTTGCGGGGCAACCTGTTACACCCCCAGTGCCAGAGATTGCAGGAGATGATTTGGACTATGATGTCTTGGAAGAACTGGCCATAGAGCGTGGCCTCCTGCAGAGTCCCGCTGAAGAGACTTGCTGGGATCATTCACTACAAGAGCCAGAGGACAAAACTTTCCCCAACTTCATAGAAGGTATGAGTTCATTTCAGTTCTACCACTAACGTGCTTTGAAGTTGGCTGCACTGCTCCGGTTTCCATCAGTATTTGCTGTGTGGGAGGTTCAAGGTGACCGGTGTAGTGTCGGAATAGCTGTGCTGTTATTAGACGGTTGAGCGTGCTTTACTTGAGAGGGGTGTAACTTTATATGCATGCTGAGTGAAGGGTGCCTGAGTTTTATGTTAAGTGAATTAAGTGCTAATAAGCAGGTTTAGAAATTGTGCAGGCTGTGCAGAGTTTAAAATCACATTAGCTTGTTTTTCAAAACATGTTTTGCCTGTGCAACACCATGCTTTTTTTATTAGTTATATTTTTCAGCGTGTCCTCTCTGTCACTGCTGCGTTCCACAAGCACAAATCTGGGTTTATGTGTTTCCAGTTGTTTCCAGAAATTAACCTCTCACAGTGATTCACGCCACATCCACACCCAAAACATCAAATTATGCGTGCAATATTTCGCAACCACCCTTTTGCTGTGTGGCATATTGAGACTAGCTTGTGATTTTGTTGCAAGGTTTCATTCTTCAAGGGGAATACCAGACTGCTGGTAATAAGCAGTTAAGCGGCACTGCGTTTCTGACAATACAATAATGTTTGGAGTCAGTTCTCCACTCCCTGCTGCCAAACACAAACCGCTGCTATAGTTTCTCTGTTCTCTGAATAGAAAAAGAGCTCCTCTGAAAATCAGTGCTGTGCTTAGAGGACCCCATGTGCCACTTCTGCAGGAAGCACGTGTGTTTGGTTATTTCCTGTGGTTTGTTACCCCTTGTTTCTGGTTTCCAGTGGTCAACTATTAGCTAGAGACTTCTGCTTTGTCACTTTGTGTGTTATGTAATGGGACATACCACAGATACAGCTGTCCATCCCAAATTCCACCATTGTCTTCCTCCTCTTCAACAGAGATCTCTGGAATGTGTGTTGCAGTTGCTTTTGCTGTTTATATAGCTGTGCATTTCAGTTTACGCTTAAGACATTTAAAGAAACTATTGATTATTGTTTCTTTATAAATACTGGAGCTACTGAATCGTGCATATATGCATTAAGAAATGACAACAAGTAGTTAAATAGGTTGCACAATCTAATGGGTGTGTTAGGTAGGTGTATCAGAAGCAACGTCCAAAAAACAATTAGCCTTTTGTTTGAAGGTTTTTGTTAGTCACTTCATCATGGCTGGTCTTTCGAGAAGCCACAGTTCCCTTAGTATTCCAACCAAATGTAACTGGATTTGAAGAGAAAAAAAAGAATTTATACAATATCATGCTCAGACTAACTAACTCAAGTCAGATGTGCTTGAGGTTACATCTCTGTAATTTTCTGCTGCCCCCTACTGTATCTCTACAGATCTGTCTATAGAAAAGAACTTCTGTATCACCTTTTCAATAGCAGATCTTTTCAATAGAAGCTCAGTCATGCGTCACTAAGTGAAATTTTGCCTGCAGCTAGAACGGAAATGTTTTTACCTAGTACCTTTTTGTTCTTCTTTAATGGCCTAGAAGTAATACTTTATTCATTAGCAATCTCTGAGTAATACGAACAACATGTATGAGAAGAAGTTTAAGATCTCCATTTGCACTGTTCTCAGTTCAAGCAGCAATGTGTTGTGCAAGTGTGTATTTCTGTCCGCCTCCACCATGAATTCCTGCATGTTTGTGATGTTGTGACAGGCGCTCTGATGTTCTCAGTGCCACATGATTGTGGTGCAGTTCATGAGTCATGCAGTCAAATGAGAGGAGCCAGATGAATCTGACCTTTAAGAAGTCTTATCAGACACATTCTATCAGCGTCTGGTGCTGTGACTACTATAACTGGCCCTTCACCTCTTGTGAAGGGAGAACTTTTGTAGAGACGGGTCCGTATTCTTTGTAGAGATGAATTTGAGGGTAGTTGTCATAGTTTTTACTCCAATGGTTATTTTTTAGTTTCTGTTTAGGTCCAAATTTCTCAAGCTTTCACTCAATCTTAAAAGTTGAAAATGTTATTGTTCACTTGTTACCTAATAGCATTTAAAAAAAAAAAAATATGATATTGGATTTTTTTATATATAATGCATAATATTGTTGCATCCTGGTTAACGTACAACACACAATATCACTGCGAAAGTATCCACACATTCTTATTAAACTTTTAAAGCATTTATAAATATATTATTCATTGTTAATTCATAATGTGTCAGAATGTAAAATTATGTTACTCTTAATTTAAAAAGTGTATTAGGAACTTAATTAAAGAGTTAATGCAACCAGTTGCATTTTTGCCTTATAGGTAATTATAGATACTAAAATATCATAGATACTGTATACCATGCATAGGTTCATCATTTGACAACTAGCCCGGTCTCCCCTACATCAGCTTTCTTGTTCGATATTTTTGAGATGTCAATGGATGGGTTACTCTGACACCTGGTAGGATTATGGCCTTTTAGCTGTTGGCTACTGTTGACATGCATGCATGGGTTGCTCTATCTTTATTGGTGCTTTATATTATCTTGCCTAAACCAGGAGATTATGCACTGGCTCAGACTGAGATAATAAACTATATTAATACATCAACTCTCTGAATTAGGAAAACTAAGCAAGAGATATAATAAATAGCTGCCTTTCTGCCAAAAATGTAATGGTCTCAGACCTAGTCATGCCTTAGTAAACCATCTGTGCTTCTGCTGACAGAAATAGGTAAAAGATTTATGACACATTCCTCTGAAATAACAGTTGTTTTGATCTCACAGAGTCTTTTCTGTCAACATGACTCAAACCCCCCCCAGGTGAAAGTATAATGGCACGCAAGAACTCAACCGGGAACTGATTTTCTCTTACTGTGTGAGTTTGTTTTGTTGGTTCACTGGCTCATACAAATGATTGTTTGACTCATAAAATGACTTACAAAAAAACGATTGTTTGAAGTTGTAGGTAAAACAGAGATTACTGGAGAAAATTTACAAGAAAAAACTATTTCAGTCTTAAAATTTCATGTTTAATTCAATATGTCACTTGCCATTTCTTTATACTTATTTATGAAATTTACTAGCAGTCTTTGAGTTAAAATAATTCCAAAGTAAACCCTACACCACTTTTTTCAGTGTAGAACAGGGGTCTCTGACTTCATAATACTGACACCTACTGTTGTGGATGAAGCATCATGGAAAAGCAAAATTAGTTGCCATTTATTTATTTATTTATTTATTTATTATCTGTCAAAAAGAAGTCATACCATAATAAACCGAGTAGTATTTGATGTCATGTGATTGGTCAAAAAAATAATTAGGTCTACATCTTGCATCTTTCGTTAGTCTATCATTTGCATGCTAAATCAAGATTCATTTCACTGTACATTATGGGAAAGCTGACCCACTCATATTTAGACTTATTTAAAAAACAGCCTTAGTGGAGTCCGACTGGGCCTGATTACTAGTTTTGATCAGTCAGTGCTCATCTCATTTTTCAAATAGTTCACATGCCAAGTCCTGCAAATTAAACGCCTACAAATACTTCATTTAATCACCATCATAAGCGTTGTAAACATGTGGGGAAAATGAAACGGACACTCTGTCGACACCGTAATTCACAATGCCATATGCTAATTTCAATGGATTGCTGTGTAAAACTCTACTATATATAGCATATATCCGGCTTCATGGGTGGCCACTGAGGACTCGCGATATGGCACAAGAGATTTCCAGCCATGCCAGGAATCCCATTCCATAGATAAATGAAAAAACATGAACCCTGGCATTAATGTGCATTTCCAAGTGAAAAAAGGAGTACACTTTGGCATACTTTTAAAAAAGAGTATTTATTATGGAAATATTTTGCTTTAAAATAAAGTAAAATAAAATAAAATATATTGTAGTTTAAATTTATATTAAATGCAATTAGAGTGTTTTTGACCCACTTAAGTAGGACTAAAGTACATCTTTATATGCAATTTCATAATTACATCTGATGTCTTCGAAATATGGTTAAAGTGGTACTGCTGAATGTACTGATAAGCAGTTATGATCAACTAAAATATACTTTGATGGCATTTCAATTGAAACTTGTAATGATAAATTTGAACTTTAATTGAACTTTAAATTATATATTGAATAACACACTGAAGTTAAAATTACGTGTTTTACGTGTTCTTTAGTATGTTAGTCAACACATCAAAATAAGTGTACTTAAAGCACAACAAAAGATTATTATAACATAATGATTTAAAAATGTACTTTAAAGTTTTTTTTTTTTTTTAATTTGACGTTACAAAGTGCACTTTTTAAAAGTGTACTTAAGTGTGTTTAGAAGCAGTCATGAAAGTGGCCTTTTATTTTATTAATACTATATAGTCTACAAGTACAGTTTTTTTTTTTCAATATGCATTTAAAAAGTACATTGTAAGTGCACTTCTTTTTCACATAGGTACATTCTACTGTATTAGTTCATTGTATTTTACCATTTCATGCCAATTATGTCTCACAAACTTTAGTTAAACTGGCATCTTAGCGTGTGACAGCAGTAAGGAAGGCAAACGGTGTGGGATGGTGAAGCCAAGAGGCTGTGATGCAATATCATAGAATAACTCAACCATCATCCAGGAACAAACTGATCTCTGTTCAAAGAGGTCACCGCTGGTTTCATCAGTTTCTATCTGTGCCAGTGTGAGTAACTTGCCCAGGCTGATATTTATATCCACAGTGAGCTGTTTTACCCTTCCCCACTCACACCGCCCCACTCACCCCCCGTCCCGTCCCGTCCCGACCCTCAGCCTCCGCCCACCTAATTGCAAAGCCACCGGGGAGCAGCGCTGACATATCCAAACAGCAGGCATGGGCCGTCAAAAATAAGAAGGGGACAGTGGCCACCAAACAAACCCAGACTCTTTTTCTTTCTTTATTGGCACGTTCTTGCTCTGCTTGTCCGCCTTCGCTGTTCCTCAAACTTCATGAAGATCATACCTGGTAGGTCAGATGGTCAAGAGTTTGACTGTGTGTCTTTTATTATATGTCTGTTAGTGTGGGAAATGTTGTTGGTTGAGGTGGGAGGGGAAACTCTTAATGTTGACATACAAAATGCTTCTCTTTCAGACATTAAGTTCTATGTTCTATTCCATAATTAAATGTGTTCGCACTTCAGTTGCCTGTGATGCGTTTTAGTCTTAATTTTGGATGTTTCGTTAGTTATTTATTTGCCGTCCCGCAGCGGATGAGGTGTGAGCGCTCTCGTCCTCCAGCTCTACCTGGAGGAGTTACGTTCGCCGGGTCTGACCGACAGTTTAATGGTGTTATAGCACAGTGGGCGGGTAGAAAAACAGGCTGAGAGTTGGATTTCAGAAGGAAATTCTCTGTGTGTACAGGGGAATGTGAGGTGTCCCGTATCTGCGCTATTTTTGAGAGCTGTAAAAATGCTTCCACCTGTTTCGGGCTTGAAGCGGGCTTCTCTCACGCTGTAATAATAGAGACTACCAGGAAAAGTATTGTACTGTAACTCCGAAGTTGCTTTGGTTTCAAAACCCAACAGTGACTCTTACTGTATGTTCAGATCTACTGAAAAAATTAAGAATTCCTCTTAAAAGATTATTGAGTCTATATGTTTCGCTTTGTGGAAAGCATCCATGATGACTTGTTTGTAAAAACAAAACTAAATGTATAGATTTTGCATTGCAATTTTTTTAAATTTAAATTGTGAGTCAGAATTATTGTCTGTGGCAATTAACAGCATAAAACAAGTGTTATTTTAGTAATATTTATATGCTATTAGAAGTATTTAAAATATATTTTTAATTTGTTAATATATGTTCACATATTTTTCAGTTTAAGTTTTAGTTATTTTATTTGCCGTTTTAGTTAGTTTAATATTATATTATATATATATATATATATATATATATATATATATATATATATATAGTATATTATTATTAGTATTGTTATTATATAATATATTTTATGTAATATAATATATTTATTTTTTATTTTATTTTTACTTCAGTTTTAGGACTTTTTTTTTTTGTTTTAATTGTTTCAAGTTTTTCATCTGATATTTGTATTTAAAATGTATTTTATTTCAGCTTTCTGTCAGTTAATTAAAAGTGTTTTTGTTAGTTTTAGTTAGCAAACAATAACAACACAGCATATAACAGATGCTGACAATAAACCAGTGTCAATTACAAATGAAATGAGCATTACATACCAGAATGGAGCCAAAAGGTTGAAAAATGAGTAAAAGGTGAGGTCAACAAAAGGGACTGTTGTTTCAGAGGTGGAGTAAATTAAATGAAAGACAGATGTTAGACATTAGACTAATAGATGTTAGACACATGTTAGCTTAGGGTTAGTAGATTAAGTTGATGTACTTGCAAAGTTACTTATAGTCAGTAAAATGTCTGTTGAGAACCATCAAAATAATCTGTTAGCAGATATTATACAGACAGTCTAGTAATACTCTGTCCTAAATATAGAACACCGCTGGTGGATCGTTCAGAAAAGCAGAATTATGTGTTAATAGAAATAAGTAGAGCCAGTTTTTAATTACATATTGACATCCACTAAATCTGAATTAGGGATGTATTTTTAAGAAATAGTTATAAATTGTCTGTAATATGAAGATTGGGGGTTGTTTTAAAGTGCTAATGATTACTTACTTTCAGTGTTGCTTTTGGGTGTATCATTATCTTTGGATTGATGAAGTACTTTAACTAGTTTGTCCTGAGAGACTAGGTGTGGTTTCTAATTTAAACTCAACAGGTTTTGCAAAGCCTGGAGTCGTCTTAAATGTTCAGGCATGCATTTGACATGCATCTTATTTATTGAAACTGTATTAAAACATGTTCACACTTTGCGCTGAATCAATTATAGTGAGAAAAAAAGCGAGCAAATAAATGCACAGTGATGTTTCGACTGCTGCAGGTGTGTTTGCGGCATGCTAGAGGACATGGGAAGGGCTGTGAGAATGGGTGGAAGGAATGTAGACATGACAAGTAGTGGAGGAAACACGTAGTCTGGTGTTTGAGAAAACACAGAGGTGAAGGTGAGAGGTTTCAAAACGGTAGTGAGTTGGAAGGTCTTGCTTGTTCTAATGTTCTCAGCTTGTTTCATCTTGTAGTATCTCCTTCTCCTGTACTGCCAAGACATTGTGGGTACGAAGATTAACCCTTTAATTCCAGTAATAGAGGGTGTCAGATGAGAAAGGGGAGTGGTTATGGGATTCATTTTGCTTTTAAGTTGCATGCAGCTTATCAAATGGACAGGCATACTTTTATTTACGGGTGATTCTAACAAAATCTTGTTTTCAGAAATTTCAAACATTCAAAGTATCTTTTAGGAATTAACAGCAAGTCTTTGTGAGCAATTTAAAAACATTTACTGACACATTTTAGCACATTTTTGAACATTACTTTCCAAAAATCCCATTACCACAACATTCTGAAAATAACAATACTATTAGAAAAGTGAATACATTTTTAAGAATTTATTTACAGAATTAAAAAAAAAACTTTGATTACCTGAAACTCTGAAATAATATATTTATTTTTTAATTATCAGTCTAGTTAATTTTGACAGATAACTTTTTTTTTCTTTATACATATATATTTTTTTTTAATTAAAGCATTGTTAGGCATTAAAATCAAGGTCTGAAGTGTTTGAGCATTAATTCTAAAAATGTTTTTGAACATACCTTTAGGAAAGCAAACACATTTTAACATAATTTTTAAAAATTAATTTTAAATATCCATGAACAGTTACTTAAAACTCTGAAATACGGTATATTTTTGAATTAACTAAATTTGAAATTAACATTGCATTAACATTGAAACCTGACACATTTATAACCTGACAAACGTCATTCTGTATAGATTCTGGATTATTATATATAGAATATATAAACTCTGCACATGGATTTTAAAACAAACCACTATTTGTCCATATATTAAATGAACATTAAATGAACAACTGTTGTGGTAATAATACAAAGGTAATCAAAATGAGGTTGATTATTTTGGTAATGATAATAAGTATACATGCCCTATCCTTATTTATTTTTTGAATATTTACCTCATTTCCTTTGCATCTACTAAAAATCACAGTTATGCACTACATGTTATTCTAAAATGTTATATTTTAAACTTTAAAAGAAAGTAGGAATAGATTTCACATTTGCAGGAAAAAAAATAGTTATTTATGTATTTTAATGAAATTTTAAAATGTTCTTGTGTCCTCCGTAGTTAGTAGTCAGACTGACCTTCACGCAGGTCTTGAAACTCATGAAACTCATGTCCTGCATGTGAAAGTTGCTCATTACAGGGGTCTGTGACCTCTCAAATGTTAATGTCCCTTGAAGAAAGATGACTTGTCAAGTATTCAGAGAGATTCCATGCATGCATACTTTCTCTTACACCTTCATACTCGCCTCTTATTCTCAAAGTGAGGCGTGTTTTTAAGGTTGAAGATGCACGGGTACAGTAGCTTACGTTTAGACAGGTTTATAAAGAAACCAGTCTAAAGTTATCATCAACTGACTTGAAATTGCATTGTGAAATACTGGAATAACTCTTAAGGTATGTAGTCAAGGAGTTGGAGACTTCTTTCAAACAGGAGTTTCTTAGCAGGACGTTGAGGAGGCTTTCAGATGAGAAAGTGTCTGTACAGACGTAGGGAGCTGTTTTCCAGAAGGATCCGTGGTGTTGTTGTGACGGCGGTGACCTCTGCTAGCGGTTGGCAGGAGGCGTGTGTCACTGACACTCTGACACTCTGGATCACAGTTCCTTTCGTCCTCCTTCTTCATTGTTTGTTTGATC
This sequence comes from Cirrhinus mrigala, assembly GCA_036247105.1. Classification (NCBI taxonomy): domain Eukaryota; kingdom Metazoa; phylum Chordata; class Actinopteri; order Cypriniformes; family Cyprinidae; genus Cirrhinus; species Cirrhinus mrigala. The sequence goes on from CM070022.1 coordinate 40,831,358, forward strand.
ATAAACCTCATATACGGGATAGCGCAGATCTTATTACAGATGATTACTTTATTGTTTTGGAATAAATAGGTCCGAAGATGGTAGCTGAATCTCTTCCTCCTGTGGATTGTGAGCTCATGTAAGGGGAGAATGACGGTGTTATATGACTCCACTTCATTTTTGGGAAAGGTGTGTGTACATTTATGAAAGGGTCTGGCCTCTTTCCACCCCCTTTAGTCTGAGGTACACTTACGTCAGCTTAACCCCTTTTGTATCTGCATTTCTATTATGCTATTAACCAGACCTGCCATATGGAGGACAAAATGTCCATAATAAATGAAACAATAGAAAAACTTTTATTTTGGTTCTTGCATTACTACTGCACTTTTATGTATTTATTTATTTATTTAGATGCAACAATTATGCAGGTGCCATTACAAAATATTTATATATTTATTCACTAATTTATTTTTTAGATGCCTAATTATGCAGGCATCATTATTTTATTTTATTTTATTTTATTATTTACTTACTTTCCTATCTGAAAAAAATTCTGATAATATCCAGTAATTATGCAGGTGTCATTACAAAATATTTATTTATTTATTCATTCATTCTAATAAGATGCACTAATAATGCAGGCACCAATGCAAAATATTTATTTATTTACTTACTTACTTATGTACTTATCCAAATAAACCCAATAAGATGCAGTAATTATGCAGGTGTCAATACAAAATATTTATTTATTTATTAATTTACTCGATCTAATAATATAATATAGCATTGCTCTAATAAGATGCTGTAATAATGCAGTTGTCAATAAAAAATAAATGATTGCATAAAGTGATACATAAGAAAAATATGCTTTTTAATATTTAATGAAAACAATTTTTAAATATGTACTTATTTATTTTCCTCACTCAGCTTATTAGGAAGAGGATATTAATAAAATTTCAGTAGGCTAAATTTATTACACCATTAGCTTATCAATGCTGTTTTTGATTAAGTTTGTCTGTGTCTCTGTAGAGCCTGACTATAGTAATAAATTCTTGTATCTGTAGCCTTAGAACACATAGCAAGCTGATAAAGCAAAAGTGTAGGAAGATAATTGTTGGTACTGTGAGTGTGTATAAATACTGTATTGTTCTGATAGAGCTGCTCGTATTCATTTGAACTCGCCGCAGGCTGTAGTATCACTGTAATTCACAACTTTGAATTGCAAATTACATCTTAACTTTGAATAACAAATAGACGTCCAGAGGCTCAGTTTCTCCGTGTGTACATTGAATAAAACATGCTTCTGAGCTGAAGAACATCAGAAACCCATAAGCCCGTGCATTTGTAAATATAATGTGCGAGGCTTCCGTTCTCTTCCGCTTCCAGCTATTTTTAGCTGTTCAAAACAGCTCGATATTGGAAACTGATGTGTTTTACCATATTATTTTAATATTTTATCTTAATATGAGAGAACAAAGTGGTCGGGTAGTGCAAACAGTTTTACCGTTTACTGCACGTTGCTATTCTTCTCGCTATTTCCCTACAGCGGCACTGCATATTCACAGAAAATGTGTTGCACGTTCACATTCAATTCTGTGTTGAAAAATAAGGTGGATAGGAGAGCTCCCATCAGAATGTATACAATATCTTCACTCATGAAAGCGGCATAATGGAAAAAGTTCCAGACGGCTGATGTAAACAGCACATACAGTATGCTGGAGGGCTGAACGTGAGGCCGGTGTGCCGTCTTACTCTAGGTTATTGTGGGATGTTTGAATGAGTGTGCAGCAGGGCATGAAGAGAACGTGTGCAGCGACTGACCTTCCGGAGCCATAAAGGGGCTGCCGCTGTTCTTTGGACTTGATTTATGGTCTTTCATGGAGCAAAGGGATGCTTCTGCTTGAGTTTGGCTGTTATTCTTAGCCCCTTTCTCATAAATGAGGTTTCATAACATGCTGTGGATCTCAACCAGTTACTTCTAATTCATTGTAATTCTGTTCTTCTGACCTCTTGACGCTTTAGTTTCTTTTAATAATGCTTCTCCACATGCATTTCCAGTGCAAGCCTGTTTCTGCCACCGAATAAAAAAGATAATTCCATGGCACTTTTTTTGCATAGCACAATTCTGAGAAGTAAACTCTGAAAAAAAAAAGCCTGAATTTCAAGATATAAACTTAATGCGCAAGATGTAAGCTCACAATTCTGACTTTTTTCTTCCGATTCTAAGTTTGTTTTGGAATTGTGAGTTTATATCTTGCAATTTTAAAACCAGTCAGAATTATGAGATATAAACTGAGAATTGCAAGGAAAAAGTCTAAATTGTGAGATCAAAAAGTCACAATTACCTTTTTTATTTTTTTATACCATGGAAGAATTATGGAAAGTTCAGTAGCCTCGATGTTAATTAGGTTGTTTATCTGGTCTATTACAAAGTCATTAGTGATTATGAATCAGATAATTATAATAATAAACTGTGCACAGCAAAATAAGTTTTATAGTCATGCTTATTTATATACAAGACAGTAACATCATTATTCAGCCCTAAGCTAGTTCAAATAAATAAAATAAAATAAATAAAATAAACAATAAATAAATAAAATAAATAATAAAAATACCATCAGATTGCCAAAGAAACATTTTCATAAAGTTTAACTTGATGTAAAAAAAAAAAATTAATATAAACAATAAAACTATAAAAACTATATATATATCATAAAAACAAAAGACACAGCACAATTACTAAAACTTTACTGAAATTTAAAATGTAAAAAAAAAAAAAAATACAATAAAAAATAATCCAATCTATTTGTAAACTATAAAAGTGTGTTCCTGACAAGGCCTCCTAAACAATTTCTTGCATTTGAAAAATGTGAATTTTACAAAGTTGCTTGACATTTCTGTTCAGATAATTATAATAAAAAGTAATATAGTCGTGTTTATTTGTATAAAAAAAAGTTGTGTCATTATTCAGCCCAAATCTGCTCAATAACAAAGTATTTAGTAGTTCAAGTTAAAATAAAAAATAAAATAAAATAAAATAAAAATGTATAATAAAACAAACCACAAAAATTACTTTATTCCATCAAATTGTCAAGGAAACATTTTTTCATTAATTTTGACTTGATGTATTAAAATAAATAATAATTCATACAATCTATATATAAAATGTAAAAAAAAAAAATAATAATAAATAATAAAATAAAAAATGATTAAATCTATTCATAAACTAGTATGTTCCTTACAAGGCCTCTTGGACAATTTCTTAAACTGAAAAGTGTGAATTTTACAAAGTTGCATGACATTTCTGTTAGTCTTCTAAGTTTATTTGTGTCCATTCTTCAGTGACAGTTCAATGACCCAGGGTAGCTTTGCCATTGGATAATGGAGGCCATATAGTTTCACTATTGTCTGTGACTGAAGGTCATAGGAAGCGTGGGATATCATTAGCCGTCTTTAGGAATGACTGCAGGAGACGCCGGCCATGTATCTGGAATTTTCGCACTATAGCAGTTGCAGTGATGGAAATATTTACCGGTGCAGTTATGCAGAAAGACTGGAGTTGCTGTACAGTCAGATGTGTTGTTTTGGTGAGTTTGATACGGCGTGACACAAACACGCCTCTCTCGGTCACTCCAGCTCCACATTGGAGGATTTTCACTTAATCCTGCCACTGTTATTGAGTTTTATTCACATCACTGATTCTTACGTAATGTCTGTCTGGTTTAATCGTTTCAGTCCTGCTGGTGAAATTATAAATCACTTAAATCACTTTACTTTGGCCAGTTTGTTATGCCAGTTTGTTATGCAATATGATACTGTATGTGCTTTCACTTCACATGGCTCTACTGCAGTGCATGCTGAATAACACCCACTTACTGTATACTAACAGGGAGTTAACATGATCGAAAACCATTTTATTTTGATTCCTGTATAATTATCCTATATTTTCATGACCTGATTAAAAACGTAAAAAAAAAAAAAAAAAAAAAAATTGGAATATCTTTTTTTATTTCTTTTTAGTTTGCACTATTTATACTAAGCACAGAATGCAGCATTTCTGAATGCAGTTAAAATGCTGTTAAAATGCAGTTAAAATAACTTATTTCTAAAATGACTATACACCATTCACATGCAATTGGGTAAGGTATTACTGTTTAAATACATTGTATACTGTATTAAGAAAGTAGAAAACTAACATTTTATTGTGAATATATAGTCATTTTTGCTTTTTTCTAAACTGTCTGACTTAGCCACGCCCTTCCATTCAGTCAAGAGATCCATAACCCCGCCCATTAAAGGCACAGCAGCCAATCTGATGACAGCGAAACTAAACATGCAAAATGATTGATTCACAAGCAGTTTCTACTGGTGGATTACAAAGAAATGGCAGGTCATTTACTTAAATTTCACTGTTTTCTGTCATAGTCACACCGTTTTCAGTGAGATCTGTCGGGCAGGATGGTGTTTTATGAAGAAAATGTATGGTAAATGCACAATGTATGCATTTTCCTCTTGTGGATATTGTTTTGCCGCCATCTAGTGTTAAAATGATTACATTTCAATTTAATACACCATTGCTAAAACTTTGTTTCACTATAGATGTGATACAGCATAAAACAAGACAAAAGCTTCATTAAAATCACACTGTTTTAGGGTTGAATGAAATTCAGGTTTTAGTCAGACATCTGTGGATTGACCCTTTGAGATTTCACTCTGATACACTAATAAGCAAATAATGTTGAATTCTTAAATCCTTTTATTTCCTTTACTTTTACTAAAGCTATCACTGAAGTGTTTAACTGGAATTATTCTCTTCTTCAGAAACTCTTGTTGAGTGACAAAAGTCGTCAGATGTAAAGGTCACAAAGCTGGGGATTTACATAGAATATTCTAGGTGCCGGAAAGGCTCGTGGCTACATGTTAATCTATTACACATGAGCGATTTTTGATTTGATGTAAGCTGATGGTGTGATTGGAGTATAATCTAGCACTCATCCTTTCTTAAATTTATTTCATCCTGGGGCGGTCAGTCCTTCCTCAGAATAACTTGCGTTCAGACTATAAATACGGGCATGAGTAAGAGCGTGTTCTTCTCATCTGCTTCCATGGCTACTGTGTGTTTGGACAACTCTTCTCAGATGTCCATTAGATCTGCATTATCAGCATCTCAGATGTAAGCAGCTATTATGTCACTAAGGCAGAAAAAGCAGAAGACGTGTCATAGTTTTTATTTGATCTCATTCAGGTCATTGAGACGCCGTGCGTGCGTCATGTTTATCTTTTAGAGATGATGTTTTCCTCAGCTGTTCAGATACCTCAGTCATTGTAAAATTGCCTGCCAAGTTTTACGATTATGTCCTAATTACTGGCCAGAAGAGGGAGACAAATTATTTATTGAAGTCAGTGTGAAACCCTGAACCAAAGCCCTTTTTTCATGATGTGAATGATTGCTGATTGCAACTGGGCAATAAATAAGAAAATTGCTAAAATCAAGTGTATGCAATATAGAAATGTAAGAGGGATTCATTGTCAGAAAAAAGGAAAGACAAAAGAGAGCAAGTTGTTGAATTTTAACAAATTATGAACAACATAACAACATACACAGAACAGGATGCATTAAAATAAAAAAAGGTAAATTATGGTTGCACGAGCACAGAAATATTTCATCATTTTAACAACAAAAACAAATCAGTTTTAAATATTTTAAATGAAGTTATATTTATGTATATATTTTTTCGTTTTTAAATTTTATTTTTATTTATTGTTTTGAAAACAAAAAAAAAAATACTAGCAAAACTTTTTTTCCTTCACTTTTGTTTTTTTTTTCCCCAAAAAAGTCAAAAGTTCGACCTCCTGTAATATTTCTCAATTTTCACAGTGCAAAAATTCAGCCGGCAGGTCATGACCAGGTTAGTTTGCAGATGGGAAAAACAGGAGGAAAGCAACCTGAAAAAGTACCTCCTTGTTGTGTTTTATACTCAAATTTGGCATGACTCAGAATTCACAACAGACAGACTGAAACGTGTTAAGCTTTAACAATCAGACTGATTTCAGTAGAAGAATGAAATTGTTTTAGAGCAAGTTTTAACATGCAGATTAACGTTAATGACGAGAAGTGAATGTGCCATAAGAAAATGAATCGAGTGCTTTTTGAACTCATGATGACTTTACTATATATATATATATATATATATATATATATATATATATATATATACTTTACTCTTTTAAAGTGCATGTCATCATTTTTTTTTTTCAAGAGGCCTGTGAGTGAGTTTGCAAAAGTGTTTGGCAGCTCCGTCTGTTTTCCATGCTGGCTGAGACGAGTGCAGCGGCTCTAATGGGTTATTTTAGATCTCAGCTGCTGCTGTTGACGTTCTGTTGTGAATCTCCAGCTAAACTGAGATTTCCCCAAATCCAGTGCTATCACATCACATTTAGATAAGCACAGAGCCAACACTGCTCAGTATCAATGCTCCTAGCTCTTGGAATTATGAGCGAATGGAAAGCCACTTAATCACAGCTTCCAGTAAAGACGCATCTTGCGGGAGAGAAAGAGCTCAGGTGTCCATGATGTTCTGGTCGGGAAGGACAGGGTGTGTCCGCAATTCAGGTGGATCAAAGCAGATGTGCACACATTCCTCTCCGGGTGTGACAGACAGACAGACAAACAGACGAATCTCTACACGCTCTCACACGCAGAGAGAGAGAGAGACACGGATCCACAGGGAGAGAGATAGAGAAAGAAAGTTGGGATTGGGAGGCACTTTCACAGCTAATGCGGTTTGGATACGCCTAACACAGGAATGTGAGGAGTTACCATTCTTATAACATCGGCCTCATCATCTTTGAAGACAACCTTCAGCCTTATCTGTGATGTTCCGGGTTGCTTCTATACACTGTCAACTCTGCCTGTACTGGATGGGAATTTGTTTGTTTAAACACATAAAACTTGGCATATCACTTTTCTAAAGCCTCTAAATGATTAACATGATTAAAACTTTGCTGAATAACCTGTTGCACACAATCTATTGCATGCCTTCTTGTCATCTTTTTGATAGTTCATGATTTTTTATCAAGTAAAATGCCTTCTAATTGTGCAACTGTTCACCTTCAGCTCGTGCCTCATGTGTCTTCTTGCTGCTATAAAGCAAACATAATAATAAAATCAGTGAGTCTCAAATATGATCGTCAGGCTTTTGAGGAATGTTTATTTGTTCATCTCTCAATCAGCATTGGATTACGTTGCATTTTGATAAGGAAACTAAGCATTTAAAGGGGTCATCGGATGCGAAGTTCACTTTTACATGATTTTTAAACATTAATGTGTGTTGGCAATGTATGTACACATCTACCCCTATAATGATAAAAATCCATGCAGTGGTTTTCAAAATAATATCCCCTTTTTCAAATTGAGCCGTTCTCAGATGCCTGTCGGTGCGGCGTCACACAGACAGAGGCCGCTCCCACAATAGTTGATTGACATGAGCTCTTACCTCAGACCCGCCTTAAATCAGCTGCAACTGTCTGACCACCATTGTTTTGATGCCGGAGCAGGGATGTAAGTTAGACGAGAATATCTCACAGCGATTGAGGTGTTGTGTTGCTGGATGTATTAATGAACATAGTGGTCGTCATTTACTCCCGACATCTGAGCCGCTTATTTCCTAATAACAAGCCAGTTAGCAAGTTTTGTGGCTAAATGCGGCTAAAGTAAACAGGCTCGTTACTCCACAGAGAGAAGATGGGGCAGGGTGAGCAGAGCTCATTAACATTTAAAGCAACCTCGACCAGAACAGAACAGATCAGAATTTCATCTTTCCTTTTGGTCATAAATATCAGCATTTGCACCAAATTGCATATTTTTGCTCAGTTTGGGTCCCTGAATAAAATTGAGCTGTTTTTTTTTTTTTTTTTATCTTTATCCTCTATTTCATACTATATGAGCCATAGAGACCTGTTGTATCAAATATGATATGCATTTTTTTTTTTTTTTTATGGAAAAAAAAAAAAAAACTGTTCAAACTGTTCATAAAAAAAGAAAGAAGGAAAAAAGAAAAAGAAAATCTGCATCTTCTCGTTTGACCTCAGATCCAAAGAAGGTTTGTGTGCCTGTGGTTCGTAGAAGGATCTAGGGTGTGTTTATGTAAGGAGAAGAGATGAATACTTGATATTGATTCAAAAAGTCCATCATGCTTCACTGCGCGCGTGTGGAGCATCGGTGAATGATTGGTCTTGTGTAGACTTGACTGTTGGAATAAAGCCTGGTCCATATTGCAACTCTGGCTGAGAACCAAGCACATTTTTTTTTTTTTTTTTTTTTTGATGTCACTTAAGGGCAAGTTCATCTAAATATATGGGTGTGCTCAAGGATATCACGTTTTGGATATCACGTGTCTCAAGCAAAGCTCTTGAATATCTTCAAAGGCTGTATTTGTATAACGCCATGTGTCTTGCGAACCTCAGAAGTGCTCATTGTTAATCAGCCAGCTCATGTCATTTTAGTGTGCATTAAGTATCAGCTGGTCTGTGAATGATGTTATGCTGCATGGAAACAGCTGGTAATCCTGTGGGCTTTATTGCTAAAAACACATTAAAAGTGTGTCACATACCTGTAAATATGTCCTTGCTATCAGCAGAGTTACTCCTTTGTAGTTTAAATTAGATAATTAACCAATTGTAATTTGATTTTAATACTCTGATAATTATATATGTGAATGCGAAAGTACATCTAAAATAAATGATTTAATTATAAGTTAATACACTTCATAAACAGAAAGAGCACTGTAATTAAACCAGGCTGATCAAAGCTAATATGAGGTTACGTACTTGTGTTAGTATAAAGGTAGTCAATCAGTATTATTAGGTAATGTTATGAAACACTATTGCAATTTAAAATTGCTGGTTTCTATGTGAATATGTTGTAATATTCATTGCTCTGGTCTTCAGTGTCACGTGATCTGTCAGAAATCATTCTAATATGCTGATTTTACTGCTCAAGAAACATTTCTGATTATTATCAGTGTTGAAAACACTTGTGCTGCCCAATATTTTTGTGGAAGCTGTGATACATTTTATGTTTCAGGATTCTTTGATTAAATAGACATTTCAAAACAACAGCATTTATTTGAAATATAAATCCTTTGCAATGTTGTAAATGTCTTTACTTTTACTTTTGATCAATTTAATGCATCTTTAATGCATTAAAAAAAATCTCAAAACATACATGCATAAATAAATAAATACATGCATGAATAACTATGTAATTTTGACTTACCTACGGTTACATAACTTGAAATCATAGACTGAAAAAATGTAAAACGTAGAGAAAAAAAAAACTGTTGTAAATGCTTTTATAGGTGTTGGTATTTTTTGTGCCACACCTTAATACCTTCTAAGACATTTAGACAGATATAAAAGGAAGGCGCCATCTTCCATATCCACTGAGGAATATGTCAGATATTGTAAAAATGAACACTCCTGCAAACATTGTCAAGTTCAGGCTGTTATAGTTAACGGCGAGCCTCAACAGGTTGTCAAATGAGCAGCTTCTTAAAGTTTACGGTGCGGGTCTGATCAGATGTGTATGATGAATGCCCCGTCCTCAACTTCATCTTCTGAGCCACACTCTTTAAAACAAAGGTTCTTTATTTGCGTCAATGGTTCTACGAAGAGCCATGAACATCCATGGAATGCAGGAAAGGTTCTTTATAGTCGAAAAAGGTTCTTTCGATTATTTTAAATGGTTCTTTTAGAAAATGGGGCACAAAAAAATGGTTCTTTTTTGTGGTCTCCTTTTGGAACCTTTATTTTTAACAGTGTAGGTTTATGTCTTTATGACATGAGTAGAGTTGTATCTGTATGTATTTTTCTTCCTATAATACAAGAAATTTAGCATATAAACAGTTTTCACTCTGAAATTTTCAAGTGGATTGACGGAAATAGTATTTTCTGTTATTTGCAACTTCAAACATTTCTGCACACGCTTTATGGTGCACATGCAGGATCCGCTTGATCACATCAACACACAGTCGTGCAAACAAGAAAGCGAAATGATTCTTATACAACATTTTCTTTGTATTTCTGGCTGTTGATTTTGCAGCCTCTGGTTATGTATTTTACTAGGGTTGGTTTGGACTCAATACTGTTAATCTCCAGCGTGTGTAGACCTGAGCGGCCCATCCCAAAACCTCGCCCTGCCTTATGGGCAGCACAGACTCTCAGTTAGTCATACGTGCCCAACCACTCAGGTATGTTACGGTGGTTAATCATTAAAGAGGCGTGTGCGTGTGTGTGTGTGTGTGTGTGTGTGTGTGTGTGTGGTGTAATATCTATTGGCATGAGTACTTTTAGAGTGTGATTGTGTAATCCTGTTCCTGTAATGACTCTTTCTACACTCTGCATTAGCGCTCCGTTTTGCGTGGTTACACAACTCGCCACTCTCCTCTTCCTGTTGCGTTATTCTTCAGAGACTGTGATGATTTAGTGTGTATGTTTGGAGAGGGTGTGGGTTTCTAGATGAGGCATGCTGACGGACACACCTTCCCACTCACTTTCCCTGATTCCACCCCTTCTTCCTGCCTCGGCTCCACCAACATGACAATTTAGCGCTGAGGCGGGGCCAAGCGTATCCCGCAGTGCCCTCCAACCACCATGTCTCACTAGAGTCAGAACGACACAAGAACAGGCCCACGACCTGTAGTCAGTGGCATCATTTAGAAGAGCTAGAAAATGGACAGCAGGGATTAAACAGAAAGAAAGCAGAACAGAGAGTCTTAACGGGAACATCGCAGCAGCATTCAATCCAAGATAAGGAGCTTGTGAAGAACTGTGGTTTGTGACTTTGCATTAGCGTGACGTAAAGGAGATGAGTACTCAACAGAAACGGAGGGACTATTCGACCGACAGCCTGGAGAGGGAGAGGGACAGGATCCCTTCAGATGACTTGTACTATCAGGGAATGCTGAAAGCCTTGGAAGGCAGGAAAGGTACTTAGGAAAGCTTTCCAAAACACCTGCTTGTGTTCTTTAGTTCACAGACTTATGGTTTCCTAATCAGTATTTTTGTCATGGTTTCTAGTAATGGTATTGATTCGGTAACGCTTTATTTCAATTAGACATTCCAGGTAATGTAAGTGACTTTGCAAGTACATGTCAACTTATTCTACTAACCTAGCCTACCAGTCTGTTATTACTCAAGTTGGTTGGCATGTAGTTGCAAAGTTACTTATAGTGAGTAGAATGTCTAAATTGGACTATAGAATTAAGGTGTGACCCATTCATAAAACAAGATCAATTTAATTGAGAAGTGAAACTGTGTCAGATTAAGATTTAAGCAAAAATGGGGTAGGAAAAAACTATTTAATTCAGAAATTTATTTAGTTTCATTCAAGATAGAAATACCTTATGCAAATTATTTTTTTAAATAAATTTATCTTATTTTACTGGAACATGTATATTATTATTATTATTATTATTATTATTATATTTTTTTTAATTTATTTATTTATTTAGTTACTTATTTATTTATTTGTGATGTATATGGCTCAGCTTTCTTCTTCAATACCAGTGTAGGATCTAGGAAATCTAGGATTTATTTATTTATTTATTATTATTATTTTTTTTTAATTATTCTTTTAATTATTTGTTATCTTGATATATTAATACTTGTTTGTAGTTCTTGCATTAAAGACAACAGCCAGGAGAAAAATATTTTACCACTTTTCTTGTGAATAAACGAGATTATAATAGAAAATATTTTAAGATTTTTTACATAATAAGATCTGATGTTAGAAGATCTTATTATATTAAAAAAAACAGCATTTAAGTCCTAAAGTATTTTAGTAAAGCAGTAAACAATTCACTGCCATTATAATGTTTGCAAACGGTCTTTGCTTTGCCCAGGTGCCTATAATTCGCACTATAAACAGTCTCATACCGAAGCTGTCTCACCTCACCAAGGCTGTTGCCTCGGTATTTAAATAGATGACATATATTTGCCAGTGTAAAGATGTGTTAAGTGAGACTGAGACGACATTCGCTGTTGTCCTGTCATCACAGTCCTGCACCTGATTGGCTCGTTCAGTATGTCATCAGCAAACAGTGGAGAGCGAACAGAGAAAGCGCGTTTGACACTATATATCACTGCATAAAATAACACTAGATAAAATGTAATTTTATAGACAAAAATGAAGTTTCTTACGTGCCTCGCACACCTTAGAGGGCAGGAGCTGTGCGCTGAATCACAAGGGCGTTGGTTTAAACATTAGCGCTGTAACTTTATACATGTGAGAGAATAGAGGACGGTGAACGGTGGACAAAGAACAGAGGTCTGCTGACGACCCCCGTAAAGGTGCTCATAATTGTCCACATCATGACCTACAGTACGACATTAAAGGAAAGTTTTACGTTAATGACTGAGGTCAAGGTTTACTGCCTCCACCCATGATAGTCACCATGGTAATGATATTTCATAATATGTTCGTCACACCACACCCATCAGAAGCAGAAGTCCTGTGGTGCGTCTGTGTGGGTCTGAATCAGCTGCTCCCTCAACACAGCAATCACTGGGCGGTTGCTTAGCAAACAGTTTCAATTGTATGTCATATTATGCATTAAAATATCCTATTTAAGTTGACAGAATTGCTGCAAGTGAATGGAGAACATGTGATTCCACAGAAACATAAAGTAATTAAACTGAGGTGGAGAGCCACTCCAGTTTGGCATTTTTCCAGGATTGCTTAATACTTGATTCCTATAGTTTCTTAGTCCTTGCTGCAAAAAGGCAGTGACAAAGCATGATCCATCATCACCATCCTTCAAATTAGGGATGTCTTGTGCACCTGATGCTATTGGTTCAGATTTGGTTCCATGCTCTTCCCAATCCTACATGAGACCAACTCTAGCTGAGATATGATTTGAGTTTACAGCAGTTTTCTTCTTGCGTTCGCTCCCAGAAAGGGTGAATCTCTATCATAAAGTCTTATTTTTCATGCTTCTGCATGCTGTTTTGTGTATTTTTTAATTTTTCGGTTACTTTAGGGTACTTTGAACACCAACTTCACACTTTACAATATATTAAAGTGGCCTTAACTACTATATACTAACATTAAATACCTGCAAGATTATGGATTTCTGTGTAACTAAATGCTATTCTAGAAAATGTCCACATTTTCTGCATTTTCTGCATTTTCTGAGCTTGTACAGTTAGGTTTAAGAGTTAAGGTAAGGTAGTTTTTGTGGTAAGAGTTGGGTTACAGTTATAGATCAAGTCAACAGTGTAACTGCATGTTAATTAAGTACAAGTTCATACTAACATGCATGTATCAAATGGTTAAGTACAAAGTAGCATAGCTAAGGTCAACGAACTTTAACCATAAATGTGAGCATGCTGCTTCAAATTACAGCTTTTTCCTGAACAACACAGAGCTTTGCTAGTTCTCTGGTAATGATGACAGATGCAAGTGCTGGTAATTTGTATGAGGCAGCAGTATGGACGGTGTTCTCTTGTGTTTGACGCTGATGAAGGAACATGATTCTGCAGGCTGTAGGTGTGTCTGGTGTTCGGTTAGTCATGAGTGATGCACACTTAGGATTAAAGCTTTTCTGCCTTCATGGTGAATTTTCCCAGCCTGAGGCATCCAAATGCATGGTGTTTTCTTCCCTCCAAACCTGCGCTCCGTCTTTACTTGACAATGGAGCTGTCTAGACATCTCCTGCAGTCATTACACTTCAGCTTTACCAGGAGATCGGTTTTCGCACATGGGTGTGCCTCAGGGGTGCTGCTGGGGTTTGATAGGAGATGCATTGTGGTGTGGGTTATTGAGATTTGATTTGTTTCGCTTCTCTCTTTACTTGCAGTTCAGCGGTTTCTTTATTAAACAGGTTTGAAATAAACTCACACTGGTGATTGCATCAGTGTTGTTTTGGGCGGACCGTAGCATGCAAAGCAACAGATCAATGATTCAAAAGCATCACAGAGACGGTGTTGTGAATTGGGAACCTGTGAATTGCTTATTTATAGGAATTTAGCGTTTTAAAGTTTAACATCAAAGCACAATTTCAATAAATTAAATTCCTTAAATTCCTTTCTTAAATTCCTTCATACCCAGACATTTACTCTGAACACTGCTGAAGTGTTGAATTTTCTTTTTCTTTATCTTTTGCAGATGAACGGGACAGAGTGCAGAAGAAGACTTTCACAAAATGGGTGAACAAACACTTAATAAAGGTACCTTTATGTTAATTATTTACTGCAATTTTTCAAGATAAAATGACTAGTTCTTGATCCTGCTCTTCCTTTCTGTGTACATGTCTATTCTTGTTCAAATTGTGATTTTACTTTGTAGAGTAAAAATGTACAGTACAGTAAAAACTAAAACATTTTCACGCTTATTTAAGACAAGTAAACAGCCACTTATCAATAGAAACAAACTATTCAAGTGCACCAAAACATGAAAAAGAACTGTGTATTAAGGTTTTCTGCACTTTAGCTTTAGGTGTGTGCACTTAGAAAACTGATTAATTAAAAAGAAAACTTGTTTTACTCATTGAGATACTATTATATATATTTGTTTTAATATTTTTTCATTATCTTTTTATTTTCCATTTTCATTTTAACTTTAAAGTTAAAGTAAAGTATTTTTTTTTTTTTTACATGTTTTTTTCCCTAAATATATCTATATAATTTATTATTTTATTTTATTATTTTAGTCTTAGTTCTTTTAGTAAAAAAATAAATAAATAAATATTAGAAATTATAAATAATTTTTTTTTGTAATGGCTTAGATTTAGTTTTAGTTTCAGTTAACTATAATAATCATAGTCAGAACAATGTGTGAGTGCCGAATTTTGTTTTCATGTTTTATTAATTTAAAAAAAGGCTTAAAAACATAAACATTTATTACAGCGTAGCACTTTTTAATGTCATGTGAGATAATACTCGTTAAATTTCTACTACTTTATCATGTCTCCCAGTATATTGCTCACACATACCACTACTATTAGTTACCAGTTCAATTTTTAACCACTATGTCACAACACCCAGTTTAGAAACTAGTGTACTCATCTTAAAGTCCATTTGTGGAGACATAACAGCTGTTGGGCCCAGCATGATTTCTTTTTGTATCAGCCGTGGGATTCTCTTAGTTAAGGGCAGATATTTGTAGAGAAGCAGATCATATCCTGTCCACACAAGTGATAAATCTCCACACAGCTCATTAATCATCGTCTAGTCTTCAATGTGTAGTATTTAGGCAGAAAGGGGTGTGTTGAGGATCCAAACAAAAGATAATGACAGCGTAACGCTGGACAAGACTGGAAGTTATTAGCACTCGTACAAATCAATCAAGCCTGTTCATTGACTCAAGACTGTGGGCAAAACAAGAGACTCCTTCAGAACAAATGAGTTGATATAAAACAAACCTGCATGTCAAGAACATCTGGATTCATTTTGCAGCACACATATCATATTCGAGGTATAAACACTTGTCAGTCCAGCCAACAGTAGCACATGTGCTGCAGATGTTTGGCTGAGTTTGTCTGCTCATCTTAACCCTTCAGCAGCATTAGATAGCAGAGAGATCGGTCTTATTTAAAGCCTTTACCTGCGATTAAATACAGTTCATATGAGACTGTATTCTCCAAAGTGGCCAGGTAAATTTGTTTCACTGGCTGAATTTTCATCTGAATTGGAACTTTTTCTCACACGTCTAAGCGGCATCTGTCATTGCAGAATATAATTTTTGATAATGCTTCTCCTCATTTATTTTGACCTTTTATTAAATACCGTATCTCGTAATACTACCTTTTCTTATTTATTATGAATTTTGGCAAAGTGTCTGGGTTAAACAATAGTTTTATATACTGTACATTATATTAATTATGTGCACAAAGTTATAATTTCATCACATATATAACTTTTTTTTTTTTTTAAGTTTTTTATGATGTGTATCCAGGCACACCTACAGAGACCTATAATTTTAATTGGCAGCAAATGTTCAAATCCTTTGTGTTTAGTACAAACACTAAGTATGTTTTCACTCTTTATGCTATCAAATATAAGCCCTTATTTTATAATAATTTGCCTGTTATCTTCACGGACACATCTATATTTGCTGACTAAATGTTTGAGATTGACCTTGACAAACACTTACAGTACAGATCACAACAACAGTTTGCGCTGTGGTTTGTACTTGTCATCAGCTGTTATCTAGCACATATTAGATGTTTTTATTGCTTTGTGCTGATAGAGCTGAGTATGTGTGAGGAAAACATGGGCTGACAGTTGAATATATGGAGAGAGAGGATACAAAAGACTTATTACAGTATTATACACCCATACGTCAATTAGGTCAGAATTGCCAATGTGCGACTCTAACACAGACTGTGATTTAACACACTATACCACAGAGTCATTGATTGTGATGAAACTCATTGCAATCATAATATACAGCATGATTTGTGTGTGAGGGTCTGTGGTTGTGTTCAGTCTTATTGACTGACATTTAATGCATCAAGAGAGACCTCTAGTGGCTCAGTATGAGCTCTGCCTTATCTTCATGTCACTTTGACATTGCACTTTCAGTTGGATGAATAGATGTTTTTGCAAAGAATAGAGGCTGGAGGTTTTTTTGAGTTGCTTTTATTGAGCTGAAGTTGAGAAGTAATTCCAATTTGGCTTATCTTTAGGCCTCAGTAGCTTTTGCCTTTTGTCCTTTCTATGTCCTCTCCTTCATATTACAATAAGGTATGAACATTTCATATCTTATTGATATTAGTAAAAATGAAGTACAAATTTTAGAAAACTATTTCCAGTGAGTGTTCCTCAAGGTATAACAGTATTTAAAGGAGAAGTCCACTTCCAGAACAAAAATTTACAGATGATGTACTCACTCAAGATGTTCGTGTCTTTCTTTCTTTAGTCGTAAAGAAATTGTTTTTTGAGGAAAACATTTCAGGATTTTTCTCTGTGTAATGGACTTCTATGGTGCCCTGAGTTTGAACTTCCATGGAGAAGATGAGATGGGAGTTTTTCGACATACCCTAGCTGTCATGAGCTGGAAAAAACAGAGATCAGACAGAGCAAGACAAGACGAGCGTTTGACATTAAAAAGCATACAAATTGTAATATTTTTATGAAAATAACAGATCGTTTCACTAGATAAGACCCTTCTTCCTCAGCTGGGATCGTTTGAAGCTGCATTTAAACTGCATTTTGGAAGTTCAAACTCGGGGCACCATATCAGTCCATTATATGGAGAAAAATCCTGAAATGTTTTCCCCAAAAAACATCATTTCTTTATGACTGAAGAAAGAAAGACATGAACATCTTGGATGACAAGGGGATGAGTACATTATCTGTAAGTTTTTGTTCTGGTAGTGGACTTCTATGATGGAAAAATTTTCTGTGTAAGCCAAAATAAGTTATTTGGCAGAACATCCAGGCTGCTTTTTCCATACAAATCAAGTGCAGCTGAAACAGTCAAGCTATTAATAAAATCTACCATCAGTGGTTCATACGAAGTGTTCATTTAATCTGAAAGCTTTGTGTGAAGTTATGGACTTTCTGTTAAATATCATATTTTTTTTTGTCTGTGAAAGAGATAAATCACAGGTTTTGACAATGACAAAAGCACAGTGCAGTAAAAGAGTGAATTTTCAGTCATATACATTAATTAATGTAGTTTGAGTATCATTTTTTAAAATCAGACTATACTTGATGTTGTCCTTCATCATTCAACTTTCACTTCTATCTTCCATTCATTCTTCTAATCATCGTACTCCATTCATCTCTCTGTGCTCTTCTCTCCTCTTCATCGTCTCTCTTCCTCTCCTCCAGCACCAGAGAGCTGAGGTAGGTCTATCTGTTAGCGTGTCCCAGCAGGCTCTGCTCTCTCACACGCATGTTCAGTTCTCCTGTCCTCCCTGAGGCTTTTCTGCTGTCACAGGAGGAATGTAGAACGATGCTTACAGCTAGAGCTCCAAAACGGCCAATTGTTTGGCATTAGTTTTAGTCTCATGCACTGCAGCAAAGGATTCTGCAGCAAAAGAAGCATAGGAAATACAAAATGCAGAAAAATCATCACATGCTCTGTGCATGAAACACCATCTGCTCACTCACATAGTGTATGTACAGTGACAACTTTGTCATTGTACTTAGATTTTAGGAAGCAAAGTTGCTAGCTTTTAACATTGTGAAAAGGCTTTGCTGTGTTACACTGTTAGTTAAAAAACAGTTGATCCTAAAATCCTGTCATCATTCACTCACCTGTCATGTTCTTCCAAACCCATACATGCATGCTGTTATTTTTCACTGTATAGTTTTGTGACCACGGCTGTCCAACTCAGTAAGGACCAACAAACAACAACAACTACAGCAACAAAACATTATAAACATTATAAAAAAATTGCAAATATCATTTTCCATTCCACATGTTCACATTTGACGAAATGCAGTTTGCCATAGATTTGGTATAATAATTTTAACAGATTATCATTGAATAAATGTAGATCTTTTCAACTTTTTTTATACTTTTATTTTGTTCTTTTGTCCTTCCTGAAACTTGACAGATTTGATTGATATTATAGTAAAAAAAAAAAAAAAAAAAAAAGAAAAATAAACATTTGTGTGTAACCAAGGTTATATAGTTAAACTAAACTAAGCGAAAAAAAATAATAATAATACTAGTAATAAAAAATACAAAAAAAATTTGATTTTAAACAGTCTTACTTTATTTCAGCTGCACTTCTCAACATTTCTCAGTTTAATTTGGTTTGACTCACTGTACTAAAAAAACTAAAACTTAAGTACCCAACAACAGAATTACCCAATCTTTAACTTAAATTAAACTTAAAACAGGAATTCTAAAAATAAAATAACATTTTATATTTTTTAATATTAACAATATCTGCAACATGTGACCCTGGACCACAAAACCAGAAATTCGCCTTTAAAGTTGTCCAAATGAAGTTCTTATAAATGCATATTACTAATCAAATATTACGTTTTGATATATATTTACAATAGGAAATTTACAAAATATCTTCATGGAACATGATCTTTACTTAATATCCTAATGATTTTTGGCATACAAAAAAAATCGATAATTTTTGCCCCATACAATGTACTAAAATAACATTGACTGAAATGTGTTAGCAAGGACATGAGGGTGAATAAATGATCACAGAACTGTCACTTTTCCGTGAACTGTACCGTTTAAGGATTTTCAAGCGGGCTGCAGAGAGCTGAGTGTTATGCAGTCATGCATGTTTTGTGTAGCTGCATGATACTGTAAATACCTGAGGAAGAAATCTGTCTTTCAGCCTCAGAACATCTGTATGTTTTAATTATTGAGGCAGAGATCTGACTCATTGAGGTTTTATAAACCAACCGTACAATGATTGACTCGGTTGATTTAGATAATAAAGAAAAAGCTTCAGAATTTAATTTAAACTCTGTCACTCAATAAATCATGTCACAGATCTTTTTTGACATGAGGCAGGTGAGCCGCTCTTCCCCCTGCAGCCATGCATTGCCCCGTCCTGTACTCGATGAGCAAAACGCAAATGAATCACTTCGAATTTTGTAGGTTTTTTTCCTTTTAAGCCATGCTTGTGTTTAGAGTCCTGCTCAAGCTGCCCAGTTAAAAAGGATAATTTGGTCAAAATCATGTGGTTCTAAACTTGTATTATTTTCTACTTTCATTTAAACAAAATTAGATGTTAGGCAGAATGTCTAAGCTTCTGTTTTTATCCTGAACAAGAACATTGGAAATGGATTTATAGTGTTAAGCTCTAAAAACTACCAAAACAAATTTGTAAGTCAATTGGAATATACAGTATGTGACTGCAAATAGGACTTGGATTGTGGCATGCCAGTCGTATTTTTGGAGATTGGCATCACCATTCACTTTCCTTCAATGGATAAAACTGGAGAAGCTCAGCCTTTCTGCCTAATATCTAATTTTGTGTTTTGTGTGGGAGGAAAAAATATACATGAGGATGGATAACTTAAAGGAGAAGTCCACTTCCAGAACAACAATTTACAAATAATTTACTCACCCCTTAGTCATCCAAGATGTTCATGTCTTTCTGTCTTCAGTCATAAAGAAATTATGGTTTTTGAGGAAAACATTTCAGGATTTTTCTCCATAAATCGGTCATATTTTTAAAAAATAAAATTTGTATACTTTTTGAGCACAAAAGCTCATGTAGCACTAGCTCTGAAAATGCACGTCCACAACGCTATGAATCAAGTCTAAGTTCATCGTCTGTGTACTCCGGCTCAAAAAGGAAAAACTCCATCTCATTTTTTCCTACAACTTCACAATCATCCGACATCGTTGTACCTTTTTTTGTAAACAGCGTTTGACTCACTTGCACTTCCTTAGTCTTTGCACGTTAAATTTGTAAACACTGGGTCTGTAGTTCCGCCTACGTTCCGCGTGACCTTTCGACGTGATTCAATAGTACGTAGCATCGTGAACGCGCACCCCAGAGTCTGTGCTACACCAGCTTTTCTGCTTAAAAAGTATACAAATTTTTATTTTCCAAAAAAAATCACCCATTGTTTTGCTGGGATCATTAGGAGCCTTTTGAAGCTGCATTTAAACTACATTTTGAAAGTTCAAAATTGGGGCATCAATGAAGTCCATTATATGGAGAAAAATCCTGAAATGTTTTCCTTAAAAACCATAATTTCTTTACGACTGAAGACAGAAAGACATGAACATCTTGAATGACAAGGGGGTGAGTACATTATTCGTTAATTTATTGTTTTGGAAGTGGACTTCTCCTTTAAGACAAAATGTTGTCAACAACGTCAAAATAACCAAAAGCAATTCTAGGTGCGAGATTTTGTCCTTCAAACTAATAATTGCAAACCTCCTGCCAACAAAAGTTCAACATTCAGAACAATCATTGCAACAAACAGTAATCAGAATGTGCTACAAACACAATACTACCGTAAGGATTTGAGTTGTAAGTTTAGTTTTTTTTTAAGGCAGTTTAGCCTAATTGTGATTGAAGAATGAAATCTTTAGAACTGACTGCAGAGTTGGGTTTGCACTCACATACTCTAGGTTGTTTTCTTTCTGCTGCATGATGTTATGTATGACGCTCATAAATTGATCTTTGCTTTTTGTCCATCCTCAGACTCAGCGTCATGTGAATGACCTGTACGAAGATCTCCGAGATGGACATAACCTGATCTCTCTTCTGGAGGTCCTCTCCGGAGAGACACTGGTGAGTGTAACCGAACTTCTTCCTCCACTAATGCAGCTAAACAACCAGTCAAGAGAAGACCCATCTCTAACCCCATTCAAACTCTCCACCTCCAACCTTGCCCTCAGCCTTCAAACAAACCCAAAGTCCTGACCTAAACACCCCACCATATTAATGGGTGATGCCTTGGAATACGTCTTCAAATTCGAAATGCACGTTTTGTTGAATCGCACCCAAAACACTGGGTTCAGATATTCCAGGCAGATTCTTGACATCATCCCATCAAACTGCTTAATTTCTTGGCTGTAGCTAAGACATTAACATCACTCTTCGGCTTTTCTTTGACTCTTTTTCTGCCTTTCATCTCACCTTCCTTTGACCCTGACCCACCATCTCTTTGCTGACCTTTGCCCTTTGACTTCTGTCTGCTCTCTTTGCACTTCTCTTGCTGGGTCAAGCCGAGGGAGCGGGACGTTGTGCGGAGCGTGCGGTTGGTGAGTGATGCAGATGCTTCATTGGCATGGGTCACTCACTGTGGCTGGTCTGCGCATGATGTCACGTCCGCCAGCCTTGCTGCAGTCTTGTTTTCATTTCTTATTAGAGTTACTTTAGCGCTGTGTTTCAAGGCTATAAAATGCTAGGCATCTCAGCTCATTAAAACAAAGATTACAGGGTAAATATTCAGTAGGTTTGTCGTTAAATGTTGAAAAATTCTAAATTTAAAGATTAAAAAGATTCACGATCTGTTTGTAAACACTGCATGTTTTTTTTTTTTTTTTCTGTCTTATTTTAAGGACTTTTATTATGAAAGTTTACTATTAGGAATAGTATTACAGAAGCAATTCTGCAAAAGGTATTGGAATATCGGAAAACTTTAAGATTTATAAATAAAAAATTAAGATTTAAAAGATTTAGAATCTGTTTTGCAAAAAACATTGCTGTCTTAATAAAGCATGTTTTTGCTTCTGATTTGAGGGACTTTTATTTTGGAATTTGACTGTTATGAATAACATTACAGTAGTAGCTTCATTTACTCTTAATCAGTTCCGCTTGCGCATGACTGATGCTGTTTCTCTATATGACATCATCTATCTGAACCTCGTTATAGTTTGGGTGTGTGACCGATAGAGCGAATGAATGACATCTAAGTGACTGCCAAAAAAAGCAATATATGTATACCTGATTATGAATACAGAACAATACGTTTGTGCAAGACATGCTTTTTTAAGTTAAAGTTGTTCAGGTTGTAAAATGATGTCTTGCAAACTCTTAGAGTGTGTTCGGCGAGTCAAATGTTTTGGGTTGTTTACTATAATACAGAAAGTTTTTTAGCATTTAGTGTTTTTTTTAGTATTCATCCGCAATATTATACCACGTTACATCCCTAAAGCCACAGGACCATCACTTCTGTCATATAAGATCAAAGACCCCATGAAATGACATTATTTATTTATTGTCATTTTTTACGCATCATATGTGTTGACGTATTGAAACAGGAAGTTGGGGCGTGGCATATCAAAATAAGTGTTAAGTACTGTCGGAGATGTGCTAATTCTTGCATAGAGCTTATTAGACAAAAATATGTATATGCCCCTGATCGCAACATGAATCAGAAAAAAAAAAAAAAACCTGCATATTTCAAATGCACATTTAGTTTTTCTGTCAGACAGCATCTCAACATCTCAAAGACATCTAATAGACGTCTATTTGACATCTGATAGGAAACGTCCTACAGATGTATTGCAAATGAGCAAACACTCTAAAAAAAAAATACATCTTCCAGATGTATATGCAGACGTCAAATACACATCTCCGTGTTATCAGGGAGACGTCCTCAATGCTAGCAGACTTGGACTAAAAACCACACAACTCAACGTTTTGATTTCATGGGGTCTTTGATGTCTTTGCTTAGTGTTATTAGTGTTCATAAATATTGTAGCCTCACTACAAGGTTCTCCTTGTTATTCATTCTTCCTTCATTTAGACCTTCCAAAGAAGCTTCTCGGGGCACTCAAGGACACACCTCAGTCTCACCCTTTCTGTCAACAATGTTATGAGTCTTATTCACCCTCTGTCTGTCTCCACAGCCTCGTGAGAGAGGACGCATGCGATTCCACAAGCTGCAGAATGTGCAGATAGCACTGGATTTCCTCAGACACCGGCAGGTACGAGACCAACCCAATTTACAAACTAAATTAAAAAGATAGTTTGTCCAAAAATGACATCGTCCTTATTCCACCCTGTTTGTTTTCAATTCCTTTCATCCTTGGATTACAAAGGAGACATTTAGCAGATTGTCCAAGCTGCTCCCTTCCTTATTTGAGACCATATTCTGGTCACAGTAAAACTGACCTTCAAAAAATTATAAAAGGCATTTGCATCATTAGACGTGGTAACATTTCAATTTCATTGTGTGGAAAAGAGCTTTAAATCCCTCCTTTTTGTGTAGGCAATATATTTAAATATCAGTCATCTTGCTTGCAAGGTGTTTTGTAGAACAATCTCTCAAATCGAACTTGAACTCAAATGAGAAATGCAGTTCTTCTCTGTCGTTCTCAGGTCAAGCTGGTGAATATCAGGAACGATGACATTGCCGACGGAAACCCAAAGTTGACGCTGGGTCTCATATGGACCATCATCCTCCACTTCCAGGTCTCCTATTCTGTCAGTGTTAAGTTCCCATACCATTTACCTCCTCCTCCTGGGCTTCAAATCGGCCTGATCAGTTACTTCGGTCTGGGTCAATCACTGGTTCTGTTCATTCTTCGGGTGTCTTGGGTCATTTTGATTTTATACCTTTCAATCAAACATCAACGGGGTCAATCATTTTGCTTCAAACCAGTATCTGCCTCATGCAACAAAATGCATTTTTTTACACAATCTCCTTTAATCAGGAATGTCCATTATGATCCAACCACAACAGTCTTATATGTGTAAATGAAGCATTTTTTTTGTTTTTTTCTGTTGAGTGTCTTAGGCGCCGTGAGGAATTGAGAGACTCTGATCTAATCTAATTTCATAATCTAATATCCAGGATGTTTTGTAAATCTAAATCTGTTTTTCAAGGTGTTCAATTACAACCACTCCCTGATTTATTCCACCTCAGATAATTGAAAAGAATATAAAAACTCTGTCACATTACAGCTGCCAGGAGACTGACACAAATTCAGCCAATTGTCCTTCGTCAGTATGTTCTTCCAGTGTTTGAGAGAATCTAATTTCCAGTTTCATCCAACATCCTAGAGGTTTATGTAGAGGTGTGGCGTATGGACTCCTGCCCACTTCCTTTGGAAATAAAAGAGCTTTCTCTTTATGGAGGTAGCCTGACTAAGAAGAGAGTCTCATGACCAGGGTTTTAGATGGTGCCAACCTTATACTTGAAGATTATTGAGGTTCTCAAAGGCATACTGTAATGAACATGCTCAATTACAATATTGAAAAGCCGTATTCAGGCACAGTCTTCTAGTCTGACTTTATTTTCTGGGAGTTTGACTTTTGTACTGAAAGTCAGATGGTTTGTTTTGTAACCGATTCATTGACCAGATTGCCAGAAATATAGCTTTTGTCTTTTTTTGTATACAAATGCATACAGTATCTAGTTTTATGCTTGTTTTATGAACTATATTTAGTCTAAAATGCACACAATTTTCAAGTTTTTCTCTTTGAGATCCTTTTTGTGGCAGATACTGTTTTTTAAATGCTTCAAATTGAGCAGCTTTATAGCTCTGCAGGCTCCAGTTTAAATATACAACTTACCCAACACTGAAGGTAAACCAGTTTCCAAGCTAATTGGATTTTCCTTTAATGAACTGCGTTGTTTTTGCTACACTTGTTCCTGCATTAAGTGTAATGAAGGTCTCAGAGGGGTCTTAGGAGGTCAATGGTATTCAGTGGGGATGAATTTGTATTGCAGTGCATGACTGAAATTTGTGTGAGAAATCTTTGATTATTTTTTGATTTGCATACGATAAACATATGGCTACTGCTACTGCATGTCACTGAATCCGTGAAACTCATTTTTCTGGGCTGGTAGATTTCAGATATTCAGGTGAACGGTCAGTCAGATGATATGTCAGCGAAGGAAAAACTACTCCTCTGGTCTCAGCGTATGGTGGAGGGCTACCATGGTATCCGCTGCGATAACTTTACCACAAGCTGGAGGGACGGAAAACTCTTCAACGCTGTTATACACAAACACGAGTAAGTGCATCTATACTAAATCTCAAGATTAAGCCAGAATGCGGCTTGTATAGTTAGTTGCATCAAGTCTTAGTTGTAGTCACCAATGCATTGTCACATAATTCATACCTTTTTGGTGTTTTCTTGAAATATTTATCATTAGTCTTATAGGTGCTCAAAAATTCTTCTCCTTCTTTTAGCTTCACTCTTGATCAAACTTGTCCTTGATGCCATGGAGTAAAATGTTCTGATCTAAATTCAGCACATATTTTCGTGGAGATAAATGCCCTGAGTGCAGACGTGTCAGGCGTGAGCATTGACAGTTCATACTTGCAGTCTTCTAGAGTTAATTCAGCCTTTGAAGTTCAAACACTTTTTGGTATCACTTTACATAAACCTTTATATATAATGCATTAATTATGCCTCGTAATGCATTGTATGATCTCATGAATAACTGCAACCACAGTTATAATGCATTATTATAATTATCTATATATTATTACACATTTAGAAAGTGTAATGCATTTTATCTTTGGTTACAGTTATTTATGAAACGATATAATGCATTACAACATGCATTATGAATACTTTTAGAATGCATTTTACATAAAGCCTTTAAGTAAAGTGTTACTGACCTCTCTTTTTTAATGGATACAAAAGATATTATGCCGTGTTTCTGAGCTGTGGTATATAGTGATGATGGGCTGTCGACTCAAGAAACGGTTATGAGATACCCGAGAAAGCCTCACTAGAAAGTAGATTTGAAAGCTTTAAGTCAGGATGTTTTAAGAAGTAGTAAAAGTCAATAAGTAGCCATTTTAAAAGCTAAAATATGTCATTTTAATGCAGTTTTAAGGTCAAAACAATTTTAAAATATGGAAGTTATATAGACTTCTTTCCTTAAGTTTTTAGAGCTTGTTGGGACAAACTGATTTTATTGCATGGGAAGGAGCAGCCTGTAGTTTATTAAAAATATCTTCTTTTGTGTTCCACATGGGTTTGGAATGATATGAGCAGCAATTAATTGAATGATACAGTTTTATGTAAGTAAGAAACAACTGTCCACACATGCCACACGGATCCAGGCTAAATAAAAGCAGTTTGTCTGTAATGCGGGTGTGTTCCGTATGCAGACGTGAGGACAAAAGAAAGCAGGAGGAGATTGAATGAGAAAATAGTTTTATAAGAGGTGTACAATGAAAACTGAAAAGATAAATACCGTAAGGCGTGGTCGGAGTGGAGTCAGGCCTCCCCGCAGGGCAGCTTTCCCGAAATGTTAGCATGTACCTGCAGAGCTTGGGAACGCCCAACTGACCCTGACATGAAGAGAGAGGATTTAATGCTTTTGTCAGCCAGAAACACCCACAGGATTTGTCAGATCTGCCTCCTTTCAAATGGGGAAGAGGCTTTTACAGGCACCACCTGCACCGCAGAAAACAACACCGCGAGTACAGTTTGGTTTATTTTTTCGAGCTCTCTGGGAACTAATGGATTTCAGAAACTGAAGAGTAACTAATACCATTCAGAGGAGATACTGATACTTGAAAATTCAAGAACTATACAGTTGGAACTGCATTGCGTGGAAGCACATTTTGGGACACAATGATGCTCAACATGAAGATGCAGCTGTCCTTGAAGAAGCGGCGGACCGGCTCCAGCAGTACCGTGGCTTCTGGCAGCGAAATGGAGGACCGTGTGGTGATGCTGTGCGAGGACATTCCCTCCGAGGGTTCCCTGGACTCCGGCCGAGGCTCCCACAGTCCCGGCGCTCACTCCAGCGGGGATTCTCAGACGAGATACAGCCCGGACTGGAGCTCAGTGAGCTATTTACCAGAGAGGGACCTGAGGCGGATCCATGAAGGCTCCAGGATGGATGATATCAGCATGGTGGCAGACGCCAAATACCTCACAAGAGAATGTTATGCCGTGCCTTCCAGCGTGCATGGCACAGTGATAACTGGGTGCTTGCTTTATTTCTAATACTTTTTCTGGTGCAGAATCTAAAGGTTTTGATGTTTAAATAGGTTTGATCGTTTTTGAATCATTCTGTGTAAACATGTAGAGTTTGCTCGCTCTCTGTTGTTTTGAGCCGCTCCCATCTCTGGGTATTCATGGCATGTGAGTTATGGCTGCATCCCTCAGGAGACAGATGTTTTTGGGATTTATGGAGCAGGTGGCCACTTTACCTGCATTTCTGAAGTCATTATATGTCCCTCTACTATTAGGCAACTAGTGTACTTATTTTATTCTGCAATATTCAAATTCACTGACTCCAATGATTTAAAATGTTGTCATTCTGATGTCATTATATTTTTTTGGTACCATACTCTAACAAATGTATTGCTTATTGTCAATGCATTAAGTAATCTTAACCAATAGGATCATGTTCTAAAAGTTACCATTTTGAATGCACTGAATTGCATTTGCAGTGCATTTCTTATAGTGTTTCAGTGATCCAAAATTCTTATGCAGCATTTATTACACACTTACTGAGGCTAATGGTTTTGTTTCTCTTAATTTCTCCAGGCCCAGGCTTGTCGACATGGGGAAGGTGTACCGCCAGACCAACCTGGAGAACCTGGAACAGGCTTTTTCAGTGGCAGAGCGAGAACTTGGGGTCACACGACTGCTCGACCCAGAGGGTAATACTAAACGGCTATAAGCGGTTTCAAAGAAACTTATTATATATTAAAACCAGTAGTGAAGCTAAATCCTGATTAAATGTATTAGTTCAGTCTCACAACACTGTAGATTGATCATTCATTGAGTTTAGGATCCCATGATGTTTGACACTTGAAAAGTTTGAAAAGTGTCAAAAGTATGTGAACCCTTTGAAGCTATATGTCACAACAAAGAAAAGATGAGCGCTGTTTTTGTTTCATGCTATCAAAAATTTAAATTGTTTGATTGAAATTTGATCTGATCTTCCATAAAGCTGCAGTAGACAATTCAGTCTGCTTAAACAAATGACACACAAACAATCATACGTTTTGATGTCTTTATTGAACACACTAATGAAACACTGAATGCTTATTAAACTACAATTTTTTTCCATTGCAGATGTGGATGTGCCTCATCCTGATGAGAAGTCCATCATCACCTATGTGTCCTCCCTGTACGACGCTATGCCTCGTATCCCAGACGTCCAGGACGGCGTCAAAGCCAGTGTGAGTATTTCCCTCATCATTTTACAATGATGCAATTGCCACTTAACAACCCAGTTCCAGACTTAGGCAGTCAGCACATAGTCCAGTTAATATGCTGTCGAACCAAATCTAATAAAACTAATGAAGCATTTTTATGAATGAGGTTTTTTAAGGGTTCCTGCCCTTGCCCATTCCCACACTACTGCTAAATAGCATCAGTGTCCAGTCTCTCTGACAATGACAAGATGTTCAGCATTTACTTACAAGATTTACATCATTTACTTTCTCATGTTTTTATTTCTTTTGTGCAACACAAAAGGAGAAGTTTAGCAGAATGTTCATGCTGCTCATTTCAATACAATTACAGTGAATAGGGACTAAATGCCTTTAGCTGAATTTTGCTGAAATTTCAGGGACAAAAAGGCAACGAAGTTCCCAAAGCAGATTTTGTTTGCATTTAAGTTTTTTGCATTCAAGACAAATTTGCCACCTTCACCAACAGAAAGCTGATAAAAGTGAATTTTGTGGGAGCTGTGCTTCATACATCTCTGTGCCATCGACAGTAGACAATGGACCTTTTTTGCCTGCAAAATTTGCTGCCATGTCACTGTTTTGACCACACTTTAAGACTCTTCAGCTCCCAAATTTGTCCATGACTATATCCCAAGTTGTGTAAAACAAAAGGGAGTTTTTGCAGTGATGAAGAACCTTTTTTGGTTCCCTTAAAGCGAGACACTGCAGGTGAATAGGGTAAAAAAAATTAACTAGTAGTTATCACCTTACTTACCCAGTTGATTGATTACATTGATAATTGCAAACATTTTTTGTATTACAAGTTTTCTAAAATGTTAGGTTTAAATATGCAAATTATGCAGTATTTAATGAAATATGCGCTAATTTGCATACATTTCTAGTACAAAAATCTAAACACTGGATGAAGTCCATTTTAAACTTCTTGTTTAATTTCTTTTTTTGACATATTAGAGTCCAATGTTTTTACAGAGGGAAAGTTGTGTATCTCATTTTTGTCACTCCATAACTCAGAAAATACTTTTGGGGGGAATAAAATGTTGTATTTATTCAAGCATATTATATATGAACAAATTCCTCTGTAAAAACCTTTAGGATATAGGCAGGAATAAAATGTAAAGTTTGGTGTGTGTAAGTACTACAGAAGTGGAGATTTATGGCTCAGTGTTTTTTTTCCACTAGTCTAAAAAAAAAAAAAAAACTTTATGAAACACCAAAAAGCCTAAAATCTTAGACTTGACAGTGCATGAAACAGTGTCTCCCCTTAAGAATCCTTCGGTGAACAGTTCTTAAAAGAACTGTTTTTTTTTATTATTATTCATTTTGACAGTCTAAAGAATCTTTTTTCACTATAAAGAATGGAAAGTTTCCATGGATGTTAAAGTTTTTTTTCTAGAACCATCAAGGCCAATTAAAAATCTTTATTTTTAAGATTGCACCATAGTTTTGTGTGAAGAAAAGGCACAAAATTAACATTCGTTCTTTACAAAGTCATTTGCGTATATTCAGATATGGTGAATCAAGATGCTTTTCGAGGTTACAAGTGACAAAAAACTCTTTCACCTCCTTGTTTATACCTTTAAGAAGAATAGAAGGTTTAGGCATATGAACTTGAAGAGGTAATAGACCTTGTGTGACCTGGATCTCTGCCATCCACCCTTATATAACACCACCCAGCTGCTGTCAGACTCAGTTTATTTCATTCCTCCTTCACACCATCAGCATCTGTTATGAGAAGAAAATTAGATGACCTGTGAGCTATGTCACAAACTATCAATAAACCTGTATCAGCTATTTCTGTACTTTGATGCGTCCCTCCCTTCATATGCTGTTATCAGACAAGGCTACGATTGTTGACACCTAATTGAGTGAATGTGGTAAGTGACTTAGTGACTTCACGGCAGGGGCAAAAGAGTTTTCCTGTTCCCCTCTGAATAGTTTTTGTGTTGTTTTGTTCCCGGCTGCAGGATCTGGAGCTGCGCTGGCAGGAGTATTACGAGCTGGTCACCATTATTCTCCAGTGGATCAGACATCACATACTCATCTTTGAGGAGAGGAAGTTTCCCAGCAGCTACGAGGAGGTCGAGGTGAGTCTGTTATTGTGTGGTCTGGGTTGCTACTAGTTACTCGGTTCGCATTCAGTTATTGAATGAATTGCACTCTTCATTATCTGTCGTGCTGTGCTGTCTGTGAGTTGCACATTGGTTTTGTGTAGAATTATCCAGATCGCTGTCCTTGGTCACAGTTGGTCACCAGGATATGATGTGATCTGGAGATGGTATAGAATGCTGGAGTTCTAACTAGTTTAACCAGCAAAATCCATGCTGGCTGACCAGTTTAATTAGCTACGTTTTGCTGGTCAGCAACACGGTTATGCAGATTTAACAATTAGACCTGCACTATTCAAACACTTGCTAACTATTATAAGTAAAATACAATTTGTACTGGTCTTAAGTTGATTTTATTTTATTTTAATGTTTTATTTTATTTTATTTTATTATTTTCTAGTCATGCATTTCATGTACATTTCATGGTTCAAACTAATTATTTTATTTTTATTTTTTTATTTAATTTTATTGTATTGTATTTTCCTGCAGCCGTACACTACTGTTTTTGCCTTAGTTATGTAAATTAAGGTGTGTCTAGTTTATCAGTATTTAGTATGTATTTAGTATGTATTTATGTTCAAGTAATTCTGTCACCCTAAATTTCTAACAACGTAAATCTGTGCTATCACTTTTTATTCATTTAACACATCCTTGGTGAATAAAAGTATTAATTTCTTTCAAAAGAGAAAGAATAAAAATGTACTGCACTTTTGAACAGTAGCGTATATTGTTCGAAAAAAATTCTATTTTAAATAAATGCTTTTTAACTTTTTATTCATCAAAGAATACTGAACAAAATTATCACAGGTTCCAAAAGAAAATATCAAGCAACACAACTGTTTCCAGCACTGATAATAAATCAGCATATTAGAATGATTTCTAAAGGAATTAAAATTAAAAAAAAAAAACATTATTTTATATTGTAATAACATTTTGCAGTATTATTGTTTTTTTTTTCTTCTGTATTTTTGATTCAAATAAATGCAGTCTTGATTAGCAGAAGAGACTTCTTTAAAAAGCAAAAGATCAAGTCTTACTGATCCCAAACTTCTGAGTGGTAGTGTATATATTAAAACATTGCCCCTTTAAAATAGCTTAAATATAATTTAATAAAATCAAATAGTGATTAAATTGTGGCTTGGCAAACCAATTGAAAGTTGATCCCAACACTCCCAATAACAGAGAGAATATTCTGTTCTCCTCATCTGATGGCATGTTACTGGAAGAAATCCTTCTTTGCAGAGCATGAGTCATGCCACATGACACCACATCATGAAGAGCGGCGTTCTGCCTTTGAGCTGCTTTGTTTGAGTTTGTATGCTGTGTCTCATCAGGGTGGGGCGGCTGTATAATGCGTATCATCTTGATCTGAGGGCAGCTACTTATATTACCAGCTTTGTGAAGCTTATCCTCAATCATGCCACTCCATGCTGGAGGAAATAACAAAGAGCAGGCGCTTTTGATAAATACTCACTGAACCATTCAGATCTGCCTGCTTAGGGTTATCGAGGGTCACGCTGTTACTTGCACACTTTATATTCCAGCATCAGTTGATTACCATGCTGTTACCCACTTAGTGTTATTTTACTATCATTGATATACAGTACTATTATAGTTCTTGTTATTATTTATGTATGTTTTTGTCAGTTACTTTACAATAACCTTCCATAGTTAAACTTCCATAGTTAAAATGCACTGCACTAGCATCAACTAACAATGAACAATACATTTGTTACAGTATTTATAAATCTTTGTTAACCTTAGTTAATAAATACACTTATTCATGTTAGCTCAGGTTCATTAAATAATATTGGTCACACTTTAGTTGGGGGACCAATTCTCACTACTAACTTTACTATGACTTTTGCTTCAAAAAAACTCCTAATTTACTGTTTATTAATAGTTAGTAAGGCAGTTGTTAAGTTTAGGTATGGGGTTTAAGGATTAAGGGATCTAAAATATGCTCATGCAGAAAAAGACATTTAATATGTACTAATAAACAGCCAATTTGCTAGTAATATGCATGCTAATACGCAACTAGTTAATAGAAAAAAAAATTGGTCCCTAAACTAAAGTGTTACCATAATATTTACAGAGACATAAGTAAAAAAAAAAACATTGTTAGTTCTTGTTAACTAATATAAATAACTAAGGACATTTATTATAAAATATTTCCGTTTTTTAAATATCATTATAGTTTTATTTTTTTTAGTTTTACTCATTTTAGTACTTTAATTAAAAATAGGTTAAATAAAATAGGTTTTTATTATTATTATTATTTAACATTAGTTTACATTTTATTTTGGTTAAAGTCTATTTTATTTCAAGTAATGAAGATTTATGTTTTAGGTTTTAGTTTTATTCTTGTAAAACCGTGTTACTCCCATTCTTTAACTGTGTTAGATATCTGTGTATTTATTAATTTGCTTGTTTGCTTATATTGTAGCTTCTGTGGCGTCAGTTTCTGAAATTTAAAGAAACAGAGCTTCCCCCCAAAGAGTCGGACAAGAGCCGCTCCAAACTCCTCTTCCAGTCCTTTGAGGTTTGTACACAGGATCAGAATTCATAAGGTTACGGTCATGGAGATTTAATCATATACCTTAAGATTTGAAAACATAACCTGGTTTACCACCATTTCCCCACAGAGCGCGGTTCACGCTGGTCAGGTTAAGGTTCCTCCTGGTTACCATCCCATTGACGTTGAGAAAGAATGGGGACGTCTGCATGTGGCCATTCTGGAGAGAGAGAGACTGCTCAGAATAGAGTTTGAAAGGTAAGAAACACGTCTAAAAACACAGACCTATCACCCCCGGTCTTAGTTTTGTCATGGCCTTTAATGACAGCTAGTAAATGACAGCTTTAAATGATTAAACAATAAATCTAGCGATGAAAAAGTGTTTTCACTTGTTCATACATAATATGATGAACTAAAAATGACCAAAACACCAGCTGATTAAAAGTCACTAAGCAAAAATGAAAAAGAGTGAAGAGAGAAGCTCTGTGGAGGCCACTTTTTGATATGTTGTATCAAATGCAATAAAATGCATGCATTTTAAGTGTTAAAGTGATACGTTTTGAGAGCACACTGAGATCTGGTATGGATAGGTGGAATCGTATTATTCTCACGCAACTCTCATTAGTCTAGAATGGCCTTCATTGTGTGTTATACTGGCTGATGTAATGTCAGTTTCACATGCAAAGCGTTCAGCCAATCATAATGGCTATCATTTACATATAGACATCTGAAATTAACTTTTTAATGCAATATCGAGAATGGAGAAAAGAGTTTAAATTTCTGTTTTAGTTGTAAAGCATTAAACAATTTTGGCTTGCCTTAGTGACATTATTATACATTTAATGCATCTTCAAACTTTTAGTTTTTTTAATCTTTCAACCGAGACTGATTAATCTGAATTTGTCATATGAGTGATTTCCAGATAAATGTATTGCTTGTTCACTTCAGTTTCTGTGAAGCAGTGTACTGTAGCAAGTTCACTGATTTCACTGTCAGTGAGACCGAAAAAGAATGTTGTGATGGATGTAATGAAATGAAATAGTTATCGATATCCATCATATTGAAGGAGAGGGAGTATCATCCAAAACAGGACACGTCCCCTGTCACAAGACAATGCTGCTTCTTGCTGGACGAGAGTAATACGCAGCACACAGTTTCTTTATGGACTGTGGAATGGCTGACCAAGCGTCACAACAACTTTACCCCGGCCGTGGTTTGGTCGGTCCGAGTCCCATGACAGGATTATAACAAGAAAAACATGTTTTTTATGCATTTTGGGAAGAGTCTTGCGTGCTGTTGGATTGTAAAAAATGGCCTTTGTGACAGACCCGTATCGTTTAGAGTATTTGCTTCGTCGCGGAAAACTGTGAGTTTCTTGCTTGTCTTTTTCAATTACTTTTAACCAACTCAAGTCCAGGTGATTTTTAATCATTTTTTCAAAACAAATGCAGTTTTACGGTCAAGAAAAATCGTCTGTGTCTCGCATACACCAGACCCCTTTGACTAATCGGCATAACGTCTGGTCCTCATAGCTGCTTATTCTGACCACAAACTGCCAATTTAGAAAATAAAAATGTAATTTAATTGTCTGTGAACTCTGATCATTTCCAGGTTAGAACGTCTCCAGCAGATAGTCAGTAAAGTCCAGATGGAATCAGGCATGTGTGAGGAACAGCTCAACCAGACTGAGTCTCTGCTGCAGACGGTGAGATCATACATCCTCAAAACACACTTACACAGTTACTATTCGGTCAAATGTGACTGTAAACTACGGAGTTCCTGTATAAACTTTGTGTTGTAGTGACTTTCACTGTTATTGCAGGATATCCGTCTCCTGAGTGCCGGGAAACCAGCGCAGCACACCATTGAGGTGGAGAGGGATCTGGACAAAGCCGACGGCATGATCCATCTCCTCTTTAACGACGTTCAGCTGCTCAAAGACGGGCGCCACCTGCAGGCGGAGCAGATGTATCGCAGGTGAGTCTGCTACTGTAGATATTTCTTTCCCTTTTGGACCTAAAAGTAATTCTGTTTGAAGAAACAACTATGTCATCGTATAACAAATAATGTAAGCAAACATACTGACTTCTGATTTTCTTTTCTCAGGGTCTACCGGTTACACGAGCGCTTGGTGAACTTGCGCAGCGACTACAACCTAAGGCTCAAGCCCAGCATCAGCACTGCCTCTCACGTCTCCATCACACACATTTCCCAGAAGCCTGTGCAGCGCGTGCGGCCCGAGCTCGATGAGGTCACCCTCCGTTACGCGCAGGACCTGTTAGCCTGGGTGGAGGAGAACCAGCGCAGGATCGATACGGCCGAGTGGGGCATCGATCTTCCTTCTGTCGAATCTCAGCTGGGCAGCCACAGAGGACTTCACCAAACCATTGAGGACTTCAAGGCTAAGATTGAGCGCGCACGAGCAGATGAGGTATTTTAAACGTCCAATTTTTTTAATTATTGTTTACATATTAAATATGCTCCTTATGCCAGAGTTCATTATCTCTGAAGCCTATTGTAATGGACTGTGATGTTATGAACTCCTCTGAGACTTTTTATGAAAAAGATTTGTAGTGAAGTGAAACCAGATTTAGTTTTAGATTAAAGCATTTTTAATTGACATTTTTGTGATTTACCTTTTTTTATTTATTTATTTATTTCTCACCATGATAATGGCACGGTGCTACATAATAAACAATCAATCAATCAATCAATCATATGTATTAAATTTGACAGAATTTCACTTAATTTCCCCTTAACCAGAATTTTTAACTTATCGACTATAAATAAAAATGAGTAAAAATAAAATATTTTTAAAAAAAAATTAAAAAAGTAAAAAAAAAAAATCATATTTATGAATTAATAAAATAATATATTATGAATTAATAATTCAAATTAATTAACACAGTAATTAATAACAAATTGCTACTACTAAACTGATATAAGCATATCCAGTTTTACCCGCATACAGTATACTGATTTAAAGCAATATACTGTTTTGCTAAGCTCGACTGCTTGATTGTTTAAATTGTTGCAAAATGTAAATATGTTTTCACACATTTTCCAGAATTTTACTCATTTTCCCTCAACCAGAATTTTTAACTTACCTACTATAAATAAAAATGAGTAAAAATAAAATAGTAAAAAAAAAAAAATTGGGAAAAAAAATAAAAATTATTATTTCATATTTCTGAATTAATAAAATAATATATTATTATGAATTAATAACTCAAATGAATTAACAATTAATAACAAATTACTAATACTAAACTTATATAAGCATATCCAGTTTTACCCGCACACAGTATACTGATTTAAAACAGTATACTGTTTTGCTAAGCTCAGCTGCTTGATTATATTATATTGTTGCAAAATGTAAATATATTTTCATATATATATTTTTTTATATATCTATAAACATATCCAATTTTATTAGCAGATATACATTATATTCAAGCAAAGCAATATATACAATATAACAAATTTTAACAGCGTAATTATTTATGTTGTGGCAAAATGTAAACTATATTGTCAGCCAGCTCTAATCTACAAAATGCAACTATAAAGACCTATTCACATCAAGAATGATAACTATTAGGATAAAAATAATGTTAACTATATTAGCAGTGTTATCACATGCTGCAGTTTTGGTGTCTGCTGCTTTAAATATTTTAGCTCTTTAAAGCAGGATGGATTCTGATTGGCTGTCAAAGTTTTGAACATTCATCAGTTGAGAAAAAAAGTTCTGAAAGTCATTCAAATGATACTTTTTTTCTGTGTTATAATCGTTACAGTTGTGCTGTGGAATTAGTATAGAGTTAGAATGATTATTACTTTTGATTGTCTCTTGTGACATCTCTTCCTCTTTGTGTGTTTCAGAACCAGCTCTCGCCCACTAGTAAAGGCACATACAGAGATTATCTGGGCAAACTGGATCTGCAGTACAACAAACTGCTGGTGAGTGTTTTAACCGGTAGCTATTGAAAATGACTAGGCCTTGCAGATTGTCAGCATATGTCTTTTTTCTCTGTAGAACTCTTCCAAGTCCCGTCTGAGAAATCTTGACCAGCTGAACAACTTCGTCAGCGCCGCCACCAAAGAACTGATGTGGCTTAATGACAAAGAGGAAGAGGAGGTCAACTACGACTGGAGCGAACGCAACACCAACATGGCTGCAAAGAAAGAGAACTACTCAGTAAGTGGATTTTGCCTCTGACTGGTTAATAAATAGGTTGCTGCAAGATTTGTTGCTTTTTGCAGTTGGACCAGGTGTAAATGGAGAATATTGTACAGTTTGAATTCTTTCTTATGGTGTAATTAATTCGTCAGGGACTCATGCGAGAACTGGAACTTAGAGAGAAGAAGATCAATGACATCCAGGCCACTGGAGACAGACTCATTAAAGACGGACATCCAGGCAAGAAGACTGTTGAGGTACGGAGTGAGCATTTATTTGATCCAAAGTACAGCAAAAACAGTAAAATTGTGAAATATTTTTACTATTTTAAAATAACTGTTTTCTATTTTAATATATTTTAAAACGTAATTTATTTCTGTGATCAAAGCTGCATTTTCAGCATCATTACTCCAGTCTTCAGCATCACATGATCCTTCAGAAATCATTCTAATATGCTGATTTGCTGCTCAACAAACATTTCTGATTATTATCAATGCTAAAAAACTGTTTTGAAGGCTAGTGTATGTTGTGAATGATATATATGTGTTGTTTTGGTGATCCTCAGGCCTTCACCGCAGCTCTGCAGACGCAGTGGAGCTGGATCCTCCAGGTGTGCTGTTGCATTGAAACTCATCTCAAAGAGAACACTGCGTACTTCCAGGTACAGCATCATCAAATGCCCATCCATTATAATGTAACCATGTGCAAATCAATCATGTATGAGCAGTATTCATCTCCTCCTCCTCCACCGTCATCTGTTTTGCCCATAGTTCTTTGCTGATGTGAGAGATGCTGAGGAGAGGATAAAGAGGATGCAGGAGACCATGAAGAAGAAGTACATGTGTGACCGCACCACCACTGCCACTCGCCTGGAGGATTTACTCCAGGATGCTGTTGTGAGTTTGTTGTTCATTGTCAGCAGATGGCTTATAAAAACCAAACTTTAATGCTAGTGTTTGTTTTGCAAGAATAAAGTGCAATTGATGAGTAGCTTCAAGCTAACTGAGTGAGTTTGACCACAGGAGGAAAGAGAGCAGCTGAACGAGTTCAAGTCTGACATCGCCAGCCTGAACAAGAGAGCCAAATCCATCATCCAGCTGAAGCCACGTGACCCCACCACCCCCTTCAAAGGCAAACTGCCCATCCAGGCCGTGTGTGACTTCAAACAGATGGAGGTAAAGTTCATCCCTGTCCACTCGCTGTCACATGTTCACCTTTTTCTTGTGCTGCACGCTTAAACCCCTGTTTCTCTTAACAGATCACCATGCATAAGGGCGACGAGTGCGCGCTCATCAATAACTCACAGCCCTTCAAGTGGAAGGTTCTGAACCGCTCAGGAAATGAGGCCATTGTGCCATCCGTCTGCTTCCTGGTGCCGCCCGTCAACAAGGAGGCTGTGGATAGCGTGTCCAGGTAACTTACAGAAACTACACTGGAAAAGCATTGTTTTCTGGAGTGCCTTTAACAAACATAGGTGTTTTACTGTCTACCAGTGTATTTTAGTGATATACTGTTCATAGGTTTTGATCATATTTTGAATTCGATTTTAATTTTATATTTTCCATTTGTGTTTTTGTCATTTTTATTAGTGTTTTGCTTTATGATTATGTGTATATAGTATTTTTTTAGTACAGTGGTTTTACTTATTTTAGTATTTCAACTTAAAATATACAAATATGTTGTTATATTTGTATTAATATTTAGAATCTATTACAGTTTTTCATAATGTTTTGAATTAGATTTTAAGTTGTAGATTAATTTTAAGTTATAATTTTTTTTATTATTTTGTACTATTATATATTTTAATAATAACATTTACTAAATCAAAAAATATATATTACTATTTTAGTAATAATGTGAAGTATTTAAGAAAAATTATTTATTTATTAATTATTAAAATGTTAATTATTATTATTATTATTATTATTATTATTGTTATCATATTAGTAAATAAAATCATCTATCAATCATGTTGCCTTGGCAAGTAGCTAAAATAATATACAATTATAGTTTTTTTATTAATAGTTTTTATTAATATTTCATTGATGTACTATTATATATTTTAATAATACAATTTACTAAATCAAAAAAAAAATTACTATTTTAGTAACAATGTTAAGTATTTAAGAAAAATGATTACTATTATTATTATTATTATTATTATTATTATTATTATTATTATTATTACTGTTGTTGTTGTATTAGTAAATGAAATCATCTATCAATCATGTTGCCTTGGCAAGTAGCTAAAATAATATACAATTATAGTTTTTTTATTAATAGTTTTTATTAATATTTCATTGATGTACTATTATATATTTTAATAATACAATTTACTAAATCAAAAAAAAAAATACTATTTTAGTAACAATGTTAAGTATTTAAGAAAAATGATTACTATTATTATTATTATTATTATTATTATTATTATTATTATTACTGTTGTTGTTGTATTAGTAAATGAAATCATCTATCAATCATGTTGCCTTGGCAAGTAGCTAAAATAATATACAATTATAGTTTTTTTATTAATAGTTTTTATTAATATTTCATTGATTGTACTATTATATATTTTAATAATATTTTTTACAATTAGGTTTTGATTTTAATAATTTCTGTTTTCAAGTCTTAGTCAGTTTTTGTCTTTTTTGTTAGTGTTTTTATACAGTATGTCTATATGGTATTTATTATTTTTTATTTAATAGTTTTAGTTTATTTAGTTTTAGGTATTTAAAAACTTCAACTCAAAATAAAACTGAGAAATGCTGCCTTGGCAACTACCTGAAATAAACATGTTTTTTTTTGTTTTGTTTTTTTTAATTATGATTTTAGTTAAATAACCCTGATAGCTACATAGAAGGCATCTGTACTAAGATGGAACCGAATGTAAATGCTTTGCATTCGCTGTAATTAATGACTAAACTAACAAGAACAGCTGTTTGAAATATAGTTAAATGTTAACATTTTAATATCTAAATATATCCAGGTTGGCAGCTCATGCAATTAAGACAGGTACTGTATGTTTGTAAAGGCTCACAGGTTTCTCTTCTTTCAGCAGACAGTATGTGCTGAAACATATTGAGTGTAAGGTTTTGACCGTTATTTTACGTTGATGTTTCTGTCAGTCTGGAGGCCGGTCACCAGCAGACTCTGACTCTGTGGCAGAAGCTTCACGTCGACCTCAGGAGTCTGCTGTCCTGGCAATACCTGATGAAAGACATCAATCTCATCCGCTCCTGGAACATCACTATGGTCCGTTCTACACTTCATTCATAACATATATAACATTATACCTCTGTGATTTGGTCATTAATTGATGGTTTAGCCATTAATTAACAAATAATTGATAAAATCCATAGGCTACTAAAAGAGATGAGTGGTTATACACTGTGAAACTTTGCAGTAAATGTTCTGTCTGGTTATTTCACTAAAGAAAAGCATACGTTCTACAGTAAACAACATGGGGTTTTATCTCTAATTCAGTAACTCGATTGCTGTGTTACAGACCGAGCGAGTTATATTTAGGAAACAGACAGTAAACAAGGAAAATTGCTTTATTGAATAACAGGACCTTCAAGGGCTCTTCTAAATGAATTAAAGAGTAGATGCGATTCTGCTGTTTTAACATCTGAGAATAATTTTGCTACAGATTTCAGACAAGTGACAAGATCAAGATTATTAAGTATTATTATTAAGTAGTATTGAAGGTAAAAGTAGCTAAGATGTTATATGTTTGTCCTCTTATGTTTCAGTTCAAGACGATGAAGCCAGACGAGTACCAGCTGATGCTGAGGAACCTCCAGCTGCACTATCAGGACTTCCTCAAGGACAGTCAGGACTCGAAGCTTTTCGACATCAATGAAAACATGCAGATCGAGAGGGACTATAAGGAGACCATACAGTATTACGACAACCTGCTCCGCACCCTGGAGAAAGGTACGGACACAAACACCTGACAGAGCCCACTGTGCTTTAGCGATGCCATGACACACTGACAAATGAGGGTGACTGTCGGGTAACTGTTGAATTCACGTTTCAGGAGCAGCTGTCAGAGCACAGGGTGAGTCTTGTGCTCCTGCTGGCAGTGATGAGCACAGTTATCATGAATGAGATGCTTTCATGTAGTGTCAGTGTTTGTTCCCAGTGCATTGTCTTTCAGCGCATCTCTACAGAGTGTGCATGTGTTGAAACGCTCAAAATAGTAGCAGAGTATAGAGGAAAAACACAGCCTGCTCAAACGATGAATTTGTGAATCTGTTTTGTTCAGATATGTAGTTGTCATTTAGATGACAGCCAATGAAACCTGTCAGGACCATATTTAAAATACTGATTTATTTATTGTCCTATTGTAGTTTTATTAGTTTTTATTTTTATATTTTCTGTTTTATTTACATTTAAGTTAAAGTTTTAGTAATTGTTTTGTGCTATGGGCATTTTTTATTAGTATCATTTTTAAATATGTCTATATAGTTTTTGGTTTCATTTAAATTTTAGCTTTAGTTAATTTAATACACAAAGCACTGAAATAACTAGAAATAATACAAAAATAATATATATATATATATACACACACATACATTGTATTAAGTATTTTGCATTTGCATCATGGTATTGCTTGTTGTATATATATATATATATATATATATAAATGCAATTAAAAATATGTTACTGTTATAAGCTGTAACAGTCCTCAAAACAGGTCATTTTCTTCATGCACAGTATGTTGTTTTTTTTTCTTTTGGGATGAAATGTGAGCCACTAACAAATGGAATGTGTGTGTTGTGACTAAAAGTGTCATGAATGTTGGCTGCAGCGCACCGTTATAAGAAGACATAAATTGTCACTTGCCTTAAGTGTTGTTAGAAAACCATAATAACAAATCCTTTTTCCTTACAGGTGAGCAGGATGAATCCACATGCAAGTCATACATCACCCAAATCAAAAACCTGCGCCTGCAGATCGAAGATTGCGAGTCTCGTACGGTGGCCCGTATCCGACAACCTGTGGATAAAGATCCGCTCAGAGACTGCATTCAGAAGACTGCCGATCAGAGAGTACGACACAAAACTCTTGTTCTTTTTATGTTATCTTTATTTATGTGCAACTGAAGTATGTGTATACATATTTAAGTCATAAGTGTGGCTCATAAATGAGTGAATTTCAACATGTCAAGAACACATCCACACCATCATAATTTTTTTTTTTTTTTTTGCTTTGTGACATTATTTTTTTATGACATTTAAGCATGTCTCCCTGAAATGTCCTTATTATTGAAATGGATCCAAAAAAAAGCTTATTTTGTGTTTCTCATTGTGATTCATTGTTAAATGCTTATTACTGTTATACAAAATAAATGAAAGACAGAACAACAAATACTAAAACAATATGAGATATAAATAAATCAGAATAATCAAATTTATTTTATTCTAATTTTTATTTTATTTCTAATTTTTATTTTATTCTAATCTCCAAAATATAATCATTGTTAGGTGCTTTTATGTTTTGAATCAGTTTTTAATTTTTTAAATTTTAATGTTAGTTAAAGTTGTAGTAATTGTGTTGTTTTTGACATTTTTTTTAGTAGTTTTAGTGTTTTTAATGTCTGTATAGTTATTATTAATTTTTGTTTGCCTTGCAACTAGCTGAAACAATATTTTTTATATTTCATTTTATTTCAGTTAGCAATTATTTTATTTAAATAACAAAAATGTTTTTTTTTTTTATGGTTTTCATTTTAGCTTCAGTTTTAATTAACTGTACTCTGAATATAATTTCTTATTTTTCTTTTGATGATGTAAAATATGACTTGTGTTTTTTAGACCATGTTCTTTGTCATATTTATCCAAATGATTCCTTTTGTTTCTGGCTCAAACAGAAAGTGCAAATAGAGCTGGACGGAATTAAGAAGAACCTGGACCGAGTGTCTCAGAAAGCTGGGGAGATCCTGTCCTCACCGGAGCAGTCCAGCACTCCAGTCCTGCGCTCAGAGCTGGACATCACCCTGCAGAAGATGGACCAAACCTACAACCTGTCCTCAGTCTACCTGGAGAAGTAAGGAGCACTCTCTCCTATGCATTTGTCTTTGTGCAGCATACAGTATATTTACTCCTGCATGTCTTTGTGTTTTGTCTCTCATTAATTTGTCTGTATTGTTATGTACTACTTATCTTTAATGCTTTTTTCTCTGTAGACTTAAGACAATAGAAATTGTGATCCGGAACACACAAGGAGCAGAAGATGTGGTGAAGAAATATGAGAATCGCCTGCGCGAGGTTCACACAGTTCCTACAAACGTCCATGAGGTGGACAACTACTGTTC
Organism: Cirrhinus mrigala; assembly: GCA_036247105.1. NCBI lineage: Eukaryota > Metazoa > Chordata > Actinopteri > Cypriniformes > Cyprinidae > Cirrhinus > Cirrhinus mrigala. Next base: position 40,875,032 of record CM070022.1, read on the forward strand.
TGAGCTCAAGGTAATATTTTAACGTTCAGTCACTGGTTGAACTTTTTTTGTTTGTTTGTTTTTATGACACTAGTTTGACCTTTATTTATTTAATATGTACAACAATATAGGTCAGTGCTTCTCAAATTTTTTGACACACTTCTCAACCATAACAATATTCCAAGGCCTGGCAATTCTAGTTTCCATAAATTCAGTTTTAGAATTCCAGACGTTTTAAGAGCTGAATGTTCTTCAAGAATCCTGATCTTTTTAACCAATTAATGATGATTCAAGTTGTTTGTGGTTTACTGGATAAGGACTTTTTTGAAATGTTTGTACGAAATTTATACACAATAAATATTTTAGGAGTTGGTATAACTACAAAAATATTTATTCTTTATGAAATTGTCCTTGGTTTTTATTCATTTTCTTGACTTTTCCAGCTTTAGAAATCACACTTTAAAAAAATGCTTTCTTGTATATCCCAGTTTTACAGGTGAATTGAACATTTTAAAATCTTGATTTTGTTTTAGCTTATTTTAAAGGAGGACTCCACTTCCAGAACAACAATTTACAAATAATGTACTCACCCCCTTGTCATCCAAGACGTTTATGTCTTTCTGCCTTCAGTTGTGAAGAAATTATGGTTTTTGAGGAAAGCATTTCAGGATTTTTCTCCATATAATGGACCTCATTGGTGCCCCGATTTTGAACTTCCAAAATGTAGTTTAAATGCAGCTTCAAATGGCTCTAAACGATCCCAGCCAAGGAAGAATGGTCTTATCTAGCGAAACTGATTTAGTGGATCAGTCATTTTTTTTTGGAAAATAAAAATTTGTATACTTTTTAAGCACAAAAGCTTGTGTAGCACAGGCTTTGGGATGCACGTCCACAACACTACGTACTATTGAATCACATCAAAAGGTCACGTGGAACTACAGACCCAGTGTTTACAAAGTCAACGCACAAAGACTAAGGAAGTGCAAGTAAGTCAAACGCTGTTTACAAACAAAAAGGTACAACGATGTCAGACGATTCTGAAGTTGTAGGAGAAAATAAGACCGAGTTTTTCACCATACTCTCCTTTATGAGCCGGAGTACACAGGCGATGAACTTAGTTGTGATTCGTAGTGTTGTGGACGCTCATCCCAGAGCCTGTGCTACACCAGCTTTTGTGCTTAAAGTATACAATTTTTTATTTTTTTTTTTCCGAAAAAATGGCCGATTGTTTCGCTAGATAAGACCCTTCTTCCTCGGCTGGGATCATTTAGAGCCCTTTGAAGCTGCATTTAAACTGCATTTTGGAAGTTCAAAATCAGGGCACCGATGAAATCCATTATATGGAGAAAAATCATGCAATGCTTTCCCCAAAAACCATAATTTCTTTACGAAATTCTTTACTGAAGACAGAAAGACATAAACATCCTGGATGACAAGGGGGTGAGTAAATTGTTTGTAAATTGTTGTTCTGGAAGTGGACTTCTCCTTTAATGCTTGTTTTGTTTTATTTTAATTCGAGAAAGTCTATATTTTGGAAGTTGTTTATAAATAGTAGTGTAAAAATATTTTTCAAAGATGTCTTGAGCATTTTAAGCCTGTTCAAACCAAGTTTAGTAGATATTAATGGTAAAGTGTGTCATTGCTGTGACACCGAATGGATAATTGACTGATGTCATTGGTTGTGTCAGTTTTGCTGTGTTGACTGATTCTCAAACAGATTATGTTTTGAAAGCCAAAGTGTCGTGGAACTTACAAATTATTATTTACAGTTGTGTCAGCAAATTAATTAACAAGAAAGCATTTTAACAGGGGAAAAACACACTACATCTTTAAGGGATGTTTTATCACAGTTATTTTAATGAAAAAATGTAATGGCTACTGTACTGTGTGTTTAATGAAGTTACATTAAATTTCTGATTAAGTCACCTTGTTCATTTATGTTCAGCGAATGCGTTCGGACGCAGAAAACCAGCGGCCCGTGTTTGATGACATGGAGAGCGAGCTGGCCAAGGCCACGGCCGTCAGCCAGCGCATGGTTCAGATTCACACCGAGCGCGACTCCGAGCTCGATCACTACCGGCAGCTCCTGGGCAGCCTGCAGGACCGCTGGCGCGCCGTCTTCGCCCAGATCGACCTGCGTCAGCGCGAGCTGGAGCAGCTGGGCCGGCAGCTGGGCTACTACAGGGAGAGCTACGACTGGCTCATCCGCTGGATCGCAGACGCCAAACAGCGGCAGGAGAAGATCCAGGCCGTGCCTATAATCGACAGCAAGACGCTCAAAGAACAACTGGCACAGGAGAAGGTACTGAATGACACAAGCTTTCTCCATAGGGCACAACTCATGTGCATTAGTTCCCTGACATAAATTGCAATGAGATTCATTTTTATAACCTGTTGCAATGGTATAATACGCTGACTTTTTCCACAGAAACTGCTTGAAGAGATTGAGAAAAACAAAGAGAAAGTTGATGAGTGCCAGAAATATGCCAAAGCTTACATCGATACCATCAAGGTAAAAGAGAGTTCTATAAGTTAGAGTAGGTTCATTTATTTCTTTACCTACAATTTGTGGTTGGAATGCTATAATCTTGATTTTTTTCTAGGACTATGAACTTCAGTTGGTTGCCTACAAAGCTCAGGTTGAACCTTTGACCTCTCCTTTGAAGAAAACCAAGATGGAGTCTGCCTCTGATAACATCATTCAGGAGGTTAGAAAGAACCCAGATCATTCACACTTCTACATTTGCATTATTTGATTGCTGCATAGGTTACTTTGGTGTTTATAATTTTCAAGTGCAATTATGTCATATCCTAATTATATCATTTGAATGATAATTTTTTAATATGCTTTGTCTTTTTCATCATAGTATGTGACTCTGAGAACCCGCTATAGTGAACTGATGACGTTGACCAGTCAGTACATCAAGTTCATCACAGACACGCAGCGGCGCATCGAGGAAGAGGAGGTGCGTGACATCAGGGGACCCTATTCATACCAGACTAACCTAACACTCTAACCTTAACCAATCCAACCAATCCAACCAATCACTCATCAGAAAAACACACCATCTAGATATACTTAATGTATGGGTGACTCGACATGTCATTTTGGACACTAATAAAACTATTTTCAGTAATATTTTACTGCAGGTGTTTTAGAAATATGTGACAGGTAGAATAATTTTGCCCTGTCCTAATTATGTCTCGCTTAAAATATTAAGCCTTAATAATCACATTATCTGTTAAGGGCAAAAATTTATTTATTTATTTTTAATATTTTTACACTTAAAAAAGAAAGAAACACGATGATTAATTTGCAGATACATTTTATTTCATTTAATTTATTTGAAAACATACAAGCAGCTGATGAGGTATTTTGACATTTTAACAGTTTAGTCATTTTTTTTTTATTGGTACATCATCTGGTGTTTGATACACACTAGGAAAAACAAGGCCGACTTTTCCTGTATACTTTTCTCAATTCTCACTACTGTATGTCTTTCAAACCCTAACCTTTGATTTCTTTGCTTCTCTTAACTGCTTGCCAGTGCTTTGTCTTGATGATTGCTTGATCTTTTTTGGGCTCTAAAGAGGTAAAACTTTTCATTACGCTTTAGTAATTTCATAACCATACTCCAGTATCCCTCTTCGTGAATATTCTGCATTTTCTTCCATCAAGCTTTTATGATTTACTCTTTCTAGTTAAACAAAAAAGGTATTTTTGTTTATGGTCCTTTTCTGATTCTCATTGCCCATATGGTAGATTATGCAAGTAATTAAATTGGTCTCCACACTGCCTAACTTAAAATACATAACTTAAATACAATAAGGTCATAGTTTTAATATGAAGAGTTCAGATGCAAAACCAGCTAATTCCATCTAATGTCTTTCTTTAAAAAATCCATTTTTATCAGGCTCAGATGTATAGGTTTCTATGTAAGTACCAGTACTTCTGACTGGGCTGAGGATGGTATTTTAGGGAGTTTGAAGAAAAAGTATTTGATGGACGTATAATGTCGAGGGCATTCACTCAGTATCATTATCTCATTTTTGATCGAGATGGCTTTTAGCTGGTTTTGCATCTGAACTCTTCATATATTTATGTTGTTGAGAATAATCACTGAAAACTTTATAGTATAATTGAAATTTTCAATATAATATATATGATATAGGTGTAAATAATCTCATTTGAGAATCAGATTCCTACTACCCTTAAGTTTTTTTGTTTTTTTTTAGATTTTTAGCTTCTTTTCAAGCTAGCCTTTCCTCTTTATCTGTGGATAAGGACCTGCTTCTCTGCCTGAATTATTGCTTTTAACACTTATATCTCACTTTTCATTGCTAACTAGAGTACTTGCTTGCATTGTTTGTATTTAGTTGTTCTGTTCTTCTCACCATTTTTTCAGGCCACCAAATAAACATATTTAGAAAGGCAGGATTTTATTTAACACACTTGAAGTTTGTATTAATCGTGTGCTTAGTATTCATCCAGTCATCTAGTTTATAGATTGCATTCTGTATTTTTCTGCAGACTTTTTTAATCACTTTGTTTAACTGGAATGCAGTAAATGGTTTTCAGAGTGCTACCATTCTCCTTCGCATGTTGTGAAAGTGTCATGTTTTAAAGCAATGTCTTGTGTCTCCATACATTAATTATATCATCTTACCGTAATCCACAATCCAAATGAATGCATATGACATTTGATTGTTAATTTACCTTAACCCTGTTTGTCATGATTGCATCTAAACCTGTCTTTCTTTGAGCTGAATAATCACCTTAAATAATCACGCTTAAAGAATTAGTTCACTGAAAAATGTAAACTTCTGTCAACATTTGCTCATCCTCATGTTATTCCAAACTTCAAATGTCTTTCTTGCTTCAATGGAACACAAAAGAGAAACATAATAATGAATAGGGCCTGAAGCTTTCAACATGATAACAGTCATCCATAAAACTTGTGAGCTGTCTTTCTAGATTTCTGAATTTTTCTGCAGTTCAGTTAAAAATATTCTAGTGCGCATATTTTCAGTGAATAGCATCTTGCTGATTCCTCAAACAAAGCTATCACTATTATCATTTTGAAGTTTGACATCTGCTGTTATCATTTAATTTATTTTGAAAAGAGTGACCGAGATACATACATACTAGTGCTGGACGATATAGCGGTGCAAACGGTTAAACCGGTTTGAATTACGCAAACGGTATGATTTTTTAAAAAAAGACGGCATACCGGTACAAGTGGCTAACCTAATTGAGAGGAGCTGTTAACTGCATACACTTCTGACTAATGGTTAGAGAACTATTAATAGCACACAATAGGACTGGGCGATATATAAAAAAGTTTGATATCTCGATATTGTCAAAATTTTTATGATATTCGATATACATCTCGATATGTTTGCAGTTGCTTTTAAATAATAAAAAAAAAACATTTTCTTTTTCCCCTATTAAAAAAAACAAACAAAAACAATTTAGATAGAACAGCTGTTGTTACGAAGTGAATTTAAAATTCAAATTTAAGCAGTTAAAAAAAAATCTAGCGATCACTTATTGCTTTGTATTAAATGTACACATGTATATGTAACTGAACTACAAATTAAAAAAATATTATAGAATTCCTAATAGTAATTCCAAAATACAATAGCCTATGTTTCTCTATTCAAACAACAGCGGTTGAGTTAGTGCTTTTATTCAGCGATCACAGACGCAAACAATACAGCCGAGATCTCTTGACAGAACACAGACTGGTTGAGTGACACTTTCATTTTGATCGCTAAACTCCAGCTTGTTTGTCGGTGTTTTCAGATCATCGTCCGCACTTCCGCAATGAAGAGCAAGCTTGCATGCATGGTTGCCAGATTGCTTAAAAAAAGCAAAACACCGGGCAGAAAATGTATCCTTGTAACAGCGAAGCTCTGATTTGGGGATTTGAACATTTTATATCTGGCAGCCGCACTTATGAAAGCTTGTGTAGTAGAGGCATGTAGAGCACCCCCACCTCATGTCTCTTACGTAAGGGGATGTAATATTGGAGGTTCTGTGTGTTCTTTTGGGAAAGTATGCTTGAATTTGAAATATTTGATATTCACGATATTTCCAAATTTTACATCGGTGTCAAAATTATTGCGATATTATCGCTAATATTCGATATATTGCCCATCCCCAGCGCACAGCTAATTCTTTAACTGGGCAAATAAACCAAATTCAAATTCAAATTCAAATTTTATTTGTCACATTCACATACATACACGGTACGACATGAAGTGAAATGTATTGCACGACTGCCCCAACAAATTGACACATTAAGAAACAGTTAAGTAAAACAATTTAAGTAAAAGTAAAACGGCAAAATAGAAGTTGAATATGAAAAATAAGTACAGTATATAAATATAATAATATAATATAATTTAAAAAAGTAAGCTAGCAATAAAACTGCAAGCGGGCGTTAAGAGAGGCCAGAGACGCTAAAGACACAAAGAGGGAAATGCTGTAGCAGGCAGAGCAAGATCACTGGTCACGATGCGCAAAATATTGGAAGGAAAAAAAACAAAACAAATATATATATATATATATATATATATATATATATATATATATATATATATATATATATATATATAGTGTATATACAGATCCTATCTACAAATCACCTTTTGTGTTCTACGGAAGAAAGTAAAAATATAATATTATTGAAAGTCAATATAGTTTTGGAATGACAGTGAGCAAATAACAGAATTTTCATTTTTGGGTAAACTACTCCTTTAACAGCCCCGTCATGCTTATTCTTAATCATGATTTTCTTTACGATTTACTTCCACTAATACAGAAAGCTGCTGAGAAACTAAAAGCAGAAGAGAGGAAAAAAATGGCTGAGATGCAGGCAGAGTTAGAGAAACAGAAGCAGCTAGCTGAAGCTCATGCCAAGGCCATTGCCAAAGCGGAGAAAGAGGCACAGGAGCTCAAGCTCATGATGCAAGAGGAGGTTAGCAGACGAGAGATTGTTGCTGTGGATGCTGAAAGGCAAAAACAGAACATCCAGCTGGAGCTGCATGAGCTCAAAAACCTATCCGAACAACAGATCAAATCAAAGAGCCAACAAGTGGAGGAGGCTCTACTAAGCCGGACCAAAATAGAGGAAGAGATCCGCATCATAAGAATTCAACTGGAAACTACACTGAAGCAAAAGTCCACTGCAGAGGACGAGCTGAGACAGCTTAGAGATAAGGCTGCAGAGGCAGAGAGACTTCGCAAAGCTGCCCAGGAAGAGGCTGAGAAACTTCGCAGACAGGTTAACGAAGAGACCCAGAAGAAGCGAATGGCGGAGGAAGAGTTAAAGCTGAAGTCCGAAGCAGAAAAAGAAGCTGCCAGGCAGAAGCAGAAAGCCCTGGATGACCTTACGAAGCTCAAAATGCAGGCAGAGGAGGCAGAAAGACACATGAAGCAAGCTGAGTTTGAGAAAGACAGACAAATTAAGCTCGCTCAAGACGCAGCTCAGAAAAGTGCCGCTGCTGAGCTGCAGAGCAAGCGCATGTCCTTCGTCGAGAAGACATCCAAACTTGAGGAGTCGCTCCGAGAGAAGCATGGGACCGTTGTGCAACTGCAGGAGGAGGCAGAGCGCCTCAAGAAGCAACAGGAAGAGGCAGACAAAGCAAGGGAGGAGGCTGAGAAAGAGCTTGAAAAATGGAGGCAAAAAGCCAACGAAGCCCTTCGTCTTCGGCTCCAGGCCGAAGAAGAAGCCCACAAAAAGACTCTTGCACAGGAAGAGGCTGAAAAACAGAAAGACGACGCTGAGCGTGAGGCCAAGAAACGGGCCAAAGCTGAAGAGTCTGCCCTGAAACAGAAAGACATGGCCGAGCAAGAGCTGGAGCGGCAGAGGAAGCTGGCAGAGAGCACAGCACAACAGAAGCTTTCCGCAGAGCAGGAGCTGATCCGCTTGAGGGCAGATTTTGATCATGCCGAGCAACAGAGATCACTGCTTGACGACGAACTGTACCGTCTTAAGAATGAGGTTAGTGCTGCGGAGCAGCAGCGGAAGCAGCTTGAAGATGAGCTTTCCAGAGTTAGAAGTGAAATGGACATACTTTTGCAGCTGAAGTCTAAAGCTGAAAAGGATAGCATGTCCACCACCGAAAAGAGTAAACAACTCTTGGAAGCCGAAGCTGCTAAGCTGAGGGATCTTGCAGATGAAGCGGCCAAGCTCCGTGCCATTGCTGAAGAGGCAAAGAGACAGAGACAGGTGGCTGAGGAAGAAGCTGCGAGACAGAGAGCAGAAGCTGAGAGAATTCTCAAAGAGAAACTTACTGCCATTAATGAGGCCACTCGCTTGAAAACTGAAGCAGAGATAGCTCTAAAAGAAAAAGAGGCTGAAAATGAACGCCTGAGAAGGCAAGCTGAGGATGAGTGCTACCAGAGAAAAGCTCTTGAAGATCAGGCAAGCCAGCACAAGCAAGACATTGACCAGAAGATCGAACAGCTCAAGAAGTCCTCTGAAATGGAATTGGACAGACAGAAATCAATTGTGGATGAAACTCTTAAACAGAAGAGAATAGTTGAAGAGGAGATTCGAATCTTGAAAGTTAACTTTGAGAAGGCTTCATCTGGCAAACTTGATTTGGAGCTTGAACTGAATAAGCTGAAGAATATTGCAGAGGAAACACAACAAAGCAAACTGCGAGCTGAGGAGGAGGCCGAGAAGCTACGCAAGCTTGCCCTTGAAGAAGAAAACAGAAGAAGGGAGGCTGAAGAAAAACTGAAAAAGATTACCGCTGCAGAGCAGGAGGCAGCTCGACAGCGCCAGGCTGCCCAAGATGAAGTGGAGCGTCTCAAAAAGAAAGCTGACGAGGCCAGGAAGCAAAAAGAAGATGCTGATAAGGAAGCTGAGAGGCAAATACTTGCTGCCCAAGAGGCCGCCGAGAAAGCAGTTACAGCTGAACAGCAAGTCCAAAGTGTTCTTGTTCAGCAGAAAGAGGACAGCCTGGTACAGAAAAGGCTCAAGGAGGAGTTTGAGAAAGCCAAAAGGCTTGCCCAAGAAGCGGAAAAGGCCAAAGAAAAGGCAGAGAGAGAGGCCGTCCTCCTCCGCCAACAAGCAGAAGATGCAGAGCGTCAGCGCCAGGCTGCCGAGGTTGAGGCAGCCAATCAGGCCAAAGCCCAAGAAGCCGCTGAGAGGCTCAGAAAAGAGGCAGAGCTAGAGGCAGAAAAGCGAGCCCAGGCAGAGGCAGCGGCTCTGAGACAAAAACAGCTAGCTGATGAGGAGATGGCTAGGCACAAGACACTTGCAGAGCAGACACTTAAGCAGAAATCTCAGGTTGAGCAAGAGCTCACGAAAGTGAAACTGCGGTTGGATGAGACTGACAAACAGAAGACTCTCCTGGACGACGAGCTTTATCGCCTGAAGGACGAGGTCAGTGATGCTGTTAAACAGAAAGCCCAGGTAGAGGAGGAACTGTTCAAGGTCAAGATTCAAATGGAGGAGCTCATCAAACTCAAGCTCAGAATTGAAGAGGAGAACCAACGTCTCATTCAGAAGGACAAAGATAATACTCAGAAATTCCTGGCCGAGGAGGCTGAGAACATGAAAAAACTTGCCGAGGACGCTGCCAGGCTCAGCATCGAGGCCCAGGAGACTGCTCGCATGAGACATATCGCAGAAACGGACCTTGCCGAGCAAAGAGCACTTGCTGAAAAGATGCTTAAAGAAAAGATGCAAGCCATTCAGGAGGCCTCTAAACTTAGAGCAGAGGCAGAAATGCTACAGAGACAGAAAGACCTTGCTCAAGAGCAAGCTCAAAGGCTGCTTGAAGACAAACAACTAATGCAGCAACGGCTTGCGGAGGAAACTGAGGGCTTCCAAAAATCGTTGGAGGCTGAGCGCAGAAGACAGTTGGAGATAACAACTGAGGCGGAGAAACTTAGACTTCAGGTGTCCCAGCTCAGTGATGCCCAGTCTAGAGCTCAGGAGGAAGCCAAGAAATTCAAGAAGCAGGCAGATGACATTAGTGCCCTACTTCATGAGACCGAGCTTGCCACCAAAGAGAGAATGACAGTTGTTGAAAAATTGGAAATTCAGAGATTGAGCAGTAGCAAAGAAGCAGATGACTTGCGCAAAGCCATTGCTGATCTCGAGAAAGAGAAGGCAAAATTGAAAAAAGAGGCTGAAGAGTTACAGAAAAAGTCCAAAGAGGTATTGTGTACAAGATGGCATAAATTGCTGCTTATGTCATTGTTAACCCTCGCTCCAAAAAACTAACCTTGCTTTCAGTTTCTTTGTTATGTTAAAATCTTTAATTAAATTCCCTAATGATTTCTCATTAATCTTAAAATTACATCGCTGAAAATTGTTTGTCTGAATGTTTTATTTTAGCATTGTTTTAACTTTGTTCATTTTTTCTTCTTTTACAGATGGCGAATGCTCAGCAAGAGCAAATTAAACAGGAAAAAACAATTCTCCAGCAGACATTTATGTCGGAAAAGGAGATGTTGTTAAAGAAGGAAAAACAAATTGAGGATGAAAAGAAAAGGCTAGAGAGCCAATTTGAAGAAGAGGTCAGAAAGTCAAAAGCCCTTAAAGATGAGCAGGAGCGCCAAAGAAAACAAATGGAGGATGAAAAGATGAAACTGAAGGCCACTATGGATGCTGCTCTGATAAAACAGAAAGAGGCTGAACAAGAGATGCTCAACAAGCAGAGAGAAATGCAAGAACTTGAGAGGAAAAGGCTTGAACAAGAAAGGATTCTTGCTGAGGAAAACCAGAAACTTCGTGAGAAACTTCAGGAGCTTGAGGTTGCTCAAAAAATCACCCAGGAGATTCACATCCAGACAGAATGCAAAAAAGTCCTCAATGGTCAAAGTATTTCTGAAGAAGTTGACAGTTTCTCTCCATTATCCTTCGAAGGCATTCGTGAGAAGGTGCCTGCAAGTCGACTTTATGAAGTAGGACTTTTAACCAAAATGGATTATGATAAGCTCCAGAGTGGTGACACCACAATCGAAGAACTCAGCAAGTCAGACAAACTTAAAACAGTCCTTAAGGGCAAGAACAGCATTGGTGGCCTGCTTGTTCATCCGAATCAAAAAATGCCCATCTATCAAGCCGTCAAGGAGAAGAAGATTGCTCCTGGGACAGGGCTAGTGCTGCTGGAGGCACAGGCTGCTTCTGGTTACATCATAGACCCCGTTAAAAACAAGAAACTCTCTGTGAATGAGGCAGTTAAAGAGGGTCTAATTGGACCTGAACTTCACAACAAGATGCTGTCTGCAGAGAGAGCTGTCACTGGCTACAAGGATCCATACACAGAGGCAAAGATCTCCCTCTTTGAAGCCATGAAGAAGGGTCTCATTGGGGAGGATCATGCCATCAGGTTGCTTGAGGCTCAGATAGCAACAGGTGGCATCATTGATCCGGTCAACAGTCATCGCGTGCCAAATGAAATAGCCTATAAGCAGGGCCAGTTCGATGCAGCCACCAATAAAATCCTACAAAATCCAACAGATGATGTCAAGGGATTCTATGATCCAAACACCCAAGAAAATCTGATGTACCAACAATTAATAGAAAGGTGTGTCACTGATCCAGGAACAGGACTTCTACTTTTGCCCATTTCTGAGGAGGCTGCTCAAAATGCCAGGATATTCACAGATGAGGAAACAAGAGATGTGTTTGACAAGACAACTGTGTCTGTGCCGTTCGGCCGCTTTAAAGGAAAGACTGTGACCATCTGGGAGATTATAAACTCGGAGTACTTCACCGAAGACCAGAGAAAAGACCTTATCCGCCAGTACAAAACGGGAAAAATTACAGTTGAAAAGATCATCAAAATTGTCCTATCTGTGGCAGAGGAAAAAGAGAAGAAGAATGAACTTGCCTTTGATGGCCTGAGAGCACCTGTACCTGCTGCAAAACTTCTTGAATCAAAAGTTATTGACAAAGACCTCTATAACAAGTTGCAGAAAGGACAACTGCTGGTAAAAGACGTGTCTGAGATGGAGCATGTGCGCAATGCCTTGAAAGGCACCAACTGCATTGCAGGAGTACTTATCGACTCAACCAAACAAACGATGTCCTTTTATGATGCCATGAAAAGAGACATGATGAGACCTGGGCCTGCCCTTCATCTCTTGGAAGCACAAGCTGCCACAGGATATGTCATAGATCCTGTTAAAAACCAGAAACTCACAGTAGATGAGGCTGTCAAAGCAGGTGTTGTCGGTCCAGAACTTCATGAGAAACTACTGTCTGCAGAGAGAGCTGTCACAGGCTATAAAGATCCTTACACTGGAAAAACTGTTTCTCTGTTTGAGGCTATGAAGAAAGATCTGATCATGAAGGACCAAGGAATTCGTCTGCTTGATGCACAACTAGCAACTGGAGGCATCATTGATCCTGTTCAAAGTCACCGTATTCCACATGATATTGCCTGCATGAAGGGCTGCTTTGACGATGCAACCCACAAGTTTTTGAGCAGCCCAACTGATGAAGTTAAGGGCTACTTTGACCCAAACACTCAGGAATATATCACATATCCACAGCTTTACAAACGATGTGTCACTGACAAAAAGACTGGCCTTCAGCTTCTGCCTTTGTCTGAACAAGCCATCAATGCCAAAGAGGAGATGAAGTACACTGATGCCCAGACCAAAGACGCAATGACTCAGGCAACTGTTGAAGTTCAGAGTGGACCTTTCAAAGGGAGAAAACTTACCTTATGGGATCTCATTCACTCTGACTATCTCACTGAAGAGCAAAGGCTTGACTTAATAAGGCAATACAGATCTGGGAAAATGTCAATTGAGAAGATTATAAAGATTGTAATGGAAATTGTCACTAAGAAAGATGCCAAGAAACAAGAAGAGGGCTGCTTTAAGGGACTTAGGGCACCAGTTCCACCTAAGTCATTATTTGACTCCAAAATCATTGACAAGTCTACCTATGATTTGCTGGAACAAAGTAAACAGACACCAAAAGAGGTCAGCAAAAACACTTCAGTCAACAAGTATCTCCAAGGCTCTGAGAGCATTGCTGGAGTTTACCTTGAGCCTACAAAAGAGAAAGTCAGCATCTACCAGGCAATGAAAAAGAAATTCCTTAGACAGAACACAGGTACCGCCCTTCTTGAAGCTCAAGCTGCCACAGGATTCATTGTGGATCCATCAAGAAATGAATGTCTCACTGTGGATGATGCTGTTAAAGCAGGTCTTGTTGGTCCAGAGCTTCATGAGAAACTTCTCTCTGCTGAAAAAGCTGTCACTGGATATAAAGACCCATTCACAGGCAATAAGATATCCCTATATCAAGCCATGGAGAAAGACCTTATCCCCAAAGAACATGCCATGCCACTCTTGGACGCGCAACTGGCATCTGGTGGAATTATTGATCCAGTGAACAGTCATCGCATTCCTGTCGAGACTGCAATCCAGCGTGGATATGTTACCAAACAGTTAGCCAGCAGCATTGCTGAAAGCAAGTGTTTCTCAGACCCTGCATCTGATGAGAACATATCATACAAACAGTTGAAAGACAAGTGCATGACAGATCCTGATACAGGCTTACATTTACTAAAGCTCTCCAAACCACAGGCCCCAACTGTTGTGGAGAAGACATACCTTTACAGTGAAGAACAAACCCAGAGTGATCTATCCAATACCCAGATTGATCTACCCATTGAAGGCCAGGGCTCTATGTCTCTCTGGGATGTCATGAATTCAAATCTCATACCCGAAGATCAGAGGGCTCGGCTTCTAGAAGAATATCGCTCTGGCAATTTAACAAAGGAACGAATGATAATCATTGTAATTGAGATTCTGGAGCAGAGAGAAATCATCAGAGGCGGGAACGCCCAGACCGGCGGCTCAAGAAGACACCACATCACTATTGAAGATCTCTACAATGCCCGCATCATTGACCTTGAGACCTACAACCAGCTGAAGAAAGAAAACAAGACTATGCGTGATGCCATGGAGATGCAAAGTGTTAGGCAGTATTTGTTTGGAACTGGCAGTGTTGCTGGTGTGGTGACTGATTCAAATTCCAAGATGAACATTTATCAAGCAATGAAGAGAGAGATTATTCAGCCAGACATTGCAATTGCCCTCTTGGAGGCTCAAGCGGCCACTGGATTCATTATTGATCCTGTCAGGAATGAAATGCTCACTGTAGATGAAGCGGTGCGCAAAGGCGTGGTGGGCCCAGAACTTCATGATAAGCTCCTGTCTGCAGAGAGAGCAGTCACTGGCTATAAGGATCCATACAGTGGAAAGGTCATCTCCCTCTTCCAAGCTATGAAAAAGGACCTTGTCCCAGAGGACTATGCCCTAAGGCTTCTTGAAGCTCAGACAGCAACAGGCGGCATCATTGATCCAGAATATAACTTTCACTTGCCAACAGAGATTGCCACCCAACGTGGATATATTAACAAAGAGACAAACGAAAAGCTCTCCGATGAGGTTAAAGGATTCATTGACCCATTAACTAATGAAAAAGTGTCATATTCTCAGCTTCTGAAAAGATGCAAGGTTGACAAAGATGGGCAATATCTGTTGTCTCTAGGAGACAAAAGACTGCTCTTCAAAGGTCTGAGAAAAGAAATAACAATAGAAGAGTTATTGCGCTCAAAAATCATCGATGAACTAACAGTCAGCAAACTTAATGAGGGACTGCTAACAGTGGATGAGGTGAGCAGTAGCTTGCGAAAATATCTTGAGGGCTCAAGCTGCATTGCTGGCGTGTTTGTGGAGTCTAATAAAGACCGTCTGTCTATCTACCAAGCCATGAAAAAGAATATGATCAGGCCAGGCACTGCTTTCGAGTTGCTGGAAGCTCAAGCGGCCACAGGTTATATCATTGACCCTATCAAGAACCTCAAATTAACTGTAAGTGAAGCAGTCAAGATGGGAATTGTCGGCCCGGAGTTCAAGGACAAGCTCCTGTCTGCTGAGAGGGCTGTGACTGGCTATAGAGATCCTTATACAGGCAAAACGATCTCACTGTTCCAGGCTATGAAAAAGGGCCTGATTTTGAGAGACCATGGAATTCGTCTTCTTGAGGCCCAGATTGCTACAGGAGGAATCATTGACCCAGAGCAGAGTCACCGACTGCCAGTCGAAGTGGCCTACAACCGAGGCTTTTTCGATGAGGAGATGAATGAGATCCTCAGTGACCCATCGGATGACACCAAGGGCTTCTTTGACCCAAACACCGAAGAGAATCTTACCTACCTGCAACTGATGGACAGGTGTATTATCGACCCAGACACAGGTCTTGTGCTCTTGCTTCTCAAAGAAAAGAAACGTGAAAGAAAGACCTCTTCCAAATCCTCTGTTCGCAAACGCAGAGTCGTCATCGTTGATCCTGACTCAGGCAAAGAGATGACTGTGTATGAAGCCTACCGCAAAGGACTAATTGACCATCAGACTTACATTGAACTTTCAGAGCAAGAGTGTGAATGGGAAGAAATCACAATGACATCATCAGAAGGGGTAGAAAAGTCTATTCTCATTGACCGAAGATCAGGTCGACAGTATGACATTGAAGATGCTATTGCAAGAGGCCTTATTGACCAGAGTTCAATTGAGCAGTACCGCTCTGGCACCCTTTCTATCACAGAATTTGCAGACATGTTATCTGGAAACATCGGTGGCTTCCGTTCCCGATCCTCTTCCTTTGGCTCCACCTCCTCTTATCCAATGAGCCCCGTACCTTCCATCAAAACTCCTGCAACTGTATGGAACGATCCAACTGAAGAGACCGGTCCTGTGGCTGGAATCCTTGATACAGATAGCCTAGAAAAAGTTTCCGTCACTGAAGCCATTCGGAGGAACTTAGTGGATTCTATAACTGGCCAGAGACTGTTGGAGGCGCAGGCTTGCACCGGTGGCATAATAGACCCATCTACTGGAGAGAAGTTCTCAGTTGCCGAAGCGACAGAGAAGGGTCTTATTGATAAGATAATGGTTGACAGACTCAACTTAGCCCAGAAAGCTTTCCATGGCTTTGAGGATCCTCGCACTAAAGCCAAAATGTCTGCTGCTCAGGCTCTCAAGAAAGGCTGGCTTTATTATGAAGCAGGGCAGCGTTTCCTGGAGGTGCAGTATCTCACCGGTGGCCTTATTGAGCCAGAGACCGAGGGAAGAATCTCTTTAGAGGAGGCAATCAGAAAAGGTGCTATTGATGGTCGTACAGCGCAAAAGCTCAGAGATGTAAGCGCTTACACAAAATATCTTACGTGTCCCAAAACCAAACTGAAGATCTCCTACAAAGATGCCATGGACAGAAGCATGGTTGAAGAAGATTCTGGCCTTAGGCTTCTGGAAGCTTCATCAGTATCCAGTAAAGGTCTCTACAGTCCTTACAATGTCAGTGGTGCTGCATCTGCTTCTGGTTCTAGGTCTGGTTCCAGGACAGGCTCTAGGTCAGGCTCGAGAAGAGGCAGCTTTGACGCCACTGGCTCTGGATTCAGCATGAACTTCTCATCATCCTCATATACTTCCTCTGGTTACAGCCGCAGATTTTAAAGCCGGACCTCACGACAAACCTACCACATGGTCCTGCAGCTTTCATATCAATGCTGACTCTATACACTACAGTTACATAATACACAGAAATTAATTAGAGAAAATCACATTATTCTGCTTTGCATGCGTTTGGTATAGGAAAATGCATTCCAAAAACTACCAGTATCTCGTTGTCTGGCGATGGTTGAGTTCCTATTTTATTTTGGATGCTTCAGAACTATTACCTGGTTAGCTTTAATCATAGCTCAAGCTGTCTAATTTAGGATTATTTCAGTTCATACAAATATCGCATATTTCGAAAGTGATATTTTTCTTTTCTTATTTTATACTTAAGTACGGCACCTAAATTCAGGAAATGCAGCAAATACATTTTAGGAGATTTTTTTTTTTGTCTGATTAGACTGTATTTAATATTACTTATTTTTGCATTTCTACATGTTATTTTAGGAAATTCTTTTTATACTTTGGTCTATTTCAGGATAATATACCAGAAAATATACCAAGTTTTACAAAAAAGAAATTAGATTAACAAAGAGTGTGGTTATTTTTACATATTTGTATAGATTTGATAGATGGATATATTAGAGGATGCTAGCCATCACATCAAATAAAAGTTGCAGCTGGTTTCACAGAATGTAAAAAACACTACACTTATACATAAACACTAAAGGAGGAGCAAGCACTTTGTACAACAAGCCAATCTTAATGTCCCCTTATTATGAAAGTCCATTTTTCATTTACTGGATCCAGTCCCTCTCCAAAGTCCTTTTTAAAACTCCTGACTACTTTATAAAGGAGTCCTTAAGGCCCAGATTACTGTCAATCCTCCACTGATGTGATATCCAAAGAAGATTTCAGATGACTCAGGTCTCTGATCCATTCCTCCTCACTCATAACATCTGGACAGATCTGGATGAAATGTAGTACATGTAAGTTGATCTAAATTTACACATATTGCCACTGTTTCCCAATGACCACACTGATTTTACTTTTCAAAATTCTTAACACCTATCTTACTCTGTTCTACCACTGTGCTTTCAAAAACAGCTACTGTCTATCTTGAGCAGATTTTTAAATAAATTGAATGGCATACTGTATGTCAAGGATTTTCTTGACAGCATTAAGCCATATAATAATTCCTGTGTCATTTATAGTTTGCGTTTTGTCATGTTTTTTTCTGCCACAGAGATCACCAGGTACTAGATATGGAGGACTTGATGATGCCACACGTCTGGTTTTGGATCTGGAGATAAATGATGCTCATCAGCAGCCCACATCCTTAGACATTCAGGTATTTTTTTTTTTTTAAATGTACCCCTCTCTATAATTTTGCATTGTTTCTACCTATGTTTGATGACAAGTATATTTTTGCTTCCCCTCATTCACTGTTTTGTTGCTCTTTTCTCATTTTGTTGCTTCATATTATATTTTTAATGTTGTTTTTAGAGCCTTACTGAGGGTTTCCTCCTTCCATTGCATCCACCATTTGCATGAAGACACTAGAGTCTAGGGCTTCCTTGAAGTTTGCCTTGGATATCATATCAAGAACTGACACTTTAGTGGACTGCTCTTGTTTTCATCAGCTGGGAGCTGGACTTTGGAAATCATTCAAAACAACAAAAAAATTGGGTCCATTAAATTGATCTTAATGTGGACTTTATATGTAGAATATCTGAGTTCTACTGCCTACATTGTTTTTAGCCCCAACATGAGTTTTTAAATAAAGCACTCAATGCATTAGATACGGTATGCAAACCCTTGTATTGCCTTACACATTTATGCAACACAAATAAATACAGATTACATCTTTGACTGAATGTATTTAGGCTCATTTAGTGTACGGCAATTCAATTTTTCATTTTTGCATTTTTGGTGCCAAAAAAATGTTTTGGTCACTTGTTGCCTCCCATGTATTTCTTTGCTTGTTTTTTTTTTTTTTTTATTATTATTATTATTATTATTATTAATTGTACTGTTGTGTCTTTTGAAAGTACTTGACCTTTTCTTTCTTTATCTTTTTTTTCAATGTTGTATATGTAAAATATTTTTTGCATGTTTTACTAACTTGCTATAAAGTGTTCTAAAAAGATGAAGAATAGATTTTTGAATTAATACCAATTTATGGAAGATTATATGAGTACAAGATGTATGAAATACTAACTGGTGGATGAACTTTTTCCTTAAGAGATACTGGTAATAAAGAGTGAGGTAATAACACTATACTCAAGTGTAAATAAATATATTTTGGAAAGATCAATTCCAGACTTTTCAGAGTTTGTGTTTTATCTTTATCTTGTGTTTAATGTAATTGATCATCCATATCACTAGGACATTCCAGTAAATAAAGAGTAAATAATACATGTTTTTAGCGATCATGTATCAGAATACTTTTACAAAGCAAGCAGTTAAAGAACAAAGATGAGTGATCACCAGACTACTTAAACATACAGACACAAAGTGTGACACAGACTGTGGTGATGATTAGAGAAACAGTCGGTGTTCAGTGGATGTTGTCCTCTAGTGGTTGGGAAGTTAAATGACAGCCTCAGATGACATTATGTTAAATCTGTAGGCTGAAAGACAGAACCCAGAGGGAGACACATTTATGGATGGCCTGCCTTTGTGCCATTACACTGACGACAGCCTCTCTGGTCCTCCTGCATTAACTGTGCCCATGCCGTGCCTTTCTCCGCATGATGGCGGCTCTACGGTATGTCTTCAGATGAGCTGATAGAATTAAGTTCCTTAATCATCAAAAACAATCTACAGTAAAAAAATAAATAAATAAAAATAAAAATAAGATAATAGGCTAGCTAATAAGCTAGCTGAAAATATTTAATATGTAAATAATACTGAATTGTGAATAAACCAAGAGGTGTATGCTTGTTGTGGTGTAATAAGTGTGTGTTTGGTTGGTGTCCCTCTGTTTCAGGAAGCAGCTGCACAGAAAGGACGACAGTATGGGTAAACTAAATATATAGTGTTCATTTCCCATTTTATATTTTAATTTAATAATAAACCCCATATATTTTTCAATTAAATTCCACTAATGTAATGCATTCAGGCTGTAGGTCATGTCTGAGTCTAATAGTCTAATAGTGTTATGTTATATTATATTATATTATAGGAGATGGGGGAGGGGTTATGTTATGATGAATATGTTTTACCTAAATATGTCAGTCTTTTTTCCTTCAAATTCATCATCACAGTTACTTGTTATTTGATGTAAGCTTCAACCAATCATGGAGAGTTCACCCAAACTACCTATATATTGCTGACATTTTAATATTACCGACATGTTGAAAATGCAAGCTCTGCTGCTGATGATGATTATATTCAATCACTCTGGACGCTCAAACAGTGTTTTTGCCCTAAGCCTTTTACAAAATCTGTCATATACCAAACTATCTCTGGCTGCTTTTTCTTCTTCTTTTCTTCTTCCAGCAGGACACATCACATCTGCTGTTGTCCTCTAGCAGACAGATGAGATTTGATGTATTATTTTGTGTCCTGTCTGTGATTTATTAAATTAATAAAGTCCTGAGGCTGTGCTGAATATAGTCACTCCACTGTCTGTCATGTCTAACAGTCTAACTACATTCACAATACAGCACAACTTTGTATACATTACTGCTTAATTGCTTCTATTCTATTCTATTCTATTCTATTCCATTATGGCACACTAAAAGGCCTGTAATCAAAATGTTGTTTTCTTTTGTACTTGTTAATAAGGCACAGAATACATACAAACAATACTCAACAAAGCAGACAATCACAGACAGAAAAATATCCATAGCATTTGTGACCCTGGACCACAATCATAATTTTATTTTTTTTTTAAAACAGAGATTTATACATCATCTGAAAGCTGAATAAATAAGCTTTCCATTGATGTTTGGTTTCTTAGGATAATATTTGGCCATAATATTTGGCCAAGATACAACTATTTAAAAATTTGCAATAAATAAATAAATAAATAAATAAATAAATAAAAATTAAATATTGAGAAAATCGCCGTTAAAGTTGTCCAAATGAAGTTCTTAGCAATGCATATTACTAATCAAAAATTAAGCTTGGATATATTTATGGTAGGAAATTTACAAAATATCTTCATGGAACATGATCTTTACTTGATTTTTGGCATAAAAGAAAAATGTATAATTTTAACCCATTCAATGTATTTTTGGCTATGGCTACAAATATACCCGTGCTACTTAAGACTGGTTTTGTGGTCCAGGATCACATATAAAGACACAAGGGGAAAAAAGGAAGAAAAAAAAGGCATCTTTTGTACTATAGTGTCTTTAAAAACACTGTAATGTCAGACATGCCTATTCATAGTGTATGATTATTTTCTACATTTAAGAGCAATAGTAAAACAACTGGAAGTATCATTCTGATGTAGTGAGCAAAACATGTGACTCCTGTGAAAATATATTTGATATTCATTTTTGAGCTTCTTTGGAGCTGCTTGTTTGTGTAGACTCCAGCTCTGCGCACTCCACTTAGTGAAGTGTGAATGTGTTCTTGTGCTGTTGCTAGGATGGATTCAGAGGAGTGGAGTCAGTGGCAGAGTGAGTTCAGAGGGCAGATCAGGGCTTTGCGACACTGGCTGAAGACCATGGAGAAGAGACTCCCTCCACCGGATTCCGATGTGAGTCTCTCACATACACTCCAGCCCTGGGGTCTGAGGACGCTTCTGAAACTGCTTCAGTTTAAATATACGATACAAATTTAATACAAAAATACGAAATGCTTAATTGCAAGATTATTTACATACCTGCTAATAAACCTGGTGATCATGTTCTCCAGCATGATTTGAGAATGTTACAAAAAACATTTGTGTTTGAGTCACATGATCATTTACTTACATTAGTTACAAAAATCTAAAATCATCTTATTCACAACATTTCTTTTCATTATCTTGCCAAAAAACTAAAACTTTCTGATTATTTCCAGATTTAACCTCCTGGGACCATGCATTCTCATTTGAGGACATTGTATTTTAGTGAATTTCTCAGAGACTGTACATGCCACAATTTTTAAGTCTGGATGTCCTGTAAAAAGCACATTTTCAGGGCTTTTCAGAGATACTAAATGTTTGGATGTTTCACCATGACCACTCCCTCTCTTTGGTCTTCAGAAATGTCTAATATTAATTTATTGACACTCTCATGGAAATATAATATTTTATAATTATCATTTAAATCTGACTCATTTTTAAAATGCATCATGAATCAACATCTCAGGAAAATGTTATGGGGTTTCAAATTAAAATATGACTTTCTGTTAAGAAACAGGATGTTGATTTTATACATGTCCTCATTTGAGGACACCGGGACTGAAAGCATGTTTAAATGCATTTTGGAAGACACAACAAATGAATGAGAAAAAAATATATATTTCAATATTCCTATTTAAATTATATTATAAAAGTCTTGCCAATTATTACTCCCATTATTACACTTCTTTTTTCATTACATGTTGCCCCAAAAACACATTAATATGCAAATTAGATATAGTTTATTGTATAAAACATTGTATAAAATTGGCCTTTTAACACACATTTTGCATAAAGTACAATGCTATATAAAATCATTCTGTTATAACATAGTTGCAGTTTGGTAAAAAAATAAATAAATAAATAATAAAAAATCCTGAAAACTAAAAATGTATTGGTGATTTAAAAAAAACAAAAAAACAATGTATGTTCATTCATGTCTCAGGAGGTTAAAAAAGATTTCACAGCCACGCATATTGAAAAAAAAATCTGCTGATTTGCAAAAAAAAAAAAAAAAGGCCTGATATCACCTAATTTGATGATGCCGAGTCCATAAATATCTGTAAAAACTTTCCATTACATACTATTTCTGCAAAGGAGTGGAAAAAGTGAAATCCAGATTAGGAATAAAATCGTGTCTTCACCTTCATTCATACATGTGAAAATGGGCTGAGAATTGAACGAAACGTTGTAATCTGGCTCAGCAGAAGACATGGATCATGTTCTTGTGGCAGTTTTTCTGCTTATAAGTGATCATACAAGACTTCTTTAACGCATCTTCTTTTGTGAAAAAGTGCGACATGCTCAAGTAAAACAGACACTTTGGAATCAGCATCCCAAAACGAGTAAGAAACCAGTGTTGGATATTCTTCAGCAAATATGTGCAGGGTGGTGTTTTCTCTTTTAGACATCTTCACACAAAACATACATTTCATGGCCATTATTTCATTCTCCTCTGTTAGTCGTTATACAACAAGTTTCTTTTGTGCCACTACTGAGACCGTCTCCACCCAGGATTTTGATCCTTTTGTCCATGCAGCTTATGTCTTCAGATTTAAGATTAAAACATACATCTATATGTTTTCTTTTGTTTTCATTTGTAATTTAATTTTGTTTCAATTTAGGTGTACGAAATATTCTTACAACATGAACATCTGTAAAAAAAAAAAAAAAAAACTCCTATCCTGAGCACATCCGGAATATGCAGGCCCCTTTGTTGAGTGGTAATTGTGTGGGCAGGGGCCTTTTTTGATGAGAAAAGAGCTGATCAAAGGCGGTGATGTGAGGCTTGCAGCACACTGTCCCCATGGTGCTGGGCTAAGCATCCCTATCAAATATGCTCAAAGAATATGCTTGAGCTATAGCCATAAATCCTGAAGCCCTGGAGGGCCGTCCTGTGAGAGGAGGGAGAGAGAGAGAAACAGTGAGAGAGGTGCAGCTCCTCAGAGGAGAGCTCTTTTGTGTTAAGGCTGGTTTGAGGAGAGCGGGGTGCAGGTTTGTGTGGGGCCCTGCACACACATGAGAGAGCACTCTGAAAGCACATTAGACTCCGATGAGACGCTGATGGGCCAAAGAAAAAACATAGTCTTACGGCGGACATTCTCTTATCTGTCCACAATGGAAATGTTGTAACACTTCTCTCTCTGTTTTTTCTCCTCACTGTCTCACTCATGTCAAATGTAATTGAGCCGTCCACTGTCAGTCTTCATGGACTAGTTTTGTACTTAAAGTCTACAAAGGAACATATGGAAGCTTATTTCCACCAAGGAAAAGTTAAAACTTTTCATCTCACAGCTGTGAGAAGTAAATTCAGAATTACAAGATATAAAAAGAATTGTGAGATCTAAACTCACAACTGAAAGACAAAAAGTCAAGCCTGTTTCTGCTAAAGAGTAGAAAAGTTAAAAAGGTAAACTTTTTCATCTCACAATTCTGACTATCTCAGAATTATGAGAAATGCAAGAATAAACTCAAAATTGTGAGAAGAAAAAAATCAATCCTGTTGCTGCCAAGGAATAAAAAAATAAAAGGGGTAATTGCATTTTTTAAATCTCATAATCTAAATATTTTTCTTGCAATTCTAAGTTTACATCTCTCATGCTGAATTGCAAAAAAAAAAAAAAAAAAAAAGTCAGAATTACAGGAAATCATAATTTTGAGATAAGCTGCAATTTAATTTTAATTAGTTGCACTATTTTTTATTATTCCATGATGAAAACATAAATATGGAATATCTGGAAGTCTGTTTCTGAAAAAAAAAAAAAAAAAAAAAAAAAAAAAGGTAATTGCGACTTTTTATCGCACAATGTTATCTCACAATTTTTTATCAGAATTGCATGATATAAACTCACAATTCTGACTTTTTGTCTTGGAATTATAAGACATAACCTTGCAAAGAATTCAGAATTGTGTGATGCAAACTCACAACTGCAAGAAATAAAGTCAGAACTGTGAGATAAAAAATCTGAATTCTGACTGTTTTTCTCACAATTGCGAGTTTGTATCTCACAATTCTGACTTTTTTCCTCAGAACTGTAAGATATAAGCTCGTAATTGTGAGTTATAAAGTCCAATTTTTAAAGGGAAAAAGACTGATATGTTCTCAGAATTGCGAGTATATATCTCACAATTCTGACTTAATAATTCACAATTGCGAGTTTATATCGTAATTCTGAGAAAAAAGTAAAAATTGTGAGTTTTTATCTTGCAATTCTGACTTTAAAACTCGCAATTGCAAGCTTATATCTCACAATTCTGACTTTATAACTTGCAATTGAGTTTGTATCTCATAATTCTAAGAAAAAAAGTCAGAATTGTGAGATGTAAACTTGCAATTACCTTTTTTTTTTTATTTAGTGGCGGAAACGGGCTTCCGTTGGAAAAATATGTTCCCTGTTTCTGGGAAAAAAAAAATAAAATAAAAAATAAATAAATTACATCTTATAATTCTGATTTTTTTTTTTTTTTTTTTTTTTTTTAAATTTCAAGTTTATATCTTGCAATTCTGACACTTTTTGTTTGTTTGTTTGTTTGTTTGTTTTTACTTTATATCAAGCAATTATGAGATATAAACCAGCAAAAAGTCATGAAAATCATAATTTTGAGATAAGTCACAATTACGCTTTATTTATTTTTTTATTTATTCCATGATGAAAACATGGAAAATATGGAAGCCTGTTTCTGCCACTAAAAAAATTTTAAAAAGTAATTGCGACTTTTTATCTCACAGTTCTGACTTTTTTCTCAAAATTGCATGATACAAACTCGCAATTCTGACTTTTTTTCTCAAGCCCACAACTGCATGTTATAAAGACAGAATTATGAGACATAAAATTGCAATTGCGAGTTATAAAGCCAGAACTGCGAGATAAAAACTCACAATTACATTTTTTTTTTATTATTATTCAGTGACGGAAACGGGCTTCTATAGGAAAACATATTTTGCCTCTTTTCACAAAAAAACAAACAAACAAAAAAATCTAATTGTGAGTTACATCTCACAATTCTGACTTTTTTTTCTCAAATTGCAGGTTTATACAGGTGCATCTCAAAAAATTAGAATATTGTGAAAAAGTTTTATTTAGAGTTTTATCTAGATTTATTACATGTAAAGTATAACATTTCTAAAGTTTTTTTGTTTTCATTTTAATGATTGGAGCTTACAGCTCATGAAAGTCAATAATCCAGTATCTCAAAATATTAGAATATTTACATTTGAGTTTCATTAAATGTCCATCCCTACAGTATAAATTCCAGGTATCTCTTGTTCTTTGAAACCACACTAATGGGGAAAACTGCTGACATGACAATGGTCCAGAAGACAATCACTGACACCCTCCACAAAGAGGGTAAGTCACAGAAGGTCATTACTGAAAGGGGTGGCTGTTTATAGAGTGCTGTATCAAAGCATATTAAAGGCAAAGTTGTCTGAAAGTAAGAAATTGGGTAGGAAAAAGGTGCACAAGCAACAGGGATGACCGCAAGCTTGAGAATACTGTCAAGCAAAGCTGATTCAAACACTTGGGAGAGCTGAAGCTGGAGTTGGCGTATCAAGAGTCACCACTCTCAGACGTCTTCAGGAAAAGGAAAAGAAATAAGCTACATTTTTTTTTTCACAATATTCTAATTTTTTGAGATGCAACTGTATCTTGCAAGTCTGTGTTTGTTTGTTTTTTGGTTTTTTTTCTTTGTTTTTCTCAAAATTGTGGTTATATTCTGCAATTCTGACTTTATAACGAGCAATTCTGAGAAAAAAAAGTCAGTATTTTCTAGAATTGGACTTATAACTTAAAATTACAAGTTTATATCTCACAATTCTGAGAAAAGAGTTGCGAGATATAAATTTACATTTGTGAGAAAAAAAGTCAGAACTGTGAGATACAATGTTGCAATTACTGTACTTTTTTATTTCTTTAAATTCAGGGGAGAAATGGGCTTCCCTCAAAAATATCTTCCAAAGGAACATGATCAACTGGATTTTTACACTGTTTGATGTCAAGCTGCTGAGGATGGTTGACAGGGTGTTGCTATGTAGTCGCTAAGGTGTTCTGACTGGGTTTTTAGCAGGTTGGTCTGATGTTGTCGAGGTGTTCAGTGGGGTCACTTGCTGGTCCCAGTCTAAAGAGTCTCTGTGATCTTCTGGTCTGGTTCCTGGATATGGCTCAGGTTCCTCCTTCAGTCAGGTCAGTGTGTGGGATTGTTGCAGATATGTTGCTGGGTTTTTCACCTGTTGTTTTGTTTGCAAGTGAAAATCATAAGCGTGATCACTTACGGTAACAACATGCTTTGTCGCTTGTCTTACCAAACTATATTGAATTTAATTACCAAAACTATTTTCGATTTTGATTTTGGCTAAACACAATCTTGAATTTCAGTGTTGGCGTTTCGGTGCATCACTAAAGCTCTGTTCGCTCCTCAGTGTCGTCCTTTATGAGTGGAGTCATTGGGTCTGATTCTTGCCCAGGGCCTCATCCATTGCTTCCTGCTAACGGTGAAGTCTTTGTGTGTCTGTGTGTCTTTATCCTGAGCCTGTGGCAAACTCTGCATCTCAAATGAGCCTCGCACACATAACCTGCAAACAGAGCCGTGATGGAGCAGGGTGAGGGGTTACGGCACAGCATGGTCTCCTTTTTCCTGTCCCGTACTCTTATAATGACAGCCACAAACATCAGCTCCCTCCTCCTGTGCACCGCTCCTCAGACAAACACGCTTCACACTTCCTCTGGACAGCAGAGGACTCTTTCACTTGCATACAGAGGTTTTAAAATGTGTTTACTGTTGTAGTAAATAGGCTATTTATTGCTGTAAACTGATTTGCAAACATAAACTCTGGACAGCATGCAAGCATGTTAACTGCCATACACTGTTAAAGGAAAATTGGTAATGCTGTACAATAAGGTTCTATTAATTAATGATAGTTAATGCATTAACTAACATTAACAATGAGCTATACGTGTATTATCCTTTTTTTTTTATAACTAGCTCGGGTCCATTAAATAATATTAATAGATACAACTTTTTCTTTTAATAATGTATTAGTAAATGTTAAAAATTAACAATAACTAAGATTAATAAATGCTTCAGGAGTATTTTTCATTGTTAGTTCATGTCAACTAACGTAGTTAACATTAACAAATTGAACCTTATTTTAAAGTGCAACCAGCAAAATACATTTCTTGGTTCATTATGAAATTATTATTCATAGTAGTGCACATTCTTGGTGTGAAATATCTGTCTACAAGTAATCAATCCCATAAAGTTAATTAAAGAATGAAACTTCTGTCATTGTTTACTGGCTTTCATTTCAAAATATCTAAGAAAGAAAGTCAGGTTTACAGTGACATGAGGGTGAGTAAATGATGACAGAATTTCCTTTTTTTTTTTTTTTTTTTTTTTGGATGAACTAATTTGTTCCTTGTAATGCACACTAGAAATGTTTGGTGCTGAAATATTTACTATATCGTCCCCTCATCATAGCAGGTGGTTTGAGATCTAGTTAACGGGGCGGGTCAGTATTCACAGGAGACTGTGGCTGTCACACATTACATTAATTGACTCAGGTGTGGAGGTTGTGCCCGAACACGATCCTGTCACATTAATCACCAGATTTATGCATCTGTTTGTCAAATCCGCTTCAGATGCGTCACACAAACAGCTTATTGTACATTGAAACAAATGGTATCCTAAAACAAATCAAAACAAAAAAACAAGCTTTAACTGAATTTTGACTAAAGTACATTTTTCAGTAATGTTTCTCAAAATACAAAAGCTTTTCCAGTAATGAGCCACATGACAAAATACATTGCAGGTTTTTATGTCACATTATATACTGCTTTGTATACAAAATTGTGTTAGAATGCAAAAAAAAATGTGTTTACTTATTGTATCATAACTGTATGCTTTTTGCTGAATTATACATGCAGCAATGAACATACAACAACAATATAGCATAATAATGTATTTTACTGTTACGCATTGCACAATGCTTTACATATTACAATTTATATTCCAATAGTAATCAAATAATAATCAAATAGTACTCTGCATACCATTTGTACTGTACATTATGCATTAAGACTAATATTCCTAGTGCTACTTATATTTCTTAAGTAGCACTAGGCTGTCCTCTTCAGTTTTGCAAGCTGATTTTTTTGGACAACTGATATAAATGAAGCGTGATTCAAAAAGTAATTCAGATGAAGTTTTGATTCCTTGTGCGGCATTTTATACAGCAAAATCACAGTTTTCATTATACATATATAAATTAGTTGTTTTTTTAGGGGTTCAAACGCGTAGCAAACAAAAGTATGAAATTGCTCATAACTCCTACACCGTCAGTCGCAGGCTCAACTGTCTTGTGTGGTTGGAATCCTTGCATTTTTTGAAAAACTTTTATGAGCTAGTCCTAGGTTTTTTGCTTGATCGGAACCAAAAAAAAAAAAAAAGTTTCAACTTTCAACTCACCGTCGCAAAGGGGCACCATAATGTTCGAAAAGGGCAGGGCCACTGTTAGTAAAATGCCTGTAACTCCTGAACGGAATGAGATAGCTCCGCCAAACTCAGAACACTTATGTAAAATCGTGGAGATTGGCCACTTGGTCGCGCATTAAGGGGGGGGCGACTATATATAACTACAGAACTATTCGTCCTATCAACATAAAAATCAGTGAGCACGGTCTTGGTCCAAAGTGCCACTAGCACATTTGCGTATCTCAAAAAACATGGGCGATGACGTTTGAGCACCTGTTCGACACGGTTAACATAGGCCGGAACAAAACTCGGTGGGCATGTTCGGCTCACGGCCCCAAAAGTCTGGGAGAAATTTGCAAGAAATCGGCCACTGGGGGGCAATATCACGTTTTTCAAGGGCGTGAATGATCCTGCATTTTTTTTTTTGCACATACACACGATATTCATATCATATGACAGAACTCCCCATTTTGGACAACCTTGTCTCTAGAACCACTGCTGGCAATCAGATCGTTTGTTAAATGATTCAGAAGATGTCAAAACCCTACTTTTGCAAACTAGTCCTAGGTTTTTCGCAATCTGGAAAAAAAAACACTGCAGTACAATTATCTAGACTCCAATAATTATCAAAACCCTTTACCCTTTGGGAAGTTATAACGGGGTCATTTAGAAAAGGGGCCTGTCTGAATTTACCCAAAATCCTATAAAGCCTAAAGGAAAACTCAAAACTTCACAAAACCTAGTGAGCACATTCGACAGGTGATTCTAAACAAGCGTGCAAAGTTTTAAGGAGATCGGACCACAGCTGGCGCCATAACAGTCACAAACATTACAACACATATTTCTATGGTAAATTACCTGTAGTTGCAAAAAAAGGCTTGCTACATAATGTTTTTATTCATATGTGCTTAAATGCCTTATATCCAGCTATACTTTAAATGTTTATCTGTTGAAAACAGGCACCTTAATTGAGAAAATCCTCATTGTTTTGTATGCAATAAATTCTTTTCTGATTATTTTATCATATATTTTAAAAGATTGTTGCCTCTTTACTAGCTTCAGCATACTGTACATAGTGACTGTGTTAGTAGCTTGTAACTACATTTTCAAAAGGGTAAAACGACTGTGGTTTACTCACTGCTTGATATCAAACAAGCGTTCTGTCAGCCTCTTTTGTCGCCCCATGAGTTTAATCCCCTGTGATGGTTTCATTTCCAGTATCCCAGCAGGGAAGCCCTTCACAATGAGCCGGTCAGCGTCAGTGTGTTTTGGGAAGTGACCGTTACGGTGACACATCTCTGTGTTTGTTGAATGACACTTTGATTTTGCTGCCCAAAGGAGATCCTTCTGTAGTCCTTCATTAATCATCAGGCAGGGCTCAGAATCGGCCTCACCGGCAGCGTGCGATCTGTCCGCTGAGGTGCTAATTATATACTGGAGGAGCCATTGTGTGTTATTTGATTTGAAGCAGGAATGGTGGGGGAGGAGAACATGTCTGTAGGATTAATCCACTTTAGGGCTCTCTGGGTATTTAAACACAGGGGACCCGTGATCAAATTTGGCCACATCTGCAACCCATTTGGCATTACGCTGATTCATCTGCTGCTCTCTGAACATACAAGCCACATGTGAGGCACACAATAGATCTGAGCTGAATTATTACTCATTTTCACTGCTTTTATACTGTCCATTATGCATGATATGTATGTGAACTGCAGAGTATGTTTTTAAAATACACACATTTTGGGGAAATCTACAAGTATATATGTTTTTAGATTGTTCATGAAGGTAATTTTGTAAGCTCACTGGACTGGCATTGCCATGGGAATGAAAAACGCAAATGCAGTCAACTCCCGTAATGTTATCGTATGATTCACACACTGTGAGTAACCGATATGGGAGGACAATTTGATTTTCCCTGTGAGTGAACAGGCCTGGATCAGGTGTCTCTGTCAGATTGGGTATATAATGGCAGTACAGCACTGCCAAATGTGGATACATTTGCATTGGATATTCATCTGTATATCAGTAAGAAATATGTAGATGGTTATATCGTGGAACTACCATTTAAGAGCCATTTTAAGTGTCCAATAAAGACCGATTTAAGTGCAGATTCAAACGAAGAGGCAATATATAAATAAAAATGGTAAATGATAATTACCGTAGAAAATAATATGTAATAATAATGTATATATTATTACATATAATATATAACTATATGTAATAATATAAACAAAATATGCAGAATAAGAGAGGTAATCAGACACACTGCTATTTACAAGTTTGCAATTGATAAGTCTCTTTTGCTCATCAAGGCTGCATTTACTTGGTCAAAAAATGCAGTAAAAACAGTAATATTGCAAAACATAAGGGGAGACATTGCAGGCAAAAACACTTTTTCACACACCTGTCAAGGCTTTTTGGTTTTCAAACTAGTGGAAAGAAAACATCCAAAAAACGCTGTTAACTGTTTCTTTTATAGCACTTTAGCTATTTGCGTCAATTGATTTCAACTGCAATACATATTTTTAAAGGCCGTTTTCTCAAAATGAGTTTTTTTCTCCTAGTGGAGCCATAAATCTCCACTTCAGTAGCGCTTACACACACCAAACTTTACATTTCTTATTCCTGTCTATATCCTGAAGCTTTTTACAGAGGGATTTGTTTATATATAATTTGCTTGGTTATATACATTTTTATTTCCCCCCAAATTGTGAAAATATATTGTTTTCTGTCCGTTTTAAGTATTTTCTGAATTATGGAGTGACAAAAATACCCTAAATTCTCTCTGTAAAAATTTTTGACTCTAAAATGAAATAAATAAATAAATAAAACAAGAATTTTGAAACTGATTTTGTCTAGTGCTTAGATTTTTGTACTAGAAATTTATGCAAATTACCACATATTTCATTAAATAATGCCTCATTTTCATATTTAGACCTAACATTTAAAAAAAAACTTGTAATACAAAAAATGTTGCAATTATTAATGTAATCATTCAACTGGGTAGAAATATTTTGCACAGTATTATTAATATTGTAGAAAATATTGTTTCGTCACAGCATAAAAAAAATTATAATAAGATAAATAATAAGATAATTGACATTTTATCTCACAATTCTTTTCTTCTCAGAATTGTGAGTTTGTATCTTGCAGTTTAAATTCTGGCATTATATCTCACAATTCTCACAATATATTTATATGATTTGCTACCCAAATCTGATCTAGAAATAAAATTCTTGCCATGTGAAATCAAATACATCACAAAAACAGAATTTCAGAGGTGGTCTGTTTTAGCACCATAACTCATGTCCCGTCTATGTTTAAGAGCCTGGTCAGGTTAAATAACTTGACCTCATGGGTTCACAGCACTGAATTCCCTTTCCCAGGACAGTCAGGGTGACAGGCATTGTTGCTCTTCTTTTTTTCCTGGTCTCCTCCTTTTGTCTGTTTTATTTTGCTGGCTGTCTCAGGAGGGGGATGGGCCGGGGTTAATAATCGAAGTGCTGTGGTTAGTGTAGTGGTGGTGTCGTCCCCTCTTCTTCAGGTCCCTACTGAATTAGAGGTACACATTTATCATCATAAAGTGGATGTGTGCACTCTGCCGCTCTCTCACGAGCTTTCATCTTTATTCTCCTCTCTTCCTCATTGCACTTCCCTGTTTTCTGGGCGCTGCCCCTCACTTTAGTCTGGTGGGTGTGTCCCGCCGCTAATGTGGGTGGTGTCCTCTCTAATGACCCACACCTCACCGTCACCCCGGCTCATTACGCTCAAGGTCAAAACTCACATTCTTACACTCACTGTATTCTGTGATCATTTACACTGCCTGGAGACAGGAAATAGAGCAAGACATAAGACAATAACATATTTACACCTACAGGAGGAACCATACTCAGAGCTGTAACACCTGCAGACACTGGCAGCACAAACCCCTTCACTGTCTAGCCTTGTCTTACGGAAGCTGGGTTGTGCTACAGGATTACAAATTAAAAAATTACCAAAATTTCAAATGCAAGATAAAAACTCACAATTCTGAGAATAGTTGCAATTGTGAGATCTTTCTTTTTATGCCATGGCATAAAAAAATGATAGGTGTACAGAATTGCAAGACATAAGCGCAGAATTTCGCAATTCTGGGTCAATATTTTGTATTCCTGGCTTTCTTTATTACAGTTCTGAGTTTCTATCTCATAATTCTGAATTAGAATTTAGAAGTGCAAGAAACTTTTTTTATTTTTATTTTTTCACTTTACCCATATATTTTCAAGGAAGACCATCGTAAGCGGGCGACGGGAGAGTGGAAGCATTCTTCATTGCTTTTTAAAAGAATAATTTATAGTGAATAAAAAAGTAAATAAATAAACAAAAAAATTATTTTAAGAACCAGGTTTTGTTATACTTCTATAATACAGCAGTGTCATTTTAGTTACCGTTTTTATTAATATTTTAAATTAGCTTTTCAATTAGCTTTAACAGTTGCAGTTTTTATTTTAATTTTAGGCACATTTTAGTAATTTAGTAATTTTGTTGTATGCGTTTGCTATTTTTATTATTATAATTATTATTTTTAAATAGTTCTGTTTAGCTTTACTTTTGTATTTCAGTTTTGGTTTTCATAATGACAGTACTTCAACTTAAACATCTTTTCATTTAGTTACCAATGCAAAATCCATTTTTTTTTCTCCAATTTCAGCTGTGTTTTTAGTTTAGTTTTAGTTAACAATAACAAAACTTTAATCCATTTTATTTTGCAACACAGAAAGCTATTTTCTGTAAATGTACAAGATACTGGATTTGTTAGCCGCTATAGTTACAGTATAACTAGAAGAATAACAAAGTGCAGTACACTCTTAAAAATGAAGGTGCTTTAAAAGGTTCCTCACAGCGATGCCATAGAAGAACCATTTTTGGTTCCACAAAGAACCATTTACTCAAAGGTTCTTTAAAGAACCATCTATTTCTTACCTTTTTATAATCTGAAGAATCTTCTTTTGCCACAAAGAACCTTTTGTGAAACAGAAAGGTTCTTCAGATGTTAAAGATTCTTTATGGAACCATTTAGACAGAAAAGGTTCTTCTATGGCATCGTGAAGCACCTTTATTTTTAAGAGTGTAAATGCTAAAACTATATCCACTACAAACCGGTATATTTATAATTCTTACAATACATTAAAATAATATGAAAAGAAATATTATTTTGCAACATCTAGCACATTCAAGATGCAAATGGCCATCCTGCTTTTATGTTAAAAATAAGGTGGATGCCTGTATTTAGGTACGTTACTGAATCAGCTGGTGTTTTGGTGGTTTTTAGTGGCTGCATGAAAGTCAGTTCTTCTTAAGTTCTCACAGGTGTCCTAACAAAGAAACCACAGGTGTCAGTTCCAGACTGTCATTTTGAAAATTATATGTATTGTTTTATGATTTTAAACCTAAGAAAGTGCTTTTGTAAAATGCATTAGACAGGCTTGTAATATTGTATTTTATTTATTTATTTATTTATTTATTTTTGTTTCTACTGTGATGACATCATGCATTTTGAAGTGTGCTTCAAATGTGTTTTGGGGCCACTGTATGTAAATTGACAGTGGCATCACAAGGACTTCCACTTCTCTCCCATATGTTAGTGACCTGTCCTATTGAGCAACCAAGTGTTTCTTGTGTGAGATGAAGGATAAGTAGCAGTGCAGGTGTTGGGTAGAGTCTTTTGTGTGGTAAAAGAATGGGGTGATTGTGTGTTTGTTACACACCTGAGTCTCGTCCCCCTCCCCCGTCCCCCTCCCCCGTCCCCCTCCATGCACCTGCTATATACACCTGTCCTCACTCTCCCTCTCGTCCCCCATGGGAACCAATCAGAGAGATTATTTGAGATCTGACACCTACAGACATAGAACCGTCTATTCTCAAGCAGCAACGGAGCAGAAAAGACTCCAAAAGTGGAGGCGCAGCATCACGCAACTCCCATGAAACTCAGGCAGACGCGGCCGAGTCCCCCTGCTCTATTGGTTTCTCTACTGTTCTTTGTTTGTTTGGCAATTTCGGGACCCAAAGTGACTTGAAAGTAATCAGAGATGTCTTACAGTAATTAGTCGTCTTTGTAGCTGTGGCGGGGGCTTTGAATGGTGATGGGGGTTTTGTGTGCGGGATGGTTGGCTCCTTTTGTAGCCCGCCTCGGTCTGCCCCGCACGGGAGGGAAAAACGAGAGCGAGGGGCTGGAGGCAGCTGTCACTTAACATGTGAATGTTCGGGAGCAGCCTGGGGGTCTTTAGAAAGCTTTTTATCCTCCTCGTTTTCATTAGAAGCAGAGTTTGTGAGCCAAAAGAGGAGCTGGGGGAGGGGCTAACTCTGGGAGGGAAAGAGGGAGGTGAAGGGACTGCTCCTCTGTCTAAATGTCTGGCACTAGAGTTCACACAACAGGCTGCCGACTTACGGACCTGCCTCAACTCTACCAAAACCACCGGACGGGGATTACCCGCCATCCTGGACCTTGAAACGCAGCATACAGGACTTTTCGGGCAGCCGAACATCCCGTCGGTTGCCTCAGCAAGGAATTCCTCTATGGGACTGTGCACAACAAAGGCAAGAGAGAGAGAATACCGCTGACGGGAGGGGGCAGCCGGAGGGAAAGAGGGACATTGTTTGCTTGTGGCTGTGGGCGACGGAAAAGCATGGGTCATCTTGCATAAAGTGTGTGTGTGTGTTTAAACCGGGATTTGTGAGTAAGTGAGGTCCTGTTTGAGCAAGTGAATGTGAAGGTTTCGCATGTTTATACGTCTGGAAAGGAAGGCCTCTCAAAGGATGCTGAGAGAAGACAGGTTTTTTGTTCTCCTGTTTGAATGATGACGGAGGAACTTGTGGAATTGTTCGGTGAGCCGTTTGTCCTCCTCTGTGCACGGGGGTAAGTATGCACCACCGAGACCCCAACCGCCACAACCGCCACCTCTTTCTGAGCTCATTCAAACTTTCTCACTGAAACCAGCAGCTGCTTTGGATGCGAGGAGACAGTGATGCTATCGGAACCACTTGAATTTCACTGAAGGGGATTGTGGCACAAATTTGGTGCGGGTAGAAACAGCTTGCGGGGATTTGGATGTAATTAGTTCATTTGCTGCTGTGTGTGACTGCATTCACTGTACTGTGAGTATGTGTTTTTTCGAATCAGTACATTCATGTGGTAAATATAAATGAATTGTTTATTCCTCCTCTCAGTTTTTTATTAGTAGCAACTTTTAGAACTGAATCAGCTTTTAGATTCTCTATCAACGTGTTGACTAAAGTACATCAGTTCAGCTAAAATGTAGTATATTAATTATGCCTTATCATGGGGTTTATTCATGTTGTGCATTTATGCATTTACTTAACACCAGACACTCTTAGGTTTCTAGTGGGTCTTAATTAGAGAAACCATTATCATGATCACTGCACAAACTCACCTACACAGAGAGCGTTGATTTATGGCTATTAGGAAATCCATAAAAAGACATAAGTACATCCCTAGAGAGCCACCACTCTCGCTGCTCCATATACGAGTTAATCCACCAGCAGAACGTGGCATGACACCAGTATACACCGTCTGTCTGCCATATTGAGGTCAGATTAGGAAAGGGTATTGTCATGGTGCTCTCTGACAGCACCCACACCCTTTGCTGTGATAGGCAGAGTGGAGCATCTCTGCCGCCTCTGTTTGTTCAACTATCATTCATTAGAATATAGAAGAAGAATCTTTCAGTTTGAGTCAATTGTTGTAAGCGATGAGACTATATTAATCATGCTTTATGGATTGTTGATGCACAAAGCTGTCTATCACAGGGGTTAATCTAGCTCACTGGGGGCCAGTCTGTGACATGCCTCATAAATCAATATCAAGAGGCTACGCAGGGTGGTCTTAAATCTGAGAATACATTAGGGTTGGGTTAAAAGGACGGACGGCTGGTTCAGATAAACCTTGATAAACATGCAAAGGAGAATCAGTCTGTATCATTTATCTCCAGCTTCAGACAATTACATTAATTTATGAGGCATTGAACTGGTCACTGTTGTGTTTTGGAGGTTGGTGCATGTGGATGATAATGTGCTACTACAAACAAGGTTTCTTGACTAGCTTAACCAGAACAGAATTACCAGAAAAACCTTGCAGGTTGACCAACATCACCAGGTTAGTGTTACACCAGCCAGACCAACACCAAACCAACCTGGAATTCATGCCAGGAGAATTAGCTCATTTAGACGTTCAGATGCAGATAGCATCACTTCTAATGAAATGTTCAGCATTGAGGTGTAAAATCCATGGAATCAGCCATTGCAGGTGATATCATGCTTGCAAATCTTTATATTCAAAATGGATGTGGTGACATTGACTGTTTCAACTTTGTAACCTCCTTCCCATCCTCCTTGTGTAATCCATCAAGGCTTTAGGCTGTGCATGAGATGGATGAAATCAGTTAATATAATTAAACTTGATTTGAGGAAGAGCATTTGTCAATAGTGATATTGTTTAGACTGATTACATTGATTTTATGGCTTTATGTGCTCACTTTGTGGAAACCAAATAAAGAAAAAAACATATTTTTCACATTCACCAGTATATCTGCTGTAGTGTTCCAAATGAGTCTTTTAAATAAAACAATTTCATAGAGATCTTAGTAATAGTTTAGTTCAATCAAGCTAGCGCCCAGAGCATCAAACTCATCATTACAGTATTTCCTGTCACGTGTTAGCAATGTCAATTCACACATTATACAAGCTAATCCACCCTGCTAGAATGTGGGCTGCTACCAAGTCTTCTGCTCCAGTGATCTAGAAACACTGAGTCTGTCTGCTGTCTGGAGCCAGATCCCTCAGCACCCGCCATTAGCATGCAGTGAACCACAATGACCTGGACTGACCCAGATCACCTGTGCAATTAACATGCACGCTTATCTGGATTCAACAGAGCTTTGTATTACCTGCACAAACAAAACTGTCAGCCCAAAGGTCAACATGTCATTGCATTTTTTAAGATAAGTGGTTTGCAAATTTGTTGGGTAACAGCTTTTCTGTTTTTATCTCGATAAAAAGAATAATCAAAAATTAGATTTGTTTAATTGAGCTTTATTAGCTTTTTCTCTTCTTTCTCGAAAAAGACCAGTAATCTCGTCTCCTGACATTAGATGTGCAGACATTGAAGTATGACAAAGTATCAACAGCCAGAGATTTGATTTTTATAGCGCTATACTCTTAATTTATGTTTTACGTTTTTTTTTTTTTACTTTTAGACTTTACTTTTAGGTATTACAGTAATGAGAGTCCAAAATTGTTTTAGCTCCGGTGTCTCCGTTGTGTTATTTTTTTTTTAAAGAATTTTAGGAGATATATCTGAGACAAAATTGATAAATTAAACATAGTCTAACTTTTTTAAGTCTCCTGAGCTATAAATAAACAAGCTTTAAGCAAAAAAAAAAAATGTCTTAGTAGTAAATGTATAGGCAAATTCACTACACAAAGTGTATCACTTTTGCATATTCATTTACCACCTGCAATCTTCTATGAGCACTGAAACAGCACTGTTGAAATAACCAGTGATGATCAGTAAAGACCTGAATGATTTTCAACTACATACATTTGTCTTTAGTTGAAAAACAGTGTTTTTGCAACTCACAATTTGCATGTGTCTACGTGTTCATCGCTGTCCTGCTCCTCGGGCATGTGGTCTGTGTTTCCCAGTAAACCATGAACACGTGCACTTAAAAAAACACTGTTCATTCTTTTGTGGCAAAGAAATGAAGCAGCATTTCCATGCCTGTCATATTTGATCAGGAGCTAAATGGTTTCCCAGGGCCATCCCGGGGATAGTCTTGGCAGAGGACAGTAGCTGTGGCTGCCAGGAGGAACCGTGGGTATCCTGGAGGAGACTGCCCTCATAAACGGGCTTGTCACTTGCATTTGTATGGATAGTACTAGAAATTCTGTGTTCATGTTGTAGTTCTCCCGCAGTAATCTGGCCCCTCTTGGTCAGGACAGAGACTCAGTCAAGTGTTACCGTCTCCGTCTTGTAAATAATTCTGGTGGTGTTTGTTGGCATGAAAGACTATCCTTTGTTGGTTAGCAAGAAATCTAATTGAGATTTAAACTTAGTGGTCTTGTGAGAGTGGATGAATCTCTATTAAAGACTGCAGAAGACTAATAAACCCTTCCTTGGAAGGGTATAGGTGTTACTGTTTAAGAAGTCTATCTTCTCATTTGACCTTCCTTGTGTTGTAGGTAGTTTAGGTGATGCCTGTATGTATGGCACAGGGACCCGATTAACCCGTGGATTGAAGAATCATGGGTAACCTCATTAGCAGACCTAGCTGTTTGGGACAAAAGTCCAAACAAGTTAAGTCAGATGAGAGCGTCTTAAAAGAGTGCTACCAGCAACGAAGAGAATGGCCACTCCCAGAGCCTCCTAAAGAAGAAACAAGGAAAGAGGATGTGGAAGAGGTACTACGACAAACTCCAACACCAGACAAGCAGAGGAGTTCCCCTGCCCCTACTGTCACCACTACCAGCACTCTGGACAATGCCTGGCGAAGCACGCCATCCCCAGTAAAAACGCCACGAAATGGGTCTTTGCCCAGAAAGTGTAATATTCCAGAGTATAGACGATCCCCCCTGAGTCAGTATGGATCTGTGGACAGGAGAGCCAGCCTGCAGAGAAGGGATTCTGGAAGTCCCTGGTCCTGGAAGCCTTTGAACACTCGAGAGGTTACCGAAGTCACAGAGGTGACAGAGACAATTGTGACAGAGATTGTGGAGGTGACAGAGTATCCTCCTGCGGGGAAAGGAGGTGACCCTATTGTTACCAGAACTGTTAGAGTCCTTACTGGAGCTGCTGAGGAACTTGCAGAGGTTATTCAATTTATTTTTAATTTTAAGCTTCTTCATCGAGAGCCTAACATGTTTGTCTTTATTTTTATTTTTTTATACCATCATTTATCATTTTCATTCAGATGATTTTGGAGTCAATGTATCAACAATGTATTACCAATTTGTTCATTTTGCAATTAAATGAACTGTTCTGATTCACAGCTGCAGATTGATGGTCAGTCAAGTTCAGACCAGGATTCAAGTCTAGATCAGTGGAAGGTACATTTCAGTGATCTTTTCATAAATTGTACTTTTTTTTTTTTTTTTGAAAAAAAAGTGATTTTTGTTGAATTGTTAGTATATTGTCTGGTCTTATGTTAAGGATGGCAGAAGTGTTTTGGCTCTGAAAGATGAGTTCAAGGATCCGTTGAAATTCCAGCAAAATCTGGAAACCCTGTTGACGTGGGTATGCGAGATTGAGGAGCTGACAGCCAATCAAAAACCACCATCCTCAGAGTTTAAAGTGGTGAAAGCCCAACTTCAAGAGCAGAAGGTATGTTGCAAACTCTGTTAGTCTGTCTATATATATAAAAAACAAGAAATTAATACATTAATATATATACAAAAACAAATGATAAAAAGACTACCCTGTTTTGAAAGCTTTGCCATGCAATTTCTTATTCTCAAACTTCTTGAATTGTAAAGCATGGGTAAGGTCATGCATATAATGAGCCTCTGAATGCCTTTGTGTATGATACGGGAATGGGGGGGAACAAAGTAATTTACCTTTTTGAGATAGCAATCTTTGCTTGCTTAGTGAGTAAGGTGAAACTTACCTGAATACCCACAATGCTTCTAAGACACATGATACAAGCGTTTGGCTTAAGTGCCACAAAGAAAGAACAAGGTGGATTATAAAACTTGTAAATTCTCAGAAGTGATAATACCTCTATGAACCAAATGTGTGTTTGCTTCCTCATTCAAAGTGTCTTCAAAAAACGCAAAGGAGATTGTTCTACAAAACTGCATTAGGAAAGTAATTCTGTAACCTTCTTCAGTAGCCTGTAAGGCCTACAGAGATGAACAGATTTATGTAAGACACTTCAAAAGCAGTTGTAATAGTGGTCTAGTTAAATATCGATTAAGCCCAAAATTGGCCAAAGGGCACATAGGAGGTGTTCATGACCACCTTTTACCACAGGTCTTCAACCTGCTCCTGGGACCAACTGTCCTGTAGAGTATAGCTACAACCTTAATCAAACAAACCTGAACCAACTAATTAAGGTCTTCAGGATCACATAAAAAAATTAAAAGCCATGCGTGCCCACATGGAAATAACCTATATAAACATATATGTTTTAATATAGGTTTTGATATAGGTTTTTAATATATGTGACATATATAAAATTGGCCGTTTTCCTATATGTACATATATGTACACATATATGTGCATAAATAAGCAATGAGAATAAGAAATAAGAAAGCAATAAGAAATAAGCAAAGTACTTAGAAATACATAAAAACAACAGCAACATTTTCAGCCAATTTCTGTAAAATTAACAACATATTCTACAGTCACAGTATTAGTCACAGGAAACACGTTTAGTACATAATTTAGAACATGCAAAAATACCTACATACAAGAGACAACTGCTGTATATCTGTATATATTTAAAATTACATTTTATCCAAAGCAACATACAAAGTCCCAGTCCCAGACATAGCTGTTTTTTTTAATAAACAGAAAGTGTTAGTATTAAAGGGATAGTTTCTGTGTATATGACTTTCTTCTTTCAGACAAACACAATCAGAGTTATATCAATAAACATCCTGGCTCTTCCAGGCTTTATAATGACAGTAAATGGCTGCCATGAGTTTGAAGCTCAAAAGTGCATCCATCCTTTATAAACGTACTCTACATAGTTCCAGGGGGTTAATAAAGCCCTTCTGAAGCAAACCATATTTTACACTTTTTAAAGTAAAAAATAAATAAATAAAAAACTTGCTTCCAGCAAAATGCAAGTTATGTTTAAGTTGACTCTGTATGGCTGTTTAACCTGAACATTAGTTATTTTATTTTATAAGGCGTAAAATATGCTTTGCTTCAGAATCCACCGGAGCCATGTTGAGTATGTTTATGATGGATGGATGCACTTTGAGCTTCAAACT
Organism: Cirrhinus mrigala; assembly: GCA_036247105.1. Taxonomy (NCBI): domain Eukaryota; kingdom Metazoa; phylum Chordata; class Actinopteri; order Cypriniformes; family Cyprinidae; genus Cirrhinus; species Cirrhinus mrigala. The sequence continues at coordinate 40,916,761 of CM070022.1, forward strand.
CATAGCAGACATTCACTGCCAATTTAAAGCCTAAAAGAGCCAGGATGTTTATTGATACAACTCTGATTGTGTTTGTCTGAAAGAAGAAAGTCATGTACACATACAATGGATTGAGGGTGAGTAAATCATAGGCTTGTTTCGATTTTTGGGTGAACTACCCCTTTAATTAATCAAGCGTTCATGAAAAACAAAAAAAAAAAAAAAATTTTTAGCCATTTCTTGAAAATGGGCAGAGTTAGGCAGTTTATTACAACAGCGGCAAACAGTCAAAGTAAAGGTCTGTGAAAGTGAATTTGTACCTCTTTGTGATGTGATGTGAATGGAGAGAAAATAAGAGCTTGGACAAGCAGTTCTGTTGCATGCCCCATAAGGGCAAATCTGCAGGATCGGGCCACTGCAATGTGGTCAGTGAAGTTCATATGTGTCCACTGTAACACCAAGGTTGGGATGGCTGAAAACATGAGCAGTTCTGTCTTGGCAAGGTTGAGTTGATGGTCATTCAACATTCAGCAAGGCATTTCTGTTCAGTAGGCAGAGATGCGAGCAGTAACCGTCAGAAAATCCAGCTGGAATGAAAGGGAGAGATGTGTGTCACTACAATAGCAGTAATATGAAAAGCCATGTTTCTGAATGACAGACCCAATTATTTTAAACTCTAGGCCCAAATGACATGTTTTAATGGTCCTAGTTAATCCAAAAATTAATGTAAACATGATGTGCAAAAATGTTCAATATCAATAACGATACTTTGATTTCAATACTGGTTCCTGAATTTTAAAGCCCTTGATGCCTCACCACAGCCAGTGACCAGCACTTGATTTGGGCACAAAGCATTCTGACATTTAATACTTCAAACAACGAGACATTTTTTGATACTCAGTAGTTTTAAGGCAATTTGGTGAGTGCCTAAAAAGTATCAAAAAACGATACCCAGCCCTACCCAAAGTTGAAAATTATGTTGTTTTACTCACCCCCATGCATTCCAAGATGTCTTCTGCAAATCACTTTTGGAGTCCAAGATCTGTTGAGGCACAAAATGCATCTAAGTGGGTATACCAACATTCTGATTATTCAAAAATGTAATGTAGAAAGCATAAAGGTAACCCATATGGATCCAGATAATGAAACAAAGCACTAGGGTTTAACTATAAACTTTTGCTTCTGCATAAAATGACAATGATTGTCAAACAATAAAATTTACAGACACCTTTTCATACAGCCGTTTTACACTGATTTTAATTACACTGATGGTTAATTTATTCACCCCTTACCACATAGAAACTGAAACAACGTTCCACACCTGAATTGCCATGCTTATCTGCTATTGATCTGCAGTCTTTCCACACGACCTGAAACAAAAAATAACAATAATAATTTAATACTTTGTATTTCATTCAGACATTACAGCCTATACTCCAATGATGTGGAAGCTGAACAGGAAAAGTTAACAGTGATGTTTTGGTCCACCATGTGACTGTAGCTCAATTTATAGAAAGTAAACTTATATTACTTACTTTGACTTAGCTGCATCATATTACTGCCTACAGTAGCAGTGTAACTGTCCAGGATGATGCAGTTTTCATAATCAACGATCCCATATGTAATGACAGTTTACTCCGCCTCAGGCCTCAAGATGTGCGTTTCATTCCTAATCAGAACACAAAGATTATAACAATTATTATTACTTATAAGACAAAGATATGCACTTACACGTGCATAATATAGATGTACACGAACAAATGCGCCCAATGCAACGCTTTTTAATTGCAAGTTAGATTGACCGTTTTCCCATAGAAAACCATTGCAAAACGCTCAACACATTAGTGACAATGGAGGACCAAATTCTGAGTACTTTAAAAATATATGTATGTACAGGAGAATATGAAAGGGGGAAAGCGCGCCTACCTTGCGATTTAACGTTATCATGCTGCGTTCATATTCATAATCAATAAAGTGCACAGCCTACTGAATTCGCTCTAAAATTGTTTTTGATATAACTTAACGTTAGCGTTAGCCACGTTCAGCGTTTCAAAATGTCCCGCATTTTAAGAGTTTGAAAAACTGCCGGGCACTTCCGGATAAGCAAAGCCTTTAACGTTACATACACTCGAACGGATTTTGATACGAATAACTACGAAAAACTTGTTTAGAAATGCTAATGTTCGCTTCAAAACTAAATAACACAAATGCGCAGCTACACTATAAAAATATCGTTTACTGTTGTATGAAAGACTCACCTCAGTAGTTGTGATGATGTCTGCTGTAGTATTGTCCGAATTTGTTGTAGTTGGTGAAACAGGTTCACTGAAGAAAGAGTGCGTTATTTTCTCACACATTACCGAATGGATGACCTGAAATAAATTCAAATCATCGTATAATGAAAAAATTTACACGTAAAATTACGTTTATCTTTAACAGTGTAGCTTTCCATCTTCTCTCACTTATTTGCCATAGTTAAATTCCATAACATGCCAATTACATGTGATACCAATTTCACGTGTTCGCACATAAGTTTTTTTGCATTTTTTTTTTTTTTAGTTAGTTCTTAGTTATTGCCTTGATAATAGAAAATATGAGCTAGGCATCATGTATGACAGATGCCAAAGTGATATATGAGCTAAAATGACCAGATCCTGCCATGAGCTATATAGGAGACATATCTTGCATGTACATTTAGGGCTTTTTTGTGGATATAAAGAAGCAATACAGGAGACCTATATGGCCTGTATATGCACATATATGCACCTCAATTTTGCCTATATGTGATATATATACGCATATATGCAGCATATATATTATCATATATGTGCATATATACTGCATATAGGTTTCATATATGCGCATATATCCTCATATAGGTTCTTTCCATGTGGGTGCTGAAGCAGGTTGGAGATAAAAGTTGAAGAACAGTGGATCCCCAGGAGCAGGGTTGACATAGGCCAGGGATAGGCAAGTTTGGTTCTAGAGAGCTGCAGTCCTGCAGAGTTTAGCTCCAACCCTGAAAAAAAACTCCACTGCCTATAGCCTTAGTAAGCTTGAAGACATTGATTAGCTTGTTCAGGTGCTTGATTAGGGCTGGAATTGAACTCTGCAGGACTGCAGCTCTCTCAGACCGAACTTGCCTAGGCCTTACACCATAAAATGACAAGTGGACCTCCATTTTCCCATGTTTCCTATTTCTTGTCCTGAAGAACCACAGAAATGATGATATAAATTAAATAAGGGAGATAACTACAATGAGACATCTACAAGACCAGGATCAAGGCCCTGTCCCAAATGGCACCCTTGTGGTCTTAATCGAGGGTGCATAACAGCCACAAAGGGGGTGCTCGCAAGCACCCTTCTGAGCGCTAAAATGACGAATGGGACATCCTACGGTCTCGTGGATTTAATGGACATGCGTACACATTGGCCATTGTAAGTCCGCAAGACCGCAAATGCACATGAAATGTGCCCAGTTCCATTTGGGACTGGGCCCACGAATCTCTTCCTTGCAAGCCCTTGCCCTTAGAGGAAGCATAATAAATTGTGCTGCAGCTCAATATAAATTGTTTATTGTGCTGCAGCTCTTACAGCGCCTCCTAGAGGACAGGAGACCCAGTATGGAGACCATGATGCAGGAAGGTCCACACTTGGCAGAGGGGCTTCAGGGAGATGACGGCGAAAAGACCAAAGTGCAGCTCGCACAGCTCAAACTCAAGTGGGAGGCTCTACTTCAGGGTGCTAACAGCAGGTCAGTCTGGTCCCAGAACGAACAACATAGATGGGGCTGTCTGACTTACATATCAAATAACCAACACCATGTTTTTATGATGCTTTGGGTGAGTAAATCTGATGCTAGTGATGGAATGTGATTTGCTTTGATAGACACAGGATTCTGGAGGACATTCTGCCAAGAGCTCAGCTATTCCAAGAGAGGACAGACAGACTTCAGCAATGGCTTATATCTGTGGATCAGGACTTAGCTGAGCTCCGCTCTGCGGAGAGAGGGATGCTGCATCTACAAGAAGCCACAGGACAGGCCAAGGTTAGCAAAACATTAGAAAATGTTTTGTTTTTCCATTAATAAATTTGCATACTACAAGATTTCAGTGTGGAAGGAAATAGAATTTCTCTATCACCTTTTAGGCAGTGATGGAAGAGATAAAAGCTAAGAGTGTCGACCTGGGGAAACTCCAACAATGTGCTCATGAGCTCATGGAAAAGATTTCAGGTGGTGTTTCCTCCTATTTTATGTCATTAAATGCACAATATCCGCAAGAACATGTTTCAAACATATTTCAATCTTTCACATGCTAATCTAAAGAGGAGGAAACCCAACTGGTGCAGGAGCGGGTGGACAGTCTGCGAATCCGGTACTCAGTGATGAGTCTGGGTAGTGCTGATATCCTGCAGAGGCTGGAGCAGGCTTTGGAGGCATCTAGTCGATGTACCTCCAGTCAGGAAGACCTACATCTGTGGCTTGGTCGAATCGAGAGAGAACTTCTGGTTCCTGCTGCCCAGAGCCAGACTGGGGATGCAGTCTTGTGTTCTTCTGAGAGGCAGAAGGTAAAAGAAAAGGGGGATAATTACTTTGTGTTTGGTTAAGCCATGTCATAATTTAACATCATTCTGGACCACTATGGCCAGTGCAGTGCAACATTCTGCGGAGCAAAATTTAGGTATTTAGGTTGCTTGAAATGTACTGTAAGTCACTTTTGGATAAATCAGCTGCTAAAGACCTACTTATCTATCAACCTGTTTGCATTTAATCAGCTGGAACAAGCTGTTGAGAAAGAGCTGGCTTGGTTTAGAGACACGTCACTGGCACTGGAGGAGCTAAGAGCCATTAATCTAAACCCAGACGTCATTGCATCCCAGCTCAATGAGCAGAAAGTGAGTTTTTGTACATTCATAAAGATTTTCTCTGTGCACAGACTAGAAATGCTGTAAAATTCTTCAAAATGATGTTCTGCAGATACTTGCTGTAGAGATTCTGCAGCACAAGTTTAACATTGAGAAAATGGTGAAGATTTTGGATCTACTGCAGACATACACCGAGGATGGGGAGACACTGAGACTCCAGGTAAGCAACTGTTCATTCGTAATACCTTAATACCTTTTTAAATATTTACACATAAGAACCTTGACAAGAACCAACATAATCCTAATGTCTTTTTGTCTCCAAAGTCTTCCCTAGACACCTTACAGGAGCAGTGTCAGGTCACTACTGCCACTAATTCCCATGTCGTGCTTCAACTGGAGCATGCACAGTCGCTCTTGTCTCAGTTCTCAGAGGGCTATGCTGAGGTGTTACCATGGTTACAGGAAACCGAAGCCCTTATTGGCCAGTTTACCCTGAACACCATCAGCTACGAGGCTTTCCGAGAACAACAGGACCTCTTACAGGTACAAACAACCTGCTTCTTCAAAGCAAAGTGTTAACAACAGATGCATTTGCTATAGTTCAAGTTCAAACACATTGGACTCCACATTGGTTTGGCCATTTCGGTAAATGTATAACTGTTGTGCATGTGCAGTGTACAGTATTCTCTTAAGATTTCAATAGTCATCTCACATACATAGGAAAACTATTTAACTTTGTAATAAAATCATTAAACTAGTTTCAGATAATGAAATACAAACACCAGTGTTTGTTCATGGTGCTCCATAACTTCCAAACAGGGCATCAGGGAATCGATAGCAGAGCATAAGCCGCTGATAGCACGGCTGATCATGCTGGCCCAGCGTCTATCAGACCTCAATGCAGCTCAGGGAGAGGACTTCTGCCAGAAAGCCAGGAACACTGAAGAGCAGCACCTGGCCATCAGAGACAGGGTTCGAGAAGCTGCTGGAGTACTGGAGGAGTCTCTGCCAAGATATACACAGGTGACACACATGTAGATTCGATGCTGATTCCTAGTGCATATGATGAATATTTGGTAACACTTTCTATAAAGCCTGTATTTATAATACATTATAAGGGTATTCTTAAGGCATTATAATGAACGCATAATGCATTATAAAAAATCTTATAGTATGTTGTATCATCTCAAGAGTATTCAAAAGAACAGTTTTAATGTAATATCATTTTTACTTATTTGTGGTCATAGCTTTTAGGAGTATGATTGCCTCCTCATAGTTATAACGTATTATAAGTCCCATATCTTGCCATCTTACGCATGTCACTTAAAGCATACAAAGACCACTTATAAGTAATAATAATAATAATAATATTTCTCAAAAAGCCATAAGATCAGGTATCAAATCAGATGAATGTGTAATATGACACATTTGTATTATCAGTTTGATTATTTTGATGGTACTGCATGTCAGCTAGCAGTAATTATTATTAGTAGTACGTTAAATATATGCTAACACTGTATTTTGATGGTTCCCCAAAAGACAAACTGATTATAAGTAACTTTGCAAGTACGTGAACCTGCTACCTAGCCTAACTTTAACCTACGTCTACTAATACTCTAAGGAGTGTTAGTTGACATGTAGTTGGAAAATTGCTTTTCAAAATAAAATGTAATATAATTTAAAAAATAAATGTAATATGATATAGTCCATTAAAAAATTAACTAGATTTTATATGCTGTCCATTGTGTGTTATAAATAATCATAATCTTAAATGTTATAACCACAAATACTCAAGTATTATAATGTATTATAATTGATGTTATGATTATTCATGAAATGATATAACATATTATAAGGTTTTTTATAATGCATTATGCATTCATTATAATGCCTTAGAAATATCATTATAATGTATTATAAATAGGGGCTTCATAGAAAGTGTTACTGAATATTTTTTATTTATCCTATAGAATACTGTGTAATACTGTGTAATACTATGAATACTGTGAAATCCAGATATTTGAAGGCCACATGACTGTGAGAGAAGTCATGAATGGGATTTTAGTTCAAGTTGCTTGCAGTTGGCATCTACACAGATACTAAGTTGCTCTTTTGGGCCACATGGCCTTCAACATGTTCTTTGGATAATGAGGCAAATACACTGAATAATCACTTTGTAATGTCTTCTGACATAGGCTAGCTGGCAGTCTGCCACCCTTACACAGAGAACAAGAGACCAATTAATGAGGTAATCGTGGGAAGAAGAGTTAGGCAGTACTGGAAGTAGAACACCTGCAATAAGATCATTGGTTGTAAACTGTATGAACAAGAGCTGCAAGTAAGATGGTCTGATGGTCTGCAGGCATCTTGGCTTTATTAGCTGGGTTTCCATCCAATCTGCAAAATAGGAATATCTCATAAAACATTTGCAAATCAAAACGTTGAAACGACAAAGAGTCAAAGAGAACAAAATTGTCACTTCCTGATAAACTGGCACTAAACATAGTAGGAAAAGCCACTGAATATAATAATTTTCAGAAAAGGAAAGGAAAGGAAAGGAAAGGAAGTATGGTGTCCCATACTCAGAGTTTGTGCTCTGCATTTTACCCATTCAAGTGCACACACACAGCAGTGAGCAGTGAACGCACACACTGTGAACACACCAGAGCAGTGGGCAGCCATTTTTGGAGTTGGGAGATTGAAGGTGAAAGAGAGCATTGTACATTCACTCCCCTTACATACAATACCTGCCATTACCAAGACTTAACCCCTTTGGGTTACATCAGTGGTTCCCAACCACGTTCCTGGAGGCCCCCCAACACTGCATGTTTTCCATGTCTCCAAGACCTGAAATAGGTGTGTCAGACAAAGGAGAGATGCAAAATATGCAGTGCTGGGGAGCCTCCAGGAGGTTTACATGTCCGACTCTCTAACAATTAGACCATTACTTGCACTTCAGAGCAACCAGATGAAACACAATAAATGCAGTCATTGCTTTCGGAGACGGATGCCTGCTGTTTAGGAACACAGTCGACAATTCAGGTTTTGCTCACGCATTTAAGAATGGCCATAACAACATTTCAGATGCTGTGGAATGAGATCAATCCGCTGGTTAGTCAGGTTATGCCATCCCATCTCACAAAGTTCTTGGAGGAATTTATTCGGCAAATGTGTTTCCATCTCCCATTATTCGCATAAATCCTTTTTCGCACAATTCAAAAAACACCTTAAGTAAGCATAAAAACTTTATTGCGAATTAATGCATTTTTTATTTTAATTCTGTGTTTCCATCATTAGTTTCTGATGCGATACTTCAAAATGCATATAAAAACTGGGTGATGGAAACATAGCTATTGTCTTCTTGTCATAAAGTCTAATTTTGACTTCTTGAACTTTGCCTCCTCAGCATTATTTTGCAAGACAGATAAGACTTTTCTCCACGATGCATACTGGAAAATCCTGCTAAATCAGCTTCTTATGGTAGCTGGTTTAACATGGTTTGTAGTTATAAATCAGAGGTTCTTAAATTTGAATAAGGCCTCCACAGTGGAGACCTACTTCTGATGAATGCCCCAAAACTCCATTGTATTAGAAGGGGAGAAGCAGAAGCTGAGACTAGTGTACTGAACACTTAGAAAAGGTTTAAAAGATTTCCTGTTATTAAAAGCTTTTTGATAACATATCAGTTTATACAGTCCTGGGGATTCAGACCTATGAACTTCTTGTTTCTAACACCATGCTGAACTGAACTAGAGGAATGCCACTTACGCTGATATAACCTGTTTTCAGAGAAGTTTTCATATTTTTATGTTGCTAAAGTGAAATAGAAAGACATCATTGCCACATTTTAGCTGCATAAATTCTAGCTCACTCCTGACACTCTGCATGTCCATGTCAGCTGAATGAGAGGATGACACTGATTGGAGAGAGACTGGAGCGTCTGTGTAGTCACCTGCAAGCCTCAATGGCTCTTCAAGGCCTCACCCCACGAATTCAGGAGCAGCTACAGGACAACAAGCACACACTGTCTGAGCTCTCAAAAATGGATCTGGACCTCAGCAGTGTGAGGACACAGGCTCAGGAGCTCCTGACCAATACAGGGGCCCTTGGGGACAGTTCCATTGGCACAGGTACCTCAACCATGAATCACATACATCATCTTGTACATACAGCATTACATGATACCGCATCTCATAACCACAGTTGTTTCAAACTGTCACAATCTTGGTAATACCCCTTCCAATTTCAGCTATTCAGGAGCGGGTTTGCAGTCTAACAAGCCGCTGGGAGGAGGCTCAAAGACAAGCTCAGGAGAGGGAGAAGTTTCTTCTCAATCTCCTGGATCTGGCAGTCAGGTTCTGGAATGATGTGAGTGACCTGACAACTGGACTGAATGACGCCCAGCAAGCTGTTCTGGATCTCAACTCCAGTCGATCTGATTCAGAAACCATCCGACAGAGCCTGGAGACCATGCAGGTAGGGTACAAATCTAATACTATTGTCAATGTTTCCCTGCTCTATGCTGGTCCAGGCTGGCTGGTTTAGTGCTGGTCTAGCTGGTGAGCCAGAAATGCTTCCAAAACAGGACATATGCTCATTACCTCGTTTTAGCCTTTCAGTAGGGTTATTTGAGGATGTTTCCTCATTACGTCCTGAAAGTTTTGAATAAACACTTTACTTCATAGAATTCAAACTTTCTTATCCTGCCTTCTCAGACACTCAGGGATGACATTGATTCTCTGCAAGGTGACCTGGACACACTGGGAATTCTGGGAATGGAACTCATGTCAGCTTGTGGTGACACAGACAAACCAGAGGTCACCAAATGTTTGGATGAGGTTTGCATTTGAAGCTGAAATGAGACTAAACCCCCCAGAAACTTTTGTACATCATGCAGTCACTTGTTCACATTTCACTATCCAGTGGTCTTTTTCTGCAGCTTTACGGAACGTGGAACAATCTCAGTAAGATCTGGACAGAGTGCAACAGTAAGTTAGAAGAATGTTTACGGATGGCTCTCCATTATCAGGACAGCATGCAGGTGAGTTAATCACCAAGAAACAAGTCTCAAGACATTCTTAATGTAGGCTGACTATACATCCTCGTTTTCCCAGATTGGACGTGTCCTGGCCGGGATTTCTAAAATGCTTAAAATGTCCAGGTTTTACCTTTGTTTTCCTGTTGTCGTTCTCTCGACTGTCCTCACAAATTCTGGGTATTGCATTGCTTTGACCATTCTCTGCTGATCCCACCTTCTTTCATCCCACAATTGGTTGATTATGTACAGTGCCTACATGCTATTGGTCAAACAGTCATTCATTACTTTCAGTGAGTATGAAAATAACAGAAAAACAAAGCCAAAACCCAGATATTGTAGGCAATTTAGAAATGGTACATATGGTCACCCTGCCTAATGAAGTTTGTACTTACTGTAGAAAACACTAAAACACAATCTGTTCATTACTATCTTGTCTCATCTAGTGGTGGTAGGTCTGTCTCTACAGTTGTAGTATTTCAGTATTCATGCATCCATGTGGTTGTAGTGATGAGTCTCTAACAGACTGGCCAGTTTCCTGCCAACTGGCAGGACCTTTGGATGCCCTTGTGAGAGAGACCAAAGCTAGGCATAGAGAATTTGGATTAAAGCCAGCATATTTCAGTGAACTGTTGGTTGCACTGACTTCATGAGACAATGGAAGAAACTGTCAATGTGCATTTATAAGTATTCACATACTATAGGATGGGTCAAGAGAACACTACAAAAGCATGCTTAAAACTATGACCTTCTCTTGAAGGGACTCTTTGAGTGGCTGAAGTCTGCAGAGCTGAAATCCACCGAGGAGTTCTCAGTGGGATCTGACCTGGGATCAGTTAAAGAGCAGCTATGTGACCTGAAGGTTAGACCACACAAACTTACCTTAAGAACATGGAAATTGTGTCACAAACAAATTTGTGACGTTGTGACTTTTCTTCTTTCAGGAATTTAAGCGAGAGCTCTATCAGAAGAAGATTGAGATTGAGAGTCTAAACCATCGCTTTGTGTGTCGCCTTTCTCCGGGCACCGAGCGGCCTGGGTCTGTCTCTCCACTGTGTGACTTCCGTCAGCGATGGGACAACCTGGAGTCAGAGACTGTCAGCAGACAGGTAAAATCTCAGCCAAATGGAAAAATATATATTGTTTTATCATAACGGTACTTCAACAAGAGGTCTGTGTTTTTGAGCAGCACCAGTTGGAGTGTGCACTGCTGGGCTTGGGTCAGTTCCAGAACACTCTTGATGAATTGCACGCCTGGCTCTCCCACACAGCTGACCTACTGCAGGCCTCTCAGCCAATCAGCATCGACCTGCAAACCTGTGAGATAGAGCTAGCCAAACACAAGGTACCAACACAAACTCTAAGATGTCTGCATGTTTTTAAATAGACATTGTTGTCAATGCTGTCTCTTCACTTTTGCAGTAATTTATGCTCATTCTAGTATGAAATGCTGGTGTGCTGCTTACTGAATGCATAGTATTTGCTGTATCACAACTAACAAGGAACATTTTCAGACCTTTATCCAACGTTCTGACAAGGTTCTCTCAAAGTTATCTGTTCTTTAATTATATTCTCAAAACGTTAGTACAAAACCATAAATATATGTATAAAAGTTCATCTTTTGCTGATCCTGAAACAACATTACTGTCCAAAAACATAGACCTAACCCTATCCCTACCCCTAAACTTAAACCTACCCATAATTAATCCCTAAAATCATAGCGAAATGATAGCTGAATAACAAGGGTGCAAAAGCACGCAGTCCTGGTTGCCTAAAACTGAGATTTCCTGTACAATTTTCCTGTAAATCAATTCTGATTGGTTGATTGGAATCTTGTTCCAGGAACATGTCGTACTTGGTGAAATCACATTCACCGCATTGCATCCTACACAGTCTATACTGTATACTGGCTACTACTTTTAAACACAAGCTTTTGTTGTGTGCATTTAGGTTCTGCGGAATGATGTGATGTCCCATGTGCACACGGTAGACTCTCTGAACCAGGCTGGCAGAAACCTGATGGAGTCTGGTGCGGGAGACACTTCACATGTCCTGCAGACTCGTCTGGAACAGCTGAATGAACGCTGGGAATTTGTGCGCTGTGAGACAGAGCGCAGACAGCTAGAGCTGGAAAATAACCTCAGTCAGGTGACTACTGACACCAGCAAATAATCAAAATGCGAAAGCACAAATCTCATTTCTCACAGGTAGATTCTTAAAAATGACACGCTTTCTCTCGCTTGAATGTGTGCGCTCAGAAACACGGATCAGCGCATATGATAAAGCATGTAATCGGTATTTACACAGCATAACAGTAGAAAATGTATCAGTCTCACACGTGTCCTGCATTGTCCCGCAAAATCACATCTATGTCCCACTGCAGCCCTTTTTCCAGGTGGTCATCCTAGTGCTGTGCTAAAAATTCTTTACTTAATCAGGTGTTCTCAGTTACAAATGACTACCCTTTTAAAAATTGCTTATAAATCTTTCATTATGCGATATTATTACCAGATTTTGGATTCAATCTTTTCATCTACTTGTTTTTTCTTCAGGGTTTGTGTGTCTTTTTGGAGCAGACTGATCATAGGCATCATTGATCTGAGCTTATGCAACTGTTTTTAAGTGGGGGAAAAAAAGCCTTATTTGTGGGTAATTTCAATTTTAAGCTCACAAAAAAACTGAGGTGCATAAGCTCAAATTTTTTTTCAAATAACTGAGGTCTTTAATCAGTTAGCTCTAAATGAAATACAAAACCTGTGCTAATTGAAATAAAAATATTCACAAGAACACCACAAGTGTAGCAAGCTGGGGAAAAAACAATTTACAAATTTACAAAAACTTTTGGTCACACTTTATTTTAAGGTCCAATTCTCACTATTAATGAGCCATTAACTACGACTTTTGCCTCAGTAAACTCCTAATTACCTACTTATTAATAGTAAGGTAGTTGTTAAGTTTATGTATTGGGCAGGATTAGGGATGTAGAATATGTGTTTTATAAGCACTAATAAACAGCCAATATGTTAATAATACATATGCTAATAAGCAACTAATTAATAGTGAGAATTGTTCTCTATACTAAAGTGTTACCAAACTTTCCCCTTTTCTCGAAAAAAATACATATTCCGTTTTGAGCAAAGTCAGTAAGTTGCAGAGTATCCTCTCCTATGTGTAAATGTCAAGAACATTTAGATTTTACCTTGAAACAAAAGTCATTGACTCAAGAACAGCTGTAATTGGATCAGTCAAATCAAATTCATGAGTGAATCATTCAGTGTGATTTGTAAACAATTCAACAGGTTCATTGTAAAGAATCTCCTCAAAACACCTGCGTTAGCAAAGTCAGTAAGTTTTAGTCCAAACAGAATCAGTGCAAGGTCATTAATTATATATTTATATATATATTTTAGATAATTCATTGCCAATTTGCAGCGTATTTTAAACTCAGCCCTTATAACTGGATTTCAGGTTCAGGATGTAACCATGGAGATCCAGGATCTCCTGCAGTGGCTGGAACACACCGACCTGAGGCTGTCATCCAGTAAGACAGTGTGGGGAATGCCAGACTCTGCCAACGAGAGACTCAACGCTCATTTGGTAATGAGGACTTTGATTCTGCATGCTGAACATTTAGAGTCTTAACCCTGCAATCTGTGTTTATAAAACATGATCCTGCACTGAAGTCTGACTGGTTTCTGTATGGTGTGCTGCAGGAGTTGTGTAATGAGATGGACTCTAAAATGCACGCCTACACAAATGTCCGCAACGCCATCCACAGGATGCTGGAAGGCAGTGAAGTGGCCCGGGGCTCCAGTACAGAGCACAGCTTATGCATACTGGAGCAGAAGTGGAGCGCTGTCTACGCTAAAATGCAAGAAAGAAAGGTGATGAAAGCATATTCTGTATAAATATAGGCGTTACAATGTAGTATTGAGTTTTGAGAGTTGGATTTCCTTGAATTAAAAGGGATTTTATACATATTATTTATAAAATATGAAGGTAACACTTTAGTTTAGGGACCAATTCTTACTAGTAACTAGTTGCTTATTAGCATGCATGTTACTAGCATATTGGGTGTTTATCAGTACTTACAAAGCACATATTAATGCTGTATTCTGCATGACCATATTTTAGATCCCTTGATCTTTAAACCCCATACCTAAATTTAACAACTACCTTACTAACCATTAATAGGCAGCAAATTAGGAGTTTATTGAAGCAAAATCAGTTAATAGTTAACAGTGAGAATTGGTCCCCAAACTAAAGTGTGACCAAAATAAAAAAAAAGGGTAAGACTTTACAGTGAGGTCCTATGAGTTAATTTCAGATAGTTAATATATTAACTAACATAAACTAATAAAGAGCAATACATTTGTTATAATATTTATTCATCTATGTTAACGTTGATTGGATTAATATTCAAAATGCAAATGTTTATTGTTATTTTATGCCAGTTCAGGTCCAATGAATAGTATTAACAGATATCATTTTGATTTTAATAACATATGAGTAAATGTTGATATTATCCTTAACTGACATTATTAGATGCTTTACATATTTTTCATTGTTAGTTCAAGATAACTTGTGTAGTTAACTTATGTTAATAAATTAAAACCTTATGTAGTCCAAAAGTAAAGTTGTGAATGATCTGCTGACATTAACATACATTAAGTAAAATAATTTAATATCTTAAAAGAATCAAAATACTTCTCTATCAACATTAATAATTTAGGATTTTTAGTTTTATGTTATGATATGGAATTGCTTGGAAATAGTGTGCAACACTTGTCAAATATTGAATGTGTATGTTTTAGTATCATAGAAAATATTAGTTATTTTAGTGTCATTAAATACTAATGAGATACTAATGTAGTTTGAATATTTTGAATATGTAATTTGTGTTTTTATATGTTTTTTCTTTTTGTTAAAGTCATTTTTGTGTGGGTTTTGTCAGTATTTTTATTTTTTTAATTTTTCTATATAGTTTTTATAAATGCTTCTGTTTTATTTTTATTTTAATACATCAAGTTTACATAACCAACTGACAATGAGAAATGTTGCTAATTTTATATTTTATTTTTTAAAGCTTATTTTATTTATTTATTTATTTATATATATTTTTTTGTTTTATTTCAGTTAGAATTATAATATCCCTGATATAAATTTTTAGGCAAAGTTAACCGAGGGACTTGGTCTCGCAAAGGAGTTTAACAGTAATGTCCAAGACCTGCTGACCAAAATGGCCAAGTGTGAGGAGACCATAAATACTCTGCCAGCGCCCAGCTTCATTTTGGACACAGTCTGCGCTCAGCTTCAGGAGCACAGGGTATGTGCGTCTGCATCTGTGTGTGCATGTGCTGCCACGAGTGTATGTGTGCAAGACTGATTCAGTCATGTTGTCTGTAGGTGCTGGTA
The DNA here is from genome assembly GCA_036247105.1 of Cirrhinus mrigala. NCBI lineage: Eukaryota > Metazoa > Chordata > Actinopteri > Cypriniformes > Cyprinidae > Cirrhinus > Cirrhinus mrigala. Next base: position 40,932,056 of record CM070022.1, read on the forward strand.
GGTGAGGTGCAGTCTTATGGAGAGAGGAAGACAAGCGTGGAAACCGCTGCCACACGTCTTTCGGAGCTCAGCAGAAAGGACGACTGTGATGTAGTGCAGAATCTCATCATGACCGTTCAGGACCGATACAAGAAACTCCACCAACACACCACAGAGAGGGGAAAAACACTTGAGGACGTCAAGAGACATGCTAAACAGGTATTAACTTCTAATATGAACTACAGCACAGATACAAAGGACTCTGTCCTCAGGTAATCACTTGATAAATACTAAACTTTTGTGGTCTTCACCTTCTCAGTTCAATGAATCCTGGCACTTACTGGTGGACTGGATGACGGAGGTTGAGCAGACGCTGGATACACACAAAGAGATCGCTGTGTCACAGGAAGAGATCAAGCAGCAGCTCACTGAACAAAAGGTACTTCACATCTCAGGACTCAGCATGGATGATCTGCTGGTCCGAGGCCAGTATATGAGAGTTTTGGGTCAGGTGCCAGTTTGGCCTTTTAGGCCAGTGCTGCAGTGCCACTGAAAATCATTTCCAGGAAACTTAAAACAGCACTATGATCAGGACCCATTATATCCTGTCGATAAAAAGACGGCGGAAAAACGTGTCAGGCAGCAACTTGCATGAAGAAAATTTTGAATTTAGGGCTGTCCAGGTTATAGCTATAATAACGCATTAACCCTCTGGGGTCGACAAACGCACCGAAGTCCACTGACGTGCTTTGAAACACGCACCGTTATTCTATGTTTTTTTATATAATTTTAAACAGAAACGGGAAGATAGGACGGGGCATATCAAACAGTCCCGCCCCCTTTTTTTAAACAGCCAATAGCGTTTTTTTTTATCACAGCTTGGGCCAGAGCTGTTGAGCTCAGTAAGACCACGTTTGACAGCCATTCCTCTATTAAAGGAGAAGTGCACTTCCAGAACAACCACTTACAAATAATTTACTCACCCCCTTGTCATCAAAGATGTTCATGTCTTTCTGCCTTCAGTCGTGAAGAAATTATGCTTTTTGAGGAAAATATTTCAGGATTTTTCTCCATATAATGGACTTCATTGGTGCCCCGATTTTGAACTTCCAAAATGTAGTTTAAATGCAGCTTCAAAGGGCTCTAAACGATCCCGGCCGAGGAAGATGGGTCTTATCTAGCAAAATGATTTTTCTCAACAAAAAAGGTAGTCAATTTTCGTAAAATAAAAATTTGTATACATTTTAAGCACAAAAGCTCATGTAGCACAGGCTCTGGGATGCACGTCCAGGACGCTGCGTACTATTGAATCACGTCGAAAGGTCACGCGGAACGTAGGCGGAACTACAGACCCAGTGTTTACAAACCAAACGTGCAAAGACTAAGGAAGTGTAAGTGTCAAATGCTGTTTACAAACAGAAAGGTACAACGATGTCAGACGATTCTGAAGTTGTAGGAGAAAATAAATGAGTTTTCGCAAAACTCAAATTTTTTGAGCCAGAGTACACAGACGATGAACTTAGACATGATTCATAGCATCATGGACGCACATCCCAGAGCCTGTACTACATGAGCTTTTGTGCTTAAAAAGTATACAAATTTGTATTTTTCGAAAAACATGATCGATTGTTTCGCTAGATAAGACCCTTCTTTATCGGCTGGGATCGTTTAGAGCCCTTTGAAGCTGCATTTAAACTACATTTTGGAAGTTCAAAATCAGGGCACCAATGAAGTCCATTATATGGAGAAAAATCCTGAAATGCTTTCCTCAAAAAACGTGATTTCTTTACGACTGAAGACAGAAAGACATAAACATCTTGGATGACAAGGGGGTGAGTAAATTATTTGTAAATTGTTGTTCTGAAAGTGGACTGCTATTTTAAATGTAGCATTCTGTGTAGATATCAATTTTGGTGCAATACGTTTTGTGGTGTGCACCGATTCACGCGTATCATCCGCTATCGTGTCTCTGAAGCTGAGCAGACTCTGTGCACGCTGTGGCGGTTCGTGTGACACAGCGTGAAACCAGACTCATTTCCATTTCACCCCAATGGAAAGCATATTTACACTATCTGAATCGTTCACTATCCCCTGTATAGTGTGCTAAGTGTCATTCACCATACAGAAAATATTAACTCTGTGAACAAGTGACTGATTCCAGCCACAGCTTCAGCGTCTATTTATAGTGTAGGGGGTGGGACGCTTCGATTCTAGAGAGCTTTTGATTGGACAGAAAGTTTGATGAGAAGCTGAAGTGCAGGGTGATGTCATCAAAATCATTGATCCATATTGGCGGAAATAAGAGACTGTAAGTTTTGAATGTTATATCTTGTAATAGCAAATTTTGTCATTGCTGTGGAGCACACTAGCTTATAGATAACCTTAAGACAAACATATTCATACTAAAAGCCAAATAAACTTCAATTCTGATTTCATAGGGACTTTAACAGAGAGCCATCTGACCCTATGAAACACCCGTAGTTCAGTAGTTCAAGCCAGGGTTGCCAGATCTGTGGTTATCTCTTCACCAAACATAATTTGTAATTCGCCCCCATCCAATAATCTCAAAGAGCTTTGTCCTTTGTTATTTTTGATAAGAAATAAAATTGTCAGCTTTCAAGCCTTGTACATTTTATCAGAAAATTTAAACAATAAATGCCGTTTTGACGCTAGTGCAGCAGCTTCAGTTTAAGCGCTAGCGCAATACGCGAGTCTCTTTGATACATTATAGCGCCAAATAAACTTGAATAAACCTCAGAAGGTATGTTGAAAGATAAAGTACCACTTACCGAAATGTATCATCTCACGCGCTCATTTAAGCATCGCTAAAACTAAAAGAATGTCATCAAATAGAACCGCTTCACCTAACATTGCATTTACCTCAGGAAAGTTATCCACTGTTCACAGTTGGTTATTTAGCTATAAAAACACTAGAGGGAGCTTATTTACTGTTAATTATAGTTGTGGATTTCAATGAATCTCTCATGAAGACAAGTTTTATGAAAACTAACTAAATGTTGTAAACAAACATTTTTATTTGAGTGTGATTATTAGTATATCTGACAGTAGATGATGTTTGAATATAATAGTTTTGTTGTTAATTTTAACCTCTAATATTATGTATGAAATGAGAGGAATCCCTTTATCCTTTACAGCAATATTGGGAGATTTTTTCCCCCTTAAGAAAACTAAACTATCACCATCATATCGCCTGAAAAAATTTAGTATCAGTGCATCTCTACATGTTCAAAAAAAAAAAAAAAAAGAATTGTAAGATATAAATTCAGAATTGTGAGAAAGTATGTCAAAACTGTGAGATAAAAAGTTGCAATAACCTTTTTTATTTCTTATTCTGTGGCGAAAAAAAGTTAACTCAGAAAAAAAGTCTGAACTGTTAAATATAAACTCTGTACTGCAAGAAGTCTAAATTATGAGATATAAACTCAGAATTTCAAAATTGTCAGCAGAAAAAGAGATGTCAGTTTAGTATGATCAAGATTTGGAGTCCAGAGTCCAGACATGGTGAGAAGCTTCGGTTAACCAATGTATAGCATATTGAATGTTAAATGCCGAAATTCTTAAGCACTTATTTCTGAAGATGGTGGATTAAAAGTTGTAAAAACCCTCAGTAAAATAAAACTTGACAGTGAAAATAATCTATAAAAAAAGAAGTATAAACCACACTGGAAATTTCACCACAGAAGCAGTCAATTCTTCAAAACGGTTCATTTACAATGTATATTTTCAGGAGTTCCAGAAACTTCTCCGCTCGAAGCGGCCCATGTATGAGGCCTGTCTGAAGAGTGGCCGCTCACTGCAGGAGAAAGCCCAGAGTCCTGAAGACACGCAGCACCTGGAGAACATGGTGTCTGAGCTCAGAGACTCATGGGACACCATCAGTGGCAAATCCAGTGAGAGGTGAGCGGACAGGAGCTTTGTTTTGTAGTGAACTCGGTGTAGTCTCTTTCTGAGCTCTAAACTCTGTTTTTCTGTCCCAAGGCAACACAAGTTGGAAGAGGCTCTGCTGTTTTCAGGCAGATTCACTGACGCTCTGCAAGCTCTTAACGATTGGCTGTACAGAGCCGAGCCACAGCTGGCTGAAGATGTGCCTGTCTGTGGTGAAAAAGATCTGGTCAACAATCTGATTGACAAGCACAAGGTATGGCACATGGCAGTATATATTAATTCAGTGTGTTTAAGCTGCTATGGGTGACCTCTGCATCTCCTCTGATGCGCAGGTGTTCCAGCGGGAGCTCGGGAAGCGTGCCAGCTGTATCCGCACGCTCAAGCGGTCGGTCAGGGATCTGACGCGGAGCAGCACGACCGATGCCCACTGGCTGCAGGAGCAGATGGAGGAGCTGGAGGGCCGCTGGGAGGCCGTGTGTAAACTCTCTGTGTCCAGACAGACTCGACTAGAGGCCGCGCTGCAACAGGTACCAGCACACACCACTGATAATCACAAGACCTTCATTCACAAATATTTATGTATTTGGCTGACACTGACAGAACCCCAGAGTTAAAAGAATGGCTCAACATAATGACTAAGACAGCTTTGTATGAACGTTTACTTTACAAACTACATAATCAGAACAGAGCATGTGTCCCTGTGTGTATCCCTGTCTGGGAAGATTTTTGGTCTTATGTGACGCTGTCTGTCCATGTGACACAATAACTTTGACTTTTCATTATTTTGCACTAAGATGCAAGATCATGTAATATTTTTTTTCCCCTCTTCCTTATTTAGTTCTCACTTTTTTCTGTCCCTTTTTCCTTTTAGTATTTAGTATCCCATTTATCTTTGTTAATTTCAGCCACTGTATATTTTCTGGCCTTATATGTAGCATTTGTATATATCTTTAATCTGTGATTTGTATGATATTGTCATGTACCGGATAAAATAAAATAAAATAAAATAAAATAACCAGAATAAAATTGAATATTAAAATATATATATATATATTGCAGTTAGTTGCAAAGGCAAAGTGTCTTTTTTAGTTGCTAAGTTAAAAACTAAATTTAAGTATTAAACTAAAACTGAAATCAAATATAAGGTATTTTTTAAAAAAAAGGCAAAAAAATAAATAAATAAAAAAAGTAATAAAAAAGGACTAAAACTTCAAATGTAAAATAAATAAATAAATAAATAAATAAATTGTACTGTACTGTACTGTACATATTTCCTAGTTGTGATGAATGTTTGTGAGGTACATTCAGAAATATTTGATAATCCCAACATTTTACACACTATAGAAAAAAAAACATATTTTATTTGAATTAGTTGTGAAGCAAAACGTCTAATTTTCTTTAAGTACTAAAGTCCTAAAATTACTAAAACTGGAATATAAATTAATAAAAGACATTTAAAAAAGCAAAAACTAATAAAAATTACTAAATTTTAACTACAATTAAAATGAAAGCAAAAAATATGACAATAAAAACAAATGATAATTAATAATACTAAAATATCACTGTACATGTTTTTTCCATGTACATCTAGACATATTTGATAATAAAATAGAATAAAAAACTTATTTTATTGCAGCTAGATGTGAAGACAAAATCTGTACTTAAATTTTAGTGTAAGTAGAAGCACTAAAAGTACTAAAAATAAACCTCAAATAAAAATGAATAAAATACATTTTAAAAAGCAAAAACTAATAAAAACGACTAAAACATAAAAGTTTTAACTAAAAGTAAAATGAAAACATAAAAAAATAATTCAAATACAAAGTATAGTGCAAAAAAAACACTGTATGTATTTTTTCCCCTCTTGATGGCGATACATTTTTGTGAAGTACATTCAGACATATTTAATAATCCCAATACATTTGTTCTCAGGCGGAAGAGTTCGATGGAATGGTTCACATGTTCCTGGATCATCTTTCGGATGTTGAAAGAGTCCTGAAGTATGGAGTGCTGCCTGAGGAAGAGGAGGCTCTTCTGGCATTTCGTACTTGTCATCAGGTACGGTGGATTTACTCATTTATTACTCCAGTCCAGTCGAACTCATATGAGTCGAATCATATGAGTTTCATATCAGTGTGTTTGTGATCTGCAGGAGTCGATGAGTTTTTTGAACGCTCAGCAGACGACGCTAGAGAACATTCGCAAACTGGGTGAGGAGATTCTGTCCTCCTGCCATCCGGACTCTGTCATCACCATCAAATCATGGATCAGCATCACAAAGACTCGCTATGAAGAGGTGAGTCAAATTAGGCAGTGATTAGTAGATATTACTTAGTTGCGATCTGTTGATAGTTAAATGTGACTGAGCAAAACAGTCGGGTCTGGAAGTTACATTCATTTGTATGCTTTCGTGGCTCAGGTCCAGACGTGGGCGAAGCAGCAGGCCGAGAGGATCCAGACCACACTGTCTGCTCTGGAGGCAGAGAGAGAAGAGATACAGCGATTACTGGACTGGATCTCCTCCGCTGAAGAGTCTCTCAATCTAAAAGAACAGGAGCCTTTGCCTGAAGACATAGAGCTCACTGCAGACCTCATCACTCAGCATGCGGTACTAACAGCCTCTAACAATCTATTCACATTAAACTTAAAGGAATAGATTTAGATATAGGAATTAGGTATAGTTCTGTCCTCATTTACTTATGTAATTTCAAACCTGTATGACTTTCTTTCTTCTGCTGAGAAAAAAGTCATGCAATTTTGGAGTGACATAAAGCTGAGTAAATGATGGCAGAATTTTTATTTTAGGGTGAACTGTCCCTTTAAGAAAGCAGAACTATAAATAAAATGTATGTATAATAATCATTACTACTTTATCCTGACAGAAGAAAGAGGTTAATTTAAATTTAAAAAAAGACTTTTTAAAAAAGTTTTCACACCTGTGTATCTACTTTAAAATCACGCAAAATCAACAACCTGGTCACAATGTCAATAGTTAGATCAATGTCTCTCTCTCTCTCCTTCCTTTTCTTCTAAGCTTACTGTGCTTATATTTGTTTTGGTCAAAAATTATGTCAACTCATTTATTTATTTAAAATTCTGTATCCTATTTTGTCCCGCGTCTCAAACTAAAATCAGTGTAGTAACATTGATCCACAGTATTTTAAAATAAAAAAACAATAACTTTTACGAGGTGTCTACTTATACAAAATGCAGTTCTTATGGTGAGAAGTACTGAAGCATCCATCAGATGTGGATTTACCAGGGTTATAATAGTTAAATAAACTGAAATGATAAAAAATAAAAAAGTTTTAGTTAGTAAGTAGAAAAACTGAAATAAAACAAAATCTAAAAAATAAATTTTTCTTCCATTGCAGCTAGTTGTCAAGGCAGCATTTCTCATTTTAATCTAGTTTAATGTACTAAAACTAATCTGAAATAAAAATAATTTTAAAATATATAGACAAATAATAAAAAAAAACAATAACATAAAATGACTAAACATTTAACTAAAATTAAAATAAAAAAGCCAATATAAAAATAACAAATTAAAAATGTTCATTAAAAAACTATAATAATATTATAATAATAAATATAATTTCAAAATAGAGCAGATACGCCTCTAAAAACATTCAAAACAAAACCATGATTGTACTATGGCAATTGTTTTCTAATAAGGTTTAATAAGGTCATGAAACGCTACCATTTCCTTTTGCAGGATTTTATGGATGAGATGAAAGGGAAGGTACCAGAGGTTGAAAATGCCACAAAATCCTGTAAACACAAGCTGGTTCCCAAGCAGCAGGTTTCCCCCAGTCGCAAGGCACCAGCAAGTGAGTAAAGAATTAGTGTGATTCACTAATGTGAATACTGTGTGCAAGTATTCAGCTCTAATATCTGTTGATTTTATAAATGCATAGAGAGGAGAGGCACAGCAAAGCCCCCACCGACTGTTCCTCTTCCACTGGAGAAACTGGACCCTCAGACGCCCATGATGTGCCAGCTGGTGAGTCACTGGAGGAAACTCTGGCTCCTGGCCCACAACAGACAGAGCAGACTAGAGGAACATCTACAGAGGCTGAAGGAGGTGATGATGACTGCGCTGTAGGTTTAATAAAAGAATACATTTGTGTTTGAATCCACACTAAATCCTTCTCTTTGGCACACGCAGCTGGAGGAGTTTGCTAATTTTGACTTCAACATCTGGCGGAAAAAATACATGCAGTGGATAAGTCACCTCAAATCACGGATACTGGATGTTTTTCGTAGCATCGATCGAGATCAGGATGGCCGAATCACTCACAAGGAGTTCATCGACAGTGTTCTGGCCTCTAGTGAGCATAGTTTAAACACTCTTGGTTGCTAATCAGGTTGTTTGGTTTGATGTATGTAACTTTTCGCAATATTTGCCTTTGCATATGGACAGAATTTCCCACCAACTCCCTGGAAATGACTGCGGTTGCTAACATATTTGATGTTAACGGTGATGGATACATTGACTACTATGAATTCGTGAGTGCCCTCCATCCAAGCCGAGACCCTTACAGAAAGACGATAGACACAGACCAAATCAACGAGGAGGTATGAGTAGCTCTGTTTTACATTATTAGAAAACTTGAGTATTTCTGTAAGACTCCTAACAAAGTACTCAATTCTGCAGGTGAGTCGTCAGGTGTCTCAGTGCAACTGTCCAAAGAGATTTCAAGTAGAGCAAATTAGCGCAAACCGCTACAGGGTGAGTGAAAATCTAGGCACAAATCATGCTGTTTATACCTGGTGTTTACACCTGGTCTTGGTGATTATCAGGTGACACAGATTGCCATTGATAGTGAAATGCATCTCAAACGTGTCTCCTCATTTGAATATATGTGAACGCTACCATCCAAACCAGTTCGACTGATACAGGGGTTGGACAATGAAACTGAAACACCTGGTTTTAGATCACAATTAGTATGATATTGGGCCTCCTTTTGCAGCCAATACAACATCATTTCATCGTGGGAGTGACAAATACAAGTCCTGCAAAGCAGCCAGAGGGATTTTGAGCCATTTTCCTCTTGCAGAACAGTGGCCAGGTCACTATGTGATGCTGATGTGGGAAAACGTTTCCTGACTCGCTCCTCCAAAACACCCCAAAGTGGCTCAATAATATTCAGATCTGGTGACTATGCAGGCCATGGGAGATGTTCAACTTAATTTTCATGTTCATTAAACCAGTCTGTCACCAGTCTTGCTGTGTGTATTGGTGCATTATTATCCTGATACAGAGCACTACCTTCAAGGTACAATGTTTGAACCATTGGGTGCACATAATGAAACTTTACACTCTGCTCTAACTGGTGTAATGTACAATAAGTGAAGATTGGGCACCAGACAGCGCAAATATAGCCATGAAACCTCCAATACTATATTGGCGAGTGTTTCAGTTTCATTGTCCAACCCCTGTATATGAACACAACACGGACCAAATGAACCAAAAACAGGATGTGATGTCACAAGATTCAGTCCTAAAAAGGACAGAATACTCCAGCATAGTGTGCTCTCAGTGTGCATGCTAAGCGATTCAGGACTAAATGGACTAAAACCAGAACCAACGAGTGTATACACACCCTTAGTGCCATTCGTATGCTCAAATCAGATGTTAATACCAGGTGTAAATGGGGCAGCACAGATATATATTCGTGACTACACACCTGATGATATTTCTGTGATTTTCATTCAAATTTTCACCAGTTTGGAGACTCTCAGCAATTGCGGATGGTTCGTATTCTCAGAAGCACTCTGATGGTTCGAGTTGGTGGTGGATGGACGGCATTAGATGAGTTTCTAGTGAAAAACGATCCCTGTAGAGGTAAATATCTTACACCTATTCAAAATATGCTTATTGTAGAGGAAATCAGTAGGGGACAAACAATATACAGTGCGTGCATAATTATTAGCTAAGCTGATATTCTGATCATATTTTTTTCCAAGCACATTTGACCAATTCCAGACCACATCAATCTAAGTAACTACTATTAATTTTGTATTTAATAATTTATAAGTGATATATAATTATCCCTAAAGGCTGGAAGTGAAGCACTTCATATATTCAGGTGTGCATAATTATTAGGCAGGTTTTCTTTTATGGATAAAATGTGCCAAAAAAGAGATGTAACTCTGAAAAGTCAAAAAATTATTAAATGTCCATGAGAAGGATGCAATACTAATGCAATACTAAAATTTGCAAAGTTAAGGCATGACCATTGGACAGCAAAATGCTCATTGGGTCAGCACAGTCAGAAAAAACAGGTGGAGAAGAAAAGACAACTATTAACTGCAAAAGAATTAAGAATTAAGGTGAAGAATTACTTTAGGAACCCTTTAGTCTCCAGCGCCACCGTTTTCCAGAGTCTCCAGAAGGTGTCAGGTTCTCAGAGACTTTTCTTGCGTAAAAAATCATTAAAAATGACCCTCACTTAATAAGAATAACACGCTGAAGTGTTGTGAAACACATTAAGACTGATTCTGTTTATAGGCTTTATAGACAGATAAGTTGAGAGTGACTTCTGAGGGACCAGCACCACATCCTCTCGTACCACTGTTTGAAAAAAATATCTTCCAGAATCTTGCAGTAAGTTTTGGGAGTTAAATTTTAGTCTGTTGTGCAGAGATGGACTAAAAATGAACTCCCAAATGGTGGCGTTGGGGACTAAATGGTTCCTGATGGTTTCACACCTAATTCCTCACCTTAATTCTTAATTCTTTTGCAGTTAACTTCTTTTCTTCTCCACCTGTTTTTTTTTTTCTGACCGTGCTGACTTAATGAGCATTTTGCTGTCCAATGGTCATGCCTTAACTTTGCAATTTCTGTACTGCATTAGTTTTGAATATTTCTCATTGGCATTTAATAATTTTTAAATCTCATTCGGCACTTTTTGTCTGTAAAAGAAAACCTGCCTAATAATTATGCACACCTGAATATAATACGTTTTTTCACTTCCAGTCTTCATGGACAATTATATATCACTGATAAATGATTAAATACAAAATTAATAGTAGTTATTAAGATTGATGTGGTTTGGAATTTGTAAAATGTGCTTGGAAAAAAAAAAGAATATAAGAATATCAACTTTCCTATTAATTAAAAATGAATCGATTCTGAGCTTAGTTTTTAACAGCAGACAGCACTGCGTGCTTTAGAAACAGCCGTACTCTGCTTGTGTCCAGTTTCATACACACACCACTTAAACCTAAAATAATCACTCATAAAGTTCAAAAGGTTTGAAGTGAATTACAAGAGTGTTTGCAGTGGGCTGTTTACATTAATCTGGCATCATAAAAGCCGAGGTGCAAGTACATTGAACCATTTACATTACTCAGCCGAATGCACAAGGGCTCTTCTTTGTGAGCATTTAAGTGTACGGTTAAAAACTAGCCTCGAGCGCCATCTGCCGTTAAAAAATAAGCTCAAAATCAATTCCAGAAAGAATCGTGATGCGTTCGGAAAATCGATTCAAAACAATTAATCATTGCACCCCTACTGGAAAGTCTTGCTATTTTCTGTCTAGTATTATCTAATGGGCCACGCTTTAGTTTGGGGGCCAATTCTTACTAACTGTTAACTATAATTTTTTGCCTTAATAAACTTAATTTCCTGCTTATTAGTATTACTTATTTAGCAAGGATGCATTTATTTGATTTGTAGTGTCAGTAAAGACTTCTATGCATCACTCCGTCTTCACACACAGTAAAGGGACGCACAAACCTGAAGATAAAGGAGAAGTATCTCTCTCCGGATGCATTCGAGACATCGGGCCGCAGAGGCAGCGCTAAAGGCCTGACCGTCAGCAGATCAAACTCCAGCCTGAGTTTATACAGCAGCGCTTCGGCTCCTAGCAGCCCGCTGACACGCAAGGTACACCTGCTAACTAATCAACTGCATTCGTCCCAACAATACTGTGAAGCTCTAAATGTTTCTTGTGCCTGTCTGTCATTGGTCAGATTGATTTTTATAAAGTAACTCTGTTTTTTTGCACTGACGCAGGCATTGCTACGCAGAAGTTTCTCTGGTGAAAGGTGCATTCGACCCAGGAGCTCTATTGCAGCATTGGGGAGCGACCATTTCTCTGCTGACATTGACTCACCTTCACCTACTGGTTAGTGAGTTGGGTTCAAAAGTCTGCATTTAACATATTTAACATAACATATGTTATGATATTAACATATCTTGTTTTCATGCAAATATATTGTAAAATTCTAGAGCTTATTTTAGATTATGGTTGAAAGTTTATTATAACAGTTATTATAATTTGTTTGATTAAAATACATTAAATTGTAAAAATGTGAATTATTATTATAATTTAAAATAACTGTTTCCTGTGTGAATATATAGTAAAATGTGATCATTTGCTGTGTTCAAAGCTGAATTTTCAGCTTCATTATTCCAGTCTTCAGTCACATGATCCTTCAGAAATCATTCTAATATGCTGATTTGCTGCTCAACAAACATTTCTGATTATTATCAATGTTGAAAACAGTTGTGCTGCACAATATTTGTGTGGAAACCGTGATACATTTTATTTTTTAGGATTCACATATGAATAGAAAGTTCCAAAAACAGCATTTATTTAAAACAGAAATCTTTTACAACATTATAAATGTCTTTACTGTTGCTTTTGATCAATTTAATGCAACCGCAGTAAACAAAAATATTAATTTCTTAAAAAAAAAAACCTATTAGTCTCTATTCTTTAAAAAGCTTTATATCTCAAGGCTTATTACTGAAAAACAAGAGAATGCTAATTAATTTTTTTTTTTTTTTTTTTTCAGTGTAAATTCTATTTTTACTGCAAATGTTATTTTTCACATTTTGTGACTTGTAAACTTTTAGGACTAAATAGGTTATTAGCACACTGATTAATTTTGTGATGTGTTTTTTTAGAAGAGGCAGAAAGACCGCCAACATGACCACATCTTGTCCCATACCATGAGCTCAACCAGGCAGGTGTTCCTGATCCGCAGGATGGACAGAAAAACCACCCCAGCAGGCCTCAGATCAGTGGCCACATTCTGACAGTTCACTCAGTACAGCCACTCATGTCCGGTCACATGAGCTCTGCTGCACTAGTGCTCTGAGGTGTGTTACACCATTCTTTCATATCATAACATGGATTTGTTACCTTCAAAGACTTTGTTTTTACAAAACGGACTCCCTGCTTTGTGTGTAACGAGAGACCGCTGGAATGTTTCGCATGGGTTTGAGCAGCACGATGCCTGTAGTATCAAAAAGCAATAGCTTATGTAGTGCTTTACACAGCATATATGCACAGATGTCTGTATTTTCTGTTGTTGCCTGATGTAGGGGCAAATGTTTAATCTGACCCTTCATCCTCAAGAGTCAAAGCCACTGCCTTTGTATTCATTTTACCCCACAGTTAGTGATGCAAAATATAAACCAAAATACTGCTGTCTTATGGTTTAGGCTTTATGATAAGCTGTGCTTTAGGGGTCTATGTCATTGTTTCGTGTACGTGTGGCTATTATATCCTCAGGTTTGAAGTGCTGGAATATTTCAGGGTCTAGAGTATGAATTTAAAGACCACATGAAATATACCACCTGCCACCGTTAGCAATAGCAAAAAATAAATAATGGTTCACGGTGGTAAATGTGCCCACGAAATACATGGCTCTGCCTACATTTCCTGAAATACGTAAATGGCGAAACCTGAAATATGGTGTTCTGGGTACATTTTAATGCACTTTTCAGATGACACATCCACAAAAGACGCTCTAAGCTACATCATTTTTTTTTTCGCTATTGCAGATGCAGGTTTATCAAACAGTACAGTGTCATAAAAAATGTGCCTGTGGATATAAAATGGTTGCAAAATGATATTGTGTTGCTTATAGAACATTTCATGGCAGTTTCAAATTGAAAGGTGTAGTGTCTGATGCTAAATAGCACGTACAAATGCTCCAAAACAGTTCGATGTGACTGTAGCAATGTTTTATGATGTTGGTTGTACATACTGTGGCATTTCGTCAATATTGTTTACGAAAGCAAATGTGAGATAAAAACACATTTGCTGAAGCAAGCATGCCATTTTAGCTTGCTAACTGCAAATGCACCACTTTACCAGGTGCGCTACCGAGCAAGTTTACCGTGTCAGAAACGTAACACATATGGAGCTGATTATGTGATACAAATGTCAAAATGTTACGTTTACAAATAATGCAATACGGTAAAAGTATTCTGCGCTCATAACAGAGTACTGAGCAAGAAACCATGCAAAAATAAGCTTTCATTCATTGGTAATCTTCCCCGAAATCATAATTTGTGTGAAAAGGAACAAAAGTTGTTGGTGTTTACTGCCTCTAGTGATCATTTTAGCTGGAAGCTGCCGTTAAATGTATGAATAGGTACCTTTTTTTGCAGTTTTGCAGAAATGTAGGCAAAGTCACACCTTTTCAATGAGTCTGGGCTGCAACTGGTACACAAAATGTGTCAATCAATAAACTATCTGCCATGATTCTTTGATAAACACATTACCAACTGTGAAAGTTGGAGCCTAAGAAAATCTAGGTGGTGTAAATACAATCATTCCAACATGACTTGAACACACAAGTCAACATAGAAAACGGCAGTCGTTGAGTCGTTTTATGAGGTCTTTAAATACTTGTTTGTTTCAGAGCTTTGAGTCTGTTTAGGGATGCTCTTTGGCATTTTAGCATTGTTTAATGTATGTTTCACTTTTACTTTTATGTACCAGTGTCTGTAAAATGTATATATTAGTGTAATTTCCAGTATGTAGACACCTAGAGAGTATTTGCTTTGTTTTTGCTAAAAACTCTTATTTGATTTTGAACAATCATGCCACCGGTTGTAAGAACTTCCTTTGAGGATATGAAAGTGTAGGTCTCAATGAGATTAGCCGACTTAATACTCATCACAAATGCTCTTTTATCAGCACCAGCTGTGATTTTTTGACTTTTATTTGAGCCAAACAAAACCACATTGATATGACCTGCTTTTTTACAGTGTCCTGCTCAGGGCAAAGTCTGCTGTATTCATTTTTTGCCTTAAACCTATTTGTGAATGTCATGGGTTGAATTCTTATACCATTGTACCAAGTGTTATGGATATAGCATTTGATTCAAATTACATATCAAATATGTGTGTCTTTTAATTTTGTGCATATGCAGTTCGGTTCTCTTCATTTTGGAGTTGAAATGGGTTTTGAGGGTTCAGGATTGCAGCATTTCAGTTATTGCTTTGCTATACCCTGTTCCATCTGAGAATAATCAAATGAAGGCATTAATAATAAAACATCTGGCCAAAAATAATAGATGCAAAACCAATATGGCCAAAAATATGGCACATATATTTGCAAACTGAGGTGGTCAGTGTTATTTTGATGATTTGTAGTCGAAAGGATTGTAATGATTGTCTCATTGCCTGGCAAGAAATAATAAAGTCTGGCAGTGGTTGATTATCTATGCAAAATCCATTTGACACTCAAAATCCATTTCACTTCTGTGATTATTCATCACCTTATAAATGCTGGTTTATCATAATTTCTGGAAACACTGGAAAGAGATCCTCTTCTGCTATGCACCTGCTATTATTGTACTGTAAATCTCTGATGCTGTAAATAATGGTATGTTCAGTAGCATTATTGCTTATTTACTGTACGTTCCTGATCTTATAAAATAAGGTTACATAGAATTTGTGTTCAGTGCTGCATTACTTTTAGGGACTAGCTGTGGAATGACACTAATTATAACATTTCTTGTAATTATAAATCTCTTCAAATAAAATGTTTTATAGAATGTTGTGTATAACATGGTCTATAAACTGCTTTGTGCATTTTTGCAAAATGAAGCAGAAAGAAAGAAAGAAAGAAAGAAAGGGTCAAACAGAATATTCTACTTGCAGTTATAAGTTTCCCTTTTCTGCACTCAGTTCATCAAGAGCTGCTGTTTGACAGATGCCTAAAGTAAGTTTTCTTTGAATGTAGCATTTAATGTAACATTTAAAATTACATTTTAAATATTTAAAGATTTACAGTTAATAGGAAAAAAAAAACGTCATCCAATAATTTTCAGTGAAGAAACGTGATAAGACATTCCCAGAATTCCCTGTGTGACAACTCACATACCTTAATTGTTTGTTATCAGTTATGAACATTATGGTTTTGTGTTACATTTTATGTTGTTAAATTAATGTTTGTTGCATTATTCTACTGTTTTGATGATGTTATGTATGTTTTGTTTGCACCTTCAATATATGGATTTTGGAAAAGGTTTTTAAGGTGATCATCAGTATATTATTGTAACGGAGCAAAAGATGCTTGAAGCGGGTGGATCCATATGCAAAGCTTTAGTGGAATGAGACATGGTCATAAACTGGCAGGCAGGGTCGAACAACTGCAGACAGGTATATAAGGACAAAACACAACAGTAATCTGTGACAGGCAAGGGTCGATCAATGACAAACGTAACCCAGGGGGCTAGGCAAATGGGTAATCCGAATCAAGGGCAGGTGGCGAAACAGACTAAACGAGATAACTAGGCGAGAATACACAGCTCAGAAAACTAAACAAAACACAGGAAACTAGGAAATGGCTCCGTAAAGATTGCTAACACTAGGAGAGTGCTAAATGCAACATATAATACTCTGTAAATAGCAAGAGGAAGTCCAAGACTTATATAGAGTGTCTGATTGGATACAGCTGTGTGCGTGTACTCAGAGCAATGGATGATGGGGAACGTAGTCCGGGGTGTGGTGCAACAGTCTGTGTAATGTGAAATGTCAGTAAGATGCACAGGTGACCTCTGGTGGCGGGCGGACCGGACAGGATTCATGACAATTATACAGGTAAAAACAGATTTAGTAGTAGTGTGGCCTTAAAAATTCAGCAGACAAAAGCTGTTGGAGACTCTGATTTAAAATGCATTATTTTTTGTAATTTACAGTTTTGAACTGTAAACTGTACAGGTTTTTTGTAAATATGTTTACACAGCTGTCACTTTTTCTGTAAAAATAAGACATTTTTTTACAGTACGGCATTATAAAATCGGCACCTTGGAATTATAAGGTTCTATCTGACATTTTTGTCAAAATTGAGTTTCTTATTCTGTGACAACCTATTTACATTATGTGATGTTTCTTTTGCAAGCTTTTGTACATTTTGGGCCTTTTTTTTAGAAAACAAAAAGGGTTCTATCTACAGAGGTCTATGCAACAGAAAAACTTTGAAGCTCAACAGTGCTCAGAATGCAGATAGAACCTTATAATTCCAAGGCAGCAAAGTGTACACACTACATAGTTGCTTATATGTGCTAATTCTGCTGTGTCTCACACCAGACTGTTTTAGGTTTTTTAGGATTGTTTTATTCTAAAATTATCTTCTCTAGCCTCAACATTCTTTGTGTGCTTACATACTCCAAACACTGTGAGCTACGACTGATTTACACTTCATGCCGTTCAAGGGTATTAAAAATGCTGACAGCTCTCACTGTGAGGCCTTGGAGAAACCAATCTTAACAAGTGACCATGGAGCTAGACTCTTGGCAGAGGTGACGTTAAGAAAAACATAAAAGAACATAAGTGTCAGAGAACATTTCAAATCAATAATTCATGGAAATTTACTTGACAACATGCAGTGCGTTAAGAGAAATCTAAAAATTATGAAAAGAAAAAAGCTTCTTCAATCTATCTGCCCTCAATCTATCTGACCTTCCATGAGGCTCTGAAAACACCATTAAAATATCATATGACTTCCATGTCTTTCTATGTCATACGATAGCTTTGTGTAAAGAATAGACACAATTTTTGCTCACTGAAAACCTTTTTCTGCTGCCAGTGTTCTCAAATCTCATTTTTGATCTTGTTCAATTCAAGAATGGCTCATTAACATGATGGTATGCAAGGTTTGATATTATAAAGAGTGCAGTCATATTTTTCTGTGAATAACTACCTAAATTTCGTATGTTACTCAAAAATCTACAGATGACTCGATATACAGCACAGCACATATGATATGTGGGGAAAGGTGTGCTTAATTTTATTGAATGTGCACTTTAAAAAATTTTACTTGCAGATAATGTAATATAAATTAAATAAAATGTCACTTAAGTGTACTTAAAGAGACTTCACGACCCGTCATACACACGCTTGAAAAATGCACTTTGTAAGTCATTTAAAGTTTTACTGTAAAGTACTTTTTAAATCATGTTTTAATAATCTTTTGTCATGCTTTACACTTATTAAGTAAACTTATTTTGATGTGTTGACTAAAGCACATGTTAAGTACTTGACTATAATTATAACTGTAGTGTGTTTGTCAGGCATTCACCACAGCCACCTCCACCATCCACATCACCTGAAGCACAGCACATCCGCTCTCAATCACCAGAGTACTGATCTGCTGCACCTGTTCCCACTTAGCCCCTCCCAACTTCCCAAAGGGCGGATCTATCCACTGTCCATCCTGGAGTGTCAGGCGATGGAGGAGTACATAGTGGAAGCCCTGCAACAAGGATTCATTCAACCATCCACCTTGCCGGCCACTTTGAGTTTCTTCTTCGTGGGCAAAAAGGATGGAGGTCTTTGTCCATGCATTGATTACCACCAGCTTAACTCCCAAATCATACAGCAGCCCTATCTGCTTCCCCTGGTCCCAGCCGCACTCGAGGAGCTCTGCGGAGAGCGCGTGTTCTCCAAGTTGGACCTGCGGAGTGCCTACAACCTCATTCGTATTCGTGCAGGAGACGAGTGGAAGACGGCCTTCACACCCACGGGGCACTATGAATACTGGGTAAGGCCGTATGGACTCTCCATCAGTCCCTCTGTCATCCAGACGTTTATGAATGAGGTGTTCCGGGAGTATCTCCATCGTTTCGTCATGGTCTACATAGATGATATCCTCATTTACTCCCGGAACCTGGCCGACCATCGCCAGCATGTCCAGCAGGTCCTTCTGAAGCTCTGAGAACACAGTCTCTACCTCAAGTTGGAGAAATGTCAATTTCACCAACCATCAGTCCAATTCCTCGGCTATGTTATCTGCGCCAAAGGTGTACAGATGGACCAGGGGAAGGTCCAGGCCATACAGGAGTGGCCCACACCCTGCACTGTGAAGGAACTACAACGTTTCCTGGGTTTCTCAAACTTCTATCGCCGTTTCATTCAGAACTACAGTATGATAACTGCTCCATTGACCTCCCTCTTGCGGGGTAAACCAAAACATCTCACCTGGACCCCCGTTCCCCACGAAGCTTTCCAACGACTCAAGGACATCCTCTCCTCCATCCCTGTGCATTGTCACATAAGCTATCTCTGGCGGAGCAGAACTACGACATGGGAAATCGTGAACTGCTGGCCATCAAGTTAACCCTGGAGGAGTGGCTTCATTGGCTAGAGGGGGCTACACATCAGTTTTCCATAATCACGGATCACAAGAACCTTCAATACCTGCGACAAGCTAAATGTTTGAACCCCAGGCAAGCCCGATGGGCCCTCTTCCTTCAAGATCACTTACCAACCGGGTACCAAGAACGTGAAGGCTGATGCCCTCTCCCGCCAGTTCTCCATCGATTCTCCTGCTGAACCGGAAAGCATCGTACCACCTGACGTAATCGTGAGTCCTATCATTTGGGACCTAGATGAAAGCATCCATAATGCCACTCTCCAGGAGCCTGCTCCACCAGAATGCCCAGAAGGGAAAATCTACGTGCCTCGCTCCCAACGTCAAAACCTTCTGGGCACTGCTCATGAATCTCCGGGCTCTGAACATCCAGACAGCAGACGGACCCTCTCACTCCTTCAAGCTCGGTACTGGTGGCCCAGTATGCACTGTGATATCACCAGGTACATCCGGAGCTGCTCAGTCTGTGCCATGTCTAACACTCCTCATCACTTATCCGCAGGAAAACTAGTTCCACTTTCCATACCACAGAGACCCTGGTCTCACGATTTCCCTAATTCTGAAGGTAACACTTGTATTTTGGTAACTGTGGACAGATTGTCCAAGTCATGCAAACTTATTCCGTTAAAGGGACTACCTACAGCTCTGGAAACCGCCAAAGATCTATTCCAACATGTCTTCCGCAACCTGAGGAGATCGTGTCGGACCGGGGTCCTCAATTCATCTCCCATGTCTGGAAAGCCTTCCTCAAGCTACTGGGAATCTCTGTTAACCTATCTTCCGGTTATCATCCATAGACAAACGGCCAGAGTGAAAGGAAGATCCAAGAGCTTGTGCGCTACCTCTGGTCATACTGCCAAGAAGATCAACACAGCTGGAGCAGGTTCCTCCCGTGGGCCGAGTACGCACAGAACTCCCTCCGCCAAGATACCACCGGCCTAACACCCTTCCAGTGCGTACTCAGTTATCAGCCACCACTGTCCCCCTGGACAGAGGAGCCCTCTGATGTTCCAGCTGTTGACCACTGGTTCTGAGCGAGCGAGAGATTGTGGGACTCAGCTCACCATCATCTCCAGCGGGCAGTCCGTCGCCATAGCAGGTTTGCTGACACCAAAAGGAGGGAGGCCCCCCAGTACCAACCCGGGGACTAAGTCTGGCTGTCTACCCGTGACCTGTGCTTATGACCTTTCATGTGTCTCTCCTTAAACCATTCTCTCCCTCTGCCACAGACACCACCGGAGCTGAAGCTAAACCCCCTCCTCCCGAAGTGTTGGACCAACCATCTGTCTACACTGTCCATGAGATCCTGGAATCACGGCGCCGAGGGGGCCGCCTGGAATATCTCATCGACTGGGAGGGGTGTGGGCCAGAAGAGCGATCCTGGATAGCCCGAGGAGACATACTCAATCCAGCCCTTCTGCTTGAGTTCCATCACAGATCGCCCTGCCCCTCACAGTCGTGGTCATCCTCGGAGTCGTGTTAGTGCGTTGGGAGTCGCCCCTGGAAGAGGGAGTAATGTCAGGCATTCACCACAGCAACCTCCACCATCCACGTCACCTGAATCACAGCACATCCGCTCTCAATCACCGGAGTACTGATCTGCTGCACCTGTTCCCACTTAGCCCCTCCCTATATAAGACTCACGCCCTCAGTCTCACATTGTCTGGTCTACCGTTCACACCCTGATGTTAGCTCCAGACCTCTCCTTGATCCCTCAACTGGACTTACCCGTCACCTACCTGGATTCCTCACCTTATTTCCCTTATGGACTCTTTACTCCAGCTAAACATACTCAAGGACTTGCAGATAAGCATTCTCATTGCTTACTTGCACTCCTTGTCTCATCTTTATCAATAAAACTCCTGTTTGGTTTGCACCTTATCTCTGCCTCTGGTCTCATCCCTGCATTAACGTGAAACTGTTATTCAATATTACATTTAATGGAATATTTACTATATATTTTTCAAAAATTATTTTAAACATACTAAACTTTGTCATTACAAATGTGTAATTACAAATATATATCAGTATATGACATAGAAGATTCAATAAAACAACATTAAAGTATATTTTCATATACTATAAATGCTTGTCAGTACATTCAGCAGTAACACTTCAACCATATTTTAACAGTAGAAGTAATTATGTAAATACGCATAAAGACGTACTGAAATGAACTGCATTTAATATAAAATTAAACTATAATACATTTTCATTTAATTGTAAATAACATGCAATTAAGTGCCTTAAAACATTACATTCAGTTCACACTTAAAAGCATATTATTTCCATAATAAGTGCTCTACAAGCATATAAGGGATGTTTTTGTTCCTCTTGGAGCTTTACGGTTATTTTGAACTGTTGCATCAAAAAGGTTTTCCTCAAGAGTTGGCAGAAAATCATATGTGTTTGGGATGACATGAGGAGGAGAAAATTATGAGTTTCATAGACTGAACTATTTCTTTAAGCTAAACTATTCTTTGGTCATTGTGAACTCATTAGTTGAACAAAAACCACTTAACCCTGCCTCTTGAAATCACGTGTCTCTCTCTGCAGTCTCCTCATGGAGAAGATTGACGCTTCCTTCTGTGTGACCTGCTGTACGCCTCCTCCCTCTCTCTCTCTCTCTCTCTCTGTCTCTCTCAAGGTCTGTCTGACAGCAGCGGTTTAGCACATCCACAGCGCTGAATTATACACTGAAGAACAGAGCAATTAAAATACCAGGTGAGTAAACACGATGAAAACAATAGTAGGAGTGTTTTGGCTTCCTTACACAAGTCTGACAAGTTTTGAATGAGTTAAGCTAGAAAATTCTGAGAGCACGTTTACCAGATACTTTGTACAGAGAAGCAATTTGTCAAGTTAAGTCATTAATATCATTCAGTTACTTGGAAATCATCTAGCGAATTCTTAGAAATGAAAAATTCAGATGTTAAGGTCAGCAAGCATGTGAAAATGCACTGGATAAAAGCAAATTTTTCTGGAATATTACATCAGGATGTGTGAATCCACAGTCTCCAGATATGAAAGCACTGCTTTGATGTGTTAAAGATGTACTCAATGATTTTTAATCTGTTAGCATTACTATTTATTTTAATGGAAGCTGCTCAGCTGGCGCATGCAATGTAAGTTGCTTTGGATAGAATCATGTGCCAAGTGCACAAAAGTAAAGGTAGTTACAACATCTAACAACAGGAGACAATTACTAACAACAAACTGCCAGCCTTTGACCCTATTAACGCATTAACTATTTTTATATTTATACTTTGCTGGTTAAAGTAACAGTCATATTAGACTTTATACTGACACCTATTGGTGTGGATGCAGCATCATCACAAAATCACTCAGTTTAGAGTATTTACCACCTTTGTTTAATTTATTTCACAACCTAAAGTGTCTAAAAATGTGGGTGTTAATGAGATGACTGGAGTCATTTTTGGAGTCATTTACAGTAGAAACAAAATACAGCACACCTTTTATATGTGGTCTGTAGTGGACGTTTACATTTATTGATTTGGTACACTCTGAGAATAACATGAGAATAAAGACAAAAAATGGCAACTAATCCAAGTGAGAAAAAAAAATAAAAATAATAATAATACATGAATGAAGTCTTATCCTCAATTGAATGTTGTCGTCCAAATGAAAGACTATATTTATTAGTAATCCTACTAATAGATGCCAAATCAGTGATCTGAGCAGTTCCAGTGTAACAATGGCTCTCATACTAAAAGTCAGAATGGACAGATGAACCTTTTCTTTTCTTTTGTATTTTTTCCCCAAATGCCAGTTGTTTCTCAGGGTTTCTAAATAATAAATCATTGTGCTTCGCGTGTGTGTAGGTTCCCATTGTGTGACAGTAAAGGCTTTCAGGATCTCATTAAGCTTGCACATTTTATAATCAAATGATTTTTGTCTTTTGTCATAATAGAGTGACAGTCAGCTTCATACAATAAGAGTGCTGAGTTTAGAGGACATGAAATCCATTTAGAAAGAAAGACCTTTAAAAAGCCTCACTTGACACATGACTTGAGTAACAGGTGGTGGATGACAGAGCCAGTTTACAACCACTGTAATCAACATACTATTTATTGTGACTACAATAAATAATTAAATATTTGTTTTAAAGTAATTTAAAGCGCACTTATGTAAACAGTTAGATGTTTATTGTTTACGTTTGTAATGAAGGCAACAAAAGATTTTGGATGAGATCAATAACAGGATGAACTAAATATGCAGTTTAGTGAGAAGATTTAAGGCTGATTCTGAAAATGTAATGCATTTCATTTTTCTTTCGTTTAGCACCTACGGACCCAATAATTGATAATAATTATATATTTTCTCTTTTGGAAGTGCGTTAGGAAATCACCAATTATAAAAAGCATGACGTTAATGTATAAGTGAATATGAAGTGCAAACTGAATTTAATTATTTTACGTTAATTGTAACGTTAATTGCACGTTAATTGCAACTTCGGAGAATTTCTGACCCACTTAAGTAGGACTTCATTACATATTTATATGTATTTTTATAGATACTATTTTACCATTATAAATATTTTCCTCTTATACATCTGTATTTCTTTTTTTTTTTGGAAATATGGTTAATGTACTGCCGAAAATAATGAGAAGCAATTTATGGCAAACTAAAATATATGTAATTTGCAATATATGTAATTTCTAATAAAACTTGAATGTCATGTATTTAAATTTATTTATATAACACATAAAGAAGTGTACTTCTCTAAAGCAGGACAAAAGATTAAAGATTAATAAAAAAAAATATTTCAAATGTACATTCAAATAAACTTTTAATATTATAAAGTGCACTTTTTAAAAGTGTGATTATTTTATCTGAAAATACAGTTTTTTTTTAAATACACTTTTAAGATTTGAAGGACACTACAAGTGCACATTCAGTACAATTAAGCACACTTCTTTTCCACAAAGGTTGTGTGACTTTGTCATGCTGACAGACTCTGGTTATAGGTTTAATTCAGGATAATTGGACCATTTTCACGCTTATCACAATGATAAAAAAAAGTCCCAACTTGCATATTAAATATGTTCCTTATAAAACTGTTATGATAGTATTAGACTGTGAGCTGCTCTTACACAGTGTTTAACCCTTATTTAGTGAACAAAGATAAATAAATGAATGATATTTGTAACAATTCTTGCCAGAGTTAACATTTAGGCTTAAAGGATCATTTGAATGTCAGCTGCCTCAGCCTCTGTCATGTAATAGGCTATACTTCCTGTTCAACGTCAAGGTTGTTAAGAAAGAGAGAGAGAGAGAGAGAGAGAGAGAGAGAGGGAGGGCAGGGGGAGGGTTTGCTGCGTCACGCTTACACTTGGCTTCCCTGTTCACTCTCCGACGGTCAGCCAAGCACATGGTTTTGAACGTTAGCCCACCGGGATAAAGGACCCCTGCTTCTCACAGCTCGCGCCTGCGTGCTCTTATTACCACCAGGTGAATTTCAGAGTGAGAGAGACGAGGAACAGGAATAAAAGAGCGAGAAAAAACAGAGCTCAAACTCACATGCTGAAGGTTGATGAAACTGCTGTCAGGATGTATTGAAATATCAGGACAATCAGGTGGGATGTGTTTGTGTTTGTGTGTGTTTTTGTTTTTGTTATTAGCCAGTTTAGCGCACTAAAAGTAGTGTTTTGTAAACCAAAGATTCAAAAGGAAATTCAAGGGCACTGAAGAGTGCTTAGCCACTGGTGTGAGCACAAACTGGTTATTTTGAATGGGGTGAATTGATTGTATAATCAGGTAAAAGGAAACGGTTATCAGGGAGTGAATACACTGGTAATTACTGGATTTGTTGTTGGTGTAGTATTAAGTCTGGTGAGTTAATGTTTAATCTGTGGTGCTTTTCGGCTTTAGTACTGTAAGTTTGAATGAGAAAGGTCATGTGACATTGCTGACGCAAAAGGTGATTTCAAACATCAGCAGAACTATAATAGAGAACTGCAAAAATTCAAAAGGAGTACAAAGGGAACTTGCTAATTAAAGTAAATACACTATGAAAAGTATTACATTTTTAATGTAATTATTGGTGCATGCTCAGTCATACATCACTACTTGCTCCTAAAGGGCCACTTTTCAGCAGAGTTTAGCTCTAATTATAATTAAACATGTCTAAACCAGCTAATCAAGGTCTACAGGATCACTAGAAACTTTTAGAGGCAGGTGTGTTGGAGCTAAACTCTGCGGGAAGATGGAGCTGGATTGGTCATCTTTGGATTGGTTTCCCAAAGCACTGTTAGCCAACTATGGTCTTGACTGTCAATACCATCACTGTTCGACAATTTGGCATTTTCCAAAGCCATAGTTGCAACGAACATTCGCAAACCACATGGCAAGCTTGTGTGGTTGGAGCTACAGCCCTCAACCTGTGGTTAGGAGCAGTTTCTTTGTGAGTATGACAGGTGGACCTAAACAGATCACACTCTTTGGCACAATAATCAAGAAAAACATGTAGTTCATTTGATATCCTTCAGTTTAATGGGGACACTGGATGCAAAATTCACTTTTATGGTGTTTGCATATAAATGTGTCTTAGGACACAACCACCCTGCAATGATACAAATACAGCCACTCTTTAAACAGTCTCTAAATTTTCTGAGCAGTATGATGTTATGCTGCTTGGGTCTCGTCCATGACCGCTGACGGACGGTCCTGTATCAGCATATTTCCACCCTTAGCCAGTTGTATGCTGTCTGCCATTTTCTTTATGCTCAAGCAGCTGTAGCAACATCTCATAAGCAATGCAGGTGTTTAATATGATCACATGATCATATCAGCCATGTACATTTCATGACATATTTGTGAAATGTCCACTAAGTGGCATATGATATGGCAAATGTCCACATATGCTACATTTTATGTAACATTGGTTTTGTACGTATCACCACAATTCTGACCTGAAATGTTCATTGAGTGGCGCTATAACTCTAATGCTTTTTAAAATAATATACCATCTGCAAAACACCCAAACCTACCCGATAGCATGAACAAAAGAGAATGTGACGTAAAAACACAATCACGCGCATGCCATTTTAGCTTGTTTTTCGATCTCTCATCTTTCAGCTCTTTCATCTTGAGTCATGTCTTTCACAGGTTTTTCGTACCCAAGGATTCCGCATTCTAAGTCCAATTGCCGGCTGAGCTACCGAGCAAGCTTGTTAAGTCCAGTGTTCTGTCCATAACCCTAAATCTACCAATACTAGGGTGGTACTAATCTGGCAGGGGTCAGAATTCTGCGCAACGCCAGAAATTACAAATTACAAGTGCTCGCTGTTTTAATGCTTCTAGTGTTTATTTCTGTTGGAAACTGCAGTCATATGTACTTGTTGGTACGTATTTTGCGTCTTGCACATACCCCACGGGTACATTTTCGGCATTTTGTAGCTGGATGTAAAAGTGAATTTCTTTATTTCTTCCCGACAACAGAGTGACTGAGGATGCAGTGGATTAGTTTTGTTTTTGATGGTAACGCGCCATGAATATACAAAAAAAGCAGCAGTAGCTCATTATCATTTAAAGAGGATGCACCGAAATGATCTGCTGTGAACAGAGCTGTTTTTGACAAGATAAAAGGGGTGTTGTTTTACACGACCACTGAGGAATTTTAATCACAGTATGTTGCAGACATTTCATGAAGACCCTAAAGAATCATACTAACTTGTGGAAAATGGGCATCCGTCTCCAGTCTCGGTCCTGGAGGGCCGATGTCCTGCAGAGTTTAGCTCCAACCCTAATTCAACACACCTAAACCAGCTAATCAAGGTCTTACTAGGCATGCTAGAAACTGTGTTGAGGCAAGTTGGAGCTCAACTCTGTAGGACACCAGCCCTCCAGGACTGACTCCTGGCATAAGGGAACTCTGGAGTATGCTGTAAGAGGGATCCCATAATTAATCAAATATCATATAAAGCAAAACTATGGGGAACAAAATTAGCAAAGTAGTCCTCAGATGCCATGTTTCTTACAGCAATATTTCTGAGAAATGACACTGTAGAGAAAGCTTCTGACTGAATGAAATGTATATCCAAGGAAGTAAAGTATACTGCATATTAGCACCATTGAAAAAATGAATGGCTTTCTGTTGTTTGTATAATTGAATATTAGAATCTGACATTGCACATTCTTGAATCAATGAATTAACAGAATTTATTACTCCACCACCTATGTGTATAACCACCTTAATGGCAGTCCTGTTGCTAAAACCAACTTAGTTCAAATGAGAAAAATGTGACATTGTTAATACAACTGTGCAAGTAACTAGTTAATTTTCCCAGTGATGCATCGCACTATTGAGGTTAAGCAGTGAGTTATGTAATTCTACAGGAAACGCATACTGTACGGTAAAACAGCCGAAAAAGATCCCACAGCTTTACAATGAAGGAGGGACCAAAAGATCACAGAGACTTAACTTGGCCCAGTAAGCAACCATCTACAACCACCCAAAAATCAGTTGCGTAGCAACATACTAACAACCGCTCAAAACACCCTAATGACCACTTAGAAACATCTTGGAACCACCCTAGCATTGTGGCACTGAGCACCACTCACATTTCACCTCACAAAATCTGGCATTTGAGGCTACTCCGCTTCTGTTCTTAAATATTCTCTTTTCTATTATGCACAGTACAATATTAAAGCAGTATTGGTAGTATCTCCTTGCTTCATTATATCAAATGTATTTTTACTTTCTGACCGCGCTTTAAAGTCAAAGAACTGGAGGGGCTATTGTAAAACTAATCAGTTTTCCTGTGCTTCCATCTTACAGATTATCTTTAAAAACCAGTTGCCTTTTTGTTGTGTGGACCTCAGTGCCTTCATCATGTCGCTGTTCACACACGTGTTGGCCTGCCTCTTTGGCATTGGATCATGGGTGGCCATTAACGGGATGTGGGTAGAGCTACCTCTGATCGTTAATTCCATTCCTGAGGGTTGGCACCTGCCCTCCTACCTCACAATCATTATCCAGATGGCCAACATCGGCCCTCTGTTCATCACGCTCATGCACCGCTTCAAACCGGGCGTGCTGGACGAGCGGCCCGTTATCTACACGATTGTGACGGTCGGTGTGGTGGCCACCTTCCTCCTGGCTTTCTTCTGGAATCGCACGCTCACTTTTGGAGGAGGCAAACACAGCGCTGCCTTGCTGTCCCTCAGCTTCCTGCTGTCTGTCGTGGACTGCACCTCGTCTGTAACCTTTCTACCTTTCATGATGCGTTTACAGCCTCGGTACCTCACCACCTACTTCATTGGAGAGGGTCTAAGTGGTCTGGTCCCAGCTCTGGTGGCTCTTATCCAAGGTGTAGGGGTGGTCCACTGTAAAAATGCCAGTGCTATTGCAAACTTCAGCATGGGGAACTCATCCAGGGGCTCTGAAGGAGAGCTGCAGGCAGACTATCAGCCGGCCAACTTTTCCGCTCAGGGTTTCTTCCTGTTCCTGAGTGCGATGATGTTGGTGTGCCTGGGCGCTTTCTTGTTACTCAACATCCACCCAGCTGTGGCACGGGAACACAAGGGCAAAGGTTATGTTGATGATTCTCAGCGGGTGGAGAAGATTGACATAAGCCAATCCCAGAATAGTGAAACTCCAGAACAAAGGCCCATGTTGGATTTCCCAGAAGGCCCGGTGATAAAGCAACGCAGTTCATTTGGAAAAGGAACCTACAGCAGAATAGAGCTGGTCTTCATTTTTGTAGTTCTGGCGTGGGTAAACGCACTGACCAATGCAGTCCTGCCCTCGGTCCAGTCTTACTCCTGCTTGCCGTATGGAAATCAGGCCTATCATCTGGCAGCCACTTTGTCTTCAGTAGCCAATCCAGTGGCTTGCTTCATTGCCATGTTTGTACCAATCAGGTGAGAACAATGATACACTAAAATTCATGTAACTATTTCATTTCTGAATTACATTTCACTGGCTGACATGCTAACTCTCTTTAATAATGCCCAAGGTCTCTGGTGCTGATGGGGGTTCTGACGGTGACCGGCACAGGGTTTGGAGCATATATAATGGCCATGGCTGCGCTAAGCCCTTGTCCTCTTCTGATCAATCATGACCTAGGAGCAGCACTCATTGTAAGACTCACACACATACTTTCCATTGGTCATAGTTGATCCATATTTTAAAAGCATAATTTAAACCTCAAAATGTGACTGTAAAGTACATTTACTGGCACTGTTACCTTGTTTTAAGGAGTTCAATGCGCAAATGTAAATACAAATATTTATACCTTTCTTTTACCTTTCTTTATTGGCGCCAGTGGTTCCATGAAGAACCATGCACAAATGTTACACTGCATTGCACAAAATGTTCTTTATAGTGGAACAAGTTTCTTTAGATCATTAAAATGTTCTTCACACTATGAAAAATGGTTCTTTTAAGATTTTCTACCGAAAAGTTCCTCTAAAAATGATTCTTCTATGGCATCACTGAAAAGCTCCTATTTGGAACCTTTATTTTTAACAATGTAGGCTGCTACTCTTACTACATTTCTGAAAAAATCAGTATATATACTACATACAATGAATGGTACTGTATACTTAAGCACAAATGTAATGTGAGTGCAACAAAACTCACATAATCTCTGTTTTCTCTTTCTTCTTTCATCTTTAGGTCATAACCTGGGTCATATTTGTCCTCACTTTGTCCTATGTGAAGGTGATTATTGGAGTGATCCTGCGAGATGAAGGGCACAGCGCCCTCGTGTGGTGTGGAGCTGTGGTGCAGTTGGGCTCTATGTTAGGTGCCCTGTCTATGTTCCCTTTGGTTAGTGTCTATACACTCTTCCAGTCGGGAGATCCGTGTAATACTAAGTGCCCTAATTAAAAGCAATCAGTATTCTGATAGATTCGGAGTAGAACACTAATATGTTAGTGAACAAGGCTGAAAGATACACAGATGTATGACAACAAGCATTATTTCATTATATTTTCTTTTTTTTTTTTTAACATTTACATAGAACCCAAATCCCAACTACTGTATTGTCCAACAATATTTTTTCCTCCTTTTGGCTGTCATATAGTTCATAGTACTGTTACATCATGACAAAACAAGCTTGACAATCTTCTGTAATATCTGGCACTGCCTTATAGTTACAGTGTAACTTGTCAGTTATGACATTTTTGTTATATTCAATTTTATACCTGATATGTAGTGTTTTTATTATTATATTGAACTATTGCTAGGGTCTGAGGTCATGTTTTCTAAAGGTTTGGAAAATATTTATGATTTTAAGACATGATGCTTAATATAAAGCCTTGCCAGTCCTATTTCTGTGCTTTTTTTTTTTTTTTTTACAAGACTTTATTAAGTTTGGTAAAAATAAATAAATAAATAAATATTTGTTCTCTAAGAATAAAGTTGTGTTGTGGTGATTTCTTTGAACATCTATTTCACAGAAGCCTATCATATGAACTCATAGAACACCATTATACAGAGCCAGAATGGAACATTTTGATGGCCACGCATGAATTGTTAACAAGGCAAAAGTTAATACTTTTACAGCATATCAGGAAACAGTAATTTCTTTTTTCATAAATCATCAGACTCTCAATACAGCTTTTTTTATTTTACATATTCTCTAAAATTAGCTTTAGAAAGGCTAAAAACCCAACTGAGTGAGCCAATGGTGATAAAGGCCCAAAAAAGCTCCCTAAGATGTAAAGATGAGAAAGCAAGCCTGAAACCTGTTCTTCCCTTATAGTTTTGGAGCAAAACCACACACAAACACAAATCAGCTGGCTGCATACAATCCACCCACAGAAAGGTATGTGTTAGGTGACAACCTAATTACATACCTAATAATCTATTTGTAATTTTCTGTTTTCACATTTTCTATACTATAAATGCCAAACTCCAGTCTGATCATTCTTGTGATACAACTAGTCATCTATTTAAAACGTGCTGGTTGCGGATGGAAATGTTTACTATATTGTACCTTTTTGAATACTTGAAACAGGGTGGACTTGGGCTTCCCCAAGTTTATGGGGATTAGTATTTTTTAAATTAACTATTGAAATTCTTGTTCAAATTTAAACAAATGTCCATGTTTACGATGTTCCCATCCTACTTACTGTTGCCTCAGTTAGTTGTAACAACATCGTCACTGAGTCACAGACGCTAAAGGTTACAAAATTAAAAGTTCTCCCTTAGTACTGCGTACTGAGTTACTTCAAGTATATAATAAATAAGTACTATATTATTATAAATTATATAAAAACACATTTTTTTTTTTTTTGTTCCGAACTAAGTAGAACTAGCCCTTACCAAGATGGCCGCCGTTCCGGGTCGTGAATTTTACTGGCTGACAGGCGCAACTTCCGCTCTCAACTCCTCCTTTGTCTGAGTCCTTTCGGTCCTCCGCCTAGTTATTTATTTATTTCCTTTTCGTTTGTGGGGTATATTTTTATATATCCTTATCTCTCGGTTATTGAATGACATTCGATTCCGACACATATATGCCTAAAAGCAAAGCCCCCAAAATGGATGATCTGGACTACAGTAAGTAAAGCTGGTTTAGCGCTGTGTTTAATGCCGCATCACGACTGCCTGTTTCCTTATTCACATGAGCCTTGGAATGACTTAATGTAGAAGGATGCTTTGGTTCTGTTCAAGGTTTAAACTCTAATGTCAGCTGTTTGTTGTCACATCTATCGTTTCTGCAGTTATACTATATCATTCAGCCGCTCATCAACAGTTTTTGTTCTGGATTCATTCATGTTTGGCCTCCTTCAGTTGTTTACATCTGTAATGTGTCTATTTGGTTTTATCAGAGACTGAATAGGGCTAATGTCAACAGTGTGTGTTTCATAGTGTTTTAGAGACATTATGTTATATTTTTAAGCTGTTTATCACGCATCTTTTGAGTGGCATACTTGGATATTTAAGGCTCCTTTGGTTCAGTGGAATCTGAAACAGATACAGCCTTGTCATAATTAAATTTTTAGTAAATTATTAACTTCATTTTGCTTGTCATCTGTCGTCATCATCAGTCTGCATACTTCACACCAAACTAGAAGATCTTGAAGATAAGCTGGAGGCCTGCGTATAGTGACGTATAAAAGTCTGAGGCCACATTAAAAACCTGGGATTTAAATGGCAAAGGAAAATTATTTTTTATGCGACTAATCAAATGTAAGTAAATAAGTGTCATTGATCTGTTGAATTTTGTACAGGTGGTCAGATTTCCTTCTGTTGATGCTCTTTGGAGCATCTCAAATGATGCTTGTGAGCATGAACATGAGGTTTTGTTCATATAGCTCCAACACATTCTCAGATTCATTTTATTTATTTATTCAAGTTTATTGAAAAAGTCAAAAATCAAGTATCTATGTACAAACTTAGAAGTTTGAGATAAAATATGATAGATTAAATGACAAACTTTCTAGAATTGTTAGCTTATGTTTTAAAATTTTTGTAACTGCTGTTTAAAAACATTTTTTGGAGTGGAATAAGTCATTTTTGGATTTACAAAATATATCGAATGTCCAAATTTAACGTCAGGACAACCCCCAATCACTGAGACTTTTACAGATTAATGTTATTATTTATTTTATATCATTGCAAACGAAAATAAACTAAAAGAATGGGGGAAAACATTCTAAATATTTGTACAAAATTAGGATTTGCAGACAGACCAAAAAAAAAAAAAAAAGAGATAGATGACATGACAAAACTGACATCATTTGAATTGGCACTTTTTTTTTTTTTTAAATCATTATCTTATGTTTTAACATTTTTGCAACTGCTGTTTAGAATAAAATGTGGCTTATTTTGTACCGTTTTTAATGAAAATGCTTAAAACGGGGTGGAGTTTGGGGAAAAGAGATTGATGTGGGTTGCTATTTTTGGTTCCGATGTCCAGATTTAACATGTTGTCATGCTGACATTTTGGAAACAACTTGTATTAAGTAGAAAATGCAGACTAGAAGTATTTAACCAGTGATCTCACACTTTCACCCTATTGTACTGTATATCACTGACTGTTCAAAAAGCAGAGGGTGATAGTGTTGTTTTTTTATTAACTGAAGGATTTGACTTGAAGATTGTGAAAATTTGTTTTTGAAGGAACGTCAGAGTATGTGTCTCTGCCTGCAGGCGCTGTTTTCTGAGCTGCTGTGGGTTTGGCTCTGTTCTGTCCTGGCTTGCTCCGTTTAAACCCTCCAAACACCAGCTGGTGTCATAAGAGTTGTCCGTTAGTCCACAGATAATCTGAATGTAAATGTCGCCAGTATGTAAACAGCTCCTGCGCATGTGCAGTGCCCCAAACCCTGTTTGTATTTCCATCTCACATCATAAAGTGAATGATATTAGACACAGGCCAGCAATTACAGAATGTCAGGTGCAGCAGGAAAACGAGAAACTGTTAACGTGGAAAACGTGGGATTCGTGTGAAAGAGGCCTGAATGTATAGTGAATAGGAAGGGAAGTGAAATGCCTCTCCAGGACCCTGTGTCCTCATTTCCCCCTTTTCTGTTCCTCCACAGTCCCAGCGGACCTGAGCCCAGAGGAGCGCTCCGAGCTGGAGGAGATCCGCCGCAGAAAAGGAGCGCTGCTTCTGGAGATCCAGAGGCTGAAAGAAGAGCTGAGAGAAGCCATTATAGAAGTGGAGGGGCTGGAGAGCAGCACAGAGGGCAGGTTAGTCTCACATGTATTGATGGGAACTGGTTTGTGCTGCTGGTTTATGCCCGAATTGCTCCAGTGTTTGCTTTGTTTCATTCTCCAATTTGCCTTCTCTGATAGATAACACTCAAATGAAAGCGCGCACACACACACACACACACACACACACACACACACACACACACACACACACACACACACACACGTTATCTCTCAGTAGCTGTGTATACAGTACAGTCATTGACATGAACTTGAACTCTTCATGCTGTAGGTTTGTAGGACACTCAAAATGATTCCTTGTATTTCACACCTGAAACGTGAAAACAATATTGATTTACTCTCTGTTTTTTTGTAGTAAAACATTACAGAAGAGTCGACATGTGGCCATGGGCAGGAAGAAATTCAACATGGACCCGAAAAAGGTAAGCCATACTGTTAAAAAAAAAAAAATCCAGCATATACGTACCAGCAATAATATCGCAGGGTTACATTTTAATATGTATATATACACATACACACTACCATTTAGAATGTTCTAATGTCTTTTCTGCTCACCAAGGCTAGAGTAAAAAACAGTAATATTTTTACAATTTAGAATAGCTGTTTCTATGTGAATATAGTGTGAAATGTAATTTATTTCTGTGATGCAGCACTGAATTTTCAGCATCATTACTCAGTGTCACATGATCCTTCAGAAATCATTCTGATTTGCTGATTTCCTTCTCACGAAACATTTATGGTTATTATCAATGTTGAAAACAGTTGTGCTGCCCAATATTTTTGTGGAAACTGTGATACATTTTTTTTTTTCATGATCCTCTAATGACTTAGAAAGTTGAAATACAAATCTATGAAATAAAAAAACAATTAAATAGAAATCTATGAAACATTGTACATGTTTTTACTGTCAATTTAATGTGTCCTTGCTAAATAAAAAATGAATTAATAATTTATGTTTAAATAAAAGCACATGTAGGTTACTCTGACACTCATAAAAATATGTTACTAAAATATTTGGTAAATTATTACGCTGCAGAAACATAAGATATTTTACGTTTTTTTTTTTTTTTTATGGTAAATCCTGTTGTTGTTTTGATTGCTTGATTTTTCTCATTATTTTCCTCTGTTTCACAGGGCATTGTATTCCTAGTGGAGAATGAGCTTCTCAGACACACTCCAGAGGACATTGCCCAGTTTCTGTACAAAGGAGAAGGACTCAATAAAACGGCAATAGGAGACTATCTGGGTGAAAGGTATTATAAATTATTACCTGTGTTACAGTTACATGCTACAGTTTTTAAGAGATTTTTATATATATATTTTTTATAACAGTGTAATTGGTGGAAAAAAGCAGTAGAAGCTGTTTAATTTTTCTGTTGTGTGATAACATGCATGCTAAGCCTGTTTTAAAATCCGTTGAATAAAAACTATGCATTTCAGATTCTCCAAAAAAAATAAAAAATCAGTACATCTAAAAGAGACAATAAGGCATGAAGATATTAAGATATTATAAATATTAACATCATGATGTACTGTGAAGCTACACGGAAACATTGTGTTTAGTGAAAAGCACTATACAAATAAATTTGACTTGACTCACTCTCACCAGTCGGGTAGTTGATTGTAGGCTAGTCAATTATTGTGATCCGTCCCTACTGGCTATGTTTAGTCAGACCCAAACATATTTAAACAGTCAATTTTGATTGTTGATCTTGTTAAAATATTACTCTCCCTCTCTTTCAGAGATGACTTCAATATTAAAGTGTTGCAAGCTTTTGTTGATCTTCACGAATTTACTGATCTGAATTTGGTACAAGCACTTCGGTAAGTCAGCAATATTTTATCTTTGTATGTTTTTTGGGATGTGTCTTCATAAAAGGTCATTTAGAAACCTCTTGTTTGTTTTGTTTTGGGGTTTTTCTCAATTATGTTTTTATTTATAATTGTTGTGTAACAACATTGTGTTCCTGATGTGTCCATACATTTATGTTTACTACAGGCAGTTTCTGTGGAGTTTCCGCTTGCCCGGCGAGGCTCAGAAGATTGACAGGATGATGGAGGCCTTTGCACAAAGATACTGTCACTGCAATCCTGGAGTCTTCCAGAGCACAGGTCTCACATGCATGATTGCCATTAATGTTACTTCACTGTTGGTCAAAAGCACACACAGTATATAGCATAATTAAGAAGGTGTGTCTGGTTTTCACTGCTTGTGTAATTCAGAGAACATTTCAGAACTTGTCTGCCTCAAACGTGTTGCTACTGCAATTCAGGAGTATTTAATTGTTAGAGAGTTTGTTTGATGTAGATGCGTTACATCTCTGAGTCTTTAACCTCTGTGTTCTCCTCACAGACACCTGTTACGTGCTGTCATTTGCCATCATCATGTTGAACACCAGTCTGCACAACCCCAATGTGCGGGACAAGCCCACGGTGGAGCGCTTCATCAGCATGAACAGAGGCATCAATGATGGAGGAGATTTACCAGAGGAGCTGCTCAGAGTGAGTGTGAATATACAATCATGCCTCGGGTGATATATTGATGTATTTATGCAGTAAATATATAAAAAATAATGTTTTTTTACAGGTGATGTGTGAGGGTTTTTTTCTATGTTGAAATAATGAAAATGAATGACTTCAGTAGGGCCTTGTGAGTTCTGCAGTGCAAACAGAAATGCAGAATCCAGTCTTAAAAACAGAGTTTAAGATACAACGTAAAATGTCACAGAATTTGGCAAATTTTTAACGAATACATCTAAAGTAGGAAAATACACTTAATTGCTATATGGATGATGTCTGCATGTGTGTGTCTCTGTGTACTTAAGTAATAATATTAATAATTTTATTATAAATACTTTAAGTAATATTAAAAGTTTCTACCATGTTTTATTTTTAATCAGTTTTGGGCAGCACTTTCTTTAGTACAAAAAAACAATAATAAATAAAATTTAAAAATTGATAATTTTCATTAGATTACAATTTAAAAGATAAATTAACTTGTTAATGTTTTATGCTATCATTTGATTACCACAGTTTTTGATAAGTTATCTATATTAAATCATAATCATTCTGAAAAATAAAAGCAGACAGAATTTCTGAAAAATTAAAAGTTTCATAGGGCTCTATTATTGTAAAAAAAAAAAAAAATTTTTATAGATAAATAAATTATAAAAGTTTTATACATTCAATTGATTAGACATAATTAGAGAATTTAATTCAACCTTTAAAACTTAACCAAAAAGCTAAAGTGGAAAACTGATTTCATAGGGCCTAGAAAATTCATTTTGGTTAGCCTTTTTATAAATTGTTGTTCAGTTGCATACTTTTTATGATTTTAATCAATTGGCTTTTTGATTACTAAAAATGAACCAAATTTAAGTCAATCATTAAAATGGGATCCAGAAAAATTGGAATTTGGCAAAAAAAAAAAAAAAAATTACTGATTAAATAGAGCCCTACCTCGGGTCTGTATGTTGCTTGAAATGATCCTTGAGTGTTGTTGTTTTTTTTTAAATAATAATGCTTTACATTAAAATTTTTCCATAAATAATGTGATTGTTTTCTTAAGAATCTGTATGACAGCATCAAGAACGAGCCCTTTAAGATCCCAGAGGATGATGGGAATGACCTGACGCACACTTTCTTCAACCCTGACAGGGAAGGCTGGCTCCTCAAACTGGGTGAGTCCCTCCTGACGTTCGCCCGGAGCATTTCTGTTTAACCGAAGTTGTTGGCAGGGTCTCTATCATTGCCGTTGCATGATTTTCTGTTATTTCATTGCTGTGCTTTGCTCTGTTTTCCTAAATAAAAAAAAAAATCCCTAGTGAAACATCACATCTAATGTGTTTGGCACTTTCGAAAATTTACTTTCTTTCTGCATGGCGAGCTCTGTGGTCTCTCAAGCACTAAAAGCTTTTAAATCTTCTTCCCTCTCCCCGTATCTCTGTCTTTCTGTTTCTCGTGATCCGTCCCCCGTTCCCTTTTTCCGATCTCTTCTGGCTCCTGCTCTGCTTGACCTGTGATTTCTCTGCTGATGCTGGTGCTGTCCACCCTTCAGGAGGTACGTACAGCCTCTTTTCGCTTACTTTAACATCTGATAGAGAGGGACGTCTCAGATTGGTGCTGAATGATGTTATTAGTGATGTTTGCTAAGCGTCAGTCATAGCTTTTGTGCTCCAGACATAATTGCTTGTTGAAGAGAAGTGTGCTGATGCTTTACTAAGTAATCAGTGGTCATGGGTGTTTTCGAAACACTGCTTTATGAAGCTTCAAAAATCTTTGCAGATTATTTGTTTCAAAGCAGCAATTCAAAGCAGGTATCAAACTGCCAAAGTTTTGCGATTCTTGTAATCAGGGCTTTGTTACGTCGTAACTGTTTCAAAATTTCACGTTTCACAATCTCTGTGAACACATGAACTAGTGTCTGTGCATTTTTTTACCATAGACATGGTTTTATAATTTTATGGACAATTAAATGAAACATTTGTATATTAAAAAGCAATTGATTCAGTTGAGAAAAACTTTGTTTTAACCATCACTAGTGATCAGATGCACCATTTTCTTCAGAGTGATCAACCTCTCACATATATGCTCACAGACACCTGGAGATGAGCTCTTTTGACTCTCATCGGTAAACAACAGCAACTAACCAGTACTCAGACAATCACTCACAACTCACTAGCATCGTGGTGAAGAGTTTTGGACTGGCAATCCTGACAAACATCACCCATCAGGGCTAAAAATCGAGTTTATTTAAGTAGGAATTGACTTTTTGTTTTTCAAAGCAGTGTACTCTACGGATAATATAACATGTGTAGACATGTCTTGCTGAGTCTGTGTAGTTTGTTAGCAGGCTGACGTAGAGGACATGATTAATTTCTTGTGTGTTTTACACCTCTAATAATCTTCTTTCTCAGGAGGACGTGTGAAAACATGGAAGCGACGGTGGTTCATTCTGACTGATAACTGCCTCTATTACTTTGAGTACACAACAGTAAGTCAAGAACCATATAGCCATATTTCATCTTATCACACAGCTCTTTGAAATACACTTCTATGAAATTGTTTTGTATAATGCCTTTATATAACAAATTTATTTTATGATAATTAACCTTTTGTTAAGCAGGATAATAAATCATGATAATTGCCATATCAAAATTAGGACACTGATGTGAAACAGAATAAATAAGTGGACATCAACTTACAGTATTGTAATGTAAAAGACAACAGTCATTTATACAGTTCAGCATCATTTTGCAAAATTATTGACCACAAATTGCTGCAAATGACCAATCAGAATATAGTGTTCTAGGGAGCCTTGTAATTGTTTGTACTACATATTATCCCTTATGTACTGTTTATAAGAGAAGTGTCAGTATTTTTTAAAATAAATACTTTTATTCATCAAGGAAACAAAAATGCTGTTAATTTGAACTTTCTATTCATCAAAGAATCCTGAAAAATAAAATGTCTCACAATTTCCAAAAAAATATCAGAAAAAATCATGCAACACTGAAGACTGGAGTAATGATGCTGAAAATTTAGCTTTGATCACAGCAGTCAATTACATTTTAACAGATATTCACACAGAAAACAGCTGTTTTAAATTGTAATAATATTTCACATTATTACTGTTTTTATTGTATTTTTGGTGGAAATTTTTTGTATATGTACTAAAAGGACTGAGTTGACCCATTATAGCTACTGACCATATACTGGCTGTGTGTGTGTGTGTGTGTGTAGGATAAGGAGCCCAGAGGCATCATACCATTGGAGAACCTGAGCATTCGAGAGGTCGAAGATCCCAGAAAGCCAGTAAGTTTGTTGACATTGTCATCACACAGTCAAATACAGCTAATCAAATAAAACAATTTCCATGACACTTTTTTATAAATCAGCTGCAGGTTTTTTTTATTTACCATTTGGGCTGGGCAGTAGATAGAATCAGTTTGATGGCTCTGTTGTTTTCTCTGTGCAGAACTGTTTTGAGCTGTACATCCCTAATAACCGTGGGCAACTGATTAAAGCGTGTAAGACCGAGGCTGACGGTCGAGTGGTGGAGGGAAACCACATGGTGTACCGGATCTCAGCTCCCACTCCGGAGGAGAAGGACGAATGGATTCACAGCATCAAGTGAGTAAACCATCAGCACTGATGGGATTCGTGAAGATCTCAGAGGACTGTGTGAAAGTGTAAAGGTCTGTTGACAGCCAGGGTGCAATGGAAATGTTCACACCTGACTTCAGTCTAAAGTTTTATCAGCCTCTGACAAATGTTTGCATAGCTGAAGTATATTTGCATTTCCTATTGGGAATAGAAATGTATATGCTAGTGAACTCCTCAGGGTACAAAAGTGATTTTTGCAGATATACACTTTTGAAATGTAAATTTTGAGCTCACAAGCCGTTCGGTATGTCTCTCACCAACATAATATAACCTTGCAGAGGCTGACATACAAAAGAGTAGTCTGAAAAATCAAATGTTTTTAAATG
The DNA here is from genome assembly GCA_036247105.1 of Cirrhinus mrigala. Classification (NCBI taxonomy): domain Eukaryota; kingdom Metazoa; phylum Chordata; class Actinopteri; order Cypriniformes; family Cyprinidae; genus Cirrhinus; species Cirrhinus mrigala. The sequence continues at coordinate 40,972,489 of CM070022.1, forward strand.
GAAGAGTTTATAAAACCTTTAAAAACACAACTGAGGAGGAAAAACAGCTCAGTTTTATTCAGAGGCCCAAACTGAGCAAAAACTTGCAAGATGCTGATATTTATTTGGACAAAAAGTAAAATGAAATTTTGATGGTCGAAATGTAAATTAATGAGATCTTTATAACAGTACAGCATATGGCTGTCAAAATGGCTAAAAAACTAAATTCGAATTTTTTGTAAACATCAAAATTTGAATTATATTCTAATTTAAAATGCATAATTTCAGGTGGGAACCATAATTTTGGTTTCTCTTCTGAGGCCACAAGAGGGTGCATAGAGCAAAATATTACTAAGGCACGTTTATTTAAAGCGATAAAATAACAGGACTGTCTGTGAAAAAGTGCATAATGTTTAAAATAATGTTTATAAACCAGTTATAATTAAGTTGCTTAAACGACTATAAGCAAAACAGCATCATGTATGTCAGAGTTGAATCAGAGAATCAGAGTTGCAACAAGCTTTGATGTCGCCGCCACACAGTCAGGTGGTTCATTGAACTCTTCAAACAAACCAGCGTTGACAATACATTTGAATGAGTGTAAGTAAGATAGGTGACAGCTTCACCATACAGGCAGCGATTTTTAGTAAACATTACAGCATATTATGCATTGATTATTACATGGATGACATTTACAGTATCATTTTATTCTGGAGAGTGATGGGAAAGGCAACATTTTCATTTGCAATGCCGTGGTGCCGCTACCTGTATCTAGATAAATATACATGTATCTAGAACAGGGGTGTCAAATTCAGTTCCTGGAGGGTCACAGCCCTGCAGAGTTTTGTTCCAACCTTGCTCCAACACACATACAATGCAGTTTTCAATTAAGCCTGAAGGACTTGATTAGTTGGATCAGGTGTGTTTAATTAAGGTTGCATCTAAACTCTGCAGGGCTGCGGCCCTCCAGGACCGGAGTTTGACATCCCTGATCTCGAATATTTACAGGTCATACATGCTTGCTTATTTGTAAGGTTTTCATTTGAATTTTTCGACATGATTAAACACTAGGTTAACCCAAGTTTAAAATGGTGCTAAAACAGGCATTTAACAAAACATTTTAATCCCCTTATATTTACAGTATATACATGTGAATTGATATTGAATCGAGATCGAAATCTCCAGAACCGCACCCCCCCACCCCCCCTTAAAATCTCACTCCAAGCTGAACTTCAAAGTTGGCAACCATGGTATGTATGCGTTTAATACAAAGGACCGAAAGCCAATCATACCGAGTACTTTTTTCATTTAAAAACATGAGATGCAGTGGGATGGGGAAAAAAACCTGCCATAAAGTCTCAAAGATGAACTTGCATTAATTTTACATGGTTTTCCAAACGTGCATCTCTCTTGTGCAAGACACAAATGCAACGGTGATAGATGTCCCTCTAGAAAATGCATAAAATAATGAGTTCCGTGTGAACGGCTTATTTTCAGTTTTGACGTAAATGTCAAAGATGTTCCCCGCATTGATGTTCTCTTTTTCCGCAATATTTTTAATGAACAACGCATCAGCACTGCATCTAGTGGCTTCAACTGGAGAGGCTAATAAAAACATTGTAATGCAAACACAATTACATTGTCATCGCGTCTTGTGCGCCACTGATAAGGCTGCCTCCTTAAAGTACACCTAAAATGCAAATGCAGCATTTTTGCATTCACATGTGGGTTCTTATTTTGAATTCGATGAATATTTGAAATTCAGTTTTTTTTTTTTTTTTTTTTTTTGCTTTTTTTTTTGTTTTTTTTCGACAGCCCTAGTTTAGCAGATACTTACATAAAATGATTAAAATATCAGTTGTCACTCTGCATCTCCAATCCAATAATGATTAAGAGATGAACAAATAAATGTTCCTCAAAATCCTGGTCATCATTTTTGAAACTCACTGTTTTTTCTAAATAATGATGTCTGGATAATCAAGTTAAGCTGTTTCAGTCAAGTAAGTGTTCATCCTGAAATATTACTAGCAATATCAAAGTTATTCTTACGTTAACTTTCTAAAAATCAGTAAAGATTTGCAGCAAAAAGCGTGATGCTGAAGGAGGACTTTTGTACAATTAGACTAAAAGACTTTTAGAAAGTTGTGTATCAAATATGATAAAGTAGACTTGAAAGGTTTGTGTTTTTGTTTCAGATCTGCTGTGAGCGTGGACCCCTTCTACGAGATGCTTGCAGCCAGGAAGAAACGCATTTCTCTAAAAAAGAAAGAAGAGCAACCCTGAAAGTCCTCCATTCTTCCTTCATCCATCCATCCATCCATCCATACGCTCCCTTCCATTCTCTGAAAAACCAGTGATTCTTCATTAAGGTAACTCTCGTCAGATTCATCAGATGAATCCATTATGCTGGTTTTGTGGAGAGGTGGATGTCATTGGGAAACCTGAACTTCATCATCTTCGGTTTGGATTTTGGTGGTCTGGACTGCATCTCTTATTTCCATACTTCTCGTACACTTGCACACTACACAGTGTTATTCACTATCACACTAGTCTGTACAGATACTCACTTTATTACGCTGACATTCCATAGAACTTCACTGACAAACGTAACATTCATAAATCTGCATAAATCTCCATCCTCATCTCACACTCCCGTGTACTTCCTCTGCCGTTCCTGCTATTTACAGCATTTTACTGTGAAGTTCTTACACAAACAGGGTAGACGACCAAACAGCCTGATGTACTCTTCATTACACCATCATCGGGGCCGATCTAACGTTTGTTAGTTCGGTCACTATTGATTTACTGAGTCTATTCTGCTGCCTGACTTAAAGTTATTATATCTGAACTGACACTATTTATCTCTTACTCATTTGAGTTTATTTACATGTTATAAATGAAGATGTAAATGAAGGTCATTGCTGTTCAAACCACATATCAAGACTGATGAGCGTATCACTTCAGTTTACCTATTAGATGCATATCACTACAAGCATATCTGTGAAACCGGATATGCGTTTTACACTAATATCGGTATCGACCACATGATGATCCCACTGGTGATGTCATTTCCTGTGCACAGTTGATGACAACTGTGTTGAATTCACTGACCCATCCAAACATTTGTAGAAACGCACCTCATTATACTGTATGTGAATCCTTGAATAAGCTCCTTCACCTTAAGAAAAGAGCCTTAAAAATCCCACAGCCCTGTTTCTGAATGTTCTTATATTAGTGTTTCAACTGAACTAACTACCACAGGGGCTGAAAAACACTTGTTGGGGGAAACCCACGAAAACACGTCCAGATTATGTCGCACACTAAGAAAACAGATTTGGTGTTAAGAAAATAAAGCTGATTTTAGGGGTTTATTTATTTATTATTATTATTATTATTATTATTATTATTTGCCATTATCATAACTAAGCACATTTGCTCCTAAATGCATAAAGATGTTTGGTGGAATGAAATCTAATTTCTTATTTCTTTGAAATTTTGGAATGAAATTTGACTCGTGATCTTGACAGATTTGTTGAGATTCACTCTCTTACTCTTTCCTCCTACAAGTGAACTGTCTTGATTTTAAAAAAACAAACAAAAAAAAACAAAAAAAACATGCAATTAAAAATAATCTGCTGAAAATGTGCTCACCCACAGGCCATTTAAGATGTAGAAGATGTTTCTTAATGGGAACAGATTTGAAGAAATGTAGCATTAGATCACTTGCTCACCAATGGATCCTCTGCAGTGAATGGGTGCCGTCAGAACTAGAGTCCAAACAGCTGATAAGAAAGTCACAATAATTAAAAAATGCCTTAAAGATGGATTTGTTTAACTTGAAACTGTTGAAAATACTCCAGTGAACATTTTGTCTGGTCTGAATAAGGGGAGAAATCTGCACAGATCACTCGCTGCTCACAGTCCAAAACAGCTCTAAACAAATATGTGGGTGGATTTTGATGTAAGAGACAACAGGAGATGGACAAGATTGACTTGTTTTTTAGCCAAAAGTGCCACATTAAGAACATCTTGATGAATTAATTTCTTACAAACACATTCTCAAGATGTTAGCTGATGGACTGGAGTGGTGTGGTTTACTTGTGAATTATTGTGATGTTTTTATCAGCTCTTTGGACTCTCATTCTGATGGCACCCATTCATTGCAGAGGATCTGTTGGTGAGCAAGTGTCGGAATGACACTTTTCTCCAAATCTGATGAGGAAACAAACTCATCTACACCTTTGATGGCCAGAGGATGAGTAAAGTTAAGCTAATTTTAATTTTTGGGCGAGCTATTTGAATTTCAAGTCTTATCTTTCAGAATGTGTGTTTACTGTGGCAGAGAAAGACGTGTCTGCTGCTTTTTCCCAATGAAAAAGATGTTTTCTTTGTTATTTCCGATCGTAAGATATGTGCCAGACGAGGCAATGACCTGTACTGTTGATTGTGTGAAACACTAGTCACTCCTCTTACTCAGTGCTGTTCAGTTTGAAGGAGTCCATGGCAGCTTTTTTTTTTTTTCGATGTACATTATATTTTGCCTTTTCTGTTTGTAAATACATGTCGTTATGTTTGTTTACAAGACAAATTGATAGCATTTTTTATTTATTGTTTTTCAGTTCTTTCTTTCATTGTGAGAACTAAGGATGGGGGTTGCATGTATGAACTGAAGCGTCTTTTGTAAAGGGTGAATTTGACGCCAGTGTTTTGGGCGACTATTAGCGTTCTGTATTTCTAAACTCACCTGGTCAACAAATTGGCATTGCTGTTCAAATGGGCTACGGATTGCAAGCAGTAACAAAATCGGAAATTAAACACTCCTTCTTTAAAATCTTATAAAATGACTGATCATACAGAACACTAATAGCGTCTGGAGTCTAACATAATAACCGCTCTATTTAAATATACTAATTATGAAACGGTTAATACTGAGAATTGTTTAGCAGTGCATTTTGCTTGACTTTTGTGATTTTTCCCGATTAATATAAAGCTTGGCTATAGTAATTGATGTCTTTGACTTTAAGACATATTTAATAGTTTGGAGTTAGAATCCATGTTTATGGCACTTTAATAGAGTTCAGCACAGTTTCGACTAAACCACAGCTTGTTTGACTCTCTAGTGCCCTCTACAAGTATGTAACTAGTACTGCAGTTCTTAACTGGTTTAAGCTTTGCTGCACATGTAAAGGATGCCAGTATACAGCATCCATATCAAATCATTCGAAGTGAATCTGCTTCACATTGTATCGTATGCGAAACCCAGGGGCCGTCCGTATGTGACCGAGAGACTCCAAGTGTTAAATAGCACCACCTGCTGACTGCAACAGTACATTCCTTGATATAAGCTATGCGTGTAAACTCATATTCCGGGCATGACGTGGTCTGATGAAGACGGTAGAATGACTTGAATATGTTTTGGAGACTCTAAATCTGGGCATTCTTGATGAAAAGTGCAAAGGTGCCAAAGCCTTTCATCTAGTCTGTGAATACAGTAGGACAAATGAAAGCATTTCCTCTTCCTCCTCTCTGATATATATTTTTTTTTTTTTATTTTTTTTTTCCTCCCTGTTTCTGATTGGTCTCAGAATGGTACAGATTGTTGGAAAATTCATGTAGCAAAATGAAAACTCAGTTATGGTACACTGGTGCCAATCAACTCTAATAAACAAAATGGACAAAAAGACATTGATATTGTGTGTGTTTTTATTGATCACTGGTTGTTTTGATTTAATGTAATGTTCTTCATGCAGTCTTCTGCTCTGATGTCATGTTTTTCAGCCTACTTCTCTTTAGCTTGTTAGCTCATTTCCCGTCTGATAACTAGAACAATTAGTGCTGCCTAATCTTGTTATTCTGTGCCACAGCAGACCACAGATACCACAAAACACAAATACATGCAGACAACTCAGAACATCAAGTCTAGAAATTCACTTCCAAATAAAATGATTTAAAAATCTATTGCTAACAACTCATGTCAGTATAATTTTATATGGGTCAATGACGTGACGCCTGCATTTTCTTTACGATTGCATGTTTTCAGTTAAAAATTGGTTTAAGTGCATTAAAAAAGATGCCATATATATGAAGTACCACTCCTATATTTGGACCCATTTTAACATTTCTTCCATAAAGAGTTATTTGTAATTTTTCTGTTATTCAAAGTGTCAAAATATCATGTGCTGCGACCGTCCAGCCATAACTGTTGCTTTGGACGTCTTTGAAATTACCCTTAATTTATTCTGATTAATTTTCTGCACTATTTGGCATGATTTCCAAAGTGTTTTGTAATCCTGTATAAAATTGCAAAGCATTTGTATTTATATTTCCATCATAATATAACAAACAAATAATATATCATAATATAACAAACTTTGTCTGATGATTTCCATTTTATGAAATATCATGTGGTGCAACCATCAAGAAACTACTATTTTGCAACTTTTATGTCAAAATCCATTCATAGATAGGACCAATTTGCCAATGACCCATTGAAGCATCATGCAGGTTTGTTAAAAAAAAAAAAAAAACTTTTAACTGCTGGTATGTAGTTACCACATTTGGATATCATGTGGTATGACCTCAAAAAAGACAATAAATATTAAGTTTTTTTTTTTTTTTTTTTTATTTAATTTTACTATGAATTTCATAGTGACCTTTTGTGGGAAGCTAGCTTGTTTTGTTTAGGTGGCCAATTCTGTGCTTGTAAATTTTGACTGAATTTGAAATATCATGTGGTGCGACCACTGCAGAGTGGATATATATATATATAGTGGATCCATTATAGATATATGTCCCAGATTGGTTATAGTGCTTTTATATTCAATTGATGCTTTATATACGTAAAATACTTTATTTTAATATCATTTGGAATAGATTTTAATGCAATTTGTGTCATTTTAGAGGGTTTATGTTTAATCTTTGTACAAAAGAGCATATCATTTTAGTTTGGCAATTATGCATTTATTAGTAATTTATTATTTATTTAGTAATAGCAATTTTAATCTACTTTACCAGATTCCATTGCCAAGCAAAGTAAAATAAATGCTTGCCATAGGCAACACGTTAATTCTGACCCTGCGTTAATTTCTTCCCGCTACTCTTAAGGCGCTTTCACACGGGACATGGCGAGCGGTGAAATCGCTGTGCAGCTGCCACCTTCACTTGCAGTGGAAGCGTTTTGTGCGGTGTTCGCAACGCGGTCTCGGGCGGATGTTGCTATAGTTACAATTGTCAAGGTCACATTTGTATTTACTAAAAACTTAACGGAAATTTGTGTTTGTGTCATCCTGTCATTAATTATTGTCATTAAAATAATTTAGCTTGTTTTGTTTAGGTGGCCAATTCATGACATTTTTATGGCCAATTCATTGAGATGAAAAAAAAAAAACAGTAAAATCAAATAATTTTACATTTTAATGATTTTATGTGTAAACAACATTCTTAATGTTTAAACAGTTTCAACGGATATTATTATTTTCTATTTTAAAATTGGCCTGTCGAAAATCCTTATACGTCAATGACCCATACAGTGCCCTCCACTAATATTGGCACCCTTGGTAAAATATTAGCAAAGGTGGCTGTGAAAATAAATCTGCATTGTTTATCCTTTTAATCTTTCATTCAAAAAAATTCACAAAAAAAAAAAAGAAAAAAAGTAAAACAATGGAAAGCAGGGGGAAAATCTCATGGCAGAAGCTTCATTTTATGCTCAGTGGCACATTTTTGTGTTGATTTTGATGTTTGATTTGGATCATTGTCCTGATGGAAGATCCAACCACAGCTCATTGTAGAACTTCTAACAGATGCAGTCAGATTTAGATTTTTTATCTGTTGGTATTTGCTAGAATCCATGATGCCATGCATCTGAACAAGATGTCCAGGACCTCTGGCAGGAAAATAACCCCACAACATGAGAGATCCAGCAGTATATTTAACCGTGGGCATGGGGTACTTTTTGTACCAAACCCATCTGGTGTGTTTGCTGCCAGAAATCTCTTTTTTTAGTTTCATCTGACCACAGAAACCAGTCCCGTTTGAAATTCAAGTCGTGTCTGACAACTGAATATGCTGGAGATTGTTTTTGGATGAGATTTTTCTTAAAACCCTCCTGAACAACATGTGGTGATGTAGGGCCTTTTTGAATTTTTTTTTTTTTTTCTTGGGCTCTTTTGACCCCAAGACTCGACGAATCACTGATACGGATACGACGAATCAGCTGTGGTGATACTTGGAGAGTCTTTGGACACTTTCAGTTAAAAAGTGAAAAAAAAAAAAAAAAAAACAAAGAGTAAAAACTCTCCTCCTCGCCATGCATTAGGACAATATAGACACACATCCTTTTCCAGGCAGATTTGTAACATCTTTAGTTGATTGGAATTCTTAATTATTGTCCTAATGATGGAAATTGGGATTTTCAATGCTTTAGCTCTTTTCTTACGGCCACTTTCTGTTTTGTGAAGCTCAACAATCTTGTTCTGCACATCAGAACTATATTATTTGGTTTTATTCCTTGTGATGGATGATCAAGGGAATTTGGCCTTTGTGCTCCTCATATTTATAATGTTGTGAAACAGAAAGTCATGGCTGGACAATATCATACTCCTAGTCATTCTGCTAAATAAATGCAAATATGAATGGGAATATACTTCCGAGTTATTTTACTCATTATAATTTCTAAGGGTGCCAATAATTGTGCCCACCATGCATTGGAGAAAAACAGTTATTTCATAACGTGTTTCCCCCCACTTTTAATTGTTTAACTTCAATGAAAGGTTAGCATTCTGTGAATTTTTTGAATGTAAGATCAAAAAGATAAACAAAGCAGATTTATTTTCATAGCCGTCTTTGCTGATGTTTACCAAGGGTGCCAATATTAGTGGAGGGCACTATATATATATATTAAAGTACATATTAAGTTTTTACTTCATGCCTGAAAATCTACTCTCATATTTTATATAGTGCTTTTAAGCAGCTTTACAGAAAATGGTGCCTAATGTGTATATATATATATATGCGTGTGTGTATCCCCATATATGTATTTTGTGCAGGTCCCTATCAAACTCTTCACATGATTAATTAGCTTAGTTTCTAATAATAGCAGTGAAGACCAACATAAGACCAGGCTGCCCTTTCACTGAGAGGCTTGTGCTAATCAATACTGCAGGACTGCAGATGAGCCTGAAGAATTCACAATGGAAATGCTATGAAAAATATTCAAGTTTTTAGAATTAGTCAGAATCCATAAAATTGCTATGAAGACTTTGTTCAAAATTCAGTCCCTTTATTGCATTTCTGCTTTCAAAACCTTAAACAAATGAAAACAAGTTAATAAAAACATTAAATTCATAATTCAGACGCACAAACATGACAATGAAAAATATTCTTTTTAAACACAGTAAATTAAACACTAAGTCGATTAAACTAAGTCGAATTACAACAATCTGAAACTCAACATGTATCAAAAGTAGCACAGAATAGCTGCTTATTTAGTCAAACCTAAGATATACTCATTTCAGTTAGAAAGTTTAATTGAAAAAAACGAAAACAATGTACAAACACAACAGCAGCACATGGCCTGATCAGTGGTGTGTGACTCTTCTCTTTGGTTTCGCTGTATCTTTAGATTCTTCTTACAGTACAAGAAAATGAATCTTTTAACTTTAACTCAGCCTCAAGTTTTTCAGTTTTCTATTTTTTACATCTACATTTTAGCACTTCTGTCTTCACATCCTAGTTATGATCTATGGTTTCTATCCAAGTTATGACAATATGTCATATACTTGCGTCAGACATCGAATGGCACTGAAGAGCCATTTATAGAAAAAAATAAAGTTCATTAAGAAAACATTTGCTACATAAAACACTGAAACAATACAAAACGGGTCCCTGTTGAAATCCTGGAGGTCATGGGGTCGTTCAAGTTTCTCATGTACACGGAAGGCAATATATTTGAAGTGATAATGAATGAATTTTGCATTAAGATCGGTTTACGAGTCATCAGAATGCTTCAAAACTAGCTGATTTGAAATCACTCCGCACTCTGATGCTTGTAAACGGACCGTCCTCATCCTCTTTAATGGCAGGGGTCAAAGGGGTATTTGGTGACCCCGCCGTGCAGCTCCACCACTGACTCCGTCCAGGCGATGATGTCACCGGTCATGTGACCACCACATGACGCCAGGCTATAGACGTCGTGAGGTGTGAGAACATGAGACCACATCTGAACGTCTGAGATTTCACCAACAAACGCCTGCGTCGCATCGAAACGACCACCCAGTGTGTCCTGGGAGAGATGAGAAGGAGATTTGGGAATATATTAGCAACACCAAACAGATTTAGCTTTACCAGCTGAGAATGTTTAGCATTACTTTGACTTCTTACAATTTTATACGTCGACTTAATGAACGCAACTTTGCGTACTTATTCATATAAGCAATATATGACTTTCCTTGTGAAAAAGAAGTGCGCTTTAGCAAAGTGTTCTTATTATGGAAATAATATACTATGAACTGAATGTAATGTTCCCAGACACATTAAAATGTATGTACTATAATATAAATTTGCTAGAATGCTGCTGTCCAGCTGCTAATGTGTTCTTCTTTTTTTCCTTAATGGCACAGTTAACATGAGAAATATAAGCAGTATCTGGTTTGAGCTTGTTTGTATGTTACCTGTTCTTGTCCTAGTATGAAGACTCCTCCAGGTTTGATGGGATGCCAGGGTGAGAGGTTTTCTCCTGAGCCTCTCTTCACTCCGTCCTGATAGGCCTCCCACAGGCCGTCCCGCGTCGACCACGTCACACACACATGGTGCCATTTACCATCACTCACAGAGAGCGGTAAAGTGACAGCCTGTCAACACACACACACACACACAGATCAGATCAGGACTTTGTTTTCTGTTGTCTCTGTCCTCTAATTTCACCATCTGTCCTTTATTTGTCTGGTCAAAAAATCCTTAAGGAATGTAAACTGGGCTTGCTTTTGGAATTTATTTTAGAATTTAATCCTCAAATATCCAAAATGGGATCAAATAAGAATCCTGTAAGATTCAAATAAGATCCTGCTGGATGAACTGAAATTCCTACTGGAGTCTTATTGAATATAGAATATTATTTAACCGAGCAGCCTAACTAGACAGTTGAAGGAAACCACAGGAGAGCTGAAGCAACTTTAAAAAAATAATAACAATATTTTACATTCTTTTTAATGTCTTAAAGGGGCCTACGATTATTGGTCATCATACTACTCTTGTTAGAAACATTTAGAAAAGTTTGGGGGTCAGTAAAATATTTTTGAAAGAAATTAATGCTTTTAAAGAGCATGGATGCAATAAATCATTCAAAAGTGACGATAATTATATTTATAATGTTGCGAAATATTTTTATTTCAAATAAATGCTGTTCATTTGAACTTTCTATTCTTTTCAAGAATCCTGAAAAATAAAATGCATCACGGTTTCCGCAAAAATATTGGGCAGCACAACTGTTTTTAACACTGATAATAATCAGATCTGATTTCTGAAGGATCATGTGACACTGAAGACTGGAGTAATGATGCTGAAAATTCAGCTTTGATCACAGCAATCATTACAATTTAACAGATATTCACATAGAAAACAGATATTTTAAATTGTAATAATATTTCAGATTAATATTTACATTCATATTTCATTTAGCTGTTTGTACTGTATTTTTGATCAAATAAATGCAGCTGAGCTTGGTGAGCATTAGAGACTAATTTTAAAAACATTAAAAATCTTACTGACCACAAACTTTTAAACAGTAGGTGCAATGCAAAAAGAAAATTCTGGTCACACTTTATTTTAAGTTATTGCTATTAACAAACCATTAACTACAGCTTTTGCCTCAATAAACTTCTAATTTGTTGCTTATTAATAGTTAGTAAGGTAGCTGTTAAGTTTAGGTATTGATTAGTGATGTAGAATATGGTCATGCAGAATAGGTGCTTTATAAGTACTGACAGACAGCCAATATGTTAATAATAGGCATGCTAATAAGTAACTAGTTAATAGTGAGAATTGTTCCCTATACTAAAGTGTTACCAAAATTCTCAATAAAATCCTGTATTTCTGGTTTTAAATAATCAAATTATGTGCACATTCCTTCATCTCATTCACTCACTCTGTCATCGACCAGCAGCTCCATCGGATTGTTTCCCCACTCAATGAGCACCAGCTCGTTGGCCTGTCCAGGCACAGAGTAGGAGAAGGGCGTCCCGAGTCCAGGCCCGATGCCAGCCTTCATCCACAGACACAGCGTGAAGGAGAAGATCTCGTGCAGCAGCGTGCGCTTCACCCGACCGTACATGTAGTTGGTTCTCATTGGGAAGCCGATCTGGAAAGCTTCACTGGGTTTGCTCTTCTTTCTAGAACCTGTGGAGATGGTCAGGGTTTGCATTATGCGATTTATCATGTATTTTATACCCCCACCCTCCATTTGCATAAACGTAACTAGTATGTTAAGAACTAGTTTGACTAGCTTGCAGTTAGTCAAGGACTAATCTAACAATTATTTTCATTTTTTATTATTAATTACACTATATATCCACATTGTCTAAATTCTTTAACTTATTTCATGTGTGGATTATTATCTGGATTATATGATCAGGTTCTAAAAAGTGCGCATAATCATATTACAATTACTTTTTTTTATTGATTACATGATTACATATTATTCACACAGCAAATTATTCATCTTTTATTTTTCTTCACAAGACTGTTTTCCGTGGCGCAATGTCATGTATTATTGCAGTCCACGTAGTTGATAACAAAGAATGGAATTTATTTTCTTTCTCTTTGTGTGATTTTGTATCAAAATTATGTAAAATAATTCTATTTTAAACTGTGATAAGTTAGGTCGAAAGTAATCTAAAAGTAATCAAAAGCTACTTTCTTTCTCTTTGTAATTATATATCAACGTTGTACAATCTAATTCTATTTAAAACTGTGATAAATGAGTTAGGTCAATAATAATCTAAAAGTAATCAAAAAACTACTCTGAAAAGGAATCTAAAAGTAATCAAAAGCTATTTTTTTCTCTTTGTGTAATTTTACGCCAAAGTCGTACAAAATAATTCTATTTAAAACTGATAAATGAGTTAGGTCGAAAGTAATCTAAAAGTAATCAAAACTACTCTAAAAAGTAATCTAAAAGTAATCAAAAGCTATTTTTTTCTCTTAGTGTAATTTTGTATTAAAATGGTACAAAATAATTCTATTTAAAACTGTGATAAACAAGTTAAGTCGAAAGTAATCTAAAGGTAATCAAAAACTACTCTTCAAAAAGTAATCTAACAGATTACGTTACTACAACTTTTGCCATGTATTTTGTAATCAGTAACAAAATGTACCAGCACTGTCTAAAAACATTCTATGATAAACTTTTAATGATGGCTTTCTTACTCAAATAGCACCATGATTAAAGGTAAAAACAGGTCATATCAACTTAGAACATGCTAACTGACTTTTTACTGGTCAAAGATGGTTTACCAGCCCTAATCATTTTGACCAAGATAGCATATCAGGTCTATGATCCAGCTGTTGAACAATCTCTAGAGGATCTAAGGACCAAAACCAGCCTGACTGGTCCAGCTGAAGTGGTCTTATTCATCTAAACTCTGAATCAGCTGTCTTTTTCCACGCTCTTACCCGTGTCGGTGAGCCTGTGCTGCAGTTGACTGAGAACTGCGTCCAGTTTGCTGTGAACTCCACTCTGTGCTTCTCTGTGACCCTGCAGGTTATACGTCAACCTCTCAAAGCCATGTTCGGAAACCTCGTTTTTATGGTGACTGTTGTCTTGGTGTCCGTCGTCATGGCTGTTGTCGTCATGGTGGCTGTCATCATGGTGACCGCCGTCGTGGTCATCATCGTCATGGCGATCACTGTGGTGGCTCTCGTCGTGAGGATCAGTGTGGTCGTCATGGCCGTCGTGGTCCGTTTCATCATGATGGCCGTGGTCGTCGTGATCGTCGCCATGGTGACCGGCCTCATCCTCATCCTCATGGTCAGTGTGAGCGGCGCTGGTTAGCGATACAGAGTGGTGCTGCATCTGTTGTTCAAGAGCGCTGATCTTCCTCTGCAGGAGATCCTTCAGTGAGCTGGAGTAGCTGGTGGAGGTGTTTCTCGTCTGCAAACACAATCACGGCCGTCTGAGAAGAGGCCTAGGCACAGCAATACTGTATGCTGCTGATCTTGGTGACGGTTACTAACTACTTGCCATTAAAAAAAAAGGCACCTCACATCTTATAATATTCGATACATTGATAGGATTATTGTTATTCCCTTGGTGAAACATATGCTTACAACAATCTGTAATGGCCTTTCAGTTTCATACTTTGATTGACAGTTTCCCTGGTTGTTGGTATCATTTTAGAGTGTACTTTTTTGTTTATGTTTAATGTTACTAACTTCCTTAAAGGAGAGACAATAAAATGATGCATTTACCCCTCCTAAGATGCTATTTGCCCACTTTCGGTTGTTGGGGCTCATTTTTGAACAAGTGCAGTATTTTATTATTATTATTATTATTATTTTTTTTTTTTTTAAATAAAATTATATAATGTAAATTTGAAGTAGCTACAATAAAATTATATACTTCTTTAGGGATTTAGGCTACTTTAATCTTTATTAGATCTTATTTGTTTATGTGCACATTTCTCAATTTTAACATAATTTCTATAAAGAAATAAGCAAAGTTTGGAACTTCACTAGAATAAAAATCTACAGTTGTACAAGTTGAAATTTAAAGCCAGTATAAGAATATATCACACATTTTGGTGAAAAAAAAAGAAAAATAATATTTTATTTTATTCAAAACATATTTTGAGGAAAAAGTCGAAATACTTCAAGAATAAAGTCAACATTACAAGAATGAGGTTGAATTATTTTAAAAATAAAGTCAAAATATCACAAGAATAAAGTAGAAACTGCAAGAATAAACTGTGCTGAAATGTCAAAATTGCAAGAATAAAGTTGAAATATTTTTAAAATAAATTCAAAATTTCAAGAATTACTGTAAGTACCAATTATTAGATTAAAGTTGTAATATTTTTAGAGTATATTTTACCCTATTTTGCATATGCAAATGGCCCAGATTGGGAGCACCAGGAGATATTCCAAAGTCTCAGCTTTCAAATTCTGTCAGTTTTGTGGTGAAATACAAACAATATGTCTTACAATAATGTATTTTTCATGCTCTGAAATACAAGCAGAAGACAACAAGCACAGCGCTGATAAGCGTATTTTTCCGTAAAAGTGGGTGCTGCCATTTGTAAATTTAATGTGCGAGGCTTCCGGTCTCATCCTCTTCCAGCTGCTCAAAACAGCTTGTTTTGCTTCTTGATATTGGAAACTGGTGTCTTATAATATTATTTTAATGTTATGAACACAGTGGTTTGTGGTGCAAACAGTTTTAGCATTTACTGCATTGTTTTAATTCTTCTAGCTATTTCCTTACAGCATCTAATGAACCAGAAGTCTCGCACATTCGCAAAAAACAGCTCACTTCCGCTCTGAAAAAGAGCTGAATCAAATTTATTTCATAGGCTGATGAACAATGCTATTGAACTGGACTGAATCAACACCAAACTGATTTGAGCTGAATAATGACACTTTTTCCTTCTGTAAAAGTACATGCAAATGTCTACCTGCAGATTGTCCAGCCGTTCCTTGAGGCTCTGCAGCATCCTGCTCATCTGCTCCGGTGTGGATGAGGGTGAAGGAATCTCCCCCGTCACGTGCTTCTCGCTCAGTGCCGCTTTCCCGGCATGATGCCCTCCGACCCCGTCACCATAGTGACTGAGCTCCAGCCCGTGATGACTGTCGGGCGGAGCCCACCCGAGGTGTCCGGTGTCGGGTGCTGTGGGGTAGGCGTGGTGGGCGTGATGGGCCAGCTGCGCGGGCGTGCGGTGCGGGTGCTCTTCATGGCTGCCGGTGCCACGGCTGAAGCCCTCGCACAGGTTCAGTTTGGCGGTGAGCTCTCGGATGGTCTCCCTCTGGTCCAGGATGGTTTCCTTCTGCTGCACCAAACTCTCCCGCAGGTGCAGGATTGTCGCTTTGGCCTCCTCGGACATTCCCCACCAGCCGTTGCTGTTCCCGCTCGGCCCGCCGTGGTGTCCGGGACCGGGGCCAGCCGGGCCACCCGCTGAGGGGAAACACGCGGGATCGGCATCAGCAGGAATGGGGGTGCAGATGAAACGAGGATGAGGGTTGTAGTCTGAACCCGGCATTCCTGTCCCAGCACATACCGAAAGACAGATGGCATAGAAAATGAAGAAAAGCAATCCACTCTTTCTTGAGCTTCCTGGATGCATTTTTGTTGGATGGATACAGTTAAACTGATCAAATAGTTTGTCCTTCAGGTTTATCTGTCAGTGGATGTTTAAAGCTTGTGTCTTCAGCAGAGCAAGCACAAGCCTGCTTCTTTAGTCCGTCTGCAAGATTGCTCTCGTATCTGTCCTCGTCTTCCAAATCCGGTAAAACTGTCTCTTGCTGCTTACTGTGTCTTTCTCAGCCTCCTCCTCTCCAAGGTCATCAGCCGTTCACAGACCATGTGTATTTACAAGTAATCCGTCTGATGATCCTGCTCTTGTCTCTTCAGAGTGGCTCGTCTAAAGCCTGGACAAAGAAATAAAGAAAAATCTTGTCATTAGAAGACAGAAACATATTTTACTTTAAATAATGAAATCTCAAGCTCCAAAATTGCTTTTTTTTTACCCATTTAAGTAGGACTTAAGTATATCTTTATATGTAATTTCATAATTTCTTGTACTGTCATTGAAATATGGTTCAAGTGTTGTACTGACAAACATGAATGATAAACTAAAATATACTTTAATGTCATGTGCTTTAGTATATTAGTCAACACGTCAACACAATAAGTCTACTTTTTTAAAGCACAACACAAGAATGGTAAAACATAATGCTTTAAAAATGTACTTTAAAATTTTGAAAACGGATAGTTCGGTCCTTGATTCTGATTGGTTGAGCCGTGTTAAAAGCTTTTGTAGATTATTCTACAAACATACACCTTTGTTTACGTTTGTTGCAACCACAACTGTTTCTAGGGAACTAGAACTTTATTCTTCACTGGCGGAAGAATAATGTTTTTATTAATATCATTACACTTTATTTGCTCTGTTTTATTTAGTGAAACCTTTCTACGTATATGGAATAACCGTGTTATAAAAGTGAAGCCGTGGTTTACAGTGAATTTATAACAGCTAAGGGGGTTTTAGGCACACAACGCCCCTTATAAATTATCGTTATAAATTCACTGTAAACCACGACTTCTTTGGCCTTATGGCTTTAATTTGACATAATTGCAAAGTGCACTTTTTAAAGGTGTCTTTATGTGCGTTAAAAAAAGTCATGAAATTGTCTCTCTTTAAGTACTTAAGTGGCCTTTTGTTTCTCTGTATTTGCAAATACAGTTATTTAAAAAAAAATATATATATATATTCTAAGATTTACACTACAAAGTGCACATTCGATACAATTAAGTGCACTTCTTTTTCAGAAGGTCAGTGACCCATATGACCCTTATGACCTTTTGAAACACACACTTTACTCAGTTGTGTAAGCAAATGCAATTTAACCACAGGGAACAACATATTATTATGGTACATTAACACATTTCCACCGTTGCAGAGTACAGTATGTACCATCATACCACTCAGTCCTATTATTATTTTCCGCTTAAAAATAAAGGCTCCTGTTATAACAGAACAGCCTGATGCCACAGGAGATCCTTTGGTAACACTTTAGTTCAGGGACCATTTCTCACTGTTATTAGTTATTAGCATGCATATTACTAGCATATTGGCTGTTTATTAAAGCACATATTAAAGTCTTATGCTGAATGAGCATATTTTAGATCCCTTAATCCTTAGACCCCATGCCTAAATTTAACAACTACCTTACTAACTATTAATAAGTAATAAAGATTAATAGGTAATAGTGAGAATTGGTCCCCAAACTAACATGTGACCGATCCTTTATATGATCTTTAACAAACGTTTTTACTATCAGGTTCTTCTAAACAGCATCTACTGATACTTCAAACAACCCACAGACTAATCTGAAGAACCTGTAATTTAACACCAAGAACACCTTCAAAGAAGGTTTCAGGAAGGTCGCTTCATTTAAGAGTTTGGGATTATCAGTTCCTTGAAGCTACTGCATTAATACAGGACGAACATTTACGCCCACACAAGCGGATGTGTGTACGTCAGAGTCTCTCCTAATGAGGATAAATCAAGAAAAGAGTCGTCATCAAGGGTCTGCGGAGGATTAATGTGTGTTTAAGAGAGAGAGAGAGTGTGTTATGTATTCAGGGCTATACTGTATCTACTCTACCTGCTGAGCTTTGCCCATTAATTGGATTAATTAAGTGCTTGGACTGATGGCTGGCAGGAATGCAGCAGAGTTTTATACTGTCCACAACTTAAAGAAGAGAGAGCGCGTTGAGTGAAACTGTAGCGTATGAGGAGGAAACAGAATGCAGAATGCAGAATTTAAGGAAGTAGGATTAAAATGGAGTGCAGAGAAATTCTGCTGAACTTTTCAATATAAACATGTACAACAAGCATATGAGAGACAAACTGAATTATATTTATAATCAATGTAATAGACATTTGTATTTAATATATATGTATTGCGTTATATTTACTAAAGTTTAATTTTATGGATCATGCTGGAAAAATGCATCATTTCCCAGAATATTTACTCTAAGTCTTTAGAACTGAGCCAAACAACAACACATAATCAATAAATTAAAATTCTGAGGTCAGTTTTTCTGTTTAGTTATCTGAAAATGTGGCAGATGTTTGTGATTCTGTTTATCAAAGTTCAGATTTGTTGCTGTGAACTTGAGAGAAAATTGTACAGGATTTCACCAAATAAAATAATCAATTGTGTTAAGATTTGTTGCTATGGAAATTCTTTTTGCTTAATATTTTTGAATTTTATTTCAGTCAATTCCTCTTCCTGTCATTCCAAGTGAAATTCCAATTCAGCATCCTATTTTGGGTTTATTGCTTTGAGATGCAAACATTGGTATGATGCTTTCTGGCAAAATTCTAATTTATTGTGATGGCTGTTAACTGTTGCAACATAAATGAATTCGAGAAATATGTCAAATAACTTATATGCTGAATGTCTTTGAAATGCACTTGAGTAAAATATTCTGCTATTCCAATTCCAACTTCAATTCAACATCATGTTGAGTTTGTCAGGTCAGTGCGTCTGCCAATGTTTTGTGTTTGCTTGTAGAAGGATTCTGCTGCCAGACAGACGACCTTGACTAAATCTGAAAAAGTACACTTGACCTCAGTGCTAAACAATATGAATAATAAAAGCACATATAACTTCAGCCACCCATATACAGTTGGAACTTATGAAGCGCATGATCAGAACTGAACTCCACAGATCATGTGTTCGCGTGCACATGTGTGTGCGGGAAGATCATGCGTGTCATGAGCTTAGAAAGCGAGACAGATGGCAGCGGGTGAGAACAGCGTGAAGCCGTTTCCCCAGTCTCTCTCAATCCACACTTCATCTCGGTTTATCTTCCTGTCTAAATCCACATGATTAGCCTGATTGTCGGGTTCGAATGAAGGCAGAACTTTAAGTCAGACACACACAATGCAGTTTAATGCGCTTTCTGCTGAATCCATAAAAACAGTATTAACAACCATATCTAGTCTAGGACAGAACCATCTGGATCTTCAAATGCCTGTTATTTCCACTTTAGTCATAACACAAAATTTTAAAAAAAAAAGTCATATTTAATGCAAAATATGTAATCTTTTGTCTTAAACATTACTAATGTTTTTCTCATATTTTTGAGAGCATTTACGTACATGTAAATACATTAGAATGAAATGAATGCAATTACCCTTGTGAAAGAGAAATAACTTCAAAATACTCTTAAAATGACACTTAACTGCTTGTTATTGACAATTACATAAAAATGTACTGCCGTTTTAATTTATATTAAATGCAGTTATTTGAACCTTAGTGCGTTTTTGAAACACTTAAGTAGGATTACTTTTATTGTTGCAAATTTAAATGTATTACTGAATTACACGTTACATTTAAAATTATAATCAGCATATGCTTCAGTGTGTTAGACAACATATCAAAATAAGTACACTTTAAAGCACAACTCAAGATTATTAAAACAATTTAAATGTACTTTAAAGTAAAACATTTAACATGATGCTATTACAAAACACTTTTTTAATGTTTACTTAAGTGTGTTAAGAAAGTCATGAAAGTGTTTCTTTTAAAGGACAATTAAGTTTAATTCATTTTAATTCATTTTAGACTATCTGCAAGTAGTTTGTTTGTTTGTTTGTTTTTTGAATGCATACAAGTGCACAAGCTTTCACAATGAACATTTACCAAAAAAACTGTGGTAACTCAACCACTGTCTCTGAGATCAGTGATATAAACTTCACAAAAAGACTTAAATATCCTGGAAGCATCTTAGACCATTTAGATGATGTGTTAAGTATACCAACAAAACAGTATTACACTGTAAAAAATAAAAAAACACAATTTGTTGAGTCAGCTTAAAATAATGTGTTACCCTGCTGCCTTAAAATTTTAAGTTCAGTCAACTAAAATAAGTTTAGTCAACTTGAAATGTTAAGTTGTACTAAGTAACAACTTAGATATCTGTGTTTGCTAAACTTAACAGATGGGTAAGTAACCCAGCTGCCTTAAAATATTGATTTTGAAAAGCTGATTCAACTCAAATAACTAAGTTGTCACTTAGTATAATTTAACATTTCAAGCTGAATAAACTTTTTTTTTTAATTTAATAAAATTTTAAGGCAGCCAGGTTACAAATTATTTTAAGTTGACTCAACAAATTGTTTTTTACAGTGTACAGTTATGATTATAAATGCTGAAATGTGGGCAGAAATTTATTTTTGTGTCAATAATGCAAATGTTTGAATCTTTAAGTCCTCACTTACAATTGCAAATCAAAGCACAATTCATTAGGAAAACATCTGAAGAGTTGTAAGACATAAACATCTGTTGATCAAATGAATAAAACACAGACTCTGAAAATAAGCAGCAAAACAATCAGATACAAGAAAAAGGCTGATTTAGGTTCTAATGAATAACCTCAGCCATAGTAATCCTGCATAGACACTGCTTATAATCATACAGAGTATAATATAGGAGACACAAATTAGTCCATTAGTGTCATTTACACTGGAGTAAGACTCTTAATAACACAGATCATCTCCATCTCCTTACCTGTGCTACAGATCTTAACAAAAGACAACAATGCACAAGTCAAACACAAGCAGCGAGAGATCTATGACAGGCACAAACAATCTAGGATGGCTAACAGTAACAGTGTCCTGTATCTCATTGATGTTCTGTGCTGAGGTTGTTCATACCTGTGGACTCCTGCAGGTCTCTGTGTGTCTGTCCTGTACTGCTAGTCCAACTCAGTCACCAAACAGCTTGTGAGGGACTTAATCCAGAAGAGTCTCTTTTAACACGCGCCTCCCCTCCGCTCCTCTCCTCCTCTTTTCTTCCACCTCCACCTCTTCTCTTCTGTAGCCCCCGCTGCTCGACAGCAATTAAAGTCTGTTTTATCCTGTGCTCATTAACAGCCTAAAGGCCTCAAGAGCTTGCAGTTACTAATTTCATTACAGTTTAACTGTTGTGTTTGAATGACTTGATTAAATGTTTGGAATGTGCTGGAAAGACTGTTAGTTTTGACAAGTGTTGTTGTCAATGTAGACAATATAGAGAGCGGGATCAAAAACCTGGTGAAAATGCTTCTATTTTGTATTTTTATAATTTAGTTTTTTGTTTAATCCAATGCATTACCTGCTGTTTCATTGTAATTATTTGTAAATCCTACATAATTTTTTAACGGCATTATTTTTATTCATATTTTAACTTTTTTCTTCTTTCGTTTTTATTTTAAAGTTGTAGTTATCTTGTTTTTTGCCATTTTTATTTATTTTATTTTATTTTATTTTATTTTATTTATTTATTCATTTTTTAAGTGTATATATGTAGTTTTATTTTATTTCGCTTGAAGTTTATTTTGTTTCAAGCTACTTTTTTATGGCTTTGGTTTTAACTATAATAACCCCACTCTGTGACAAATTGATTGTTCCTCTTTGCATATTGCTTTGGATAAACATGTCTGCTATGCATGTCTATAAATGTAAATTAAAAACTTTTTTAAAAATTGCTGCTTGACTTTTGATTTAATGACTGCAGCACTAGAGCTACATGAGCAAAACCTGATGATCATGTTCTCCAGCATGATTTGAGATTATAATCCAAAGAGCTTTTTTTTTTATTTTATACATTTGATTAGTGACCAACACTTCTCTTAAATATTTCTTAGTCATTTACATCACAACTATAACTTTACAGTCTACTTCTCAGGAAGCTCATCAGACTGTGGACATGGAGTTTTTTTTTCTTCTCTGGAGGCCATGTTGTGCCACATGCTGTCACAGGTCTTAACAAGATAACCGGCCTAATTAAAGTCTGAACAGAATCCAGCGCAGCAGCCACCGAGACAGATGGACGCTGATTGAGGTCAAAGGGAATATGCACATACACAAAGCACAGAAAGACTGAGAGAACGGTGATTGGGACACACTTTGGCTCACATTAGCGACTTCTCAATTACCATCCTAGTCACAATGTCACAGATAGTTTGGAAGATCACTGTGCATAAGATAAAATACAGCAATGCACACCATCCGGTGATAATCTATAAACCTCCTTATTCTGTGCCAAACAAGGAGGCTAAAGACTGGTTTACTACGATAGATAAAATTCTCATGCTTAAAAAGCTAGTTTGTCTTTCTGTTCAAGAGAATAGACATGTAAAACTGTGACTGAAAAAAAAGGAACATGAAATATTGAGTGTATTTTTTGGATTGTTCTCTTAGGATGAAATGAGAGACATGAAACATTAGCACAGAAATGTAGGAAAACAAGCAGTGCCTTGATTGATCCATCAAAATCACATTTTCCAGCAGAATTTGTAATGTTGTCAGTCAGAAACTGACTGTTGTAAACTGAGTAGCTATTCTACTAGACAAAATAAAAAAGTGAATTCAATGAAGATATTAATATCATTAGCACATTGCTCTCCAGTCAGGTTGGTTAACTTGTGTAAATGTGTTTGTTGTGGCCTGATGTTGGGTGTTTGTATGTCAGCTCTGCTCCTGTTTCCAGGAACAGAAAATCTGCTCGGCACACAGCCAGAGGTCAGAGGTCAGAGGTCAGCTCACCTGTAACTGTCCTGTACTGGAAACAGTTAAATGAGTTAAATGAGTTACTTGGAGAAAACAACTCTGATTTATTAATTTATTTACACTCCATTATCTACACTGTAAAACAGGTTACCATTTTGCCAGCGTAGTTCATCTGAAACTCTCAGTCAAAGCATCTGTAATATATACATATATATCTATATATATATATATATATATATATATATATATATATATATATATATATATATATATTACAACATTTTTAGTTATAACCAAAAATGTAAAATAATGTAAAATGTTACAAAAAACTTTTTACAGTCAAACCAAAAAGTGCAGGACAGTTAATTTATGTAAGTGAGGATAGAAAAATAAGGTAAACTGTCACATATTATACCCAAAAATTCTTCATATAGTGGACCACCAGTAAAACTGCTGAAAAATCTGGGACCACAAATTATTCAGACACTTTGACCTGACTATGTTTTGCTTAAGTGTTTTTTTCTTTTATTCCTAATGCGACCTTTTTACACCGCAGACTGAACAAAGTATTGATAGTTTGTATAAATATTGTCATACTAACAGTTTTCTTAATTTTTGATTGATGGTATTCAATACATACCGTTTTATCAAAGTTATCTGACATTATCAAGATGAATGTGTTCTGACACAGTGTAGCTCTGAGTTCTTGTCATATTTTATTACTCTTTTCTAAACTATAGCGAATAAATTGCGATAATGTGAGGAATGTTGAAAGTGTCTGAATACATTTTCTTTTGACTGTACCTTACTCAACTCACATATTAGATTTATCAAGTCATTTTTTACCCATTGTGCCATTTCATTTTACTAGTTCGAGTAGTTTGGTAAACATCATTGTAATAGTCTTCAGTTTGAGGATTTGTTGATGATAAAGGTGTGGCAAACACTGCTTTTTCTTACTAGCTATAGTCTATGCCCAGCATGTAGACAGCGGTCTTTTCTTTATTGATCTCCACAAAGACAGACTGGGATTCACGGCCACATCCCTCGTCTTGTCGACACTGTCAGTAGTGATCAGTGCCCTTATGAAATATGCTGGGCCCTTTCTACTGAGTTTTCTTCTCCCACAACACTTCAGGTGTACGTCCTAGAAGCTTTGATGAAGGAAGAACACAATTTTATTCCCCTCAGATCTTAACCACCAGAGATGCTGCAAGCTCTCTCCACACAACAATCATGATTCCATTGCGTTCCAATTATGGTGCAATCCACCTTGCTTCCTAATGTAAATGAGGCTGCTGTTTTGAAGCAAAACCTTTTTGCTCTTGGAGAATAGAGCTATAGAGGAAAGCCCAATCCCATTTCTAGCCCTTACCCCTACCCCTCTCTTTCGCATGTTTACGTGAAGGGTTGGGGTGTCTCGATTCTCTTTTGGTTAGAGGGGTAGGGGTAGGGGGACGGTCCAGATAGCACTTCAAACAAAGATTTTTCGGGATCACACTTTCAAATGAAGGGGTGTGAGAATCATACACAAGAGGGGGTATGAGTATTATGAACAAGAAGACCCATGAATATAAGCATTTTTGGCATTAATAAAGATTTTAAAGAAAAAATGTTTTTTCTATGTTACAGTACATTCAATTTTGTGTTCATATTTACGGTCATGTTACATTTAAAGAAATGTTTGCAAATCTGTGTGCTGTGAGATCTCTGATACACACACACACACACACACATATATATATACACACACACAGTATCTCACAAAAGTGAGTGTCTCAAGGGACAATACTATAGAAATGAAAATTGGATAAAGTCAATGTGCAGCTTGTATAGCAGTGTATATTTACCATCTCCTAAAAATAACTCAACATACAGCCATTATTGTCAAAATAGCTGGCAACAAAAGTGAGTACACCCTAAGTGAACTTGTCAAAACTGTGTCCAAAGTGTCAATATTTTGTGTCAAACCATTGTTATCTAGCACTGCCTCAATCATTCTACACATGGAATTCACCAGAGCTGCACAGGTTGTTGCTGGGATCCTCTTCAAATCCTCTATAATGACATCATGGAGCTGTTGGATGTTAGACACATGGTGCTTCTCCACCCTCCGCTTGAGGATGCCCCATAGGTGCTCAATAGGGTTCAGGTCAGATCACCTTCACCTGCACCTTCCTCAGCAAGGCAATTGTCATCTTGGTGGTGTGTTTGGGGTCATTATCATGTTGGAAAACTGCTGTTTGGCCCAGTTTCTGAAGGGAAAAGGCATCATGTTCTGCTTCAGAAATGTACAGTACATAATGGAATCCATTTTTTTTCCCTCAATGAACCGCAGCTCCCTAGTACCAGCAGCACTCATGCAGCCCCAGACCATGATGCTACCACCACCATGCTTGACTGTAGGAGAGACACAATTTTCTTGGTACTCCTCACCAGGGCATCACCACACATGCTGGACACCATCTGAGCCAAACAAGTTTATCTTAGTCTCATCAGACCATAGGACATGGTTCCAGTAATTCATGCTCTTGGACAGGTTTTCTTCAGCAAACTGTTTGTGGGCTTTCTTGTAAGCCAGCTTCAGAAGAGGCTTCCCTCTCAGATGATGCCAATGCAAACCGACTTGTTTCAGTGTGCAGCGTTTGGTCTGAGCACTGACAAGCGGACCTTCTACTTCTGCAACCTCTAAAGCAATGCTGGCAGCACTCATACATCTGTTTTCTGAAGCCAGGTTCTGCACCTGACGCACAGAACGCGTACTCAGCTTCGTTGATTGACCCTTGCAAGGCATATTCCAAATGAAACCCGTCTTGGAAAACCTCTGTATGACCCTGGCCACAGTACTGTAACTCAGTTTCAGGTTGTTACTAACCCTCTTATAGCCTAGGCCATCTTTGTGGAGAGCAGCAATTCTAATTCTCAAATCTTCAGAGAGTTCTTTGCCATGAGGTGCCTTGTTGAACATCCAGTGGTCAGTATGAGAGAATTGTACTCAAAGCACCAAATTTTAAATGCTCTAATACAAGATACACAACTTTGTATGGTCCTGTCAAGCAGACAAAAACATGAACATGATTAATAGGACATGTGGCTTTGCATGGTTAAATGACATAGTGCCGTTATCACTTAGGGTGTACTCACTTTTGTTGCCAGCTATTTTGACAATAATGGCTGTATGTTGAGTTATTTTCAGGGGACAGTAAATATACACTTCTATACAAGCTGCACACTGACTACTCTAAAATATATCCAAGTTTCATTTCTATAGTATTGTTCCTTAAGAACTAAAAACATAAAAAATACTAAAAACATTGCTGAAATGTGAGGGGTGTACTCACTTTTGTGAGATACTGTATATAGTGATCAGTAGAAGAGTTCAGATGCAAAACCCTCTAAAAGCCACTTCAGTCAAAAAATGAGAAAATGATACTAAGTGAATGCTTTTGACACATTGTATATGTGCATCAAATACTTTTACTTCAAACTTGCTAAATCCCAGCCTCAGCCCAATCAGAAGTACCGGTACTTAGGTAGAAACCTATACATAGGAGCCTGATAAAAATGCTTATTTTAAAGAAAAACATCAGGTGGACTTAGAGGCTTTTGCATCTGAGCTCTTCATATATATATATATATATATATATATATATATATATATATATATATATATATATTTATGCATTTTATGTGTGTGTGAAAATAAGAAGCGCATTCATACAAAAAGGTAATTAAATGGCACAGTATTGAGACAGAGGTGTGTGTATTGTAGGAGCTAGATGACATATGATGATGTGTAACAGTATAGTAGTGTTGTCCCATTTCTTAGGGGAATACTTTCACCCCTATCCCTTGACACTCTGTTTCAAGGGACAAGGGGAAGAGGTAGGGGTAGGGGTAGGGGTAGGTGAAGGGGTATAAAATAGAATTAGGATTGAGCCTAAACTCTGACAAATTGCAAGTTCAAGATGTTGTCTCAGAAGCAGATACTGGTGCAGTTGAACCTGAGCATTGCTTTGACAATGTAAATCTGAAGGATGCTTATTTCCACATTCAGATCCAGGGTCACAAGAAGTTTCTCAGGTTCGCTTATGGGGGCAAAGCATTCCAATTTTGACTGCTTCCTTTCAGCCCAGCACCTCACACACCTCACGCATCTTCATGTGAAGTGCATGCATGCTGCTCTGGCGTCTATGAGACTCTGGGTCAACCATGTGCTCAATTACCTTGGTGACTGGACAATTTTAGCCTGATCGGAGGAGCTGTCTTGCCAACATTGAGACATGGTTCTTGATCATTTGCAAGAGCTAGGCCTCAGGCTGAATTTCCAGAAGAGCATTCTCCTGCAGCAGACCCTTTTTCTAGGGGTGCACTTATAGGTTGAACCTTGATAGGTTAAAGAGTGGTGTGTGGAGGTTTGGAGAAGCAGATATGGCACATGAAAGATACTTGCTGTGTATCTGGTGATGAGACTATTCCTCTCCACACTTTAGGGTTACCATGTCTTGGTCACAACAGATAACATAATGATTGTTTCATACATAAACCAGGAAGGATGTGTTTGTGCTGCATGTGGCTGGTAGTGTGGCACATTCTCCTTAGGAATATCTCTGTTTTGCTCATGGTAAGCAGCAATAACAGCTACATATACTCTCACAGGCCCCTTTTCCAATGACAACCCAACGTCCACCATTGTTGATATTATTCTTGTTCGGGATGGGTCGGTGCTGAGCAGGCCAGTTGGTTTGTGGCGTTGAAGTGCTGCAAAAGCAATTCAAAAGCTTAAAGAGTTGCCTGCTCTCCAATCACTCTTGCTGTGCTTTGTTGTCAAGCACCAGTCGGTCACTGTGGCGCCAGTGCATCTCAAGCAAGTCTGGTGTATTTGTGTTTGGCGCTCCTGCACTAACATTGCTAAGAAAAGATGAGACATATTCAGACCTGGCTCTGTGGTGCCTCTTTAGCCCATGGAAAGGCAAACCAGTTCTTAGAAGCCTCACCAGTCTAATCAACTCAGAACTGGCAACACCACTGGCTCTGAACTAGCACCCGGTTCATGCTGGTGGAAAAGGGGTAGCAGATTTACAGGGGTTGGACAATGAAACTGGAACACTGGCCAATATAGTGTTGGAGATTTCATAGCTATATTTGCGCAGAGTGGTGGCCAGTCTTCGCTGACTGTACATTCCTCCAGTAGGAGCAGAGTGTGAAGGTTGACTATGTGCACCCAATGGTTCAAACATTGTACCCTGAAGGTGGTGCCATGTATCAGGATGATAATGCACTAATACACACAGCAAGACTGGTGACAGAGTGGTTTGATGAACATGGAAGTGAAGTTGAACATCTCCCATGTCCTGCACAGTCAACAGATCTGAATATTATTGAGCCACTTTGGGATGTTTTAGAGGAGTCTGGAAACGTTTTCCTACACTAGCATCACAGAATGACCTGGCCACTGTTCTGCAAGAGGAAAATGGTTCAAAATCCTTCTGGCCGCTGTGCAGGACTTGTATTTGTCATTCCCAAGGCGAAATTATGCCGTATTGGCCGCAAAAGAAGGTCTAACGCCATACTAATTGTGGTCTAAAACCAGGTGTTTCAGTTTCATTGTCCAACCCCTGTAAATCCTGGGAATGGAGGCTGCATCCTCACTCAGTAAGCCTGATATGGCAATCAGCTCATTGTCCCATAGTTCTCTCTGCCACACCCAGAACCTCGAGGAATAGACGCTCTAGTACAGGAGTGGCTGAAGTCCCACCTGTATGTGCTGCTGCCAGTCAGAGTGATCTAAGAGGTCTTGGACAGAGTGCAAGTTGACAGAGTTCGTCTTCTGCTAGTGGCGCCATGATGGCCTTCCCAAGTATTGTTTTCCCTTCAAGGTCTTCAACCCTGCTCCTGGGGACCCACTCTCCTGGAAAGTTTATTTCCAACCTGCTTCAGCACACCTGCCTGCATTTTTTTTAACAGTCTTAAGGACCTTGATTGGCCGCTTAAGGTGTGTTTGATTAGGGTTGTAACTAAACTTTTCAGGATAGTGTGTCCCCAGGAACAGAGTTGAAGACCTCTGCCCTAGAAGATACCAACCAGAGCTGAGGTGTAGGGCAGAGTCTGGCACCCTTGTCCATGGATGTAGAAACTTTGGGTTTGGCCTTTGAATGGGATTCTCTAATGAATTCAGGTCTCTCAGGTTCAAGAGACTATAAGAAATGTTAGGGCTCTTTCCACTAGGACTGGGGTCATCAACTGGTGGACTCCGGTCCAAATTCGGACCGCGAGGTGTGTCCATACGGACCATGAAGGCTTTTGACATAATGAAAAAAAAAAAAAAAAACCTCTAATTTCTATTAAATAAACAAATCTAATAAATTTGGGTGCAGCTGTGCGTGTAGTAATGAGAGCAGATAGTGGCGCACTGCACGCTGAAAGATGACGCTTTCAGTGAGTGAAAAAAAATGGCATTACGTTGGGGTTACATCACAATATTGTAAATATTTATGTTTTTTTATATATTTTTGTAAATATTTATGTTTTAAATCATGAAGGCGAGCCAATGGATATCACACAAGCAACGTGAAAACTTTGCGCAAAAATGCAATATGCCGGTGAAAGTCTCAATGCACCACAAAGTGAAAGTAAAAACTGACGGTGATTTCAGCATCTGACGCAGCATTAACGACGCATTCCACTTCATATGCTGATATTAATTTACTCCCCTAATATTTCTCTTAAGCTCTTCATTTTCTTTGATGACTGGAGTGTTAATAATGGTTAAGAAAGTCTTAATTATGATTTCAGGTGGTCTTAAATGTGGGGACTGAAAGACAAAAATTGCGATGAAACTTCAAAAGGCTATCCATTGAATAAATATGAGCACTGCATGTTTCAAAATCAGCTGCTGCGCTGCTTTACTTACTGCCATTCCAAAAGCGCCACCTGCTGGAAAAGAATGATCTTCCATTTTCCATCAGCCCGTATGTCTGCTGTTGTCAAAGGCCAATGTGAAAATCAATTCATGTTTTTAAGCAGCAAACATGCAGAGTTGTAAATGTGAACTGGTTGATCAACAAGAAATGTGTTATTTTAAACTAAACTAAATTTAAATTTTAAACAATTAAGGCAGTAATAT
Organism: Cirrhinus mrigala; assembly: GCA_036247105.1. Lineage (NCBI taxonomy): Eukaryota > Metazoa > Chordata > Actinopteri > Cypriniformes > Cyprinidae > Cirrhinus > Cirrhinus mrigala. The sequence continues at coordinate 41,002,867 of CM070022.1, forward strand.
ATATATATATATATATATATATATATATATATATATATATATATATTATATATTATATTATTTATTATATAATACTTGATCGATAATAATTGTTTAAATCAGTGGTTAAATCAGTGGTGTTATACCAAGTACCACCTCAGAAAATATTTGGCTCTCCAAGTACCACCATAATGGCCAACATTAAAATGCAGTGGCGGAGTGGCCTAACTATTCAGCTACAGCTCTGCACAGTTTTATTCCTAATAAGAGTATTTATTGTTGTCAGCCACTTTTACATTGTAAATACACAGCTTGAACATTAACACTGCACAGTGCTTATAAACAGGTAAATAAAATCTTAAATAATTATCAAATTAAAGTGTGTTGTACCTAAATTTAAATAAAAACTGTATTATACCTAAACGTAAAAAAAAAAAAAAAAACAGAAAAAAAAAAACAATTTACTCAAATAAAGAATAAATGTAATGTGTTTTAACATTAATCTACATTTAATTTAGTGATTCCTCTGCATACCACTAGAGGGAGCTTGGTACTCATACCACACTTGAGAACTACTGGTTTAAATTAATATAAGAAATGTGAAGTTTGAAAATGTGATGTTTATCATTAATAAATCTTTTTGTTTTTGTGAAACCTTCATCTGAACTGTAAACCATGCTTTTCACAGTCATATAATTATTTTATTGTTTTTTTCTTTTTTGTCCAGGTCTTAAAAAAGGTCTTTAAAAGTCTAGAATTTAAGCTTAAATATCCTGCAGATCCCTTGATAAGTTGTTTTTAGATATAACTGTCCGGACCTTGGCTGGAGAGAAGGGTTCATTACTGGACCTCGAGACGTTTTAGTTGAAGACCCCTGCGCTAGGAGGTCATACTCCACAATATGACCTAGTGACCTAGTCCACTAGGTCACTCTCGATTATTCGTATCCTATGGGGTGAGTACTCTGGGTTTGGGACAAATTCCAAGCTTGGACTTCTCCTTCCGAACAGCATGCTAAGTATGCATTCTCTTTACTCTATTTGATTTGTGGAAATGGCTTCAGAACAGATTCTGACTTTTAAGATGGTTCTGGTACTGTCCTTAACATCGGCCATAAGCAGGGGTGCCCAAACTCGGTCCTGGAGGGCTGGTGTCCTGCAGAGTTTAGCTCCAACCTGCCTCAACACACCTGCCTGGAGGTTTCTAGTATGCCTAGTAAAAGCATGATTAGCTAGTTCAGGTGTTTCTAATTGGGGTTGGAGCTAAACTCTGCAGGAGTCTGCTCAACGGCATTGGTGACCTTCAGTCTTTATCAGCCTAGACTGGGTTATGTATCTAAGGTTGCCTCTGTGTCCTTTTGCTCTTAGCTTGTTGTTTTACAGTCATTATCTCCTCTGTCTTTTACGTTACAGGAAGATGACAGACTGCATAATCTTTGCCTTGTTAGAGCTTAGAAGATTTATGTTGACTGTACAAGCCAGTGGCATAAATGTGATCAGCCTTTTCTTTGTTTTGGTGGCCCCCACAGAGGACTAGCTGCCACAAAGTAAACAATGGCGCATGATTCAGTAAGGCATGCAATTTCTTTGACCTATGAGGTGCATGACTGGCTTTGCCTCTAGGTGTTAGGACTCACTCTATGAGGAGTGTAGCACTATCTCAGGCTTATTTTAAGGGAGTTTCTTTGAAGGACATGTGTGTGGCGGTAGGCTGGTCCTCTCTGTACACCTTTTTTGAATTTTACAATTTGGACACAGAGTTTACACCTGGTTCCCAGGTCTGTTTGAACATTGTTATTTCTATGTCCAGCAGTATATATATAGTGCATGCGACATTCCTTAAAGGAGCCAAATCAGCGGCATTAGCCAATTAACTTGACTCATAGACTCGTTACTCACTTAAGGAACAAGCGTCACTAATTTATTAAAGTTTTTGCATGTCTTTGTGTGTCATATGACTGAAGACTTTTTCATCATCAGTGCACAGTAGCGTCATATATGGTAGGTCAGATCTGTGCTGACGTAGAGCGAAAGAGAATTAACCTAATGTCTGCGCACACGACCCCTACGGCATTATGATAAACCACTGAATCAATCATAGCATTACCTTAATTCACCTCTTGTGTGACTGTATCATGTACTGTAAGAAGCAGTGCTGTAAACATGCATGTCTCTTAACTACCAGACACAAACACAGTGATATCCATATATCCATGGCGATAACCATGTTTTTAAGTAATAATATATGTATCATACAGTTGAGGTCAAAAGTTTATATCCCCCTTTCTGAATCATTAAAAATGTTAATTATTTTACCAAAATAAGAGGGATCATATAAAATGCATGCTATTGTTTATTTAGTACTGACCTGAATAAAATATTTCACATAAAAGATGTTTACATACAGTCAACAAGAGAAAATAATAGTTGAATTTATAAAAATGACCCTGTTCAAACGTTTACATCCTTGATTCTTAATACTGTGTTACCTGAATGATCCACAGCTGTTGTTGTTGTTTAGTGATAGTTGTTCATGAGTCTTTTGTTTGTCCAGAACACTTAAACTGCCCACTGTTCTTCAGAGAAATCCTTCAGGTTCAACAAATTATTTGGTTTTTCAACATTTTTGTTAATTTGAACCCTTTCCAACAATGACTGTATGATTTTGAGATCCATCTTTTCACACTGAGGACAACTGAGGGACTCAAATGCTCGCTGATGCTCCAGAAGGAAAAACAATTCATTAAGAGCCAGGGGTGAAAACTTTTGAACAGAATGGAGATGTGTAGGGTACAAGGGGGCTAAAGGCCCACCTTAAGAAATATTTCCTTTTTACCTTTCCAATAATGTGTAATTGCAATAAATATACATGTATATTTATTGAATTTTGATAAAGCAACACATTTTGTGCTAAAATATATCAAAGCAATTAGTTTAAAAAAAAAGACATTAACTTAAATGCACAGGCGGGGTAAAAGGCCCACCAGTAATGGGCAAAAGGCTTTTTAAAAAAAAAGCTTTTTACCCCACTAGTGAGGCAAATATTAAATTGAGTAACATATTAAAACTTAAAAAAAAATAAAATAAAAAAAATTCTGCAAAGGTTATACCACTTTCTGTTTATTTTACTTCAATAAATAAAATAAATAAATAATAAGAAATATTTAATAAATAAAATAATTCACTTTAAAGCAATAAATACAATAGATATGTACATTTTAGCAGCATTTTCATCGATTTCAAGCAACAACAAAAAAATTATATATATGCTACATTTTTCTTATTTTGCCTAAATATCATATTTTTTTCTTTTCATTTAGTACTACCCTGCAGAGGCTACAGAATATACTAAATAAACAATAACACGTCCTATTTTGGTAAAGTGATTAACATTTTAATGATTCTGAAAGGGGGATGTAAACTTTTGACCTCAACTGTATATTTATTTAAATATGTCTTTATGGGTGATTTTGATGAATTAAAGTTTTCATTTCTTTTCTTTTCTTTTTTTTTTAAATATAACCTACCTTCCCCTAAATTTTTGAATGATAGTGTATCACGGTTTCCACAAAAAATATTGGGCAGCACAACTGTTTTCAAGGTTGAGCAGCGGATCAGCATCTTGGAGTGATTTAAGTAATGACTTCCAGGACTTAATTACAATTTTAAATATATTACAACAAAAAACAGTTATTGTAAATTGTAATCCTACTACTGTTTTTGCTGTATTTTTTTTTTTATTATTATTAAACTTCTATGAAAAACATTTAAAAATTATTATTATCATTAAAAAAAAAAAAAAAAAAGACAGAGAGTTACAGAGAAACAAGTGGTTTGTAGTTGGACTTGTAACTCAAATTTAGTCAAATTTAGTGACTGAAATACATGGCCCCGGATCTGACAGTTTTTCCACGTGACAACTAGCCCCATCCCTCCAATAATTAACTGTATATTTAAAGCAGTCTTTTTTAGGTGGGATGTTGAGGTGAGGCTGAATGAGTTTAATGGATGTTTTGGAAGAACGGTTTAATCTCAGGCAGGGCGCCAACTAGAGCAACACCAGCGCAGACATTCAGGAGCTCAGTTTGCTGTCTGCTGAGTTCTGAGAAAGATGCTGTCCTCACTTTCATCTGATACAACAGGAGACAGAGTGAGGGAGACAGGTGAGTCATCCGGTTACTAGGCCAGACCCAGCGAGGTGGAGCTCCTGTATCGCTTTATCTCTGTGCGTCAGTGTCTAACACTGAGGCGTGCGGAAGCAGAGGGACCAAAATAGATTTCCGCTGAAAAACACGCACAACAAGCTTAAATTGAAATACACAAATACTGACTGACAGACCAGTGGAAAAAACTCATGAGATTTGCATGAGATTTTAATATCACACAGGTTAAATCTACATTTTTTTCATAAAATGAACAAATGAATGAATGAATAAATGGATAAATACATTTAAAAGATGTGCTTGCAAAGCTGTACCACTGAATGGAATAATATTTGTGTTGTTTGGACAAGACTGAAGTAAATATTGTTGAATAGTGCATGTTATATAAGTTTTGGAAAAGCTGAGTTACCATGTTAATGAAATGTGGTCACATGACTCTGCTTGCCGCATTTTCCATTGATTCTGTCGATTTCATTGGTGTGCTCAAACAGTGGCATGTAGATGAAGAGAGTCAAGCATGGAAAAGAACCAATATAAAAGACAAGTATCAGAAATACAGGCATATCTGATGTATTCAAATGAAACACAGTGATAAAAATTCAGGCTCCTGAGCTTACCATGTTACTGTTGTCTCCATGTAGTTGTAGAGAGTCACAACATGTAACAGAAACAAGCAGTGTTAGAGTGATTTTTTTTTTTTTTTTTTTACACAAGTTAATCATTTCTAATGTATTTGTGTATTTTAAGAGATATTTTCCAGTATAGAAAGGCAGATACCTTGTATGTCCTAGTCGCAATCAAAACACTAATACCACAAATAAATTAACGTGTAACTGCAGCTCATTGGACACACTGTTAAATGCATTGTTAATTATATGCTTTTCAACACTCCAATTAGGAGTTTACAGTTTGTGTTAAAGTAAATAACAGCAATACATAGAATGTACAATACAATACAATACAAGGGAATCATATATAGAAACAGTGTCAGTCATACAGTCATTTTTCAGACAAAACATTCATGCTGCACTTCAACACACGTTAATACAATTTTCTCATGTATTTATATCATGTAACATTCAGATTATGTGGGGGAAATTAGTTATTGAACTTGCCGTGGTAATTGTTCAGTGATCCTTCTTGCCCGTTCAAACAGTAGCATGTAGAGTCGTGCACGACAAGGAATGGAGAAGATCAATATCATTTTTCATAAATTTGTTTTCATAATATTAATTGCAACATAAGTTAATCATTAATTTATATATTTCTATAGAGATTTACCTTCATGGGAAGACAAAAAACTACAGCAGAGATACTGTGACGTTATAATAGCAGCAGAATGTTTATGTATGAAAAAATGTATGAGAATCACGTGATCATCAGAATGTTACACTCTACTGTTGTGCGAACCAGACAAACCGATAAAAGAGCTCTAAAATAGTAGAAGTAGGCCTACACGTGTAGTCCAGAACAAGCTAAAATTATTAAACTAACATTAGTTTCCTTTGCAAACTAATTCTATTAAAGCCATTACCGGTATACTGGATTTCTTATCCTGTGGTTTGTCGCGCTCTAGTGGACGAGTATTGCAGCCTTTTTATGTCACTCAGATTAATATAAATGGCTGATCATTTCAGAAATGAAATCTTTGTATATATTCATGCATACCAAGTTTTGTGTTTGTACACTGTGTTTACAAGAAACAGGCCAATTAGTTATTATGAGCCACACCCTAAAATATATCAGACCATATCTGCTAAACAGTTAAATTAAATGTAAGACTTTTGATAACATTTTGCAAACGGTATCTCAAAATGAAACATACCAAATTGTGTGCAAACCAAACAAACGGCCAAGGATGAGTTTGAAAAGTAGGTTTCTTAAAACGTTTTGCTACAGCCTCAGCCATTTTGTACATGTAAAACATAAATTTCATACTAAATTTACAATGCAAGTTACAGCTGCTGAATAACTTGTGACAGTTTTTTTTTTTTTTTTTCATGTATTGTCCCCTCTTAATTCCATGACTTATTGTCTATGTGTATTTTTAAGAAAGTACAATTAATATGATACCTAGGTCAAATAGTCAAAGCGGGCGATGCCCTTCCATTTAATTGGCTTATACCTTTGATAAACCAAAATTCTTATGAAAATGTTTAGTCATGAGAGTCTTAGGATGATTCATTCTATGTTTTGTGGAAATTGGACGATTAGGAGAAAAGTGCTTTTTTTTTTTTTTTTTTTAGGAAATCCAAAATTCTGGAAAACTGGTAAATAAAACTGAATGTACAGGTTTTTGTAGGGATTGAAACAAGGATTTAGAGGAAAATTTTCATTCTAGTTCTTAAGAGGAAAACAGTGTTTGAGGCTTGGCTCCCTAATTATAATTTTCTGCAATGCATGGCTAAGCATGGGTTTTTATTTGAATGCACAACTCTTTTTGCCACAGAAAATACAGAACATTTTGGATGAAATTTACTAAAAGCTGAACCCCGGGAAAAGATATTTAATCAAAATGTAATCTAAATTACCACATGCTACCAACAATGGCTATCCTTTGCTGTGTTTGTGTTAAGATGTATATTAAGTTCAAAGTGTTTTATTATGTACTTACATTTTTTAATCAAAGAGAAACTGAAAAAAAGAAGACATTCTTTTGTGTCGCTCAAGACACGCACACATTTTTACACTATCTTGTAAAGTTATATTTTGTGCAGTATGTTTTATTTAAAAAGACCATTAATTAAGGTTTCACATATTAGCATCAATTGTTTTATCAAAAAAGACCATTGAGCAAGGTTTCAGTATATGAAACCTTGTAATTAAATGATTTGCACAGAATTTCTAGTAAGAGTATTTCTAAAAAGACAAAAAGTCCTTAGATGCAGTTACACAGAGAATTCAGTTTCAATTCAATTCAGTTTGTGCCATTTTATTAGGAAATAATAGGCTACCACTTCAAAGCCCTGACATAACAGAGTATTGGTCAGATGTTACTGTAATGTTTTGCATAGCAGTATGGCAGCTCTATTGACCAATCACCATAAGGTCCTTTTTTAATAGGCCTAAATAGATTAGTAAGTTAAACATAAAAGTAAGTTAAATGCAAACCATTTTTGGTTATAATTCATTAAAAACAATGTCCAATTGAACGGAACGTGAGAAAGGAACGTCTAGCATCTTTTGTTTGCACATGCCACTTCTGATATTGTATTCATGGAATTAAAAGTGAAGTGTATGAATGTATGAATGAGAGCGGCTGTGTGTGAGTGTGTGTGGGGCTCCTGTAATGAGCAGAGGCGCTATTCACAGCGCTGTCCCGTTACCTCATTGACATTCAGTCCCAGTGAGAGACACAGACAGAGAGTAAGAAGACATTGTCCGGGACAGAGACAGCGACCGAGCCGCTCGAGCTCTGCATAGCGACCGCAAATGGACATTTTGAGGGGAATAAAGATTCAAGTTTGATGTGAGCATGAAGGAGTGTGATCGGAGGAACAATGAGCACTGAGTGTGTTCTGACCTGGATTCAGTGAGGAGTTTGGGAGAGACAGGGCGAGGGGTGAGGGGTGGACGAGGGATTTACTGGGTCAAACAAACTGACTACCCCCACCCTTGAAGAAGGGAAAGTCAGAGAAGGAAAAGTGCGGCGACTAAGAAGAAAAAACACAAGACAAAGCGCTGAGGAAACGATGAACAGTGAAAAGGTAAGAAAATTCCTCCATATTACACAAAACGCTGGAGTTCGTTCACTTAATAATACAGTTAAACTAACAATCTGCTAAAGGACTCTCAGTGCAACAAGTGGCATTTAAAAGAAATATGAAATTGCGATTATTAACCCACTGATGGACGTGATCTGCATTGTAAATTCTCAGGCTGATAAGGTTGCATTGTTTTGTTTGTTTTTCTAAACCTTTAATAAATTTCCAGCCCAATAAATAGGTTGGTTGACTATGAATTATAGCATTGAGAAGCAGCGAAGATGATGAAAACAGCTATCTATTGAAATGTCATGTTCATAGCATTTCATCACGTGTTTTCCAGCGCTTTTACCGTTACCTCATTTTTCATCTCTATATCATTGCAATAATAGCACTGTAATCACCAGCTCTAAAGGGAACAGGTGTCAAGTAAGAGAACAAAATGAGAGATGTGAAAACCATTTTTTATGTAGGCTACGTCACAATTTACGTTATAGAAATGAATGCTATTAATTTATTTATTTATGTATTGTGCCAATAAAAAGCAAAAATATGCACTCAATTATATATTCACTGAAGATTCTAAAAAATAAAATCTGTTTATGTGCGGTGTTAGTCCTAGAAAATTCATGTTCAGTAATCTATCATGCGTTTTTGCTTTGAGGTCATCTACTGAGAAAATGTAACTTTTTGCAGATGTACTCACCTAAAATTTACAGTCTTTTTCTTCCAGGAAAATAGACATAAATTTGGATGACTCATGTTGCACTCAGAGCCGCTGACACATTTTTGTCCAATCAGATGCGCTCTATAGGAATGTCCCGCCCCCCAATATTATTTTTAATATTAGCATTTGTTTATCGTTATTTGGTCTTTAATCATGTTCTCAAAACATTATCACAGAACATTATTTGTAGTCTTTATGTAGCTCTGCCCCTTTTCATCACTGTGCTCATTGTCTTCTGTCTTCCGTCTTCCATTTGTATTTCCGCAGTGTAAGCTCATACAAATTTATGAATGAACCAACATTTTAAATCTTCCCAATCTACTGACGCATGTTCATCCAACAATTTTTTAAATTTTACTACTTGTTTCAGAATGTTCAGAGAAGATTTAAAAGTAACATTCTTGTTTGCAAAATGGAATGTTCCCTTAATGTTTGTGTAATAAGGAACTGAATGTTTTGAACATTTAGAGAACATTTAGAAATAATGTTTTTATGACTTAACGGAAACATTATCAAAACATTCTTAGAACAAATTATTGTTTCAACTAGAAATCAACGCAAGAAAGAGAACTGCATTTGTCAAGACATTTCATGGAATCTTTAATGACAGTCAGAGCATAAATAAATGTCATGAATTTTGGGTGAATCACTGCAGGTTTTGTTGGCAATGGTTGAACCATTAGTCAATCATCTGCTGTCAGTATAAATCACAGAAAAACAAGGGAAGAAAAGACGCTAGATGAAGTGTCATATGATGAGAATGTTGTTTTTTGGGGGGGTCTCACTCCATCTCTTCATTTAGGTCAAATTCTTCCCCCTAATCTTCCTCTAATAACACACATTAGAGCGCTGACCTGCTGTAAACACTGGCCTTCAGAGCTGAAGTTTTATGTGATGGGTAATCCTGACTGGAATCTTTTATTCACAGTCTTTCCAGAAGGGAAACCGTGTGAGCGCAGTGTTTGTTCAGCGGCTTGACTCTTGCGCTTGGGCAGAACCGCTCTCCTCCAGGGCGCTGTGACATGTCAGACTTAATTTCATGAACTTAAGACATGCAATAAGAGTGTATTAGGATGGCTTTGGCCAGACTCAGACTATGAAATCTCTTGAAAGTCACTAACAGGGGTGGTCCATATTTTGAAATACACAAAATTATGAAGTGTATATGTTAAAAAGAAATCCTCACAAGGTAAAAGCTCCATGAAACATTTAGTCAAATAACCATCAAACTAAATTGCTTTTATTTAGGTAAAAATGTTATGACTGAATCAACCTGACTACATCCGATTTCAGATTGCAGTTTTTTTTTTGTTTTTTTTTTTGGTTATATCAGGTTATTACATTTGCTAGCAGAATCAGTTTGGTAAATAAAATGATGCTTTATTGAAAATGTGTGCCATTTAATGTCTAGCAATAGTTTCATAAAAATGCTATTTTAAAATTTGGATACATAGTACATCCTATCTGCATACAGTATACTCATGTAAAACTATATATACTATATAGCAAATCTTAACAGCTTGATTGCTTATATTGTCACAAAATGCAATTATATTATCATCCAGCTCTAATCTACTAAATGTGACTTTAAGATATTATAGCATTAACATCATTATTTTCTGTAAAGTTTATTTAAAACATTATGTATTATGTGCTACATTAATAAAAATGTATTATTTTTTTTTTCACTTGATAAAAGCAATGCTGCATGCCTGTTTTTTTTATATAGGATTCTACCCATCCAAAAAAAAAGTCAAATTTCTGCAGAAAAAATAAATTCCTTCCAAAGTCCTCTGGAGGAATGAAAGATCTCTTTCTGTTGATGGTTTGGTTTCAGTCTCTGGGGCTTGTGCAGGTTTTCCATGGTTTGGACTAAAGGAAAATACTGACACTATAGCAGGCAGTGATATTGTAGACATTTCTTCCAACGTTGTGGCATTGGTTTCCTGTTTTTAAATGATAATATCCTTGTGCTTATCCATAAAAAATGGTTTGTCAAGACAGTCTTGGAGGATCTTGATGAGTCCAGACTTTTAAGATAAACTGGGCTGACGGCTGTGAGTCTGGCCTAATCATACAATCACACAATGCTTGACCTCTCTAATGCTCTTGTGCTTGAACAGAAGCAAATCCCTTCAGCAATGTTATAACATCGAGACGAAAGCATTCCTGATTCCAGTGGGACTGTTATCACCACTTCAGTTAGTTTCAGTGTTTTAGAATAAGAGCAGGTGAACACTTGATCTAAATATCTAAACATTATGGTTACAATTTCATAAAGGGATCGTTCACCCAAAAATGGAAATTCTGTCATCATTTAGTCCTCTTTAAGTTGTTCCGAACCTATAGGAGTTTCTTTCTTTTGCTGAGAACAAAAGAAGATATATTGAAGAATGTGGGTAACCAAACAGTTGACAGTAGCCACTGACTTTTATAGTATGGAAACATTCTTCTTTAAGGCAGATCTCTAGGTAATGCGAACACACTGGATGGTCATTCCATGAGCCGGATTCATCCTTTATGTCTCACGTTCTTGGTCTCTTTCTCTCCCTGTAGCTGTGTCTGCTGTGACTTCCTGACATCTAGAAGTGAGGTGAACTGATCTGGAGAGAAAACACAATGTCACGATCAGATGAGGTCAACAAAATGACGGAAAATGTCTACAAGGTATGTATTCATTCTTTTTAGGAAAGATAAGAAAAAAAAATACCAAAGCACTTAATTTGTTTTTTAAATGCTTTAAACACCACCTAGACATATTTAATTTTAAAATGAGCATCACTGACACTTACATTGACCATTTTCCTTTATTCCACCTCATGTGTCTTATTATGACAGCCAAAAATCACTATTAGTGGGTATTTGTCTATTGTCTGTTTTTTCCATGCATCTGTATTTTAATTACTGATTAAAATGCTTACAGTTGTGTCCTGATTGAATGTGTTGCTGGTTTTGTAATCAGGGCATTCTGGACCAGTTCAACCCCAGTCTGAAGAATTTTGTCACCATGGGCAAACACTATGAAAAGGCTCTGACGGGTCAGACATCATTACTTAATAGTTCATTTTTCTCTGTAATGAGCAAACTTTGATGGATGTTCATCAGCACTTCGCCTGCCAAACAACAATCATGTATTCTGTAGTACACAGACTGATGTAATGTGCCCTCTCTGTCTGCGTGTTTCTCTCTGTCTGCGTGTTTCTCCAGGCGTCACAGTAGCAGCGAAGGGTTATTTTGATGCTCTGGTCAAACTAGGAGAGCTGGCCAGTGACAGCCAGGGCTCAAAAGAACTGGGTAAGACACTTCAAACCCAAACACAGTCAACATACCAGAAAGATTTGAGTAAATAAATGTCCTCAAAGTTAGATAATCTCTCAAACTAATTGTATAGTCAGGTTCACAACCTAATTATTGCACCAATGTTAAGTCATTGCAAATGCAGTATACTTACAGTACACTTGCAATTAAAGTACTGATGTTGTCATGTAATTCCACTTAATAATTTCAAATGAACTGGCATAGTTCAGAATCATTGTTCAGGTGATTTTCAGATTGCAGTTTTCCATGTGACTGGATGGGAGTTAAACTCTTTTTTATGTGTTTTTGAGAAAGATAAGTAAAAGGGCAAGCTGTTATTGCACTTAAAGAGACTATTACGAGGGATTTATTTGAAGGTTGTGATGATCAGAGTATGTGTTTAGGACAAAAACAAGCTGCTATAGACTGTTGTTTCAATAAAAGCACAAATGTTGCCATATGTTAATTTTTATAATGATGTTACGTTAAATGACCCAAATCTAATTTTAGAATTACAGAGTCTGTTTTTCTGCAAATGACACTACATCATCAATAATAGCCTTAATGTTTACTTAAAAAAAAAACTTAATATATAGAATGATTGGTTTTAAATTACAGCTATCAGTTCTCATGATCTAGACCCAGTGTTATTTTAGTACCATTGAATGTTTTTTATATATATATATATTTTCCATTTTCATTTTAGTCAAGTCACCTTTTTTTAGTTTTAGTAATATCGTTGTGTGTTTTTGTCATTTTTAGTTTTTATTTAGTTTTATACAGTTTTATATATTTTTTTATTAAGTCTTATTTCCATTTTAGTTTTAGTTAAGTATGTAACATCAGATTAAACTAAAAGAAAATGAAAAATATCATTTGCCAGTTAGCTAAAAAAATATATTTATATTTATATAAAGTTAGTGGTGAGAAATGATTGTGAAAATGTAAGTAACTATAACTACACTGTAATATTGTTGTGTGTTTTTGTCAAATGTTTTGTTCCCATGATCTAGACCCAGTATTATTTTACCAAATGAATGTTTTTTATATATATATATATATATATATATATATATATATATATATATATATATATATATATATATATATATATGTATCTTCCATTTTCATTTTCATTTTTTTTTAGTTTTAGTAATATCGTTGTGTATTTTTGTCATTTTTAGTTTTTATTTAGTTTTATACAGTTTTTATTAAGTCTTATTTCCATTTTAGTTTTAGTTATTTAACTGGGCAACATCAGATTAAACTAAAAGAAAATGAAAAATTTAATTTGCCAACTAGCTAAAAAAAAAAGTATATTTATATGAATATACTATATAAATATATTTACATTTTTTATATTTATGTAAATATATTTCGATATTTTATATTTATATAAATATATTTGTATTTATACTTATTTCAGCTAGTTGCCAAAGTGACATTTCTTATTTTAATTAGTTCACTTAGCTTATATATATTTTTAAAATTCAGTTTTTTATTTTCCTTTTTTTATGGTTTTAATTTTAGTTTTAGTTAACTATGGCTATTCAAATCCGTGTCTAAAGTGACACATCCGGCAGAGTAAAATTAGTGGTGGGAACTGATTCTAAAAATGCAAGTAAATATAACTACATTGTTTAAGTTCACAGTACATCAGCATTTACAGGAAACGAAAGCCTAAAAACGAGTGAGTACAGCAGAAGAGAATGAAGAGGCAAAGCCTGTACGATAAAATGGAGATGAAGAAAGTAAGAGAAAGCGAGAGAGGGGCAAAAGAGAGAGCGGCCTTTGTTGAAAGATTAACAACACCACATGATCTCATTGTGCTGCTGAAAACAGCGGGGGTGGACGAGAGGGAGGGAGGGAGGCAGGACGGAGAGATGCCAAGCCGCACACACACTGTTGCTCAGTAGGGGATAAAGAAGGCCAACATCCACGGCTCGACCCACTGGAACCAACAACAAAACACGCCACAAATTCACCCTCAATGAAACAAGAACGGACAGACAATGCCACACATATCACATCCTCTACAGGAAGAAATTGCTCTTTTCAAATGTTCAGACAAATAGTTGCAAATACAGTTGAAGTCAAAAGTTCACACACACCTTGCAGAATCTGCAAAATGTTAATTATTTGACCAAAATAAGAGGGATCATACAAAATGCATGTTATTTTTTACTTAGTACTGATCTGAATAAGATATTTCGCATAAAAGACGTTTACATATAGTCCACAAGAGAAAATAATAGTTGAATTTATAAAAATGACCCCGTTCAAAAGTTTACATACACTTGATTCTTAATACTGTTGTTACCTGAATGATCCACAGCTGTGTTTTTTTGTTTAGTGATAGTTGTTCATGAGTTCCCTTGTTTGTCCTGAACAGTTAAACTGCCCGCTGTTCTTCAGAAAAATCCTTCAGGTTCTAAAAATTCTTCGGTTTTTCAGCATTTTTGTGTATTTATACCCTTTCCAACAATGACTGTATGATTTTGAGATGCATCTTTTCACACTGAGGACAACTGAGGGACTCATATGCAACTATTACAGGAGGTTCAAACACTCACTGATGCTCCATGAGAAAACACAATACATTAAGAGCTGGGGGTGAAAACTTTTGAACAGAATGAGGATGTGTACATTTTTCTTATTTTGCCTAAATATCATAATTTCATTTAGTACTGCCTCTCAAAAGCTACAGAAGATACTTATACGTTTCGCAGAAGACAAAATAAGTTAAAATTTACCCTGATCTTCAAATTCCAAAAGTTTACACCCCTGGCTCTTAATTCATTGTGTTTCCCTCTAGAGCATTAGTAAGCGTTTGAATCTTCTGTAATAGTTGCATATGACTAAACAAAAAAAAAAAAACACAGCTGTGGATCATTCAGGTAACAGCACAGTATTAAGAATCAAGGGGATGTAAACTTTTGAACGGGGTCATTTTTATAAATTCAGCTATTATTTTCTTTTGCGGACAATATGTAATCGTCTTTTATGTGAAATATCTTATTCAGTTCAGTACTAAATAAGAAATAACATGAATTTTGTTTGATCCCTCTTATTTTGGTAAAATAATTAACATTTTGCAGATTCTGCAAGGTATGTGTAAACTTTTGACCTCAACTGTACATCACAGTCCATAGTTAACACAACTTCATGAACATGCATTTCAGAAATTGAACATGCAGTTGTTACATTATAGATCTAACTTTAAAATGATCATGACCTTTAAGTAGTCAGGTTTATGTGAGTGAGATGTCATTTTCAGGTTGTGCATATAATAAATTGTGATACAGTTCTCATGCTTTGAGTTATTCTAATATCCATTCATATCCATTCAGGTGACACATTGTTCCAGATGGCAGAGGTTCATCGGCAGATCCAGGTCCAACTAGAGGATGTGGTAAGTAAAGGTGATCTTAGTGGTGGAGCGGTTTAAGTACAGTATAGTATGCAAGAGCATGTGCTTTATTACCAGAATGACAAGTCAGTTGCAATCACACATTTCTTCTTACCAATTACGGCTTGGCACAGTAGTAGATTTCACATTCAGAATGCACTAAAACTACCAAAACACTTCATACATAGGTTATAAAAAGCTGTAATGTGCAGTATTTTATGTAATAATTCCTTTAGCAGGTGATGTAGAAAAATGACATTCTGAGACTAAACATCAGAGTGCCAAAAGAAATGCTATAGTCATATACAACAAATGAAGAAATAGAAAATAGAAACACAGTACTAAACGTGCTGTAAATGTCTCTGTTTTAGTTTAGTAAAATGTTCTGCGGCTGCCGTGATTATTCATTTCCATACTCACTGTATTTGACTGAATGACATGTTTTCTGTCTGTCTGCAGCTGAAGCTCTTTCATTCAGAGCTGCTGTCTCAACTGGAGCAGAAACTGGAGTTAGACATCAAATATCTGACTGTGAGTAGAGCTAAACAACCTACTGAATTCACTAAATTGGGAAGCTCAAACAAGTAAACACAGAGTTTGTCTTGTAAACTCTTTGAGTAAATTAATCAGAAACGATAAATATTGAAATGAAGCCAGAAACATGAAATTCTGTTTGAAAACTTTTGTCCAGGCAACACTGAAGAAGTACCAGAGTGAGAGGAAGTCAAAGGTGGAGTCCATTGAGCGCTGTCAATCACAGCTGAAGAAGCTGCGGAGGAAGAGTCAAGCTAGTCGCCATCCTAACAAGTATGGAGACAGAGAGATGCAGGTATGAGTTTCTAAGGCCTTTAAAAGGATCAGCATGATCAAAACTTTGCTAAAAAAAACAATATACTACATGCTTTCTGTCATCTGATTGATGTTGACTGTTTTTATCAAGTAAAAGTCTTTTAGTGTAATTGTACAAACATCCACCTTCAGCGCATGCTTCACGTGTCTTTTTGCTGTCAAATCTTTACTGATTTTTATCAAGTAAACGTGAGAATAACTAGGATATTGTAAGTAATATTTCCAGATGAACGCTTAGTAGACTGGATACATCCTTTTAGAAAAATCATGTTCAAATGTGAGTCTCAAATTTGATCATCAGCACTGTAAAAAAAAAAAAAAAAACTTAAAAAAAAATTGTTTCAACTTAAAAAAAGTAAGTGTTCATGCTGCCTTGTTTTCATATAGTACAACTTAACATTTTATGCTGATTAAACTTAAAATTTGAAGGCAGCATGAACACATACTTTTTTAAGTTGAAACAACTTTTTTTAAGTAGTTTTTTTTTACAGTGAGGATCTTTTGAAGAACGTTTGTTGGTGTGAGGACCATATTGGAATTACTCAGATTCTTCTTGCATTTTTGAGGGCCTAAACATGCTTGAAAATTCATGAAACTTTGTACACATGCCAAGCTATGTTTCACATACATGTACGAAATTCAGTAGACACGTGTAACACACCAGTACTTACAAAAAAAAGTCCACCTGTAGGAAGTCTGAAACCCAACAGGAAGTCAGTTATTTTTTATGTTCTCATCAAGTTTTGTGCCATTTTCAGGCGTGTTATTTAAACCAACTCCTCCTAGAAATTTAAACAGATTAAAGCCCTTTGTGACATTAAAGGAGAAGTCCACTTCCAGAACAAAAATATACAGATAATGTACTCACCCCCTTGTCATCCAAGATGTTCATGTCTTTCTTTGTTCAGCTGTAAAGAAATTATGTTTTTTGAGGAAAACTTTTCAGGATTTTTCTCCATATAATGGACTGATATGGTGCCCCGAGTTTGAACTTCCAAAATGCAGTTTAAATGCAGCTTCAAACGATCCCAAATGTGGTTGTAAACGATCTCAGCCAAACAAGAAGGGTCTTATGTAGTGAAACGATCGGTTATTTTCACTAAAAGAATACAATTTAAACACTTTTTAACCTCAAATGCTCATCTGGTCTTGCTCTCCCTGAACTCTGTGTATTCTGGCTCAAGACAGTTAGGGTATGTCGAAAAACTCCAATCGTATTTTCTCCCTCAACTTCATTTTAAAATCATCCTACATCGCTGCAGAAGTACCGACCCAGTCTTTGCAAAGTGAACATGCAAAGAAGATCAAACGCCCTCAACAAAAAAGGTAAAACAGCGATATAGGACGATCTTGAAACTGAGGGAGAACATGAGATGGGAGTTTTTCGACATACCCTAACTGACATGAACCGGAACAAAAACTGAGTTTAGCCAGAGCAGGACAAGATGAGCGTTTGACATTAAAAAGTACATAAACTGTATTTTTTTATGAAAATAACCAATCGTTTCACTAGATAAGACCCTTCTTCCTCAGCTGGGATCGTTTACAGCTGCATTTGGGATCGTTTGAAGCCGCATTTAAACTGCATTTTGGAAGTTCAAACTCGTGGCACCATATCAGTCCATTATATGGAGAAAAATTCTGAAATGTTTTCCTCAAAAAACATAATTTCTTTACGGCTGAAGAAAGAGAGACATGAATATCTTGGATGACAAGGGGGTGAGTACATTATCTGTAATTTTTTGTTCTGGAAGTGAACTTCTCCTTTAAATTGTGAAGATCTTTTCGTTGAAGGGTGTGTCCGGCGGCCTGACATACTTTGATGTTTCGCCATGAAAAAGGAAGTTATTACAATCCAGGCATGCAGTGACCAAACTGCACCAAAATTCACGTTTAGTAAGAGTCCTGGCCTGAAGACATGTAAAGGCCAATATTCACTTATAATCATAGCGCCACCTGTTGGTGACAGGATATGTCATGCTCAACTCAAACATACCATGTTCAATCTGCACCAAACTTCATATGTTTGATAAAAGTGCTGGCCTGAAGACATCTACATGCCAATATTCAGTTATAGTCATAGTGCCACCACCTGGTAGCAGGAACTTTGGCTCATATAAATGACTTTGACATATTCCTTTTATATTTACCACTTTAAATGCATATTGCTCACCGTTTTCCTAAAGCCACCAGGTGGTGGTGAGCCCGGGTGCAAGGGCCCTTTCAACGCTGCTTGCAGCTTTCATTTTTGGTGAAAAAGACCAATACATCATTTCATTTTTGAACAAAAACTCTATTATTTCATATGTCAGACTTTAGAGGGTTAAAAATCATGTTTAAAAGACGAAAATGTAATTCATGTATTTTTTTATTCTGTAAACTTTTATACCATTTACAACAAATTTTTTAATGAATGACTTGATTTAATGAAAAGTAATATTTTTTCTTAACATCTTGAATACAAGCATACACATTTAAAAAAAAAATGTTTTGTTTTGTTTTAAATTAATTTTGAATTTTTGAATAATGAATATGATGATGTTTTTAGACGATTCAACAATCAACAATCTGACTTAACTTTCCATGTGATTAAAAGGTTGAAATATTCAGTATTTGCTAGAGTCAAGAGGGTGGACAGCAGTCCTGTCTATGATATCAGTTCCTGTTTATGGTTTTCTTGTCACACGACAGCAAAATGGCTTTCCTGACATTTGATTTGGCACCAAACATTTAAATAATAATAACATTTTGTAATGTGACTCAGTAACTTCTTAGAGTTAATTTGACCCCACTTTGGCCTGGTCACAATTACCTTCAAAGCGAAACCACATTCACTTCAGACCGATTAGCGCGGCAGTAAATGAACAGTAAGTCGCTCTGGATTAGAGCGTCTGCTAAAGAACTGAGTAATTGTGCTGCTTGCCAGTTCTTTGACTGCTGTGTTCATTACTGAAGACTTAGTGTAGAATGTCATGTACTGCCAGTCATTTGTAGTTTGTATACAGTGACTCATAAAGGCCGATTGAGCGGAGCGAAGGCCGTCTGTGCGGCCCAGTGTCCTACATATTAAAGCTGATTTGTGAGTGGAAGACTTTTCCTCCATGTGTGAACAAGTGTTTGTTTATGTGAGCATGTGTGTCTCCAGCACGTGTTTGTTCAGGAGCGAGTCTATCTCTGTTTGTGTAGGCCTGGGCTGTGCTATCACAAGCATTACTCTAACCATGTTTTCGGGTCAGAAAGAAAAAGAGCAAGTCATTTACTTTGGGATTAAGCAGATATCCGGAACAGCTTAGATTTGGGGCCAGAAAACAGTGACACTGAGGTACAGAAAAAACATTGGTGCGAGAAAGAGGAAATGATGAAGTAAAACAGGACCCCAGTCTGAAAGATGTTAAGAAAAATAAAATACAGGAGAAAATGACAGAGATGTTCAATGAAAAAGGAAATGTTAAAGGAACATTTGGAATAACATTATGCTTATGTTTGGGTGAACTGGACCTCCCAAATGGTTGGGAGTTAATAAATGCAGTGAACTCCATTTCTC
This sequence comes from Cirrhinus mrigala, assembly GCA_036247105.1. Classification (NCBI taxonomy): domain Eukaryota; kingdom Metazoa; phylum Chordata; class Actinopteri; order Cypriniformes; family Cyprinidae; genus Cirrhinus; species Cirrhinus mrigala. The sequence goes on from CM070022.1 coordinate 41,022,538, forward strand.
CATTTTGTTTTTAGTTTGTTTTTTAATCTCATTTATAAAATGTGAAAAAATTGAGCCCAGTTATTTTATGACATTTTCTTCATTAAATAAATAATGGTATATTGTTCTTTACTTTTACTTTACTTTAGGTCATTGGGAAGGAAAAAAGTTCAGTGATTTAAATTGTTAAAAGTATGTGCATTTGAACATTTGGAAGTGAAAATTTTAGACATAAATATTAATGTTTTAACTTGTTATGTAAATAATAATCATAATTAATACAAATATCATTAATATCATTTATTTATTTTTTTAGTTAGATATTTTATTTTATTAAATTATTATATAATTATAATATTAAGTTTTTATAATTGTTAAAACATAAATAATAATCATTATTATTTGCATAAAAATAAATATTTTATGAATCGTATTAAAATGTATTGTTGTTTTGTTGTTTATTATTGTTATTATTTAATTTGATTAGGTTCTTAAAACACTAGTGTAAATATAATGTAGCCTGAGACAACAAAAAAGAGGTTTGAGTCCACTGAAAGTCCAGTTGCAAAGTCAAAATAAAATACTTACTAAATAAAATAAAGGTATTAACCTTTATTTGTTTATCTGCATGTCATGTGACTGACTTTAGAGAACCATGAACATGCAAATGTAATATCTTTGGAGGTACTTCAAGTAAATATTTTACGCCTAAAGGGTTTGGCTAACAAAAATGTTTGGGAGCCCCTTCCTAAAGGAGTCACATGGCTTTCTTACCGTACATGTTTAATATTCTATTTAAAGCTGAATTAATTTAAATTCTCTCCCTGTAACAGTATGTGGAGCTGATGAGTCGTCGGCAGGGCGAGTTGGACTCTCTGGTTGCAGTTGGTTACCGCTCCGCTCTGACAGAAGAAAGGCGGCGCTATTGCTTTCTGGTGGACCGTCAGTGTTCAGTCACCAAGATCCTCATCAACTACCACTGCAAGGTAACACTACAGAGAGCTTCAACCAGCTAACTCGTGCTATAAAGGACTAGCAAACACAACAGGTTCACTAGAAAAATGTCTACCTACATGGAAAAAAAAGTACCTGTATGTTCAGCTCATTGCAGTTTCCAGCTGAGATGAACACTAGAAGCAGTAAAACACCAACAAGTTTTATTGCTTATTATTCAAATTTTTATTATGGGGCAGATTAATAAAGACAATTATCATGCAGTTCCTTGCACTCTACTATGGTATAAGCTCAAAATACTGTTACCAGACTGTATGACTTACAAATTAATGCATTTTTATGTTTACAACACATAACCAGCTCTAAATGTGTGGCTTTTCTGACGTAGTAAGCTTGCTTGGTAGCGCACCTGGTATAGCATTGCACTTGCAATATATCACTATCCAAGAGTTCAGAGACTCGTATTGGATGGTTCTGGCATGGTTCTGTCAGCAAATGTGTTTTAGATAGAAGTATTTCAAGTATGAATGTTTGATAAGATAAACATGGTCTGAAATGTTAAAAGCAGCACCTCTGTCATTCTGAAAGTTGGCTGTGTATATAGCGATCAACCGTCTAAAGAAGTGATTTTGTTTGGTAGGTGAGAGAGCTGTTGTCTCAGAAGCTGTCATCATGGCAGCAGTCATGTGCTCAGCCAACCAAACTCCCAGAGCGAGCGCTGAACCTGCTGCGCCACACCGCCCCCCAGAGCTCTGGAGGAGCAGGACTAGCGGAGGTCCTGCGCAACGCTAAACTGGGAATTACTCAACCTGGAGAACAAGTGAGCAGCTCTGGTTTATCACATACATATTTACATTTTCATATTATCACAGAGAAAAAAAAATTCAATTAAATTAAAAAATAATAATGGTGAACATAGTGAACATAATGGTCATAAAATAGGATTCATATTCTTTATGTAAAATATAATTTCCCTTTTTTCATTTTTATTTTTAAATGAAATAATAGGGACATTTCTTAACATCTCAACACATCTAATGAATGGCTATGCTCAAAGTTGAATACAAAAGTTTTTTGTGTCTATTTACACACATTTTTAGACTGTGGAATAAAAGATACTGTTGTTATTTTGAAGTGAAAAGCTAAAAATAGACACAGAAGGACTAGTGGCATGTTGTTACTAGTGTAATTATTTTAAAATGTAGTACTTACTGTAAATCATTGGGTAATTATTCAGTAATTTCATCAGTTAATTATATGTACATTTCAGACATCTTCACTATTCATTAAAATCTATAGTGAAATTATTTAATCTCAATTTATTTCATCTGTGTTGCTATTAAGGCATATCTCTGATTAAAATATTGGCAATTAAATATGCAAATATTGACATGCTTGTATATGAATTTACCTATCAAATGAATCTCTTTTACTGGGATTCTGCCTTGTCTGTCATTGCTAATTGAATTATTTATCTAAATTAACAAAACATAATTTTAAATAGAATTGTTGACTTAGTATTTTTTTATTAATGGCATTAATAATATAATATAATATAATATAATATAATATAATATAATATAATATAATATAATCAGGGGTGCAAATAGTGGTCCGCAGGTCTGTATGCACGACCAAAATAAGAAAATGTGCTGTGTAAATAAGTTCAGAGCGCGCATTTGTACGTATACTTACAACCCGCCAAAATAAAAGCTTGCTAATTTTAGGTTTGAAAATAATGAAAATTAATATAAAAAAGTAAATATTATCATTTTATTTTTAAGTTTACTATAAAATAATTGTTTTTTTATTTAATATTCCCTTTTTATTTAAAAATATAATTGTATTACCACGCTTTATTATTTTGTTTATTTTATTTTTTAAAAAACACTACATAAAGTCCAGTGATATTATTATCACTATTATTAATTTATTTTTTAAGAGTTATATTTAATGTGTCACACTATGTGCAATGTGAGGACCAAACCAAACCTCTTATGAGAACCAGGCTAAAAACTTATGTGCACCCCTTAATATAATATAATATAATATAATATAATATAATATAATATAATATAAAGGTTATATACATTTCAGTTCTTTTATAAGATTTCTTACATGCTTTCAGTGATGTTTTGTTTTGTTTGTTCCAAAATGATTTTTTTTTAATCTTATTTATAAAATGTGAAAAGACTTTGGTTTGTAACAAACCCACTTTTTTATATGATATTTTCCTAATAAAATAAATAATGGTATAATGTATTGTTCTTTAATTTTCAAAACGTCATTCTAAAATTAAAAAACCACACCAAATACATACATTTGTATCATAAACTCAATATAGGTTTCTAAATCCTTCCAAAATTATCTTGAGTAAGTATATATAATAAAATGTGATAAAACAAATAGGAAATTGTTTATTTTTTTCAGTCCACACACAATTCAGTTAAAATGCTTAGCTGGATAAATCCTGTATAGTATTTTGTAGGAAACTTCTTTAATTTTGTTATTAATACAATGTTCGTTTCACATTTTCCATGCTTTGTTTCAATTACCAAATAACCGGATTACCAAATAAGGCCAAACAATCTTGCTGCAGAAGGGGGATGTCTTATAATATCAGTGTTGGTTTCCACTGAATTCCCATGTAGTTAATCAAGAAATAAAACTAATGATGCTTGATCTCTCCTCTCTCAGAGGCTGTCTGTACAGGAAGTCCCACCTCTGTTGAATGGTGACAGCAGCAGCCGTTCTCAGCAGCAGCAGCAGCAGCAGCGCTCATCTCAGTCTGAAAGCCTCTCACAGTCTGTCCCGGCTCTTCAGTCTCACCAGAACCCCTCCAGTAATGGACACGCCCACTCCCAGCCAGCAGTGGGCGTGTCCAGTTTACAGTCTCCTCCCTCCATTAGCCGCACCTCCACCTCCTCCCACAGCTCCCTGCAGGGCCTGACTCCGCCCCTAACGGCCCCCCACAGCCCTCCGCTGCCCCACAGCGCCCCTCTATCCCGCGCGCTCACACCCATCCTGCTGTCCGGCTCTCCCGCTGCTGTCAATATGCTGAAGGGTCCCGATCTCTACTCCACCTCCACACTGCCACTGCCGAGGAGACAGAACAGCGAGACTCGCGAGGGATTCATGGGTGTGTGTGTGCTTATTTTTGCCATTTTTTATTAAATTAAAAAATATATATATTTTGATATATATATTATATATACACACTATGAACTGACATCACCACAATTATTGTTTTTATTTTTGTGTCTTTTCTGTGCTCTTGTTCTTTCCGTCTTTTAATTGTATGCTATCGGTGCGATGGTTCAGGCGCGACTCTACCCCGTGTGTTTCCTCTCTCTGCTCCGTCCCGTGTGGAGGCTCTGTTCCCTCACTCCCCAGACTCCTGTGAGGGAGAGAAGGCAGGAGACCGTGGAGGAGGAGGAGGAGGTGGAGGAGGAGGCTCATGTCTGTTGTCCTTCCTGCCTGGTGACACCCTTTCCCTGCTGATTAGTGAACCCAGAGACGGCTGGCATTACGGCCAGAATGAGCGGACGGGACGGTAACTGACCATCATTCATTCAGTTAGGGTCAATTAAACATCAGCTATGCATCATTTTTGTACTAATTTGTGGTGCATAGCTAAAGAATTATATCCACAATTTGGGGGGACTGTTCTTAGAGCAAGGCTCATATGGTCATTTTGCAATGGTTTGGCATAAATCAAGATTTTCCCTTTTGGTCAAAGCAACTTTAAAGCCTGTTCACACCTTAATTTTCTTCTAATTTAAGTTTTTTAAGGAATAATTATATTTCATTTTATTTTATAAATGTATAATATATATATATATATATATATATATATATATATATAATATAATTTTCTTATTTTTATTTTTTTTGTCATTTTGTTGTATGTTACTGTTGTTTTTATTAGTTTTTTTAAATAATTTTTTCTTAATGATAACAATGCTGCTGAAGATGGAAAGTTAGAAAGTGCAGTAGGTCTGACAGGGAAAAAAGCACCAACCAATGAAGTGTGAGCTTTGAAATCATGTGTCTGAAATACAGTACAATCTGTATTGTCAGCTTATCAGAGTTGCATTAATACATATTATTGACATCAGTGCATTTCATTTCATTTGGTGTGAACAGACTTTTCTTTGTCAGCAGTTCTTTTTTTTTCTCCAGTTTTTCCATTTCAGTCTTGTATGAGCAGGCCTTTTAAAACAAGCTCATGAGAGCTGCTGTTTAGGTTTCTCAGAAATTCAGATTCTCATCTTAATGTTATGCTGATGTTCTGAATTCTCCTTCACAGAAAAGGCTGGTTTCCCTTCTCCTACACACAGCCATTCCCCAACACTCCTGGACAAGATCTCAGGTCTGTAGGAAAAACAAATCCCCATTCGAATGACACAAGATCTTGCTGCTGCTTCTAAAGAGCTTGCATTCCCATAATTGCCTTCTTTTTCTCTGTCTCTCATCATGGCTCCAGTCCTCCTGCTTTGTCTAAGGTGAACAGCACCAGTATGGGTCAACTGGACAGGCTTCCCCCGGTGGGTCAGATGCCGCCGGGCAGTCCTGACTCCGAGGACGAGAGGAGCGTCATATCCCAGCGCATCAGCACCTTCAGACCGCGACCCTACAGTATGATGAACCCCGAGACCAGCAGGATGAGCCCGAGACTGCGTCTGAAAGACAGGGTAAGAGAAACCACCACCTGAGACTTTATTACTATTTGAATAAAATGAAAAATTGCTGAAAATGTCCTGTGGGAACAGATTTGGAGAAATGTGTTGTTCCGTCACTTGCTCATCAATGGATCCTCTGCAGTGAATGGGTGCCGTCAGAATAAGAGTCCAATCAGCTGATAAAAACATCACAATAATCCACAAGTAATCCACACCACTCCAGTCCATCAGTTAATATCTTGAGAAGCCAAAAGAAACAAATCCATCATCAAGATGTTTTTAACTAAAATCCGAGTCCATAATCCACAGTAATGCTTCCTCCAGTGAAAAAGTCCATCTCCTGTTGTCTCTCACATCAAAATCCAGCTGTTTGTTCAGAGCTGTTTTGGACTGTTTTGCTTGTAAACAGTGCATGATCTGTGCAGATTTCTCTCCTGACTCAGACCAGACCACTTTTTCACTGGAGGAAGCGTTGTTATGGATTGTAGACTTCTATTTTAGCAACATTTTGAAGTTAAAAACGTCTTGATGGATTTGTTTCAACTTTTGTCTTCTCAAAATAATTAATCGATGGACTGGAGTGGTGTGGATTACTTGTGGATTTTTGTGATGTTTTTATCAGCTGTTCAGACTCTCATTCTGACGGCACCCATTCACCTCAGAGGATCCATTGGTGAGCAAGTGATGAGATGACACATTTCTACAAATCTGATGAAAAAACAAACTCATCTACATCTTGGATGGCCTGAGGGTAAGAACATCTTCAGCAAATTTCCCTTCTTTGGGTGAATTATTCCTTTAAGGCAATACATTACAGGTGAACAGGGTGAAAAAAATAATCATCATGGTACATTAAGTTCTTTTTTTATTGCTGGTTTTCTAAAATGTTATGTTTATATATGCTCATAACAAACCCTTCAGTAAAAGCCTTCAGAAAAAGATGGGAATAAACTGCAAAGTTTGATGTTTGAGAGTGCTGCTGAAGTGGAGAAAAAGCTCACTCTTTAAAGATATGTACTGGAATACTGTACTGTCACCCAAAAATGATATTTCTGCCATCATTTACGCACCCTCAAGTTGTTTCAAACCTGTACGAGTTTCTTGCTTCTGTTGAACACAAAAGATATTTTGAAGAATCTTAGAAACCAAACAGTTGCTGGTTGCCATTGACATACAATGGAAGTCAGTGGCTGTTGTCAGCTGTTGAACAGCTGTAAGAAATTCATGCAGGTTTGTAACAACTTGAGGGTGATTAATTGATGCCAAAATTTAGATTTTTGGGGTGAACTATATGTTTAAATGAAATAAAGACAAGTTATGGAAGATAAATAGCTCAAAATCTCAAAACTGACCAGTGCATAAAAAAATAGTTTCATAAGATGATTCTTATATAAGATATTTTTTGTATGCGTTCACTTATTCTGCTTTTTGACTAAATCATGCTAGTATTTAGAATATATTGGCGTATATTCTGCTGACACTGGTGTGTTTTCATGTTCTTCAGATGTCGACTGATTTCACCCCCCCGCCTCCATCGCCCACCAGGTAAGGCTAGTATTCAGAATAGCATGTTAGCATTCTCCATGTCTGATGGGTTAGATAATTTAAACTTCACCTCTTCACAGGATCAACCCGTTCGCCCATATTCGACTCAGGAAGACGGTGACCAATGATCGCTCCGCCCCACTAATACAGTAGAGCCTTTGATTGACAGCCAGAGATGCTGATGTAACAGGGCCACTAATGTTTACTGCCTCTGTTTTACTGAATAACCGAACCTTTGAGAGGCGGATTTTACACTTTTGCCCACCATAACCAATATGAGAGAATTAAGTGCAGTTAAATGCATTCAGATCATTTAGGATTTAGCAGATCAAATGTATATTCCCTATATATTACATGATCAGAAAAATGAAATATTTCAAGAGGTGTTTATGTATTTCGGATGAGTGCACATGGAAAAGGATATGGAAGAATCATCCAAATATAAATTCTATGGTTATTTACTGACTCTCAAACCATTCCACATATGTTATAATTTTTTTCTGCTGCCATCATTTTTGGGTGAATTGTTCCGTTGAGTGTTCTTCCCACCCAAAATAAGATTTTTCTTTCTCTGAAAACTTTTCTTTTATTTTTAATATTGAATAAAGATAGTGTGTTCTAGAGCATTCTGGGAGAAGCAGGTGAACTGCCTGTTGGAGTCAAAAGCAGGAAAATGGAGTGTGATTATATATATAGAAAGATTTGGATCTTGAAAGAATGGATCTTGGAAAAGAGTTTGTGAAAGTGTGATGTGAAGAGGCTCTCAGCTCTGGTCTCTTGTCCCCCCTTCCATCTGTCTTATGTATTTTGTTGAACTCCAAACCTCTAGAACTAAAGCTTGTAGTCATGAGTTGCAGCAGATTCTGGGTGAGGGATTTGAAGGCTAAGAGTGAGGCTGTACAGAGGAGATCTGAAGATGTGACAGAAGGCTCTGGAAAGTGTAGATGTGCTGGAGGATGTGCCTGTGGTGAAATGCTGTAGCTACAGATGAGAAATAAGATGAAAAAATGTCTTCCTTACCTTATTTTGTTATTATTTTGGGACAGAAGACTTAGTTAAAGGAGATGTTTATGTGGTTTGAAATTAACCTAAAGAATATGATACATTTACTTTTGAGTTTGTGTTTGAAGTAAATTGTTTCTGAATTGTCTTAAAAGTTGCTTATCGTTGTAAGATTTTACACAACTAATTAATTATGGTGAGACCTTTGTTCTTAAATCTTTGAATTATTTCTCCACTCCAGAGTCAGTTTGTTCTGATGCCTTCATTTATTAACTTTTTCTATTATAAATATATCTTAAAATGAATAATGCAAAAAGGTTCATCTACAACCTATATATGCAAATATACTGTAATACAGTGAGATCCAAAAGTCTGAGATTACAGTAATAAAATAGTCATAATTACAGTAATAAAATGAACATGAATTTGATATTTGATGTGTCTCTGTGTTAAAACCTGATGATCGTGTTCATCATCTGAGCATCTTGAGGTTCAATGGATGCAAGAACCTCTGAGTCACATGATCAAAGACACTTGTTTACTCATGATTAATGATTTCTTTGTATTATATTAATTGAAATCCTAGACTGTTTCCAAGTTGAGATGAAAGGATCTCAGATTGACATGGTCTCAGACTTTAGGATGCCACTGCATGTTAGTCTGTATTAGTTTCTGAGTTCAATTTCTAAACTGACGAAATCACGGTTGATCCCTGCTCATATTGTACTTTTAATAAATATCCCAGAGAACACTGAACATTTAAAGCAGGACTTTGCTGTACATGTCAGTCTGGCTGCTTTGCTGCACTGTCTTAATTATTAAATGCTTATTTGCAGCATGAAGCCACCAGACAGACACAGGACTACTTTCCCTAAATATAAAAGCATTGTGTTTTGATACGCTGTGGATCAGTCATACATTTTGAGCTCTTGAATGTTTTAACGTCATGATAACTGTATAGCCTTTCTTCCTTTTTTTTTTTTTTTTTTTAAATGAACTTCAATAAACAAAGTTAATCTCTGTGGTTTTGGCTTGTCTCTGTCTTTATACACAAACAATTACGCTAAAAAGCTATATTATTATATATTACTAAGCTGTAACGGAATACCAGATATGACTGGTGTTTATTAGTGATATGGCAAATCTATTATGTGAAGACTAAAATAACCTAAAATATCAAGCAAAAAAGAGAGAACAATTAAATAAAGAGCTTTTATTGAGACAGAAATAGAGGTGTGACTATACAGGATTCTGAAAGACTTTTCACAGGTTTTTCAGCCATTCCAGGTTTTTCCCCTGTGGATCAGAGGGATGCGCTGGAACGTCTGGCATGTTTCCATCATCTCGAACTGGGACTGAAGAGAAAAGAGATAAATGCATTTAAATCACTTTAACCAGCTATGTACAGATTCGCATTGAGATTAAATGCACTAAGCTATTGTTTTCCAACACTTGAGAATTATTTAAAAATAAATACACAGTCTACTAAAAGGGACAAAAACACAACACAATTACTAGAACTTTAAGATTAAAATTCAAAATATTAATAAAAACTGTAATATTATCTCAAAGAAAATCTTGATGTTAAGGATTCACACATAAAGAAAATATACCTGGATAATTGTATGGAATAGCTCGGTTCATCATTCCTGTGTACTTTGTTAAAGGGCTCAAAGCTGGCAAAATGCAAGCTGGAAACACAATATTATATAGATATTAGATTGATAAAGTAGGAAGATAAAGATCCATAATGTGATGATGTACAGTAATAATCTCACCCAACAGTCCGATTCCACAGGAAACTGTGATCACAGGCTCTTTATTCCATGCGTTCTTCAAAAACCTGCCAACTACAGAAACAACAAGTTCGATTACAGCCTGCATAACCTGCCCGTCATGCCACAGTATTGGTATGTAACTGTGGTACTTGCTAGTAAAACAGTAGTACATATACAGTAGCGCTATTACGTTTTAGAATACCATGGTACACGTCGAAAATGAAACATGGTATTAGCATGGCATTTTGGCATATTTTGTCAACCGTTCTGTGTCATATCAATATAAATCATGCATTCATGTTTAAAGCAAAGCAAACGACAAGCTAGTGTGAGACCAAGGTCATTCTCGTATTCGCACATTATACACTCATTACTTTTAGTACACACATATATCATAACAGCTCTGATGAACTCCCTGTTGATTCTGTTTTTGTACATACGATTGAGTTGAACTAAAACAAAACAACATCTTTCAAACAGCAAGCACGCAAAAATATACTTACAAGCCGCCATTTTTGCTTCTGTAGTCCTGTCTCAGGCGTCATGGGAATTGTAGTTCGAATGTTGGTGACGCATTCGATGTGGATTGGATGAACGGTCAATGACGTATTTAAAACGCGTCTCGTTGTTTCGAGCGTTGTAGTGTAGATGAAAATGTAGATGTTTAGTTTTGTTTTATTATATGAAATAAGCTAATACTTGCTTTGTTATATGCATCGATTCAGTTATGTATAGACGGAAGTGACGAGGACTACAAAACATAAGTGCAGGATTTATAATAATCTCGTGTATGGCTCTTTACAATATTACTAACTAAAGGTGAGTGCAGAGTTCAAATCATTTTAATCTTGAAAATCATATTAGCATATTTATGTGAGTTGATAAAGAGCATGCTTAGTTTGTGCTTAATCATATGTTGGTATATTAACTATACAAACTAATATTGTTTGCTCTACTGAATGCACTTCCCATCCGATGAACAGCATCATTCTGTCTGTTGATGTTCTTCAGATGATGGAGGATTTCTCAGGTCTTGCTTTGCCTCCGCTGTTCGGGGGACACATTCTGGAAGCTGAGCTGGAGACGGGCGGTGTGGAGCTGGGCCCCAGCGGCAGTGAGCTCCTGGATAATGACGGGGCCCCTTCCGGCCCCGCTCAGGATGGGGAAGATGAGAGGAGAGAGCTGGACAAGAGGAAGTATCAAGCCCTCGGCAAGAGGTGCAAGGAGATTGAACAGGTGAACTGATTTCCACTAAACTGTAGCGTAGAGGAATGCTTTTCTGTCATCATTTACTCACCGTCACTCATGTTCTAAATCTATATGACTTTTTTTCTCGTTAATAAAACACAAAGTTCAGTTTTTGAATTTTAAATGGAAAAAGAGTGGTAAGGATGTTCTACAGAAATTCACCTGTGTTCCATTAAAAAAATAATGTCACACAGTTTTAGCATGGCATGAAGATGAGCAAATGATGATAGACTTTTGTGAAAAAATGAAAGATTCATGACCAAATTTCATATGAATCCATTCTCAGGTAAATGAGAAGATTTTGGGACGTCTTCACCAGGTGCAAAGACTGACACGCCGACTGAGGAAAGAAAGAAGGTGCGTGCATATTACTAAAAGCATAAACTGAATAAGAGTCATAACTGTGACTGCTGCTGATGATTAATGTTTCTATCGATTTAAGGAATAGCTCATCTAAATATTAACATTTGCTCAAATGTCCTCTCCCTCTGCTCATCCAACATGTAGATGAGTTTGTTTCTTCATCAGATTTGTAGGAATGCATCATCTCATCACTTGCTCACCAATGGATCTTCTGCAGTGAATGTGTGCCGTCAGAATGAGAGTCCAAACAGCTGATAAAAACATCACAAGTAATCCACAACACTCCAGTTCATCAGTTAACATCTTGTGAAACCAAAAGATGCGTGTTTGTAAGAAACAAATTCATCATTAAAGACATTTGTAATGTCAAACCATTGTTTCTGGCCAAAACACAAGTCTATCAAAATTTGGTTTGTGTTTAAAAACACTGGTTTGTAAACAGTGCTTGATCTGTGCATATTTCTCTCCTGATTCAAATCAGATGTCTTTTTTTCACTGGAGGAAGCGTTAAAGGAGAAGTTCACTTCCAGAACAACAATTGACAGATAATGTACTCACCCCCTTGTCATCCAAGATGTTCATGTCTTTCTGTCTTCAGTCGTGAAGGAATTGTGTTTTTGAGGAAAACATTTCAGCATTTTTCTCCATATAATGGACTGATATGGTGCCCCGAGTTTGAACTTCCAAAATGCAGTTTAAATGCGGCTTCAAACGATCCCAAATACGTTTTTAAACGATCCCAGCCGAGGAAGAAGGGACTTATCTAGGAAAATGATTGGTTATTTTCATAAAAATATACTTTTTAATGTCAAACTTGCTCTTCCTGACCTCTGTGTTTTGTTCCGGTTCATTACAGTTAGGGTATGTTGAAAAACTCCCATCTCATGTTCTCCCTCAACTTCAAATTCATCCTATATCATTTTAGGTTTTACCTTTTTTGTTAAGGGTGTTTGATCTTCTTTGCATGTTCACTTTGCAAAGACTGGGTCGGTACTTCTGCAGCGATGTAGGATGATTTTGAAATGATTTTTGAAGTTGAGGGAGAAAATACGATTGGTTTTTTTTTCGACATTGAGCCAGAATACACAGAGTTCAGGGAGAGCAAGACAAGATGAGTGTTTGAGATTAAAAAGTATTTAAACTGCATTTTGGAAGATTAAACTTGGGACACCATATCAGTCCATTATATGGAGAAAAATCCTGAAACATAGTTTCTTTACGACTGAAGAAAGAAAGACATGAACATCTTGGATGACAAGGGGGTGAGTACATTATCTGTAAATTGTTGTTCTGGAAGTGGACTTCTCCTTTAATATCGATTATAAACTAAACTACTATTTTAGTCAGAAGCAGTTTGAAGTTAAAAATTTCTTGATGGATTTGTTTCCTACAAACACACAGCTTTTGTCTTCTCAAGATGTTAACTGATGCACTGGAGTGTTGTGGATTACTGTGATGTTTTTATCAGCTGTTTGGACTCTCATTCTGACGGCACCCATTCACTGCAGAGGATCCATTGGTGAGACAGTGATGGAATAATACATTTCTTCATATCTGATGAAGAAACAAACTCATCTACATCTTGGATGGTCTGAGGATGAGGAAATTGTTGGCAAATTTTGAGTTTTGAATGAAATTTTAATTTGTTTTCTTTTTTTGATTAATGTAACAAACGCTTTTGCCACCCATTAAATCTTAAGCCCTATTCGCACAGGATTAGTATTATCTGGGGACCTTGTGTGATTTAGAAATTACCCTTCCACGTCTGAATTTCATGTGAAGCCTGTGATTTTACTCAAAATACTTTCAAAACACTTTGCAGCCTCCATTCTTCATGAAAGATGGATAAAAAGGCACACAGGAAACCTTGAAAAAATTATATACAACCCCGCCAAATGCTGGCAAAATCACAAAGATGCCAATTTGCACGGGACTAATATTATCACAGGATGTATGTCTTTGCTAAAATATGGTATGTCATTTGAGGGGCAGTTTTTACTTTACAAATTACAGACATGGCTGATTTGCACGGGATTAAGATCACAGACAACCGCCGCAATTATTACAAATGACTAGAGGTCACCAGGAAATACTAATCCCGTGCGAATAGGGCTTTAGTTGATTCATTCTTTGGTTAACTTACCAATAAATGACATTTACGTATGCCATTACATTTTAAAAGTTTTATTCAAACATGTACAACTAAAATTCCCAAAATAAAAAATGAAGTGCCAAGAATTAGAATGCATTCAGTAAAAAATGTCCTTGAGTCCAATATAAATTCAGCCCCATGTTTTATTTATTTAAGGTACATGTCAATTTAACAAAAAATCTATCCCAACTAATTCTAAGTATACAGTGAACCTCTCATTTGGTACATTTGATACAGTGAGCTAAACGTGTGTGTGTGTGTGTGTGTGTCAGGTTTCTGATGAAGACTCTGGACTCGTATGGAGATGATTACAGGACGGCACAGCTCACCATCACACTGGAGGTGAAAAACATGCTGATGATCCACAGAAACTCATGCTTCATTAAAACTCAGTTTAACATAAAGCTGTTCAAACCCTATTCTGATCTGAGTTTTAATTTTGATAGTAATGAAACTCTAACATTGTAGTCTGTATCAGTGGCTGATGGCACATTTAACTCTTTATGTGTTCAAACAGGATGAGGGGAAGGCTGGTTTAGATGCGGCTGTTGGTGCTGATGAAGACAGCTCTTCTCCAACGTTTCCACATCAGTCAGCAGGTGGACCAAAGAAAAAGAGACACCGGGTCCCAAAGGACAGAGAGAGAGACACACAGGTATAAGAGACGCAGAGATAGCGGTTTAAAGAATAGAAACCAGCGATAGGTGCAGTAGATCCTACACTGCTGCTCAAATGTTTGGGGTCTGCAAGGCTGCATTTATTTAATCAAAAACGGTAAAATTTGTGAAAATTTATTACAATTTAAAATATCTGAAAAAAAAAAAAAAAAAAACTTACTGACCACAAGTAGTGTATCTGTGACCGATATGACCTATTAATGTATATAATATTTTATTCCACTGAGATTAAACAATTTTAGTAAGGGACTTCCATAGAGAACTGACCTTGTTTATTTTCGTAATGCACATTCATGTCAGCTGAAACATGCACTGCTGAATCACGTAGATTTCCAGTAACTCTTACTATTTAAAACATCACACCTCTCCTGCAAGGAATCATTGGTGCACAAATGCTGCAAAATCCAGAACCTAATTATAATCAGTAGTAATGGTGATGCTTGTCTTTGTGAACACCATTACAATGGCTGTTTTAGAATGTGTTTTGTTTGTTCCCATCAGATGGAGTCAGAGCATCCGGTCATGACGGAGGGTCAGTTCACCGGATTCCCTAGTCCTAGTTCACTGTCTCACTGATCCCAGACCAGAAGACCACGCTGAATCTCAAAGACTCTCATTAACTCCTCTGAACCGCAAGCATGCAACTCTACGCATGCATGAAATCGCTGAACTAACTTTGTGGGTGTGAATATGTTTTTTTTTTTTTTTTTTTTTTGTTCAGAAATTACAACTTTTTTTAAAATAAACCTTTTCAGTGTAACTCCAGCATTTGAGGCCGGTCTTTTGTAATGATTATGTTATTACAGTTTAATGAACAAATGCAGCTGTTGACACACAATTAATTCCACATCAGTCCAAAAAAAAAAGGACACATATGTGACGGCTGGCATTGAGTCTATCTGTGTTTGCCGTATCTGTTGAAGCGGCGGTACAGGAAGCTGATCCTCTTATCCAGGTTGTGCTTGTCCTCTGTCATCATTCGGTCTCCCACCATTCGCTTCTTCCTGATGAGCCGCTGAAGCTCGTTTCCTTTGAAGCCTCTGAGCCACACGGGTCCTCTGATCAAGTCTTTGGGATGAGCTTTGAAATCACCTGCAGTCAAACACAGTCAAAGCCTGTGAGATGATGTGAACACTGAGGATGTGACACCAGTAATGCTAAACGGTGTACAATACAGCCTAGTGCTGAATGATATGTATAGAAAAATGTAGCATTGTTGTAATTTTAATGAAATATTTGTCCATTCATTATGTTTCCTTAAAACCATCCAGGTTGTTTTTGTGACCAATCCTTGTGTCATAATTCCCAGTTAAAAGAGTGTCAAGACATATTTTAATCATCTTAGATTTAATCCTCAGTAGCACGAGACTCATTAGAACTGGAAAGAGCGATTCATTTTAATGAGTCAAAATGAATCAGCTCAAAATATGATTTGTTTGTTTGCAGCACATTCATAAAACTTTGAGTTGCATTTTACATGCAAGTTATTTGAGTAAATATAAAATAATTTTTAAAATACATTTCTGCGATGTATTGTTATTTTGGTGTATGCATATAAATAAAAATGTGTTCATTTAGTAAAACATGATTTCATTATCTTTCAAATTTTACTGTATGTTCACATTTTGTATGTACTTGATTTAAGAGCAAAACTATTCAAATATGCAATGAATATGCAGGCTGTGCGCATTTCGTGTTGAGCCAAGCTAACATGCAATCTGCCAAAAAAATCACTTTGAAGTCGGGTAAAAAAAAAAAAACTAAACAAAAACAACTATTGTAGTTTGTCAAACACTAAAATGTGAAATAGATAAGAACTTAGGAAATTTAAGACAGGAAAATTTTAATTTTGTTATCAAGTTAAGTAATTTTATATAAATCTTCTGGTTTTCATACTACTGATTTTTGGTAAATGCATGAAAATCAATACAACAAAAGTTGAGAATGAACTCACAAAGAGTTATTTAATGAAATGCGGAAAATGAGAGAAAAAAAAAGACATTTTAATGTAGGAATATGCTTTAAAACAAGGCGCTCACCTAAGATCCCAATATTGTCATAGACTCCAAACATGCTTCTCTTCTCCGTCCATCGATCCACCTCTTTCAGTTTGGGAATAGCGTGCATTCGTATTCTAGCACAACTGCCTGAGACATACAGGATACAGATCAAACAACATGTTATTCATATTACACACATTAAAGCACACAGTGAGGGATCAGCAGAGAATCACACACCTGTGCTGAAGTATCTCGTACACAGCAGAGCCGATGACTGACAGAAGGTCACCGCGCTCCTCAACAGTCCTCCAAACACAGACATGCTGCAAGAACGATTGTATTACAGATTAACACTCCAACGATTAGATATTAAATCTACATCAATGATAAATGTGCTCATGAATCACTTTAATCATCATGACCTTCAGTTGCGAGCACACTGATTAGATCCAGCCGAGTGCTCAATTCACTCTTTAAAAACACGCTTTACCTTCAGCGAATCCGCGTTGAGAAGAAAGTACTTTTAAATGACAATTGGATGTTATATACTTTAAAATTTCTGAAATCCCCCAGATAAAGCTAGCGAAATCAGTGTGTTATCCATGTGTACATACTACTGCGGCAGCCATTACACGCTTTTCAGAATAAAAGTCCAATTTATACTCAAGAATACGTTTTATTTTCCAAATTAAAAGTCTTTCGTATATATATATATATATTTCACACACACACACACACACACACACACACACAAATAGCTTGTGCACTCAACGATTTGATTTGCTTGAAATTGCTTTGATGTCCCTTAAATCAGTGTCAATTTTTAAATGTCTAAAGTTCAAATTATTGAATTAAAATGTTAACATTATCTATAATAAAAGTTATTATATGTTATTGGCTATTTCTAAAATCTAAATGCATAAGAATTTTTTTTTTTTTTAATTGAGTAAAAATGTTATTGTCTTTAAATATTTCTATCTGCAAATGTGTCAACTAGCTATGTTAATAAGAAAAAAAAGGTTTATCACAACACCATGTGACCAGTTTCATGTTATTTTGTTCTGAGTTATTTATCTTCTTTTTTAAAAAACATTTTATCTACAATAACAAAAAAAAATTATATCTCTTTATAAGATCACTGAAATTACACCAACATACTGTTTTTTTTTTTTTTTTTTTTTTTACATCAGTTTATTGTTTAGCTGTTATTCAGTATGCATAAATTAATGCATGCACGTTAACTAATTCAAATCTCATTTGTAAGTTTGACGTATTCGCCAAATGCATAAATGTAGATTTAGAATAACCCTTACTTAAACACGTTTTTAAAGCATTTTAGATGTTGAGAATTTAACAATATTGTGCCATTACATAAAGCTCACATTTTGATCATTGTCATGTGATCAGCTGGAAAAGTGTAACAGGATCCATCCATGTGGTTTTTAGTTTCACGGCACTACAGTTAATACAGTTAAGACTCACTGAACCAAAAATAGAAGCCAGAATATTCAGTGAGACACGGCATTTATTCTGTTACTCACCTCTCAAGAACACTCTCACCCAGCCGCATCAGATTGACATTCATACACAGTTTTAACTTATTTGCTCTTTATGATTTCTGGTGGTAATAAGATCTCATAATGACACTCAGATCCCTTTTCCCGGATGAGTTCCAATGAAATCCAACAGTCTCCACACAATGAGGGTTAGAGAAAGTGTAGATGTTTCCACTTGTGTTCACTGACTATTTCCAGAAGCATCTGTTTTAAAGTTCTTCTACAATCCAACTGCTCTCCATCCACCTCTTTTAACCTTCATCCCTCCACTTGCTCCTCCTGATAGGTGGACACAGAGATCGCGCTGTACGGATCCAGAACCATCTGAGCACAGCGAACCACTGTAACCAGCAGAAACAAACACAGCAGGACTAAGAAGAAGAGAGCAAAGCCCAAATCCACATCAACATCCAGTCGAGACACTGGAAGAGGCAGGTCCATGATTATTGAAGGATGGAGCAGAGGAATCAACTCTTTTAGTGAGTCAAAGCTTTAGTGAGTGACAAACACATGATATAAAGCGTTAAACATCCAAGATATGATGTGGATTTGGTCATGCCATTGGTAGACTGCATCCAAATGTGACTTCTTCCCATTAATTCCCAGTTGTTCTCGTCGAAAGCAACCCTAGTCGCCGGTGTTGTGCTTCTGTCGGTGTAAAACAGCTCTGTATCAGATGAGTCTCACATTCCAGCACACAAATGAAGCTCTGTTCCTCACCTGTTTGAGGCTTAATGCCTTTTTAAAACTAAACTGAGCCGCTGAATTGCATGCAATTGATTCTGACCTCAAAATTTCATTTTTATCCAGTGCAAAATGAAGACGTTCAAAAGAAATACCTTGATCTTGTCACTGGTTCACCCTGCAGTCGTCGGTCAGGGATACGCGTTCTCTTATCTCGGGTATTAGCATGTCTTCCTTTGGCCTGAGAGACATACACACCAACACTTGGCACCTGTGTCCCCGATGAATAGTTAAACAGGAGTTTGGTAACAATCAGGCCTTATATGGCTTAAAACGCCCCTTTAGACTGCATCAGAAACACTAGAGGCCACTTCATGTGTTACCAGTGAAGGGAGAGCTGAGAATGATGAAGCACTGACAGATCTCAGGCCGACGGATCAGGACACAGATTGATGGAGTTCAGATGGTGATGGAGCTGGAAACCGAAAGCTTGTTGGTTTAAATCTACAGGGACTGATCCACTAACTACGCTGTTAAAAGTTTCCAAAAGGTTTGAAGAACCATTTTTGGTTCCCCAAAGAACCTTTCAATAAACAATTCTTAACAGAACCATTTTTTCTTAGTGTGAAGAACATAATAGTGGCCTAATGGTTAGAGAGTCGGATTTGTAATGGCAGGGATTATAGGTGGAGGGAGTGAATGACGAGTGTTCTCTTTCAATCTCAATACCACGACTAAGGTGAGACCCTTGAGCAAGGCACTGAACCCCCAACTGCTCCCCAGGCACTGCAGCAAAAATGGCTGCCCACTGGTCCGGGTGTGTGTTCCCAGTGTGTTTGTTCACTACTCACTGCTGTGTGTGTACACTTGGATGGGTTAAATGCAGAGCACAAATTCTGAGTACGAGACACCATACTTGGCTACATGTCACTTTCACTTTCAATAATCTTAAGCAAAAAAAGATTGGAAAAAGAAGGCAAAAGATTCTTTGGATCGGGGTGGCCAAACTCTGTCCTGGAGGGCCGGTGTAACTGCAGATTTTAGCTCCAACTTGCCTCAACACACCTGTTGGGAAGTTTCTAGTATGCCTAGTAAGAACTTGATTACTTGGTTCAGGTGTGTCAAATTGGGAGTTGAAGCTAACCTCTGCAGGACAGCAGACCTCCAGGACCGAGTGTGGGCACCCCTGATCTAAATAATCTTTTTCCACTTTTAAGAATGGAATGGAAAGCTCCACTTCTAGGGCAGTGGTTCCCAACCACGTTCCTGGAGGCCCCCCAACACTGCACATTTTGCATCTCTCCTTTGTCTGACACACCCATTCCAGGTCTTGGAGTCTCTACTAATGAGCTGATGATCTGAATCAGGTGTGTTTGCTTAAGTAGACATGGAAAACATGGAGTGTTGGTGGGCCTCCAGGAATGTGGTTGGGAATCACTGTCCTAGGGAGCTCTGCTCAGCACAGCATCCTCTAGCACAGGTATAGGCAATGTAGGTCCTGGAGTGCCGCTGTCCTGCAGAGTTTAGCTCAAACCCTAATCAAACACACCTGAACAAGCTAATCAAGGTCTTCAGAATTACTAGGGCTACAGGCAGGTGAGGGTTTTTTTCAGGGTTGGAGCTAACTTCCACAGGACATCAGCACTCCAGGACCAACGTTGCCTGTCCCTGCTCTAGCGGACACTATGGGAACTGCTGCCAGCAGGACCAGTGTCTGAAGCATGTGTGAAACAACTCTAATCCCATTGGCCCATGTAGCCCATGACGTCACAAACGAGTGCCCGGAAGTATAAGAGGGCACCTGCCAACCACGTCACCAACTTTTGTTGTCTTCAGGAGCCGTTTGTTTGACATTGTGTGTGAAGGTGTTATGGAGAAATGAAGACAAATGAGCATTTTAGAAAGTGTCTGTCTCTATGTCTCTGTGTCTATGTCCAAGGTTTCTGACACCTGAGGACATGCAATCTATTCATTATATGCAGAGCCGGATAAACGCAAAGGCAAACTAGGCACGTGCCTAGGGCCTGATTGGCGGGATGGGGCCCAGACAGAGGGACAAAAAAAAAAAAATAAAAAAAAATAAAAATAAAAATAAAATAAAATGTATAAATGTCCTATCTACAATTTATTTCAATATTTATTAATTAACTAAAAATAGTGACGATGTTTATCTTAACCATAGACTGTTACATTACGTCACATTAACGCCAGCTCATGACTGTATAGAGGCGCCAGCCAGTTAAGTCCGATGGGACGTCAGCGGTGTTCAGAGGCGGTAAGAGGTCAGAGCGGGACAACAAAGCTAGCAGGCAGGTGTTTTTTGAGTAGGCTAACAAGATGCTTTCGGGTGCGGCAAAACGTAAAAAGAAAAAAAATGAAGAGGAACAAAAGAAGAGACAGCGGGGGGCTTTACAGAAGTTTCTGTCGGGCAGCTGTCCAACAGCTGTGAACCTGCTCGAGTCAGCAGAGCCAGAGGCCGAGCCAGGCCCGGAGACACGGCCCGAAGACGCGGTGGAAGATGCGGCGGGAAATGCGGCGGAAGACGCTGTGGCGCCGTCAACATCAGCGCCGTCACAGAAGGACAAACTGATGGAAGAACAGCAGCCAGCCAGAAGTGAGCCCAATATCGTTTTGCAGCAGGAGCCTCTAGACCCAGAAAGGGTATTAACAAGCTACCCACTGATCCTGCAAAGTGGGACCAAATTGATGACAGGATGCGTGAGTACTTTGCACTAAACCATCCCTGTCAAAATATTGCTGATTTCTCTGCATCACAGAGGAAATATGGAGACATTAACCGAAGATTAACCAAGGAACATTTCTTTAGAAAAAAGCTAAGTCCAGTAAAGCACACCATCCAGAGAAACATCCAGACCAGTGGAGGGAATTGCTGAACAGTCCAGACCAGGAGCTGAGCTGCTGAGTGTTGAATACCAGAAAATGGAAATAATGATGCTTGTCCATGAAAAGAAACATCTTTACTACTACAGCACACTTTCTCTTACTGCAAATTTTATTGGTCTTTGTATATTTGAATACTTATTTAACTATTCAATTTAATCAACACATTTAATTAAGATTTTCTGCAAAATGCAATAGCTTACAACATTTATAAATTGTTATAAATAAATTTTGCAGAAAATCTTAATTAAATGTGTTGATTAAATGTAAACAGAGCAAATAAGATAAACGTATTTGCTCTGTTTACATAGTTTACTGACACTTATTGGTTATTTACTGGTACTACTGCCTTAACAATGACACTCGCAATGGATAAGATGAGGATAATTTAATAGCATTTAATAGAGCCGTGTAATGACGTATAAATAATGAATATCAAAAAATAGTCTGATAGACTGTTTAATATACAACACATCACTTATTTTGGCATACAAACAACCAATTTGTAACCAAAGACTAGGCTATGTAAAATGTGAATTAACTTTTATTAGTAACTTTGGTAAGTTTCAGATTTCAATTCATAAATAACATCGATGGAGGGGGGCCCAAAAAATGCAGCCTGCCTAGTGTAGTCCATTTATTTAATCCGGCTCTGATTATATGTTTGGAGAGCAGCATCTTCTTAGTGAGCTGCATCTTTCAGTATGGGGATTATGATTATGTTGAGAGCGTGGCTAAGCGCGGATACGTGAAGATGCCCCCTGTGGAGGAGACGCTCATGAGCTTTCTCTTCCAGGGTGAGACCACTTTAGACTACCTTGCGCCTCTTCTCACCACTTCTCGCCACTGCTGCTGCCATTGGATGTGCGATGGCAGCAATGGTGACCATGGAGAGGCATTTCCAGGTTTTTCGGCACCTCCGCTGAGGCGGTGGTCGAGACGTTCACAGCCTCAGCCAAAGGCCCAGTCCACTGCCATCCCAAGTCTTCCTCTAAAACCTCTGAGTGGGCGGGTCCATCTTGATCTGCTCTTGATCTAGTTGTGCTACACTATATTTTCATGGAAACCATGATGCATTTATATTTTCGGGGGCAGCCATGGCCTAATGGTTAGGGAGTTGGGCTTGTAATCAAAAGGTTGCGTGTTCGAGTACCAGGTCTGGCAGGGATTGAAGGTGGAGGGAGTGAATAACCAGCACTCTCTCCACCCTCAATACCACGACTGAGGTGAGTCCCTTGAGCAAGGCACTGTTCCCCCAATTGCTCCATGGGCGCTGCAGCGATAGCAATATGGCTGCCCACTGCTCTGTCTGTGTGTGTGCGCAATTGGATGGGTTAAATGCAGAGCACAAATTCCGAGTATGGGTCACCATACTTGGCCACACGTCACGTCCTTTACTCCTTTCCTTTCCTTTCCTTTCTCTTAGGATTTACTGATGAATAGAAAGTTCAAAAGAACAGAATTTATTTAAAACAGAAATCTTTTGTGTGGCGATCCCATGTGTGTTGCCCAACTCCTTTGTATTTAGAAAACAGATGATTCCAAAGTGGTTTAATCACACACACGTTCTCTAACATTGTGTCCCTGCTTTTGTTGTGGCCCATTGGAGCCATAGGTCATAACTAAATGGGGGCTTGTCCAGGATTTGAACCTCAGAAAGTAGTGGTTCCAGCTAAATTTTGAAGGCATTTCAGGCATTTTTGGAAGTTGTGCATGACCATTCTGGTCATTCAGGTGTATGTCTATCTTTGGTCTCAATTTATGTCTTTCTTTGGTGTTCCCAAAATTATCCGGGTACTAATTTTAATTTTAATTATCCAAAATGATCAGGGTACTAATTTTACCTCCCATCTTTTTCAGCAGGTTTTAAAACAGCTTGTTAAACAACTTGCTACTGCATACTGTGCCCAAAGTCAAGGTGTACTAGAGAGGTTCCTTCAGAGTATGTACAGCTGAATCGAGATTGGGAGTAGGGATTACCCTGGCTGATGCTGGTAAAGTGAGAGGTAGTACAGGAGAGCATTTTCTTTGGTCCCCGTGATCTTGTTTTTGGTCATAATGTTCATGGACTTTTGGCTGCGCTCCAGAACTCTGAATGTTTAAATGTCAGATTCTCAAAGAAATGTTGAGTCTTATATTTATGGTCATCCCTAGATAAAATGTACATGTAAAATCCAGTTGTATTTTGCTCATGTTATCATGCATTATAGAATAGCTAAACGAAAGGTGCACTGGATATACTGTATTAACAGACTTTTCAAAAAGTGTCCACATATCAAATAAAGGTCCCAACAAAGATTTTTTTTGACAATATCAATTTAATACAAAAAACTCAAACAGTTCTCTTTTAATATTTCATATACATACATATATATTTATTTATTTTTCTATATGTTGTACACAAACTGCAGTTCAAAACTTTGTGAAAATATAGCAGAAAAGAAAAAAAACAAAAAAAAACACCAGAGCACTGACCCTTTCATATCCGAGAAAAAGTGACACGAGTACTCGATTTAATGCACATGAGTACTGAGAAAAGATGCAGACACACCCACATTCAAAAGCAATCATCAAGCATTTAATTAAAAAGCTTTTGATCTAAGGAAAATGAACAATAAATCAAACCCACCAATAGAAGCTCTGGAATATTCTCTGTACAAGACTAATTCAGAATAACGATTTCCAAATGAACACATGAAGAGATGAAGCCCAACAGCAAACACGGACAGCCCAGATAGAGCATTATAGGTTTCTTCTTCTTTTCTTTATTAAAAGAAGCCATTACGATAACAATAATTAGGATAGCAACAAAAATGGCTTTGAAGGACAGATCCTGCTCATTATTGCTTGATTTCAATCTTTTTCATTGCGTTCACAAAAACATGCCTGAGTGTGAAACCTCATCACATCACCAGCACGGAAGGAGGAGGAGATGTATCCGTCTAGCTAAACTTTACAGACAAAGCAGCAGAATCGATAAGAGAAAAACATCTGTGAGGAGTTTTACTGCAATCAGCGTCTGCGTTACTGCACCAACATGAACCGAAGCGAGATAATCCGACATCTGAATTTGAACTGAGGTAGCAAACAGGACGCAGAATAGATTAAGGAATCGAGGTTACACTTTATTTTAACCTGTCCTTATTACAGTGTAATTATATTTAGGTACTGATCAACATTAATAACTACATGTACTTGATATATAAGGTTAACGTTAGGGTTTAGGGTTAGCTGCATGTAATTATGTGTAATTTACCAATATTACTACAGTGATGTGTAACAAGGACACTAAAATAAAGTGTTAGCAACATTTAAAATGGATGAAATTTAAAGTAAAATTTTTAAAAACAATCATTTAAAATGCAAAATTCCAATTCAGTAGATTTGGAATTCATCTTCCTGTCTTTCAAATTCAACATCCTGTTTTGCCAATTCAATTCAAATTCCAAGTTATGAATGGAAACGGAGGCGTTTCTTCAATTTTAAAACAAGAAAAAAGAAAACACGCTGCAGCCTCTGCTTTACAGACAATAAACCCGATCAACACATTCACGTGACGAGTGACTTTCAGAGCGACTTTCTGAGGCCAAACTCTAGATCACAACTGCCGAATTCATTTCTCACACATTTTATCATTGGGGTCAAACTGTTACACGCCATTAGAGAAGAGGCAGTGCAATCGGAACACAATCACAGTCAGAGACAGACAGACCAGACTGCCTTTGTGTATGTGTGTGTGTGTGTGTGTGTGTGTGTGTGTGTCTCTACAAACCCATCGCCATCTCATTAATCAAAGCATGTGCGTGTACGACAGACAGTGTGAGACCGCTTGTGCTCGAAGTGTGCAATTGTGCGTGATTTTAAAGTGAACACATTTCAACAACACCTGTCTGTCTGTCTGTGTGCTACTCTGTATCCTCACATTATGGCTTATAACTTCCATTCCCACAAAGTATCAGTCTCACTCTTTTTTTTTTTAGATCCCTCTGTGCCTCAGTTCTGCCGTCGTTTTGGTTAAAAGAGTAAGAAATGGTGCATGAGAGAGCAACAGGGAGTGAAGGAAGTGACAGAGGAAGCAGGATCACTCAGGGAAAGGAGGAAACATGGGCATCTCGGCAAAATCATCGTTGCTGAAGCTGCCAGTTTGATCCAACATGGAGATCACATCCTGAGAAGAGACAGATGCACGTTAAAAGAGTAAACCATGCTAAATGACAATTATTCAGTTAGTGTTTGTTCCACAAAAGAAAGAAAGTGACAGATCTTATAACGGAATTAGTTCACCCAAAAATAAAAATTGGACATGCACACACTGCCGCTCAAAAGTTTGGGATCAGTAAGACTTGCAATATTTTTTAAAGGAGTCTTTTATGCTCATCAAGGCTGCATTTATTTGATAAAAAATACAGAAAAAACCAATAATATTGCAAAATGTTATTACAATATAAAAGAATTTTAATATATTTTAAAATATAATTTATTCCTGTGATGCAAAGCTGAATTTTCATCAGCTGTTACTCCAGTCTTAAATGTCACATGATCCTTCAGAAATCATTCTAATATACTGATTTATTATCAGTGCTGGAAACAGTTGTTGCTTAATATTTTTAGGAACCTGTGATCATTTTTTTCAGTATTCTTTGACGAATAAAAAGTTAAAAAGAACAGCATTTATTTAAAATAGAAAGGTTTTCTAACAATTTACACTACTGTTCAAAAGTTTGGGGTCAGTACATTTTTTTTTTTTAATTAATATTTTTATTGACCAAGGAGGTGTTCAAATAATAAAAAGTGATAGCATAGATTTACATTATTAGAAAAGATTTTTATTTTGAATAAATGCTGTTCTTTTTAACTTGTTATTCATCAAAGAATCCTGATAAAAAGAATCACAGGTTCCAAAAAATATTAAGCAGCACAACGGTTTCCAACACTGATAATAAATCAGTATATTAGAATGGATCATGAGACATTTAATACTGGAGTAACAGCAAATTAAAATTCAGCTTTGCATCACAGGAAAAATTATATTTTAAAGTATATTAAAATAAAAACCATTATTTTATATTGTAATAACATTTTGCAGTATTATTGTTTTTTTTTCTGTATTTTTGATCAAATAAATGCAGCCTTGATGAGCAGAAGTGTCTTCTTTAAAAAACATTACTAGTCTTACTGATCCCAAACTTTTGAGCAGCAGTGTATATAGGGGTCCTATTATGCTCTTTTACAAAGTCTTGATTTTGTTTTGGGGGTGTACTAGAACAGGCTAATCCCCCACCTCGTCCCTACACCCCCATTGGTGAGACAGTGATGCAATGACACATTTCTACAAATCTGATGAAGAAACAAACTCATCTACATCTTGGATGGTCTGAGGGTGAGTACTTATTTTTGTTTTTGGGTGAACTATTCCTTTAAGAGTCAAACATGATCGGTTGTGTTGGCTCCACTTACTGGAAACATCTCTGGCTGGTTTTGAGGCTGTTGGTGTGTGTCTGCAGTGCTTTGCGTGTGTGGCTGATTTTGCCACTGTTGCCACCCTGACACTCCATCTGCAGGCCTGGAGCTGAACTGCTGAACTCCTATCTGATTCATGTCGCCTGAACGAAAGAGCAAAAGCAAAACTGAGAGCTGAAACAGGAAAAACTGTTTATTAATTTAAAAATTCTGCAAGATATTTACCAAATCCGTTAGTTGAAGGGTTGTTGTGACTGTTAATTTGCTGGTAATTTGATGTGTTTGCCATTGAAGCAGAAGCTCCACCCATCTGGCCAAAGGAAGAGGAAGTGGAGGATGCAGGGGCGGAGCTGAAACCTCCCATGTTAAACTGAGGTGACTGACTCTTCCCAACTTGACCTGCCATCTGCTGGACAAAGAGAGTATTTACAACAAAAATCACTATATTAATAACACACTCCCTACACACTTCAAATGCCTACCTGTGTGTTGAAGGGGGTTTGTGCGGCAGACCAGACTCCAGTAGGCGCTGTGGGCCCCGTCTGGGGCTGAATAGGGCTGTTGTTGCTGCCGGTGACTCCAGACGGTGTGCTCTGACGGGACATTTGCGCCAACATTTGACCCGCTGAATGAGGAACCATCTGCTGGGCCATTCCAGCTGACCTGAGACCAGACAACAGCGAGTGAGATGCTGGGAATGCAAATCAACACATATATGACAGACCACAGGATAAACGTGAGGTGTGTGTGGCACCTGAAGGGCTCAGCGGGACGTGCAGTGCTGGGGAAAGACGCTGCTGGTGTGTAAACCTGCTGTCCACTGGAAGACACGGCTTTAGAGTCTGAAAGAGACAGACAACTGTCAATCACTGTCACTATGAATTAGGCCTGGGTCATAGATCGCTATTGAAAAAAATATCAACGATATCAATAATAAACTTTTGAGTAATTTTTCACATTTGTGACCTGGCAACGCAAAATGTTTAAATAAGCTTTTCATTGATGTATGCTTTGTTATGATAGGACAATATTTGGCCGAGATACAACAATTTGAGAAAAATCGCCTTTAAAGTTTTCCAAATTAAGTTCTAAGCAATGCATATGACTAATCAAAAATTAAGTTTATATTAAGATATATTTATGATAAAATTAAGATATATTTATGGTAGGGAATTTACAAAAAATCTTAATGGAACATGATCTTTACTTAAATCGATAATTTTGATCCATACAATGTATTTTTGTCTATCGCTACAAATATGTACAGCAAAATTCTCAATAATGTGCATTATTTGACAAAAAAAAAATGCTGTAAATTACTATATTTATGATTTTAATTTGATCACATATTAAAAGATTGATCAAATTTGTAAAGTTTTATTTTATTAGACAACATTTTCATAAATTTGTATTAAACAGATTTTTATTATTTGTATTACCAGAATTTACAAAATAAAATAAAATAAAATAAAACTGATTTCAATATCACATAATATGGAAAAAATACTGTGATAATATTTTTGGCCATCCCTTCAGCTGCGTGTGTGTGTGTGTGTGTGTGTGTGTGTGTGTGTGTGTGTGTGTGTTTACAGGGAGTCTTACTGTGATCAGCACTGACTACACCCACAGTCTGTACTGGAACCTGAGAAAAACACAGATGGAGAGAATCAGACATTACGTTGTTGTTACTCACTTCACTATGTCAACAGGATGGCAAATCTCAATAGAGCTTGTTTACTTTCAGACATCAAGTGAGTTCTGTTATGAAAGTTAGACAATTAACATTATAAAAAGTTTTGTAACCAGTTAACCCCTCCTAGGCTGTTCACTGACCGATTTTATTTGTTGAGCCATGTTATTTTTTTGTATTCATTTATTTTTTTTACCCACACCAGATGGCAACTTTCTGTCTCAGATACATAAATTCTCTTAAATTTTCTTTTTTTTCCCTTTTCTTTTTTTTTTTTTCTTCAGATTTTTACTGTCAAGAAATTTTAAAAGTTTGAATAGTTGCTTGTACAAATGATGGTGAAATTTATATATATATACTAGACCTAAATCTAAATGACCAAAACGTCCAAAATAAGTGCATAATGCTATCTACTTCAGGGTGGCCATAATGTTTCATAAACAAAAACAAACAAAAAAAAGTTACTCTAAAATGACTCACAACAGCCAATTATTTGGCAGTGTAAGGAGGTAAATAAGATCAAAACAACCAAAATCCCCAAGAGTACATAATTTTATTGTTACCACTTTAGAGTTGCTCTCATAATAACATTTCATTAAACGACAACATAATTTACATAATTTAGGTGTGATAATTTTACAAAAAGCTTAAACGGATAGTTCACTCAATTCTGTCATAATTTGCTCACCCACATGACATCACAAACTTGTATACATTTCTTTTTTTTTGTTGTTGCTGAACATAAAAGAAAATATTTTGAATGATTTGGGCAACCAAATAGTTGATGGTAACCACTGACCTCCACTGTACTTTTTCCATACTATGGAAATCAATGGCTACCGTCAAATGTTTGGTTACCCACATTCTTCAGAATACCTTCTTTTGTGCTCAACAGAAGAAAAAAACACATACAGGTTTTGAACAATATGAGGGTAAGTAAATGCATTTTCGCATAAACTACCCCTTTGCAATGATTAATTCATTGTTAAAAGTTTATTCAATTCACCAGTTGTAACTGTTCTTTTATTTAGATATATTTTTTTAATTTGCAAAACAATGCTGTGAATTGAAGCAACAGACATTCTGACATTATGAAGCCATGTCTGGTGTAGAGAGGAAGTGTGTGAGTTTACCTGAGGAAGATTGACCTGATTGGTTTCATACGGTGCGTCCCGTCCCATCCCTCCGTCTAACTCGGCCTGCTGCTGCTGCAACTGCCTGCAGAAGAGAAAACAACACTGATGTGAGCGCAGTCCTACCATCATGACCATCAGGCCCACCACCGACACACCCGTCACCGGCCAACCTACAGCATTCTCAGCTTACCACGGACAGCACAGCTACCTACAGGAAGAGAGCATGCTTGTTAATCCACCACCGACAGCAGCAGACAGGACGGAAAGAGGTTCACCCGAGAGACAGCGAGAAGAGGTGGAATAACGACCCAGTGTGTCATTGGTCTGCTCTCACCTGGCTGTGACCTGCCCTGGACTGGGGGTGGAGGGGCAGTTAGGACTGCTCTGCCCCAGCGAAGGGGGCAGTGAAACCCCCGGGGAAGAGAGGGGGGACAGGGAATCCTGATTCGGCCCTCTACTGTCACGCAAACCGGAGGGATTGGTGGAGAGAAAGCGGTCAGATTAAACTGAGAGCGGAGCTGAATTAACACGCTCACTCTCAGACACACACAGCTCTAATTCAAACATATCTGGCTCTTAAGTGACCCCCAAAATAAAAAAAGAAACACACATCAAATTATGTTTTGCATAACAAATTTTTCAGAGCCTTTGCATTGTGACAATTTTGCATGTTCAGGACAAAAAAGTCTCATCATCTTGTTTAAGCTTGTTTATAATTCTTAGTGGTGATTCACATTACTCTAATGCAATTACTTTTTAATTACATTCGCATAAATCAATAATAGACCCTATAAAATAGACTACCAAAAGTCTATGAACACTAACCTTTTTGTTTTTGAGAGAAATTAATACTTTTATTAATCAAGGATGCTTTAAATTGATCAAATGTTACAGTAAAGACATTTGTTACAAAATTTCTATTTCAAATAAATGTAAATAAATGCTGTTCTTTTGAACTTTCTATTCATCTGTGAATCCTGAATAATAAAATGTATCACCATATCCACAAAAATACTGGGCAGCACAACTGTTTTCAACATCGATAATCAGAAATGTTTCTTGAGCATCAAATCAGCATATCAGAATGACACTGAAGACTGAAGTAATGATGCTGAAAATTCAGCTTTGATCAAAGAAATCAATTACATTTTAATACAGATTTACATAGAAAATAGCTGTTTTAAATTGTAATAATATTTCACAATATTGCTGTTTTACTAGGGATGCTCATTTTAACCAGAGAACCGTTAACCGACAGAAAGAATTTTGACCGATTAATACAATCAGTCAAATGGTTTAAAAGGTCATTTATTTAATTTTTTTTTTTCAGTAATTTATTAAAATATTTTTAAAACGTTTACCGGATGGTTAAAATAAAATAAATTAGCATTTTTGAGAGAAAGAAAAAAAAAAGATAAATCGTGTAGACCTTTAACGTTACGTTGCATTCAGAAATAGACCTGATGCCGACGCGAAATGTTTACAAACACTATACACATAGGCTAGGCTATTTTATTTTTAAAAAATCCTTTCAATATAACAGTATTCAGAAAAGAACAAGAATGAAAAATATAAGAAGCCAGGTCATATAAATGACAAGCCAAAAAGAACTTATTTAGGCTAAAGCGAAATGCTGGGTCTCTCATACGACATAAATCCAAATGTTTCCGGATTCAAGATGTATATTTGAATGCCACAATATTATTTACGATGTAAACCTGGTTTTGTACTTTACTCGCATTCCAGTATCCACATAAAACAAATAGTTTGGCATAATATCACGGCAATACATTGATAAGGATTAAGCAGTGTGATTTTTCCATGTTGGGCTGACTGTATTTTATTATGATAATGAAAAAAGGCTGCATTGTCAAGTTAGCAATGCTTAACTGTGTGTGCGAATGCGGCGCCAGCGCAATCACTTGATTTTTTTTTTTTCTTCTAACAGTGGAAACGACTCCTTCTAGCCATACAGATAATCGAAACTCTAACCAAATCTTTGTACTTTTCTAAAAATAAAGAAAAGTAGGATGCCGTCTTCCTTTCGTGCAGCACAAAAATGAACCAAAACTCTGCATACCATACTTGCTGCACAGTTTTTTTTCTTTCGTTTTGTTAATTAAGTAAAAATATGTATCATATAGGCCTATTCATTTATTATATATTGGCCTAGCCTAGCTTTATGTTTTTTATCGTTCGTATGCAGAAGCGCTGCAGGTGCGTGATGGGATGTGTCCATGTAAATCCTCATGTTCTGTTGTTTACTGCTTTTTGCGCATGTAAAATTAATTCCTGGAAAACAAATGTTGGTATTTTTCATGGGTCACAGACACTTATCCTTTCTAAAATAATTAAATTCTAATTTAAAATAATTTTGTCGGTTAACGGTTAGGTCGGTTAGGAAAAATAAAATAATAACAAATAACAAAAAATCATAGCAAACACGTTTTGCTGTTTAGTCAGTATGTGATCTTGTGTTTAGATGATGCATTTCAATACTAACTTGACATTGGCGTTGGTGCAGATGATGTATTCGATCTCCTCAGAGAACGGGTTCTGGAAGGTGAACGAGCTGGTTCTCATCCAGAGCCACTCGCGGGATTTAGAGCGGAACCGGAACATCACAGAAAGCACCTGACCTCGCAGTTTCACCACCTGCATCAGGGGTCAAAGGTCATTAATACATCACACTGGATTGAGGACCAGTGCAAAGCTACAGTGTGTTTTAAAGAAAATGAGTTCAGATCTACATTCTGATCAAATGAACTATACATGCAGCCATGATCATATAGCCTATTATATAACTTTGGTAACGATCTTGAATATTTAAACTTGATGTGTTATGTAAAAGCGTGCACACACACACACACACACACACACACACACACGCCCACCTGCTGAAGGCTGTCTCGCAGTAAGCCCTGGTCTTCTGGATGTGCAAACTCCAGAACGTTCTTCCCCAGTAACTCCTGTGTCACACAAGAATGGAAAAGATGGAAGACAATGCAAGACTAGTCATGCACCCAAATGAATATTTTGCCAAAAGACAAAACCAAGTAAAGTAAGTAAAGTTCTCATTTAGCTGAAAAAAATGAAACTGACAATATTTTTTTTTAAAAATGATCAATTCATTAAACATTTTTTTAATAATAAACGGACTGTTGTAAAACATTTAAATTGCATGTTTAATGAAACAGTTATGTTTCTACTCCAAATCAAGAAATACAAACATTTAAACAGTTACAGATTTATTCAAACATGCATTAACTAATGAAGACAACAGGTTAAGTAACCAGAAAAATGAATATGTACCAGTGCATATATTTAATGAAACTGCTCTCTAGTTATTTTTTTTTCTAGCTAACTTCTTTCCTGAGGTAAATGTAATTGTTCAGCTGTTTAAATTGTTTGTTTTTTTTTTGGCAGCTGAAACACTGATTGATCGATTACATAAGACTTGATTCATTTCAGTAAACTGTTCTGTTACTTTCAACGCATTCTGATGTACATTCATGCTTATTTAGTGCTTTAACTAGTAGTAAAGAGGAAGAGATGATTGGTTCATGTGCCGCTTGAACTGAGGCTACAGCGATCTCACATTAAATAGCGGCAAAATCACATGTACTTGTATTTTGTGACCAAACTGACAGACGTCGAACAATCAGATTTTGTTTTATATCAAAAGCAACAAAGCCTATTGTGATTACTGCATGGTAGGTGTGCTACAAATAAAGATTTGAGTCACACAACAACTGAAGATAACTCTACCAAATGAAGATCGATTAAAATCGAGAAATCAATTCAGCACTACCATCCACATGTTGACGTGTTTACTTGTAGTTTATCCGCATTGTGCCATGAAATAGACACTGACATGGTCAAAATGTGCCATCAAACAAATGCTAGTTAAATGTTACAATTTAGGTCAATTATCCACCTTTTTCTTCAACGTGGAAGTAAGCCTATGGGTGAGGCTTCCGGTTCATTATCCGCTATAGGGAAATAACGAGAAGAATAACAGCGTGCAGTAAATGGTAAAACTGTTTGCTCTACAAACCAGTGTGCCCATAATTAAGATAATACATTAAAATAACATGATAAGACACACCAATCTGCAATATCAAGCAGCAGAACGAGCAGTTTTGTGCAGCTAAAAACAGCTGGACCTGGATGAGACCGGAAGCCACAACCATAAAATGTACAAACGGCCGCATCTCCAGAATCTCTACTGGATCTCCAGAACTATTTTGGCCAAAACCAAAATGCTGGTGCATCACTATTCAAGACAGTGGAGCTCATCAGCTTTACTCAACAAATGCAGAGCCATCATAACATTCTGCCCTTCAGAAATGACCCTCAAGCATTTGATGCCTACCTGAGGTTGGTAGCCGATCGTCGCCAGACAGCGGTGATCCACAAAGGTGTAGAGACCCTGACAGTTATGGCGGGAAATAAATTCCACTGGAACACTGATGTTACTTATGTTTGTGTCGCTCGGGCAACATGTGACCTGCATGACAAACAGAGGTCAGAAAGAATCTTAAAAAAACAGTTCACCCAAAAATTACAATTCTGTTATTAGCTACTCACTCTAAACATGCTGTGCCATACCTGTATGACTTTTGCTCATGTTTGAAACTCAAATTACGATATTTCATGAAGCTTGAGAGATTTCTTTTATAGATTCCTTTTATAAATCTACAAAACCAAAACGTTTATGATTCAAAAAGTTCATAAAAACAAAGTATAGTGATCCATATGGATTGAGAGGTTTAATCCAGGCTTTCCAAGGAGATACAATCACGTTATATGATGAGTAGATTTCATTTATACACACGAGAACAAATATTGTGTGAAAAACAAGCTCATCTGAGCTTCCGTTTACCATATTTGTTGAGCTTTACGAATGTGCATTGATTACGGTTTATATGTCATTTCTATGTAAATGTCAATTATATGTAAATTCAATCCGTTTTGAACTGTCAAAATTCTGGTGGAATGGACTTTCAATGGAGAGACAGAAAACTCTTGGGTTTCATTAAAAACATCTTCATTTTTGTTTTAGAGATGAACAAAAGTCAAACAGGTTTGGAATGACAAACTTTAACAATGAATGTTTTAAAACTTGATCAGTTTACTGAACCTTTAGAAAAACATTTTTATGTGTTATGTGTCTTTTGCTGAGTATCATATTTGATCTGTAAGGCTTTTATGGCTTGTATAGTATGATACATCCAAAATATGGATAAAAAACAGCTCATTTTTATTCAGAGGCCCAAACTAATTGCCATTAATATGCCTTAGTAAGATGATATTTTAATGTTAATTTGATGATCAAACTTGCAATGCAACACTGATAAATAATCATGATCATATGCAACAATGTCATTACACCTTTAGGGTGTTGGTCATAAATGAGATATTTCACAAATCCAAAAGTTAATCCAAAAGTAAACATTATATCATCATTTTTTCACCCTAATATCATTCCAAACCTTTACTTCTTCTCTTGTGTACACAGAACACAAAGGAAGATGTTTAGTAGAATGCCAATGTTGCTCTTTTACAAACGATTAAAGTGAATAAATATAAAGAGCAGCATGAACTTGCCCTTTTTAGAAAGATATGAGATCACATATGAGTAAATGATGACAGAATTGCGCAAACTATTCCTTAGATTATGACACAAAACTAATTAATTGGAAATTGAAATAAAACAGAAGGAGAAGAGTACCTGTAGCCTTCCAATGGCGACTAGACAGAAACGATTTCCCTGATTATTATCGGCCTCCTCTTCAGAAAGAGTCACTCCTGAGAGAGAGGATAGAGGGACAATACGAGTCTCAGTTTTGTTTTGACTAGGCAGTGGTGATTTTAGCTCAGCTCTCTGTGAACAATAGGCCATTTCCTGTGTATTGTGTTGTGTATGGTGTTACCTGCAGGAGGCCAGGATTTGATGAAGCCTGTGCAGTGCACGACCACATACTGCGGTTCGCCCTCCTTTGGAGGACCCAGTCCATTCCTGCAGAAGAAGAGATAGTCTTCATCTACATCATTTTGCAGACTTGAGGTCTATATATACAGACAGAGAGCTGCCTTACCTGTTTCTGGTTCTCAGGAAGTTGAGTCTGTTCATGGACACCGGCTCTACAGGACAAACTCCACATCTGAACACAGAGAGCCACACTTTACAATATAAGACTGTTTCTACTGTGCATATAATTAAAGACCTTCAATACCTTTTTGTGAAAAGTTTATTTCATAAATATCATTTAAGATTTGACATCAAAAAGAGATATTAAAGCTCAGCTGAAGCCGGACATCTCTTTAATTATACTAAAAGGTCTGTTACTTGTTTTGTTCTTCCAGCTCCTCACCTCATCCTGCAGATGAAGGAGCGGCGTGCGCCCATACTCATCCTCACAGATGCCTGCCCACCCTCTTTCTTCACTGTGCCTGTTTTCATGTCCAACATCCGACCTACAGTCAGACGATTAACATGAGTTAAACAGTAAAAGACTGACAACACACAGGATGGCAGCTGTCGAGCAGTTCCTCACCGCTGTTGTTGTTCTCACTGGTGGAGAGCTGTTCTCGGAGTTTCTCTGCGTCGTCTGGATGAAGCTGGTCGTACAGTGATGATCCGAGCCAATCCGACTGAGCCTGGTTCAGAACCGGTGTGACAGAATCCGACACATAAACCACACGGCCGGTCTCACATGACACTACAAACAGAAAACCATCAGCCGCCTCCAAAATCAGGTGCTTCAGCTCCTACAGCGAAAGAGAAAGAGAGAGAGACAGACATATTTTGAGATCTGAAACCGTTAACAGAACTGAAAATCATGAAAATCATTCAGTTCTGGTATTAAAAAAAAAAATGGTACTGGGGTCACACACACACACATATATTCTTAAGATAGAAATTTCTTAGGTTACAATCCCAGATATTCAAATCTTGAAGAAGACCTCAAATATTTTCTTAAGAACACCTCAAAGGTGCCAAAGGTAATTATCATAATAACTGTGCACACTATTTCAGTTCACCAGGGTTATTATCATTAACTAAAATTTAAACTAAAACCATTAAAGAAAAAAAAAGAATTATATTCAAATAAATGTTACTAAATAAAATAAAATTATTTTATTTCATGTTGCCAAAACAACATCTTCCATTTTCGTTTAGTCAAAGCACTAAAATAACTAAATAATAAACTAAAACAAATAATAATTAATAAATTCTATATATACCATGAAAAAACTAATTTTTTCAAAATTCTTTTTAAGAATCTGAATTAAGATAACCTTTTATTGTCCTGAAGGAAATTTGTTTTGGACACATACAATTTGATATCTGCTGTTTCATCCAAGTAACATACTACATACATACGATGCAACGACTCATCACTGCCCCACTAAATTGCACCCTACCCAGTGTGCAACACACCTTTAATCATCATAATCATATATAAATTACACACACCAGATGGGGAGAGAAGAAAAATAAATAAATAAATTATATATATATATATATATATATATATATATATATATATATATATATAAACTTGTTGCCCTCTGGCTGACTTATCATTTAATGCTTTAACAGACAGTTGGACAAAAGACTTCTTAAAACAGTTAAGCCTACACTGAGGAACTCTGAGATGTCTTTCCGAGGGAACAAGTTGGTACTCTGAGTGAAGGACATAAGTGGGATCTGAAATAATTTTTTGAGCCCGTTTAATAATTCCTCTTAAGTTTTGTCTTAAAAACAATCTTAAGAAAAAAAAAAGATAACATTCTTACAAAGTGCTTTTGGGAATACAAAATATCTTTATCTATTATTCTTATTTTCTTGCTTATGAAGCAAGAAAAGTAAAAATTAAAAATAAAAAGTAAAAATTCTGTCATCATTTACTCACTCTTAGGTTGTTTCAAACCTGTATTAGTTTCTTTTTTCTGTTGAACATAAAATTAAAAAGAGGAAAGAAACTCATACAGGTTTGGAAAAACTTGAGGGTTGGTAAATAATGATAATTTTCATTTTTAGGTGAACTATCCCTTTAAGTAAGAAAATAAGAACATAAAGCTGGGCGATATGAACAACAACAACAAAAAGTATATATATATCATAACATTTTTCATATCAGTCGATATCGATAATCATCACAATAATTTTCAAATCTTTATTTCTTTCAAGCTTAAAGGCAGATCTTTGCTCCTAAGTGAAAGCTGGAGAAACCAGACTATTAATGTTTTTTTAAACTACTTTTTATGGTCAGAACATGACAAACACTTCACATTTCTTAATTCTATACACTATTCCATAATAAAATAACTGTAATCAATAAAATAAATGTCTTTATTTTATAAAATTAATTTCTTAGTTTCTGCATGTTCTAATGAGTGACTGTTTCAAATCATGAAAAAGGTTTGTGACGGGTTTGTGAGGTTCAAACACAGTAACAAAAAAAAAAAAAGTAACAACCTCATTTTTATATGGTAAGTGTAATTATTCTGACTGAGTTTTAAAATTAACCACTCATCTTCTATGGTAGCATCCATTTAGATTATGATAACCACAGTTAAAATCCACACTTACCGCACCTCAATCACATGGTAAAAATAACTGTATGGTTTCCAGGTATTTGTATGAAAAACAGCAGCCTAAATACATTCAGTATATTTGCACAAACGCTACAGCATGTACTGTAATTATATTCCATTACTCCTTTAATACATGTCTACATTAATAAAATGCTATATGAATATCCCACATTTCTGACACAATACCATGGTGCAGTTAGTGTTACTACAGTAAATCCATGGTAAATGATGGCGATTTGTAGATTGAAAAATCGAGAAAAATTACATTGCGATGATTATTGTTATCGTTTTATCACCCAGCCCTACAAAAACATAACAGCAGTTTAAGGAGAAGTCCACTTCCAGAACAACAATTTACAGACAATGTACTCACCCCCTGGTCATCCAAGATGTTCATGTCTTGCTTTCTTCAGTCGTAAAGAAATTGTGTTTTTTGATGAAAACATTTCAGGATTTTTCTCCATATAATGGACTGATATGGTGCCCCGATTTTGAACTTCCGAAATGCAGTTTAAACGCGGCTTCAAACGATCCCAAATGCGGTTGTAAACGATCCCAGCTGAGGAAGAAGGGTCTTATCTAGCAAAACGATCGGTTATTTTCATTAAAAAATACAATTTAAATACTTTTTAATCTCAAATGCTCGTCTTGTCTTGCTCTTCCTGAACTCTGTGTATTCTGTCTCAAGACAGTTAGGGTATGTCGAAAAACTCCAATCATATTTTCTCCCTCAGCTTCAAAAATCATTTCAAAATCATCCTACATCGCTGCAGAAGTACCAACCAAGAAGATCAAACACCCTTAACAAAAAAGGTAAACAGTGATATAGGACGATTTTTAAGTTGAGGGAGAACATGAGATGGGAGTTTTTCCCATTTAGTTTACCCTGTCATGAACCGGAAAAAAAAAAAAAGTGTTCGGGAAGAACAAGACAAAACGAGCATTTGAGATTAAAAAGTATACAAATTGTATTATTTTTATGAAAATAACGGATCGTTTTGCTAGATAAGAACCTTTTTCCTCATCTGGGATCGTTTACAACTGCATTTGGGATCATCTGAAGCCGCATTTAAACTGCAGTCCATATCAGTCCATTATATGGAGAAAAATGCTGAAATATTTTCCTCAAAAAACATAATTTTTTAAAATTTTTTAAGACATGAATATCTTGGATGACAAGGGGGTGAGTACATTATCTGTAAATTTTTGTTCTGGAACTGGACTTCTCCTTTAAGAAGCATTTTTCTCCTGACAACATTTTATGAATCAGGGCCCTGGTTTACGTGCAAAGAGGAATCAAAGCAT
The DNA here is from genome assembly GCA_036247105.1 of Cirrhinus mrigala. NCBI lineage: Eukaryota > Metazoa > Chordata > Actinopteri > Cypriniformes > Cyprinidae > Cirrhinus > Cirrhinus mrigala. The sequence continues at coordinate 41,062,257 of CM070022.1, forward strand.
TTCTATAATCAATGCGGTTCATATCTGACCTGGTCTGTGAGAAATGAGGGTTTATATGTTCCATCAGTGCTGCTGCTGCCGTTCCCTCTGAGCGACTTCATGTGTGACACGGCCATGCGTAGGATGGTGAGCTTGTCTGGTTTGCGCGCCAGAGCGCTGCAGGTGGGCACCATGTCTGACAGCTCCGTGATGTAAGCGGTCATCTTATTCCTCCGCCTGCGCTCGATCTCGCTGTGATTCTCTCTGCGGACAGGGGATCATGAGAGATGGGCGGCGCATGGAATCATGGGGAGAACAGGAACAGAGAAAAGGTCGAGAGAAAGCAACGACGAGAAAAACGAGGGAGGAGGAAGAGAGAGAGAGAGATGGATGAATAAGCAAATAAAGACTGCATCAATGTGCTCGTCAAATGAGACGACACTCATCTCTCCATGACAAAACAAATGTGTATGAACGATCTCATGAGAGCTGAAAGAAAAAGTCTCTTCAAACAGCCTGAGAAAAGAAGAGAGGGATAGAAGAAACGCTCAAAGGAAAAACATTCAAATTAAGTGCAATACTACATTATAGTATTACTGCATACTATACAGTACAATACGTCCAGTCCTGTCTGTTCATAGCTCAGTCATCATGGATCAATAGCAGTTTAACACTAGAACCGCCACCAGAGTATGTGAGCGGAGTGGAGCGACAACAATTTCCCCTCCGCGCTCCGTGCATTTTATAACCGCTCCGGGTTCACTGTTTCCCGCTCCTGCTCCACTCCTCGCTCACCGATACCAGAAACGCCGCTCCGCGTCTAAACTATATTAGTATGTTTGAAATACCACGGTTCTGTTCATAACGTATATTAAAAGAAAAAAATAACAGAAATAAAACGAAAGTATAGTTTTAAAGTGGCTTATTGGAACACTAGTGCGCAAACTTTTTTCCTCATGCCAAGCTAACATGGCTGTCAGTCACCATTAAAAGGTATAATTGCTGCTTTTTGCAGTGCAAATGTTTGTGACAAAATAATAATAATAATAATAATAACAATAATAACAATATGTTTCATCAGTTATTTTACGTACAGATCGCTGCATTTCTTACAGATTTCTTCTCATTCGAAATCGGATATACAGATGAAGTACCACAGTAAGTTTACATTTGTTTGAATGCATTATTGAGAGAGTGATTGCGTGTGAATAAGTGTTGTACTTGCTTAAATCGCGCTTTCACTTGAAAATATTCAGTATCTTGAAAGAACAAACTAATTCACTGAAAACTATAACTTTCTGCTCACATCCATTGCCATCATCCTAGTTTTCACATTCGCTCTGATTTGAGTGATCCATCGCTATCAAGCTAGCTAAATAGGCTATGTTTAACACGTGAATTCTTGCTATATATGCAGTTATATTATGGGTCGTTGTCATGAATTGTACTCGTGATGGAGCGGTTGTGGAGCGCTCTTGGAGCGAGTAAAAACCACAACGCTCCGACTTTTAAAATTTCCGCTCCTCACTTCATTAAAAATCACGCCGCTCCACTCCGCGCTCCGCTCCCACTCCACTCCGCTCACATACTCTGACCGCCATGGGGTAAATTTTGTATTAAATGTACATAACAGATTTTCAATAAAACATTCAAGTCTCCCAGTCATTGACTTTTACTAAAATTGTGTAATTTAAGATCACCTGGTGTTAAAAAGTATTTAGATAATACCAGATCGAAAAACTGAGCATTTATACCTAAAAGCGCCAGCGCGGGTCAAATTTACCCACTATATAATGCCTGTATCTTCGCACTGTCATAATCTTGCCGGTTGTGTTTTTACATTGTACGTTGCTAGGCAGCGCCTTTTACTCACTAATATAGTGGTTATCAGTTTCATAAATAAAGTCAATATGAGTAAAAGAAGGCAGTTTATTGATGCCGAAGAGGTATTAGAAGCCTTAAATACCATGATTATTGGAGAGTCTGTTATGCGTCCTGGGTCGCCTCAGCATCTGACAGCTCATCTGACAGCGATGGCATTTAGATGTTTTAGCCTAACACATGTTGTTAAAACTTAGGATTATTTATTTAACTTTTGTTTTGCAATTTCTATTGTTTATTGTTCGCTACTGTGTTGCTATTTATTCTAGTCTGGCCGTTTCCTGAAAAATAAATAAATAAATAAAAAATCCGATCTATAATGAATACAACCTTTTTTTTTTTTTTTTTTTGGATTACCCTAAGTTTATTTGTGTTGTTCTCTTATTAAAATTATAAATGATATAAATAAACAAATTAATCATTCATTAGGTGAAGCTCTGCACTTGAATTTGACATCACATCATCCTATGCAGAGTTATTATTACACATTGTTGTCTATTGGCTATTTTAGTAATTTAAACAACATGAATTCTCTTAATTTACTGAATAATGACAATGAATTCTAACATTACACCACATAATTATGTATTTACTTCCTTTTAATTCCCTTTGTCAGCGCAGTCTTGTTTACGTTAAATTGACTGTTATGAAAACGGACTGTAGCCTGCATAAAAATCTATAAACATAAAACAACAGGGCAAAAATATAAGCTGATGACTAAACAATCACTTTTTATGACACTAGACACTTCTTTATCAAGACAGTGGCATAATACAGTGAAACAAAGTCTTCTTTAGCCATATCAAAACACTCGTTTGCGCGTGGGTAAAATTTACCCGCATGGCAGTTTTAGGTATACAGCGACCTCTGGCGGTTCTAGTGTTAAAGGTGGTGTAAAGTTTGTGCCGCTTGAATTTTTTCAACTCAGAAATGAACTCAATTCATTCATCAATAACCCTTTAGAATATCCATTTAAGGTCAAAAGTTTACACGCACCCTGCAGAATCTGCAAAATGTTAATTATTTTACCATACAAAATGCATGTTTCTTTTTATTTAGTACTGATCTGAATAAGATATTTCACATAAAAAATGTTTACATATAGTCCACAAGAGAAAATAATAGTTGAATTTATAAAAATGACCCTGTTCAAAAGTTTCCTTACGCTTGATTCTTAACACTGTGTTTTTACCTGAATGATCCACAACTGTGTTTTTTTGTTTAGTGATAGTTGTTCATGAGTCCCTTGTTTGTCCTGAACAGTTAAACTGCCTCATATGCAACTATTACAGAAGGTTCAAACACTCACTAATGGAGCAACCATTCATTAAGAGCCGGGGGCTGTAAACTTTTGCCTAAATATAATATTTTTTTCCCCGCTTAGTACTGCCCTTCAGATGCTACAGAAGATACGTACATGCTTTCCAGAACACAGAATAAGTTAAATTTACCCTGATCTTCAAATTCAAAAAGTTTTCACCCCCCGGCTCTTAATGCATCGTTTTTCCGTCTGGAGCATCAGTGAGTGTTTGAACCTTCTGCAATTGTTGCATATGAGTCCCTCAGTTGTCCTCAGTATGAAAAGACAGATCTCAAAATCATACAGTCACTGTCGGAAAAGTTTCAAATACACAAAAAATGCTGAAAAACCAAAGAATTTGTGGGACCTGAAGGATGTTTCTGAGGAACAGCGGGCAGTTTAACCATTTAGGACAAACAAGGGACTCATGAACAACTAAACAAACAAATACAGCTGTGGATCATTCAGGTAACAACACAATATTAAGACTCAAGTGTATGTAAACTTTTGAACGGGATCATTTTTATAAATTCAACTATTATTTTCTCGTGGACTTTGTTAATGTCTTTTACGTGAAATATCTTATTCAAGTCAGCACTAAATAAAAAATAACATGCATTTTGTATGATCCCTCTTATTTTAGTAAAATAATTAACATTTTGCAGATTCTGCAAGCTGTATGTAAAGTTTTGATCTCGACTGTAGAGATGAATAAAACTGTAAAATTGGATGCAAATACTGCTGAAGTGGAGAAAAATCACAGCCGTTAGAGATATGTATTATAACTGAAATCAAATGCAGAAATAAAACTTGAATGTTTATTTTTGGATGTTTCCTCTAATCTGAATGAATATGTGTTATAAAACCAAAAAAATCTCTCAAAATTGTGCAGCGCATGAAAAATGGGTTTTGCCTGTAGAGCCTTGCCTTAAATGTGTCAAAGCAACTTGTTCCCCCCTCCCATGAACTCATTATATTTCATGTTTCGTTCAGGGAGTGACATCCATCATCTTGGTAATAAAACAGTACTGCGCATTTTTAAATGTGCACATACATTTTATGTGCTTTTAATTTTGTGTACAGTTTTCTTCACATTTGGCAGTCCAATTAAATAATATGTTTTGTTTAAAATAAGTTCAAATCAAAGGGGTGAAGACTGTCTGCCTGCCAAACAATGTGTTTGGAAACTTCACTGTGAACACCATAATGGCGCCAACCCATGTAGGTGATCTGATTCCTGAGAACTTACAGAAGATCAGATAGTCATATTTGTACTTTTCACGCACTCTGAATTCCATAAATCAATACCTGGCAAATCTCTCCTTGTCATTCGATCCACCTCCATCATCATCACACCTGAGAAGCCATAACGAAAAAGAAAGACACTTTGTTGAGCGCAGTCATGAGACAGGCAGCTCGTCACAGTTCAGACCCCAGCTGAACCCATGAATCACACAACATGACTAACCTGAACAATTTGCTTCCCTCGTCGTCATCAAAGTCCGAGCTGGAAACCAGGGAAATTCACATTAGTCAGTGAAATTGCACAACTGCAAAGACAACATTCAAACATTCCCGTATTTCTCCACCCACTCAAACAAACAGAGCGAATCAAATCAACCACAAACACTCAATAAACAAGTACACTATTGTTGGCCAAAACCAGAGTCATTCCTATGAATTTGCCTCTTAAAAGCCACAGTTAGCAAAACCATGTTCAGCTCAGCTGTTCAGATCTCCCAAAAATGAGCAGTCTGTCATCATCCTTTCGTTCTTCTGTGTCGTTTGAGTTTGACTAATATATGTGTGTGCACTGTAATTATTATCTATATATACATACAAACACATTCATGTATATATTTAGGAAATATTTACAAGTATATGTATTTATTATAATTTTTAGATAATTTATATTTTAAATAAATAAAAATATTTTGTATATAAATGACATATTTCTCTTAAATATACACATTGATTTGTGTGTATTTATATCTAAATAGTAATTACACACAGTACACAGACATATATTAGGCAAACTCAAACTTTTATTTTGTATGCAATTAATCGCAACTAATCGTTTGACAGCCCTACTTCTGTGTAACCCAAAAAGAGACATCAAGAGAAATATTCACGCTGCTCTTCATCAACAAACAAGAACTGTGTGAAGCTCCAAAAAGACACAAAGCACATTAAAGTGCCATCAAATCCATATTATTAAGTCATGCAGTCAGGAACATTGTGTACAAGTGTTTTTTGTCCTTTTTGGAGCTTGAAAAACATCAGTCAAGTCATTTATTTATAGCATTTATACAATACAGATGGTTTCAAAGCAGCTTTTTAGTAAAAAAAAAAACAAAAAACAAAAAAAAAAAAAAACAGGAAAATAACAGCGTTAATGTTGCAAAATGCATCACTTATGAAACAAATTCAATTTCAGCTGTAAAGCAGCTTTACAAAAGACAATAGTGTATTTATTAAGCTCAATTCCGTTCAGAGTTGATTCAGTTCAGTTCAATATGTTTTGATTTTGCACAAGTAATTCATTATTCAGCTCCAGTTTTGTTCTCAACCAACAAAGTCAATGCGGTCAGATTGATATTACTTAATATGAACTGTCTTTTAAACCAGCAACCAAGTAATTCCACTCCACTTCCAAATTTTCCAAAAGATTTCCTTTCTGTTTTTGATAATTGAGATCAACTCAACACTGCCAGAAGCACTTAATAATGATTGGCATTGTTATATCTGTTATGTAGACGGCTCAGTCAGACTTACGTGGCTTGTCGTTTGTTGTTGGCCTTCGGCAATACGCCGGCACCGTTAGCATGAGATCCAGCTTGTGTGGCCATGGCCAGTGAAGGCACATCAGGCATATCTAAAACACACACAATCAAACAATCAGGACTAATAACTGTACAGAATATTAAAAAAAAAAAAAAAAATGTAGCAGAAGAAATGCACTGCACCACAATGCTTTAGATAATCTCAAATCACTAGTAAAATTGTTCACATGCCTTAATCTCCAAAGCCTGTAATTTACATAAATTGACAGACTGATATACGTGACAGATTCCAAATCTACTGCAATAAGGTGCAATTAGGTATCCCATGACTTCAAAGAGGCATAAAATCCCATGTTTTTCTAATACATACATCTGTTTTTGATTACAAATAAATAAAATAAATACTCTTCTTTTGAACGTTCATGTCATTTGTAATTACTGAGTCATAATAATACATATCAAAAGTATAATCAGCTGTGCCCCACAATCTTGTGTCTCACATAAAATAAGAATAATTAAATAAAATGTCTTTACTATAAAATGATCAATAATTATAAACTAGCATTTGGTCCCAAGCTAAGTAGGTCAGAGTGATGTCTAATTTATTTAATTACATGTCGAAAACAAACATAACAGAGGCAATAATGTACTATAAACATTAACAGTATGAATTCCTGTAATAAAACTGACTTGACAGTTCACTTTTGGATTTACAAGCAAAACCCCATTACTAATTGTGGTCACTTCTGTATTAACTTATTTGGATTTGGTCACTTTAATTTCATCTAAAAATTACACTTTAAATAAACTTGATTTTATACTTAGACATCTTACACATTTTGGTAACAGCGTTGCAAAAATGGGTCAATATAACATCTCATATAATATTTAATCTTGACATTCTACATTGTCCAAAGGTGAAGGGTGTGCTTTCACTGACCAACTGCTTTATTTTTTTAAGAGTTTACAGCTCTAATTGTGGAAAAAGGCACCAATATACAGTGGAAAATGGATACTTGTAAATAGTTTTTCAATTATTTGTGTAAATATTACCATTTTATCTGCTATCAGCCACTCTGTGCTTTATTTACTGTCATTAGACATCAATGATAACCCATCATGACAGCTAACTTTGAACATGTATCTTTATTATAAGCAATGGCTTGTTTATTTCAAGCAAATGAGCGTACAAACCCGCTTAAATTCTGTCAAAATCGATTACCTTATACTGCCCACCACAAAACGGGTTACATTTGAGACGAATGAGAAAGACACGGGGGATACAGCAATCTGATGCTGTACTGTATCAACAAGCAGAACAGATCAGTATATCTCTTCACAAGCAGAGCTTTAGAGCTGAACGAAGACCAGCACAAATGTCCGTGTACTTTAGTCCAGTATGAGCAGCAGACGAGTTTGATGATGACATGTGAATGTTGTTTTGGGCCTGTGTGCGAATGACAGCTGAAGCACACACTGCCACAAGTGTCAGATCGTGCTGTCACCCATGTGCCCATGCTCTTTGCTAATCAAAACAAACCCTTATTCTCACGGCAAAGGACAAATGTTTGTCCAGTTTTTACTCTGTGAGCTTGTATTATAGGCTATTTCACAACAGTTGAGCCAACAGCTGCTCTAGCTAACCAGCACAACTGCTTATAACGAGCAAAATCAACACAAATCAGACATTTAAGAGAAAAACATTGTGTTTTATACCATACCTGGATTGGCTGATGTCATATCCGACAGGTAAAGGGGTTCTCGTGCGAGCTAACATATACAAAACAACTTTCCCAGCTGACGAGAAAAATCTCCCTGCTCCACTGTTTGTTGCTGTTTTACTTCGTCCGAGTCTCTAAAAAGTACTTTAAAACAGATGTCATGACTTCAAACCGAGAGTCATTTTCGCCGCCGGTCGGAACGGACGGGTTTTCCGAAGTTTTATGGTTGTTTTTTTCTTTCCTGCTCTTTGACTTTTTCCAGTTTAAAATCCTCCCCTGATCCAAGATGGCGACCGTAATCTTTCAGTAAGCAGCAGAAGCGCGTCAGAGGAGGAAACTAGATACTTTACACGGATCAGCCGCGCCACTCTCCGACCACAGGCAGTATTACTGAAAGAAACGAGCCTAGAGGGTACAGTAATTTCTTCTTCAAAGTTTCGTGTTTTTTTTTTTTTATGAATACTTTGTCAATATTACTTTTAAACAGTCAGTATAATATTATCCAATAAAGTATGCTGAAAATTAATTGAAATGATAAAGCATTAAAGTAGTAGTAGTAGTAGTAGTAAAACACACTCAAAATATCCAAAATATTGGAAATACAACCTACACAACAACATGAATTTAACAAATAACATGACCTATAGTATATTAAAAAGATTTATTCTGACCATATCTAAATTATAGTCAGTATATATGTTTATTTATTTATTTATTTATTTATTTAATGAACACCATTTCCTGCTGTATTTCCAGTACTAAATACTTATTATATGTTTATGTGATAGTGTAATAAGGTACTACATGTATATTGTAAACCCTTAAATGTATTATTTTCCCGGAAAGTTATGTCTGTCATCTGTTGTAGGGAGGGACCGGATGTGCTCTCTGCTCGTTTTTTGGAAGGCGTTAAAATATAATAGAAGATTAATGACGTCTGCTGGAGCGAATTATTATTTGTTATTATTTGATTAACGTGCGCCGATAAGCAACCCAAAATAAGTCAAGAACTTGCATTAAGAAAGTAAAAAATGACCACTCATATTTCATTAGTAAGCGTAACAGTACGTATATTTCTGAATATCAAAAGCTCAACCAATCGGATTAGCCTTTGGAGATCACGTGACTCAACGCGGAAGGGTCTCTCGAGTGGCTCTGCTGCCATTCACTGAAAATGTCTTTGCGGTAAATTCATGACCTACATGCCGATTCACGGGGTCCCTACGCAGTGTTCACTGCTCAGTGCTCCCTATATACTGCGCAGACGACATCTGTAGAAGTGCACTATACTTGGACAGTTTTACGTAAATTTTGACGTCCTACAACGTAAACACAACTAGGCGACAGATTTGTGAAAAATAAATAACGTTACTCTTTAGCACACTTAGAAGACTATTTATTACGGAAATAATATACCTACTGAATGTGTGAAGTGCGAACTGGATGTAAAGGTGACACTAAATTGCATGTTGTTTACAATTTAATTAAAATGAATAATAGTTCATTTAGTGTTTTTCTGACTTAGTTTAGTAGAACTTAAGTACATCTTTATATGTAATTGCATACCGTTACCCGATTATAGTTAAACCAAATGAACCATGGTTTTACTGCTCTAATTTAACCATGGTATTTGTAGTAAAACTGTGGTTTTACTACAAACCCCCCACCCCCACACACTTTTATAAGGGTATTACGTCTATTGTCTTTGAAATATGGTTAAAGTGTTACTGCTGAATGTACTGACAAGCATTTATAATGAACTAAATATACTGTAATGCCATTCAATCTATTTGTATGTCATGTATTTAGTTATATCTGTAATTACACATTTGCAATGAATTTGCAATTTAGTAAATTTAAAATTGATCAACTTTTCTACAGTTAAAATTGTAAGAACAAAAAACTTTACATGTGCTTTAGCATGTTTGTCAACACATCAAAATATTCATACTAAATTATTTAATGTACTTTATAACTATCCTGTGGATATTTATAATATTTTGGATTTTGGAAGGGCTGTGGTTGACACTACTTGAAGTGACTTTAACAAAGGAAAAAGCAAAATTAATAATCCAACAAACACATCAAGTGTGACTCGCATTCAGTATTTTATTGTCAACATCCTCCATAATAATATCATCATATTACAAAACACATGAAAATACAAAATAAAGATAACACTGTAATCGACTCGGCTGCATCTGAGACAATGTACTGAAGAGAATGATGGGCAGTTGACAAAGGACAATGGGAGGAATGATGAAATCAGAGCAGGACAAAGAAACGCGAAGTGAATGAGATGATGAAGATGAAGCAGGTTAGTCAGAGCTGTGGGGTTGAATCTGTAGAGAGAGTACTGGCCGCTGCAACGCAGACAAATGACAAGATCCTACTTCATCTCAGCTGCTCGGGATGTAGGAAAGCAAGACGTTCTCAGTGGCGACAAACCACAACACACTCTCACACATTCATTCTATCTTTGGCCGGCAGCTCGTGAAAATTTAGAATCTGTGTGAAAATGAACACGCTACAACTGGCCAATACGTGTTTGTTCAGTGTTAAATACGGGTTTAATACCACATTCATAAAGTGAATCGTAGTGGTTTTCTCGTCAAAAGAACTGGCAGTGAATTGCATGGTTTTCCATTGGATGTTAGAAAGTTAGTAACATTTGGCCATATTTTAAGATGCACTCAGTAATTTTTGGTTTATGATGTCCTGGCAGATCGTCTTTAGAGTTGTAAATGCAGCATCATACAAAACAAAACGTTTTTAGTAACCATTGCCAATGCATAAATGCATTATTTACAGTCACCATGACGTGGGTGAAAGATTTCCTCACAAAGATTACGCAACAGGTTCAATATTGTCGATGCGGTGAATGTGCTTGGCCATCTTGCGTAATGAGTAATCTGTTTCTTTAGACATCACTACACTATTGACAATGGACGATGAATTTTTTTTGCCAGTGAATTGTGACCGCACTGTAAGACTTGGTATCTAAATGTGTTTAGCGTTCAGTTGAAAAATAATATATTATAGATGGATGTTTATACTCTGATGCAGTAACTTGCAGTTTTTTAAATTAGAAACTAAAAACAAGGCATGAAAAAGAGCAAACAATGGCAAAAGAAGGCACTGTTCAGGTCACCTAAAATAATTCTGACATCATTTACTCATATAACAATTTTAGCATTATCTGTTTTCTATGGAAGCCACAGAATATAAAAATAAAAAAGGCAATTGCAACTTTTTATCTCAGAATTCTGACTTTTTTCTCTCACAATTAAGTGTGAGATGTAAACTCAGAATTGTGAGGGAAAAGTCAGATTTCTGAGTTTATATCTTGGAAATTCTGTTTTTAGAATTGTGAGAAACAAAGTCTGTGGTCTAAAAAGTCACAATTACCTGTTATTTTTTTATTCCATGGGCTTCCATAGCTGTCCTCCATACAATGCAGTTAGAGGATTTCAAGCTGTAGAAAGCACAAAAACGCAGCATGAAAGCAGACATTATTTAACAGATCTGTGTGATGGACAGACTGCCGTGGTCATCGTTGATTTTCATTGTATGGGAACGAGCAGTTTGGACATTCTGCTATAAACGACTGCAAGAAAGTCACAGAGGTGTGGAACGGCATCAGTAAATGATGTCGATTTTTAGGCGATCTGCTCTGGTAAGCTTAAGTCAATAGAGGCAGCATTGCTCCCTGTTTGTCCCTCCAGATAGAGGAGTTTGGCACGACGTGCCCGTGTTCGTGTGATGACGGCATGTTTGTGTGTGTTTGTCTGTAGTGTAGACAGCAAACGATCCGCTGTTCTTCACCCGTCTCTGTTCTGCTTCAGGAATGGAAGAATCTCTGGGTTTCTGAACGTTTCTGCATCCTGTCCTCTCAAGACGTCACTCTGTTTTTTTGTGGTTGTTGTTATATGTAGCGTGGCCGTTCTGAGCTGGTCCGTTCTTCTTTATCTCTCCATTTTTCATCGGTTCTTCCTCTTCCGACTCGTCCGTCTCTTCTCGGTCGGACCTCTCGTCTTCTACCGATGACTGTTGAGGAAGAACAGCAGTGTCAGGAAACAAAAGTGATCTTCAAATATATTCACAAACACATCAAGGGGGAATCCACTCAAAACTGAAATTTCTGTCATCATTCTAAACCTATATGGCTTTTTATTGTCCAGAGAACAAAAAAATGTGATATTCTAAAAGTGATTTAAACAAAGCTTAAAAAAAACACAAGAAAGTGATAATGAAAAATCTAGCCATTAGCTAAAGGAGCAGTTGAAAATGTCCATTGTTCACCAAAAAAAAAAAAAATCCATTGCTCACTAATGGATCCTCTGCAGTGAATGGGTGCCGTCAGAATGAGAGTCCAAACAGCTGATAAAAACGTCACAATAATCCACAAGTAATCCACACCACTCCAGTCCATCAGTTAACATCTTGAGAAAACAAAAGCTGCATGTTTGTAAGAATCAAATCCATCATTTAGATGTTTTTAACTTTACTTTCAGCCCATAATCCATAATAACACTTTCTCCAGTCAAAAAAAGTCCATCTCCTGTTGTCTCTCACATCACAATCCAGTCACATATTTGTTTAGAGCTGTTTTGCAAATCTGTAAACTGTGCAGATTTCTCTCCTGATTCAAACCAGACCACTTTTTCACTGGATGAAGCATTATTATGGATTATGGACTCAGCAACAGTTGGAAGTGAAAAACATCTTAATGATGGATTTGTTTCATACAAACACGCAACTTTTCTCTTCTGAAGATGTTAACTGATGGGTTGGAGTGGTGTGGATTACTTATGGATTACTGTGATGTTTTTATCAGCCGTTTGGACTCTCATTCTGACGGCACCCATTCACTGCAGAGGATCCATTGGTGAGCAGGTGATGTAATGACACATTTCTCAAAATCTGATGAAGAAACAAACTCATCTACATCATGGATGGCCTGAAGGAGAAATTTTGAGCAAGTTTTCATTTTTTGGAGAACAGCTCCTTCAGCTAATGGGATCTTCTAAAGAGTTAGAGATAAAACTATGTGTACATGTAAACATGAAATCACGCAGACGTACGTTACTGCTTAAGAAGCGGAAGGCCAAGCGTATGATCAGTGCGGCCCAGAAGATGTGCAGACACAGCAGAATCAGCAGCAGCCCGTTAAAGAAGTAATATCCGAAGAACGGAGGGTACAGGGTCACGGGATACACCCACGTACAATACATGATCCTGAGAGAGAGACAGAAACACGTTAAAACGCTATAGGCAGCTGCCTTGTAAGACATCACACTAATTTGCAATGTTATACAGTATTACACACATCTTTGTTCTCAATCAAACAATTTAGCACCTGGTTTATGTATAATCACACACCACAAATGTATCATAATCGTGACATGTTTGATGACAGAATGTGTGTAGAGAGAAGCAGAGAGAGACGGATGAGATGTGTACCGGAAAGGGAAGATGATGAGGCGTGTGACGATGAAGATCACAGCAAACAGGATGAAGATGTAGTTGCACGCGTTCTTCCATCTCGCGTAGTTAAACATCTTAGCTGACTGAGAGAGAAAGAGAGATGATATGAGGGGGAGAAACTGATGTGTACAGAAGAGGGAGACAGACGGAAATGGTTTTTCTACTGATACACATCATGAGTTCTCAGGTTGCATTCACATCATCTGTAGGGTACAGCATGTAAGAGTACGACTGGGTGGTTTTAGCTTTCAGGACTAATCCTGCTCACATTTCCTAATGTTATGATGATAGAGGAGTTTGTGACCTGCTTAAATTTAGGAAATGCTGCAGTTTTTAAGGCTATGAACCTTAAAGTGTTAAAACACTGGTAAAACAGTAATATCATGACATATTATTACAATTTATTGTTTTATAAGATAAAGCTGAATTTTCAGCATCATTACTCCAGGCTTCAGTGTCACATGATCCTTCAGAAATCATTCTAATATGCTGATTTGCTGTATGAGAAACATTTCTGATTACTATCAATGTTGAAAATAGTTGTGCTGCCCTTTATTTTTGTGCAAACAGTTTTTTTTTGTTTTTTTGCAGGATTCTTTGATGAATAAAAAGTTCAAAAGAAAAGCATTTATTTGAAATAGTAACCTTTTGAAACATTATATATGTTGATACTGTCACTTTTGATTAATTGAATGTGTCCTTACTAAATAAAAGTATTAATTTCTATAACAATTTAACTTTTATTTAGTAGAGGCTGAAGTGCACATTTTCTACATTGATAAAATACCAAAATGATCTCCTATATGTGTCCATGGACCACAAAACCAGTCTTAAGGTATATTTGTATATTTGTAGCAATAGCCAAAAATACATTGTATGGGTCAAAATGATCGATTTTTCTTTTATGCCAAAAATCATTAGGATATTAAGTAAAGACCATGTTCCATGAAGATATTTTGTAAATTTCCTACCGTAAATATATATATATATAAAAAAAAATGTTTGATTAGTAATATGCATTGCTAAGAAGTTCATTTGGACAACTTTAAAGGTGATTTTCTCAATATTTAGATTTTCCAGATTTTCAAATAGTTGTATCTCAGCTAAATATTGTCCTATAATGTAGAGACCTGCACTCCCGCAGGAGTACCGTGGGACCCAACGCACCGAGTGCGGCGCAGGACAAGATTTGATGGGTGAATGCAGGTGCGGGCGGTAAGGTCCTCATGTGTGTGCGGGTTGCGGGAGAATAGAATTATTTGCGGGACTCCCGCAAAACAGAATTATCTTAAAATTCATTTAGTAAAAACAAATACTCTGTTATTTATCTACTGCACAAAAGCAACAAGAACGACTAAAATAAAATAAAAACAATTTACAGGCGCAAGGTCGGAAGCTAATTCTCGCGTGGTTCATGCGTGGAACTATAGGCTATAGGCCCACCGAGGCAAAATGTCTGAAAAGCATGACACAGGTGGAATGCTTAGTATTACAGATATTAGTTCATTATTAAAGAAAGGAACATACAAAACTACAAAGCCAAACAAAGGAAATCTGAGGCCTACATTTTTTTGTTAATTCAGTTTATTTTTATTTATTTAGCTAAATATTGAAAATTGGCCTATTTTTATTTATTGAGAAATAAGGATAATTTATGTTCAATGTTTGGACATTGCTGAAGGCAAAGAAAGGCTAAAGCACGTTCTGAAGCAGTATTAGGCCAAATGCTTTTCTGTTTGACCACTTGAGAAATCAACGTTTATTATTATTTTGTTTCATTGCAAAATTATTAGCTTATTTCTAACTGTTCTGACTGTATTTCTATGTTCCGAAAAGCTCCTCGTTCGTGTCCATGTTCATCATTCCATTTAATTAAACTCAAATAAAACGAAACATTTTTGTTTATTTTCCGTTTCTTTTTTATTTATATTCAAAAGGAAAGCAAGTGAAACAAATAACAGAGTAGGGGGAAGAAGCGGTGAAAATAAAACTACTTCCCGGGAGCGGGACAAAACTTGAATACTGCGGGCGGGAACGGGAGAAAATAATATATATTTTTGCGGGAGCGGGACAGAATCTTGTGGGAGCGGGACTGAAAAATCCGTCCCGCACAGGTCTCTACTATAATGTCCTATATTGCAAACCATACATCAATGGAAAGCTTTTTTATTCTGCTTTCAGGTGATGTACAAATCTCCATTTCAAAAAACTGACCCTTGTGACTGGTTTTGTGGTCCAGGGTCACATATGTGAATACTATACCTCATAATTTATTGCACAATTTTACATTGTTCTTTCCAGTGAAGTACATACTTTAAGTGCATGCATCTGCATATAACACCTAAACTACTCTATTGTGTTGACAATATGAGTATCATGCAATATCATCCCATTATGCCTGTGTCTCTACCTAATATTTGTTAGAGAGTCAGACAAGCCGTGTCAATGTGTGAGATGATGTCAGATGTGTTTGTGGTTGTTCTTCTCACCTCTAGCAGATAGTCGGCTGAATCATGCATGAACATGATGAGCGTTCCCGCTCTGATGTAATTAACACACCAGGAGAAGCTGATAAGCATGATGGTGGCCATGTGATGAATGATCTGCTCTTTGAAGTCCTGCAAGAGACAGCGAGAGAACGCAAATATCATTACGCAGCTATGAGATCTTCATACTATGCCTGTCAGTTTAATGAGATTCATTATAAAGAAAACAGAAATCAACTCCATCATGGTCTCACTAGTTCATATTTCACACAGCTTTTCATTTGTTTATTGCGCATCCCTTTCCCATGAGATCCAGTTATAATGCTACTCATGATGTCTTAAAAGATAATTTACTATTTATAACGTGCTTGCTCTCTCTATGAGCTTTTTTAATTAGGCTGTTTTCAGTTTAAGGGCCAGCAATGCAGTGTTGCCAGGTATTGCTACGGTAACATGCCAAAACAAGCCTCCGGAAAATAAAATAAATGGAATAAGTTCAACTTTTTTGTTTTGGAAATAAGATAAAGATATCGCTAACCCTAAACTGCAACTTCCCGCTTTATTAACATCCTAAATTATCACATTAAGCGGAGAAAACAAGTCCAAACATGCTTATAATAACTGGATCTGGCAACACGCCCTCACTCACAACTCTCTCTCAAGCCACATTCGAGTGTTCACATGAACACGGCATCATTTTCAGTCTAGGCAAACCATCTAAATTAAATTATACATGCAGACACCCAAATGAGGAGTTTTAAATGGCTAATTTGTCATTCAGAGAACTTCAAATTTTATTTTTGAATATGAAAATTTTACGGTGAGCTCATAGCTGGCTACGGCCATGCTTACAAGTACTTTTTAAAAATAACTGCAAATTAATAATAAAGTAAAGCAATTTATTGTTCAAATACAATTCAGTTTCAACTTTTAGCAATATTGAGAGTAGTTTTCATTAATATTTCGATTCAGTTTTTATTTTTATATTCCCCCCCCTTATAATATATATTATTTCAAGCTATTTTTTTTAATAGTAAACTATAATAATCCTGTAAATCCTAAGTAGTTTCAGAACATAAAAACTGTGAATATTTCAGCTTCATTATTACAAATTCAACTGTTGATATTTACCTTCTGAAGTTAATTTCCAAAATATTCCTTTTGTTTAAAGCTACCACCTGCTGTATATTATTTCGCTTTTGTATTGTTACTGCCACAGATTCAGTGGTTCAGAATCATGTGTTTAAATCTGTTTCTCTGTCTGCCATCAGAAGAATAAGCGATTTTTTCAGCTACTTCAAATGACTTATTACTGAGAGTAGCACATGGAAACCCAACCTAAACATCTGTCATCAAGCCCACCGCAAAAACAAAACAGTCTGCAGTGATTCCCAACATTAGCTGCTGCTTTGAATACTACGCTGCTCAAAAACTTCAAGTGTTTGAATAAAATGAATCATTGAGATGCAAACATGAGGTTTGCAGTGTGATAATGATGATGACTGATGGCAGACTTACTTTACGTTTGACATCAGATGCCACACTGAAGAGAAGGGAGGTGTAGAAACCCAGCTCCAGCATGTAGTACCAGTACTGAGACGGCAGGAGTGTCTAAATGAGAGAGAGAGAGAGAGAGAGAGACGGTACACTGACTCACAGTTTTCAACCTCATAAATAATGTGCAGTATAAACTAGCCAAATCTGTTAAGCTTTTAACAGACTTTATTGCTATTACTTGATCAAATGTCTTGAGTAGAAGTGGCGAAATGACCAAAATCTTTATCAAGGAATGAATAATTTATATCATGTTTGCAGTATCGTGTATTAGGTTACTTTGCTGGAAATTCAACTCACAAATGCTCTCTATATTACGTAACCATGTGAAAATGATTTTTTAAATAATCAATACTTACATATGAATTATTATAGGATTTAAATTTTAAAATAGAAAGGTACTTCACCATCTGATTTCATTATTCACCTTGTGAAAAGGAAGATTGCTTAATTGTATTGAAAGTGCACTGTACTATGAAGTACAAGCGTATATTTTATAAAAAATGTTTAAATACATGTTTATTCACATTAAACATCAGAAATGTACAACATTATGGGGTTTTTAGAATGACAAATTATTAAATCTGCTGAATTGTAATGAATGTGCACTTGTAGTGTACTTCAGGTCTGAAAAGTATATTATTCGTAATCTGTGGTTGCAGATAATATAATATTAATGAATTAAAAGGCCACATACATGACTTACAGAGAGACACTTACTTTCATAACTGTTTCTTAACTTTATTATAATGTCAAATTTTCACTTTAAATGTCATTTCAAATCATTATATTTCAATAATTCTGCATTAAAGAAGTACACTTATTCTCATGTGCTGAGCAACATACTAAAGCATATTTAAAGTACTTGATTATTATTTGAACTGTAGTGTGTTATTTGGTATTAGATTTTAAATGCACTAAACATGATCATTACATATGTGTAATTAAAATATTTAAATACATGACATACAAGTTTCAATAGAAATGACATTAGTATGTTTTAGTTTATCATAGGCTACGTCTACATTAATCCGGACACATTTGAAAACGGAGTTTTCATTTTAAAACACTCTCCGTCCACATTAGCGTTTTCAAGCGTTTTCCAAATGTTTCTCATCCACACTGAAACGTAGGAAAACCTTAAATTCGCCATACTGCGCATGCGTAAATACTTACTGAGATCATACAGACGGAAAAGACATAATAAGTTTTCACGCAATTCTTGGCAGGATCATTTTATTTACGGAAATATCTCATCATTCACTGATGCGTCCATGTCATGCGTTCTCATATTTGATCTAAAAAGCAGCTGCCCTCACGTTAAGTTAGGACAGCAACTGTGAGTACATTTTCTGTCATCTTTTTAGGACTGTAATATGAAGAGTGTACAAATATATCTTTAGCAGCAGTGTGAAAGTGAATAGCACATAACAGCCACAATTACCAGTATAAACATAGATATCTATTGGTACAATATGCGTCACGCGACTAAACATGCGTCATTCTTTTCAAAAGCCTCCATTTTCACAGTCCACACTGCAACGCGAAAACGGCATTTTCAAATGTATCCACTTCGGGGAGCTTTTTCCTTGACCAAAAAGCTCCATTTTCTTTGACCAAAAACGGCATCTCAGTGTGGACCGAAGGCCAAAACGGAGGGAAAAAGATGCGTTTTCAAACGAAAACGTATTAGTGTGGACATGGGCCATAAATGCTTGTCAGTACATTCAGCAGTAACACTTTAACCATATTTCAAGGACAACAGTAGTAATCATCAAATTACATTTAAAGATGTACTTAAGCAGGTCAAAAACACTCTTAAATTTGACTAATTGCATTTAATATAAATTTAATTCCAAATAACATGTAATTGTTTGAAAACATCACATTCAGTTCACACTCAAGTGTACTCTTACTCTTATTTCCTTAGCAGTGACTCTTTTTAAAAGTATGCTCCTTTTTCACAATGGATTCTCTTATTTTGACCTTTATGGACGCAAACAAAACGAACGCATTATTCCGAACAAATGAATGACAATCCTGACATCAGTGTAACATCAGCTCTATTTAAAATTAGTTGACTGTGCAAATGCTGAGTTCTTATGCACTAAATTTGCAGTATGTGCTCCAAGCGTGTTTCAAATCATTGTACATTTACTACAGTATACTGTATTTCCTGGAAATGACAAGGGAGCCTTTAAAAAAACAGCAGCTCGACAAGATGCATGTTTTAAACTCACCAGAGTGGGGAAGCCTTTCCACATCTCCTCCAGATCATATAACCAGGGTTTCTAGAGAAAGACAAGACGGACTGTTTTATGCAATAAATCAGCACAGGAAATGACAGGGTTAAAACAGGCCCAAACTGCAAATGACTTACATCTATTAGTGCAACAAGACCACCGATGAAGGCGAGAAGATAAATGGCGAATCTCCAGCTACAAAAGAGCAAAAGGGTCAAGTTACGGTTAGTTAACTGAGACCAGTTAAACTCAGCTGTTAATTGCCATAACTAAATCGTTCTGGGGGATTTTTTTTTTTCATAAGCAGTGTATACATTTTTCCAACATACAAACACAGATATTTCACTATATTTGTGATGCACCAAAATTTTCTCTAATAGCAGATTTTGACTGTCAGTGTCTATTTCATGCACACAACATGCATAAACCATGTCAGGAAAATGTCGGTTGTGTGGACGCTACTGCTGGATTAACAATATCAATTTTAAGAGATCTTTTCAGTTGATCTTGTCCTTTTTACTACTAGTTACTGTATGAAATAAACATGAATAAACATCAGCAGTTGTTGAAGGCAACAGAACAAACAAATATATCTTGTCTCATAATTGCTCAATCAGTTTCAAATGTGGAAAGACATCAGCAAAACAGTTTGTTAACAATAATGTATCATCACATTTACCTCAGAATGACGATGAACTCTAGAGATAAATATTTGCACTCTATTTAGCTGTTGTCTTCATTATTTAATGTTTGTTTGAATAAATCTGTCATGAAAACAAGCTTTTATTATAGCCACCATTTAAATATTTATATTTCATGAAATAGAGTTCCGGCTTCTGTGATTCGTTAAAAAATTAATTTCTAATGTAATTAATTACTTTTAAGTTGTGATATGGTTTTATATATTTAGTCACTAGCAAAAGGTTTAAGAGCAGCCAATTAGTGATGTTATTCTGGGTCGTGCACTATTAAGATGAATGATACGCACTGAGATCCTCATGGTCACTATGCTTGACCTAAATGTGCTGTTTCTTTCCACAGTGCTCAGTAGGCTGGAAAAATGAGCAGTGTTGTTCTCCTCCAGGACCAGGTTTGAGAACATCTGCATGTGAACAAGCCTTTAAAACTTTTACTAAACATATGAATAATTTAATAACTAAGTGCACATTTTTATGCAGAACTGACTTCTACGTTAGCGCTTCACTTACAGAAACCGCTTTCATAAAGCACCTTTTAATCTCACAGATCAGCAGCTAAAGCTCATCTCACAGGAAACGGTCGATGGTAACAGGACTATAAAGAGTGCTTGTGAGGAAAGTAGTTGTTGGAGTGTTTTTTTTTTCACCTGGCCTCACGAAACTTCTTGAGAAGGTTTGGTCTGTCTTGATTCCTGCGCCGCCTGAACCAGCGCTGAACCTGTCGCTCCGTCCATCCCGTCTGCTTGCACAGTTTCTCTACTGAACTCTGGAGGGCAAAAACACATCACAAGCTGATGTCCTGGTGTGAACCAGTCTGTTATTTATGCATAAGAGCGGTTTACGCACCTGTGTGGGGTTTTTAGTTGTGTTGCAATAGTAGGACTCCAGCGTGAGGTTGTGTGTAACTCGCCGTCTGACTGTTTCCTTTACGCCCAGCAGAAAGGCTAGCGGTGTAGCAACATATCTGAACATACAGGCAGATGTTTTTAAAAGAAATTAATACTTTTATTCAGCAAGAATGCATCTAATTGATCAAAAGTGGCAGTAAAGACATTTATAATGCTAAACTTTCTATTACAGTTTTTCTCGATTTAATCCCATTTTTCAAAAAGCACACCCATTGCCCTGAACTATAAACGCTATTCCCCTGCTTTAAAGGAACACTCCACTTTTTTTTGAAATAGGCTCATTTTCCAACTCCCTTAGAGTTACACAGATGTGTTTTACCGTTTTTGAATCCATTCAGCCGATCGCCGGGTCTGGCGGTAGCACTTTTAGCATAGCTTAGCATAAATCACTAAATCCGATTAGACCATAAGCATCTAATCATCTCAGATAATCATCATCTAAGCATCTCACTAACTCTGTAGTTGCATCGTGTACTAAGACTGGCGGAAAATGAAAAGTTGTGATTTTATAGGCCGATATGGCTAGGAACTATACTCTCATTCCGGCGTAATAATCAAGGAATTTTGCTGCCGTACCATGGGTGCAGCAGGCGCAATGATATTACGCAGCCGTCAACTTTGCCAGCTGCAACTCTGCATCTACACAAACTTAGTGCCGGTCACTTTCAGGCGCTGCGTAATACCATTGCGCCTGCTCCACAAAAAAAGTGGAGTGTTCCTTTAACACATGAGTCAGATTTGGTGAACTGTTACTGCAAAACTGTACACACAAATCTCTACATTTCTCAGTGCTTACACCATGTGGTCATTTAGAAAGTACCAGCATTCAATATTGTTCACTCAAGTCTGCAAAGTTTGAGCTCAATTAGCACACAGTTACCCAAGTGGAAACACTAGGAGTGAAAATGTATCACACACCAATCAGAAACTTTGATGGAGATAAAAGGGCCAAAGTCATCTTACAGTTTGGTGCATTTCTCAGATCAGAAATGAAATTCTCAAAACTGCTTGTTCAACCTCCACATCATCTAGTCACTTGTGCACATCATAAAATGTTTCTAACTTTTTTGAACAAGTTGCATTTGCTTTGGTACGTTCATGCAATTGATTATGCAACTAATTTGTCTGTGGTTTCCTACATTATCAGTTCCTATTGTCTTGTTGCTCAAAATATATTACATGTATATAGTTCTCTGTGCTATAGTCTTACCCCTCAAAACATCAAGTCATTAGCTCATCGTATATGTCTTTATAGTAAATGCGAAATTTTTGATCTAGCTGTCATAAACTGTTAAACATATTCTACATACTTCTATTAGACTTTTTGTAAATTTGCCATGAATTGTTTAAGTGAATATTGACTTTCACTAATGTAGAGACTACAGATCAACCAATGATAAAGCAGTTCTCAGAAACAGCTCAAAGGTACATCTCAACATCTCATGAACCTTCAACTGGAAAGCATATATAGACAGAGGACAACACAAGAGTTACAAATTCTGACAGTGGACTTTCTAATTTATATTTCCGTCTTTGCCTACATTTCTTTTTATTTTTCCTTTTCCATTTCACAATGACTTTGTAATGTATTTTCTTTTTCTTTCTTTTTATCTTGATATTTTTTTTGTCAGACCACTAGTAAAAGTGTAACTGTGAATCCTATCCGGTCTTTTTCAATCAATATCCCGCATACAGTAATGTGTAATTTCGAAGAGGAAGAGGAGGAGAGGAAAGAGGAAGAGGAGGAGAAGGAGGAGGACGACGACAACAACAACATGGAAGAGAAATAGGAAGGGCAAGGGCAAGAAAACTGTGTTGTAGTGTGTGTGTTTTTGAGGGTTTGTGTGTCATGTCTGAGAGCAAAGTTTGTTTTTTTCAGAAAGATTTAGTTGTTTTGAGTGGAGAGCTTCATTCTGACCTGAGAATTGGAGAACTGAGTTAGAAGTTACGGATTTGTGTTTAGAGTTTCGCAAAAAAGAGGCATAATTTCAAGAAATGTGTTTAAGCAGTTGAGAAAAACTGTAATCAAGGTTTCCTGAAAAATCAAATGTATCACAGTTTTTCTAGAAAAATGGGCAGCACAACTGTTTTCAACATTGATAATAATCAGAAATGTTTCTTGAGCAGCAAATGCCGATTTGCATTTCATATTAGAATGATTTCTGAAGGATCATGTGACACTGAAGACTGGAGTAATGATGCTGAAAATCCAGCTTTGATCACAGCAATTACGTTTTGACATATATTCACACAGAAAACAGTTTTTAATAATATTTCACTTTTAGCTATTTTTCTCTGTATTTTTGATTAAATAAATGTAGCTTGGGTGAGCAGAAGAGTTCACACATTTAATTTTTTTTTTTTTTTTGACTGTGCATTTTAAATTACATTGTTTGATTTGTTGAAATGGACTGTTTAGTTTGAATAATCACTAGTGAATCTGGCTCCGTTTCTAATGCTATTGAGACGCCTCACAGTCTATTCAAGAAGCTTATTATAGTTCGAACCAGAATATGTAATTAGGTGTATTTTAGTGCACTGATCCTAATTCTGCCTTTTGTTCCTTAATTTTGAGACTCACAGTATTTAAAAATTCACAGGATGACTGAGGAAGCAAGAAATGATGTGAAGAGACAGCTCAGGAAAAGAGATGGAGAGTGTAAAGGGAGTGACGCAGGGACAGAAGTCATTAAAGTTTGAAAAGCGAGAGACAAAAAGCACATCGACATGTATAAATAGAACTAAAGGTCTATTTATAAACAGAGCAGACAGAGGCAGAGGGGGAGAAACGCTCTGCATGGAGTTAAACACAGAGGAAGAGGAAGACAGGGCTTTGACCCACCTCTCAAAGACCTGTCGAATTACAAGAAACAGGACGGCGATTGGCAGCGCCACCCACAAATCCCGTGCCTTCGCGTAGACCCGCCCATCACGGTCCTCCAGATCAGCCCATCCCAGACCCTCCGGGAACCACAGACGCTCCTGCCAGAAGACTTCACTCAGCCACTCCAGCATACTGCAGAACAGAGACACACAGATGAGTTACATTCATGTCTTTAAAAAAGACGCTTTTTATTCAAAATGACTTACATTGCATTCAAGGTATACATTTCCATCAGTTCCCGCTTTATCTGGGAAGCGAACCCATGACCTTAGCATTGCTAGTGCCATGCATACCGTAGCTATCCACCTATCATTCCATCCATACGTCCATTCATCTATATATCCATCATCCATCTATCTATCCCCCCGCTTCCCTCCACCCATCCATCCATTCATTTATCAACAAATCAAAACCTACGCTGCACAATACATCTGCATAAGACTGTCGACAACTATGATTTTAATAATGAATAACATATTAAACGGTAATACTAACCATTGGGAATGTTATCATGGTCTGTTGGTTCATTTCAACTGGTTTCAACCCTCAAACTAAAGTGAGCTTGGTGACACCTTGTAGGAATTGTAGGACCCACAAGGTTGGGAACCACTGATTGATCCACCCATCCATTCTTCCAATCCATCCATCCATTCATCATCTATCCATCTATCCATTAATCCATTCATCCAACAATCCATCCATCCATCCAATCCAAAATCTATCCATCCATCATCTACCCATCCATCCATTCATCCATCCACCTATCATCCATCCATCCATCATCTATCCATCTATCCATTCATCCAACCAACCAACAATCCATCCATCCATCCATTTATTCATCCAACAATCCATGCATCCATCCATCATCTATCTATCCATCCGTCCATCCACCCATCCATCCATCCATCCAATCCATTCATCCAACAATCCATCCACCCATCCATTCATTCATCCATCCATCCATCCATCCATCATCTATCCATCCATCTATTCGTCCATTCATCCAATCCATCCATCCATTCATCCAGCAATCCATCCATCCATTCATCCAATCCATCCATCCATCCATCTATCATCTCTCCATCCATTGACCCATCCATACATTCATCCATCAATCCATCCATCATCTATTAATCCAACCATCATCTACCCGTCTATCCATCCATCATCTATTCATCCAGTCCATCCATCCATTCATCCAACAATCCATCCATCCATCTATCATCCATCCATCCATCCATCCATCATCTAATCAATCCATCCATCCTCTATCCATCCAGTTTTGATGGAAAAAGTCAGAATTGTGAGATCATATACGAAGCTTCTATAAGACTGCTTATTTTCCCAATTGTAAAGAGTCCTGCATCCTGATATCTCTTTAACTTTTAACCTGTTTATGCTTTAGTGGTGCATCCTATCACTTACAACAGTAACAACACACACTCCTCAACAACACACAGGATTTGAGCACAAACGCTGCAGGATGACACAAACACTCAATGCTGTTTGTTCTCAAACTTCCAACCCTCCAAACCCTCAGTATGAGTGAAAATAACAGTGCTGCCTTAGCAAACACAACTGTGTTATAAAATCTGATATGGTTACATGCACTGGGCCATGTTAAACAGTGAACATATGACATCACTCGAACTCACGCTGCCGCGTCGTGCTCACAGCTACTTCTGGCTCCTAGACAACATCTTTACATTCGACTTAAACAGATCATGCACAGGCCTCAACTGGGTGGAGTGACTGGTTATGTTACAACCTCAAGACAGACCACAGTTGATCTAGATACGCTGAATGTCGAGTTCAAATGGTAGTTTTTTTCTTTTTGAAGAGAAAGAGCATGCATGCTGTTTAACATTAAAGGGCAAGATGCAGATGTGATGTGTGTATGTGATCTGCACAGTATAGCTGAGGTTTGTGTGATGTGGTTTTTCTATAGTGGCATCGTAATTATTAGTGCCACTTTGCCAAGCCTTGCATTATTGCTGCTTTGCATTATTATTACATGCAATTATTTTTTGAGGGGGCAGCCCTGACATAAAGAAGTTACCTAAGAGGGAAAACACTGTATAACCACTTACAAAAGATTGATTTTCAATTGTACTGATGAAATTCACACATGTGATTATGTGACTGTCGCTGCTTTCGTTTTCACAAAAACAAAATCCACCTGCCCCTTTGAATGAACATGATGCTTCTGGTTATGACTCATATTAATGGTTAAGAACGTTTCTAAAGCTCTAAATCTACAGTTTAAAGTTCAGTTCTTGCGATATTTGTGCTCCAGACATGAATGATTCCTCAGATCATATGGCTAGTCTCATCTTCAACATCAGACCCCAATAACAGTCTAATTTAGAACTGAAACTACATGGTGACCTTACATTTAACATTTTA
This sequence comes from Cirrhinus mrigala, assembly GCA_036247105.1. Classification (NCBI taxonomy): domain Eukaryota; kingdom Metazoa; phylum Chordata; class Actinopteri; order Cypriniformes; family Cyprinidae; genus Cirrhinus; species Cirrhinus mrigala. The sequence continues at coordinate 41,088,590 of CM070022.1, forward strand.
GGCCCGAATGTGCACTCAAGACCTTGGCGAAAAAACACAGAGTGGAAGGATGTGGTCACTAATGCAACTGACTGAAGAACTGGAGAATTGTAAAAGATGGGAGGATTTGTCACTCCTGAAAACACAAAACGTTCTGAAAGCTTTGCATGTTTGGAGAGTCATAGCAACAGACTGCTTAGACAGGAAAAAGCTGCCGGATCTCTGCATAAAACAACCCAGTTTACAGATTTGCTGTTACTTGATGCAACAGTCGTGAATGATTTAACAGTCAATAGCAAAGAAATGAGTGGAAAATGTGCACGTATGTGTAGTGCGAATGGGGAAATATATCAGTGACAAACAAAGTCATCTCATGGCAATCACATGAAGTAGGTATTCCTCAGATAAGCTAGTTCTGTCCTGTTTCTCTGCTAAACTGATGAAAATCTCTCAGTCCTGTCTTGTGCTTGAGCTCAGTCTTAAAAGACACACACTGATGCACCTGATTGCACAAAAAACTGGCAAGCATCAGGACAGCTTTAATCTGATTGAGCGTCCTTCTGTGATTCGGGGTGCACAGGTTGAAAACAGATCACTTTGAAACAAAATTGTGTTTGCAAAGCAACAGGCTGCTACAATGAGCCCTGCTAGATTTGCCAATGTTTGCATTACATCTTTGCATTTTGGCTGCAGCATGCAGCAGCAAGCAGAACTATAGAGTATTTTTCACTTTGTGTTTATATTTTGCAAGGACAGAAATACTGATTATAAAGTCTGCAAACATTTTTAAAGGAATAAAATGAAAATCCAACATATCCTTTTTATAAATGCACATCGGTCTTTAGGTGTCTCTATATAGTATGAACATAATAATAAAATAATGAATTGTTACGTACAATTATTGTGTTCATGTTGAATTGCTAAACACTTTTGCTGCAGTTGAGGTGGTGTAGGTAGGTTTAAGGTGTAGAAGTATTTATAAATGCTTTTCACCATATTCACCAGTAACACTTTATCCTTATTTCAGAGACAGCAGAAATGATATATTTAAACATAAAAACGACATATAAAAGATGCTTGAAATTATGTGCACTTTTTATACTTCAGTCTTACTTAATTGGGTCAAAAAGCTCACAAAATTTCAGCTAATTGGATTTAATATAAATTTAAGTAATAATGCATTTTCATTTAATTGCAATAAACATGCAATTAAGCATCTAAAGACATTACATTTAGTTTGCACATATACATTTTAGTTTAGCCTGCTGCGTTCTTACAATTGACTGCAAACTCTCATTCGTCTGAACATCCAATCAACAGCTGATGCACAGAACCAAGACCCTAATAATATGTAAGAGAACAATCCCTACTTTCATTTCATCATGGCACTAAACACTGCTGTCAGTTGTCTATTACTGTGGGATCACTCGAGGAGGTTTAGCACTATCCATTTCTTTGCACAAAACCATAAATAAGATGTGACTGATCACTCTATATAAGAGCTCCATGCATATATTAAAGTGCACACTGACACTGATCTACGTTTTATTGAGAGCGTTTCCTCTCGCTGACCCCTCTGAGAGGACAAAGCTCCAGCAGATGTGGCCTGAACATTAGCTTCATTGTTATTCTCCGCTCAACAATCCATCACAGAACAATAACACTCAATTCATGAGTTCAAACAAACATCAGCAGGTTCACCATTTAAGAGAATTAGTCTTGGATTGTTAAAGAGTTTACAAATGTTTGGTTAAACTGGAGGTGTGTGCTGCATAAACAGACACATAAAGCAAAGTGTTCCTTCAGTTTAGGTGAGTTAAGGCAACTTTGCATGTCAATAGATGCTGTGTGTTTTTGAGATCCGCTGCAGGGATGGGAAAATATGCAGTCGGTAATAACTTCCATTTCCATCTGTGATTTGCATGAAACTACTTTGGCTACTGTAAATACTTTTATTATGCTTTTCAGAAATTGTAGACCCATCAGACAGTATGAACAGTCAGAATTTGTCATTTTTGTGTTCCGCGGCAGAAAATAACAATGTTCAAATGTGAAAGTGAACAATTAAAAAGAATTTTCATTTAGGTGAACTGTTTCTTTAAATCCCATGAGTTACATTTAAGAGATGACAGTTTTATAAAACAGAACTTGAATCAGTGACAGGGTGACACACTTCTGTTTTAATGTTTGGGTGTAGTGTTTGTGTTCTTCCTGTTGTAAGAGCAGTTCATAATCAAAATCAAGCAGCTTGTCACTTCAGATTGTATTTGTACTATATATAACAGAGCGTGACCTTGTGAAAAAGAACTGTGCTCAATTGTGTCGAATGTGCACTTTTAATCTTAAAAGTATGTTTTAAAAACACTATACTTGCAGATGATGTAATATTAAGAAAAAAAAGGCCACATAAGTGCACAAAATGACACATGACTGTTTCTTAACAGACTTTTCAAAAGTGCACTTCAAATCAAATCAAAAATGTTACTTTAAAGTGCATTTCAATCATTATGTATTAATAAGAAGTAAACAAAGAAGTACACTTATTTTGATGTGTTGACCAACATACTAAAGCACATGTAAAGTACTTGATTATAATTTTAACTGTAGTGTGTAATTCAATATTACATTTAAAGTCAATATATTTGAAATGTACTAAAATGCAACTTAAATGTGTGATTACAAATATTTAAATACATGACATACAAGTTTCAATAGAAATGACATTAAAGTATATTTTAGTTTATCATAAATGCTTGTTAGTACATTCAACAGAAACTTTAACCACATTTTAAAGATGATAGAAATTGCATATAGAGATGAAATGAAGTACTAATTAACTGGGTCAAAACAATTTAAAGTTTTAAATTTAAATTTAAAATAAACTATAATACATTTTCACTAAACTGCAGTTAAGATGCAATCAAGTGTCTGAAAATATTACTGACTTAAGTGCACTTAAGTATATTATTTCTGTAATTATATATGTTATATCTGCAAGTACTTAATTTTTTTTTAGATATGCTAAAATATAGCATACAGACACATGCTGTGCCAAGCAGTCAAATGCATCAGCGCTGCCAACATGCTACAACTATGAGGTCAGATAAAGTTCAGTTTAACACTCTCCCTGTGTTGTTTCAGAACTTGTGTTAATGCAAGCATTCCTCTTCACCACAGTCAGACACGCCTGTGAGGGTCAGACGCCCCGTCCGGCTCACGACAGTGCTTCCTGAGCTCTCATTGGCCGCTCTGGTCATGTGACTTCACTCTGGCCATTCTCTGCTGAACCTATCAGTGCGCTGTGTGTGTGTCTGGCAGGACCGTGAGGAAGCGTGTGCAGTGTTTTGCGGAGAACATGGTTTTGTTGAGTGCTGGAAACTCGAGCAGACGTCAAAAGAGTGAGTGTGTGAATGCTGTTCAGAATGCTTTTCTTCGGCATTCCCACTCATTTTAGTGCACTTGCTTTGCTTGCACTGCTGTTACAATATAAACAAATATCTGCAAAATAAATTTTAGGAAAACACTGTACTCTATGTCTGACAGCACCAACCACTCATTATAGTCTATCTATAGAGCACTAATGATGCCTAATGGCAACCATCCCAATCCCAGATGTGTGTCAGACATTAATAAATGATTCATTCAGCAAGGTCAAATGCTCTCAAACTGTCTGTCCTCTGAATATACACCATCGCATTCTGGAGTTATGACTCTCTAATCAAGGCGAGCACTGAGTAGACTATCAGATGATGAGAATGATAAAGAATCAAAACCTCACCAGGTTTCCTCTCACTATACAGTCACAAGACTTGAATCAATCAAAATGAACTGAAAAGATCAACTGAATTTTCAATTCCAAGACTATTCATTTAAGCTCACAACTCCAGTGAACACACTTTTCTAAGCAAATATACTTATGATAAAAAGAGTAAAATAAAATCCCCCAGACTTCCACTGAAGGTGGGAGCTGAGTCATATATACAGACCACAAGACTGTATCACTTTAGGCAGAAGAAACCTCCTAGCAACCGCATAGCTATATGTCAACAACCACTCGGAACGTCTAGCAACCACTTACAACACCTTACCTCACAGCATCAGTGCTGTTGGTTCCAAAAATATTTTTCTAATTCATTTTTCCCGCAGGGATTTTAAAAAAGTCTGTTAAAGCATTATAAGTCATGAACCAAACGAACCAGCTACAAGGTGAATCACAACATTAAGAACTTTAATTTGAAGCAAAAAATTCAGACAAAGGCACAAGACAGCTGATTTTTTGCTTTAATGTGGGAAATAACTACGTTTATTGCAAAATATGTATAAGAGCCATTCTACAGAATTGGTGTAAAACGCTGTCCCACAACCAAAAAAAAGCATTAAAAAGCATTTAAGTATTCACATTTTAGATGTTTACTAATATCCTACTATTATCTATTGAAACCCACAATAATATATAAGATATCAGTAAGCTTAATATATATAAAATGGTCATTTATTGGGTACTTTTAATTTGGAGGTGGCTGTGCGAAACCTACCTAACCTCTAAATTTCAACTTATGAAAATGATATTAAAATAAGTTTTGCATTTTATTCCTTTGTTGTTTTTAAAAATATCTTTTTGATTTTGTAAAAAAGTGAAGTTAAAAAAATAAAAATAAAAATAAATCTTCTTTATATTTTCTTCATAAATTACGAAAATTTATGTTAAAAAACGTGTCCGGCATTTTCATTTGACTACAGTGTATGTTTTAGTCCATTGGCTGAGACAGATTTTAACTACACTCCTACATTTATGATCAGGAAATATTCATGTGTCCCTCTTTCTCATAGCTACAAAGTGAGTAGATAGGCTCCATCATTTTGAGGTAAATGTGTTCAAAAGAAAAATCTGTGTGTAACTTTAAAGAATGTCACTACCGAACACCATTTTTCTGCAATTAAGCAAAATTTTTTGGGTGTTTTTCCATAACATTTAGTTTTTATATGTGTGCAACTGTTCAGTGTGCTAGCTATCCATTTGGTGATTAGCATCTTTGGTTCAAAAGTATCTAAAATTGTCACAACTGAAACATTTGGTGAAGTTTCGGTAGTGACATCTTTGTTTTTTGGATGTCACGTCATAAATCTGTCACTACCGTAACAGTCACAACTGAAACATGCCATCATTGTTTCGGTAGTGTCAAAAGGAAACGTGTAATCCTTTATTTAATGGAAATAAACAAAATGTAAGTACAGTTATACAATTTCTTGCGTATTTTAGTGTGTTTTAATATGGGTTCAAATTTTGTAATGTGATGTGGTCACTACCAAAACATGGGATGTTTTGTCAAAAATAAATTATTCTGAATTATCAACTAAGATGTTATGATAGTTTTTGGTTCAACGTATATTCAAACAAATGAATCCTTAACTTTGAAATCAGTGTGATCAACTTTTTACCTTTTACAAAACTGGATTCAAAATACAACAAATCTCATAAATCACACTTGAAATGTTGCTAAAATTATAATTGTTATTGATTTACTTCTGAAAATGTTTTAATAAAATAGCAAAAAATATATTTACAAGCAAAAAGCAAAATCGGTAGTGACAAATTTGGGGAGAGGACAAATATTCCAAAACGTTCTGAAAATACAATATGAGAATTAACTGCACAATTACTAGAAATGTGTACCTCGGATATTATACAATTGGCACAAAATTTGTGGAAAAATACTTTTTAAATATAATTTTTTTTTTTTCAAAATGTTTCCAACTCTGACTTAGCACCACTTCTGTAGAATGGCCCATTATATAATTGATTGGTGGACTTTTCTGTACAGCATCATGGTTAATGTAGTTTTTCACCATGAATTTGGCTGTTAAACATGATTCTTTTGAAAATAAGTTGAAATAATGTGAACAGGTGGCTCTATTGCACTCTATTGTGGCCAGGAGTTTAGCACAATCAAACACCACAGCGTTTACTTTAGAAACAGAAAGACACCTTGTTTATACAAGAGCAATTGCTATTGCAAAGAGAATTTACCTAATTACATTTCTGGCACATCAACATCACTTCAGACACCCAGTGGAATCACAGCTGGCTCAACAGACTCAAGTGACAGGCGAGTCCAGGTGGAGCTGTCAGATTTCCAGCACTGAGGTTTTGCTTAGTAATGGTGGGGTGGTTTGTGCAGGTGAAATCATTCATGCCAGTCAGTGCCGAGCCAAGAACTCAGTAAACTAATCAACAGCAGCACGTCCAGCCTGTTGAGTATTTGTAAAGCCAGCGACAAATATTTGGGAGTCAAATGTCCATCACTGGCCTTGTGTAAACGGGTTTGTTGTGTGTGGCAATTACACTGCCCGGTGAGGGTGTGTTACGGGATGATTTCTGCTGATGATACGTCTGTTTAGGCAGCTGAACCAACACCAGTTTGTCTGTATGCTAGCGAGTCCACTTATTTCCACCGTAGAGTCAGTCAATTAAATCATCCGTTTCTAATTCTAGTCCGCAAGGATCCTGTGTCATAGAGTTCTAGCTTCTGTTCTGAAGAGACAAAACAAATTTCACCACTACACAAATGCATTAGAGCAGTCGACTGCCATTTTCTGTGGTAATCAACAGCATGTTAGAGATTCAGTGCTGGGTGTAAACAACTAATGTTACATTAGTTCAGATGTTTTCTTGATAATGCTGCTTTTCCGGTCATGAAGCACAAATGGCAGCATGACAGAATGCTGGTTTTGGTCACACTGGCTCAGCCGTGGTGGTTTAATAATCAAACATGCTCTCCTTTAATGAGAATAGAATAGAATAGAAGTCTGAAGTAGTTTTAGTGAATCAGTTAATTCTAGCATTCACAGATCATGTCAATGAACAGTCTGAAAAAACAATTCATTGAGGGCATGCGTGGCATTTTACATTAGTCTTTTCTGTAAATAAATAGTTATGCTGCATATAATATACTTAGATAATATAAATAATATGCTTAGATAAAATAAAGTTTAATTATGTCATCTTAACTGACATTCCACTTGATTTTAAAAAGGTAACTTGTAAATTTGATATAATATAATATATAACATAATAATAACGAAAATTTTCTGAAGAGTAACAGACAGTCACAATACACTTTTTTGTTGTACTGACTTCCATTCATACGTATGTGAATGCAGTGGATAGGAAACGCAAGCTCATGCAAATTTAATTGCTTTTCAAAGTTAACATTTGCTGAACTCTGACCTGCAAATTCTTATCATGAAAATGGATATGTCGCATCATAACCTCTGAATTAAAATAATGCAAATTGAAATGTGCAGGCTGCAGTAAAGTAGGGTAAACTGAATATTTTTACATTCTGGATGTATCAGAATTATTTTTTAAAAAGGGAAAGACGTCATATTACGACCACTGTAGCGTCCATAGAAATTTTGCTTAAAGTGCGACTGCAGCCGATCAACAGCAACACTACAGAGACCGAAGAGATCTCTTATTGAGCTCTCCTGTAATTAAATTAGACATTGTCAATCTTTCATATCAGGTGGTGGTTGAAGTGATCATGTTGATAACACACACAAATCATTTACTCTAAACAACTTGTGAAACCAGAAGTGATGAATGGAAAGTTTGGACTACATTAACTCCCTGCAAACTGATGAAAGACAGGCTTCACGGATCACTGGATGTGGGAAAACGTGTTGAACACACCTGAAGATCTAACAGCAGATGTCCTAACTCACCCCATCATGCAGATGGAACATTAGGGGACTGATTTTGCATTGCTGACGGGTTCATTTGGGTATTAAAATCAGACTCGGAGCAGAGCGACTGCGAATTCATTTTAGAGTTTTACAAATGTTTTATAGATCACATTATGCTTTTAAATGGAAAACATCTGAGCCAAATGGCAGGCGTTTTGATTCAGAGCTGAAGTTTAACAGCTCTGGCATTCCCACTGCATGGTTTACTAGCAATAACCTAGACACCGGTTTTTATCATATTGAGAGCTTGTGAATAGGGAAGATTTTTGCTGTTACATGATTTTCATGATTGTTTTACACTATAAATTTGAATGAAAACCTATCGTTTCCAGTTTAAAGGCAAGTTCTCGCTCTCCTCTGCTTGTATCTGTCACTTCTGAAGCCTGACGGATTGTAATTAGGTCAAAGGTAAGACAGCGCTGGACGTTTAGCTGATGGTTTAGTCACCATACATGGTTCAAGTGGACGCACACTCACCAGCGCTGATGTCTCGTGTTAGTGTGTCATCTTTAAGGCTTTCTATTTTGGGAATGTTCCAATCTGAGATGAAATCTCAGCGCAAACGTGTGTGCAGCTCGATGAAGTGAAAATGGTGGGTAAATGTTTCATAGCAGATGGACAAAAAGGGCTGACGAAAGAAAAACACATGGACCCTTGAACTGTGGTCCATCATACGATCCAGCTGAACGGACACACACACACTCACACACACACACACACACATGCATACGTCTATCCGGCTGTCGAAATGGGGATTCCCACTGAATTCTGTTGCTCTTAATAAACTCTACTCTTAAAAAACAGTTCATTATTTTAATTATAAATACTTTATTTTTTCAGATTTTTATTGTTAGGTACAAGGTACAGAGGCCAGCTGTAGTAAAATGTAATAACATTTTATTTTATTTCCCCCCACCAAAATACCAATAAAACTAAACAGCAAACACCATCACAGAACATTTATAAACACCTGTTGATTTTGTGAAGACTTAAAAGCCTTCTTGATATAGGGAGTAAAGACACCCCAATTAAAAGCCACATGATGGCTAAAAATGTCATCAAAAAGACTGCTGATCTGGCAGCAGATGAGGACGCTGAATGCCTGTAGTGCAGTGCAATGTTTTCCATAAGTGATGGAGATGGATTAGCTGTGAGGGATGTGAAAGTGAGCTCACACTGACTAATTAAATCACACTGGAGATTCATTTAGAAAATACGCCTGTAGAAATAGTGCAGTTGCATGATATATACCACTAAAATATGTTCTTAGAAAATCTAACAGAATGCCAAAAGAGAGATCTGAGGCACTATTTTGCTGGTAGCTTGTAATAAGTATGAAAAAGTGTTTGCATATGGTGACCATATTTGTCCATATTATATTACTTCCCAAACATCAATTATCACTAGCTCCCCAGGGCCTTTTGCCCTCTGACCTTTGATCCCACACTTGGGTTAATAAAAGTCCTGTGTATCTTCAATTACACAGTAGTAATCTGTTTTTTTTTTTAATCAAACCACTTTCTTTAATTATTCATTTTTACACATACTATGCTACTCCATCAATATTGAATACAAAATAAACACAGCTTTGATAGTCATACATTTTGGAGCCAATACTAAATCTCATTTCCCTTAAAGGGATAGTTCACCCAAAAATAAAAATTCTGATATCATATAAGTTGTTTCAAACCTGTTTGATTATCTTTCCGAAGGAAGATATTTTGAAGAATCCTGGTAATCAAACAGTTGACGGTAGCCATTGGCTTCTATAGTATTTTTTCCATACAATGGAAGTCAATGGCTAACGGCAACTACTTACCAACATTCTTCAAAATATCTTCTTTTGTGCTCAACAAAAGAAAGAAACAAATACAGATTTGGAAAAACATGAGGGTGAGCAAATAATGACAAAATGTCATTTTTGGTCAAACTATCCCTTGAAAGGAGGCATTTAGCCCCACTATCCCCCACAGTCCCGTTAGAGCATGTGCTTAAAATGACAGCTTTTTTACTTTTTAGCTAACTTTAGGAGTCATTTAAGAAATCTTGACCCTAAGTATGTCTGGTTCACACTCAAACACGTTTAGCTGTCCAAATAGGGTCATTATGCTTAGCTATATAGTTTTAAGATAGTTATAAATACTATAACCTAACACTAACAGAAAACTTTCTACATATTTACAATTTCAAAAAACTTAATGTATGAACTTAATGTTCTGTTGTATGAGGACCTCCCCAAAAAGAGGTTTTGTCAGGTTTAGCTCAATTCTGGATACAAATTTGCTACCAAAATATGGTTAAGTAGCTACACAAACAGTAATGCTGTAAACAATCTTACTCAGAAGAGAGACTTACTTCAGTCGCCTCTGCGGTGTCGGTCAACAGAAACAGCGGACCGTGATGATGGATGTTGCTCGTCAAGCGCTTCTCCGGCTCTCTCCGGTGGTTTTTAATGCTCCGTTAGCGGATTCACGGTTCGGCCAGACTGTTTACCACCCGCATCTCTCCTCCCCCAACCAAAAAAGTTTTCTACTCGGTAAAAATTGGTTACACTTTCAACAGCTGTGATGAGTTTGAATGGTATTTCCTGATTGTGGGATATCACGGCCGATTCAGAGAGCGTTTCTTCCGCTTGGCTCCGGTGATGAGCGCACGGGAATGGGACAGGCGTCGGTAAGTCACGCAGGATCGTAGAGAGAGAAAGAGAGAGAGGGGAATAACGGAACGGGCGGGACTTAAACATCGTGACGCTCGAGCTCATGAGAGAGGGAGAGAGAGAGAGAGACAGAGACAGAGAGATCTCACTCTTCCGGACTCTTTCATAATGGAAAGCTGCGTAGATATGACATACTTTGGAAAGTTTAAAAGCATTTTTTGACTGTCACATATCTGTACTTAAAATGCATTATAAATTCATTTTTATTCCCCACACTTTCTGACTATTGATTTATTAAGTACAAAACATTTAATGAAACGGTGTCACAGAACATGGTATCAACAGATCGCGTAAACGCCTGCCAACCTTATTTTTACTGGTAACGCCAACGCTTTTCACGACAGCATTTTGGTAACATAGCTTTCACGCTGTGCATTTTTCTATTCAGCTGTATGGTAAAAAGGTTCATTACTGCAATCTTTCAACATGGTGAATGTTGTTGCCATTTGGTGATCATAATGATAAAGTCAGCACTAGCACACTGTCCCCTGCTGGTGAAATTGAAGCACTGCAATCGAGTAGTGTACTGTATATACAGTTGAAAAAGTTTTGTCTTGTACTCAATATGTCATAAGTTTGAATAATAACATTCAATTACATTAAACCTGAACGTTTTCTTAATATTTCTTAACATACAGTGACCACAAAAAGTATTTGGTATGTGATTGTCACTGTAGGAAGTGTTAGTTAAAAATGTCTTAAAACATGCAGATTTTGACTTCTCAAGACATTAACTGATGGACTGCAGTGGTGTGGATTACTTTTGGATTATTGTGATGTTTTTATCTGCTGTTTGGACTCTTATTCTGACGGCACCCATTCACTGCAGAGGATCCATTGGTGAGCAAGTGAATGACACATTTCTACAAATCTGATGAAGAAACAAACTCATCTTTTACTGAACTCATTTCGCATGTGTCAGTCCTGAACACTGAAGCAAGTATATGTATATGTGTATGTCTAACTGTCAGAGGACGGACAGTTGATCATCATTGTCTTGAAACACAAGAATCTCAATATCTACATCTATCAGAATCTTCAGTACGACACATGCTTTCTCTCTGATGCACACAGACCTCGATCCATGAAACATATGACAGACCTTTATTTTAATACCTTTATTTTATTTAAATTAGAAACAAAAATTTGGTCAAAAAAGTTAAGACATAAATATCATCATTGTAATTCATATTTCAATAAGTTACAAAGTTTTACAATTGCTTTAATGTAGTTCTCTAAAAAACATGAAAACCAAGAGACCACATCTCAAACCATGTTTTTCAAATATGAATAAATTGACAAATAAAAAGATAAAATATTAAAACTTGCCCAGAAGTTCCTGAGTCCCCTTACATCACATTTATAATGAAAAAGTAGAAATCTTAAGATTTTTTTCTTACAATAATAATAATAATAATAATAATAATAATAATAATAATAATATTAATAACAATAATACTGTAACTATCGTCTTTTGCTTTAATGCAACTATTCTTATTTTCTTTTTTAAATAGTTTATTTTACACTTAATTATTTAAACCTGATTATGATCATTTACTGTGGCTGGTCTTCTCTCTTTTTATTTGTCATTTTTATTTACTTTTTTTTTTTTTACATTTTGTATGAAAAATGATACTATTTTATACATTTGTAGAGCTAAGAAGGTCCATAGGAATGTGTGTGTGTTAATACCATTAAAATCTTTTTGTAACTGTGTGTGCTTGTGTGTTTGAATGCATATGATTTATGTACATGATCTTTTATTTGTCCTTTGCATATACACACACACGTGAGTGTGCAAGATAAAAAACATCTCACGTTAGCAATTCAGCCTGTGCAGCTCAGTGTCTGGAGTCCGTCTGCTGCATGAATGCTGCAATAATCTCCATCCTACGACAGACAGAAAGAGAGAGATTGATTGCATTACACTTATGTTTGTACTGTTAAACTCTCTGCTTTGGATCACAGGCAAAAAGCAGCCGGTCAAAGACAGTGATTCAGCTTTCAGGTTAACGTCTGTCTCTTCAGGTTCCTCAGTGTGAATGAAAACATAATCATTTTATCATCACCCGCTCATCTCGCTCATGTCAGATGACCTACCGATGTACTGACACTCTCCCCAATCGAGTGATTCCTGTGATGATGGCTCTTATAATGAATCAAAAAGATTCAAATCATTTTGGTTTGAATCACTGTAATGAATCATTCAGTGAATGAACTAAGGACTCACTGAATTACTGAAAGTCGCTTGTTATTATGAAATCTCTGTGTGAGCATCAAATCACTTCTGTGACAAAAATGTTAAATATCAGACATGCTGTTTTTGGAAAGCATTACAGAAATATTTCTGTAACTGAATGCAAAAATGCACTGAATGCAAGAATTGCAGTTTTACAGTGAAGTGTGTAATTTTGTCACCTAATCTAGTTAAGTCATTGTAGTGACAGGATGGTCATGATGCTCAAACCAATAAATCAATGATTTATAGAGACATAAGATTTAACTTGGATAATAGAAGGAGTTTTAACATTGATAAAATTACACACTTCAGCTCTGAGGAGAGCCAAACCTGACCTCAAACCTTATTAAATTTACTCACAACCTGTTAAACACCTCAGCTGCTGCACATATGCCATATCAGATGTGCCCTTATGCACGCAAACACATTCACGCTGTCCATGCAGGTCATAGTGAAGCTCGAGACTGCTGTGTGTGTGCTCTGGAGATCATGTAGTGCTTGCATATTGCAATGTTGTAGTGATGATTACATGTGCATGTGTTGATACTGTGTGTGTGCGCATTTAGAGCGATTCTCATTGCAGCCAACATGCATTATTCTCTGGTTTAAGTTGCAACAGGAATTCTGGGTATTTGCTGAAGAACTGAACAGCTACTCTTTTATGGAGTACAAATACAATTGCTATTCAGATTAGGTTTACTAATCCGATATTTAACAGAATCTTCCCCAGAATTCCTGTATTGTTGGCATTTTCTTCATTTAGCACCAGGCACTGTACTTACTGTAACATCACCATCAGGTGCTCCACAATAAAGAAGGTACTTTAGAAATTAAAACAACATTTATTCACCCTCATCTTTTGTCTTATTAATCTTGCCGAGTTTGAATATGAGGCTTAAATTTGCACAGTGGCTTCAGAAGACTTAAATATGGCACACAAGTTTTACTTGTACATTTAGTTCCATTTTTGTTTTTAGGAAAGAGCAGCATGAACATTCCTCTAAATATCTTCTTTTGTATTTCACAGAATAAAGATGATCATATGGATCTGGAACAATATGAGGGTGAGTAAATGATGACAGAATCTTTATTTTAAGCTGAACTAATATTTTAGTCACATCTGCCTGCATTTACCTGTTTACCTGCTCTCATATGATAGACATTCTGAATCATTCACCTTCACACAGTTAAAAGATGCATTTATAATTATAAGCACCATTTACAGCACAAAACAGAACACTTCAGAAACTGCAGTCTAGTTCAGGATCAGAGAGAGAGGGTTACTAATGTGTAATTCATTTCTAATCAAACTGAAAAATGATCAGTCAAATCTCACAGTAACTGATCAGTGAAATCAAAGTCACAAATGCACCAAACAATTCATCGTAGCCACGGCAACACTGCATGCAGCCCACCTCACAGCCAGTCGCTGGGGGCGACGGGCAGAAAAACAAAGAGCAACCCAAACACAGGCAGTTGCCAAAGGCAACCAAACAGGCCAATCAACTTACTACAACTTCAGAGGTAGTAGATTATCTGTTGCTAGGTAACCATGGCCACAGGGTCTCCGTCATTTATGATTGGCCGTTTTGGAGCTTGCCGTGTGGTTTGTGATTTTCACAGAGAGAATACAAAGAGCAGCATCAATAACCAAGAACTGCATCATATTATTTATTACTAGGCTTATTTATGGCTTATAACGGAAGCTGCGATAGTCTTTTTTCCTTATTGTGAAATATATCCAAGTGAAACGGCTTCTGGAATGTAGGGCAGGATTGCAGTCTTCGCCGGCAATTTGACTGACAGGCGATCTGACCGATCATAATGGCATAGTAGCCATTTTGTTGGACATACAACCCAAACACGAGAGTTAGATAACATCAGTGGACTAATGTGTTTTGTCGTCTTTCCATCTTTCCGATAACATAACTCTGATGTTCATTCATGTTTATTTCATGCTATTACTAGCAGTAAAGAGAGCCATGCCGCTTGAACTGAGCTGATTGCGTTCTCATGCCACACATCGTCACGCAGTGAAAAATACATCACAGAGAAAAAAGGACACTGACCACGCACCAACAGACAAGAGAGAGCAGGATACTTTTGGTATTAAAATCTCAGCTTTCAAATTTTTTTTCAAAGTTTTTAAAGAAATTCAAACAACATATATGTGACCCTGGACCACAAAACCAGTCAAAAGGGTCAATTTTTCGAAATTGAGATTTATACATCATCTGAAAGCTGAGTAAATAAGCTTTCCATTGATGTATGGTTTAAGATAGGACAACATTTGGCCGAGATACAACTATTTAAATATATGGAATCTGAGGGTGCAAAAAAAATCTAAATATTGAGAAAATCACCTTTAAAGTTGCCAAGTGAAGTTCTTAATGATGCATATTACTAATCAAAAATTATGTTTTGATATATTTACAGTAAGAATTTTACCAAATATCTTCATGGAACATGATCTTTACTTAATATCCTAAGGATTTTTGGCATAAAAGAAAAATTGATCATTTTGACCCATTCAATGTATTTTTGGCTACTGCTACAAATATACCCCAGCAACTTAAGACTGGCTTTGTGGTGCAGGGTCACATATAATTTTTGAGGCTCTTTAATGTGACAGATTGCTCTAGTGCCTCATGAATTAATCTCTTGCTGCTAGTCATAGCTTGAAATACACATTAACGAACATCAGATGGTGTGTTGTCTCAACCACGGAAATGCGTCAATACATCGTTGTCAAGTTCAACGACTGATGTTAATCTATGAACTTTCCTGTCTGGTTTGTTTGTTGAACAAAATGGTGCATTCGGTGTTATGATTGGTCAGATCACCTGTCAGTCAAACTCCCGGCAAAGTGTGCTAAAAGCCTGGTCACTGGATAGTCAACACAGTCCAACCCCTTTCTCAGGTCTTTTGTCATAAAGAGATGTCACTGAGAGGGGGAGGGGAGGTTATTGCTTTTCAGTGAAAGATTGCAAATTAATCAAAACATTTATTTGTGACGGTTTTACTTTACATTTTTTTTTTCATATTTCATAATATTTGCATTGTTTTTGTACTTATTGTGAAAAACGATTTCTTTTTCTCCTATTCTGTATTATAAGTGCGTTTAGCATCCTAATTCAGAAAAATCCCTGCAGAATTTTCACGTTTTGTTATCTCTCACCTGTCTGTGTCTCAGTAGGGTCTGTTGGCATCTTTCGGCCTTTTCAGCTGCACTTTGAGTCTCTTCATGCCGATCTGAAATCCGTTCATGGCCTGGATGGCCGTCTGAGCGCTCGCTGGGTTATCAAAGCTCACAAAGCCTGACAGAGAGAAAAGACAAAGAGACGAATGTTCAGTGTCCAAGCAAAGCTCACCACCGTGTTGGAGGTGTTTACCAAAGTGTTGCTATAGGTTAGTATTTTTTCAGGAACATGTACGGTGCTCATTCTTACCAAAGCACTTGCTTTGATTGGTGGCCCGATCGACAAAGACTTTTGCAGAAATGACGTTACCAAATGGCAGAAACATCTGGAGCATTTCTGAGTCAGTGAACTCCTGAGGCAAATGGTAAATGAAGATGTTACACCCCTCAGGACCTGCGGCACACACACATTAGAGTTAATGTTAGCTTTATAGACATACATAATCATAATGAGAAACTCATATGCAATGATTTATAAACATGCATATTTGTGAATAAACAAATGATTAGTGTGAAAAAGAAGTGCATGTAACTGTATTGCATGTGTGCTTCAAATCTCAAAAAAATTGTGAAAACACTACTTGCATGAAATATATTAATGAAGTAAAGTACATTTTAAATGATGTTTTAGTAATCTTTTATCATGATTTTTAGTTAATAGTTAATCTATTTTAAATGTACTAAACTGCAACTTCATTATTAATGTGCAATTACAAATATATTTAAATACATGACATACAAGTTTTAATAGAAATTATATTACATATATTTTAATTTATCGTGAATGCTTGTCAGTAATTTCAGCAGTAACTTTATCCACATTTCAAAGAAGTTATTACGAAATTATATATATATAAAGATGTACTTACGTCCTACATAACTGAGTCAAAAATACTGTAAAGTTGAGCTTGTGCATTTAGATTAAAATTAAACTATAATACATTTTCATGTGGTATGTTTCTAAAACATTACACTGAGTTCACACTTTAATTCCCTAATAAGTACTCCTTTTAAAAGTATGCTTTTTCACAAGAGTACAGACTAACTTCTGAGGAAGTACCCAGATTGTCTTTATTTTAAACAGGAAATGACATCACCTTCTCTCTGCTGCTGTGGTTGTTGTTGGGCAACCAGGGTGGGTTGCTGTATAAACGGCTGGCTGACCAATCCGTATGCAGTCGGGTAGGCGGCTGTGAAACAGAGAGAGTCTGACACATGTTTATACAGCAAGACAGCGATTGATTTGACACAAAATATCGTCAATGAGAGACGCAGCAGCTCAGTCACCTGTGTAGTGCTGCATGCCTGCGTAGGCCTGCTGGAGTGGATCTAGCGCCGCCACCGCTGGACTCTGAGCTGGAGGGACAATGAAGAGAAAGCATTTTGCAGTTTCTGAATAAATGTGAGTGGGTTTTGCTGATGCTAAACTCACTGACATGATTCTAGCGGATTGTGGGTAATCTCTAGTGTGTTCTGGGCAGTTGTTCATTTAACTCACCTTGATATGGATGAACACCATTGGTGTAGATTTCTGATGCTGGCTGTCCATTGGTGGTTGCCGGTATGGGACTATAGCCGTTCACTCCAATTGGTGGAGGCAGAGCCGAGACGGGAGTGGCTGCAATAGTGGGTGGAGTGTTTGCACCTGTAGCCAATCACAGAGCAGCACAGAGTTTAGACTGACAAGTAAAAGAACGGTAAACACTGAGCTGTTTGCATAAAACCCTGAAATCTTAAAAGTATAAAGTTAGTTGCAGATAATAGAATAATAATGAAATAAAAGGCCACTTGAGTTAAATAGAGGCACTTTCATAACACACTTAAGTACACTTTTAAAACTGCACTTTGGAATAATGTCAAGTTAAAAGTTTCATTTAAATTATATTTTTAAATCATTGTTTTAATAATCTTTTGTCATGCTTAAAGAAGTAAACTTGTTCTGATGTGTTCACTAACATACTAAAACACCTGTAAAGCACTTGATTATAATTTTAACTGTAGAGCGTTCAAAATTCAATACTACTTTTAAAAGTTAATTCACTGTAAATGTACTTTGCACATTCATCAAATGTGTAATTACAAATATAATAATGTATATGCACTGACCAAATTTATAAACGCAGCACTTTTGTTTTTGCCCCCATTTTTCATGAGCTGAACTCAAAGATCTGAGACTTTTTCTGTGTACACAAAAGGCCTATTTCTCTCAAATATTGTTCACAAATCTGTCTAAATCTGTGTTAGTGAGCACTTCTCCTTTGCCGAGATAAACCATCCACCTCACAGGTGTGGCATATCAAGATGCTGATTAGACAGCATGATTATTGCACAGGTGTGCCTTAGGCTGGCCACCATAAAAGGCCACTCTAAAATGTGCAGTTTTATCACACAGCACAATGCCACAGATGTCGCAAGTTTTGAGGGAGCGTGCAATTGGCATCCTGACTGCAGGAATGTCCACCAGAGCTGTTGCCCGTGAACTGAATGTTCATTTCTCAACCATAAGCCTTCTCCAAATGCGTTTCAGAGAATTTGGCAGTACATCCAACCGGCCTCACAACCGCAGACCACGTGTAACCACACCAGCCCAGGACCTCCACATCCAGCATCTTCACCTCCAAGATCATCTGAGACCAGCCACCTGGAAACCATCTCAGGGAAGCTCATCTGCATGCTCGTCGTCCTCATCGGGGTCTCGACCTGACTGCAGTTCGTCTTCGTAACCAACTTGTGTGGGCAAATGCTTACATTCGATGGTGTCTGGCACTTTGGAGAGGTGTTCTCTTCACGGATGAATCCTGGTTTTCACCGTACAGGGCAGATGGCAGACAGCGTGTATGGCGTCGTGTGGGTGAGCGGTTTGCTGATGTCAACGCTGTGGATCGAGTGGCCCATGGTGGCGGTGGGGTTATGGTATGGGCAGGCGTATGTTATGGACAACGAACACAGGTGCATTTTATTGATGGCATTTTGGATGCGCAGAGATACCGTGACGAGATCCTGAGGCCCATTGTTGTGCCATTCATCCACGACCATCACCTCATGTTGCAGCATGATAATGCACGGCCCCATGTTGCAAGGATCTGTACACAATTCCTGGAAGCTGAAAACATCCCAGTTCTTGCATGGCCAGCATACTCACCGGACATGTCTACATAGAAAAAGTCTTAGATCTTTGAGTTCAGCTCATGGAAAATGGGGGCAAAAATAAAAGTGTTGCATTTATAATTTTGGTCAGTGTACATATATAAATATATATATATATATATAATATGGCATGTAAGTTTCAAGAGAAATGATATTAAAATATATTTTGGTTTATAAATGTATGTCACCATATTCAGCAGTTATACTTTACCCATATTTCAGAGACAGTAAAAAATTACATGCGTGATTCTGGATCACAAAACCAGTCATAAGGGTCAGTAGTTTTTTTGAAATCTGAAAGCTAAATAAATAAGCTTCCCGCTGATGTATGGTTTGTTATAAGACAATATTTGGCTTATTTGGCTTATTCAATATTTGGCAGATTCCAAATATGGAATCTGAGGGTGCAAAAAAATCCAAATATTGAGAAAATCACCTTTAAACTTGTCCAAATGAAGTTCTTAGCAATGCATATTACTAATCAAAAATTTAGTTGTGATATATTTACGGTAGGAAATTTACATAAATTTATCTTCATGGAACATGATCTTTACTTAATATCCAAATGATTTTTGGTATAAAATAAAATCAATCATTTTGATCCAGAAAATGTATTTTTGGCTACTGCTACAAATATACCCGTGCTACTTAAGACTGGTTTTGTGGTCCAGGGTCACATATAAAAACATAAAAAATACATATAAAAGATTCTTGAAGTTATGTGTTATAAGTTAGTAGTTCTGCTGTAATGCTGCTGGTGTGATGATGGTGGTAATCACCTGAAGAGGTCGTGATGGGTGTGATAGGTGCAGCTATGATGCCGTTAGCATTGAGTGCTGCCATCTGCTGCATTTGCACCGCCGCTACTGTCGCTACTGGTGACAGGTATGCCGACTGCGCAGCCAGCGCCTGCTGCTGAAGCAGCTGAGACAGAGAGAGAAGAAAGAGTTAAAGGATTAGTCCACTTCCAGAACAACAGTTTACAGATAATTTACTCACCCCCTTGTAATTCAAGATGTTCATGTCTTTCTTTCTTCAGTCATAAAGAAATTATGTTTTTTGAGGAAAACATTTCAGGAATTATCTCCATATAGTGGACTTCTGTGGTGCCTGTGAGTTTGAACTTCCAAAATGCAGTTTAAATGCAGCTTCAAAGGGCTCTAAACGATCCCAGCCAAGAAAGAAGGGTCTTATCTAACAAAAACATTGCTTGTTTTCTGAAAAAGTTACAATTTACATACTTTTTACCCTTAAATGCTCGTCTTGTCTAGCTCTGCATTAACTCTTTTTTTTCCAGTTCAGTACAGTTAGGGTATGTCGAAGAACTCCCATCTCATTTTCTCCTCTAACTTCAAAATCGTCCTACATTGCTGCAGAAGTACTGACCCAGTGTTTACAAAGTGAACTTGCAAAGAAGGTCAAAAAGGTAAAACAGCGATGTAGGACGATTTTGAAGTGGGAGTTTTTTAACATACCCTAACTGTATTGACCTAGAGTGCACAGAGAACGCATGCGCATCGCAGGGCTAGACAAGATGAACATTTGTGGTTAAAAAGTGTATAAATTGTAATTTATTTTAGAAAATAAATGATCGTTTAGCTAGATAAGACTCTTCTTCCTCGGCTGGGATCGTTTAGAGCCCTTTGAAGCTGCTTTGAAACTGCATTTTGGAAGTTCAAACTCACGGCCACCATAGAAGTCCACTATATGGAGAAAAATCCTGAAATATTTTCTTCAACAGACATAATTTTTTTACGACTGAAGAAAGAATGACATGTTGACATCTTGGATGACAAGGGGGTGAGTACATTATCTGTAAATTTTTGTCCTTTAACGGTACACAATTAATTTTTATTGCAACAATTTTTATTCATTTTTATTATTATTTAATTTCTTTATTGCCTTTTGTGTTCATATTTTATTTAACCTTATCCTAGACCTAGAGTCAGACTTTCAACCTTAAACTAAACTAAAATCTACTTACTAATATCTGTAAGGATATGATATTCCAAACGTTAAAATAAACTTCAGAATATTTGGTTCTTTATGGACACTTTTGGCTCAGTAGACCAAAGAAAATTAAGTAAATAAAAAACTATTTTCTCATTAGTTTATTTACTTTGTTCACTAATAAGGTCCAACGTTGTAAATATGTACATGGGACACAGTTGTCATGCTATATGAAAAAAAGAAAAAGTGTTTATTTATAAAATAATACATTATAATGTATTATTATAATTATTAAGGAAAATATTTTGACTTTTGAAAGAAGTCTCTTCTGCTCACCAAGCCTTTTATTTGCTCATAAATATAGTAAGAACAGTAATATTGTGAAACATTATTACAATTAAAAACAGCTGTTTTCTATGTGAATATATATTAAAATATAATTTACTGCTGTGATGCGTAGCTGAATTTTCAGCATCATTACTCCAGTCTTCAGTGTCACATGATCCTTCAGAAATCATTCTAATATGCTGATTTGCTGCTCAAGAAACATTTATGATTATTATCAATGTTGAAAACAGCTGCCCAGTATTTTTGTGGAAACTGTGACACTTTTTATTTTTCAGGATTCACAGATGAACAGAAAGTTCAAAAGAACAGCATTTATTTGAAACAAATCTTTTGTAACATTAGAAATGTCTTTATTGTCACTTTAATGAATCCAGATGCGTGTGTGCGTGTGTCTGTATGTTATACTCACTGCTTGTGTGTAGGCATTATATGCACTAAAGTTGAGCGTCACTGGACTGAAGATGCCGAGCTGCGAGGCCACCTGCTGCATGCGCCGCAGCCCGCGCTCCTTCTCTGTGTCCGCAAACTTCACCACCAGACTGGAGGAGGCGCCCTGACCACAGACAGACAGAGATTACAGCTGACAGGAGAGGAGCACAGACCGAGAGGAGAGTGGAGAGAGGAGGACTCACTCACAGGTAGAGTTCGACTTCCATGCAGACTGTTAATGGCAGACTGGGCCTCTAAATGACTCTGGAACTTCACAAACGCACAACCTGTCAAAACAACACAAACATCAGATTATGACTGAGTTTGTGTTTGTTAACACACGATGAGTTGAATGAGAGTCCAAACAGCTGATAAAAACATTACAATAATCCACAAGTAATCCACACCACTCCAGTCCATCAGTTAACATCTTGAGAAGACAAACGCTGAATCCATCATTAAGAGTCACTTCTGGCCAAAATATGAGTCCATAATCCATAGTACCGCTTCCTCCAGTGAAAAAGTCTATCTCCCGTTGTCTCAAAATCTAGCCACATATTTATTTAGAGCTGTTTTGGCTTGTAAACGGTGCTTGATCTGTGCAGATTTCTCTCCTGATTCAGATCAGACAACCTTTTCACTGGAGGAAGTGTTATTATGAATAGAGAACTTGTATTTTAGCAAAAAGCAACAGATTGAAAAGCCGTGTGGATTACTTGTACATTATTGTGACATTTTTATTAGCTGTTTGGACTCTGATTCTGACGGCACCCATTCACTGCAGAGGATCCATTGGTCAGCAAGTGATGGAATGACATTTCTCAAAATCTGATCTACAAACTCATCTACATCTTGGATGGCCTGAGGGTGTGCAAATTTTGAGCATATTTTCATTTTTGTTCATTTAACAGACCTTTGCTGGTGCCGTCAGGTCCTCTCAGCACCGTACACTCATCGATGCTGCCAAACGGCTCAAACATCTTCCTCACATCCTCATCAGATTGCTGCTTTCCCAGCATCCCCACAAACAGCTTTCTGTCCTCTAAAAAGACAAAAAAGGAAAGACAGGAAGGAAGGAAGTAAAAGGAAGACATGCTTATGATTTGCTATTCAACATCATTTATCTGACTTTATTTCAGTTCCAGGTTTTTGTGAAGTGTGCTGAAATACCATCAGTCTCCAGCAGAGGGCAGGATGCGCTGACTGTAATATGATATCTGTGTGTGTGTTGTTATACTTAGGAGGTCAAAATATCCTCACTAATACAACTCGCTCAGTGTGAATGTGTTGCAATATGCCTCTGATGTCATCACATCACTATTCCTGCTCTTTACAGTAGTGCACTGTATGGCAGGCCGTTTTAACATCTATTGCTTAAATTGTATTGGTATAAAACACTCAAACAGAACTCTCATCTTTGTCTTTTGCTGCATTATTATTTACAGGGCTAAAATAATGGTCATCTGCCATCAGTGGATCAATCTGAATTTTATGAAGCGACGAGAATTCTTTTAGTACGCAAAGGAAAAAAAAAACCATTTCACAACTATTCCGATGGCAGATGGACTATTTTGACGATGTCTTTCATACCTTTCTGGGTCTTTACAGTGGTATTTAGCTGACAGTCAATGGGACAGTCAAAAGCCTCCTGGTTTCCATCCAAAATACCCATAATTGTGTTTCGAAGACGAACAAAGCTTTTACGGGTTTGGAACGACATGCAGGAGGTAAAAGAAATACATGTTTGCTGTTGAAAACCCAAAGGTCACTGCTACATTAAATTCTATTATTTAAAAAAGTACAAGTAACATACAAATGCTAAAATGAACAATTTAAGCTAAAATACACTAGACTTTTTAGTCTAGTAAATTTTCAATTAAATGTTCAAATGTCTTGCCATAGCTCTGCTGGGGAGGAGCTCAATTTTAGTTGTGTCAAAGAATACGGAAGAGGCAGAAGCGTCACAACAATAGCGTCACAATAGAACTTTAAACTTTTACAGCTCATTAGGAAACGCCGACAGCTCTAGCAAGAGCTCTAGCTATATTTAGAGCCTTTATATTGTTGCTGCTGAGTGATTTTGCTGTGCGATGAAATGAACATTTGATCTCGCATCAGTCACGTCGTCGATCCACCAACCTGTGAGGATCAGACCACTGTGTTCACAAAGCAGGTAAATACGTCTGTGATTAATTCTGCATTACAAAAATTCACTGTTATGACTTGTGGGTTTTTGGGTTTAATAGATCTGCAGCTAATCGACTAGCCCACAAGCGTGACTATCATGCCTCATGTAAATCACTGCGATCTGACTGTACTGGAAGCTGAGCATGAGACTGACATATCATATAATGGTATTTTGCTAATGTGTGTTTCAGTGCATCACAATGAAGTCTATTCTGAATTTGATTTTTGCTTTCATAGCTGTCTTTTACCAAGGTAGGCCATCTCTTTTATCTTCATGTTTATTATGTAGTTTGTAGCTTGTTGTTTATTTATACAGTATAAACAGCTATAATCACAGCTGTACTGATGTTCAATACTACTGTGTATTTCATATACATTTGGATTTGAGTAATCATTTTCTTGCAATTCAAAAGCTGTATATCTGTTTAGTATACAGTATGTTTACCATGCAAAATTACAATCAACTAAGCCTAAATCAAACTAAATTCTACATTAAACCTATATTAACTACACTCTTAAAATGAAAGGATCTAAAAGGATGTTTATCACAGCAATGCCACAAAAGAACCATTTCTGGTTTCTCAAAGAACATTTCAGTAAACAGATTGCGAAAGAACCATTTAGTCTTTAGTGTGAAGATCATCTAAAGAACCTTTTTCCACTATAAAGAACCTTTTGTGCAATGGAAATGTTCTGTGGATGATAAAACTTCTACAGATGCCAGTGAAGAACCTTTAGTTTTACAAGTGTATTGTTAATATTACTCAGTGCTTATTTTTTGTAATTACACTTTGATAATGACATTATCATTAGAGTGTCTACCTCTTCTGTGATTTTGTTTCAGGAACGTCCTGTCAGAGTATTCCATCTGGTTTTACGTTAATAAACCAACTGTACACATTCCCTGGTAACGCCAGCGGCTGTCATCACGCTGAATGGAGAAAGAAACACCCCACAGATGCTACAATCACCACATACAAAAACCATAAGTGCACGACTGAAAAAGGATTTGAGGAAGAATTCAGATGCGAAAACAACCACCTGCTTCTCAAATCAGCAAACTACAATGACCAGGGGAGCTATGAGTTCATCTGTGATGGGGTTAAAACTCAAATTAATCTGGATGTTTTATGTAAGTCTTTACTGTATCTGATTCTTACACCAGTCAAAAGTTCTAAATAGTTACGATTTTTCTTTTTTTTCATGTTTTTGTTTGTGGAAAGCATGAAATGTTTCTTTCAGGATTCTTTGATGAATAGAAAGATTAAAAACAGCATTAATTTAAAACAGAAATCATTTATAAATGTCTTTACCAAAGCTTTGATCAATAAAAGTATTATTTCACAACATTACTACTAATAATAATCTATTAATAATACTAATAATAATTATCAGAAGTGTCTGTTGAGCAGCAAATCAGCATATCAGAATGATTTCTGAAGGATCATGTGACACTGAAGACTGGAGTAATGATGCTGAAAATTCAGCTTTGATCAAAGCAATCAATTACGTTTCAATAGATATTCGCATAGAAAACAGCTATTTTAAACTGTAATAAGTTTTTTGATCAAATAAATGCAGCCTCTGTGAGCATAGGAGACATTAAAATCAAAACTTATTTCAAACTTTTGAGTGGTCATGTATAAGAGAGATACTTGAGTAGATCATCAGTGCATAGTCACTGACTGATTTGATTTAAATCACGCTCTCTATAGATGCTTCGAACGTGAGCGTGGTAGAGACGGACAACACCATCCTTCACTGTTATGCACGCAATGCCAAAGATGTGACGTGGCTGCATAACACCGAAAAGGTTCTGCACTCCAAGATGCATGGATCCATAAATGCTAGCAAAGACTACGAGGGAAGAGCGTCGCTGGCTAAGGACTGCTTCAACACCGGCGACCTCTCTTTGACCATCGCTGGTGTTCGCAAGGGCGATGCCGGAATATACCGCTGCTTTGTGGATGATGAAACAGTTAAAGGAATCCCAGACGCCTCTGTGCTGCATGTGAACGGTAAGACCGTGAAACTTGATTGCACTGTAGGGTTAAATATGACATGTCATGTTACCAGTCAACTTTGGCATAATAGCATTCTGGTGCATTTTCCACCATGTTTTCACTCTGAAAAAAGCATTCACAGTCTGTGGTTTGATTCACGCAGAGACACACTCCAGTCCAGGAGACCAGACAGACTGCAACTGCAACATCTATAAGAATTTGACCATTAGTTTTGGCACTATCTCTGTTACAGTCTTTGTGATATACCATATCACCATGAAACTACGCAAACGCCAATCCACATCCGATAGTAAAGATGGCACCACTGAAAAGGACCGTATGCTGATGTCTGATATCTGCATAACATCACCCACCAATGAAAGTCAGCCAGTGGTTACTCATCCTGTTCAGGAGAGCGACTCCATGGAAAATAAACCTTCCAACACCAGGCCTTTTTAATCTGGTGGAACGAGGCCTGTGAAGATACAAACAGCTAGCCCAGTTTCACACCGTTCACTCAAGCAATAGTATTAACTTCAGGCTCATGTTGAGTCAATTCTGACTAAAATAAGACTAAAATGCTCAGACTTTTAGTTGACTGAAATTTGACTAGACCAAAAAGAGTATGAACGTGACCAAAACTAATAAAAACTAAAATGACAGCTTCACACAAAGACTAGACTAAAACTAAAATTAAAACAGGTCGCCAAAAACAACACTAAAGGCGTCGCTATTGCTGTAACTGAATAAAAACAAGACATAACATTAAACGTTTTGAATGATGAAATGTAAGGACAATAAACACTCGTCAGCAATAGTATTTTCATAATGATTAAGTATATTTGTAAGCCATTGCTAATCGACATACAGTACAGAATATATTGCCTGCCTCATTCTATGATTAGAAGCCACATCAGATCACATTCAAACACTCGACTGATGCTGTTAAGTAAAAATAAGTTATAATGTTCTTTTCTGTTGGACAACAAGTTTAGAAAGGCATATCATTGCGTTTTATTAGAAGGGAAGATGCTCTGCAAGTGTTGCTTTTTCAAATATAAACGGGGAGGCGTTTTCTCATCTCAGCACGGGAAATCCCGGGCACACACACAGCAAATTTTGAGAGAAATAAATCAAGGAAATTATTTAAATGCAAAACCGAAAAACGGCAATTCACAAGTGTGTATTAAACCGTGGATGTCGTTCCGAATGCTTCGATATTATATTGAGTATTGTGACATCCCTAATTTACATCCAAATGTAATATAAACAATCAGACCAAACATTCAACGAGTGTAGCTGACTTTAGTGTTAAATGTTGCTTTACTCTGAAAAATTATGATTAGTATGGAATAACCTATGACGGTTACCGTCTGCATGTGAGTACTGTATGTGTCTGTACAGTATAGAAGCCTTTTTCTGACTTTCTTTCTGACTTTATGATATGCAATTGCGAGGTATTAAGTCAGAATTGTGAAATATAAATATTATATCAGACAATTCTGACTATATTTCTCACAATTAGAAGTTTATATCATGCGACTTTGAGAAAAAGAGTCTTGAAGAACTGAGATAAAGTCGTAATAAGCTTTTTTTAAAAAAAAAAAAAATCAGTGGCATTGTACAGTATGTGTCTAGAAAAAATCTTTTGTGAGAAAAAAGGGAGATTTTCAGACAAAAAATATCTATTTATTTCTCTTTTACCTTTGAAAACATACAGCATTAGCTTTTAATGTTAACTTATTGAATAGTTTGTAGGAAGACAATCTTTGCAATGTTCACACAGTGCATTAACTGTGATGTTCCTTTAGAAACAGACAGTCTTATCAAAACTTGATGAAGGAAGAGATTTGTGAAGCTCCAGTTTAGCACTTTTTTGACTCAGAACACATTACTGTGGCCTTTGCTATTTAATGTATTTTCTGTTCTGTTGACTGTTTATTATATTTTCTCTTTAATGTATACAGCTTTATGTTTGTGAAGGATGGTACTTGTAGTTGAAATGTCTCATTAAAACATTTCATTTTTTTCACAAATGGCTTAATTTAAAGTTACATTTAAGTTGTTTTTTTTTTCTAATCCTAACTGAACAAAATCAGTTTGTATCAGAAACCCAATGTAAGTATTCAAACTAATAAAATGTATCTTGAACAAATGGTGTTGTTTTGAATTCACACACATATGCACAAAATGTTTTCAGCACTAAGATAATAAGAAATGTTTCTCAAGCAGCAAGTTATACTGATCGTACATTATACTGATTTCTTATTATTAGAAATGATTAGAATGATGATGAAGGATCATGTGACACTGAAGTAGTGATGCTGAAAATTCAGCTTCGATTACAGCAATCAATTACATTTTAAATTGTAACATTTCACAGCATTACTCTATAAATATTACTATATTTATGATCAACTGAATGCAGCCTTAAAGAGCAGAAGATCTCACCAAGTCATTAAAAATCTTTATAATAAGCTAAATAAAGATGTGAATAACAGGTGATTTACCTCCTCTGCCCTCACTGTCTGCAGGTTTCACTTGAATGGGCCGATTCATCTGAAAAACAAACAAGAATAAAAAAAAATTCAGTTTACACAATATACGGACTATTCACGCAATATGCGTAATAATTTTACCAATGGATTAAGACGTCCCATACGCAGTGCATAACCATAGCTTTGCAATTTTAACATAACCTCCATGACTGCTACACCTATTTTTCCCATGCCAGTTTATTATTTTGGTATATAAAGCCACACATAGCAATCTGCAGTCGCTTTGAATTAAAGCTTAATGCTGATTTCCATATGCTATTCAGCTTTTATAACCTGTGACCTTTTGAACCTGCTGCCTTGCACTTCAACTAATGTGCACAGGATTGTCGAGATCAGCTTTAGAATGATGGCCATCTGATGTGGATTACAGAGACACGCTGGATTACACTCAACAGCATGTGTGTGTGAAAGAGAGAACGTGTGAATCCGCCAGTGAGATGCTGGGAATCACTGTGACTGGAAGCGCAGTGCTTTATAATGTGTTGCCATGGTGCTGACAAAAAGACCAGGCTAAAATGTAGCTTTAAAAAACAAAAACTCTATATACAAAATTCCTTTTCTTCAAAAAGTGGAGGCAACATTTAGACCTCCTCAAGTTCTCGTGCTTAGGGTTGCCAGATGTCAAGAGTTTAAATCTCGGCCCTGTGTTTTACTTGATCTTTGCAACCTGGCAACCCAAACCCAAAACCTGGCACAAAATTAAGTATTATATGACATTTTAAAATACTCATGATCAGATTACAGTTACTGTAAATTATTCATAATGTATTGATTTGCTCTAATTCCTTTTTCTTTCTTAAATTTCCCTTCTAAAAAAATACTTCCACTTACTAGCCAGGTGACTATAATTGCACAGAAAATGGAAAGGCCACACAAATAGTTCATGCAGCACTGCATGTGATCCGTCCAGTTCATTTACTACACCAACAAGTGTTGGGTTGTTGATCGGGGAGATTATGATGAATCATTAATAACCGATTTACACATAAACCTACTAAAATCTGCTTAAAGCACACTGATAACCACCATAATAATATAGGTGTAACAGTTCAACATGTAACATAAAAGACTCTAACATGCATAATCTGCAACAAAAATAAGAAAAAATATCAATTTAAATAAAACACACTCATTAAATATGACGGGAAACTCTTTTTCCCCCTAAACTATGGCTTGTATTTTACCTTAAAACAATTAACATTTTATTTTATTTTTACTCTACATATTGTCTTATGAATATATAATTATAATTCAAATTATAATTATAATTCATGCTTTTTACTTCCAAAATACATCATTTTTGAATGTATTTGAATTTGGTATATTCATATATATTGTCCTGATATTTTTTGCAATATAGCCTAGTATATATGGCAAGGTAACTTACAGTTAAAATAGTAGTATTCCACATGCTTTTCTGCTGAAATAACTAACCTTTTTAACAGTGTAGGAGTGAAAACGAGAGCGAGAGAGAAAAGACATGCTCTAGTTTCCTGGAGAGTCACGAAGCTCATTTGTAAAATGCCACGAGCGCAGCGATGTGCTTAGTCATGGAGAGAGATAGTGATACCAGGAATACAGGAGGACTGAGAAACTGTGAAGGACAAATTCCTGATAGACAACACAGTGAAGACATGAATGAGAAATGAGGGAGAGAGAGAAAAGCACACCATGAGGAATGAGAAAGAGAAACGAGGAGAACTGAGGGCATACGGGCCATGATTGAGAAATACCGATCCACAACATCAGCACACAAGACATTTGAAAAAACAAGACTTTTTTTTTAGTCGCCAGTCCGAGGCCGCCTGCGCCACCATTAAATTTACTAGGAACATTTCTGGAGCATTTACTATTCATTATTTCTGAAACACAATGACACTCCACATCGCCATGGTAACACAGCCAACAGCCTCCTCTGTTGTCATGGCAGCATGCTGACCACATTATCACGCTGACCGCAGGTAAACAAGAATGCTTGTTGCCAGGGACAACAGCTCAATACAGTCGTTAAATAAAGGATGAAGATGAGAGAGGCACAGAAGACAGAGGAACAAATGTGACTCTGGACCACAAAACCTTTTTTTTTTTTACAGAGGATGACAGGGTAATTGACAACAGTATCAAAGGAATGAATGAATAAATCAATAATTTAAGGAGTAAATGAATAAGTTAGTTATTCTTACTATTATTATTATTATTTTATTTTATTTATTTATTTTAATTTTTTTCTCTATATAGGCTGTGGAAACATTATGTTTATTCATATATTTATCTTTGCTTTTGAAGTAATCCTTTTTGTGGTTGGTGTTACTGTTGTTCTGATTGTTGTTTGTTAATTTTTCTGTAACGTATGTGTGTCTACTGTCATTTCTCAATTTGTCACAACTTTATTCAGAAACAAAAAAAAAGAAAGAAGATCTGGAATCTGAGGGTGCAAAAAAATCAGAATACTGAGAAATTCGCCTTTAAAGTTGTTCAAATGAAGTTCTTAGCAATGCATATTACTAATCAAAAATTAAATTTTGATATATTTACGGTTGAAAATGTACAAAAAACCTTCATGGAACAAGATCTTAATTTAATATCCTAATGATTTTTGGCATAAAAGAAAAAGGTATAATTTTGACCCATGCAATGTATTTTCGGCTATTGCTAAAAATATACCTGTGCTACTTAAGACTGGTTTGTGGTCCAGGGTCACAAATAGAAAATCAATGAGGGCAGGAAAGAAAAGAGAAGAAACATTAAATATTTTGAAACATTGAATATGTGTCCATGCCTTTCTTTGAGGTCGTATTTTAGGTTGTTGACAACTCAGTATTTGGTCTGTGTTTTTTTTTTTGGTTTTTTTTTTTTTTAAAGGGCCCATAAGGTGAAAATGGAAAATCTGATTCAGACTTATTATTTATGACTAAAACTAAAGGAAAAACATCTTTTCATTACTTGATATAAAAGAAACATTAAGTTGCATAAAATAAAATAATAAAAAAACTGAAGTAATAAAGTAACTCAAACTAAATAAACTAAAATTAAAAACTAAAACTTAATTCAACCATATAGACGTATATATATAAATATAAAATAATCTAAATCTCATGGTAAAAACCCATAAAACATAACTAAAATGAAAAAGAAAATATAAAAATAAAATCTAATTTTTTAACAAAAACTATAATAGTATATCAAAGATACTAAAATACCAGTGATCTGATCACTTAACGAAGTGAAGCTGCTTTTATTTTGACCTTAAATACTTCAGTGCCTGAGCTTTGCTCATAAACATGACTAACACTAATATAAGCACTAGTAATAGTGATGCTTAATTTTTCTCTTGCCTAAGATGTATTGGTGAGGGCTAATTCTTCACTTTATGTCCTTGAGAAATTAAATAAATAAATACATAAAAAGGTGTCATGAAAAAAGCTACCAAAACACATGCTCTCTTCGCGAAATATTAAATGATTATTTAATAAAGCATATCTACACGTACATGCAGCAGCATCCTCAGGCACCTCATCATAATCCTGCTAGATGAGGGTTTCATTTAAACACATCTGTAGGGTTTATATTAAGTCTCTCTCACACATAAATAGATTTTCATGCACTCGCTCTCTCTCTTGCTCACACACACTCCTCCAGTACAGTTTACAAAACACACCCAGCAAGATGCACGCGCTCTGTAAATCTCGACCCTGCAGTCATTCTGAAAGGATTTTTCATGGATTATGGAGTATTAAATCTGAGGATTATTCAACAAATTGCATTTTTTCACCCTCCATCCCCAGCCAACATGGAGTCATCGGAGCGAACCTCCTCACTGTGTGTGTGTAATGCTAGTTTGATATTTTGTTTTCATGCTGGATTACAATATAAAGCACACACACAAACAATCTTAGGGTGTTTACAACATAAACATGCACAATATGATTTTTTCTTTCTTTCCCAGACATTTCCATTCCACATTCACTTGTTGCATCATCCATGTTCCCTAGCAACTTCCATCTCCTATCTTAGCAGTGATCTCCTCCTCTCGATGGTTATACTGTGTGTGTGTGTATAAAAATGTGTAGCACTGTGTCATTGTGATATTCTGGTCTATTAAACTAAAACATCTAAAAACAGCACAGCTCTCCTTAACAAACCTCATGATGTGATACCGCATGAGTCTCAGCAAGCAGCATTAATAATCTCCCTCCGATAGCATCACTGTATCATGGTTCAGCGACGATGTTTATGTATTAGAATGACTGCACATTTAG
This sequence comes from Cirrhinus mrigala, assembly GCA_036247105.1. Lineage (NCBI taxonomy): Eukaryota > Metazoa > Chordata > Actinopteri > Cypriniformes > Cyprinidae > Cirrhinus > Cirrhinus mrigala. The sequence continues at coordinate 41,121,350 of CM070022.1, forward strand.
ACAAACACTATTAGAAGAGCTGCTGTTGTTCAGATCCTCACTAACAAATACAGCAGATTTCCTAGAAGTTGATAAATTGAGATAAAGAACAGGAAATGCACACGAACGCTGTGGGTCACATCAGTTTAACCCTGTCAGATGCCTCGGTGTAGACCGACAGCTGTATTTCTCTCATTATAGCAAAGGTTTATTTCCCATCCTCCCACAGCCCTGTTCATCTCTTCATTCTCTTTCTGACCTCGCTGCCCTCTCTCCTCACTGCCCCAATCGCTTCATTCTTCAGATGATGCCCAGAGAAGAGTGAAAAAGAGATTGTTAATTAGGAATAAAAAAAAACTGAGATCTTAAACATGAATGTGATTGCAATTAACTTCGGATTTTCATGGAGGTTTCCAAATGTGTAATTTTAGCAGAAGTGGGTGTACGTACACTGCCGTTCATTTGTTTGGGGTCAGTAAGATTTTTTTAACATTCAGAAGTCTCTTCTGCTCACCAAGGCATGTATTTGATCAAAAATACATATTATATTTTAAAATAACTTTTTTATGTGAATATCTGTTAAAATGTAATTGATTTCTGTGATCAAAGCTGAATTTTCAGCATCATTACTCCAGTCTTCAGTGTCACATGATCCTTCAGAAATCATTCTAATATGCTGATTTGCTGCTCAACAAACATTTCTGATTATTATCAATGTTGAAAAAATTAAGCTGCCTGCTTAATATTTTTGTGGAAAGTGTGATGCATTTTATTTTTCAGGATTCACAGATGAATAGTTTAAAAGAACAGCATTTATTTGAAATAGAAATCTTTTGTAACATTATAAATGTCTTCACTGTCACTTTTTACCAATTTAAGGAGTCCTTGCTGAATAAATGTATTAATTTATTAGGTGGAATAAAATCATAATGACCCCAAATTTTTGAGTAGTTGTCTGTGTGCGTCTATCTTTTTTTTTAAAGGAGACCTATTATGCCCCTTTTTACAATATGTAATATAAGTCTCAGGTGTCCCCAAAATGTGTCTGTTAAGTTTCAGCTCAAAATACCCAACCGATCATTTAATTTTATCATTTTGAAAATGCCTATTTTGAGTGGTAGCAGAAACACACCGTTTTCATGCATATTTCTTTAAATGCAAATGAGCTGCTGATCCCCGCCCCGTTTCCAAAACAGGGCTGTACCTTTATAGCTGGTAACTCAGTGATACACTGTAAAAAACAATTTGTTGAGTCAACTTAAAATAATTTGTAACCTGGCTGCCTTAAAATTTTAAGTTAAGTCAACTCAAAAAAGTTTATTTGACTTGAAATGTTAAATTATACTAAGTGACATCTTAGATATTTGAGTTGAATCAACTTAAAATTTTAAGGCAGCTGGGTTACTTACCCATCTGTTAAGTTTAACAAACACAGATATCTAAGTTGTTGCTTAGTACAACTTAACATTTCAAGTTGGCTAAACTTATTTGTTGACTGAACTTAAAATTTTAAGGCAGCAGGGTAACAAATTATTTTAAGCTGACTCAACAAATTGTGTTTTTTTATTTTTTACAGTGTACTCTACTAAAAAGCATCTGTTTGGTTTTGATTATCATGTCTATCATGCTAAAATCATGCGTTTTAAAGCCATATTAGTTTAAACTTCCAAAATACAGGGTTTTCTGAGCGCACATGTGAAGCACATGCACAGCGGCTGTCACATGGCATGCGAGTACTAAACTTCTCTTTCATGTCTTACTGCACTTAAACTGTCAAAAATACACAAGTTTATGTTAAAAACACGAGTTACAAAATCAGTCAGATGTTTACATGTTTATATTAGATCTGTGTGGCAGCAGCATAATATACAGTAAATAAATCAATAAATCCACTGCTCTCTTGTCTCCTTTGAGACTGCGACTCTAAACAGTGTTCTGTGCTCGTCTGTGCACCCAAAAACAGAGCAGTTAGCATGCTTTGCTCCAACTTTCGCCATGGCATAAGAACTGTTACACCGTTGTCGCATGCGGAAACACGATGCCACCGTGGGTGGAAATGTGCAGATTAAGGGGCGGTAAGTTCCTTTTTCTTCATCATGGGTGGAGCAAAATCAGACTGGCCTTTTTTCACAAGCGTGCAGGGAAAGGCTTACCAAAAAAAATGTCTGGATTGTTCTTTTTCATGTTTTCTGGGTTGGTAGATGCACCAGGGACCTGATTATAGCACTTAAATATGCAATGAGTGGACGCCTTTGTCTATTGTATCACATCTTTCAGTTTTTTAGCATCTTGTGGCATGAAAGCACCGTGTCAAACTTTTTGATCGCGTCTTGTGTGCTGAATTTTTCTAACTTCACTCAATGAATAGGCTAGATTGACGGCTATTTATCTGCCTTTTTTTCCAAGCTCTAGTATGTACTACTTTACTGTATATCTCAATGCTACTCAATGCTCAATCAGAATTCACTTCACACCCATCCCAAACTCTGCTGCGTGACTCTTGTTTGACCTCTAGAAATCCTCTTGGCTTTGCTCTGGACTCCAGCAGCTGCTGCCATTGGATTCATGTCACTGTTTCTGTGTACTGTTACAGCACAGCCTCTGCTCCACCCCTCACTAGCCACAATCCATTACAGTCCATTATCAGACAGTATATGTCCCAGAACGGCCACTGCCAGCGCCGATATGAGCCTCCTCATCTCCCCACTCCAAGAGACACCGCCTGAGATACTTCAGGAGGGAAGTATTATACGGCATGAAAATAACTATATCATTTAAATGTAAATTAATTTTAGGTCTGGGTAGTGCATGCAAGTTGTTTTCTAAAAGCAGAGTGTATGTGTGGGTGGGTGGGTGTGTTCAATTTCAGATGAAAAGCACAGTGTGCTTAATGGCCACTAATTACATTTAGACTAATGTGTTTGTGATTTATGTCCTTACTACTACCTCCCCCCCGCCCCACCCAAGCGTAATTAGCAAGTGATATATATGCCTTCATAAAAACATAAACATGCTTCACCACACACACACACACACACACATTTACTTATCTATCCCAATGGGGTTCTTCCATATAATTCTATTGTTCTTATAGGCAGCTGGTTATCCTTTCCATAGACTAACCCCACACTAACCTCAGTTCTAACGAAAACACCAAAATTACACCCAAACTACAGTATAGTTAAACAGGTACCATAATTGATACAGAAACATTCTACTATTTCTAAAGTACCGGAAATAGATGCTGATTTGCTAACTTGTGCAAAATTTGTGACTGTTAAGGCCTGTTTGCACCAATGTTAAATATAAATACAAATTTGTAATAATATTGTTGGAATCACTTTCAAAGCTATTTTTTTCAAGCTGATGAATGATAAAAACATTGATAACCTATCAGAATATACCAAAATTTAAAGAGCTCAAGCATTTACAACAGAACTGTAGCGCGCTTATAATAAACAGTGTTAGAATTTATTGATGTGAAAGCTAATATAGCTATTGTAATAGTAAATGTCTGTTGGTGTGAATGCTAATATAGTTTTTGTTATACAGTTGAGGTCAAAAGTACACCTTGCAGAATCTGCAAAATCTTAATCACTTTACCAAAATAATAGTTGAAAAAGTTCAAAAGTTTACATACACTTGATTCTTGATACTGTGTTGTTACCTGAATCATCCACAGCTGTGTTTAGTGATAGTTGTTCATGAGTCCCTTGTTTGTCCTGAACAGTTAAACTGCCTGCTGTTCTTCAGAAAAATCCTTCAGATCTCACAAATTTTTGTGCATTTTTGTGTATTTAAAGCCTTTCCAACAATGACTGTATGATTTTGAGATGCATCTTTTCACACTGAGGACAACTGATATGCAACTATTACAGAAGGTTCAAACACTCACTGATGCTCCAGAGGGAAAAACAATGCATTAAGAGCTGGGGGTTGAAAACTTTTGAACAGAAAGGAGATGTGTACATCTTTCTTATTTTGCCTAAATATCATATTTTTTTTTTCATTTAGTACTGCCCTTCAGAAGCTACAGAAGATACTTACATGTTTCCCAGAAGACAAAATGAGTTAAATTTACCCTGATCTTTAAATACAAAATTTTTTACCCAACTCTTAATGGATTGTGTTTTCTTCTGGAGCATCAGTGAGCATTTGAACCTTCTGTAATAGTTGCATATGAGTCCCTCAGTCTTCCTCAGTGTGAAAAGTTGGATCTCAAAATCATATAGTGATTGTTGGAAAGGGTTCAAATACACAGAAACGCTTAAAAACCAAAGCATTTATGGGACCTGAAGGATTTTTCTGAAGAACAGCAGCCAGTTTAACTGTTCAGGACAAACAAGGGACTCATGAACAACTATCACTAAATAAAAACACACACACAGCTGTGGATCATTCAGGAAACAACACAGTATTAAGAATCAAGTGTATGTAAACTTTTGAACGGGGTCATTTTTATAAATTCAACAATTATTATCTCTCGTGGACTATATGTAAACATATTTTTTGTGAAATATCTTATTCAGGTCAGTACTAAATAAAAAAATAACATGCATTTTGTATGATCCCTCTTATTTTGGTAAAATAATTAACATTTTGCAGATTCTGCAAGGTTTATGTTAACTTTTGACCTTAACTGTAGATATAGTAATCATCTAGTTATCTTTATAGTTCTCACTCTTGGTGTGAACGGGCCTTTGTTTCTAAAATGTACACAAAGAGCATTTAATGTAGCAGTGATGAACATAAAAGCAGAACTGCACCCACAGAGAGATAGTGAGAGAGCTGCTATCATCAGTACTGCTGACCAGAGTCAACTACTAAACATCCCACAAATGTCCTGTTGAGGAGAAAACACACACACACACACACACGCACCACAAAAGCATTACAGAGTGAACTGCTCATAATAGCACTTCCCAGAGGAGAGCGAGGCCACAACACACACACAAACACACTCATCACTAACATGATGCTTCAACATTTCCTCAGAAGAACGAGGGGAATGAAGGGACACAAAAGAGAGAGATAATGGATGAAAGAAAAAGCTGCAAGCAGTATAATGCCTGTCTCAGTTATTGCCCATTGTCTTGTTGTCTTCCTCTCCTGAAATTAAACCAGTGTTTGTGCTTCAGTGATGCACAGAAAGGGCCATCTGTCACCCACAACCACCATTACTGCAGGGATCGCCTGTATTCTCATATAACATCCGATAAATATCATATATGAGCATGAAATGAAGACAAAAATGTGTAAATACAAAAAGTAAAGAACAAAGAAGACATCAAATGGGGGACAGAGACAGAGCTTACGACAGATCAGCAGTGAAGGAAATTAAGAAAGGGTTTAACTGTCCATCCAAAGAGTGTTTTCAGAAGCAGACGGAGGCAGAGTGACGGGATAGAGAGAAGATTGTCGGAGTGATCTTCAGCGAAAAGGTCAGCCTGGTGTCACGCTGGTAATAGGATTAATTACTGCATTTGCACCCCACCGACCCTCCATCCCACTGTCATCACTCTCCAGTCCCGCTCTGTGACAAACAGCCGCTCTCGGGCTCAGCTCTGCACCGCGTTTACATTTTAATGCCACATTTCAGAGAGCCTGCAGCTTGAAAAGGTGCGGGGAATAATCCAAATAATCTCCACGGATGCATACAGCTCGCCGCACCAGTGGAATAATCCAGATGGACACACACTCTCTGAGCTGAGAGTGGACACACACACACACACACACACACACACACACACACATATACACACAGAGAGATGGCCGGACATGAAAGGGGATAAAACGATGTGAGACCCCTGTCATGCCCTCCACACACACACACACACACACACATAGAAAGGACTCACCCCTGGTAGGGTTTTCTGTTCATGAAGAGCACTTTGTGCTTTAACAGCTGACTCCCGTGCACAATACGTCAGGAAGGCACATCCTAAGACAAAAAGACATACTGTTAGTATTCACTGACAGTTTTTATATATATTTAAATTTATATAAATAGACAATTTTCATTAATGCAAAATTAATATCATCATCAATCATATTCAAATATTATTATTAATTATATTAACTTATTAGAAGTAGTGATCTACCTTTTAAATCGAAATTCAATTTCACATTTTTTTTTTTTCTGTACTCATAGAATATATGCAGCATGATTACACATGATGAATGATAGAAATGTAATTTCACACTTATTACATTTTCCCAGCGAGGCTTCTGGGATAGCTCACCCTGAACTCTCTCTCTGTCTCTCTCTCTCTCTCTCTCTCTTACACACACACACAAAACTACAAAGAAATCAGGCGGCAGCAGCTTATGCCTACATTTATATAATTGGAAAGTCTACATGTAAAAGCACATGCAAACCACAGAGCAACATAACAAATGCCTCTATAGAATGGTGTGAGTGCCTTTGAGCCAGTTTTATTTTAGTATTAATTGATATACTATTATTGTGTTTGTTAATATTTTAAATGAGATTTTATATATTTTAGTTAGTTCACCCAAAAATGAAAATTCTGTCATTAATTACCCTTAATGAATTTCTTAATTTAACCCTCATGGCGTTCCAAACCCGTAAGACTTTTGTTCATCTTTGGAACACAAACTAAGATATTTTTGATGAAATCTGAGCGCTTTCTGCCCCTGCATAGACAGCAATGCAGCTGACAAGTTCAAGGCCCAGAAAGATGGTAAGGACATCGATAAAATAGTCCATGTGACATCGGTGGTTCAACCATAATGTAGGGCCCTATGATTTCCGCAATGCAGCCTCAAAATATGAGTACATGAACATAAACTCATAAGCATTTTACCATTTCTTTAGAGTAAACCTATCGTCATTTCATATACAAACAGAAACCTAAAAGTCTTCACAGCAACTTGTCAAATAAAATTAATTAGATAGAGATGCTTTTGATTAATAATATTTAATGAAATTAAATTAATGGAAAATAGAATTTGGTAAAAATAAAACTGAATTTGAAAAAAAAAAAACATATTTCATAGGGCCTTAAAAATGTATTTTTCGTTAAACTTTTAAAGGGGTAATCAGATGCCCATTTTCCACAAGTTGATATGGTTCTTTAGGGTCTTAATGAAAAATCTATAATATACTTTGGTTAAAAATTCTCAATGGCAGTGTAAAACAACACCCTTCTTACCTTGTCAAAATGAGCTCTGCAAAAATCAACCCATTCTGATGGATTGTTCCTTTAAATGCAAATGAGCTCTGCTCGCACCGCCCCCTCTCTTCTCTCTGTGGAATGATGAACTGTGCTCTGAGAGATTGTTTACTTTAGCCACGTTTAGCCACAAAACTTGCTAACTAGCACGTTATTATGAAAGGCGATTGCAGAGATTCATTAAAAAAAAACCTTATACTCACTTCTGCTTTAAGTGAAGCTGGATCACGAATGATTTGCGCAAACATAGACGCATTTATGTAGATCGGGAGGCACATTTCCTTTACAAACAAACGTAATCCACTGCATCTTCAGCGGCTCAGATGTCGGGAGTAAATGACGATCACTATGTTCATTATTACATCCAGCAACACAACACCTCAATCGCTCAATCGGAGATATTCTTGTCTAATTTACATCGCTGCTCTGGCATCGAAACAATGGCGGTCGGACTGTTACAGCTGATTTAGGGTGGGTCTGAGGTAAGACGCTCATGTCAATCAACTATCGTGGGCGCGGCCTCTGTCGGTGTGTCGGCATCTGAGAATGGCTCTTTTTGAAAAAGGGGATATTATTTTTACAGATTAATTAAAAACCAATGCATGGATTTTTTTTTATCATTATAGGGTAGATGTGTACATACACTGCCAACACACATTAATGTTCAAACAACATGAAAAAGTGAACTTTGCATCCAATGACCCCTTTAATAAATTGCTGTTCAATACGGTAACCTTGATTTCAATTAATTAGACATGCTTTTTGATGAATGGAATTTCATTTAACCATTAAAACAGAGTCTGGAAAAATTAAAACAGGAAAAAACATGGAACAAAATAAAATGGAATTTGGGAAAAACAAACATATTTCATAGGGCCCTATTAATGTTATTCTTAAAAACTGTTGAATAAAGCTATTTTTGTTTTCTTCGTGCACAAAAAGTAATATCATAGCTTTCGTAGCTTCATAAAATTGCGGTTGAACCACTGTTGTCACATGGAGTATTTTAAAGATGCGCTTACTACCTTTCTGGGCCTTGAACATCATAGTACTCTTGCAGTCTATGCAGGGTCAGAAAGCTCTCGGATTTCAAAAATTTCAAACATATCAAAAATATCTTAAATTGTGTTTGGCAGCCGAACTAAGATCTTAATGGGTTTTTAAACGACATAAGGGTGAGTAATTAATGATTTTTTATTTTTATTTTTGGGTGAACAATCCCTTTAATACATGTTATGACAACAAAGAATGGAATAGATTTTGGGTCAGAAGTAATCAAAAAGGTGTCAGAATACATTACATAATAGTAATCCAACAGATTACATTAAAAAAATATAATTTCTGTCATGTCTATTGTAACCAGTAACCAATCTTTCAGTACCTCACGATTCAATTCATATCGATTCTTGGAGTCATGATTCAATGAAAAAACGATTAATGATTTTTCTATTTTTAATCATGATTCACAATTTTTCATCCAATTTTTTGGGCAAACTGAACATCAAATGCACTGGTATTTTGATACAAAAACACACCAGTCTATAGCATGGGTAGTAATACCGTGTTTGGAAAGGAAATGACATGTACTACGGAACCCCTAAAGGGAATAAATACAAGATGGATAGAATAAATATATTTCAATGCTTTCTCTCTCAGTTCACTGGGTAATTATACTGTATATAAATTTACTCTGTTTATACTAGGCAGCGGCAGTACCTACCACACATTTAGCAAGATTAGATGTTTGTCAGTGGTGCTCAGGATCCGCAAATCATTCGCCATCGTCCTATCAGTCATCTCTTCTTACTCTGTCTATGTGGTAAGTCAAATTTTATGTACTGTAATGTAACAGGCAACCGCTAGCAAGCGGCTAACCATGTAACCATGTTTCTGTGCCTTTCTGAGTACAGATTCACTATTCTGGAACATCCCTACTTCCCATAATAACAAAAGATCAATAAACGAATATAATATTTTTCCCAACACTTGGCCTTGTTGAAAATGGAACAGGATGCATTTGTTTTTCCTTCTCTATTCCTGTTTTGTTCTGACAACATAATGTTATTAGGGGTTCAAGTGCGTAGCGCTGAAACCCTATTGTAATTATTAGAACGGCCAAGGATCAGCAGTCTCTATGTAAAACTGATCGTGCAGACCAAACCGTAAGTGGTAGAGAATTGAAACTTAGAGGTTTTTGCAAAACCTACTTTTGCGGACTAGTCCTATAGGTTTTTGCCCAATTAGACCAAGTGCAAAAAGATTCTCTGGAGAGTGAATATCAATAATTGTCAAAAACTCTCTCACCGTCACAAAGGGGTGCCAAAATGTTCGAAAGGGGTGGAGCCACTTTTAGTAAAATGGTTATGACTCCTGAACAGAATGAGATATCTTCGCCAAACTCAGAACACTTATGTAAGAGCTCAATCTGAGGGCACAGGACAAAAATCCTGGAGCTTGGCCATTTGGTGGTACTATAAAGGAAAAAAACATAAAAATGGCTATACCTACACAAGCATTTATCCTACCAACATGAAAAAACTGCTGTGCACGGTCTTGGTCCAAAGCGCCACAAGTGTCTATAGGGACATTTGTCTATCTCAAAGAAACATGGCCACCATTGGCCGATGAAGTTTGAGCACCTGTTAGACAAGGTTAACAGAGGCCGATCGGAACGAAACTCGATGGGCCTGTTTGACTCACGACCCCAAAGATCTGTGAGAAATTTGAAAGAAATCAGCCACTGGGGGGCGATATTGCGTTTCAAGGGCGTAAAACCATTGTTGTGCTGTTTTTCACACATATGCACAATATTTATATCATATGATGGAACTTCTCATTCTGGACAACTTTGCCTCTAGAGCCACTGCTGTCAATCGAATCGTTTGTTACATGATTGAGAAGATATAAATAACCTACTTTTGCAAACTAGTCCTAGCTTTTTTGCTTAATCTGGAAAAAAACACTGCAGTACAATTCTCTGGACTCTCTAGGTCAATAATTATCAAAAAAAAAATTTAATTTACCCTTTGGGAAGCTTGTCCAAATTTACTCAAAATCCTACAAAACCTAAAGGAAAACTTAAAACTTCACGAAACCTGCTGAGTACACGCGACAGTTGATTCTAAACAAGCATGCAAGATTTTAAGGCAGTCGGACCACAGCTAGTGCTATAACAGTTATAAACGTTAAAAAACAATATTTTATGGTAGATTACCTGGATTTGCCAAAAATGCTTTTTTAAATCATTGATTTAGGTGGTTACAGTCTTGCTCAATAATGTCTTCTGCATATGCGCTTCAATTCCTTAAAGCGCTGGAACCCCAGCAATCGCTGCTTGAAGCTATATTTATTATTATAGTTATATTAAATAGAAAATTGATTTTTTTTAAATTTGTGAATCGCTAGAAGACTGAATCACGGTTGATATGTGAATCGATTTTTCCCCCAACCCTAGTAACTACAATTTGTAAGTACCCAGCACTATTAACATCAAACCCATCTAATGCCAGCTCGTGTGATTTGAAAGCCACAGTGAAGATTTTCAGTGAGTAAACACATCACATTATATGACATCAGAGGACTATAGTGCATGAGTCATGATGATGACCAATTCTTGGATCTTGACTGGTCTTAATCGGTATAAGATCTGGACTGCATGTTTTCGTCTAAATACACAATTTTCTTAAAAAATTCACCTTCAAAATTTCATATTTTTCATGCATTTTTCAACTATTCCCTTAAGGTCTTTCTTCTTTTATCACCTCAGTGACCTTAAACCACTGACAAATCCACATGATTAAATCCCGGTCGAGGCCCCAAAAAGGGTTCATTCAGCCGACACGAGTGTAAGCAAACACCCAGAACAGAGTTACACCGCAGAGTGGAAACCTAATACTCAACCACAGGGCACAGAAAGCAAACGAAGTTCATGAAGACAGCAACAGAGAGACGGTGAGAGATCTTTCCTGGTATATACAGTATAATGTCCTTTTTATAGTAACACAGAACTCATGCTGTGCACCGTCACGCTTGAAGCTCCTGCAGGCGTGTGCTGCTGCTACTGTCCTCCACATCACAGCCGCCCAGCCCATGACAAAAACATCACACATATACTATAAGAAGATGCACTGCATGACCCTGTTTGTGGGTGAGTTCATTACAAACACTCCAGAAGCTAGAAGGAGTCACATTCGGTGTGTAGCATGAGCATGCATATGAACACCACTGTGAAGAAAGGGTTAAATCACACTGTTTATTTAAATACACTCTACACGTGCGAGTCGTGACTGGGAAACGCTCAGCCCCGTCCCCTCCTTACCTTTGTGCACGCCCGTGTACTTGTCCTTGATCACAGTCAGCTCGTAGATCTTGCCGAACTGCTCAAAGATGGGCTTGAGGTCCTTCTCCTCCAGATTGCGCGGGATCTGCCCAATGAAGAGTTTGATGGCGTCGGGCTCCTTCATTGGGTCGATGATGTGGAGAAAGTCAGAGGCTCTGGCTGGGTCAGGACGCGAGATGAACGTGCGGAGAGTGAGCGGCAGAGAGAGGATGGAGGTGTGGATGGTGCCTGTGGAGGCGGGGTGTGATCAAAACAATGAATGAACGGATGACTGGATCTTTAAATTAAGCATCATTTTTGAGATTTCTATGTCATATAAACATAGAAACTGCTTACTGTGAAGTGTTATTCTGTGTCAATATTAATGCATTATCTATCATGAAATGATAATATAGACATCTCAATTAATGCTTATTTATAAATACACTATTTGTTTTTAATGTTAATATAGATATGTACAAATGAACACTAACCAAGATTAATAAATGCTGCTTGGTATTGTTCATTGTTAGTTCACCTTTATTATTGTATCCGAAAGTCACCAATACTGGTACTGTAAGAAGTAAGTAAATATATTGTATATTTAGTTTTTAACCCTAAAATCCGACCCTTTAAAATGACTTCACTGGTGTGACCTATGATTCATATTCATCTGACTTAAATGAAACCAGTTAGGTTACAAAACATTGCATCTTTCATTATTATTCTTTCTGTATTAAAACATAAGCACACTGGACGTCAACTGACTATTTCACAAATAAATAAATGAACAAAAAAGCACAAATTATGCATTATAGCTCTGAATTCTAAACAGTAACGAGAAACAATAAAACAAAAGCTCTTGCGTTTGTCAGTAATTACAGCAATTATACAAATCACAAAAAATGGCATCTTTACGCGTTCAACAGAACAAAGGCAGCTATGATTTCCAGAATGATGGCAGATTTTCAATAACGCAGATGAATATAAATAAACACAAGAGCATATAGAGTACGAGCGCATCCTTTGTTTAGGCGGCGAAGGCTGTGGAGCTCTTTGTCCGCCTCCGTTAACGGACAACGGTCCACGTTCACACGAGAGGAACACACACACCGATAAAGAGTGAAAACAGCTAACCTAGAGGTGTTTATTATCCCAGTCTTCGGATGACTCCTCTATAGATCCGTTCTGCGTCTTCAGAGATCCACGCGTGACTGTTTCCCTCCTCCTGCTGGCGCTCGCTGTCACTCACAGTCTCTCACACTCTATTTCGTTTAACCTCTCTCGTGAAATCACAGTGTCGCCCAGTTTCTCTGCTATAATGTCTTGTTGTTAATGTAAATTGTGTTGTAAGCTTTAAAATAATGCACTTGAAATATTCTGTCACAACACATGTGTTATTGCGCTTATCTCATTCAGCTCGGTTTACTACGTGTTTGTTCTTGTTTCCAATTAATGCTGCTCTAGGTGTGACGTCACGCCGGTGTCTCCCTCTCACGAGCGCTTGGCAAGCTCGTGATGTAACGGGCAGGGAACGTCTGCAACTTACAGCTCTGTTAAAACAACACAGACTATCATTTCAATTAACATTATTACAAAAGATAAGTTATAGCATAAATTATGCAAGTTTGATCATCCTGCAGTGCAGTACAGTACAGCGATAAAGCAGGTGTTGTTATAGTACTAATTCCACCCACAAATACAGTAGCACTCTCTGAATGAGTTAAAGCTATTGTGGTTACTGAAACACTTAAAACGCTGTGACATACTTATAGTTTGCAGTACATAAACAGAATACTTACCTTTCAGACCCTTTTTTTTTTTACATTTTGAGGAAATTAAAGTGTCTTAAAGAGACAGTTCACCTAAAAATAAAAATTTGCTGTTAAAGGTGTCATGACATGGATTTTTGTTTTTATTATTATTTTAATATGATCCTTATAAGGTTAATAAAGGTTTTTTTTTCCGCACAAAATAAATAAATAAATAAATATGTGGAAAAATTATTGTTTTCAACCATCATTCTGACCCTCTGTCTAAAACGATCTGTTTTAAGGGGCGGGTCCTTTAAGGCTTGTCAGTAATTGGCCACTGTTATAATTGGCTAAGGTCATTGCAAAGGAAATGGTATCAACACCCCCTCGCTACTGCATGTGAGTTTTTTGACAACATGATAAAAAAACGTTAATTTCCAGGCAAAGCATAATGAAATAATTTACTTACAGTTTGTGATGCAGCTGCAGTCAGATTTAGTACTGCTTCATCTTTCAACAAATGTTTCTTTGTAAACTTTCTATGACACAAAACAAAATGCTCCGATCAATCCTCAGATGTGATCCGGGATGCCATTAAAAATAAACTATCCACTTGATCCTTACACTTGGATCCGTCTAATATCTGTATAAAGACGCGAACGAGCTGTTTAAACAAAAACGTGTCAAAGCGAACGTTCTTTCACTCCATTTGTCCTACTGATGACAGACTTGAGCCTGTGGACTGTCAGAAAGTTAATGTGCATCTGTATACTGTATCCAGTGTATACAAGATAGCGGCAGTGATTGTAATTTCTATTTACTTTTGATGCGACACTTGCTTTCAGCGTATTCAAGTGATCAGCCTTTAGTGACTGAACACAAGTGAGTGGGGCCTATGTGAGCAGATGGCTGTTTGTCGTTGCCTTGCTCTGGAGGCAGTGTTTATGCAAAGCCGTTTTTGGAGCTTGATTAAATAAATGACAAAACAAAACAGTGCATCTTCATTATGTTTTTTCCTGTATTAAAACATAAGCATACAAATTGGATGTCGACTATTTCATAAATAAATAAATGAACAAAAAAGCACAAATTACGCAGAGCTCTGAATTCTGAACAATAATGAGAAGCAATAAAACAAAAGCTCTTGATGACTATTTATCAATGTCTTGCTCTGAAGGCAGTGTTTATGCAAATGTTTGTGCCTGAGTGACGTCACCTCGCACCTCGGATCCAAACAAGCCATTTTTGGAGCTTGATTAAATAAATGGTTTGTTTATAATGTGGAGGACATCTGTGAAACTTGCAGGGTGTTTTAATGGTACATAAACCTTTTATGTGCCAAAAGATCAAGGCAAAATTTATTTCTCATGTCATCACTCCTTTAATTTACTCATCCAAGACTTAGGTGATTCATTAAATGCAAGTGTATGGCTACCATCAACTCGTGGGTCAAAAAACTTATACAGGCAAGAAAAACATGAATGTATGTGGCTCCTGACAATATACTGAAGTCATACGAAGTGAAATGATCAGTCTGTGCAAGAAACGGTCTGGAGTGATGTCCGATTCAAAAACATTTTTTTGAACTGGTTCTTTTTAGTGAACTGAATGAACCAGTTGACCAAATTAGACTGAACTGCTTGAAACAGTTTGTGACTCAGCACAGATCTACAAGTTACTCACTCAAAATTCACTTTTAGACATCTGACAGTCACTGCAATTCAAAATGAGCCAAAATAGTGGCGTATCTGATCTTATGATGAATGAACTGATTCGGCACTCCAGGTCCAGGAAACACTGAACAAAGGCAGATGAGCTGCTGATATGTGCACACGTGAACAAACACTTGAATAAAGGGGCCAAATTAAAGTTTTTATGGTTCCTCATCGTTTATGTAAATAGTTAAGCTGATGAAAACTATTTTATTCACTTTACATGCTTTAGACACAAAACATTCACATCTCACATCATTGTTGGATGCTTAAATAATATAACTGTGTATGCCTTTTGCCATTGTGTGATTACAGAAACAAACTGGTGTAATCAGTTCTTTGAACCAGTTCTTTGAAAGGAAGGTCTGATAGAACCAGTTCACAAAAAAGAATCAGACTTCCTGTTTGTCTGAGGCTCTGGATTACAAGTATTAATGTTGTAAATAATGTTCAGTTCCTTGACAGACCTACCATTGAGTTTCTTGAGACCTCAATATATCGTCAGGAGCCACGGGTATTATTAATGCCTTGCCTGTACACTCTTAAAAATAAAGGTGCTTTAGAAGGTTCTTCACAGCGATGCCATAGAAGAACCATTTTTGGTTCCACAAAGAACCATTCAGTCAAAGGTTTTTTAAAGAACCATCTCTTTCTTACCTTTTTATAATCTGAAAAACCTTCTTTCACCACAAAAAAACCTTTTATGACACAGAAAGTTTCTTCAGATGTTAAAGGTTCTTTATGGAACCATTTTTAACAAAAAAGGTTCTTCTATGGCATCGTGAAGCACCTTTATTTTTAAGAGTGTATATGCTTTTTTTTTTTTTTTTTTTTTTAACTCTCAAAATGGCAGTAGCCATTGACTTGCATTTTGTGAATCACCAAGGTTTTAGCTGAAGATCTTCTGTATTGTTCTACTTAGTTTCTGAATAAAGAAAATAATAATAATAATAATAAAAGGTTATTGCTACATGTTATCTCACAATTCTGACTTTTTTTCTCAGAATTGTGAGGTATAAACTCGCAATTCTGAGAAATAAAGGCGCAAATGCGTGATATAAACTCGCAATTGCGAGTTATAAAGTCAGTATTCCGAGATATAAACTCGCAAATCTGTGAACATATCCGTTATTTTTTTTCTACTCAGAACTGGACTTTATAACTCGCAATTGCGAGTTTATATCTCACAATTCTGACTTTATTTCTCGCAATTTTGAGTTTATATCCCGCAAATGTGACGTTATAACTCGCAATTGTGCGTTTATATCTGACAGTTATGAGAAATAAAGTAAGAATTGCGAGATGTAAACTCGAAATTCCGAGAAAAAAAAGTCAGAATTGTGAGATGAAAAGTCACAATTACCTTTTTTTTTTTTTTATTTTTTATTTTTTTTATTCAGTGGCGGAAAAGGGCTTCCATTAAAAAAAAGTCTACTTGAATGATGTGAGGGAGAGTAAATTAACAGCAAATTATCATTCTTGGGTGAACTATCCCTTCAATCTCGCACACCGGTGATGGTGTAAAGTGTTAGTTTGTGTTTTGGATGAGATTGTGTTATTGGTTGACACTCCCTGAAGCTCCTATTGTTCTCGCCTTGAGCTCTGACCGTGGTGCTGAACGCTTCACACGAGCGCGCGCTTTACAACTGCTGTCAGTCCTAGATTATCACGCGTCATTAACTTATGCAAACAGGCAGCTCATCATATTGCAATTTAATGTTAGAAGATGGATAGATGAAAAAGCCTTTGTAAAACAGATAAACACGCAACTTTAAAATATTAATTTAATTCTGTATTAGAACGTTATGTTATATGTCAGCCTACAAGAAAGCTAATGAACCATATATGTCAGATTTTTTTATTTTTTTTATTTTTTTTTATTCTTATTCCGCCTATGGTTAATAACATACTAATAACATATTGCTGTTTCCGCCGAAACGGTGGGACATTTTAACCCTTGCGTTCGCACTCGGAGCCCCGTGACCCAAATGCGCCTGGTGGGATGTGACAGATTTCAGACTGATTTACTGTGAAAAGGCCACCATCTGCCTGCAGTGGCCCCAGATCCACATCCCCGGCCCCACCTCTTCTCTTCTGAGGCCACACATTATGTAGAGGCACATAGCCTGCATCATTAGGCAGGCCTATGAAATAGGTAGTCTTGGGCAAAGATCTTCTTTGATAGATGATTAAAATGAAGTTGTTGTTTCTCACGTGAACGAGCAAAGCGAAGTATTGTCACACTGTCCTCTGCTGGTGAGATTGAAGCATTGCAATCGAATAGTATAGAGGTGACGAAGTATCGTCTTACGCTCAGTAAGTGGTAATAACTTTAAATTATAGTATTAGTTTATATTAAATCATTATATAGTGTTAGATTAGCTAAACATTAAAGTTTTATTAATTTTTCCATATATATATATATATATATATATATATATATATATTCTTCATTTATTGTGCAATTATCGTTAATCTTAATATCTTTTAATATATTTAGTTAATGCTATGAAATAATCAGTTTAAGCTCTAAAAATTCCACACAGATGACAAAACAGTAGGTTTTAGGTTTGTTTATTATGAATAATAATTGTTGTAAAATCTGCACACACTGTTTATTCCATAACAAAGCAACATAAATGTATTGCAACAAGTTGATCTTGAATTTTCAAGGACAGTAACTAATCCATTGAAGAAAAAAAAAATAAATTATATGTATTTTATCATAGATAAATAGCTGTTTCCTGTTTTATATATAAAAGCATCTTTTTATTCTTCTAAAGAGTATCTGCTACCTGTCTAAACGTATGTGATAATATACATACAAAATATGTACATAAACTCTCAGACATGAAACACAAGTGCACAAACAACACGCCCACACACACACACACACACACAAACAAAACTGACTGTATTTATATACTAAAATGTAAAACTTTTTGCAATCAGATTTTTATCTCGGTCACGTTACTGAGATAAAAATCCACCCCATCTCTGCCATTACTCATTTATATATTCGATTGCTCCTTGACATACTGCTCATTGCATAAGAGATTGTGGTCACCTAGTGGTTATAGCTATGGGCTAGTAACTCACATGAGAAAACTCACATGATCTAATACTAGAGAGCATTTTAACCCTGTTTTGTTCCAGGGTTTGGGTTTTGCATTGCAGCTGACTTTGGCTGAAATCACTATACTGTTTGCATATGTAATACGCAGTGAATAAACTACACAAATAATGCTGCGCTAAACGCATTTTGCCTGCGCATATATCTATAGCAACCATTAAGGCCTTATATTACACAATACAAAATGCACTGCTTGGTGTTTTATAATAGTGACTTAAAACCAGTAATGCTATTGTGGCTTTGATTGTGTAATGACCGTATTTTAAAGGAATAGTTCACCAAAAAATGAAAAAATAGCTGAAAATGTTTTTACCCTCACACCACCCAAGATGTAGATTTTTTTTTTTTTTTGTTCATGGAACAGATTTGTAGAAATGTGTCATTCCACCACTGTCTCACCAATGAATCCTCTGCAGTAAATGGGTGCCGTCAGAATGAGAGTCCAAACAGCTGACAAAAACATCACAATAATCCACAAGTAATCCACACCACTCCAGTCCATCAGTTAACATTTTAAGAAGACAAAAGCTGTATGTTTGTGGGAAACAAACTTCAAGCCATTGATTCTGCCTAAAATACCGGTTAATGTCCATAATCCATAATAATGCTTCCTCCATCTGAACCAGGAGAGAAATATGCTTCAAACTTAAACTTAAAACTTAGATAATGGACAAGATGTTAACTGATGGACTGGAGTGGTGTGGATTACTTTTGGATTATTGTAATGTTTTTATCAGCTGTTTGGACTCTCATTCTGATGGCACCCATTCACTGCAGAGGATCCATTGGCCTGATGGCCTGAAGGTGAGTACGCTGTAAGCAAATTTAAATTTTTGGGTGAACTATTTCTGTAATTTACAATGTAAATTAGCCAGAAATAACAATAAAGCCAAAAAAAAAAAAACCAAACAAAAATGTCACAAAAAAATGACAAAAATATGAAACATCAAAATGACT
Source organism: Cirrhinus mrigala (assembly GCA_036247105.1). Lineage (NCBI taxonomy): Eukaryota > Metazoa > Chordata > Actinopteri > Cypriniformes > Cyprinidae > Cirrhinus > Cirrhinus mrigala. The sequence goes on from CM070022.1 coordinate 41,140,399, forward strand.
GATATACATTCAGACAAAACCAACCTAGAGAATAAAAACTGAAACCAACACAGAGAGCTGACCATGACGCTCTTCTTCTCTTTATAGCTTAACAACCATGTACGTGGACTAGATTCATAGTAGATTTCCAGATTTCTGTTCACACTGCTCTCACATACGATCTGTAGGACTGACTGCCAGCACTAAATGTGCTTTTTTTAGACAGTCATGAGCACTTATGATCTAGTATTATGTCCTTAAGGACCATTTAGGGGACTAAGACAAGGCCAAAGGGACTGTATTTGAGGGGACAATCAATGTTTACATCAGCATGTATCACTGCTCAAGTTTATATGCGATAATTATGTAATTACAATGCATGTTCATGATTTTAATTGGACAAATTTTCTCTATTTTTTATTTACTAACAAAAACAGTACGTTTTTAGTGCTAATGCAACATAATTATGTGTGACGGACGCATCCTTTATCTGCGTGTTTTATCATACTTTGGTCGCACAACTCATAAACCGAATAAATGAGACGGAATACTAGTTCAAATTCTGTTTCCACTGACTTAAAGTGAACAGAAACCATTATGAAACACTTCATGTGTGATGAAAGCTCAAGGCAACTTCTAGAATTGTTCCCCAGTATCTTCATATACGTGTCCAGATTGTGGACCTGCGACGTCAGTGCATTTGTTTAAAGATCATTTAAGGAATGGTTGAGTATTTGACAGTATAGTGTACTAAACAGTCCTAGCACTGACTCTTGTCAGTATCAATGGGGAAAGAGCTACTGTCAATCATTTGAGCCTATGTAACATTTGAAAACTTTCTCTTCAAAGGGATCCTGATCTCAGCTCAGTTCAAGTTGGAATTCTCTCCTGAAATTCCTTTTGAACCTAAACGCCCTCTGACTGGCTGTGATAGAACTATGACGCGATCACTGATTGGCTGAGTTTTGGCTCTGATGGTGAATCTCTGAAGCTGACATCTCTGTGACTTGTGCAGGGTTAATGTCTTTTGGCCCGTTGAGCACTCTGGGTGCAGGACGCGCAGCAGGCGGTCTTGTAGTAGGAGTAGACGCAGAGTCGAGCCTGGACCACCATGACGCAGTTTTGCCGTCTGTCCTTACAGTTCTCGTCTACAAAGAGAAAGATGGAAACAGGGAGAGTGATTATAATCTGAATCATCACACGGAATGCAAAAATACTCTCACACGCACCTTCGAAGGGACTGCAGGGTATGGTGTTACAGGAGCGCTCATGCGCAGGCTCTGAGTCCAGATCGCAGGCTGCGCTGTGCTGTTTGTCAGCTGTGAGACACCGCACCTCCCGCGTCTGCACCCCTTCACCGCAGGACCGAGAGCACTGGAAAGACAGACAGATAGGGAAAGTCAGTGACAGCAGAGGAAGGGAAGATCTGGAAAACAGATGCTTGGACAGATGAAGTCGTCCTCACCGTGCTCCATTCGGTGGTGAACCACTGCGGTTTGCAGGGCTGCAGTTCACACGGCTGCACGGGAAACGGTTTCTCCAGGTGGGAGCACTCACTGGCAGCGCTCACGGAGAAGTCGCTTCCTGTCTTCTTCACGCAGATGATGTCCCTGCGCTGGGTGCCGTTTCCACACGCTGCATTACACTGTTCAACAGACCAGAGTCCAGAGACTGAGTGACCACAGCTTACCGGACTACTCTATTGCATTCTATCCACAAGTTTCCGAGGGGTGCTACTGTGAAAAAGAACGTGGGTATAACTTCCGGCGGCGAACGTAGTCTACCAATGGTATTTTGTGTGCTAATTAGCGAAGAGGCTACGTGTTTTTTTAGACCATTGTTTACTTTGTAAAGATGCCCACCTTTATGAGAGATGTCATTACGTTCTTATGGACAACATATGCTTTTTGAATTTGTGTTCCCCCATCATTAGCAAGTTTGGATCGCTAAATCTTGAATGACTGTCAACTAGTGAAATGACATTTGAACCAAGACATCAGAGCTTGTGATAAAGGGCATGCCAGATGAAGCCTCGAATCGAGGTTAACGTAGAAATCCCTTTCGTAGAAGCCTCACTTTCTCTCCAGTCATGTGCGCGATTCACTTTGCGTGTCGTAATGTTCGACCCCCAGATCTTACTTTGGAGTACATTTTCATTGGGACCTATTTAATAATTACATTTTTAAATACCCAGTCATACAAGTAATATGAAGAATACAAATTATTTCAGGAAAATTAAATATATGCCATATGCAATTAATATATGTGTACATTATTCTTCTATTACATCATATTGATTTTTATACTGGCATTTAATGGCACTGTTCAATGGGTAAATTAATTTATCAGAGTCAGAAATTCAACAAACAAACACACAGACGGTTAGGCTTTTATTTGTGCATATAACATGGATCGATCTATGGAAATTGTGGTGAATGCTTCTTCCGACGGAGCTTCACAGGCTTTTGGCTGCTTTAGTTTTTACTAACCACCAGATCGCACTGTTTACGACACTCTCGAAGCTTTGAATCTTTTCCCGAAACAGTCAGAGGAAAGTCTCTGTGCTTCACGAGGCTTCATTTGCCCGTCACTGCTGTCAGCTTTTGAATGAATGAGTGTCACGTCCCGCTTGTTTACTTTGAACCGGAAGACGCTCCCACTTTTGACGAAAGGCCTCATGGAGCGTAGGAGACTTGTGGATACCATTCTGTTCTATTCATCTTTATTCTGTACAACTTTACTTTGTTCTATTCAGTGTTATTCTCTTTTACATTTTTGTATTCTATTTGTTTTCTTTATAGTTTAACTTCAATTAGACACTGTTCTAAATTAACATTTGTTCAATTCTATTCTATTCTATTCGTCGTTATTCTGTGCAGCTTCTTTTTATTTTATTCTATGCAATTTCATTTAGCACTTGCATTTCATTTCATTTAATTCCCTTTTATTAAATTTTATTTTGATTGCATTCTATACTTCATGATTCTGTTCTATTTTTAGAATGTTCTAATTGAATTATTGTAACTTTATTCTAATAGGCTTGCTCTGTGCTATTCTGTTATTGTATTGTAGACTGTTCTACACATAACTTTATTCAATTCTGTTCATCTTTATTCTACTCTGTTCATCTTTCATCATTCTACGCCACTTCATTCTGTTCTTTTTAACAATTTCCTATTCTGCATTGCTCTATTTTATTTCTTTTTGTTCTACTTAATCTCATTCAGTTTCATTAGACTTGTTTTGTACTAGTGTATGTTATTCTATTCAACATTGTTCTATATTTAACTTTGTTCTATTCTATATATCTGTATTCTATGCAATTTAAATCTATTCAAAGTTATTCTATTTTACATTGTTGTGGTCTATTTTAGAAGATTCTAACTAAATTATTCTTTATAATTAAATTACCTTTATTCTAATTATATTGCTCGTTTCTGTACTATTTTTTTGCTCAATTTGACATGGTTCTACTTTTACCTCTGTTCTATTCTATTCTATTCTATTCTATTCTATTCTATTCTATTCTATTCATCGTTATTCAAAGCAGGTTCTTTCTATTTTATTTTACATTATTCTATTTCATTTTTCATTTGCATTTCATTTAATTTAATTCCACTTCATTAGATTTTAATTTGGTTGTATTTTTCTACATTATTCTGTTCTATTTTTATAAGGTTCTTGAATTATTTTAACTTTAATCTAAATTTTACATTGTTTTATTGCATTTCCTTTTGTTCTGTTTAATTTTTTCAGTTTCATAAGACTTCATTAAACTTGCTCTACATTTTACTTGTTCTTCAGAAACTCATTGTTCTTCTCTTTATCTGTATTCTATGAAATTTTATTTTGTTCTATTCAATGTTATTACATTCAGCTTTTTTCTATTACATTTTATTTAGGTCTATTTAAATTGATTAGGTTTCCTTTGCTGTTATTCTATTCTACATTATTTTATTTTTAGAACAGTAACTGAATTATTTTAACTTTATTCTAATTGTCTGGTTTTGTACTATATTATTCACGTATTCTATTCTATATCGTTCTACATTTAATTTGTTCTATTCTATATTCATTCTGTATAACTTTATTTACTATTCAGTTATTCTATTCAACGTTGTTGTATTATATTTTGTTATACTGATTTAGTTGGTTTTCCTTGTTGTTATTCTATTCTATATTATTCTATTATATTTTTAAAACAATCAAATTATTTGAACTTTATTCTAATTGACCTGTTCTGTACAATTTTGCTATTTTGTTAAAAATGTATATAACTTTGTTCTATTCTAATCACATTTATTTTGTTCTATTTACCTCGACATTGTTCTGTTGCCTTTTTATTATTTGTTTAATTTTATTCAATTTTATTCAATTTTTTGATGTTATTATATTCTTTATTATACTATTTTGGAATGTTCTAATTGAATTATTCTAACTTTATTCTAAATGACTTTCTCTGTTCTGTACAATGCTGTTATGTTTGATATATAGATAGAATATTGTATTCTATTCTTCATTTTTCAGATATATTTTTCTGTTTATTTTGACGTGTTTTCTATTCTATTCTATTCTATTCTGTTCTATAACACTTAATCGACCTGTTCTATTCTATTCTAACACTGACCTTAGCATTGGAATATAATTCATTGGCATATGCTGTATTCAAATGGCCCTCACCTGTCCCCAGGGTCCAGTGTACCAAAGGTAGGTGGGTGTACAGGGACCCCCATTACAGGCCTTCATATCAGCCGGTTTCTCCGCCACACACTCCACTCCTCCGTCTCCTTCTCTCCTCCCTCCACCGGTCAAACACACCACCTCTCTCCGCTGGACCCCCGGCCCGCATGTCGCAGAACACTGACAGAGAAAGACAGAGAAACATTTCCCACATTTAATTAAATACCTCTAAATGTAGAATTTAATGAAATGACCTGAATCTGAAGCATGAATCTCACTGCTCAGTACTCACAGTGTTTGTCCAGTCTGTGAAGTACCAGTTAGTGACACAAGGACCCATGTGACAGTCCTCAGTGCGCTGTGGGCGGAGCCTGTCATTGCACTCCCTGTCATTCACAGTGTTGCCATGGTCACTGACACAGCGCACGCTTCGGGTTCTCTTTCCCACTCCACAATCCACTGAGCACTGTGGGAAACACATTTACATACACACACAGACAGCTCAAAAACAGCTATGGGACCAGACTTACACACACTTACTTAAAGACTACAGCAACTAACTATTCTGACCATATCAAACATGTTTCATAGGAGGAATTAACACAAGAAAAGAATCTCCATTTAAAAACAGCTACAACAATGCAGAGGTCTCGATTCACAGGACACACTTTTAAAACTTGGACTATTTTAACTTGACGCAGCATCTTAAAAATGCAATGCTTGAGGTGGGACAAAAACTGAAAGATGCAATGCCCAAAAACATCCATCTGCATGTGTACAGCTGCAAAGGAGCATTGACCCTTATGCATCCTTAGGGACATTTTTGTCTTTTCCTTTTTTTTGGGAATTTCAAATTTTCATCCTCATTTACTTTCATAAATCTCTTGTACACTATGCACAAAAATGGTTACACTCAGAACAAAAATGTCTCACATTAACAAGAAACCTAATAAAACGGCATTATCTATTTCCAGTGCCATTTAAAGGAGAAGTCCACTTCCAAAACGAAGATTCACATATAATGTACTCACCCCCTTGTCATCCAAGATGTTCATGTCTTTCTTTCTTCAGTCGTAAAGAAATTATGTTTTTTGAGGAAGACATTTCAGCATTTTTCTCCATATAATGGACTGATATGGTGCCCCGATGTTGAACTTCCAAAATGCAGTTTAAATGCGGCTTCAAACGATCCCAAATGCGGTTGTAAATGATCCCAGCCGAGAAAGACGGGTCTTATCTAACGAAACGATTGGTTCTTTTCATAACTATATATTTCTATATATTCTATATATTATATGTATAATCGTATTTATTTGCATCTTTAAAATTGTACTTTTTGTATTTAATGTTACGTGTATGCACCTAGGGTCTGAGAGTAATGCAATTTCAATTCTCTGTATGTCTGGCACATATGGCAAAATTGACAATAAAGTTGACTTTGACTTTGACTTTGACTTTGATAACAATAATACAATTTATATTCTTTTTAATGTCATACGCTCGTCTTGTCTTACTCTGGACTGGACTGTTTTTTTTCCGGTTCATGTCAGTTAGGGTAAGTCGAAAAACTCCCATCTCATGTTCTTCCTCAACTTCAAAACCGTCTTATATCGCTGTTTTACCTTTTTTGTTAAGGGTGTTTGATCTTCTTTGCATTTTCACTTTGCAAAGACTGTGTCGGTACTTCTGCAGCGATGATTCTGAAATTATCTTTGAAACTGAGAGAGAAAATATGAGTTTTTCATCATACCCTAACTGTCTTGAACCAGAATAATCAGAGTTCAGGGAGAGCAAGACAAGACGAGTGTTTGAGATTAAAAAGTATTTAAATTGTATTATTTTTATGAAAATAACTGATCGTTTTGCTAGAAAAGACCCTTCTTCCTCGGGTAGGATCATTTACAGCCGCATTTGGGATCGTTTGAAGCCGCATTTAAACTGCATTTTGGAAGTTCAAAATCGGGGCACCATATCAGTCCATTATATGAAGAAAAATCCATTTTCCTCAAAAAATATAATTTCTTTGCGACTGAAGAAAAAAAGACATGAACTTCTTGGATGACAAGGGGGTGAGTACATTATATGTGAATATTTGGTTTGGAAGTGGATTTCTCCTTTAAGCATAAAATCATGCATTCTTTGTTAATAGGCTTACATTCTTCGGGCAAGCATTTAGAATATTTACAGTATTTATTTATCTAAATTAATTTGAACTATATTCCACCTATTGGCCATTTTCTCAGGTTTGGCCTACGGAGCAAATACTTCGGTATCTTTGGTATATCAGAGTGTGGTTTGTATGTGTATATTGAACATTTGCGTGCACTGACACAAAAAAATAACACAACTATTCACAATTAATGTTTTTTCCAGTCACTGACTTATTTAAAACTGCTTAGCATTTTGTATATGGAATGGATTTTTCATGCTGGTAAAAAAAACCTGTTAGTGAAAGTTTAAAAAAGTATTAATGTATAATTTTTGTCCTCTAGGGTTCTTTTGTGAGGTCCTTCTTGTCCTCTAAACTTTTTAACCTGACACACAAGGGAAAGTAATTTAATGACAACTGTAATGAGAGTGTTTTACAATGCAAAAAACAACAACAACAACAAAACACTCACACTGGCAGGTCTTCCAGCCAGTTCTATCAAACCTTTACAATTAATCCAGAATGCGGCTGCAAGTTTAATTTTTAATGAGCCGATGAGAACGCACGTCACACCTCTCTATCAATTTGCACTGGCTACCAATAGCTGCTCGCATAAAGTTCAAGGCATTAATGTTTGCCTACAAAACCACCACTGGCTCTGCACCCCTTTACCTAAATTCATTACTTCAGACTCATGTGCCCTCTAGAAGCTTGTGTTCTGCAAGTGAACGGCGCATTATTGTGGCATCCCAAAGAGGCACAAAATCACTTTAACAGACCTTTAAATTAAATTTTCCCTCCTGGTGGAATAACCCGCCCAACTCAATCCAAACAGTCTTTAGCCATCTTCAAGAATAGTCTAAAAACACTTCCATCTTGATTTGACCCTCTAACTCTAGCACTATCTATTCTAATTCTATTCTTGGAAAAAAAAAAAAAAAAACTTGCCCTTTTAGACTTCTACTCTATTCATTTACTTACTGTTTGTTCTTTTTGTAAGGCCTCTAACACTAGCTTGCTTTTTCAATTCTATCTGTTTTCTTTTATTTATTATATAATTAAAAAAAAAAAACCTTGCTACGTGCACTGCATTAGGGTAGCTGAGACTTGTCATAGCACTTGCATGTTATTGTTCTTTTGTTGATTTTGATTGCTTCCATTGTCCTCTTTTGTAAGTCGCTTTGAATAAAGGCGTCTGTCAAACGTCTAAATGTAAATGTAAATATAATATGCTCTAAATATGCTAAACAATACTAAATAAATAACCTACAGTCATCCTCACACACGTGTGTCTTACCGAGCTCCAGTTGGTGCTGATCTCCCAGTGCGAGCACATGCGTGGGTGGCAGGGCTGCGTGGCATTGGGACGGGTGAGACTGATGCAGCGCTGAGGGTGAACCATGGTTGATCGATTCCCAAAACTCTGCCTGCACTGTATGTGACGCTGCTGCACACCCCAGCCGCAGGAAACACTGCACTCGGACCACGGGCCTGCATCCCAGCTACACACATATACATACAGGTTCACTGAGATACATACACGACACAGCCACCCTAATATATTCATAAAGAAAGTCTGTAGTGCAGGAAGTGGAACAGCAGAAATCTAATGTTTTATTGGAGCCCTCGTAGGCATGATTACAGTAAATTGGTTCATATTTAATAAAGTTACTGCTTTTCTAGATGGATGAACAGTATTTGTCAAAAATACAGTAAAAATGTGTTTTCTATGTGATTATACTGTAAAATTTGAAATTTATTGCTGCGATGTGCTGCTGAATTTTCAGCATCATTACTCCAGTCTTCAGTGTCACATGATCCTTCAGAAATTATTCTAATATGTTGATTTGCCGCTAAACAAACATTTCTGATTATTATCAATGTTGAAAACAGTCATGCTGCCCAATATTTTTGTGGAAATCGTGATACATTTTATTTTTCAAGATTCAGAGATGAATAGAAGGTTCAAAAGAACAGTATTTATTTGAAATAGAATATTTTGCAACATTATAAATGTCTTTACTGTTACTTTTGATCAATTAAATGCATCCGTGCTGGATAAAAGTGTTAATTTCCTTTAAACAAACAAACAAACAAACAAACAAACAAACAAAAATCTTACTGAACCCATATTTTTGAGCAGTAATCTATGCTCATGCAGAGTTACTCACAATGGTGGACAGGGATGAACGTTGCACAGTTCCTCCTCTGGCACAGGTTTGGTTGCAGAGTCACACCTCCTCTCATGTACTTCCTGGTCTGTATGTCGAATCACACACACAATCTCTCTGTACTGAGAGCCTGAATACACACAAACATATGATAACATCAAAAAAATGAGCAAACACACATATAATACAGCATTTTAGTGGTAAGTGGTGTAAAATGGCAAGGTGTTCATCACATCAAGTCTATGTGATCTTCTCGTCTCTAAATATAGCTTGGATTCCATGGGTTTTTCCTCTTTTAAAGGAATAGTTTGCCCAAGAATTAAAATTGTCTTAAAATTTTCTCACCACAGGCCATCCAATATGTAGATGAGTTTGTTTCTTCATCAGATTTGAAGGAATGTAGCATTGCATCACTTGCTTACCAATGGATCCTCTGCAGTAAATGGGTGCCGTCAGAAGAATTTGTTTCTTACAAACATGCAGCTTTTGTTAAAGATGTCAATTGATGGACTGGAGTGGTGTGGATGACTTGTGGATTATTGTGATGTTTTTATCAGCTGTTTGGACTCTCATTCTGACGGCACCCATTCACATCCATTGGTGAGCGAGTGGTGGAATGAAGCATTTCTACAAATCTGATAAAGAAACAAACTCATCTACATCTTGGATGGCCAGAGGGTGAGCACGTTTTATAAATATTTTGGTGTGAACTATTAGTTTAGGGGTTTGTTTAAATCACTAAATCTAACTCTAGTAAGAGTGATACTCACCTGGGAAAATACCACTAACATAAGAGCACAGTTTCAGACTGCAGCTCTTTAAACACACCAGAAGGAGGCGGCAGAGAGCAAATTCACACTCGGCAAATCAGATTAATCAAAACCAGTGGTGAGCGGCTGAGAAACCCCTCAAAAACACACACAGCCCTACAAAGAAACTCCCTAACATTTTGGCACATGTACGCCCTGTTCCACAGCGCTTGGCTTTCTTCACATGTCAGTAGGCAATGGGTTCATGTTCTCTGAATGTTTCCAGCTCTCCTATTACAAATAAACAGAGCAATAATCCACTATGTCCACTCTGGATCACAGGTTTACAGAAGAGCTTCTCAAAGAAGTATTGTGCAGTGTCAACTGGTGTAAAATCTGAAATGTAGATCCATGCTGAGTAAAACCATGGATTTATAATGGTTTTATAGTACTAAAGAGAGCTGTCATTCACAAAATGTATGCAGTCTGTAAATTTATTTTTTCTCTTACGCTGACCAAGGCTGCATTTATTTGATCAAAAATACAGTAGAAACAGTAATCTGAAAAATGATTTCAATTTAAAATAACTGTTTTCTATGTGAATGTGTGGTAAAATTCATTGAATCAATGCAAATTCATTGATCTAAACTGAATTTTCAGCATCATTACTCCAGTCTTTAGTGTCACATGATCTGTCATCATTCTAATATGCTGATTCTAACATTTATTTCTATATTCTGACCTTTTCCACAGGTAGCAGTGCATTCTGTCAGCGCGCCTCTTCGCCACACGAACATAGGCTGATTGTCCAGTGGAAGGTCCGTTCTTGGAGGAATCCGAATGTTGCGATTGGGTCCTAAGCCCTGTGGGCGGGGCCTCTCTGGTGGCCATCGATCAGGTACAGAGGAAGACGATGAGGAAGAGGAAGGGAAGGAAAATGGAGGGAAGGAGGCAGAAGATGACACAGGAGGAGGAGCGACAGGGTTCTCGACTGCCCCTGAGACGCCACCTGAAACACAGAGAGAGGAGCTCAAACACTAGTGTCCGGCTTACTTAGAACTAGAACCTTGTGGAAAAAAATACACTTACGCATGCTTTTAAAAAGAGCACTTAATATGGAAATAAAATACACTTAAAAAGAACTAAATGTAAAGTTAATTGAAATTAAAAACGTATTATAGATTACATTTATATTAACGGCAATTAGCCGAACTTTTGAGTGCCATTGTTTTTAAAATATGGTTAAAGTGTTACTGTTGAATGTACTAACAAGCAGTAGACAGTAAGGAAGTCTCATTAGGTTTTAATTCCTTGCTGAAAAGACCAGCTTAAACCAGCCTGCGGTGTGGTTGTGTTAGCTGGTTTAAGCTGATTTAGTTGGTCTCCTAGCCTGTTCCCAAGTTCCACCAAAAATTGTTTTTAGCAGGGTTGGCACAGAACTAAAGCCTGATTCATACTTTTTGCCTCATGTCACACACTTTCACTGTGACCCCATTCTCATAAAACCTCTGTTAAACATCATCCTCTGTTACCCACTACACACACACACAATCGCAGGCCCGTTCTCCTGTAATGACCTTAAAAGGTTTCAGCGGTGGCCAATAAGTGATGAGAGAAATAAGAGAAGACTACTCAGTGAAATACATCTGCACGGCACACACATATAAACACTATAAATTTAGAGTGAGGGAGAAGATCATCAGGAGAGAAAAATAGAAACTGAGAGAGTTCAGGAGAGGGAGAAAGACTCTGTGTGACAAGAAGACTGCAGGAAAACTCACTGATTTCTCTGAGCGCTGCCCGTCCTCGCTCTCTCTCTCGCTGTACTTCTCTTTCTCCGTCCCTCCGTTTCTCCACTGGGACGTAATATTCGTAGTCTATGCCTGGATTCTGCCTGTGGAAAATAATCTACAGCGAGAGAGAGAGAGAGAGAGAGAGTCAAAACAGGTTAATAAACTCCAGCATATGGTAACGTCTCACTCCGTGACCGCATTCCAGTTTGTATCAGCCGTATATCACTGATGCGCAGACACTCAGAACACACTCCTACACACTCACGCACACCACAGTGGACACTCTTTCACTCTGAATCTGAATGAATATGAATAGGAACTCATCATTATTCATCAAATTCTTCCATGTGATCAGAGCTGTGCTATTCATGATACACTGTTACTGGGTCAACAACAGAATCCTACTGACACCTAAACTAGACCAAAACTGAAGCGTAAACTAGTACTCTTAAACTAGTGATAACTAAACTAGACGAATACTGATACTTAAATTAGAATGACTACCCAAATCAGTGACCAGTGCTGATACCTAAACTAGTATCAATGAAAACATTGTAAACTAGACCAATACTGACACTTAAACTAGTATCAATAAAAAGTGATACTTAAATTATGCCAATACTGATACTTTAACTAGTATGACTATCCAAATCACTGACACCTAAACTAGACCATTTCTGACACTTAAACTAGCGTGGCTACCCAAACCACTAACACCTAAACTAGACAAATACTGATACTTAAGCTAGTAAGGCTACCAAAAACCACTAACACCCAAACTAGACCAATACTGACACTTAAACTAGTATCACTACATAAAATATTCATAATTAACTACTGACAGTTTAAGTAGACAAATACTGATACTTCAACTAGTGTCACAACTAAAACACAGATACTTAAACTAGATTTATTACTTAAATACTGATTATTAAGGTAGCAGGACTAACATAACTACCAGTAGTATTAAACTAGTATTATGAAACCAGTCATACCTAGACCATTCTGACACTTAAAACTAGTATCACAACTTAGAGATTAATAATAAACTCGAGAAACACTGCTAACTAAACTTTTATGACTACCAAAACTACTGACACCTAAACTAGACAAATACTGATAATTAAACTAGTTTCACTACTATTGATAAGTAAACTAAATACAGATAACTACAGTATGACTACCAAACCTACTGACACCTAAACGCCGAAACTTAAACTAGTATAATTAAACTAGTAATACCCAAACTGGACAAATACTGCCACTTTAACTAGTATGACTACCCAAACAACTGATACTTAACCAAGACTGATATTTAACTAGTATCACAACTTAAATACTGGCAATTAAACTATAGGCAAATACTGACACTTAAACTAGATTTATTCATTAAATACTGATTATTAAGGTAGTAGGACTAACGTAACTACCAATACCTAAAACAGACCAATAATGGTACTGGTAGTATTATGGAAACTCTAAACTAGACCATTACTGACACTAAAACTAGTATCACAACTTAGATATTGATAATTAAACTCAACATACACTGATAACTAAACCTGCATGACTACCAAAACTACTGACACCTAAACTAGACAAATACTGATAATTAAACTAGTATCACTACTTAAATATTGTTAAGTAAACTTAATACTGATATACTATACTACTGAACTACTATCATTAAACTAGTAATACACAAACTGGACAAATACTGTCATTTTAATCTGTATGACATCCCAAACAACTGATACCTAACCAATACTGATATTTAACTAGTACTGACAATGTGCGTATTTTTATTACTTTAAAATACTTTCTCGTATTGTCTCATACTGTTTTATAATATGAATCGTTACAGGAAAATGATAGAGCTCCTACCATGAGTTAGCAGAAGTGTTATATTCATATTATATCATCATTAAAAAACTCAATAGTCAAGTATAAACATAAAATTATGGCTCATTCCTTCCATCCATTCCTTGCAGTAAAATCTCCCAGTTCAGAGTCTGTGCTCCATCACACACGAACCAGACCTGTCTACCTCTTTCCACATTACTCTAATATACTACGTAAACGTGTGTGTGTGTGTGTGTGTGTGTGTGTGTGTGTGCGTGCTTACGTATAGCTGCAGCTGGGCTGTTGTGGGTCCAGGAGCAGTGAGAGTTTCTCCTCTCTCTTCTCCCTGCTCTTGAGGCCCAGCTTTGGGTCGGCTGTACAGGAAGGTCGTTCCTCCCGCCTGATATTCTCCTGGCGGATCAACCGCCCAGCGTCCGTTAACCACAGACTGACCCGTTCCACTGCGCAGGGCTACAGACACAAACACATGCAATAATGACATGAGGTACTCACGATCACAACATACAGTGCTGGACATGCTCCGGAAAGATATTTTGAGATTTGTATGACAGTCATTATTTGTTTGTGGAACATGTGGAAGGCTGTTTTTAGTTGTCCGTAATTACAGATCTCAGTTCTGCTTGTGATGATCTTTTTATGAGTTTCCTACCATAATCACACATCACATGCAACTGGGAATTCTCTTCTAAGAGGAGTTCATAGCAAAAGTGTCAAAGAAAGAGGAAAGGAAAGGATGTTGCCCAGAAATCAGGGAACTAAAATTAAGCAGAAGGTATTGATACCTAAATTAGACCAAATTTGTATCATTCAACTAGTACAATAGTATACCTCATATCACTACTTAAAATAATAGAATGATAGGCTAAACAAATACTGATATCTAATATATCTGATGTCATTAAACAAATAACACTAACCTAGTATCATTAAACCATACTGAAACTAAAACCTAAACTTAAACTAATATGATAACTCAAACTACAGTACTGACATCTAAACTGGACAAATACTGATAATACTGTTACTTAAACTAGTATGACTATCCAAACTATTGACATCTAACCTTGACCATTCCTGTTACTTAAACTAGTATGACTACTTTAAACACTGACACCTAAACTAGACCAATACTGATACTTAAACTAGTATCATTAGTTCATTACTTAATTACTGATAATTAAACTAGACAAAGACATAACAAAAGTAGTATAAATTAATGAAACTCCTGACACCTCAACTAGTCAACATAATGTCAAATATTCATACTTAAATACCATTAAACTAGTGATAACCAAATTATACAACAACTGACCACTTAAACTATTATGACTACCCAAACTACTGACTCAGAAACAAGAGAAATACTGATACTTAAACTAGACAAACACTAGAGTAAGTGTGACTAGCCAAACTACTAACACCTAAATTAAACAAATACTAATAGTTAGACTAGTATGACTACTCAAACTAGTGGCACCTGAACTAGATCAATACTGATACTTAAATTAGAACTACTAACCAAACTACTGACCCATAAACTAGTCAAATACTTCCCAATAAACAAGTTACACTAAACCAATACCAATACTTAAAGTATGACTACCAAAATCACTGACATGTAAGCTAGACCAATAATGATACTTAAAATAGTATGACTACCCAATCCACGGACACTTAATCTAGACCAATATTGATATATATTTTAAATAATATGACGAAATTACTAACACATAAACTAGTCAATAATACTTAAACTAGTATCAATAAACTTAAACTAGTATCAATAAACAAGTGATACTTTTGCTAGTAAGACTACCCAAACTACTGACATCTAAACTACTCTGGCTGGTCCTGAGCAAACAGCTCCTGCTCAGGACCAGTTTATAACTAGCTCAGGACTATCTTAAACCAGATTATGACCAACTAAGGACCAGTTTAAACCAGCTAAAACCAGCTGCCATGCTTCAAAACATACCTAACCAGCATATGCTGTTTTTTTCAACAGGGTAGTCAGATAATGGTACTTAAACTAGTATCAATAAACAAGTGATAATTAAAGTAGACCAATTCTGATATTTGAACTAGTATGACTAACCAAACTACTGATATCTAAAATAGTCAAATAAAGATACTTAAACTAATATCAATGCAAAAAGGGATACTTAAACTAGACCAATACTGATACCTTAACTAGTATGACTACCCAAACTAATGACACCTACACTAGACAAATACTGTTAGTTAAAACTAGTATCACTAAACTAGTGATAGCTAAACTACACAACTATTGATACCTAAACTATTTATTTTTATTTATTTATTAATTTATTTACATTTTCGGATAAGTTTTGCTTGTGCAAATGATCTTATACGTGCACTTGTGCAAAACTGTCTGCGATGATGCTGGTGAATTGTGGGTGGTTTCCAGGGCACTGCTGAGGGCAGGTGCTGTTTGCACAAACACTGCAGGATGACAGAGACACACACTGAACTATAATACTCAGTGCTAGATGAAATATAAACAATAATAACAGTGATAGTTAACACCTCTGAGCAATAAAACTGGGTCAGACAGAATCACAGAGAGAAAGCCAAAGCCAAAAAGAAAAAAAAAAAGGATGTCAGAGAGAGAAAAAGAGCTGATTTGTCATGTAACCCGCTAAGTGTTTTGTCTACTACAGCAGTCTGCCTCCGGGGCACAATCACACCGTACGAGAACACGGACCTGGGCGTACGGAGAAACAAACACAGACATGTTTGTGAGTCTGACTCAGGGTCATATTCACTTATGAAAACATGCCTGCATTAGCTAATCCAGCCCAGAGAGATCCTCCAAACCCCACGCATCATCAGCCGTGAGTATGCGCATTCCTGAGTCGTGTTCGGGCTAATGTCAAGATGAATGTAATATCAGCATCCCTCTCAGGACAGTGACTCATCGCTGCCCCGCACGCTCAAACAATGGGACATTATCATCTGAATTTAGACGCACACGCTCTGGATCATCTGAAGTGATCAACAGCAGCTGTGAAGAATTTAAAAAAGACCTCTCTGCCAGCGATCGCTCTTGTTTATGAGCTGAACGACCGGCTGGAGGTATGAACTCTGAGATAAGTTTAAGCTGAAGAACAATGACCAATTCACACTAAAGTCACATTAGCAGGTAGAAACATATCCCAATATGTGTGCATGCATTCACAGTCACATGCACAAGCTCATGAATGTAATGATTTGAGTCGGGATGAAATTCTGTCATCGTTTACTCAACTCTTTTGTCAAACAAAAAATTAAAAGATTAGCAGAATGTTCATGCTGCTCATTTACTTAAGAAGGTGAATAAAGAATAGGGCTGTTAAGCTCCCAAAATGACAAAAATGCATACACTGGAAAAGCAAAATGATTGCATAATTCATTTAAATTCTGTTTGTTGAGTTTAGTTAAAAGCAAATAAAAATCTCCATAGAAACAAAATTTTGCTTTAATAGTATTTTGGCTTGAGACCAGAGTGTTGATAGGTAGAACACAGGCTGGCTAGTATTCACGGCTGCAGAAATGATTGTAGATTAATTGATTAATTGATTGATTTGTTAGTAAATAACAGAAAAAAAAGAAGATTTAAAATGACATTATAATAAACATAAAGGTCTTTTAAAGCAAACATTCCTGCCTATATTAATAGTAAGTGAACTAAATGAAACATTAACAAATTCTACATTCATAATTTAGGTTTTGTTTATGGTGAAATTAAGTTGTAAAAGCCAAAAAAACCCAAAAAAAAAACATTATATTGACCTACATTAAGTAACATATATATGTTGATATATAATAATCATTTAAGTTGGTCTTTACAATAAAACATCTTTTTATTTTATTTTCATAAAATTTGTCACCAAATTAAAATGTTGTACCAAAACATAAATATAATTTAAGAAAAACTAATCAATTTGGCTGCAACAAATTAGAGTATTTTCAGTGTACAATATAACAGCTTTATGGATTTATCTGGCAATTTTTACATCATTTTGGTAGCTTGACAAATCCCATTTACTGTTGTCAGAACTATGCGAGGGTGAGTAAATACATTTTTCATTTTAGAGTGAATTTTTATGTGCTGCAAACGCAAACCGCAGTTCCAGTGTTCATGTAGTTCATGCATTTGCTTTTGTAGGGAAATACTCTAAAAACATATGAAATAAGATATGATTTAACTCCTTTAAGCTATTTTCCACTAGCTAAGTTGGCATAATGAACATCTTTCAGGTTTTATTATTGTAGTGACATTTGGTCACGATAAGGAAGGATGAACACAACAAAAATGACCACACACATGCACCGTGTCTGTGTTTCTATCATAATATCATATTATTTAGTTTTTAGTTTAGTTTAATTTCTCCTCAAGGAGAAACCTGCAGAAAATATTTTAGAGGTGTCAGAGGAGATATTTGGTCCAAAATGGACACAGATTGTTCATACCCAGATAGTTGGGACTGGCTCGTCTCTCCGTGATGTTGATGGCTGTGGCTCCGGGCGGGATATCCAGGATTTTGTGGTAACCCAGCGGGACGCTTGTGTTCATGAAACTTCCTGTGACCCTCTCGCAGGTGCCGTCGCCACCGCCGCACACGCCACAGCGATCCCGAACCAACCCTGAGCCCAACACACCATCACAGCCCTCGCTCTGACACACACACACACACACACACACACACACAGGGAGGTAAAAATCAATTTATTATCCTTACAGTGAAACATGAAGCTGCCAGATTCAGTTTCATCACCATAATTGAGAAGATTTAGCCTTTCCGGTTATGATGTTACTATCATATTCGTGCACGTCGGCCTGTTTTCTCACCAGACAGCGTCCTCCCACACACACATCGTTGGGTGTGTTATTTGCGCACGGCGTTCCATCTCGTACCCTCTCCGCCTGCCGCACATAGAACCGATACCCGACCGGCCGACAGGTCAGCTCACACTGCTGCTCCAGACCCACTGCCAGAGAAAAACACACCAGAACACAATTCAACGCCATTTTACATTACATTCATCACACTGCAGCAGTTTTCTCTTATTCTTCATTTAATCTACTGCACTTTATTAGGTGTCTTTGTGTAAGAAGATGGCGTTTATAACTGGCCCATCCAAACCATTTACTGAAAATAAGCTCAAAAAAGAGTCATTCAAAAATTGGCACAATATTGAAGTCACAGCCGCAAGCTTATTAAAATGAGATTGCCCACGTTTACATTTCATGTATCTCATGCAGTTTCATACCATTTCAGTACTTAACAGTTTGGCTGGGGTTTTTCTGTAAAATACCATTTTTGAAGAAAAAATGTATATATTTACATAGTGTGAAGTCTAATATTGAGAAAATATAAAGGGCCCCTAACTTCATCGGTTCTTTCATTGATTTTAAACATTTTTACTGAACTGTACCATAAATTTGTCCTATGGTGTGACATAGCAAAAATTATGAAAAAAAAAAAACCTCTTAATAATATACAAATAGCATGAGAGAGATTTATCTTCATCATTAGACGCTTATTTTTATATAGTGTTATTTATTTAATATGAAATTATAATTAGCATTATTTGTCCCCATGACTTATTGGACAATTTCAATCTATGCAAAACTGCTGAAAATTATACCATTTTAAGATGATTTTAATATTTTAACAATTCTGAGAGAAAAATTTACCAAGTGGACGTCATTGGGTTCACAGGTGGCTTCAGTAACATGATCAAGAATGGGGTCCTTCAACTAAGTTTTTCTTGGAATTGCCCAATATTGCTTTCAGAAATATATGGATGAAAGAAATTATTGCAATTTATTAAAAAAAAAAATAAAAAAAAAGTCTTAAAGGTGTAATAAACAATTTAATTTAAAGGTTTCACATGTTCTTGTCATATGACACTATAATATATGGACATTTTATATACATGCATTATATTTGCATGTGGGTTGGCAACTGACTTAAATTATTTTTAAGATGTACTAAAATTAAAAACTATTAAAAAAATACTAAAAAGCTGAAATAAAAAATACATTAAAGCTAAACTGAAATATAAAAAAATGACAAAAGTATATAAACAACTAAAACTTCAACTAAAATTAAAAATGAAAACAAATTAAAAAAGCATATAAATGATACTAAAATAACACCGATGGATGGATCTAAACAGGAGGAAATAAACAGTTCCATAAAAGAGTGCAATATGGCCACTTTCATAAACACATGATCAGAATGGAT
The DNA here is from genome assembly GCA_036247105.1 of Cirrhinus mrigala. Lineage (NCBI taxonomy): Eukaryota > Metazoa > Chordata > Actinopteri > Cypriniformes > Cyprinidae > Cirrhinus > Cirrhinus mrigala. Next base: position 41,160,037 of record CM070022.1, read on the forward strand.
CCTCCTGCCCTCATGAATGAAGCTCTTTCTGAAAACGGCTTGTTTTTTTCTGTCGTATCTGTCCTTTTTGTGAACCTCATGAAATCCCTCGGGTGCGGATGCGAGCCGCTCTGGTCTCTCTCTCACAAACACAACACAGTCCTGAGCTATTAACTACAGCCAATCAATGTCATGATCAAAACCTCTGTCACACACACAGGAAACACTCATTATTGATGGTGTTTACTAACACGGATACAACACACACTTGATACTGGGCCATTTAGGACTTTATCTTACTGCCTGGAAATCACAATTATCAAAGTCCCTGATACCTCCTGGCTTTTTGGGGACAATGTGACTTTGGATCTTTTATCTCGGGCCAGTAAGTAGCCAGCTAACCAGCACATTCTGGATGCAAAAACAACTCATAGTTTCTCTAGGAAATGTGTAAATCTAGCTACATATTTAGAACATCTGCTTATCGGCCCATCCGAGCTTTTGCCCTCCAGTCTCTCTTTCTATTTTCAGTCTCAGCTGGCCTACAGTCCACTCATCTGAAGCACACAGAGAGCACTTTCATGATTTGGCAAGCTCTAATCTGATTGGCTGACGTCTGGCAGTAAGAGAACACAAGGTTTAAATCAGTCTGCCTGGGCTGATTTAATGAAGAACTTTTGTTAGTAAGTTACATTAAATCTGTGAAAGAGCTGTATATTTCACACGTTTTTCTGAGGAATTTTCTGGCTTCCTTTGAGAGAAAGTACTTCTTATTTTTCAAAGGCCGGAAATTTTTATAATAGAAAAAAATTACATATATAAGCTGCAGTAAAACTAAAATAAAACACAGCTAATCAGAAATAATAATAATAATAGTAATAAAAAAATAATAAAAGCTTTTAACCCAAATTACTAAAACTTAAACAAAACTAAAAGAAAAATTGAAACTAAAAATTAAAAAAAGAAAAACACACACACACATGCGTATACAACATATAAATATTTGTTACTATACCACATAAATAATATTAAATAAAATATAAATGATAAAAAATAAAATTAAGAAAGCATTCAAAGCCATGCAAAAGCATGTAACCAAGTTACCAAAAATATGAAAACTAAAAATATAGAAAGAAATGCTTACAAAATACGAATAAATACTGTAATAGCACAATGAAGAATAAAAATATATAAAAATGCTAATACAAAATAATAATATTATAATAGCACATGCATAATGCTAAAATAAAATGTCAGAGGATAATAAACAGTTCAGAAAGCACTCATAAAGACTGCTCTGACATTATTTAGAAAACATTTTTATGCTGGTCTTTAATGTGGCATGAAACAATTTAAATAACCCCGCCCCTGCACACAAAACAAACTGTGGTTGGTCACTTCACATGTCAGTCAGACCGGTTCTCTTCCTGTCTAAGTGGGCGGTTCTTCCAGAAAGTGCTGTAATGTGTAGCAGACTTTATCTGGTGAGTCAAAGGTCAGGTTATGCGAAATTGTCTCTCTCACTGTCTGTCCATCTATCAGATTCAGCTGACACTGACAAAAGAGTGAGAGATTCCAAGCCAGTCTTTTCCCATTCCGTCACAGTTATCTTTGAGAGATTATGATGGAGACAATGGTAGAGAGAGAGAAAGAGAGAGAGAAAGACGGTAACAGAGAGAGAGAGAGAAATGCATGAGAAAGAAAAGTCAAAGGTTACAAAAATAATATAAAAATGTCTATTTTAAAGAAGGGAAAAAGCAAGAATAAGTAAGAATTCTCTTCATATCTCCTATCCTTTCTTGCTCTTTCTCTTGCCCTCTCTCTGGTGTGCAGACAGTGAGTCTATTCAGACTAAATATACTTCCCCACTATCTCTGTCTCTAAACAAACTCAGAGAGACAAGCTGTGCACGACACAGGAAGACCGAGGGATGACGAGAGAAAGAACGAAAGAACAGCACAGGATGAGAGAGGAATCCGTTCAGGGAAAGTGGGATAAACAGAAAGACCAAAAGAAAGAGCTGGAATGTCAGAAGAAGAGTGCGTGCGAGACCTGGTGACCCTGAAAACTATTCGCACACTAAGTTTCATGGTTTTAACTTAAATTTACATTTAAATACTGTAAGTTCATTAACTGATATGTTAATGTATCAACCTGTTAAAGTACTGAAATCTGTTTTGTACCTTTGTAATACACTGATAAACACCAAAAGCAGGTGGTGATGAGAAGGTCACATGATGAACAAAAGCCCCTCACAAGCAGCTTTTAAATATTACCATATATCGAAGGTGCACAGTGTCATTCACACAAACACTAAACACCATCATGGTAACACACATCAAACTGAAATAATGCAATAAACATTCGTTTAACAACATTACATACAACACTAATGTACAAAACTGATATGAAAAAACTAAGAAACTGTTATTTCAACAAAAAAAAAAAAAAAATTAAATGAAATTTAAAAAATGTAACGTAGGGATTTCTGGGAATTCACTGTCACTGTCAATTTTAGGTTCTTTTTTACTTCAAAAAATGGTATACTACCATGTATAGTAGGGGAACTTACCATTAACAATTTAACATTGTAGCAGTTTTTTTTACTGTTAAATTCACGGTCATATTTTACAGTGTGGTTGTCAAACTGAATTATATGTGCAATGCTCAGCAAAACCATAACTAAAACCATAAAATAATTTCATTACATTAAAATAAAATAAAATTAAACTGAAATAAAATTAAAGATAAAAAAAATAGCTACTGTTCATTTAGTTTTAACCATGTACTACAGTAACAAAAACTAAAACTGAAATTAAACCTAATTAAATCTATATAAAATCTAAATAAAATAAAAAAATTAAACTAAATTATGACAAAATTACTAAACAAAAAACAAAATTACAGCAACAACAACAAAAAATAATATTATTAACTAAAAAATTAATAAAAACTTCAATAATCTAACAGGTCTGCAAGGATAAGGCATGGGCAGATCCAAAGGCACAGATAATAATAAGATAATAAAAGACAAAACAGAAAATCCAGACTGGGAAAACAGCTAAATACTCCACACAAGGATGACAGCAACAATCCAAAAACACAAAGAGAAAACAAGAATGTACAAGCAGTCCCGACTAAATATGTGAACACCATCAATGACTAACCAAACACTACTGAAATATAAGAGCTTAAATACTTAAAGAAATAAAAGATAATTAATTGCATGTGAGTCTAATGATGGAAACCATAGTAACTAATATGACAACAAGGTGAAACATAAACAAAACACAGGAAGTGAGCTTTGAGTGAGCTATGTGTTACAGGAACTATGAGAAGAGGGGATACATTGCAATATAAAAGTCCGCACCAAACAAGACGCAGAACTGGGGTCATGACAAATAGTAAAAGAGTTATACTAAAATGATACTGATACTCCAAACATTTACTCATTACTAGTTTTGCTTGACCGTAGTGCTGCGTTCAACACTGTAGATCATGACATACTCATAGACCCATTACAAAACTGTATTCAGGGACAGGTTTTAAGATGGTTTAGATCCTACCTGTCTGACTGTTATCATTTTGTTTATTTAAAAGGGAATCATCTCAATTAACACCAGTAAAGTACGGTGTGCCACAAGGATCTGTCTTAGGCCCTCTGCTATTTTCAATATAACACAGCATCTCTTAGATTACAATTTGCATATAGAAGGACGTACCGTTACTTCCTCTACAGTCAAAAACATGGGTGTTATATTAGACAGCAACTTATCTTTTTAGAATCATATTTCACAAAAACACCATTCTTTCATCTTAGAAACATTGCCAAGCTATGGGATGTTACCTGTTTCTGACGCAGAAAAGCTAGTTCACGCATTCATGACCTCTAGACTGGACTATTGTAATGCACTACTAGGTGGTTGTCCTGCATCTTCAGTAAACAAGCTACAGGTAAATGCAGCTGCTAGAGTCCTTACCACCTTAAGAAGATATGATCATATTACCCCAGTTTTACAGTCTCTACACTGGCTGCCTATTAAGTTCTGTGTCAGTTATAAAACTGAATTTACTTATGAAGCCCTACATAGTTTAGCTACTGTGTACATAACCAGTTTTCTATCATGCTACAATCCATCACACTCCTTAAAGGAGAAGTCCACTTCCAGAACAACAAATAATGTACTCACCCCCTTGTCATCCACGATGTTCATGTCTTTCTTTCTTCAGTTGTAAAGAAATTATGTTTTTTTGAGAAAAACATTTCAGGATTTTTCTATATATAATGCACTGATATGGTGCCCCGATTTTGAACTTCCAAAATGCAGTTTAAATGCGGCTTCAAACGATCCCAAATGCGGTTGTAAATGATCCCAGCCGAGGAAGAAGGGTCTTATCTAGCGTAACGATTGGTTATTTTAATAAAAATAATACTATTCATATACTTTTTAATGCCAAATGCTCGTCTTGTCTTGCTCTGCCTGGACTGTTTTTGTTCCGGTTCATGACAGTTAGGGTATGTCGAAAAACTCCCATCTCATGTTCTCCCTCAACTTCAAAATCGTCCTATATCGCTGTTTTACCTTTTTTGTTGAGGGTGTTTGATCTTCTTTGCATGTTCACTTTGCAGAGACTGGGTCGGTACTTCTGCAGTGATGTAGGATGATTTTGAAATGATTTTTGAAGTTGAGGGAGAAAATACGGTCTTAATAGTTTTTTGACATACACTCAAAAAAATAATTAATTCAATGAACTCAATTTAATTAAGGGCAGGATTTCCATCCAATAAATATGTGTAACCCCAAGTCATAAAAATTAAATTCATGCAATGAAATGTAATTGAGTTGGGCCAACTCAATCAAATATAGCTTAAATGAAATTGATACATTTATGAAGTGATTATTTTATGCTCAAACTAAAACATTTAACTGGAAAACAAATAACCAGGCAGGAATCCCTCTATACTCAAAAAATTATACATTTGATGTACTTAACTTTAGACATTAACCAACTTGTTAGGCATTAGCCATAAGATAGCTTTCCATGGCATGCCCAAAACAGTTGTTTATTTTATTATTAAAACAACTTTAACTCACATTAGCAGGTCTTCAACCCAAGCTCATGCTCTACACTTCACCACAATGGTAACCCCCAAAAACATGAACTCTCCAGAAAGCGTTTTAAATACAAACATTAAAGAACATTAAACATTAACAAGTCTCCCAATTGTATCATCTTAATTAAAAAATGCATAAAATAACATTTTATTTCAACATTTACTCTCTTTGTACAAAGCATGCAAAGCATGATGGGAAGGGGAAATCCACTTCCTAGTTACACAAGTAAAATAACTGATGTACTCTCAACTCAAATTAATTGAGTTATACTGAGTTGTACCAAAACGCAACTGTTTCAAGTCAGTTTAACACAATGCAATTGTATAAATGAGAAACCTAACACAATGGTGCTAAATGAAAAGGATTTTTTAAAATAATCGGAACAGCGTTGAAGAATCATTTTTATGAGTGTACCCTAACTGTCTTGAGCCAGAATACACAGAGTTCAGAGAGAGAAAGGCAAGACGAGTGTTTGACATTAAAAAGTATTTAAATTGTATTTTTGTTTTAATGAAAATAACCGATCGTTTCGCTAGATAAGACCCGTCTTTCTCGGCTGGGATCGTTTACAACCACATTTGGGATCGTTTGAAGCCGCATTTAAACTGCATTTTGGAAGTTCAAACTCGGGGCACCATATCAGTCCATTATATGGAGGAAAATGCAGAAATGTTTTCCTCAAAAAACAAAATTTCTTCACGACTGAAGAAAGAAAGACATGAACATCTTGGATGACAAGGGGTGAGTACATTATATGTGAATCGTTGTTTTGGAAGTGGACTTCTCCTTTAAGGTCGCAAAACTCTAGACTTTTGGTAGTAAGTCCTTCCTGATAATGTTCGGGGTTCAGACACACTCTCTCTGTTTAAATCTAGATTAAAGACACATCACTTTAGCCAAGCATTCACATAATGCATCTCATAGCCTTCTACTCCAGTCATATCTGATCAAACGCACATTATCATTCTTGGCTTCAAATGTCTTGAGCAGCAGCTACATTAATTATACTCTATCTGCTTTTCTCTTTTTGCTACGGGATGGGCATCACAAGGTAACTAGAGATTACACAAGCCTCACTCTGGATCCAACTCTTATGAAGATTTGAGATGACGCCAAGTCGCCAACTCTGAAACCAACATGCAACACTGCTAAATTTTCCCAGTTTTCTGTGAAGCTGCTTTGCAATGATGTGCATCATGAAAAGCGCTATACAAATAAACGTGAACTGAACTGTACACTACTACTGGTCAAAAATTTTTAAACAGTTAAAGAATTCTCTACTGCTCACCAAGGCTGCATTTATTTGATTAAAATACAGTAAACGTGAAATATTATTACAATTTAAAATAGCTGTTTTCTGTGAGAATACATTGCAAAATGCAATTGATTCCTGTGATCAAAACTGAACGTCACATGATCCTTCAGAAATCATTCTAATATGCTGATTTGCTGCTCAAGAAACATTTCTGATTATAAACATCTCTGATTGAAAACAGTTGTGCTGCCCAGTATTTTTGTAAAAACCACAATACATTTTATTTTTCTTCTTATTTTTTTTTTTTAAATCTTACTCATTCCAAATCTTTGACTAGAATTTTTGACGTCTAAAACGATACTTTATCAAGGGTGTTTCTTAATTATTCCCTGCTTAAGTAAAGTAAATGTGTTGCAATTGGCTGAGCAATAGTTGGCGGTTTGTGTTACACAGTGAATCCTGGCCTACCTCACTGCAAAACCAAAACAGACACATTTTCAGACATTCTGGATGTAAAAGCCGACAGAGTGGGCAGAGGTTATGCAAAGACGAGCCCAGATTTACTGATCAAAGGCAATTTCATCAGAAACACACGCACATGTACAAACACATACCTCATGCTACACAGACTTCTTGTAGCATATTAAAGGTTGTTTGCACTTTACAGAAGGAAGACTCATGGAGTCAGTATTATGATCTTAGACAGAAGACACACTCCAGCACTGAAATACTAGCTTACTACTTACTGAAAACTTACAAAACACTCATTCAAGCAGTTGACATCTTCCAAACATTTCCAACAGTAGTAATGCCAAGTAGCATGAAAAACGTGCACTTCAGCATATTTTTTAAAAGAGTACTTTAGAATGCTTTGACCCACTTCAGTAGGACTTTGGTATGTCTTTATTTGTAATTTGATAATTACTTTGTCTTCGAAATATGGTTAAAGTGTTACTGCTGAATGCACTGACAAGCATTTATGATAAACTAAAACATACTTTAATGGCATTTCTGTTAAAACTTTAAAATCTCACACTTTCAGTTCAATTTTTATGTAAAATAAATGGCTTGGCTTTCAGCAGTTTTATCAAATGAGGTCAAAATCAAGCACATTGTATTGTGGGTTGCAAGTATGCTTACAATATGCACAAATAGGGTATAAAACAGGGTTTGAAACTCATAAAATGTTTTCTTTTTGCAACATTTGGTCAGTACAAAAATAAAGCCAAATGTTACTTTATAGTTGGGATAAAACAGGATTTCAAAAAAAAAAAAAAAAGTAACTGTGACTGACTGCAAATTCAGACTTTTTCTCTCACAATTCTGAGTTCATATCACACAGTTTGGATTTTTTTTTCTTGCAATTTTCTTAAAATCGAAAAAAAAAAAAAATAAATAAATAAATGTAACTGCACACCAAAGTGTGCAGTATTCCTGGTATTCCTGGCATCTACTGCACATGCTTTGTAAAAAAAACTATGCATACAGAACATTTGCATAATGTGCACAGTATATACACTAAAAAGCAGTAAATGTAGCTCTTCAAAGTGTGAGTGTTGTCACGGAGGACTGAATCATGTTAGTGTGTTATTCTGATCATAGCCCACATGTCTCTCTATCACAAACACAGCTGTGTCTCCATCCCTCCTTCAAACGCTCTCACTCGCTCTGGCCAGTCAAACGGCCGTCCTTCCCAACTCTCCTAAAGCTCTGTTTACAGTTCTGTGTCCTTGTCCCACCCCCCGTCCCCAGCCGTCCCGCTGCTCTCGCTCCTCAGTCATCCACGTTTATCCAACACATCCAGTTCTCTAATAATCTCTGTGCTGGGTGGAGAGATTTTGGCAGCGGATGGATACAATAGCAAGGGATTTGGACCAAAGCAAGGAAAACGAGAAGAGGGAATGTTTAGTGAGAACGAAACGAGTGAGAGAGGAGTTCGGTTTCTCTGTTCATGCACGCTTTCTCTCTCCTCGTTCACTTGGATCTCCATCCATCTCTCCATCATGCGCCCATAGGGAGAGTTCACTCAAAATTTTCACCTTATTTTGCTCCAAAACCACATGACTTCCTTTCTTTTATGGAAGAAAAATGAAATTATGAACGTACTGATCATGCCTTTCCTTTAACTCTATAAAGCCTCTGTATCATATTTAATGCATAAACTTCTAAGATCTCTAAATGATCAACATTATCAAAACTTTGCTGCTGTACACAATCAACTACATGCCTTCTGGCATCTAATTGATAGTTCAAACTTTTTAGCAAGTAAAATTTATTATAATCAAGGGCGTAGAATTTCGTAGGGATGCTCGGAACGTGTCCATACCAAAATCCAATATGTCCCTAGGAATAATTTTGATCAAACAATTAAATATATCCGAGGTAGCCGAAGTGTTTAAAACATACATGCACAGTTCAACTTGATGTTCTGCTATTTTGTGTTCATCTGCTTCTTCCATTTGCTCTTTTTACATTGACTATCACTCTATATAGACTAATACAATCAGATACAACAATCATTTCTTAAAAAAATGATTACAATATATACCGATAAATGTAAGATTGACTTCAGTGGTATGAAATGACTGGATGCTTTCAAATGATTTCCTATTGAACTATTTGAACTATTTCAAATATAGTGAATTAATCTACAAACTCCATCATAATGCACAATGTTTCCATCTAACATGTATTTTGAGCTGCAGCTCTTCATAATAATAGGGTGTTTCACTAGTTAGCAGTAAACCGGTCACCTCACCTCAATATATTCATAGATTTGTGTTGGATGTTATCTTTGGAATGGAAATATGGATATTTTATTTGTGAACAACATACTTTTTTTTTTTCGGAACAGACAAACTGATTCAATTGAGTGAGTCATATTTGCTGGAACTGCTCTGATTGATTCAAACTCGTGAGTTTGATCATTCATTTCAAGCGATTCACTAGCAAAAACCAAATCAAAAGAGCCATTTTAAAATTTCGACAGTGCCTGTAATAAAAAGCACCGGTCTCCGAGTCCTCATCTAAAAATGATGGTTCACAAATCATTATTCAGATCAGGGCTTCGGAGCGCGGATTGCAAATCATTTGATTTAGATCAGAACTTTGGAGCGGATTCACGAACTGCGCTCTGAGGTCCCGATTTGAAATTATGGTTCGCGAATCATTTTTCAGATCGGAACTTGGAAGCGCGTATAATGAATAATTTGATTTGGATTGGAACTTCCCGATCCGCGCTCTGAAATCCCGATCTGAAATGATCGTTCACAAAACTTTTGATTCATATCAGAAATTCGGAGCGAATCATTTGATTCAGATCAGGACTTAATCTCTTTAATCTCTTAATTTCTTAATCTCTCAATCTGCATGGGATTGCATTGCATTATATGTTTTGATTATCAAATTAAGCATTTAAATCTCATCTTACTAAGAGATTTTATTGGAGATATAGCGTGACGACTGATATTTATATCATTTTATTAAAGTATTCTGTTATACTGTCATAAAGATCTCATTGATTTACATTATAAGCAGTATTTTATCTATATGAACAATAAAAAAGCCATGAAAGACCTATAAAAGCCTGTTTTCATGGTTGAATTACAATAAATAAGGAACTGAAGACACAGAAATACACAAAATAGCATAAAAAGTGGCCAGCAAATATTTAAGCCTTATATAAGCCTTCATTGATATGTTTTTGTGAGGAAAATCAGTTAGTTTGTGAATTAATCATTCAAACTGGTTCTGACAACTGATTTATTGAAACTATCCAACTATAAAGGTTGATTTGTTCCTGTATTGTTTATTCCTCTCAAGAATGTGCCAAGGAGAACGAAGATTTCAGTAAATGGCTTTTTGGTCTGTTCACCATTTTCTGTGAATAACAAAATCTTGGTCCGTTCCTCAAACTTCATACGAGTTTGGAACGCCACGAGGCTGAATAAATGAGACTGAATTTCATTTTTCATTGAACTTTTTCATAAAAATGTCCCTTAAAAACCTTCTGGCACACTGAGAACAAGCCAAATCATACACAGAACTGCACAGCAGCGCCATGCAGTAACAATTACTGCACACACACATAATCACATAATGATCTTTAGCGTTGAGCCGGCCAAAAAATGATCTCCCAGGGACAACAAAACAAAAGCATGCTCACCATACAGCCAAACCCCCAGTGCCCCGTCCAACAATAGCTCACATAACTGCTGGAACCTACAACGTTTTTACTTCTAATAAATCGGAGCACATTCTAATACCTCCTACACCAGCAAAACACACACAGTCCCAGTGTCGCCTTGTCACACCGAGCCTCTTTCGCAACAGCTCATGGCCTGAATACCCCTGAGGGCTTTTGTTTGCATTTCATTTCTACATAAAAGCAGAGTTAGAAGCAAGTATAAACAGAGGGGTGAATAAGCGCCATGTCTCTGTCATTTCAGTGTAACTGAATTCTTACGCTGAACTCTTTCTGATACTGAACCCTGTACGACATCAGCACTGTCCCATACTCAACTTTGGCCAATATTGACCCCAGCCTCCGCATGCTGCTTAGCTTTGTCCGATACAGAACTGGGTCTGATTCTGAACCCTGTTCAAAAACAAACTCTGTCTGATAAAAAAAAAAAAAAAAAAAAAAATGTTATGGCTTTAGGATTTTGGCATTTGACTCATACCTCATACCTTGACACGCTTACCCTCAAACCATAAAATACTGTTTCACCGTGTCACACCTACATCTTTGTTCTAGCTTGTACTTTTCCAAGACATTTGGGAAGTGTGTATTGGCCCTCTTCATGTTACGCGATCTCCTCAGAATGAATCACTTGCGCTCAGGCATTCCTCAATTATAAGTCACTTTGGATAAAGGCATTTGCTAAATGAATAAATCACTTCGGTGAATAAACAAATTTTCTGAATGAATAAATCAATTGGTTTAATTACACTTAAACAAACACTACACTGAACTGATCTGCAGTTCAAAGCAAACATTCTACAGTCATATACACGAAAACAAAATGTGCCAGACCTTATATTTGCACTGTACTGTATAATATTTCACTTTGTTGTTGAAACTTTCTGGCGCCCTGTGCATTATATGGTTTGGAGTAATAACATGCAATCAATACACAATCCTTTCTACTTCTGTAAAAATATCATAGAAGCTTTTCCTCATCCAGAAATGATTTATATGACTGAATATGACTGGAAGCAGGAGGGAGATCATAAATACTCCATGATGAGAAAAAGCTCAGTGATAAAAGATTCATTTCTATAGATGCAAACAAAATGCCAGCTGCAACAAGTCATTACAACTCAACTTCAGACAAGTTTCAGAGATCTAACCTCAGGGTTAAGATTCAGGGCTCTAACTGAAGAATGTAAACCCAAGGTTAAGGGTCTTTCACGCACTAACCTCAACGTTTTAGGGTTTAAACTTAAGACTGTAAATCCTACATCCAAGTATTCAAACTCAGTATTCATTATTCTAAATTTAAGATTCTAAACTCTATACTCAAGGTTATGAACTAAAAAAAAAAATATATTGAAGATTTAAGTGTGTAAATTTACAATTATAAATTCAAATTCAAGACTCTTATCTAATGATTCTAGATTCTATACTTTTTAGGATAGGATTCTAGATTCAAGGTTCTACGCTCAAGTTTAAAGAATGTAAACTCAAGTCTCAAGGTTATTAACTCAGGACTCAAGATTTTACCTGAAGAAATTCCGTTTTCAACTATTCAAACTCAGTATTCATAATTTTAAATTAAAAATTCTAGAATTTAAGAATGTAAGATTTAAATTAAATGTAAGATTCAAGGTTCCAAACTCAAAAATCAAAATTTTGAAGTCAGATTCAAGATTCTGTACTCAATTCAAGGTTCTACACTTAGCATTCTTAAGACTCTAATCTTAAGGCTTTAAACACATGATTGCATATGTAAGTGCCTAAACTCAGTATTCACAATTCTAAATTCACTCACTCAGGTTCTACACTCAAGAGTCAAGACTCTGAACTCAAGATCATAAATTCAACACTCAAATGTCTCAAGTCAGTATTCATGATTCTAAATTCAAAGTTGTAAATTCTAGGCTCTAACCTCTGTAGAATACATTCTGTAATCAGTATTTAGGTTTCTAGATTTAAGGCTCTACACATGTTTCAAGATTTAAGGACCCTGGAACCTTGAGATTAGATTCTTCAATTATAACTTGAGTTTGCAGTCTTCAATCTTGAGTGTAGAACTTTAAATGTATAATTATGAAACCTGGTTTGAAGATTCTGAACTCAAGAAGGTAAATTCATGTCTTTAACCTCAATATTCATGATTCTAAAACCAAATTCATGGTTCTAAATTCAAGGTTCTAAACTCAAAATATTCAAGTGTGTAAACTTAGTATTCACGATTCTAAATTCAAATTCAAGGCTCTGAAGTCATGATTCTAGATTATATACTCAGTATTTAGGATTCTAGATTTAAGTCTCTACACTTAAGTTTAAAGATTGTAAACTCAAGTCTCAAGATTCTAACTGAATATTCCAAACTCAAGATTACGGGTCTTCAATTTATGATTTAGGATTAGAAACTCATCATTACAAATACAGGTTTCAAGGTATTTAAACTCATTATTCATAATTTTAAATGTAAGATTCTACACTCAAGATTTAAGGTTCTAAACTCAAATCAAGATTTTGAAGTCATGATTCAAGTTTCTGTATTCAAGATTCAAGATTCTACATTCAGCATTCAAAACTGAAGATTCTAAACTCAAGATGATTTTAAATTGACTGACTGTAAATTCAAGATTCAAGTGTCTAAACTCACTATTCACGATTCTAAATTTAAATTCAACATTCTAAATTCAAGGCTGTCATAATTCTGCATTATTTACTTGGTATTTAGTACCTATTTTAGTTCTTAGTATCTAGATCTACACGTTTCAAGATTCAGCGTTTTAAACTTAAGATTGTGAATTCAAGATTTCAATGTGTAAAACCAGGTTTTATGATTTATATCTACATTTAAGGTTTTACACTCAAGATTCAAAGTTCTAAACTCAACAATCAAGATTCTAAACTCAAGATTCATCATTCTAAATTAAATATTCATGGTTCTAAATGTAAGAATCAAGATTTTAAACTCAAGATCCAACATTCTACACTAAGGATTCAGGGTTCTAACTCAAGAATCAAGATTCTAAACTCAAGATTTAAGATTGCAAACTCAAGACACAAGATTTTAACTGAAAATTCCATACTTAAGATTAAGGGTCCTTAACTTTAGATTGAAGATTCTACACTCAAGATTGTAAATTCATGTGTTTAACCTCAATCTAAATCCAAATTCAAGGTTCTAAATTCAATGTTCTACACTCAAGATTCAAAAATCGAAACTAAGGAATTAGGAATTTCAAACTCAAGAACGATCTAAAGTGAAGATTTAACGTCCTGTCCTAATGATTTGTGGTTGTCTATATGGCCATCTGTCAGAGAGGGGTTCTTGCACACTTGAGTCTCTCTGCTGTGGGCCAGACGGCTCTCTCTCTCCCCAACAGTAGATTGGGTGTCACTTCAGTTACGTCTGTCCTCACTTCCCCCTTTTTCAAGCCTCTCACTTACTATTCAGGCCTTTCTTTCTCCATTCAGGTCTTTCTCCTCTCATTCACAGACCCTTTCATCCCGTCCATCCATCCATCCCGAACAGCAGCATTTTTTATTCGGTTGCTATGACTCCCTAACCTCTGTCCTCTCTGACTCCACCTCCCTCATCCGATTTCCCCACTATAAGTCACTCTTTTTCTTTCTCTCCTCTCTCTGTATTGTTGATTTATAGTGGCGGTCTGGTACGTGTGTACGGTCTCGGTGACTTTTATAACGATCTGTCACACATTCCTCTGTTTTTAACTCTGTGTTTCTCTTTAACTTCTCTTTTTCTATACTTTCCTCTCACAAAGAGTCTTTGCTTGTACAGTAATACCCATGACCCCTGCGGTCACCCTCCTCCTCTCTTCATTCATTCTACATCTACTTTGTCTTCTTATGGCTCAGGTCATTTACAGCCTCTCAAAAACGCCTTTATTCTTGCTTATCTGCTAGTTCTGAGCTTTCTTAGAATCACTAACTGTTTAAGGCCATGCCAGTCTAAAAGGAATCCGTGCACATTTTTCACATTTTCTACACTGATTATGAAAGAAAATCTGCTGAATGAATTTAAAGATGGCAAAACTTGTTAGACAGTTGAAATACCCATCAACATTTTTCTCAACTTCTAAGCCATCTTGGATTATTTATTTTTCTTTGTATCCACACCACAAGACTGCTTTTGTTTAAAAAAAAAAAAAATGCATTGCTGCTTTAGATTTTCTTTGGGAGGATGAAGATCATATTTGATCGATCAAAAGTGACATCTACAATATCCTAACAAAATTCCTACAAAAACATTAATCAGAAATGTTTCTTCATCAGCAAATCAGCATATTAGAATGATTTCTGAAGGATCATGTGACACTGAAGACTGGAGTAATGATGCTGAAAATTCAGTTTTGATCACATCAATCAATTATATTTAAACATATATTCACATAGAAAACAGCTATTTTAAATAGCAAAAACATTTCACAATTTTCGCTATATTTTCGATGAAATAAGTGCAGCCTTGCTGAGCAGAAGGGACTTTCAAAAAATCTTACCAACTTAAAACTTAAAGCTTTAAACTGTAGTGTATGAAGCCTTAAAACATGTTCTAAATAGGCAGCAAACTACCTTTTAGAACAGAGCTTAAATGCACTCAAATGCAAAACAACACAGTCTGAGCAAGAAAAACTAAGGGAAAAGACGTAAATGGAAAATATTGTGTGAGCAGATTTCCAGTACATTCAATTATTAGACAATAAACTCCAAATTCTGCTCCACAATGGCAGAGAGGTAAGTACCAGGGTAATATTCCACCACACCTCTGTTATTGCTTCTTTTTTTCCCTTTACACCCCTTCAATTTCCTTTTCTAACCTTCTGTGAAAGGCTCCCAGTCATACACGCGTCCCATAAACTCTTGATTGTTGAACGCTGCACACTGCTCAGCCCTGGAGTTTACTGGAGCACCTGGACAAGCCTGTAGGGAAAGAGAGAGGTTATAGTTAGGTTATAGTATCTCACTTTGACAAGCATGACAACGTGTGTGTGTCTATGTGTGTGTGTGTGTGTGCTTTGGGTCAACCTGTGACTGAGAGAGATACATTAGTTACCACATGGAAATAATGGTGAACCTGGAAACCCTCACATAAATCTCCAAAGGGAGAGACAGACAGAGGCCAATGTTTACAGAGTCAGACCAAGACAACAGCCCAGAAGAAGACAACTCAAAGTGACACACATGTTAAGGAATGAGAAACTGGCAAACCACTAGGGTTAGGAATTTTTTTATCAAGTGAAATGTCTTTTAGTATAACCATACAAACATCCAGCTATCCGTGGTGCTTCACGTCTTTTTGCTGTCAAGTCTTAACTGATTTATATCAAGTGAACTTGATTATATATATCAGCAACTGCACCAATTTGAGCTATTATTTTTTTCTCAGTTTGATAAAACTGAATTTTTTTCTTCCCTCCAAACACATGCATTTTTTTTTTTTTGTCTAAAAGTTCAATAAACTGTTTTATTTCATTTTCTGACTATTATTTAACATGACAGGCTTTACAGAGTTAAGAAACCAGTATTGTTAAGTGGAAATGTTACCAGAATCGATACATTCCTTACAATCCCCAAAGCAAAGACCAGACAGAACGGGACATCAGGATAAAAACATATGGCGTCATAAATCAGACCTATATCAACTTTGAGAGCGCTAGAGCACAGCTCTAGTTTGGACCAGATGCTCGTCTCAAGATCTTCCACGTGTTCGTTCACGATGCCAATGACATCAGGAAACACTGCTCATTTTCTCCTGCTTTTTTCCTCTTCCTGTCTCGAACACGATAGGAATCACCCTCAGAGGGATGTGCAGGACACTAAAGACAGGCAGAGACAGCTGCGGACAGTAACGGGAGTGAAATGAAAGAGTCACGGGGTCATCGAGGTGTCATTTCACCTCACAGACCACTGCACACGCAGCCATTAATGACCAAACACCGGCACCCATTAATGCACAGCAAACACACTGCGGCTCTCCACAAACCAGCCCTAAATATTTACAGCAGGTCTGAGTGTGTTTGCACAGCAAAACTCCTGCTCCGTTTATTCTAGGGGTTTAGTGCTCTATACTTGTGTTCGTTGATTTTCTTGAATTAATCTGTGGTTTGGGTGCTTACAGCATAAATTACGATGTTAGGATATGTACATATATACATACATTCAGTTAGGCCACATCAATGCTGATGGATATTTATAAACACTGGCTGAGTTTTGAAGTGTTTAAAATCTCCTGAACAGTTTAAAAACAACTCAATTAATGACTGTGAAGAAAAAAGATATAAAGAGTAGACAATATTGTGAAACTAAAACTAAAACCATAAAAAAACATGTGTTTTGCATTATGGATGTGACATATGAATGCTTAAAGAATGTATGTGTTACCAAATAGTATACCGAACCATCTGTTTATATTTTAATAAACCCTTTTTGATAGAGTCTAAACATCAGAAAAATATCAGTCTACGCACGAGTTTCTGTGTTAAAAAAGAGAATTAATCATGCGTAATGGATGTGACAAAAAATGACACCGTTTTTTAGAGACTATATACTTTGTAGGATTTCTGCGAATTAAAATGCACAAACCAGACGCAATAATACCCAACAAATAGAGAAGCGATGGCTTGTCACAGAACATATAGTACTTACTTTATTTTCATTTTGATGTGTCTATTTATGAGGAATATGTACTGTTATGGATGTGACAAGCCTGACATTAGCACTTACCAGACTATGGAAAATCATGCACTAAAAAAAAAAAAAAAAGCTTTAAAAACTTTAGAGACCTCACATGGGCATTTGAACCACCAAATTTTGACATCAGTATAGTAAAAACCTTTGGTAAAAACTTTATTTTTTCATGATAGCATTGACATTTGCATGGAATTACCCAATACTAAAATGAAAATAAAAACAAAACAATATATAAAACATAACAGTGCCTCAATTATACTAAAATAACAGTGTTGGAGATATTCAGCAAAATTTTAATGCTGCTCAAGAAAGCCCTTACAAAAATGAAGCATATTGTAAGTTCATTTAATTAAGTAAATTTAAGTAAAATTTGAATTGTTTTTGAAGTATACTTTGTGTAGTATGCATACTAATAGAAGTGTATAGTATACTATAATTCTAAGTGTATTACTATTTCAGAACTTGGGACTAAATTGGTCCCGTTTTTAATTGACAAAAATATACTTTTAAGTGTAACAGCCGCAAACTTTAAGAACACAGCTATTTTTTCTTAAGTGAATTTAAAGGATTGCTTCCAGCTAAAGTACGAGTCCATAATCCATAATAACACTTCCTCCAGTGAAAAAGTCTCCTGTTGTCTCTCACATCAAAAACCAGCCACATATTTGTTTAGAGCTGTTTCGGATTGTATTCTTTTAAAGAATTACATATAAAAATACAAAGCTAAGCATACAAAATGAAAAGAGTCAAAAGCATTTGTGAGATCTGAGCCAAAGGAGGATTGTACTTGCACAAGAGCAGAAGAACAACACAGAGGTGATATACAGTTGAAATGCACCAGTCAAAGAGTTCAGAAGAGTTCCTGTAATG
Organism: Cirrhinus mrigala; assembly: GCA_036247105.1. Lineage (NCBI taxonomy): Eukaryota > Metazoa > Chordata > Actinopteri > Cypriniformes > Cyprinidae > Cirrhinus > Cirrhinus mrigala. The sequence goes on from CM070022.1 coordinate 41,178,149, forward strand.
AAGCAGAGCATCTACTAGAAGTCAAGCTGAGAGACAGAGAGCTAATGCTCTACTGCCTTTCCTTAGGCCACAATCACTTCCTCGTTAATAGGGCCACTGTCAAACAGGGGCACACACGGGTCACACCACATCTGCACACGCACACACACACAAACGAACAGCTCGATCGGATCTTGTTACAGGAGAAGCCGAGTGCTTACAAGCTCAGTGGGAAATCAGGGTGTAGCGCGCACACACACACACACACACACACACACGTGATTGAATGTATGGCTGGCTCAGATTCATCCATGGTGGATGAATGTGGTGAGAGCTCAGGATTTTCTCACACATGTTGTGAACAGTAACAACACCACAGCTGTCACTCACTCACTACACACACACACACACACACACACTTTCTCCACACACATCCTTTCTCTATCTCTCCGAATAAGTCATTCTTTTGTTTTTCTCTGTGTCCAGCTAACAAAAGCAGTTGGTCAGTGTAAACACAAATAACAAAGCAGCATGCTGAAACACGCACACACACTCTTCAGGAGAGGTACTTGAGAAAACAAGAAACCAAAAACACCTGAATAGACACAGATGAAATGTGCACACAAAGACATTCCTGTGTGCAACTCCATGTGCATTTGTAAAAGGAAAATTGATGCATAACAGATCCAGGGGCTTTTTCTAATTTCAAGATTTAGATTAAAATGCTGTTTAAAAGAGATTTCGATATATAGCATGTCACACTGCAGGATATGCACAAAATTCACAGCCAGTGTTCAGGTGTTTTGGCTGCCAGGTCTTTGCTTTGTGGTTGCTCCGGTGTTCGGGCTAATAGCTCAAAGGTGACTTACTGGCTAAGTCAAAAAAGCCCCAAAATCTGAAGTTGCAGGACGAGTAACACAACAAAGTTGAATTCTTAGCCTAAGAATTTGGTTAAAAAGAATACAGAAATAAGTGCAATATTGGTAACACTTTACAATATGGGTGCACAAATTTGCATTAATTCATGCTTAACTAATGCAGAGATAATCATGACTTAATATTTAACTCATGAAGAACTAAACCATTTATTAATAATTACTTCATCAGCAACAAATTAACATTCTATATGATTCATAGATTAAGTAATCAATAAATTGTTATTAGTTAAATGTGTCATAATGTATTAATTCCCTAATAACTTAATTTATGAACTAATAGTGTAAATAACGTGTTAATTACCACAATGGGTTGAAGCCACGCATTTTATCTTCCAGCTTTCTGCTTTAATTAATGATCAGCTAATAGTTTGCAAATGTATCATTATGTTATGACTTTACTTGTTGAGGCACAGAACTATTAACTAATTGCTAAGTAATATGTCATTGTGGTTATGGATTTAGAATTAGTTAGTCATGTGCCTCAACAAGTAAAGTCATAACATAATGATATCTTTGCAAATCATTAGCTAATGATTAATTAAAGCAGACAACCGGAAGTTGAAATGCATGGCTTCAACGCATGAAAATGCATGGCTCCAACTCATTGAGGCACATGACTAACTAACTAATTCTATATCCATAACCACAATGACATATTACCTAAAAATTAGTTAATAGTTCTGTGCCTCAACAAGTAAAGTCATAACATAATGATACATTTGCAAATCATTAGCTAATGATTTGCAGACAACTGGAAGCTGAAGTACATAGTGTTGACCACTGTGGTAATTAACATATGAATTTACATCATTAGTTAATAAAATAAGTTACTAGGAAATTAATACATTATGACACATTTAACTAATAGCAATTTATTGATGACTTAATCTATGAATCATATAGAATGTTCATTAATTGCTGATGTAGTAATCATTAATAAATGATTTAGTTCTTCATTAATTATACATTAACTCATGATTATCTGTGCATTAATTAAGCATGAATTCATGAATTAAGCATGCATATTTGTGCACACGTATTGTAAAGTGTTACCGCAATATTAATGGTAAAAGTAATGCTTGACTAAGCAAATGCCACTTACTAGATTATACACAAGCTCTGTGTGTATGAGAAAGAGGGTTTGAGCATGTGGGGTTCATTTGTGCAGCACAGAAGGAATGTGGGCTATACACTTCTGTCTTTGTGACCAAGTGTGTGTGTGTGTGTGTGTGTGTGTGTGTGCGTGTGATGATGTAACATACATGTGTTTTTAATATGTGGTTCATGATATGGGTTTCTGAATTTGTGTCCGTGTGTTTAAAGTTGATGCACAGTAAATCCTGCACGGATGTGTGTGTGTTAAACAAGGTTAGTCCAAGCTAGGAAAAAATAACCACAAAAAGAGAGAAGAATCGGATAAAGAAAAGAGAAGAGGAGGGAAGGGCAGAGCAGCTGTAAAACAGTGGGCCTTTACAAACTCAACCTGAAGAGAATAAAAGCTGAGAATTATAGACGAATAAACGTGAACATTATAGGCCTCCCTCGAGGACAACTGGAGAAAATGGCTGAAGGAGAAGAAGGAGAGAAAGAATATAACAGGGAAAATTTCCTTTACAACAAACATAATTATTTTGAAACTCGAGTTTATCTAATGTGTTATTAAAGTAAATAATTTGGGTAAGCATTTTCACGAAATGCACTGTAAACACAGTTGAGTTATTTGCGTCGTTTGGTTTGCACAGGTGATGGACAGCTGTCCGATTTCCATCCCAGCTGAGATTTGAGCTAATTTCCTGCCAAATTCCTGATATATTGTCCCATATCAGCATTATGGCCTAAATTCTTTAAATCCCTACAAAGGGAACTCTATCCAACCCTTTAAAACTGAGGAATTTAGCAGCATCTGTAATGTATTTCAGTCTGAAAACATGGCCTACAGCATGAGGACACTGCGTCATATGAAACAGACCCTCTGGTCAGATTTCGACTGTTGTTAAAGGACTAATTTACCCAAAAATGCAAATTCTGTCATTTACTCACTGTCACTCAAAACCAGAGTTGTTTAACAAAATGTTGATGCTGCTCTTTTCCAGTTAATCTAAATAGCCACTTGAAGGAATAGTTCACCCATAAATGACCCTCAGGCCATGCAAGATGTAGATGAGTTTGTTTGTTCATCAGATTTGGAGAAATGTGTCATTCCATCACTGTCTCACCAATGGATCCTCTGCAGTGAATGGGTGCCGTCAGAATGAGAGTCCAAACAGCTGATAAAAACATCACAATAATCCACAACACTCCAGTCCATCAGTTAACGTCAAAAGATGGATGCTTGTAAGAAACAAATCTATATTAAAATGTTTTTAAAACATTGCTTCTGTCTAAAATGCAAATCCACAATAACGCTTCCTCCAGTGAAAAAGTCCATCTCTCATATCAAAACCTACCCACATATTTGTTTAGAGCTGTTTTGGACTGTTTTTCCTTGTAAACAGTGCTTGATCTGTGCAGATTTCTCTCCTGATTTAGACCAACCAACTTTTTCACTGCAAGAAGCGTTATTATGGATTATGGGTAATGGATTCGTGTATTAGCCAGAAGCAACAGTTTGAAGTTAAAAACGTCTTAATGATGGATTTGTTTCAGCTTTTGTCTTCTCGAGATGTTAACTGATGGACTGGAGTGTTGTGGAGTGTTACTTCTGGATTATTGTGATGCTTTTATCAGCTGTTTGGACTCTCATTCTGACGGCACCCATTCACTGCAGAGGATCCACTGGTGAGACAGTGATGGAATGCTACATTTCTCCAAATCTGATGAACAAACAAACTCATCTAGATATTGGATGGACAGAGGGTGAGAACTTTTTCATTTACAAGTGAATGATGTATTTTTTTCTTTAAACAAACACAGGTTGTATGTACTACTGTTGTGATGCTTTGTAAATCATGATTTTTTTTACAGTGTTACAGCCCCAGTATACATGGACTTTCATCAGGCCTCATTCATGCAACACAGTTTTTTAGTGTGTTTTTTTAATTACATAAACTGTCGCATGATGCAAGATGTTACATTACCACAAGGCATTCTTCATCATGTGACAGTTTACACAGAAATTTGCTCTGCTTGTGTTATGTGGAAGATTTCTGATGAAAAACGCCTTGAGTTGTGAAATTCTGCGAAACACATTTTACACAGAAGAAAGTCAAACACATTTGTTTTGACATGAATAATGGTGAGTAAATGATGAAACAGTCAGCATTTTTGTGCAAACTACAGATTTAATTTCAACTTTAAATAAGAAAATGTAGTTTCACATCAGGATGTTCGTATGCCTGTTTTTTGTTCTTGCATAACATATTCAGATCATGTGATCAAATCACTCCATTTTCTCAGTCAGCATTTGAATCATATGGTATATTTGAGATGAGTTCTCTCTTTTGTTTCCGAAAGGCCATTGTGAAGAGATTTGGCCTTTGACATGGCAATGTAAATGTTTGTTTAGCGAGAGCAGAGCCCACCCTTCTCTCAATGACTTCACACAGAAAGACCTTTCAATGCCCTTCTCTTTCTTTCTTTAGCTCTTCTTTCTCATTCCTCTCTTCTCTCTTTTTCTTTCCATTCCCTCTCCCAGCAAAACTCTTCCTTCCTCCCTCATCTCTGCTTTATTACTTCACTCCAGGCCTCTCATTCCCTCTATCTGTTTTTCTGCCCTCTCTATTTCTGGAGGGTGTGTGTGTGTGTGTGTGTGTGTGTGGTGTTTTAAACAGTGGCGTCTTTCACTGTGCAACAGCGTAACTGTGTCACACCCCCAGAAAGCCCCTTCGCTCCACTCCTCTATTTCACTTCCTCTCCTCCTCTACTCTCAGTTCCCCGCTGCTCAAACACACACACACACACACACACACACACACACACACACACACACACATCCACACACAATAAAGTACACATAACTATAGTTTATCATTCCTCCAAATAAAATGTTGTACACCCAATAACATTCCTGAGATATCTAACCCATAATAAAACACACACACACTCTCTAGTTTACACATACAGAACAAGATATTACACAATGTTAAACACTGATCATGGAGAACAAAACTGCTTTGCAGAACAAAGAAATATTTTAGGCAATTCTGTTCATCTGTTCAGAGGTTTTTACCTACTTTGGGTTAGATGCCGTTTTCTCCAAATATGTACTTATAGCACTAGAAATAGGGGCCACGCACACAGAATGTGATTTTGCTTGAAAATTGCACAACACGGGCAGTAGAAAAAAACAAGAATCTGACTTTCTCAAGTCAAGTCAAGTTAAATGATCATAAAATATTTGTATAGCATAGGGGTGTGACGAGACGCTTATCCCACGAGACGAGACGAGTTTTTTAAACTTTTCTTAAGAAATCCTCAGTGATGAAATATATAGGGAAAATAGTCTTTTATTCAACTGAAAAAGACAAAACGCAAAAAAATGTAGGTGCATTTTGAACTTTATGGAATTAAACTTCCATTTTAATGAATTATATGCAGTGATAAACAACATTTAAACAAGAGCTTCACGATTCTGGATAAATTGAAAATCCCAGTTGTTTTTAATAAATTGGAGACCATGACTCTTTCACGATTCTGGAGAAAAAAGATTAGAAAACTAAACAAAATAACGTAACTTACTAGTGGTTCTGACAAACTGTTCATTGCTTAAGTATTTTAAAAACAAAATAATAAATTAAAAAAAAGCATTCAATGAAGGAGTCAGTTTCTCACTTCATTAAAACTTGTTTGACTATTGAAATCTCTTGAATGAATGATTCAACGACATACTTTTTTTTAAACGGGCAGTTGTCGCCACCTCCTGGCAGAAGAGGATAAGCGTTACAATACATACAAGTGTTAAGATACTTTCGTTTTGATCGCTACTGTAGACAGTAAGTGTTTATACCCAGACTATAAACTTTTATTCCAGTACTTCTATTATTTAAATGTCTGTAACAGAGAAATAATGATTATAATGTGGTTGAAAAGACCGTTTGTGTTGCTTTTTCTGCGTTCACATTTACCCCGACCCTCTGATTCATTAACATGGGCAGCGACAAAACCTGCTTCTCACGCTCCACTGACACTCGCGATGTGAAACAGTCCTAATAGACATGGCTAAATCGTTGTCATCCAGGAATAAGATCGCATGCGTGTTTGATCAGATCTCGATATTTTAAGTATTAATTGTGCAGCTCTAATGTAAACACTGCAAAATGTTTTGCGAGGATTTGGTCACGAGATCTCACGACATCCGACTAGTCACGAGATCTTGTCACATCCCTAGTATAGCACTTTTCACAATACACTTTATTTCAAAGCAAAGCTTCACATAAATTTTACTGTTTATAATATCTTTATATCATGTCGATAATATACTTTACACTTTGCAAAGCAGTTTTGATTAACTATATGTACTATATTTGATTTACTAGATTTTCTACATAGTATATATCACTGGTGTAACATGGACTTGTTTTCATAAATCTGACACAAATGTGAAACCTTATAAAAAAAGGTATTTTTAAAGCACACGTTTTCTTCTGTCAGGACATTGATTAAAGGATTAGTCCACTTCCAGAAAAAAAAAATTCCTGATAAATTTACTCACCCCCATGTCATCCAAGATATTCGTGTTCTTCTTTCTTCAGTTCCAAAGAAATTAAGTTTTTTAAGGAAAACATTCCAGGGTTTTTCTCCATATAGTGGACTTCAATGGTGCTCAATGGATTAAAGGTTAAAAATGCAGTGTCAATGCAGCTTCAAAGGGCTCTAAACAATCCCAGTTGAGGAATAAGGGTCTTATCTAGAATCTGTTATTTAAAAAAAAATAAATAAATATTTATACACTTTTTAACCACAAATGCTCTTCCTGTCTAGCTCTGCATTGCGCATGTGTACTTTAGGGTCTCATTTTCTTCTCCAATTTCAAAATCATCCTACATTGCAATTTCACCGTTTGATCTTCTTTGTAAACACTGGGTCGGTACTTCTGCAGTGATGCAGGACGACTTTGAAGTTGGAGGAGAAAATGACATACCCTAACTGCATTGAACCGGAGTGCACAGAGTACGCATACGCATTGCAGAGCTAGACAAGCATCGTTTCGCTAGATAAGACCTCGGTTGAAGTCCACTGTATGGAGAAAAATGTTTTCCTTAAAAAACTTAATTTCTGAAGAAAAAAAGACATAAACATCTTAGATGACATGGGGGGTAAGTAAATTATCCGTAAATTTTATTTTGGAAGTCTTGTAATTCTGTTAAGTATTTATTTTTTTAAATATTTATAGTATACTTTTTTCCAAATAAAGCCGTAGTTTAATATATAATATTAAGGAAAATAAAACAACAGAACGTGTGTACGAGTAAGAGAGAGAGCACAGGATGGTCATCAAGTTCTCTCAAGTGTTCAGAAGCTCCACTTCCAGTCAAAACACATGAGTTTATCTTTCTGTTCTCAGTAATCTCACCGTCCCCTCAACACACACTCCAAACTATAAAGATAAACACACACACACCGCTATGTATAGCCAAACAGCCCTCAGAGGGGCCAACGAGAACTTTTCCTGGGTTCCACCTCCATCTGTGGCATTTCAAACACGGTTACAAACCCTAAGTACTCAGTTATGTGTTCCTTGAAAAACTCTTAGGAACCAAGTCTCCATAAAAATGACAAATTTAACCTATAGGTCCTTTGAGGAATTAGTGGAAATCCAAGGCAATGGCTGCCTTTGTCATGAGTCTGATCACTTGTGATTTAAAAAGTGTTTGCAAAGAGCTTTAACACAGCAATTATAATCTAGCTTCATTGTGTTGCGTCGCACATCTCACTTACAGTGAACACAAGAAGTGAGAGATGTTGTAACTACAGCAAGAACATCTCCAATGCTGTGTTATGACAGAAACTATTGTGAAATGTTTAGCATAAGTGCTTAGGTAAGGATGAGAGATAAGATGTTGTAATGCATCTGAAGGAATCCCTTGCCTCAGGGATTTTTGGCCCACAGATGCAACTGCATAAATTCACATCCCCTTGTAAAAAAAAGTAGTGCACTTTAGCATACTTTTAAATAAAGTATTTATTATGGAAATAATGTACTTAAAAAATATATATATACTTGATTGTGAGCTACAGATTTTAAGTACACATGCAATAAAATTAAGCACACTTATGACATTTTCTCTTCTCTATTATGTCTTTTCTTAATGAAACACAAAAGCAGATGTTGAACAATATGTCAGAGATGCTCAGACACTCATGCCAGGGAAACTGGATGGGAACCAAAAAGCACAAAAGCAATTCATATTTCGCGCGCATATGAAACTAATAGTGGCTGGGAGTGACACGAGGGTGGGTAAATGTTGTCAAAGATGTCACATGGGGTGAATTATTCAAACACAGAAAACAATCACAGCTGAGGCAAACCTGCTACCAAAGCCCTCGTTCAGATTTCAGCACTTGCTCACGACCCACAAGCCCGACGTGTCCCGGTAACACAAACAGTGCAGCGTGTTTGGATCTATCTGAAGTAATCCTTCTAAAAGCGTGTCACTCGTGTCTGCTGTGTGTATCACGCCACCAACAGCAGGAAACTGCTTCACCGCATCAACTTGACCAAAGTTCAAAAATGACTAAAGTTGGTTTTGAGAGCTCACATGCTGCCCTGGGCCGCTGGAACGCTTCGGTGATGTATAATATAACTACCGCCCAGGCTGATCCTGGAAAGTTGGATTAAAGAGAACTGGGTGATTTATGATTTGCAAAGAATCTGGCTCTAGTCAGCGTTCGACAGGGGAGTGAGAACGAGGCTCAGCTCAAATGAACCAAGTTGGTCTGGAAGGAAAGCTGCAGAAAAAGACTGCTCTGGAGTTTCTGAGAGACAAAGAGATAGATGGAGAACCGGCTCCTGGAATAGGGGGAAATCCATCCCTTTGACGTGAAGAACGCACCTTGGGATGAAAGTGTTTGATGAAATCTTTCAGAAAATCAGCGGTAATTACTAGCGGCTCAGATGAAGCGCTTTCACCAAACTGTGGTTAAATCTGGGAGGTTGATGTCGAGCAAAAGAGCTCCTTGACTGATGTAACATGGGACTTTCCAATGGGAACATTAAGCCATAATTGGTGCAAATGAAACAGTGTCACTCTAGACCAAACAGTATATTTAAAGGGACAGTTCACCCAAAAAAGAAAATGTGCTGTTAAAGGAAAAGTTCACCTCCAGAACAAAAATGTACAGATAATTTACTCACCCCCTTGTCATCCAAGATGTTTGTGTCTTTCTTTCTTCAGTCGATAAGAAATTACGTTTTTTGAGGAAAAAAAATCAGGAATTATCTCCATATAATGGACTTCAATGGTGCCCCCAAGTTTGAACTTCCAAAATACAGTTTAAATGCAGCTTCAAATGGCTCTAAACGATCCCAGCCGAGGAAGAAGGGTCTTATCTAGCGAAACGATTGGTCATTTTCGAAACAAATTGACACTTTATATACTTTTTAACCTCAAACACTCGTCTTGTCTAAGTCTGCGTGAACTGTTTTTTTTTCATTGTGGTCAGTACAGTTGGCGTATGTTGAAAAACTCCCATCTCGTTTTCTTCCCCAACTTCAAAATCCTCCTACATAGCTGCAGAAGTACCGACCCAGTGTTTGAACATGCAAAGAAAATCAGCAGCCCTTTACAAAAAAAGATAAAACAGCGATGTAGGACGATTTTGACGTTGAAGAAGAAAACGAGACGGGAGTTTTTCGACAAACCCTAACTGTTTTGACCTGGATTACACAGACTATGCATCGCAGAGGCGAGACAAGACAAGCATTTGAGGTTAAAAAGTATATAAATTGTCAATTTGTTTCGAAAATGAGCAATCGTTTCGCTAGATAAGACCCTTCTTCCTCGGCTGGGATCGTTTAGAGCCATTTGAAGCTGCATTTAAACTACATTTTGGAAGTTCAAACTTGGGGGCACCATTGAAGTCCACTATATGGAGAACATTCCTGGAAGAAACATAATTTCTTATCAACATAATTTCTTATGAGGGAGTTATGAGATATCCACAACTCTAGTTTAACCGAATGTAAAGACAGTGTTATCGGTCATAACTTCTCACGAAAAATAGCGCAAACACTGGACCAAAAGTATTATCAAATGAAGTTGAAAGGCTGCGTGTTCGGCTGTACGCCTACACTGAGTCAGTTCAGATGCCAGTAGTGCTTCAAAGGACAAAAACACACAATTATGACAAAATGCACGGTTTTGGTGAGTTACCTCATAAACGTATTCTTAAATGAGGCATTGTAAAGTGTAAAGAGTTGGGAGAAAATCGAATATGTGTCAAGATCCACGTCATGTGTGTTAGGTTTTAAAGAAACAGCACTGAAGTGAAACCTGCTGAAATCTGTCATTGATGGAAATCAAAGAACAAAAGAAAAAGACTTCTCTAGGCACTGATTAACTTTTGTAGCTTCATTAAAAAATAATCTTTATGCTTAGTAAAAAGATGCCATTAAACACATATTTAAAATAAACTATCTTTATATTGTTTCTATATTAATTTGAATGTTCAGTGTGAAATTATGACAATATAAGTATGTAAATATAAGATTAATCATGATTAATTATAGAAAAATGTGTGATTAGGTTTTATTGATTATCAATTATTGATTGACAGACAGCACTAATGTTAACCTTTTATAGATGTTGGTGTTGGTAATATTAGTTAAGTTTACTGCTGAATATCGATATCGATCCTCAATCCAGCCCTCAAATGAATGTAACTGAATAGCACTGCTTTAGACATTCACCTTTCACATTATTATTGTATACTATAACAATATAATTGTGTATGAGTGACGTGATTACGTAGCCCGTTTGCTTTGGAGGCTTTGGATTACAGGTAATAATGTTGTTAATAATGAATTTCTTGCACAGATCGATTGTTTCGCTTCATAAGACCTCAATACATCTGGAGCCACAGGCATTAATTTTGTGCTGCCTGTATATGCTTTTTGACTCTCAAAGAGACAGTAGCCGCTGACTTGCATTTTAATCACTAAGGACCATGGTTTCATCTAAAAATAGAAAAATAGTCTGCTACATCTTGGATGGCCTGACGGTGTGTTTCCACTGTCACGTAGCGAGCGGAGTGGAGCGGGCATTTTCAATTCATTCCTGTGGAAGCTGAGCTTAAACGCTTGCGCAGTGCGTTTAAGCTCAACCTCCATAGGAATGAATGGAAAAAGCCCGCTTCGCCCTGCTCACTACGCTGTAGTGGAAAAGCACCGTGAGTGTGAGTAAATTGACAGCATATTTTAATTCATGTGTGAACTATCCAAGCTGAAGTCATCTCACCAAACAGAATAGCAAAATCATAAGATTTCCGAGTCGTCTCCTCATCCAACACTGTTCGGTTAGTCCCGCTCCAAACTCACACCAGCGCTGGCTGAGTGGAGAGGCTGAGATCATTCACAACACATGCAAACTCCATTTTAGCAGTTGAGGTCATTACATGAATGGTAAATATTTGGTATTAGAAAGACTAAAGCAAGCTGAATGAGATTAAACTCTGATTACCCCACATACAAAGCCAGTTAAAGGAGCCACACATTTGTAGCATTTCATTTGTCATTTGCAATAGTACTTGGGGTTTCCACAACAGTCACAATTGAGTTTTTCATGGGAACTTTCCACCCTCTTTCCACTCTCTGACCCGTTAAATTAATCATGCTGTTTTTGCTGCATTTGACAAATGACCTCTGTTATGACTGGCTAACCTCCGCGAACCTGCTCTCGTTCATTAGAGCGAGCCAAGTTATAAATACTGCAAAAGTGACTGATATGTAAATATGACTATCATATGTTAATCAGGGCATCACCATCATTATGATTTATGAATGTAGCTTAGTTTCAGCAGAGAGTCTCTGAGTTTTAAAGGTTTTGATTAGAGCATTTCTACATCAAACTATTTGCCTTGTGAAAAGAAGTATGTTTTATACTGAATTATACTGAATGTGTGCTTGTAGTGTATTTAAAATCTTTAAATTATAAAAATAAAAGGTCACTGGACTCACCTGTAGGCTGCACCTGCGGTACTCTCTGTCCCGTCCAGAGCATCTGTAGTTGTGGGTCGCCGCTGGAGGCCTCCACTCCCTCTCGGCTTCGTTTCTGGAGGGCTGGGCTGCGTTCTGCAGGACCCAGGGCTCAGGATTTGGGTTTGTGGGAGTATGGATGCCGTAGGGAGGAGGCTCTCTGGGAGTATGTGACCGGTGGATAGTGTGTGTGTAGGAGCGTGGGACTTGGCGAGAAGTGCGGCCGTCGACGCGTCTGTCGCGGGCCACGTGTCTTTGGGTCAGGGGCCGCAAATGTGCGTTTGGTTCACGTTCCCGCACTCTCTCCACGCGTCTGTGCGGCTCTCCATCACTTGCAGCATCACTCTCCACGTCCGCTGCCTCCATTTTCTTTTCGTACTCTTTTTGTTCTCTAGTAACAGTGTCTGAAATAATTTGTTCTCGTTCTCCCTGTGCTTTATCAACATGTGAGCTGGAGTTCACATTGAGAGCATCGAGGCTGTCTGTGGTGGTGGTGTTGTGGCGACGCGTGTGACGCGTGTGACGGTTTTGTCTGTGTAGAGGAAGAGAGAACGGCACCCTGCCGTACCCAAACTGTCCAGGGCGAATAGAAGAGCCAGACCTGGTGTGACAGGGAAAGAAAAATCATATATGAGTATAGTAGAAACAGGCTTGTAGGACAAATATAGTGTTTTTGAATAGAACTGTGCAAAGATTAACACATTAGACATCAAGATATCAAAGCTAAAAGAACAATAAAGTCATAAAATTCCATTAAAACAGCTGATGTTTAAGGAGAAGTCCACTTCCAGAACAGCAATTTACAGATAATGTACTCACCCCCTTGTCATCCAAGATGTTCATGTCTTTCTTTCTTCAGTCGTAAAGAAATTGTTTTTTTTTTGAGGAAAACATTTCAGGATTTTTCTATATATAATGGACTGATATAATGCCCAGAGCTTGAACTTCCAAAATGCAGTTTAAATGCAGCTTTTATAAAAAAATTTTTTTATTATTATTTATTTAATATTTTTGGATTTTAATACTTTTTAATCTCAAATGGTTGTCTTGTCTTGCTCTCCCTGAACTCTGTGTGTTCTGTCTCAAGACAGTTAGGGTATGTCGAAAAACTCCAATCATATTTTCTCCCTCAACTTCAAAAATCATTTCAAAATCATCCTACATCGCTGCAGAAGTACCAACCCAGTCTTTGCAAAGTGAACATGCAAAGATGATCAAACACCCTTAACAAAAAAAGGTAAAACAGTGATATAGGACGATTTTGAAGTTGAGGGAGAACATGAGATGGGAGTTTTTCGACATAAAACCCTAACTGACATGAACCGGAACAAAAACAGAGGTCGGGAAAAGCCAGACAAGACGAGCGTTTGACATTAAAAAGTATACAAATTGTATTATTTTTATGAAAATAACCGATCGTTTTGCTAGATAAGACCCTTCTTCCTCGGCTGCGATTGTTTAGAACCGCATTTGGGATCGTTTGAAGCCGCATTTAAACTGCATTTTGGAAGTTCAAAATCGTGGCACCATATCAGTGCATTATATGGAGAAAAATCCTGAAATGTTTTCCTCAAAAAACATAATTTCCTTACGGCTGAAGAAAGAAAGACATGAACATCTTGGATGACAAGGGGGTCAGTACATTATATGTAAATTGTTGTTCTGGAAGTGGACTTCTCCTTTAAACAAGGTGTGTGGAAAAACAATGCCTTGTATTTGCACTTTTAGTCCTGTTTTGTACCACAGAAAGACTTCTAGAGCATTCACACGGGTTCTCTTTAAAAATAAAAAATAAAAAATAAAGTCAGACCTTACTCAGTGATTTAACAGTGAACCCAGTTCTCTTGGCGTTCACATCGTTGGAAACGTGAAATTGGATTTTTGTTGTGATTGGGTTTCAATCTACTTATTTCTTCAAGTTTTATATTATTTCAAAATACACTGCCACTCAAAACTTTGTGGTCAGTTTTTGTTTTTGAAAGAAACTGATACTTTTATTCAGCAAAGCTGCACTGAATAGATCAAAAGTGACAGTAAAGACATTTATAATGCTAAAAAAGATTTCTGTTTTAAATAAATGCTGAAAAAATTAAAATGCATCATGGTTTCTACAAAAATATTTGGCAGCACAACAGTTTTCAACATTGCTAATAATCAGAAATGTTTGTTGAGCAGCATATTAGAATAATTTCTGAAGGATCATATGACACTGAAGACTGGAGTAATGATGCTGAAAATTCACCTTTGATCACAGAAATAAATTACATTTTATAATATATTCACAGAGTAAAAACAGCTGTTTTAAATTGTAATACTATTTCACATTTTTACTGTATTTTTGATCAAATAAATGCAGCCTTGGTAAGCAGAAGAGACTTCAAAATCATTAACAAATCTTACCAACCCCAATCTTCTGAATGGTATATTGTAATGTTGAGTTATTAATACTATATACTGAAGGTTTGAATTATTACAAAATATTGTAATCGTGTGAATATATAAAGCACCGCCCTTTGACTCAAGCACACACCACTTCAGGATATTTATTTAAATCACAACCTTTTGTTGGACGCATTACCATATCTATCATGCAGCCCAAGCTATGAATGAGCTATGCTTATGTAAACAGGAAGGTCTTCCCTAACGGTGACCAGTCCTGCTCACCTTCTTATAGATGCTGGATCCCTATTGGTGGAAACTGAACTCCTGCTTCCACTTCCTACAACTCTGCCGTGATTGGGTGACCGTGCGGGAACTCTTCCGTAGGGGAGTGCAGAGGATGAGGAAGGTGAACGATAGACTGAAACCGGGTCCTGATTGGGTGGACCGAACTGCACTGGCCCAGCACCGCCGGCTTCGTTTCGGTAAAGTGGTAATCCAGGATTCGGATTGGCTGGGAGAGGCGGGGAGAAATAAGGAGGCCCCTCAGCGCCCCCTGGTCCATACGGAGGGGGCTCGTTGACGGGATACAAGGAGTTGTAGTAGGGTCTCACCGCAGAGAGCACAGGGGTGTTGTTGGGGACACCCGGTTGAAGGTAAGACGGTCTGTTCCATATAAGAGGCGGAGTTTGGGGAGGTGGCATACACTGTCTCCGCCTCTCAGACACGCCCACTCCACAGCTCTGAGAACACTCCACCCATTCGCTCCATGGACCCCACACTCCTTCAAGCACATCCTCCTCTGCCTGACGAGACTGCCGTCCTGCCGCCTGTCAAAGGAAGGCCTCATAATTATATACAGCAAATAAATATGCCACATGCACAATGCTAATGCTGTATTTACAATGGGGTCCAAATGTCTGAAAATCTGTATGCACAGCTGTAAAAACAAACATCACAGACTAATGCAAAACCAGTCCTGGTGCATAAGCTGAAAACTAATAACCAGCTGTAATTAGAATTATTTAAAAAGAAGTCTGATCAATATCAAATTACAAAGTGCAATTCAAATCACAAGATTAAACAGGCAAAGCATAAAGAATTGTTTTGAAAAACACTGAATAATTCCCCAAACTACACCCAACAACATGCAAGTTCAAACACATGTCCTGTTTTATCATGCACGGTGATGAATGACATTATGACTAAGAAAGAGGCATAATTAAACTAATGGCATGTGCTGCATTCAGGAAGAGGCTGGACTCTGGAATTCAGCCCAGTGCAATGACATTCTTTACAGTGCTGGACGCAGATTTGATCTAATTCCAGTTACTTATATAACCTCATTTCATCAATCAGGAGTGAAGAATTCGGGCGTCTGCAGGGCAGGCAGAGGTAGAAGGGAAGAAAGCAACAAACAAAAGAATCCATTCAGTTCGCAAAAAATGAGAGAGAGAGAAAAACAAGAGTACAAGGCCTGTAATGCACCTCTGATCCTGTCTAAACTGCCATCAAGGTCACACAACGCCAGCCTGTGTGTGTGTGTGTAAGTGTGTCAGTGTATGTTATGCAGGTGAGATGCATTGACAGACAGACGACGAATGGACAGATGGACAGATAGATAAATAAATAGACAGAGAGAGTGTTTTTGGAGCTGCATTAGCTGCAGTAGCCAGTATAATCTGTATTTGCGTGTGATTTCCTGCCTGTTATAACATCTAGCATGCAGTGCTGTTTGAAATGCAAGGAAAAACAACAAACTCATTTCTAGTTTTCTATGGCATTTGTCTCCGAGTATTTCTACAATAAACTGTTGTTGAAATAGAGCATAACAGTGAGCTGTACAAACTACGCATGCACATTAAACTCTCAGCGAGAGTTTGCCACTGCAGCTCCTCTTGAAGCTATGGTGGTCCTCACCCCCTGTGTGTGTGTGTTTGCTTACTCTGAACATGTGCATAACTGCTCACTTGCTTACATGTGAGTGTGATTTTTTCACACCAACGCCCAATCGCAGTCACATCTCACAGGCTCCCAAAGGACAATCCCACATCAGAGGCCAGATGACCAAACAATGGAAAGATCAGCTCATGCGGCCTGATTTAATGGTCAGATCCAGCACTGGCCGCAGGGGCCGATAGAGTTTATCTACGCTTCTCTCAGAGCCACAGAAGACTCGTTCAGTTTCAGCTGGTCCGCAAACATATGGCAACACTCGAGAAAGCACTTCTCTCTAATAGTAAAGTATGCAAATGTAAAATCATCCTCTTTATTATCACTCACCGGCTTCTCTGCTTCCTCAGCTGTTGTTAAGCGCAGGACAGCAAACACACAACACCAAAACACACACAATCTGTAAGGAAAAGGAAAAACACATACGATGATGAGTAGTAGTAGAAGATGAAAATTTCAATTTAATCATGTTGTGATATTAAATGACACTGTGATAATGAGACGCTATATCAACACACAATGAGCACGGTAAATCATAGGCTCTGCAAGAGGCTGATTAGATTAATCTCTGGATAATTAGGAAAATGTGTTAACAAGCTAATGGATTCCAATACGTCTCAGTGGCTCTCCCAGAATTCCTCTTGACAGGCCGTTCCCCACCCTGCCCGGCTCCTATTGGCAGTTCCTCTGGATATGACTTATCCTCAAAACATTCCCATATCAACCACATTCACAATGCAATGCCTTTAACCCACATCTTAAGGTTCTGGTTGGTGGCTTTTCATTGTAAAAATACTTCACATTGTGTCACGTAAGTATTTGCTGCCCTAGTTATTAACTGATTTTTAACAAAATTCCAAGTTGATTCAAAATAACATGTTTCAAATGCAAAGTTACACCTGAAATGGTTAAATCACATATTAAAGATTCAGTATAAGTAATCTTGGATTATCTTGTTTTTTACTCTGGGTTAGAAATTAATCAGGTCAAATTCGACATTGTATATTCTAACATTGCTTAAGGCCTGTTTATACCAAGGGCAACAACTCTAACATTTAAATATTCGTGTTAATTCTCACAATAGGCTTTCAATGGAATCAGTTTTAGATTTTTTTTTTCTTTTTCCATTTACTAATAAAAAAAAAAATCAGTCAATCAAAACAGCAGCATGTGCCTATAATAAACCAAATGTTACTGTGTGTTGATGTAGAAGTTAATATAGTTTCAGTTATCATTCTTGGTGTGAACAAGCCTGTAACTTGGGGTACACTCTTCAAAATAAAGGTTTCAAAAGGGTGTTTTTGCAGTGATGCCATAGAAGAACATTTTTTTGGTTCCCCAAAGATCCTTTCAGTGTACAGTTCCTAAAATAACCATTTTGAAGAACATTTTAAAAATCTAAAGATTAAATTGTGGTGCCAAGGATATACAGTGTGAAAAGACAGCTCATCATAAAGTGTCTCATGATGTGTCTCAGTGGTTAACCCATTAAATGCCAATTAGTGGTTAGGTTCAGTATCTGAGTGGTAACAGTGATGCAGCAAGCACATTAATCGTGTAATTAAAGAGACAGTGTTAATTATTAGCAGATTAATGCAATGGAATTAAGGACATGACATGTGGCTAAGGACTGTGCCCCATTCTCGGACTTTGTCCTCTGCATTTCACCCATCCAAGTGCACACAGCAGTGAGTAAGTGAACACACACACACCGTGAACACACAAAGTGTTATAGCGGTTAATATTGGATGAGCAGCTAATGATGGTGTTTATGGGCATATCATTTTCCAATTATTCTGTGTAAGTCATTAAAATATTAGTAAATACAAGTCAAAAACAATCAAAAAACATGATCCTTTGTTTGGAAAAAGTTATGAATCCATATTTCAGCTGTTTTATTCAGATTTCAAGAAACCAGAATACTCAATTCAATCTGATTATGGAAACTATGTCATTTACATATTTACCCAACATTCACTTTTTTATACTGATTAATATCAGAACATGCTTGTAATGGTTCCACACAAACTGTCTCAAAATGATTAATCACTAACTTGCAGTAACAGTGTGAAACATGGTACAACATTATGTTTACTCAGTATTAAGAATAAACCTGGATTTTTGATGTTATTGGGACCAAATAAACCCAAAACAGAAACAATGTTGCTCTCCTGGATAACAACAATCATGTGCATGGCCACTTAGAGCAACATCTGTGTGTGTTGTAGTAATTAGGTCAGAGGAACTTTGTTTACTTTTCTGAAGTGAACATAATGGGTTAATTATAATAAACTGAATGTTATTGTGTGTTGGTGTGAACAGGCCTTAATTTAGGGCAAGGTCTTTCTGAGCCTCTTTTCACACTTGCTAACCCTGAATTGTGGTGCCAAGGGTATACAGTGTGAAACAACGCAGTGCTCAAATTTAACAGCGAGCTGTTTGGCAACAGAAAACTCATGATGTGTCTCATAGGTTAATCCATTTAATGCCAATTAGAGGTTAGGTTCAGTATCTGAGGGGTAACACTGAAAGCAAATGTGTTATTCATGGAATTGAAGAGATGGTGTTATTTATTAGCAGATTAAAGTGATGATACTGGACGAGCAGTTAATGATGGTGTTTATAGGCACATCGCTTTCCAATTATCATGTGCAAGTCTTTAAAATGTTAGTAAATAAATGTCAAAAACATGATTGTTTGATTGGACAAAGTTATAACTACATATTTCAGCTGTTTTATTCAGATTTCATGAAACCAGGGCCCTCATTTATCAACAGTGCGTGCACACAGATGTGCGCATAAAAAGAACAGTTTCATGCAAAGTGTGGGATCTACCAACTTGTACTTATAGGAATGTGTGTAAAAATAAGGAAGGACAAAAACCTTTTCTACGCACTGTTGATAAATGAGGCCCCAGAATACTGGTTCAATCTGATTATGCAAACAATGTCATGTACATATTCAGAATATTTACTCAATAGACTTAACTTTAAGTTATAAATAAACTTTAGATTGATTCGTATCAGAATGTGCTTGCCATGGTTCCACACAAAATGTTTCAAAATGATTCATTACTAACTCAATGTAACAGTGTGAAACATGGAACAAGATTATGTTAAGAATGCGTTAAGAATGAACCTGGACTATTGGGGCCAAACAGACCCAAAACAATGTTAGTTACTCTCCTGGATAACAACAATCAAGTTTCTAAAAAGTGCATGGCCACTCAGAGCAGCATCTGTATGTGTTGTAATAATTGGGTCAGAGGAACATTGTTTACATTTTTGAAGTGAACATAACGGGTTAATTTCAAAATCCCTGTTCTACTGGACCCCAAACACTTAAGCAATCTGTCTCGAGAGAACGTGAGGCTTGTTTGTACCAATAATGTTTATCTGTCTGATGAGTTTTCACATCATCTGTGGTTTGCTATTAGTATTTCAGGACATTGTAAAATGATGCATGACATTTTGAGTGCTGCCGCAGACCCGTAATCATACATGTGGGTTAAAGCGGCGCACCACGGAAACCTCAGGACAGCATCAGGCCAAAACTACAGAGTCCCAGAGCGCGGATCGGGGTCGCTCAAGCCGCAGTAACGACCCCCCGCCTCCGGCCACGTTTTTCACCCGCCCGCTGCAGGCTACTGGAAGAACCCGCCACAAAGCCTGCGTCCCGATACAAGAGCCCTGCTGATGGCGATTTAAACGCGGCCAATAATCCGAAAGGAATGTCACGGATCACAATTCGATCCACTTCATCACAATGTAACTGAAAACGTTTAAAGCAACGTTCTAAATCAACGCAATCACAACCTGTTGCGAAATGCACTGACTTTTCCATCCACTTTTAATTTTGAAACTCAGAGAAATGAGACAAGTGAAGGTAAAAATCGTGAATGTGAATAAAACGAATAGGCCTATTAAAAACCTCCAATCAAGACTTTCAGCTTCTTCGGCTTTCATAAACATGCCCTGGAGTCACATAAAGAAATGTTTTGTAATTTTTTGCTTCTTTGAGCTCATTAGGATCTATTCCAAATTATGATTTAGCATTAGCATTCCTTTAGGATTTTTGACGTACATATGAAATATAAGTAATATGTATTTATATATCAGCAGCCGCCCAGTCCAGTGGTCTGATCTGACCAGCAACAGTCTATTGTAATCTCATGGTTGTGATCAAGCCCGACTCGAACCCGTGTCCGAATTCCTCCCCCCTGCGCCCGGAGCCAGTGGGACGAACAGGACACGAGACTCGATAGACACTTAATGTCTCCCCATCCGACACAATGATGCGCAAAAGTCACAAACGTGCCCAAACCCGCGCGTCTGGGCTGTCATTGTGCGCGCTGTCGAGTGCATGTGTGCGCATTACCTGCTCACAGATCTAGTCGTCATTCTCTCCTCCTGTGCGTGAACTCCTCACACTGGCGTCTGTCTCCCGCACGGATCCGTTCTGCGTCAAGTTTGTGAAAGAGCGAAAGAAACAAACACAAGGTCCGCGGAGTTGAAGGAGTTGCTTGGCGAACTTTTCCTCGTTTCTTCAGACTCGTTCTCTATTCTGTCACACACTCTCTCTCTCCCCCTCTATCTCTCGCACTCTCACACACACTCCCCTCGAGTAAGAGAGGGAGGGGTGTAGGTTTTTTTTCCCTGTCGTTCACCCGACAACTTTTTTTTGTCCTTGTGTAAAGCTGGTGTGACGCTGGACAGCTCGGGGCCCTGCGGGGGCCACACGGACTGACTCTCTCTTTCTCTCTCACTCCATCTGTTTTCTTCTCTTTCCCTCCTTCTCATAGCACTCCATTCCTTCTTCACGTCTTTGTTCGGTCTGACACACACCTGTACATCATGTGTCATCACTGCTCAGCAGAAACTGTGTAGATATTTGTTCAGCAGTGAACGCCACATGAGTTTAGTATCACACAGATAACAGCACTATTAATAGTTCCGAATAATTACTTTCAGTATCACCACATAGTGTTTTTTCTCGCAAGTTTTTTCCAACCTCAAGGCTGCATTGAACATTACTGCACAGGAAAACATACTTGAACACACACACACTGACCTTTTGAACAGTAATGGGGCATGTTCTCACAACATATGGTGGAATAATGGAACCTGTAGCAAAATATAAACAGTAATTATGAAAAAATACAAAATATTTGTATTGATGTTTAATCATGTGTAAAATATGAGATTATTTGCTAACATTATAAAATAAATATGGAAAAACAAACAAAAATAATGTCTATATATCTATATATCTATATATCTATATATATATGTATAATCTCTCTCCCGCTCTCTCTATAGATATATACTTCTGCTCAAAAGTTTGGGATCAGTAAGAGTCGTAATGTTTTTTTTTTTGCTCATCAAGGCTGCATTTATTTGATCAAAAATACTGAAAAAAACCCCAGTAATATTGCAAAATGTTATTACAATATAAAATAATGATTTTTATTCTGATATACTTTAAAATATAGTTTATTCCTGTGATGCAAAGCTGAATTTTCATCAGCTGTTACTCCAGTCTTAAGTGTCACATGATCCTTCAGAAATCATTCTAATATGCTGATTTATTATCAATGTTGAAAACAGTTGTGCTGCTTAATATTTTTTGTGACCTGTGATACTTTTTTTTTTCAGGATTATTTTATCAATAAAAGGTTAAAAGGAACAGCATTTATTTAAACTATAAAGGTTTTCTAACAGCATCCACTACTGTTCAAAAGTTTGGGGTCAGTAAATTTTCTAAATAAATTCTAAAAAAATCTAAAAAAAATTTTTTGAAAGAAATTAATACTTTTATTCACAAAGGATGTGCTAAATTAATAATAATAAAAAGTGATAGCATAGATTTACATTGTTAGAAAAGATTTATATTTTGAATAAATGCTGTTCTTTTTTGTTATTCATCAAACAAGTTCAGGTTTCAGGTATTATTCTAATATTGCAGAACAGTGTAGATTTTAATGGGAGAATTTATTGTGAAAACTATACAGTGGGACAGCCTAACTCACAAATAATTAATAAACATTATATTTAACACTGCATTTTTTCTGACTACATAGATTTTGTGTAAGTATATACATAGACAGATATATATTATCTTATATAAGTACACTGTAAAATGTAATTAGTTGACTTTACTTAGAAAAAGTGTGGAAACTGATTGCCTTAAAAAAAATAAGTAGTGAAAATAATATGTTGTACTGACAAATGCTTACTTAGTATAGTTTACTTACACAAGAGTTGTAGTAACTAACAAAGAACTGTTGGGGGTACTTGATTCTTTACTTTAGGTTTACTCTTGACTTAGTATAGCTACTCACTGGCTCCCAGAGTGCATTGCGACATGAATAAATTATGCAATTGCTTTGCTTTACTGTTGTTGTTTGTATTTGCCAATTTCATTTGCTGTCTTGTGTCAGTAGTAGCACAACAAAAAAAACAAACAAACAAACAAACAAAAAAAAGCTAATAAAATGGTTATGGATACAGTTTATAAAAATAAATAAAATTGAGTTGTTACCATTGTTGTGATTCACACGCTGAATGTTGAAGTCTGTGTGTGACTCACATTACCCCAAATATTGTATCAACCCAGTTAAAAGCTCCTTATGGTGTTTAGAAAAAAAAAAAAAAAAAAAACAGTGAAATTGTAAAAGATCATTAATGAACGATGAACAATGATTTAATTAGAATATAGGTCACCTTCTAAAAGGAATCTATTTATTACTTTTCTTTCTTTGAAATCAAATAACTCTGATTTCATGTTGCATTGTTGCAGCAATAGAAAGAAAACTATAGCAATATAAAAGTGCCCAACCAAAAGTAACACCATTCACTTGGTAAGTATTAACAAAAAAAAATTCAGGAAAATCAACATTAATTTATGAAGTCAGCTTATGTGATGTTCTCTCAAGTATTTCAGTTGTATTGAAAATTCAACATTCAAGATGACTTTGGAAAATGAGTGAATGCAAGTAGTGAAAGAAAGATGCGAGTGATAAGTCTACTAAAAATTGCCCCATCACAAAAACTTCATTTTCTTCTTCTTCTGTTGTCATGTTGCACATTAGCAACGTATTACTACACAGCTGCCTCTCACTGGTTTATTAATGTCATTGGTTTCTTTGTGGATACTTGAATATTTTAAGTAAACATCACTTAAATGCAGTAAGTAAATTGTTTTATTTTCCTTGAAAGTAGCTGTAACTTAATAAAACCTAGTAAGTATAGCAACTAAGTAAAGATAACTAATTATATCTAAGTAAGGTAAACTATTGGGTTTTACATTTGTGTAAGTGGTCTTTTAATCAAAACCTCACAGTTATTTGATTTATTGCAAGTTTCTTTGCCACCAAGAGTGAAAGAGACAGTGGTGTGGAAACAATCCACAATACTTGATTTAATATTTGCTAAATGTTTGAATCCAGATTTGCAATGCGGTTTCATACTTTTGACCCCACTTTATAGATATGACAAGCCTGAGACCACACTGAATATTTTAGGACTTACAAAATCAAATCTATATTTAATGCCAATGAATGCTTGAAACAACACTCTCAATAAAGCTCAAGAGAGATCAGCATAATGATTCCTAATGATTGGGGATATTTTTAAATCAGACCTCAAAATGAACAGATATATATCACCATAACTTCAATGAGAATAAATGATTGAAGGTAAAATGAGTTTGGCAGTCTGGTTGGGTTGCAGTTGCTCAGCAGTCTTTAAAAAGATATAATAATCTTGAAATTGCACTAGAAAACATGATAGCGTGAAACCGACGGCATTTGTTTACTGTTAAGGGAGGGGTGCATAAACTATAAACCACAGAGAATGAGGCCCGTCATGCATGTCAAGATACACAACCGATGAATCATGAGAGCCACATGAGATCAGAGGAAAAGTATATTTATATTTATTTATAAATCCCTGAATCAAGGGCCACCGTATGATTTCATCTGTGAGGAGGCGGCACATAAACAAAGTGCTGCGAGAGGTGAAAGGAAACTACATTAAAGACATTTAAAGCCTGTAATCATGTCAATATAGCAGAACAAAGATAACGTGTATCTAACAAACAAGATAGCGTATCGTAATCACACTGAGAGAAATGTTGGGTGACAGCTGTGCTTCGGTGCTTACACACTGGATAAAGTTCATGCCTGTTTCTGTGGGTGTTTTCTGACCTATCTCGGATTAAATCATAACCTCTGGATATAATGGCAAATCTGAGTAAAGCAGAAAGGAAAGCTGCTAGAGAAACAAAATGATTCATGAAAATGAAAGTTGAAAGCTGAACAAAATGCATGTTTAAACATTATGCCAAAAATCAAAAGTCTCATATCAACGGTTTGGAGTCAGTAAGATTTTTTATGTTTTTGAAAGTCTCTTCTGCTCATTTATATGATCAAAAATATAGTACAAAATACAATATTTTTACAATCTAAAATAACTGTTTTCTATGTGAATATGTGTTAAAATGTAATTTATTTCTGTGATCAAAGCTGAATTTTCAGCATCATTACTCCAGTCTTCAGTGTCATATTATCCTTCAGAAATCATTCTAATATGCTGATTTGCTGCTATTATCAGTGTTGAAAACAGTTGTGCTGTCCAATATTTTTGTGGAAACTGTGATACATTTTATTTTTCAGGATTCTTTGTTCAATAGAAAGTCAAAATAACAGCATTTATTTGAAATGGAAATCTCGTGCAACACTTTTTTATCGATTTAATGCATCCTTGCTAAATAAAAGTATTAATTAATTTAAAAAATCTTACTGACACAAAGTTGTGAAACAGTACTTCTAAAGCAATAAGCAGAGTAAGAACATTTACTGACATTGATGTATTGACTTTAATACCACGGGCTGTGACGCATTATCAGTGTTCTTGCATGTACTTGTGTGTCAGTATCTGTAACTTAATCTGAAATTAGTTTGGTCTCACCTTAGCACAGCGAGACCTTTATGTGACCCTAAAGCAGCCTCTGACTGACCCATCTCATCCTCCAGAGTTCAGCTGTGACATTAACCCCTCCTCATGTTACAGCAGCAAAACATCTGAAATATTTGCTTTTTAACCATGAAATCAGAATTGGAGCGCTGCATAGTTTTGAACTCATCTATTTACTAGTGCCCTCTCAAATGTTGACTAAATTAACCTACAGCACATACACACTGAAGTAGCAAGTAGCAAATCATTTTGAGAAAAATACTTTCAAAAAGGGTTTATTTATTATAGAAATATTATATTATAAAATAATATATAGAGTGCAAACTTAATGTAATGTTTTTAGATATTTAATTGCATGTTAATTGAAATTAAATGAAAATGCACTATAGTTGAAATTTATATTAAATGTAATTAGTTGAACTATAGAGTGCTTTTTGTACCATTTAAGTAAGACGCAAGTACATCTTTATATGTAAATTTGTAATTACCTCTATTGTCTTTGATATACGTTACTGCAGAATGTACTGACAAGCATTTATGACTGACTAAAATATGCTGTATTGTCATTTCTATTGAAAATCATAAGTAACGTAATTAAATATATTTGTAATTGTAATGAAGTTGCAATTTAATAATCATAGTCAAATAATAAGTTAGTCAACACATCAAAATAAGTGTACTTCTTTAAGGCATGACATTTTTATTAAAACAAAATGATTTAAAATGCACTTTATAGTAAAACTTTTAACTTGACATTATTGCAAAGTGCACTTTTTAAAAGTGTGCTGAAAGACATGAAGTGTCTCTCTTTAAGTGCACTTAAGTGACCTTTTATTTCAGAAATATTATATGATCCACAAGTACAGTTGTTTAAAAATAAACTTCTAAGTTTTAAGTACACTACAAGTGCACATTCGATACAATTAAGCACACTTATTTTTAACAAGGAATTGACTATTTTAAAAAGATGGACAGCTGCTTTGATATTTCATATGTGAGTTACATGCCGAGGTTTAAGTTCGTCACATCTAAGCTTGAAGAATAATAGTAGGTCACCCTAGTAAACATCACTAATAAGCAGAGGGAATAAAATGTTCTAAGTTACTGGCACTGGCAAAAAAGACTCCAGGGAGGAAAGAAAGTACAGGTAAAGAAAGAGAAGAAAAGAAACATGCCGGCTGAGAAAACACTTTTCGGAAGCTAAAAAAAAACTCTACAGTAAAACATCTACATTCAGCAAACAGAAAAAGTGAGCGAGAGAGGGAGAGACTGAGACAGGAATGATTGGTTTGGGTCAGATGGAGTCAATATTTGCCTCATTCCAGTGATATTATGGCCTTGGAGATCAAAGAGCAGACTGTGTGCTCTTGCGTCTGTGTAAAATGAGCAAAA
The DNA here is from genome assembly GCA_036247105.1 of Cirrhinus mrigala. Classification (NCBI taxonomy): domain Eukaryota; kingdom Metazoa; phylum Chordata; class Actinopteri; order Cypriniformes; family Cyprinidae; genus Cirrhinus; species Cirrhinus mrigala. Next base: position 41,204,896 of record CM070022.1, read on the forward strand.
AAAAATGAAGGAAACAGTCAGTCTACTAATTTCCATCCTTGAAGCGAGGAGACAAGATGCACAAGGGGCCTGTTAAGGGGACACCCACCGGGGCCAGCGGCCTTCAGGGTCACCGAGGCCGGGAGGAACGGATGTTAATTGGCCGACAAAGACGTCCAGTGATGCTATTCCAATTATCAGCACAAAAAGAGGGACAGCTTATGCACATGGGCACATAATAAACAAACAGACTGTGTCTATTGACCTGTCTGACCACATGTTTGACATGCAACCTAAAGCAGATCAAATCTGCAGCAGAGGCCTGATGCTGCAGTCGACCGGGGAGCGGACTCCCATAATTGAGTTTCCATCTGAGTGTCATTCTCATGTGTCTGAAAGCTTCTGGCATGGACTCGAGTCTGTCTGATGGCAGTATTTTGCTTGAAGGCGCCTGAGCACTAGCAAAAGCTCTAACTGAGGAAAGAAGTGATAATAATGCGTAAAAATCATTTGGAAGATGTGGAAAGAGAGGCACTTTTGAAATCAACAGGAATGTAAAGTTTTAGATTACAGATTTAGAATTTCTAAGAAAATATCTGAGTTACTTTTTCAAATAAGTAACACCAGTTACTTTTTTCCCCATTTATTGACTGACAAGTCTCCTGTCGGGAAAATGGGAGTAAACATGATGTTACTGTATTCTAGACTAAATGCGAACATGCATTAATTCATCTCACTCACAAAAAACAGATTCAGTATTCCTCAAAATAAATAAAAATAGTGAAATGCAAACTCACACTATGACCCAACCCTGCAATAATTAAATATGTTAAATAACACAAATATACTTTATGTATTTAATCCCATTTTCTTAACCAGTGTCTTTGCTGCTGACCTTCAATGATGCAATTCAAGTAAAAATTACTTTAGATACACTAACATTTGTGCTTCATTTTTTTATTTTTTTTTTTAGAGCCAAAGAGTGATCTCCTGTATAAATTTACTTTTCTTTCAGCCTGCGGTGAATTGATTTCACTTTTGGTGGAAAAGGGTTTTTACATTAGAATTGTCTTATATAAAAAACAAAGAAGCAAGCCCTGCCCAGATTTAAAAAGTAACGCAAAAGTAACGTAATGCATTACTTTCCATAAAAAGTAACTAAGTAACGTAATTAGTTACTTTTTCAGGGAGTAACGCAAAATTGTAATGCATCACTTTTAAAAGCAACTTTCCCCAACACTGTTAATAACATTATATAACATTATTAATAATGAGTGCACTTAAAGAGAGACATTTTCATGACTTTTTCTAAACACAATTTTAAAACAATGCACTTTGTAATAATGTCAAATTAAATTTAATTTAAATCAATGTTTTAATCTTTCTTCAAAGAAGTACTCTTATCTTATAGTTGACATCAACATACTAAAGCAAAAAGTATTTGATTATAATTTTAACTATAGTGCTATTGGACATTACTGTTAAATTTGAGATAATGAACTAAATTGCAGCTTATTTCAAATGTATAATAAATAAATGTGTAAGATATTTTAATGCTTGTCAGTACATTCAGCAGTAACACTTCAACCATAGTTCAAAGACAATCGAATTATGAAATTACATATGTGACCCCGGACCGCAAAACCAGTCATAAGTAGCACGTGCACATTTGTAGCAATAGCCGAAAATACACTGTATGGGTCAAAATTACAGATTTTTCTTTAATGCCAAAAATCATTAGGATATGAAGTAAAGATCATGTTTTACAAAGATATTTTGTAAATTTCCTACCGTAAATACATCAAAACTTATTTTTTGATTAGTAATATGCATTGCTAACTTTATTTGGACAACTTTAAAGGCAATTTTCTCAATATTTTGATTTCTTTGCACCCTCAGTTTCCAGATATTCAAATAGTTGTATCTCGGCCAAATATTGTTCTATCCTAACAAACCATACATCAATAGAAAACTTGTTTATCCAGCTTATTCAGATGATGTATAAGTCTCAGTTTAAAAAAACTGACCCTTACAACAAACAAAAAAACAAACAAAACAAACAAAAACAAACAATCAAAAAGGACTCTAAAATTCAGCTGCATTTAATATAAATTTAAACTATAATCATTTTTTCATTTAATTTCAATTAACATGCAATTTGCATGCATTTTGGAAACCTTTGTGTTTTCCCTCTAGATTCTTATAATACAGATGCCTAATTTGAATGAACTTATTCACAACAAACTATAGTGAGTAGGCACCTTAAAACAGAGGTATGGACTTCCAGATCATTATTTCATGCCTCTACCAATCTTAATTTCATGGTCTTGGCAACACTGATACATTATTGTCATATTTAGAGACAGGGCAGCATGCTTTGCGCTGTGGGAGCAACAGTGAAGTGTGACAGTGCTCTACAGTGTCTCCACATCTATTTATCTGAAGCGCAAACATGACACTCATCACGGCGGGTCACGTTAGTTAATGACAGATGGCTTTACGCCGCCAGTCCAAATGCCTCATGCTGGTGTAATGTGTTTAACAGGACGCTCAGGTTCACTCATCCTGAACAGGAAATGCTTAGCACACATCCATATAGCGAAATATTGCTGGGAAAGTTTGAAAACGGAAACTTAACAGCAATTGAAACAGCAATAAAGACCTCATAAGAGCTTCAGTTCATAATCATAACTCAGAAAGCATTCCATCACTTACGACAGCTTAATGCTATTGAAATTTTGGTTATTTGTAATTTGGTAGATGCTTATAGGGACGGTTATGATGGAGTTCAACTACTGCTGGATTCCTGGTAATGTTGTGCATGATTCAACACAATGAGTCATGGAGCACATGTGGACGATGCAAGCTCAAATCTTGCTTAAGACATTTCCCCATCATTTCCCCCATCATTTCCTTTCCTCTCTCAACTAGACTATAAATAAAAGTGCCAAAACTGAATTAAAAACACTCAGGCTACGTTCAGAATGGAATACACCATTATGATGCTTACTGTACACTTTGATAAAATGAATAAATAAACAACAGTATTTGAAACATTACTCAGAATGCAACAATGTTTCATAGGCTACACTGATGTCACATGACCTCACGATATTTCCATATTTAATTCAGTGTGATTGTGCTTTACTTTTAGTAGTTTGATCAAACAGTAATTAAATACAGTTGAGGTCACAAGTTTGCATTCATAAAAAATGCATGTTATTTTTGGTACTGACCTAAATAAGATATTTCACATAAAAGACTTTTACATCTAGTCCACAAGAGAAAATAATAATTGAATTTTATAAAAATGACCCTGTTCAAAAGTTTACATACACTTGATTCTTAATACTGTGTTGTTACCTGAATGATCCACAGCTGTGCTTGTTTGTTGATGAGCGAGTGATAGTTGTTCATGAGCCCCTTGTGTGTCCTGAACAGTTAAACTGCCCGCTGTTCTTCAGAAAAATCCCTCAGATCCCACAAATTCTTTGGATTTTCAGTATTTTTGTGTATTTGAACAATTTCCAGCAATGACTGCATCATTTTGAGATCCATCTTTTTACACTGAGGACAACTGAGGGACTCATATGCAACTATTACAGAACGATCAAACGCTCACTGATGCTCCAGAAGGACAAAAAAACATGCATTAAGAGCTGGTGGGGGGTGAAAACTTTTTGCATTTGAAGATCAGGGTAAATTTAACTTATTTTGTCATGTAAGTATCTTATGTAGCCTCTGAAGGGCAGTACTAAATGAAAAAAAAAATGTTGTTTAGGCAAAATAAGAAAAATGTACACATCTTCATTCTATTCAAAAGTTATCACCCTCGGCTCTTAATGCATCATGTTTCATTCTGGAGCATCAGTGAGCGTTTGAATGTTGCATTTGAGTCCCTCAGTTGTCCCTAGTGTGAAATGATAAATCTTGTTGGAAAGGGTTCAAATACACAAAAAAAGAGTTTGTGGGACCTGAAGGATTTTTCTGAAGAACAGCGGGCGGTTTAACTGTTCAGGACAAACAAGGGACTCGTGAACAACTATCACTAAACAAAAAAACACAGCTGTGGATCATTCAGGGAACAACATAGTGTCAAGAATCAAGCATATGTAGACATTTGAACAGGGTCATTTTTATCATTTTTTTTTTCTCTTGTGGACTATATGTAAACGTCTTTATGTGAAATATCTCATTCAGGTCAGTACTAAATAAAGAAATATCATGCATTTTGTATGATCCCTCTTATTTTGGTAAAATAATTAACATTTTGCTGATTCTGCTTATCTCAACTGTACATTATTTTCACTCAGGCAAAAACAGGTAGTTATGTAATATCCCATTCAGCAAGCTCTGCTGAATACTATACACATGCTTGAGTAAGTATGAGTAGTATGGTACTGGTTGTTCCAAACGTATCCACATTGTTCTTCTGAGTAATACACTTAAAGTGCATCAGAGGGACTGAACTTTGTAGTAAGTACACTATACTTTGGACAAAAAGCATCTGCTTAATGACGAATATCTGTGTCATTTTACAGACATGGGCTGCATCACATATCAAACATTTTTGGCTTCAGAATGGGCCAACTGTTAATCCCGCTGTCTTAATCCTACAGCTGTTCTTTATCACCTCACAATGCTCTCTACCGTATCCCGTCCGGCCCGAGGTGGCGCTCACATGAGGGGGAGGGAGGTGTCTGAACTGTGGAAGCTGCTCTAATAGCCTTTATATGACAATCGATGCGATAGCTGCGCCATCACCCTTTTAACCGGAGCCTTCAGCGTAACTGTATCTAATTGTGATCTTAGAGACTATAATACGACTGGTCAAGAACGGTCATTGCGGCATCTAAGTACTGCTTCTCTGAAGAAGTTTCTCACGGGTAAGAAACTGAACATGGTACTAGTGACATTAGTGCTTATGAGAGTTCTGTTGTATACATGGCAGTCAAGCGTTCTGTTCTACTGACTATAATTGGAAGATTCCATGAAAGCAAACATATACCTCGAGCACCTCAGGATGAAGCAATCCAGCACTGTAGACATGTTTTTCTCCGGCAGTGCTGTGGAATCAGAGCGTGTCACCATTATAAACATGGGCCCTAAGGGAAGTTGCTCCTCAAACCAACAGCAGGAGTTCTGAGAAAATGTTTAAAAAGTAAGAAGCAACTTCTGAGGTGAGCGCTCATGTCGCCTCCCTTAAAGAGCGTCTTCAGGAGTCTTTAAAGATGAGCCTGAAACAGTGGGCAAAAGAGACTGAACAGAACTCAAAAGTTTTCTTGCATAAACATTCTTTTTGATCATACACAGGTACTTTTTTAGTTAGAATTATTTGTTTGTTTGTGCTTTTTCCTTTCTGCATCCGTACTTACCAGAAGTTAAACACTGAACATCTTTGTTATGAACTACATATAAATAACCATCACTCTCATTGCCTCACATTAGTTATAATGATACAACAAACCTGTAGTTCAAGCTCATAAATGTGCTATCAACAGAGGACATACTTTTAATTTTTGAATTGCCTAAGGGCCGGATTTACTAGCAGTCTGCGCCAATGCAAACCGTCTTTTGGCATCAAAAACTACTGTCAGGTTTACTAAAGACTTGCAATGGAAAAATGAAATAGCACTATGGACTTGTAGGTGATTCCGTTTCAGATGCAACATTTATGGTAGGAGAGATTAAATGCATGCAAGGTGATTTACTAAGGCTGGCACTAATCAGTTTACTGGTATTTGCACCATTATTTAAAACCCAAAAAACATATCTTAACCCACTTTGTCACGTCTGTTGCCAATTTCATGCTGCTCTTGGTAGATAAGTCATTTTGCAAATGAGCTGTGTCTGCCTGTCAGCAGATCAACTTTACTTTGCACTCCCATCAGCGCTTTTATGAAATAGCAGGCTCAATTTGCCCTGTTTAGTCAATCTGGCCCCTACACTGTTAAAACTGCAGTGTACTTCATTCTATAGTGCTTGTTCTACAGGTGTGCTGTTACTTTACTAACTGATCAGATGCACCATTTTTACTAGACGAAAAACACCACAGACACACACTGAAAATGGACCCAAGCCATTGGATTATGGCTAATAAAACATTTATTTCCACCATCTATCTGATGCACTGGAAGTTTTAAATATTGAACTATAAAAGAAATTATAGTGTTTACTAGGACTGCTTTATAAAATTTTATGACTGAAGCCTCAAATAGCATACTATATAGGGAACAGTAAGTGTTTTCTATCCCGGTGCTGTATATCCTAACGCCGTCTGTTGGGAGAGAACCAAATCATTAAACTGTCTCAGCATCTTTTGACTGTCAAGAAACGAAACCTCAGTGTTTTCCCAGTGTCTGATGGTCTGTATTTGTACCTGTTCATGCGGAGTTAATATTTGTCTGGACGTCTCTCTGTGATGAAACATAAACGATGCGGTGCCAGCTTCTGCTGTGTAGAAATGAAAAGGGTTTGGATTGAGGTCATCTTATGCGAGCGAGGTTGCTTGAATGGTTTACAGTGGACGGCCGCCAGGAGCTGAACTGAGCTGCTCTGTTAGGGACTGTTATGCATTATGGCCCACCACGGGGTCAGCATCAGCGTCCGGGCAAGAGCTGTAATCGTCCTGCAAATATATCCGGAAAATGAGAGGGGCTGCGTTCGGCGCTGAGGAGGATAAGACTCTCTGAATGGGCTTTAGATGGATCATTGGAAAGTTCTGGGCAAGCGAGGATGTTGAGTAGATTGGCACGCACAAGCCAAGCGATTAAGCTGATTCCTGCCTGGTCTCTTTATCACTGTTTCTCTTTGCTCTAAATCAACATGAATGAATTTTATTGAGCCCAAGACAGAGGAAACAGTGTACCGAATTGTGGAGTTAAGGCATGTTACCCAAATATGTCAAAGCATATTCCAGAGAAATATACCACATGTTTTCACCCCTCTCAAAAAACACTATAGTTAAGTCAGTCTAAAAAGGCTTCAAAGTGGTCTTGCATGGCATAAAGTCTGGTCCACAGCCTATTCCATGGGTGTCCAATCTTGGCTCAATGTCCAGCAAAGTTTAGCCCCAATGCACCTGCCTGGAAGTTTCTAGTGATCCCAAAAACCTTGATTGGCTGATTCAGGTGTGTTTGACTTGCATTTACCAAGGTTTGTCCAAGTAGGGGCACTGAACCTCTGAAAGCTACTTAGATTTAAGACAATTTTTAATTAACACACTAGACCAGGGGTGTCCAATCTTGCTCTTGGAGAGTCTCTGGCCCTGTCTCAGGCACCCTAAACCCTTGCGGTCTTCCTTCGAGTCCACACTTTCGTGACGCAATGGCGCTTTGACTGTCGGGTAGAAGTCTGCTCGGAGCTCGCACCAGTGCGGGCTCAGCAGAAGTGCACATTTAGGGCGTGTAATGGCCGCAAAGGGGGCACTCGCGCACACCCTCCTGAATGCTAAAATGACGAATGGGACACCCTAGGGCCTCGAGGACTTGACGGACACGTGCACGTGGCGACAATTGTAAGTTCGTAAGTGCACATGAAGTGTTTCATCTGGGACAGGGCCAATGACCTGCAGTGTTCAGCTCTAATTTGCCCCAACACCTGCCTATATATTTCTAGAAGACTTTAATTAGCTGATTCAGGTGTTTTTAATTAGGATTGGAGCTAAACTCTGCAGGATAGCAGCCTTCCAGAAGCAGGACTGGACATCCCTAGCCTATGCCAACAAAGAATGCCTCACTTAGATGGGAACTGGCCTTCTGACAAATGCCAAATCACCAATTTTTGACCATCTGATGCATGCTGTAAACAAAACTAGCAAGTGCAGTGCTGTCATCTGGTTTGTTGGCTTTATGCTAGGTCTGGGGGTCACTGGCCCACAAAGAAATTACCAAGGTTTGTCCAAGTTGGGGCATTGAACCTTTGAAAGATACTTAGTTTTAAGACACTTTTTAATTAACACACTAGACCAGGGGTGTCCAATCTTGCTCTTGGAGAGTCTCTGGCCCTGTTCCAGGTGGCACCCTAAACCCTTGCGGTCTTCCTCTGAGTCCACACTTTCGTGACGTAATGCCGCTTTGACTGTCGGGTAGAAGTCTGCTCGGAGCTCGCACCAGTGTGGGCTCAGCAGAAGTGCGTATCGAGGGCGCATAATGGCTGCAAAGGCTGCACCCTCCTGAATGCTAAAATGACAAATGGAACACCCTAGAGCAGGGGTGCCCAACCCTGTTCCTGGATCTCGACCTTCCTGCAGAGTTTAGTTCCAACCCTGATCAAACACACCTGTCTGTAATTATCAAGTGCTCATTCAGATCCTAATTAGTTGGTTCAGGTGTCTTTGATCAGGGTTGGAGCTGAACTCTGCAGGAAGGTTGATCTCCAGGAACAGGGTTGAACACCCCTGCCCTACTCTGCAAGTGCACATGAAGTGTTTCATGCTCTAACTTGCCCCAACACCTGCCTATATATTTCTAGAAGACTTTAATTAGCTGATTCAGGTGTTTTTAATTAGGATTGGAGCTAAACTCTGCAGGATAGTGGCCTTCCAGAAGCAGGACTGGACATCTCTTGCCTATCCCAACAAAGAATGCCCCACTTAGATGGGAACTGACTGTCTGACAAATGCCAAGTCACCAATTATCGACTATCTGATGCATGCTGCAAACAAAACTGTTAAGTGCAGTGCTGTCATCTGGTTTGCTGGCTTTATGCTAGGTCTGGGAGTCAGGGGGTACATTGGTCCACACTGCATTTACCAAGGTTTGTCCAAGTAGGGGCACTGAACCTTTGAAAGCTATTTAGTTTTAAAACACTTTTTAATTAACACACTACAGTAGTCAACATTTGAAGTGGATCAAGAAAGTGAATCAAAGTTGTCCTTTTTGGTTTTAGGACAACTTTGACGAAAGGTTTTGATCCACTTCAAATGCTGACTACTGTAGACTAGAGGTGTCCGATCTTGCTCCTGCAGAGGCAATGACCTGCAGTGTTCAGCTTTAACTTGCCCCAACACACCTGCCTATTCATTTCTAGAAGACTTTAATTAGCTGAATAAGATGTTTTTAATTAGGAGCTAAACTCTGCAGGATAGCGGTGCCCCAGGAGCAGGATTGTATGACCCTGAACTATTCCATCAAAGAATGCCCCATTTAGACTGGAATTGTCATCTGTCCAGCATAAACTGACCAATCACTGACAATCTGATGCATACTGTACACAAAACTACGAAAGCAGTACTGTCATCTGCATAGCTGGTTTTGCTTCTAGGAGTCAGACGTGCACCAGTCCAGATGAAAAAAAGTCATGTGTCATGCGTTCAATGTCCAACTGAGCACATCAAATCTCTGGAAGCTACTCTGTTTTAGGGTAGGCCTACCTTGTAATTAATAGACCAATAGACCACCTGGGAGATCAATATTCTGCGGAGTTTAGCCCCAACCTGGCCCAACACAAGTCCTTAGTGGTCCCGAAGACCTTGATTAACTGGTTTAGGTGTGTTTAATTAGGACTGGATCTAAACCAAAACTAGAGCTAAAGCTCGAGATAAAGACCAACATAAACTGACCAGTCATTGACAGTGTGATACATACTGTACATAAAACTATGAAAGCAGTGCTATTATCTGGATAGCTGGTTTGCACAACTTCTGGGAGTCAGAGGCACATTCAAATCTTTGACAGCCACTCAGTTTAAGGTATCTTGTAATTAATAGCCTAGACTTCCTGGGGGATCAATATCTTAGTGCAGGGGTTTTCAAACCTGTCCCGGAGGCCCCCCTGCCCTGCACATTTTGTATGTTTCCCTTATTAGACACACCCAAATCAGGTCTTGCAGTCTCTACTAATGAGCTGATTATTTGAATCAGGTATGTTGGATGAGGGAAACATGCAAAATAAGCAGGGCAGGGGGGCCTCCAGGACAGGTTTGAAATCCCCTGTCTTAAGATAGTTTAGCCCTAAGATGGTCCAACACAAGTCTCTAGTGGTCCTGAAGACCTTGATTAACTGGTTCAGGTGTGTTTAAATAGGACTGAAGCTAAAATCTGCAGGATAGTTGCCCTCCCGAAGTAGAATTGAACACTAAAGCACAAGACATCCATATAAATTCTGCTCTATAAATTCTCTAGAAATTCTGCTGTATGTATAATGCTTAGTACTTTTGGCCAGACAGAAATTCTGATTTCTACAATTCTGAAGTCTACACACATTTACACTTCTTTTTTTCTTTTAGGTTGGCCTTTTCATGTGGTATCACCTATAGGATAACCTGCCCCGAAACTGAATGCAGAATATCAAAACAGGTTGGATTGCTCCACACAACAGTCAGATGGTTTCTTCCCTCTCAGAAAATGTGCAAAAATTGTACTTTTAGGCATACAACAGCTTACCACTGTGGCCAAAACCCTGTAAGGGACCACTTTGTACTTTACCCCTAAAAAGTGCAAATTGGTACATTAGAGTAGTAATATGTACCCTTAAGGTACTATTATGCACCTTTCAGGGTACTGCTCTAGTAACAAACTGCAAAGTGGTCTCACATGGTATAAAGCAGGGTACCCAAACTTAATGCTGGAGGGCCGGTGTCCTGTAGAGTTTAACTCCAACCCCAATTACTCGACCTGAACCTGACGAGTTTGGGCACCCCTGGTCTGGTCCATAGCCTATTCCATGGAAGTCCAATCTTGACTCAATATCTAGTAGAGTTTAGCTCCAACTTGCCCCAATGCACCCGCCTAGAAGTTTCCAGTGATCCCGAAGACTTTGATTAGCTGGTTCAGGTGTGTTTGACTTGGACTGGAGTTAAACTCTGCAGGATAGTGGCTTTCCAAAAGCAGGACTGGACATCACTGGCCTAGATGGGAATTGGTCATCTGACAAATGCCAAGTCACCAATTACTGACTATCTGATACATGCTGTAAACAAAACTGGCAAGTGCAGTGCTGTCATCTGGTTTGCTGGCTTTATGCTAGGTCTGGGGGTCAGGGGGTACACTGGCCCACAATGAATTTACCAAGGTTTGTCCAAGTAGGGGCACTGAACCTTTGAAAGCTACTTAGTTTTAAGACACTTTTTAATTAACACACTAGACCAGTGGTTCCCAACCACATTCCTGGAGGCCCCCCAACACTGCACATTTTGTTTCTCTCCTTTGTCTGACACACCCATTTCAGGTCTTGGATTCTCTACTAATGAGCTGATGATCTGAATCAGGTGTGTTTGATTAAAGAGACATGGAAAACATGGAGTGTTGGGGGCCTCCAGGAACATGGTTGGGAACCACTGCACTAGACCAGTGTCCAATCTTGCCTCTAGTGGGTCAACGACCTGCAGGGTTCAGCTCTAACTTGCCCCTCAACACCTGCCTAGACATTTCTAGAAGACCTTAATTAGCAGGGTTTTTTTTACAGTTTTTTCTCGATTGCTAAAGCATTATAACCAGTCTTTTGAACTAAAATTTCAAAACCATAATGCCATTTTTCAAAAAGCACACCCATTTCCCTGAACTATAAATGCTATTCCCCTGCTTTAACACATGAGTCAGATTTGGTGAACTGTTACTGCAAAACTGTACACACAAATCTCTACATTTCTCAGTGCTTACACCATGTGGTCATTTAGAACGTACTAGCATTCAATATTGTTCACTCAAGTCTGCAAAGTTTGAGCTCAATTAGCACACAGTTACCCAAGTGGAAACACCAGGAGTGAAAATTTATCACACACCAATCAGAAACTTTGATGGAGATAAAAGGGCCAAAGTCATCTTACAGTTTGGTGCATTTCTCAGATCAGAAATGAAATTCTCAAAACTGCTTGTTCAACCTCCACATCATCTAGTCACTTGTGCACATCATAAAATGTTTGTGAGTTGCGTTTGCTTTGGTACGTTCATGCAACTGATTTGTCTGCGGTTTCCTACGTTATCAGTTCCTATTGTCATGTTGCCAAAAATGTATTACATGTATATAGTTCTCTGTGCTATAGTCTTACCCCTCAAAACAAGTCATTGGCTCATCGTGAAATAGCTCAAAGGTACATCTCAACATCTCATGAACCTTCAGTTGGAAAGCATATACAGATAGGACAACGAGTTACAAATTCTGATAGTGGACTTTTTCATTTATATTTCCGCCTTTGCCCATATTTCTTTTTCTTTTTTATTTCTATTTCACAATGACTTTGTAATGTGTTGTCATTTTATGTTTTTTTATCTTGATATTTTTTTTGTCAACCACTAGTAAAAGTGTAACTCTGAATCCGGTCTTTTTCAATCAATATCCCGCATACAGTAATGTGTAATTTCGAAGAGGAAGAGTAGGATATGAAAGAGGAAGAGGAGGAGAAGAAGGAGGAGGACGACAACAACAACATGGAAGAGAAATAGGAAGGGCAAGGGCAAGAAAACAAGCAGTCTCATATATTTTAGTTGATGCGTGCCAGGGTTGGATCATTTTACCCCCGCTGCCTGTCCAGAGCCAATTTAGTCTGTGATGTTGAGGAGGTTCTTTGGCCTGTCCCAGACCAAAGACAGGATGCTGGGGCAGAATAATTATTTTTGTTGTTGTTTGCTGTTTTGTGCTGTACTCTACAGTACAGTAACTTAAGGATCAAAACACTTGCAAATGCATACATTTGTTGTGTTCATCATGTGATTTTTTTTTTTTTTTTTTTTCCAAGCAACATTACCATTTTCGTAGTATTGTTTTGAATTGATCTCATCAGTGCGTAAAACTGTGTGGTAGTGTGTGTGTTTTTGAGGGTTTTGAGTTGTTTTGAGTGGAGAGCTTCATTTTGACCTGAATATGGTAAGTTCAGAGAATTGAGTTAGAAGTTACGGATTTGTGTTTAGAGTTTGCCAAAAAGAGGTATAATTTCAAGAAATGTGTTTAAGCAACTGAGCAAAACTGTAATTAGGATTGGAGCTAAACTCTGCAGGATAGTGGTGCTCCAGGAGCAAGACTGTATGCCCCTGAACTATTCCATCAAAGAATGCCCCATTTAGACTGGAACTGTCGTCTGTCCAACATAAACTGACCAATCACTGACAATCTGATGCATACTGTACACAAAACTATGAAAACAGTACTGTCATCTGGATAGTTGGGTTTTGGCCACTTTCCTAGCTGGCCAGGCTGGTCTTAGCTGGTCAGGCTGAGAGACCAGCTAAAACCAGCTATTTCCAGCTTAAACCAGCTAAGACCAGCCAACCAGCCTAGGCTGGTTTTAGCTATTTTTTTTCAGCAGGGCAGGATTCAGGACTAGCTTAAACTAGCTCATGACCAGCTAAGGACCAACATAAACCAGCAGCCATGCTTCAAACATACCTAACCAGCATGTGCTGATTTTTTTTTCAACAGTGACATCTGTAAATTCTGCTGGATGTCTAAAGCTTAGTACTTTTGGCAAGACAAAATTCTGATTTCTACAGTTCTTTTTGTCCTATTCGTGTTGTATCAACTATAAGATAACCTGCCATTAAACTGTACTCAGAAACTCAACTCCGGTTTGTTGCTCCACATAACAGTCAGATGGTTTCTTGTCACTGTCAGGAAACGGCAAAAATTGTACCTTTAGGGGTGCAACAGCTTGCCACTGTACCAGAACCCTTTAAGGGACAAAATGCATATTGATACCTTAGAGTAGTAATATGTACCCTTAAGGTACTACTATGCACATTTCAGGGTGCTGCCCCAGTGACGAGTTGTATCCCTAAAGGTAAAATTTTTGGATGTTTTCTGACATTGAAGAATCCATTTTGAACAGATACAGAATGTCAGACACTGGAAAAACATTCAGGAAAATAACATTGATTCCAGAAGAAACGATAAACACACGTGCATCCAAAATAATCAGGGAACTGGCACTTTCAGTTAGCTCTTGCAGTGTTTCTGTACAAAATGCATAACATACAAATGAAAACACATCATCTGAGTCTGGGACCACCCAAGTGGAGATTGGCAGCAAGACATAAACCTAGCCTTGAGATCCTAAGCAAGGGTGTCCAATCCTGCTCCTGGTGGACCAGTGTAACACAGAGTTTAGCTCCAATCACAATTACACACACCTGAAGCAGCTTCACAATAGAGGGTATGCACTGACGTCACTTTCCCGCCGGGACACGCCGCCTCAGCCGGGCTGAGTGGCAAAAGAAGCAGCTGCGTGAATAGACTTAATAGGGAAGCTGCGAAAAGGTGAGTAAAACGAAACAGTAATCATTCTTCTGGGCTCTGTATAAAATTCCTTAAAACTTACCAAATATCCAGTGGTCCATGGATATTTATATGCAGCCAGGAATCGTGTTTCCTGACATTTATATGTGCCTGATTTCAACACCGGGGAAATAAACAAAGCAGATTTATCTGTGAACACATTTTGTAAATACAAAATAGGCTGGCCTAAACCCCGGTGATCACTTATATCAATGTTATATATATGGTCATATGGTCCATGTAAAATCTTATATAGTTTTTGTCAGTGTTTATTTAAAAACATCCAGTTATGCAGAATTTAAAATGGTAAATATTTAATTGATGAGTTGTCAGTATGATATATGACAATACAATATATAGGATGTGATTTTACCCCAATATTCAACATTAACATGAAATGGTAACTGCAAATCCGTGTTTTGCCACCAGGAGTCCATTTGTTTCTTTGAATTGCAGCATCCATTTTCTTTTCCTTTTTGTAGCTTTTGGCAGCCTTTAAAAATATACCTCAGGTTTCTTGTCAGATTTCTTTGTACAGTCAATCGCAAAGCTCGTTTTGGTTTTAGAGGTGTTTTGTGTCTTCTGTCGCAGCATTCACGTTGAAACCAATGCTGCCACTCAGTCTTTTTGCCACTCAGTGGGCAGAGCCGCACTCACTAAAGCTGACGGTCAAGTGCATACCCTCTATTACTAGAGATTTCCAGGCAGGTGTGCTGGGGTAACTTGGAGCTGAACTCTGCCGGACATTGACCCTCCAGGAGCAACTTTGCACACCCCTGCTTAAGCCTAAAATTACTCTAAAACTTTACTAGTTGACTGGAATGTTGTTCAAGTACCAACGAGGATGTTGATCCAGGAACACGCTGTACATATTCCAGGGTGGTGTAGTCTAGAGGTTAAAGCTCTGGGCTGCTAAACAAAAGGATGTAGGTTCAAAGCAAGGTGTGATCCGTGAATTATGATCATTGTGGCCTTGAACAAGACACTTATCATAAAGTTAGTTCAGGAGGATGGAAACACTGAACTAATGTACTGTAGGTCTCATTGAATCATGAATGACAAATTAGGAAATTACCTCCTGTTTTTGTTTCAGTGGCCGTGAACCGTACGGGTTTATTTTTAGCAGGGAGAGGGAGCGCAGCAGGAGCTCACGGTGGGTTATTTTAAGCGTGTCCCTTAATCATTCCCGCTTGACGTGTTCTCATTGATAGACAAACCTTCTCAGAAGAACGCAGGAAGGCCTCCCGTTTCCCTCAGTTCATGTCAGTGTCACCACTCTTTCACGGGAGGGGTTTACACATCTATATGCAACCCTGACACCATGAGCAAACCCGTGCCTGTACTTATACACTATCAAATACGCCGCCTCACGCACGCGGAACTGTAAACACTCCTAAAGCACCGCAAGTTTAAAATAACCCCTGATGAACTTCTGCGGCGCTGCCCACTGAAAGAACCTTTGTGTAGGGCGACAGAGGAAGACATGCCATCTTTAGCATGATGTAGTTTTATAAAATCACTTCAAGTTTCTTTTTTTTTTCTTTTTTCTCAGACTGCAAGAGGAAGTAAATTATCTTAAAGAAGAAATGAGACATTTGTATGCAAGTGCAAGTTAAGCATTCCTAATGCACTTACTGTAAGGTTAGTGATGTGACTAAACCCTGGAGTATTAAACTATGTTGTGTAACTGATCCAAAACTATTCGGTAGCGCATGTCTTCTCTCAGGTCCAGTGGAGGTTTAAATGCTGCAGTAAAAGCACCCATGAACACTTGAGAATGAGTTCTCAAGCAGAACCAGGCCATGAACCCGTCTCAACCTCTTCACATTGCTACGTTTTTGTCTCTTTGGTTTACTTTCAGTCTGCAAGAGGCCCAAAGTCCCATAACCCCCTGCAAACACACCAGAAAGTCACCTTCTTTCATATGTGCATCAGATAAAGTCTTTTTTAGTGCCCTTTGTGGATCCGGTATACATTTGTTGGGGTGTGAGCGTGTTACGGCGACGACCTCCGCCCACGCGAGTCACGTCCTCTCCATTCTGACGCCTTTCTTCCAATAAGGCAAAAACACCGGCGGGTCCCAGCCGTCCATGACCTGTGCTGCTTTATCCTGTTTCATCAACGACACACACCCCCTTCTATGAATTACTCCTATTTTAGTCAAACACTCACACCGCTCTCTGTTGAAGCACATTGGTTATTTTCATACACTGATGATGCTGCTGCTATTTATGCATTAACACAAATGGATAATGGAGTTTGGTGACCTTGTAATGGTGACAAAGTGAAATAACATGAATTATTAATAATACACACTATTAATGGAGCTTGATTGAGGGTGGGGCCTTGTTATAGCAACCTTGACAAAACTTTCAACAATCCAGGGGTGCGTTACTCAATGGTATGGTTAGCTAACTATGAGCACAAGTTCTGTTGAACTCTATTGGTGATTATGGAACTTGCAACCATAGTGGCTTTTTGATAACACCCCCAGAATAGGCTAGTAAACAACCTAGCATCACAGCGGTGGGTTTTCTTCCAAAACCATTTAAATCTAATTCTATAAATATCATGCGTAATCATTTATTAGCACAAATAACTTATGTTGTGCATTTAAATTAAACTTTGATTTGAGTTTTACATTTTTTTTTTAATGTGAAATATGATCCTCTTTGCAAAATACCTCACTTGTTGAAATATGAATGCAGCTATATAATTTAAGATTCATTTGTGCTCTGTGAGAAAAAATACTGATAATAAAAATAAAATGAATAAATGAATAAAAAGTATTTCAATTAAATAATTGTCATGTTATTATACTAAAGCCAAAATAAATAAAATTATTAATGAAAGAGAATTATTAACAAGTCCTTTTCACAATAAACACTGATTAACCAAAAAAAAAAAAAAAAATAAATAAATAAATAAATAAATAAATAAAATAATTTTTCACAGATTCATTCGAAAACCTGATTTAAACCATGCGGAGCATTAATGCCTTTGACAGTTATTAGTGTTAATGAAACTTTAAAATTATTAGTGTTATTAGTGTTTCCTAATTAATAAAAACAACCACAACACAGATCTTAATATGTTACATTGACAAAGAAACAGACTAATTTGAATTTTAATACAAAAATAAATAAAATTTGCGCAGCCAACATAACCATTTATTAGTTAATGCACAAATAAACAGAATTTTTACCAGGGTTTTTCACTTTTTTTAATGTCAAGGACGCCAAATATGTCCTTACTTTATGAAATGTAAATGCATATTTGTTCTATATATATATATATTGTCACGGGGGCGGAGCAAAGCGACAGACACAGGGGGCGTGACGTCAGGCCTCGGAGAGGCTTTTATTAAACAATAAAACAAAGTGTCCAAAAAGGGGGGAAAAAAGTGTCCAAAACAAAAGGGGGATCTGGTGTCCTCGAAGTGACGGGGTTCCGTGAAGGAGGGGTAGTGTTCCAAAAGGGAAGGGTCCAGGTAAGGGGCGGAGTCCGGCGGCCGCACGCGCTCCCCGCTCAGGTCCGGGGTGCGAGGGGCGGCGGCTTCTCTAGCGGCATCGTCCTCCTCCACCTACGCGGCGCTTCTGGGGGATAACACGGCCCGGCATCCTGGCCCGTCAGCCGTTACGGGTGCGGTCCTCATCCGGACCCGCGGGGTCCGGCAACTCGTCCTGCGGCGCTGGTACCCTCTTCACCCCTTCCTGGACCCACGAGGACACCAGCGTGCATGCACGGGGAAGAGACCGGTCTCCTGAGGAGAGGCGCGCTCGGCATTTTAACAGCGGCGGTGATGAGGCTTCATTCACATCAGGTGTGCCTCATCACACGCCGCCAGACCTGGATGTTTCGGCGCCCCTCCTCCTCCCACACGCCCACTCCCGTCGGGAGCCTGGTGAAGGGCGGCGATTACCGACGGGGTGAAGCTGATAGTTAGGGGGGAGGCAGCCGACTCGTCACATTCCCCCCCCCAAGCGACATCCCCGTCCTCCGGTCGCCGCCCACGCAGGAGTGCTACCTTCCTCAACCAGGCTCCAACGGTCGGAGTGGGCGGGGATTCCTCTCCGGGCGACTCCCTCTCGCAACGCCACCGGACCGGGGACAGAGAAACCGGAATTTAGTCGACAGCCTCAACCAACCGCAGGGTAAGTGTTACTAAATGAAAGAAGTCACTTACCCCTTTAGCGGCTGGGAGGCTGTCACCGTCGTTTCTCCGTCCCTCCGGGTCGAAACTTCCTTGACTTTTGCGAGCGAGAGGGGTTGACGTCATCAGGTGATTCCCACTGCGCTGCCTAAGCTCCGCCCATGCCTGCATTCTCCACCACTTGTCACGGGGGCGGAGCAAAGCGACAGACACAGGGGGCGTGACGTCAGGCCTCGGAGAGGCTTTTATTAAACAATAAAACAAAGTGTCCAAAAAGGGGGGAAAAAGTGTCCAAAACAAAAGGGGGATCTGGTGTCCTCGAAGTGACGGGGTTCCGTGAAGGAGGGGTAGTGTTCCAAAAGGGAAGGGTCCAGGTAAGGGGCGGAGTCCGGCGGCCGCACGCGCTCCCCGCTCAGGTCCGGGGTGCGAGGGGCGGCGGCTTCTCTAGCGGCATCGTCCTCCTCCACCTACGCGGCGCTTCTGGGGGATAACACGGCCCGGCATCCTGGCCCGTCAGCCGTTACGGGTGCGGTCCTCATCCGGACCCGCGGGGTCCGGCAACTCGTCCTGCGGCGCTGGTACCCTCTTCACCCCTTCCTGGACCCACGAGGACACCAGCGTGCATGCACGGGGAAGAGACCGGTCTCCTGAGGAGAGGCGCGCTCGGCATTTTAACAGCGGCGGTGATGAGGCTTCATTCACATCAGGTGTGCCTCATCACACGCCGCCAGACCTGGATGTTTCGGCGCCCCTCCTCCTCCCACACGCCCACTCCCGTCGGGAGCCTGGTGAAGGGCGGCGATTACCGACGGGGTGAAGCTGATAGTTAGGGGGGAGGCAGCCGACTCGTCACATTCCCCCCCCCAAGCGACATCCCCGTCCTCCGGTCGCCGCCCACGCAGGAGTGCTACCTTCCTCAACCAGGCTCCAACGGTCGGAGTGGGCGGGGATTCCTCTCCGGGCGACTCCCTCTCGCAACGCCACCGGACCGGGGACAGAGAAACCGGAATTTAGTCGACAGCCTCAACCAACCGCAGGGTAAGTGTTACTAAATGAAAGAAGTCACTTACCCCTTTAGCGGCTGGGAGGCTGTCACCGTCGTTTCTCCGTCCCTCCGGGTCGAAACTTCCTTGACTTTTGCGAGCGAGAGGGGTTGACGTCATCAGGTGATTCCCACTGCGCTGCCTAAGCTCCGCCCATGCCTGCATTCTCCACCACTTGTCACGGGGGCGGAGCAAAGCGACAGACACAGGGGGCGTGACGTCAGGCCTCGGAGAGGCTTTTATTAAACAATAAAACAAAGTGTCCAAAAAGGGGGGAAAAAGTGTCCAAAACAAAAGGGGGATCTGGTGTCCTCGAAGTGACGGGGTTCCGTGAAGGAGGGGTAGTGTTCCAAAAGGGAAGGGTCCAGGTAAGGGGCGGAGTCCGGCGGCCGCACGCGCTCCCCGCTCAGGTCCGGGGTGCGAGGGGCGGCGGCTTCTCTAGCGGCATCGTCCTCCTCCACCTACGCGGCGCTTCTGGGGGATAACACGGCCCGGCATCCTGGCCCGTCAGCCGTTACGGGTGCGGTCCTCATCCGGACCCGCGGGGTCCGGCAACTCGTCCTGCGGCGCTGGTACCCTCTTCACCCCTTCCTGGACCCACGAGGACACCAGCGTGCATGCACGGGGAAGAGACCGGTCTCCTGAGGAGAGGCGCGCTCGGCATTTTAACAGCGGCGGTGATGAGGCTTCATTCACATCAGGTGTGCCTCATCACACGCCGCCAGACCTGGATGTTTCGGCGCCCCTCCTCCTCCCACACGCCCACTCCCGTCGGGAGCCTGGTGAAGGGCGGCGATTACCGACGGGGTGAAGCTGATAGTTAGGGGGGAGGCAGCCGACTCGTCACAATATATATATATAAAAAAAGTGCAACATTAAAAATAAAATAACTGGCATTTGTGTTATTGTTATACAAAAGCTAAATTACTAAAATTCTTATTAATTAAAAATATTTCTAAATTGATTTCCACACTAAATATTGGTCCAAAGCTCTTTTTTTCCCTTCACTTTTTAGCTTTTTAACCTTTGAGATTTTCCACAAACCTAATCTCCAGTTTGTGAATTAATGAAAATTAAGTCTATGAATTAATAAAAATAATGAGAGCGTTCCTAAGTAATAAAAATTACCTACACAGCACAGACCTTAAATAATATGTACGTTGACAGAGAAACAGAAAGACTGAGTATTAAAAGTAATTTATTATTTTAGTATAAATAAAAAAGCAGCTGCAGCACATCAGGATCAGAAATCCACTGGTGAAATGAGTGTTTGTGTCTCTGGATCTGATGAATCTGATTTCAGCTCATATAAAGTCTGACCAGGGCTCTGGCTCTGTCGTAGTGCGTTCCTTACGCGGACGTTTAAAACTCCTCCTGATTGCTGCGTGCCTGTCTGAGTTGAGCGAGCGAGCTCATCACTTCCTCCAATGATTTCTGGCCGAGCTGCTTCCCCGCTCTCGTCCGCACGCTAACAGTGCCGCTTTCATGCTCTTTTTCTCCAACCACTGCATTACAAACACAGGGAGGGTTTAGTTTATCTGAACTTTTCTTAATAGGCCCCAGAACGCTCATTCTGTACATGTGTACCAGCAGGGAACAATTAAACCACTAAAACATTTAAAGGTGAAGTTTGTCATTTCTGCCCCACATACAACCGCACAAACAAACTGGGACACAAGTATTTATGTCATTTTTAAAGCAGGAAAACATCTCAGAACGAGTCCTTACCGAATATATAATTGTACTGTGCGAGCTGCGCCGAGCGGATTTTCTTATTTAAGGTGTTTCCACGATCATCATCAATATCAGCCATGAATCCAGCTTCCTTCAGTCTGCAGACCACCTTAAACCACAGCAGAAAGCATCACATACCCATAACCTGCTTACAATGATGTGAATTAAGTTTGTGCAGTGTGTTTGTTTCCTCTGACCTCCAGTCCGTATGTCTCACTGCTGCCCCCTACAGGCACAACCATCACCTGCGCTGGCGACAACCAGAAAGGCCTGAGGAAGACAGAACTTTTTACTTTACTGATTCCAAAAAACATTGAACTCTCTCCCACACACACACACACCCACCATTTCCCTCCAAAGTTTTCTGCCAGGATAGCAATCATCCTCTCCAGGGACCCCAGCACCGCCCGGTGGATCATGATCGGCCTGTACATCTGTCCATCAGCACTAAAACACACAGACGGTTCAAATCACGACACTGATTTACAGATGATAAAATGAAATGTTAAACAACTCAATCTCACATATTATAGGCATCATAACCATTAATCATCCAGACAGTATTTGTTATATTTACTGTATTTTTCCAGACGAAGTGTTTTTTATCGTCTAAAACATGCTGTGACATGTATTCCAAAGCAACTTGTATAATGCAATTAACGTCAAGCACATCAACATGCACAAAGTGCACACATCCGTACTGCTGCTGAATGAAAGTGGGACATGAGCCCAAGTTTTTTTGTACGGCACATTACCCACACACCGATAGTTTCAGTTTTGCTTTAATTTGTTTAAGCTTGGTGTTTAGAATAAATATAGTTTATAATGAATGCCATTATAATTCTTGTTTTATATGTATATTTTTCATTTTTGTTACAAAAAGGGTTTAAAACTGAAACCATAAAAACATTGTTATTGAAATAAAACATGAGCTTAAATTTTTTTTTTAGCAAGTTGCCAAAGCAAGATTCCTCATTTTCATTAAGTTTAACATAACTAAAATAACAAAAAATACATACAATTACATAGACATTTAAAGTACATACACATTAAAAAAAGTGTCTAATAAAAATGACAAAAACTACACTAAAACTTTGAAATTAAAATGAAAACAGAAAATACAAAAATAATTCAAAATATCAATAAAACTAATTTAATAAAAATATTTAGTTTATATTAAATATACCGTATTATTAAATATATTTACTGTAAATATAATATTCAAATAAATAAAAAAATATTCACAGTTTCCAAAAAATGTTACATTTACACAGTTTGTTTTGAATGACAGGAACTAAAATAGTTTTATCCACAACTTTGGGAACCCCTTGCAGAATCTGTAAAAATGTGAATAATTTTAACAATATTAGAGAGATCATACAAAAGCATGCTATTTTTCATTTAGTACTGTCCTGAGTAAGATATTTTACATGTAAACATCTAGTCCACAAGACAAAAAATAAATAAATAAATAAAATAAAATAAATATTTTAATAATTTCAGCTATTTTGTTAGTCTTGTGGACTATATGTAAACGTCTTTTATGTTACAAAGTCACAGAAAAGGAGCAGCACCAAATGTCCAAAATCTAAAACCCAAGTTGGTCCGGTGCGTAGATCCAAATAAACATGGAGCGAGCAAACAATTAAGAACCGCACATGGTTGTATAACAGGCTTATACCTCTTCAAAAAAAATCTTTATTTATTTATTTTTATCAGAGGTCATAAAAATAAAAACATGTACAAAAACATCTTTTATATAAGATATCTTACTCAGGACAGTACTAAATAAAAAAAAAAATAACATGCATTTTGTATGATCTCTCTTACATTGTTAAAATTACTCTCAGATTCTGCAAGGGGTTCCCATAACTTTTGCATAAAACTGTACATATTTTTTTATGTTTGAAAAGTCTTTTTTCAATAGCTATTTTACGTTATTTTTTTAAATGCAATTACAATGTGACTTTTGCACCGTATTTTACATAGCATTACTGTAATGTTACTGTAAATAATAATAGCTTTGAGAACAATGGGAATTTCTAGAACCTTTCAAGTAAAATGCCACAATGTATGCATGTAATGAGAATTGTGCTTAATGGTTTTTCAGATTTAGGGTAAAATGTGATCTAAACATGTCAGGCACATTTATCTGTGACGCTCAGGAGAGATCTTACCCGACATACTGCAGGTTGAATCTGATGGGAAGCTGGAAGTCCAGCTGTATCGTGGCACACTGGTGCTGTCGGCCGAGAGCGTCACGGATCTGGATGTCGATCTGAAGAGATCGTAAAAGAACAAAATGAAACGCCGAATGAACAAACATCTCTTTAGTCACCTAACAAATGAAGAGCTACTGAGATAAAAGCTTTACTGCTCTCCAGAAACTAAACCTTACGGTGCCAAGAACATGAACATGTAAGAGCTGCAGTAACATGAAGCCTCTCCGAGAGAGAATGAATCTGATCGGCTGCAATCACAGACACTCTGTTTAGAAACATCAAACCTCCAGCCAAGCAGAGGCTGTTTAGAGACACAGAGAGGCCCAAAAACTCTGAAAAACTGTTCTAACTAAAAGTCATACAAGGTAAATGTAGGTTGTAGGGTTTTTCTTTTTTTAAATTAACACTTTTATTCTGCACCGATGCATTCAATTGATCAAAAGTGTCAGTAAAGACATTTACAATGTTACAAAAGATTTCTATTTCAAATAAATGCTGTTCTTTTGAACTTTCTATTCATCAAAGAATCCTGAAAAATAAAATGTATCAGTTTCCACAAAAAATGTGAAGCAACACAACCGTTTTTAACATTGATAATAATCAGAAATTACTTTCACTTTCAAATTAGCAGCAATTCAACGTCTAGCAATTGTTTGTTTTTAGTTTGAGTTTTCCCTCTTTTCCTCGCTTTCCTTCGGTAAAAGCGCTGTGCACATTTTACTTTCACTTTCAAATTACCGACAATTCGGCCTCAAGCAGTTGTTTGTTTTTAGTTTGTTTGAGTTTTCCCTCTTTTCTTCATCTTCCTTTGGTTTTAAGTAGCTTGTAAAAGTGTAGTGCGTATTTTACTTTCACTTTTAAATTAGTGGCATTAACGCAACGTAACAAACTTTTATTAACAAAATGAATAATAATACACCATGTTATACGCCCAATATAAAATAATAACATGCGCAAAGTTTAAATGGGTATACAAAACTGAAAGTCAGTAAACACATTATGTAACCAAATAAAAAAGAAACGTGGAATGTCTCACCTCTCTCTTCTTGTCAGTCAGCTCGACTCTTCACGTGATAAATGAAATCTGATCTGTGATGCGACTGTCGTTCGGCACACAGCCTTGAGCAGCCGCGTTCAGTTTTAATTGTATTGTCTGTTCTCTAACTGAACTAAATGATTTTTATTACTATAAATGATCAAATAAATGCAGACTTGGTGAGCAGAAGCATTTAAAAACATACTGACCTCAAATCTTAGAGTATATGGGTAACTGACGCATAACAAATGGACTTATAAACATCAAGATTAAAAATTATATGAATGTATAAGGGATAACCAATATCTTAAGTGCAGGTTTTCACCATTTTGCTTCACTAGTTCGTTTTGAGCAGACATGTGGAGTGACAAATGAATTTTTCATGCAGTGTCTGGGCAGAAAACATATTTCTTTCTGCCAGCCTCACCTTTGGTCCATAAAACGCCCCGTCTCCGGGATTCAACTCCCAGTGCTCCTGAAACTGCTTGAGACTGCTCTCCAACTGCTGCTCCGGGACAAACACAAGAGAGAGAGACACGTTACAGAGGAATGTGTCAGTGTATGGGTTTGGCCCAGGAAACGCTAATAAAAGAATTTGCTGTAAACATCTAATTCAATAATCCCAAAACATGCAGAGCTGAAAGCAGCATTAGTTTGAGCGAGAGAGCGCTAAGAGAGAGATTACAGTTTCCTTGTTTAACCCAAAGATACCAGACAACCCCGCCTGGAAACCACAACCATCCTTGTGCATGTCATACACTTAAGAGAGTTCACCCAAAAATTGACGGTAGCTATTGTATTTTTTTTTCCATACTATGGCTACTGTCGGCTGCTTGGTTACTTATATTCCACAAAATATCTTCTTTTGTGTTCAACAGCAGGAAGAATCTGATACAGGTTTTCATTTTTGGATAAACCATCACTGGGTGAAGAGCTCCTGTAGTGTGCAGTGCGCTTTATATACTGCATACTCGGCTCTGATTGGCTGTTCGCTTCCCTCCTCTGATGCTCATAACCTGCTCATCACATTCCACACTGTGACCCAGATCAACATTAATGAATCTCTGACACGTTGGCCGTCTGTTTGGACCTGCCCTACACTTACGCTGTGTGTTTCATATATTGTCTCGCTGCATATGTTGGTACTTGTACAGACAGGATCTTACAATCCCCACACCACTGCAGGAACACAAACAGCCTCGGACACGCTCCAACATGTGTTATTGTTAACTAAAAGTAATAAAAACTTTTGAGAAATTGAAATAAAATTTTAATAAAGAAAAATATAAATATTTGATTGAAAAATTAACATAAAACAAAAAAACATAAAAAAACAAAAAATCATAAAAGCTGCCTTGAGAATTAAATGAAATAAATGTTTAAGTATTAAAATGACTAATATATATATATATATATATATATATATATATATATATATATATATATATATATATATACACACACACATACATACATACATACACACACACACAAAATTACATTTTATTTATATTTAAAATTACAATTTTTTTATTTTTATTTTTTTAAGTATTGAATATTTAAAAAAAAAAAAAAATAGAAATTAAAGACCAAAAAAAAAAATATCAGGATCACTAACTAAAATAAGCTTAAGTTACTAAAACTGAAAAATGACATTAAAGATAAATATAAATATAAAAAATATATAAAATAATAAAAAAATAAAAAAATAAAAAAAAAATAAAAAAAAAAATACAAATAAACTAGAAATAAAGATGATGAAAAAAAAACTTGAAAAGCTAAAAATATTTTTTTGGCAACTAATTTAAATAAATGTTATAATAAAAATTACAAACTGTTAGATGAAAGTTAGATGAAAAAAAAAAAATAAAAAAATTAAAATGTTGCCTTAGCACCTAATTGAAATAAAAATGTTTAAACTGAAATAATAATTACAAACTGTAAATATTAGATTAAAAAAAAAAAAAAAAAGTAAACATGAACTCAAATAAATACGTTTTCATTAAACTAAAAATAAACTAAACTTAAAAATGGAGCTAAAAATAAAAGAAAGCTAAACAGAAATATATATTACAAAAAGAAAAAAAGTTAGATGAAAAATTAACACACAAACACAAAATTCTAAAATGTTGCCTTAGCACCTAATTGAAAAATATTTTTAAATGGAAATAAAAATGACAAACTGTAAATATTGGATTAAAAAAAGAAAAAAAAAATATATATATATATATAGAAAAAAATGAAAGAAAAAATTAAGAAAAATTAACACAAAAAAACTATTTCATAGTTATTTCATATAAATAAATTAAAAAAATAAAAGTAAAAAAAAAATTATGAACTTAAAAAAAACTTTAAAAATGTCAAATCTTGATAAATTCCACAACAGTATATAAATAATCCTAAAATAAAGCTGTCACACGCTGTGGTGGGCGGCGGTCAGCGGGTGTGACTGACAGGTGTACCTGCTCGGCTGCATCCCAGAGGGCGGGTTCTCCCAGACAGGGCGTGGGGCGCGTGGAGAGGAGACAGTGAAAGGAGAAACCGAAGACACGATATACGCTCCTCACAAAGTCCAAACACGCCGTGATCTCCTCCTCCAGCTGAAGAGACAGAAAAGCGAAGAAGCAGCGGATAAACAATTGAAGGGTGTGTATGAGAGAGTATAAACACTGACATTATGACAGATAAATCATATGTCAGTCCAAACACTAAACGAGGGAGACGCATTCCTTCACACTGAAGACCAACACAAGAGCAGCATAATCATACCGACACAAAAACCACTGTGTTTTATGACAAATAAAGAGCTTTTTTGTGGCTCCTCAAGGGAGAGGAAATGAACACGCTTTACTTTTGGAAATACAAATGTAAACTAAAGCTAAACAGGGTCAGAAATTATGTTTCTGTTAATAATATTAGAAGACACGGCTGTCACTCAGCTTTAATTTAGTAGTTTATATATGTTTGATTAGTCAGTGAGTCACACTGGTAATCTTATTTTGCAAATTGAAGGAATCATCATGTTGAAATTCCTTTAAAAAAAAAAGCACAACACTCACACAGCACTTTGTGGTAATTAAGTTTAGCTAACCTAACACAACTCCAACCGTAAGGAGGCCAATTATTACTGAACATCAGATGCTTAAAGTGTGCTGACACAAGAAACAAGATACTGATTAGCTCTGAAATCAGAAGACCAATGCTTCTGCTTGGTCTAAAACTACTTGTTCTTTGCCATGTGGCCAAAAACTCTTTAACACAATAATTACTTCCTAAAACATTGTGGATATACTTGGAAATTGGAGTGTGCAGAGACAGGTCCTACACCCCCTACTCATACTTTTTTATTCTGAAATTTCAGTTTTTGATATTTTTGATGCTTTTAAAACAATAAATGTAATGCTTTGAAGCTGTACCTGTTCAGGTGTGCAGAAGATGTGCGCGTCATCCTGGCAGAAGCGCCGGACTCTGGTTAAACCTCCCAGCGCCCCCGAGTGTTCATTACGGTGCAGTGCGCCGAAATCTGCCCAGCGGATGGGAAGCTCTCGCCACGAACGCAATCGCTGCTCGTACATCACACTGCACGAAGGACACAGGTGCAGGATTCATGACTCATTTTACAAAATAGTGCTGTTCAAATGATTAATTGCAATTAATCACATACAAAATAAACGTTTTTATATATATATATATATATATATATATATATATATATGTGTCTACTGTGTACATTTATTATGTATATATAGAGACGCATATACAGTATACTTTTTGAAAATATTTATATTCATATAATTTATATTATATATACACTACCGTTCAAAAGTTTGGGGTCAGTACATTTTTATTGTTTCTTTTTTTTTTTTTTTTTTTTTTTTTTTTAAGAAATTAATACTTTTATTCACCAAGGATGTATTAAGTTAATAATTAAAAGTTTATTAAAAGTTAATAATAAATAATTTACATTGTTATAAAATATTTATATTTTGAATAAACACTGTACTTTTTAAACTTGTTATTCATGAAAGAATCCTGAAAAAAAAAAAAAAAAAAAATTACAGGTTCCAAAAAATATTTGGCAGCACAACTGTTGATATTATCCAACATTGATCATTCTAATAATAAATCCACATATTAGAATGATTTCTGAAGGATCATGTGACACTTAAGACTGGAGTAACAGCTGATAAAAATTCAGCTTTTCATCACAGGAATAAATTCTATTTTAAAGTATGTTAAAATAAAAAACATTATTTTATATTGTAAAAACATTTTGCAATATTACTGTTTTTTTTTTTCTATATTTTTAATCAAATAAATGCAGCCTTGATGAGCATAAGAGACTACTTTAAAGACTATTACAAGTCTTACTGACCCCAAACTTTTGAACGGTAGTGTAAATATATTTAATCTTAGTTACTTTTTATGAAAAGTAATGTGTTACGGCAGGGCTTGCTTCTTTGTTTTTAATAAAAAAAAAAATTCTAATGTAAAAGCCCTTTTACACCAAAAGTGAAATGAATTCACCTCAGGCTGAAAGAAAAGTACATTTATGCGGGAGATCCCTCTTCAGCTATAAAAAAAAAAAAAAAAGAAAAAAAAAAAATGAAGCACAAACGTTAGTTTATCTAAAGTAATTTTTGCTTATTAGTATTGTTAATAAAATGGGATTAAATACATAAAGGATATTTGTTTTATTTAACATTTAATTATTGCAGGGTTGCGTCATATTCTGAGTTTGCATTTCGCTGTTTTTATTCATTTTGAGGAATACTGAATCTGTGTTTTGTGAGTGAGATGAATTAATGCATGTTCACATTTAGTCTAGAATACAGTAACATCACGTTTAATCCCAATTTCCCAACAGGAGACTTGTCAATCAATAAATCGGGAAAAAAGTAACTGGTGTTACTTATTTGAAAAAAATAACTCTGATTTTTTTTTAGATGTTCAAAAGTAATGCGTTGCTTTACTAGTTACTTGAAAAAAGTAATATTATTACGTAACTCACGTTACTTGTAATGCGTTACCCCCAACACTGGTGTCTTCTGCTTACCAAGTCTGAATTTATTTGATCATAAATACAGTAAAAACAGTAATATTGTGAAATATTATTACAATTCCAAATAGCTGATCCTTCAGAAATCATTCTAATATGCTGATTTGCTGCTCAAGAAACATTTCTGATTATTATCAATATTCAAAACAGTTGTGCTGCACAATATTTTTGTGAAAATTGAGATACATTGTTTAATTAAAATCTTTTGTAACATTATAAATGTCTTTGTCACTTTTGATCAACTGAATAATTAAAAAAAAAAAAAAAAAAAAACACTTACCAACCCCAAACCTTTTAACAGTAGGTTTGGTCAAATTTCTTAATCATTTGTGACCCGTGCTGGCAAAACAAGTTGGAATGTGTGCGGTCTCATTTTGTGTTTTGGTTGAATTTGAGGTTTCCACAAAAAAAAAAAAAAAAAAAAAAGGTCATTAAACCCTCTTCTAGCGATCCTGATGCTCCAAACTGTAATTAAACATGCCTTTTTCTCTGCTCACTTCTGGACGACTGCTGCTGTTTCTCACCACAAGTTGTAGGTCTGTTGTTGCAAAGCGCAGCATTCCAGCTTGGTGAATATTCATATTGAATTCTCGATGACATGAGTCCAAACCAGAGAAATATAAATCTTCAAACTCATGCTGATGAAAACAAAACGATCGTGCTGACTGACATTTGCAAAGCGCGTGCACAAGACGCGCCTCTTCAAGAGTGCGCAATCAAGTACATTATTGCGGAATGCGTCTTGGCAAGATTCACACAAACATATTCTGTTATGTCTTACATGAACGCTTAGTTAATGGTTGAGAAAAATCTGATGTGTAACATTGTATTAGATCCATGCATTACAGTAGGTCACAATATAGATCTGTCTCAACGTTAATCAAACATTAAAAGAAAAGATGGAATCACTCGCTGCTCTTGATTAAACTGCTTTTTATTTGCATCTTTGTTCTTATTTTCAATAAAGATCAAATAAAAAATAGCTATATTGTGATTAATAATATAGTAATTATTAATAAGACGACAATTGGAGGAAAGTATGCAGCATCACTGGCCGATTTTGCTTTGGAATCTTCGAAAAATACAAAGAACTAAGTTTTGCTCATTCCGTTTCATTTTGCCAGCACAGGTCACATTTGGAAGTTTTTCAGAAAATGATGAAAACAGTATGGATATCTCAGACATCAGAAACGGTCGTGTCGGTGTTTAGTTGTACTGACCAGTGAGCGGGGCAGTTCATGGGTTTGAGAGCGAAGGTGTGCGGCTCACAGGTCACAGTGAACATGTTCTCACTGTAATGCTCCCAGTGACCCGACCGCTCCCACAGAGACGTGCTGTACAGGGTCGGGGTCACGACCTCGTTGAAGCCCCGCCTTCTGTATTCACTCTGACAGGAAAAGGAAGCAGTTACATTAGTATACGAGTGCATTCAATATGTTGTTTGGAGTAAAAATGTATATAATAACATGAATTCAAATTTTCGTAACATGCGTGCATATGTAGGCAGAAACTTGAGCCTTAAAAGTAAAGGTTTCTAACAATGTAAAGCCGAGTAATAGTCAGAAAAACCTATTTTTTAAATGGATACATTTGTTAAAGCTTTAGACAATTTTTTTTTTTTTTTTTTTTTTTTTGAAGTCAGGAAAAAAAGTTTGCTTTTTCTTGAGCATCATATTTGATCCATCAGGTTTTTATGGCTCATATAGGCTGG
The DNA here is from genome assembly GCA_036247105.1 of Cirrhinus mrigala. Classification (NCBI taxonomy): domain Eukaryota; kingdom Metazoa; phylum Chordata; class Actinopteri; order Cypriniformes; family Cyprinidae; genus Cirrhinus; species Cirrhinus mrigala. Next base: position 41,236,040 of record CM070022.1, read on the forward strand.
TATAGTAAGAAAATGGGAGAAATAACAGCTTCATTTTATTCAGACTCAAACCGAGCAAAAAATATGCAATTTGGTGCACATGCTGATATTTATTCTAACAAAAAGTGAATATTTTGATTGCTAGTAATGTAAATCAATATCTTTAGAACAATAAAGCTTAGAGAATACTTATAGAAAATTATAGAAATATCAGTTGCCACTCTGTATCTCCAATAATATATCTTAGCAAGATGAGACTGAAATGATCCAAACATATAATGCACTGCAATCCAATGATGATTGATAGATGAACAAATAAACGTTCCTCAAAAGACATCAGATGTTTTGGAGGCTTGGTAAGATCATTCCTCCACTGTAAAGCTTCTGGAAACAAACATTCCTTAAAAGACCCTGATGACACTCACAGATTTTTCTACAAAATGATTCATGGAGAATGAAGTAAAGCCAAGCTGCTTCAGTCCAGTAAGTGTTCATCTGGAAATATTACTACAGTTAACTGACATTTATTTTATAAAAATCAGTCAAGATTTGACAGCAAAACGACACGTGAAGCACTAGCTGAAGGTGGACGTTTGTACAATTACACTAAAAGACCCTTTACTGGATAAAAAACTCCAAACTATCAATCAGACGACAGATGCATGGAGTAGATTGTGTGCAACAGGTTTAACACCAAAATGTTGATTGCTGATTATAAACAGGTCTTAGAAATTCAGATATCAAATGTCAGGGTTCCCACACCTTTGGTTAACTTCAAATTCAAGGACATTTCAAGGACTTTCCAGGTCCAATACCCTCAAATTCTAGGACTTAATGTGGGGACACATTTCAAGTGAGAGCAAGGTTACATTGTGTTACCCTGTAAGATACATTGTTACAGATTTCATGTGTTAAACAGAACTATGCAAAAAAGCATTTGCCTTTATTTTTGGCCATATGACAGAGATCTGATATTCTATTTGTCGTATTTCTGTTTTGCATGATATTCAGCTCTGCACCTGACAAAGTCATGTTCTTTCAGATCCCTGGTAAGCTATCTTTATTATAATAATTAAAAACCCCCCAAAGTTAGTTACCATATCTCATATCAAAACTCAAAATATTTCATTTCCATACCCAAAATGTATATTTTACAGTCAGCCTTGTGTAGATTGATCATAAACACAGCTAAAATGCTTCCAACTGGTGCCATCTCAAAACGTAACATCTTGCACAGTTTTATTACATGTAGAATGCAGAATGTTTCAATACAAGCATTTCAGTCAAATGTAAGTCATGCAATATTGCAAAAATTTAACCCACGGGAGAAAATCAACCCTTTGCAACAGTTTAAAATCAACCCAATTCTGTGCAAAAAATGCAGATTTGTTCCAGAAAAAAAGCACTTTCAAGGACCTGTATCTATGTATGATTATTTTTAAAAACTTTCCAGGGCCCTGAAATTGTTTTTTCAGATTTACAAACTTTCAAGGATTTCAAGGATCCGTGGGAACCCTGAAATATGATAGTTTTATAGGGTTAAGATTATGAGAAACATAATGTAAGGAAAGTATGTCCAAATTTTTCAGTGCTGTAGTATGTCTTTGGCCTCTGAAATGACCTACACCCTTCGAGTGCTCACTTCAGCCGCCCTAAAGAGCGAGTAAAACACATTCTCTCAGTAATACAGAGTATGTGTGTGCTTATTCTCTTATGGAGCAATGCACCATGACATACTATTGCTGAATGTGTGAAATAAACATTGCAAGAGTGTGAGGGTAAAACCGTGCTGACGTGAAACGAGTTTGTACCTTTATAAAGTCAGTGAGCGTGTTGTATATATGAGCTCCTTTAGGCATGAAGAAACAGCTGCCAGGACTGACATCATGAAAGAAGAAGAGCTCCTGCGCCTAAGACAAGAACAAAATCAGAGCCAGCTGGAAACATCGTACAAAAAGACAGAACAGGGTTTGGGTTTATGATGCTCTGGGCTCATACTGACACACTTCAGCATGAACGAACAACATGCATGTCACTGTAGAAATGTAAGATGAAAACACCTGTTTATGAATCAAGACTATTTTGACTCCTTATAGACTGATTTGGAGTAGACGTCACATTTACATCACTTGCAGCTTTACGTCACTTGTTACCAGTGTTTTCTGCAAAAACAATTTTTGTGCCTTTTGATGTCAAAATTAGAATGCAAATAATTTTTATAAAATACTGTTGTCAAAGACGCCATTTGAAGCTAAACGCAGACGTTTAAACGGATATACTATGGATGAAACCTGCTATGATTACAATACTTTTAAAGCAACAGTGCTGTGAAAAGGTTTTTGCCCCCTTCCTGTTTTTTTTTTAGTTTTTGCATATTTGTCAGACTTGAAAGATTCAGATCATCAAACAAATTTTAATATAACACAAAGACAACCCAAGTAAATACAAAATGCAGTTTTGAAATAATGATTTCATTTATTAAAGGATTACTCCACCCCAAAATGAAAATTTTGTCATGAATCACTTACCCCCATGTCGTTCCAAACATCGTAAAAGCTTCATTCATCTTCGGAACACAATTTAGGGTATTTCGGATGAAATCAGGGAGTTTTGTGACTGTCCCATTGACTGCCAAATAAATACCACTGTTGAGGCCCAGAAAAGTATGAAAGATGTCGTCAAAATAGTCCATCTGCCATCAGTGGTTCAACCATAATTTTACGAAGCTACGAGAATATTTTTTGTACGGGAAGAAAACAAAAATAACGACTTTATTCAACAATGTTTCCACCGCGTCAGAGAGTATCTGCTGGGCGCAAACAGTGTACGCCGTTCTGTGTTTTTATTTTTGTTTTCTTTCTGTACAAAAAGTATTCTCGTAGCTTTTAGTAAAATTAAATGGACCTAGTAAAACTATGGTTGAACCACTGATGGCAGATGGACTATTTTGACGACATCTTTCATACTTTTCTGGGCCTTGACAGTGGTATTTATTTGGCAGTCAATGGGACAGTCACAAACCTCCCGGCTTTCATCCAAAATATCTTAAATTGTGTTCCGAAGACAAACAAAGCTTTTATGGGTTTGGAACGACATGGGGGGTAAGTGATTAATGACTACATTTTAATTTTGGGGTGGAGTAATCCTTTAAGGGAAAAAAGCTGTCCAAACCAGCCTGCCCCTCTGTGAAAAAACTAATTGCCCCCTAAACCTAATAACTGGTTGTGCCACCCTTGGCTGCAACAACTGCATTCAAGCATTTGCGATAACTGGCAACAAGTTTGGCTGTGGAGGAATTTTGGCCCACTCCTCTTTGCAGAATTTTTTTTAATTCAGCCACACTGCAGGGTTTTTGAGCATGAATGGACTGTTTAAGGTCATGCCATAGCATCTCAATTGGATTTAAGTCTGGACTTCCAAAACCTTAATTTTGTTTTTCTTGAGCCATTCAGAGGCGGACTTGCTGGTTTGTTTCAGATCATTGTCCTGCTGCATAACCCAAGTGCACTTGAGCTTGAGTTCACAAACTGATGGCCGGACATTCTCCTTCAGGATTTTCCGATATAGTGCAGAATTCATGGTTTCATCAATAATGGCAAGTCGTCCAGGTGCTGAAGCTGACCCCAGACCACCACACTACCATCACCACGTTTGATTGTTGGTATGATTTTTATTTTATTTTTTCCCCATGAAATGTTGTGTTGGTTTTACACCAGATGTATCGGGATGCACACCTTCCAAAAGTTTAACTTTTGTCTCATGAGTCCACAGAATATTTGCCCAGAAGTCTTGAGAATAATCAAGATTTTTTTTGGCAAATGTGAGACGAGCTTTTGTGCTCTTTTTGGTTCAGCAGTGGCTTTTGCCTAGGAACTCTCCCATGGATGTTATTTTTGCCCAGTCTCTTTCTTATTGTTGAATTATGAACACTGACCTTAATTGAGACTAGTGAGGCCTGCAGTTCTTTAGATGTTGTTCTGGGTTCTTTTATGACCTACTGGATGAGTCGTTGTTGTGCTCTTGGAGTAATTTTGGTAGGCTGGCCACTCCAGGGAAGGTTTACCACTGTTCCAAGTTGTCTCCATTTGAGAACAATGGCTCTCACTGTGGTTCGCTGGAGCCCCAATGCCTTAGAAATGGCTTTGTAACTCTTTCTAGACTGATACATCAACTACTTTGTTTCACATCTGTTCTTGAATTTCTTTAGATCGCAGTATGATGTGTTGCTTTTTGAGATCTTTTAGCATGCTTCACTTTGTCAGACAGGTTCTATTTAAGTGATTTCTTGATTCAACAGGTCTGGCTGTATGTGTAGATAGTAAAATTTAACTCAGCTTTCTAAAATAATGTGGTTAATCACAGTTTTTTCTTGATTTAACAGAAGGGGGCAATTAATTTGTCACATAGGGCCAGGTAAGTCTGGACAGCTTTTTTCCCTTAATAAACAAAATCATCATTCAAAAACTGCATTTTGTATTTACTTTCATTAACTTTGTGTAATATTACAATTTGTTTGATGATCTAAATCTTTTGAGTGTGACAAATTTGCAAAATTTAAAACAACAGGAAGGGGGCAAACACTTTTTCACAGCACTGTACATTTGATTTAAACAGTAGGTCTACATAATATTCACATATGCTGTTAATAGGGGACGTATTGTATTAGCCCTACAGTTAAAGCATGAAATATTATTAAACCTATTACTATTAACATTTTTACATAACATTTATTTATTTTATCTCACAATTCTGACTTTTTTTTCCTCACAAATGCAAGTTTATATCACCTAATTCATAACTTAATTTAACTCAAAAATAGTGAATTTGTCAATTCTAAAGGGGAAAAAAAGCCAGAAGTATGGGATATAAACTCCTATTCTGAGCCGAGGGGAAGAGAGAGAATGAGTTGTTTTTCCTTATAGAATTTTAAGACATAATCTCAGAATTGCAAGAATAAAGTCAGAATTTTGAAATATAAAATCAAATTTATCTTCTTTTTATTCTTTTATTCCACCAGACAGGCTCCGCCCACAAAAAACATCATCCCCATTTCAGATCTGTAAGACTATCCGACTATCTCACGTCAATTTCGCTAAATAACAGTGTTTATCGCTGGGTTACAAGCTCTTGTATTATGCAGAAAACATTTTGATAATGACATCTAATCAATACAATCTATAATCTTTTTAAATGTAACTATTTTGTACCATATCCGTGTAATTCTCTAGCCGTAAAGGTCAACTCTCTGGGTTTTCTGCATGCACCATGACGTGCGCTCATTCTAAATGTTTACAAACTTATAGCTGGTCTATAATCATGCTGTTGTGAGCCTCACACAGCAAAGCAGTCATTCAGAGGATACTATTGTAGTAGGATCTGTGTGTTTCAGCAACATGACTAACTATACTCACCTTTCCGATTTTCCTATGGTCTCTTTTTTTGGCCTCCTCCTGTTCTCTCTCCCATTCCTCTCGCTCTTTTTCTCCTGGAAAGGCGACACCGATCATCCTGAGGATACCTGACGCCTCTGTTGAACCGGACAGAGTTACAGGAGACACCTGAGAGAGGGAGAATGATACAGTGCAAAATAAGCATTGTGAGTAAGACCATACCAGACATGAGGAAACTAAAAGCATCATTTTTGAATCTGATGCAGACACAATCTGAGCTATCTGTACAGTAATGGTCAGTATCCGACAGTAATGGTCAAAAACATTTTTTGTTACTTGAAATAAAAAATAAACATTGCCTAAATATACACAATTACATATACACACACACACACACACACACACACACACACACACACACACACATCCATAAAAACTTTCCAATTAAAATAAATAAATAAATAGAAAATGCAAAATCCAGGGTTTGCACAGATGCTGTAAAATGAATTTCCAGGGCTTTTCAAGCACTATTTTTTAATTTTTTTTTCCTCCAAGTACTTTAATCAGAGATCTCACTTATCAATGTATTGTTTTTCTTTTTCTTCTGTATTTACTCTTTTTTCTTAGTTTTGTTTTTATAACTGTACTTATAATGCTTTAATGGTTTGATGTTTTCTACGGTTTAATAAAAAAAAAAAAAAATTGTGAAACCACTCCGAAATCCCAATCTGAAACAAATGATTCATGATACGCGCTCTGAAGTCCCGAACTGAATAAAATGATTCACAAACCTGCTCCAAGTCTCGTTCTGAATCAAATGATTCACAATCTACGCTCCAAAGTTTTGTTGTGAAGCAAAAGATTAGCGAACCTGCACCAATGTCTAAATCAAACGATTAACAATATGCACAGTTCCAATGTAAATCAACTGATTTGCGAACCCGCTTCAAAGTCCCGATCTAAATCAAATGATTCGTGATATGTGATCTGAAGTCCCAATTTGAATCAAATGATTCACGATACGTGATCCAATTGGAGTGCTTTGAAACAGTGAATCACTTTGTGACACAATGGTTTAACTGATTCAGAGTTTAGAAAAACTCAGTTTCACCCATCACTACATGCTTTTTAAAGTCATTACAAGCAATGTCGAAATAAAAAAAATGACTGGCTCTTTTAATTTCATCTGTTTTTTTGCTAGTGACTCACTTGAAATGAATGATTGAAATCATAAGTTTGAAACAAGCGAAACCAGTTCCAGCATAAATGACTCACTCTATTGATTCGGCTCCTCATCTGTTCCTCTTTTCACGTCTTCAGGCATGTTCACATGACATTGTCAATACTACTACTGGCTTAGCTCACTAGTTTTATGTTTTATTAGTTTTTTTTTTTTTGTTTAGTTTTATTAACCGAAATAAATGAAAAAAGTATTTTGTTTTTTGAATTGTGTGAAAAGACATAAAAGATGTATAAAAAATTAAACACTTATTTCGTAGATACATTGTCTTTCAATAATTCAAGCACTTTTCAAGTACTACTTCAGGAATAATCGCTATTTTCAAGGGTTTTCCAGGCCTTTCAAAAACTCAAATTCAAGTATGTCAAGTACTTTAAGCACCTTGTACAGACCCTGAAAGTCGTATAAATTTATAAAAAGTGTAAAATCAACGGTACTAAAACAGCACTGGTCGCAACAAAATGTCATTTTGTAGAAAGAAGCAGCTTGAAGATTCTTCACAGTAGTTTACAAACTACGGTGGCATATAAACAAAGGCATGATGTAAAAATAAAATACATCAACATCAACATCTTGAGCAGTTTGAACTCTAACTTAAACAAAAACAGAAACGCTGTGAACTGCTCTAAGAAACAGAGGACTAAAAAAACAAAATGTTCCATAAATAACGCTGAGCTTAGTCCCGTGTCATGACCCTAAAGAGAGAACAACAGTCAGTGGAAAGAGAAGGGAAAGTGTGAAACGGGAAGAGCGAGAGATATTAATGCTATCAACAGGAAGCTGCTATGAAAACATGCAACACAATGCAAGCACTGTTACTATGACAGCAGAACAGCAGGATTAAGTGACCTTTGTCACACTATTTAAGCTACAAACACAATTGAACACACACTAACAGAGGAGAAGAGTGAGAGTTACCTGGAGCATCTTGAAGGCCTTCAGGAAGCCTGTGTGCGGCAGAAGAACACCTGAACACACACCCACACTGTCTCCACACCTGACAGAGAGAAACACACACATCAGACACCAAACACAAACCATCTGCTCCAGCAGGACACTGAGAGACTTCAGACCTGTAGATACTCAGTGCGTTTCCCATCATCTGCTCTTCAGCCAGCTGCAGTCTGACGGCATCATCCTACAAACGCACACAAACCACTGTGAAACACTAGGCTTTTGAATCAAATGCATATTTTTAACCACCTAGAATGCATCAAATTGATTGAAAACAACTGGCAATCCTCAACTGAATATTTTAGCATTATGACCGTTTATATGTACACATTAATGATATATTTTTTTTTTTTATACAACTTCAAATCCTTTTTAAAGCAGTTTATGAATATATTCAGCTTTAGTTTCATCTCATGCGTTCAGAAGCACTTTGGTTCTTAGGGTAATAATACAAGGTTTTTGAATTAAATATCTATTTTATTCAACAAAGGAGGAAACTGATACAAATTAGTATTTCTATTTTAAATAAATGCTATTATTAAACATTAACCTCATGCACAACATCAACAATATCTTTGGCTATTTTTAATTCATTAATTGACACACAGGTCAACAGAAGAATCAAGGGGCAGCCGTGGCCTAATGGTTAGGGAGTAGGGCTTGAACAGTAGTGTATGTACAGATTATAGCAGGGCTGCACAGTTAGTCAAAATAAAACCAACACTATGATACGGTTTAACACACGAAACGCTGTGACAGTTAAAATAAAATTATAATTGCTATTATTATTATTAGACCTAAATAGTCGATTTTTTATCTTACAGTGAAGTATCACAACAGTAATAATAATTTTGCTATTATGTAATTATTTAATTTTGTAACATCAACAACAACAAAAATCCAGAAATAAAAAAATTAAACAGATTAATTAAAATTACGATATTTTTGCAAACTGGTATTTTCTCAAATTGCGCATCTGTTGAATACAGTTTTGCTCAATTGTTTTTTATGCTTTATCTACATAAGTAAGCTCAAGGAAAGCTAAACTACAAAAACAACAAACCATTGGTGCAAGAACACTGTAATGTTTAAAAGCAAGAGGAAAAGCTGACCTGGAAGAGCTCTTTCAGGTCCTGTACCGTGACCTCAAACGTGACGATGGGAACCTTCCCAGCTGCCATCTGCTTACATCTCTGCTCCACATCCAACAGAGAAAGAGTGCTACAACACATATAGCACTACAGTTATATTTCACTTCTTAGGTTTAGTTTAATGCATTTAAAATAAACAACAGGTACAGTACAGCAGACTACTGGCTTATATCAGAGGCTGTAAAGGGAACAGACAGCGTTTACTTGTTTTGGAGCTGGTAATCACAGTACAGGCCCGTGTCAGAGACTCCCTCTCGACACACGTGAGCACTAAAGTGATTCTCCATCACACTCGCTAGCACACACGCTCCTGTCCGCCACACCACCTACAGCAGAAACACACACACAACCATTAACAGATTCACTATCAATCACATGCCCAGGTCACACCTCTAATCAATAAAACAAAAAGCATTAAATAAATAATCACAAATTTAAAAAAAAAAAAAAAAAAAAAGTAAAACACTACCCCAATTCAAAATTAGCATCAAATATTTAAATATATTATTATTTTACATTTTTGGTTTTAGGGTGAAATATTACTCAGATATGTTATTAAAAGTTAACACTTTCAGACAAAACTCTTAAAGAGACAAAAGCTTGTACCTGTCTGCCCTCTAGTGAATCAAAACCCAGCAGCTGCAATTCACAGTCCTCCACAAGAGGGCGACCTAGATCCCACAAATCTCCATTTACTCTGCCCACCACTGCACCTTTGACACTGTAAACACACAAAGATACACACATTATGGCAAAACTAACAATTAGTAACAACAGTCTAAAGCAGTCTAAAAAAAAAAAAATACAATAAAAAGGTGTTGGAATTAATTATCTGCAATATTTATTAGCAATTTTTGAGTGAAAAATTAAAAAAAGGGAAAAAAGTAGCTGAAAAGTTTCATTTACAATTTCGTAAACAAAATATATATTTTTTCTCATCTGAGGACCTTACTAAACTTCCAAGGGGGCCTTAGGATAACGTATTTAAAATAATATATTAATACAAAGAATATGAATCATTAATTAACAAAAATCAGATTTAAAATGCTAAAAAAACATATCATATAAAGAAATTATATATTTTTATTTATTTTTTTTTTTTATAAATTAATTTTTAAATTAATTGTTTTTCCTGCTGGTTTCCCAATTGCTTATTCAAAAACAGAACAAAAATAAAAACAAGCAGAACAGTAGAAATAATGATGGAAATATCTTACCATATAAATATAGGTTTTGAACATTCAAGTCAAAAAGGTTGAGAACCCTGATCTAAAGCACCACTCACAGCAAGTCAGGAGGTTCGAGTCTGTGGCTTATATTTACCGTTCATTCTTGGCGATCTGTAACGGTGAGGTCACACCAGCTGACCCTTTGACTGTCCTGCCATCAGCCAATCGGATGGTCAGATCCTGCCCTGATGCTGCGAGATCCTCAGCAGCTCTAGTCACATGCCGATCATGGAGAGACTCGAAAATCCGTAAGCGTTCGGTCTGACTGGCAGACGGGTGCAGCTGCAATGGAGAGAGGGAACGTGTGAGTCTGAGATTCACAGATGTCCCATCTGTCAACTTGCAGAAAGGCTTTCACTAAATAACATTATAGGGAAGGTCTGAACCAGGGTCACTAGACTCAGCCCAGGAGGGCCGGTGTCCTGCAGAGTTTAGCTCCAACTTGCATCAACACACTTGCCTGGAAGTTTCACGTATACCTAACAAGATCTTGATTAGCTAGTTCAGGTGCGTTTGATTAGGGTTGGAGCTAAACTTTACAGGACACCGCCCCTCCAGAACTAAGTTTGGTGACCCCTGGTTTAAACACTTCAAAAAATAAATATGACAGAGAGAAAAGGTTGAAGACAAATTAAGGGGAAAAAAAACAAACAAACAAACAAACAAAAAAAAAAACCAAAACAAAACAACAACAACAACAACAACAACAACAAAAAAACACTGGAATTCTCTAGCCTCACAGACAAACTTAACAACTGTCCTAAACTGAGCTTAATCACACAGACTGTTAAACCTGTAGGGAAAACAATACAATAAAATAAAAATAATTTGTATGAAAGTAAAACTTCAAGGTCAGAGAAATAAATTACTTATCAATTATTATTATTATTAGATCAGACTGACCACATAAAGAATCACTACATTTCTAACAATATAAAGTCCAAAAATAACAGCCTACCAATGATGCTTTATTTTAGTACAAATTACCTATCAGAATTGTGATTTTAGTAAAAACAAAAAACAAACTAAACTAAAAACTCATATGAATATGAGAATGTCTAAGTATTTGGTGCTTTATACGGTATAAAAGCTGCACTGAAGCTATATGAACTAAACCTGATGATCTACAGAAGAAGTCACATTTTGTCTTATTTCTTTTTTTTTTTTTTTCCCCATAACTTATCTTTGAATTAGACGTTTTTTTTTCTTCCAGAAATCCTATAATTAAAATCAATATTTTATTCAAATATGATGTTCAGTGTAGTCTTAGATTTTTAACCCCCACAGTACTACTAATATTTGCAAAATGTTAAATATAATAATAATAAAATACAACCAAAAACAATGCTTAAATAAAATAAGAGCACACACATAATACAAGGTTATAATTTAAAATGTGCAGGTCACTTATGTAAACACACATACATGCTATGTTCACCCGATTCTCAAAGTTGCAGTAAAACGAGTCAGTTACATCGATATGTGTCACATAATGAGATGTCAGTGTGTCAGAGCATCTCTGCAGTGCTGCATGTGTCAGATCCTCCTGCACACTGACATCAGTCACAACACACACAATCCTGCACTGAGAAGCGCGCACACCTTCCCGTAGTATCTGCTGGCCCGGACCGCTGCCCTCGCTGCCACCCGACAGACGGGCCACCTCGAAAACACAGCTACGACCATTTTACGCTCCAAACTCAAAGCTACGGCTCCATAATTTCTCCTGCAAACACCAAATGTTGCCCTCTCTCAGCGGGCCGCCATTTTACCGGAACTATTACATCGTCACAGAGCAAGAAACCCGATTCGACGACGAAATTCGAAGGAGGGCGGGCTCTGTGTGAGGAACAACCAATGAGAAGCGGAGCCAGACGTGCGTCACGAGCGTCCACTCAGTGCGCAAGTTAATACATTCACTGACAGCTAAACGCTCCGGATTCTCCTGCATGTAAACACACCACATTCAGATAAACGGATTTTACGAAGGACTGAAAAAATAGACAACAGCGAAGGTTTATGAGCGGGAAAACGACATGCGTTTCGAATCAAAGCAAAATAACAGATTTAGAGAAACAAGCTCAAGTTAAACTCCTCTACTCCATCACTTCTGCCTCTAATTGCCTGACCTGATGCGTCTTTGTGCGGGGTAAACAAAAATCTACATGCACTCACATCAGCACCCTGTTATTTCTACAGAAATGCAAAAAGATATAAACACCTTTATAAGTGTAAAATTTACAAACTAGTGAGTGCTGTCTGCTGAGGGAGCCTTTATAAAGACATTGTTCCAGTGTTGATAAAAGCAATTATATATAAGCAGACTTTGTTATTACAACTTAAGTAGTGAAGTTAAAAAAATAACTTCACCATGAAAATTACTGTAAAATGTAACATTTAAATGTCAATAATCTGCATGTATACAGTTAAAGTACATTATAAGTGTGTTCCAGACACAGCTCCATCTCAGTTTCAAGTAACCAAATGTGTAAATCTGATTTTTGTGTCTGTTTGCAATGTATTAAACCGCACTCCTTCACCATTAGCTTTCAACTACTTAAGTTCAGTGCAAACACAGCATAAGCTTGAATGTATAGTGAGTGTTTTATATTTGCATGATCAACTGGTCGTTGAAAAGGCTAACAGTGGGGAAAATGTCTGACCCTTCATTGACATAGGATTGCCAAGTTTACAAAACTAAGCCAAATTCAACAAGTGCACAATGTTTCAGACATGAACACCGCAATCAAGTAATCACTAATCATTAGTGACATTAAATATAGTATACAATACTGTGGCATTGTTTCCTTGCACATACAATATCAGTGATCATTAGGGATGTTACAGTGTGAGAAATGAGGATCTCCTCTAATTGACATGACATCTAGTCCGGTGATGTTTAGCTGGATGTGTGCAGATGTCTGACACATTTCCTTCAAATTAATAGGAATTTACTATAAAAACACAATATGTTGTTAAAGTCATGGTGTGGAGATATAAGTCTATTCTATGTTGTCTCAAATCTCTGGAAGGATAAGAGTCAGGAATATAAATGGAAAATAAATAAATAAATAAAAATCACCTGATGTTTAAATTTGCTGTTTGTTCAGTTTCTTAACACAGAGCTTACAATCAATCATCCATATCATTACTGTAGGGCCAGTCTGCATTTACCAACAGAATAAACTGTATTTGCAAAGAAACTTCTTTAAACTTCTGAGAGAAGTCATTATAGCATCTGCTCTGAGGAACGTCTGAAGGTAGTTGCAGAACAATTAGGCATTTCAATGTTTTGTTTTCTGAGAATAGTCCTGTCACTTAGTTTAATTAACTAGTCAACCCAGACAGTTATCTGTATCTTTGATATGACTGAATAAAACCAGATTTTAGAGCAAGATTGAGAAGTAAACCTGTGGTGCAGCTGGTACAGAATGTATACAAGTTGATTTAACTGAAGGAGTGAATCACAATTTCACATTTCTGTGTCAACTTTACGCCTCCTGCAGATTCATTCTGAATTTCAATGTTTGTGCATAACATGTTGATGTGCAACAAAGCTGCCATCACAATATATTGTTAAATAAGTGTGTAGGTTCTCTGAAATACTCGTTGCAATGAATGCAAATGTTGTCCAAATGAAGACACCAAACCACACTCCTCAAATATTCAACATTTCAGTACTAGAAGGAAAGATTTCAACTATTTTTTTTTCTTTCACAATGCATGAGAACTACAACAATATACATGTTATATTCACATTTAAGTTGTCAAACATTTGTTGAAAAGCAATGCATCAACGTTGTGAAAAGATGTACTACTTGCGTTCGTTTTAGGAACAATGCATGTGACATCACTTTCTGAAAATGCAATGCATGAAAGAGTGGCTTGTGTAGAACAAAGACAAGAACTCGCATTTCAATCATGTGTACATGATAAAGGATTAAACTCTCATAAATCCTAGAGACGAAGAACTGACTTAAAAGATGAACATTTCAGATACAATGAAAAATTGAAAAAAAAATTAAACTTATTCTTTCCTCAACTTTCATTTGGATATAATACTCAGAGCTGTGTACTCAAGCTCTGCATGTTTCTGAAAACATGTTGGACATCATGAAGTTATAAGATTTACAGGAAAGAACAGAATTGCTGTTAAAGACAAAAATGACAGAAAAGGTACATTTGTTCTTAAAGCATGAGATGACCTGTAAAAAAAAAGTCTCCTTCCTTTCAATAATATTTCTTGTCACAATGCTTTTTATTAATCAGAATACAAGTAAGAACTCTATCAAGGGGAAAAAACAAAACAAAAAAAAAATAAAATAAAAAAATAAAAAAACGCACAGGAACTCTTGAAAAGCAATTGAAAACTACCGAGTAGTTATGCCTTGAACACTTCGCTAGCTTATACTGTACGCAATGTGAGCCGAAATCTTCACATCTTGGTGAATGTTGATAGTGTGGCTATATTTTTGCTTTATGAAGCTTAAATATCACTACAAGCCATTATGGTTGCCCAGCATTACATCTTTGTCAATAATTTAATCACTCAAGAATAAAACAAAGTTGAAATCCCAAGGCTTTACGCTCAAAGTGAAAGAGTAACAGGTTAACAGACCAAAAAAAAAACAAAAAAAAAACAGTAATCTGTAACCCGTCAAACAGCAGAAACAAGTATTTTACATAGAAAAAAAAGCAAGTGTTATAAGGTGGAGAAGTGAAGGAACAGTTACTGGAAGGAAAGAGATAGCGTACCTACTTACAAGTCATCCATAGACCACACACACACACACACACTCATGCACTCCACAACCGCTCTCTCACATTACACCAATTGAACAGGATAACCACCTTTTGCCTTCCTTTCATATTCCATGGATGTTTCTGGATCTCCACATTTTCCTCCTCCTAGTTCATCTTTAGGGTATCTGAAAGCTTCTTTCTCTGAGAAGAGTAGTGCTGTAACATGTGGCTGCTCTGAGGCAGGGCGTGTCGGTGCATGTGTATTTACATGCAGTATAACTCTCACACTGCGATTTGCAGGTGATGCAACTTGCTACACTTCCTATTTCAGCTTGTACGAGCATTTAACACTCATTCTATGATGCTAATATCGAGGGGGCAGGAACGGCCTTTTGGGCTGGTTGAAAGGCCCACTGCCGAAACCAGCAGCAGGACGCTTTGTCCCAGGTAAAAGGGGTTCGCGGTGGGGCGGTAGGGGCAGGGAACCTCTGGGAAACTGTGGGGAACGCAGTGTGTGATGCTGGTTTGGTAATTGGAGGAGGGGCAGGGGGGAGGAAGGGCGGCGGGGTCTCTGATTTGGGGTGTTCAGGGGTAGGCGGTTGGTGGCAGACAAATGAGGATGGGGTTCCCCAACAGGGGATGGAGGAGTAGGTGTGGTTGGGGTAGAGGGTGATGGTGGTGTGGGACTGGGCCCCTCTCGAAGTCTGCCCAGGAGGGGTGGAGGAACTCCTGGGGTGCCAGGCCGGTGAAGAGGTGGGGTGTGGCGCAAGACGAACTGCTCTTTCACCGTGCCTGGACGTGGGGGATCTCCTAACAAGGAAGGGAGTTGGGGTTTGCCACCTCTAGGAGGGGCACTACCACCGCTACCCCCATGTCCCGCTCCATCAGGGTGGAGGTTGGCAGGTGGATAGGGTAGGACTCGGTCTATAGGTACAAGGACACCTCCAACCATAACGGTGGAGTTTGAGGAAAGGGGAAAGTCTCTAGAAGGAGGTGGGGTTTGAGGGATGGGAGGAAGTGGTGGTGGGACAGGAGGAATGGAAGAGGGGAAAAACGGAGGGGGAGGATGGTGCTGAGGAATGCCATGGGAAGGTCGTGTGGGGTCTTCGTTTGCATAGGGTGGAGGTGGATACTGCAAAGGGGGCGGCAGGTGAGCGGGAAGAGGAGGGGGAGGAGGAAGAGGAAGAGGAAGAGGAGGGACCAATCCCAACTCCTCAGAATTCTCATGGCTGTGATGTGGAGGCGGGGCTTCCATAAACTCCTCCTCTTCATACCAGGCCCCACCCACTCTAGAACCAGCACTGCTCCCTCTTCTCAGGCCTCTCCCGACCACGCGGATGCTTTCCACCGTCTGGATGCGGTTGCCATAATCAAGGGTTTCAATTGGTGCTCCCTCATTGGTGGATGAAGAAACAAGAGTCTCAATGCGATGATAGTGGTCTTCGTTGTCAACCGAAGGTTTCCTTTCCTTGTCTTTCGTCCCATCGTCAGATCCTACACTTGGCTTGCGGGAGGATGCACTTTTCTCTCCCTCTCCGTCCATCTTTGCCTTTATCTTTGAATCTTGCACCATGGCAGCAGAAGGAACGTTCAAACCTGGTACTTTTTTCTTCAGGCCTTCCTCCTCTTTGGTTTTACTCATGGCCTTGACTGGTTTAGTCACACTTGGGCTAAAGGCAGCAAGTCGTGAGGGTGGCGGTGTGCGGTAATCCCTGTCTTTCCTCTCATTTTCTCCCAGAGCTTCTCGAGGAGTGATCACAGCATCCCACGGGTCACTGTGATAGGCTGTAGGTGAAAGATTATGACCTCCAGACAGGCCTGCACTCTGGGGGTCACTGAGCACATGGGGCGAGTCCATAATTTCATCTTGGGTGGGCGTGCTACCGCTTTCATCTCGGACAGGGGTGCCGTCCAGGTTGTCCCCACCGACGAGGAGAGGGCTATTGCTGCCCATGTCATCCAAGCCAAGTCCGAGAGCGCTGAAACCAGGATTTCCCTGAAGGAAACTGTTGATCTTCGACTCCAGGCTGGGCACCACCACAGCCTCTTCCTCACTTTCTTTCTCTCGTTCTCTTTCTTTTTCTCTTTCCCTCTCCTTCACCTTCTCCCACTCTCTCCCTTTCTCTCGCTCAGACTCTCGCTTGAAATTGTTGCCTGTGGGCTTTTGGGCCTTTGGAGTTGTTGGGGTTGTTGTGGTGGAGGTTGCTGCCGCTGTGGTGACAGCTGAAGATGAAGAAGAGGCAGATGAAGATGGAACAGGGTCTGGAGTGGTGAGAGTGCCTGAACGAGCTGAAGAAAGGAGAGAGGACAAACCTGCAAGACAAGAGATTTAATAAATACCAAAATACTGGTTCCCCCATCTTCCATCATGACAAACAGATAAGAAATCAGTAGTGTACAAGTAACGTGTCCTACCCTGCAGGTTGGGGCTGTGAGTCTGTGTTTTTGTGAGGACATTCAGGATGTTCTCAGGGGAGAAATCCACTTTAGATAAGATGCTAGCCAGAGGATTTGATGAGGGAATGCTGCCAGGGGTCAAAGGAGGGGCTTTGGAGGAGGATGCATGGCTGGATGGTGTGGTAGGTGTGCCTGGAGAAGGACGGGAAACAGGACTGACACCTGGTTGTTCAGAAAGAAAAAGTCATGAGCTACAACTGTTCTTAAATTCTTTCAGCGGCCTTGGCTTTTAGTATTTGCTTACTAGTACAGTAGGGAGAACGTAGGGAAGGAATGAGAAGGTTGTATTTTACAGGGTCCCCACACCTTGGTTAACTTCAAATTCAAGGACCTTTCAAGGTCCAAGACCCTCAAATTCAAGGACTTATTTTGGGGACACATTTCAAGTGAGAGCAAGGTTACATCATGTTACCTTGTAAGATACATTGTTACAGTTTTCATGTGTTAACCAGAACTATGCAAAAAAGCATTTGCATTTATTTTTTGCCATATGACAGAGATCTGATATTCTACTTGTCGTATTTCTGTTTTGCATAAAACTAGAGAATAATCAGCTCTAAAATCAACCCTTCACAACAGTTTAAAATCAACCCAATTCTATGCAAAAAATATGGATTTGTTCCAGAAAACTTTTTGCACAAAATAAATTCAAGCACTTTTAAGGACCTGTATCTATGTATATTTATTTTCAAAAATTTTCCAGGGCCTTGAAATTGTTTTTTCAGATTCACAAACTTTCAAGGATTTCAAGGACCCGTGGGAACCCTGATTTTAACTAGGGATGCACAGTACTGGATTTTTTCCAACTCATTTTGACAGATAGCCATTCAATGGCATTCAAAACTGTCAATCTACTTGCTACTTGATCTTTACATTTAAAGCCATTATCGGCCAATTCAGATATCGGTCTGATAATACCATGCATCCCTAATTTTAACATAAAACCAACATATATTCAAAGGTATTTTTACTTCCGGAACCTGAACTCACCGGTGGTTTTCATTGCATTGGAGAGAGAGCTCAGAATGGAGCTGATCTTGCCCAGATCTACATTGGCCAAGTTCACCTGCAGGGGGGAGGGGCTAACAACAGGGGCAGGTGCAGGTGTGGTCGTAATGGGTGTAGTGTTTGCAGGAGGTGTTTGATTGGCTGATGACCCAGACACCATCTTTGTGGGAGTTGCCAAAACCTGGGATGGTTTTGAAGCGGTGATCTGGGAGCTTTTTGTTGCTGCATTTGTGATCTTGGATACAGACGGAAGACTTGACTTCTCTTTCCTCTCGTCAACTAGAGGACAAAGAACTATGTCAGTTAAATGTCAAATTTGTGCCTGAATTTCTACATTTAATTTCCCCTCTGCTTTTTCTTACCAACGATTCCAGCATTTGCTGTCGTTTCCTCTTCGTCTGACATGTCCATGTCCTCTATGTCTCTGTTGTCCTTCTGTTGCTCCAAACATCTCCCTCCGTTTCCATCCCCATTACCTGAACCGCTCCTGGAACTCATGCCATGGAAGGGCGACTCTGAGCCGGTGGGGGAGGGGGCATCTTCAGAGGGGGAAGGGATGGGAGATTCATCCAGACTGGGCAATGTGGCTTTCAGAGCGTCCAGCTTTCGCTTCAGGCTACTGACGCGATTGGCGAAAGCTTTATACGCCTACAGGAAGTAATAAGGGTTTTGACAGAAGCACAATATGAGGATACATGATTAATGGTAAATCAAAAGGCCATTATGAAACTAGCATCAGCCATTAGCCATGCACACTTGGTTGATGAACAGAAGTCTAACCTCAGAGAGCAGATTTTCAAAAAAATTTCTCATATATTTTTAATTACTGGTGTTTGCCGAAATCAAGCACGTTCACAAATCTTGTTAGCAAAAGTGAATAAATCTAGCATCAAGGCACCAGTCTTGACTCACATTGGCAACAATTTTGACCTCTTTGTATTGCATCTCGTAAAAGATGTCTGCGTTTCCCAGTGCTTCCAGCAGTGGGGGTCCTGCTTTTATCTGGCCCTCCAGGAACGTCACAAATTCCTGCAGCTTTGTGCTTCCCTCCTCAAAGTCCTTTGAGAACTTATTACCTCCTGCTTTATCTATGGATGTAAGTTGAGAGAGAGTTTGAAAAACCTTTCTCTAAGCAGTTATATAGCACTGTTTTTGGGAAATATCTGATTACCTTTTAACCTTTTGAGGGCCTCAGTGCTGCAGACGTCCACTCTGAGAGCAGCTAACTGCTTCTCTCTTAAATCGCTCTCATCCAGAGAGTTCTTGTAAGACATTAACCTCTCTACAAAATCATGCGGCTGACAAAGAGAACAAGACGTTAATTATTAGTGTAATAGTAATAATAATAGGGTAAAAATTCAAGTAAACCTAAAAACAGATAATGACTTACTACAAATTCTGCAACAATTTTAGACTTCAGAGCAGTTTTGGGGTTGACTGGAGCTGCAGAAAGGGAAAAAAGAAAATACATGGTCAAATTATTTTTAGAATTTTTTAACACTAGGTCCCTTAATGCATTATAATTTATTGGATAGCTATTTGTTCAGTTATGCATTTGTCATTAATTTTCAGCCACGTAAGTGCGCCTCTTGAGATCAGGTGAGTGAGGTTTACCTGCACAGCACTTACTAGCTGGCCTCTGTTACACATGGCAAACACAGGGTATACAATACAAGAGCTACAATTTACAAAACTATATTATGAATATGTTAGAACTGAGTCCAGCATTGAAACTGGAAGCGTACAGCTCAGAAACTGACCAGGAGAAGGCTGTTGCTCTTTAACTTTCTCCTTCTCCTTTTCCTTTTCTTTCTCCTTTTCTTTCTCCTTCTCTTTCTTCTGCAGACTGGTCTTCAGCTCAGAGATCAGCTCCTCAGGATAAACGTTCCTCTCTTGCCAAATACTGAAGATCCTGTCCACTGACTTACACACTTTAGCGTCCCTAGAAACACACAGAGAGTCAGCACAGAATGTCACTACTAATCACATTCGTACACAAACATGTGATTCACTAACTTGACCAGCAGGGCAGCGTCTGGCAGCACGTCAGCGAAGGTGGTTCGGTAAATGATAGCGTTCTTCCTTTTGCAGTTCTGAATGACATCATTAGCGAGGTAGAAAAGATTCAGCCTGTGACTGGCATCCGCTGCACAAAGAACAAAAGAAAAACAGGAAAAGATTTATTAGACTGCAAAACGCCATAATACAAAGAGCTTACATAAAGCACAAATGAGCACAAATTTCTCATACGTTCTACTGAGAAACAATCACATGAGATGACAAGATAAACTTGCCACTTATGCCTCATCAAAACAGATGTATGGGTTTATACGAGTTGATAAGTTATATACAGCCAGACATATCTAGAATCCACCATTCTGCTAGTAGAAATCTAGTTTACGTCCTATTAAGTGCATCAAACAAACCTCTTTCTAAGGTCTGATATCTGACAACAGTTCAACTGGTACATCCCTGCAAGCCATTTAGCTTTTGATAACTCAAACTATCCAGATTGCACCACAGGAAGGAACCAGAGATACTGCTAGAAATTTTAGTAAAACAGATCAAATTATTTGATTGGATATTATTCTTATGCAACCTGAAATTAACTGACATGGCAAAGCTTGCCCTTTTTTCTTTTTTAGAAATTTTCTAATTATTAGTCAGATTAAGTAGCTTCAATTCTGATTCTCAGTCGCTGAAAAGAGAAAAGCCTAATATGAAGTGATTACAGCTGATCAGAGTGTAAATCAACAGAACTCTTCCTAATCTTTCTACAGCACAATTAGGGATGCGTGGTATACCGGTGCTGGAAAAATACCAGTATATATATTATATTTCATACATCGTAATTGTTTTTTTTAAACAGCATACCAGATTGTGCTGCATCTTTTAAATTCACAACTGTACACCATCAGGGCTGTAATCACTTTAGACGTTAAGGTGGACAAGTCCCCCCAATAATTAGAAATGCCCATACTGTTCCCACAGCAGCTGATACTCTTGATGCTTTGGGCTTAGTGTGTGTTTAATGGGGACATCAGATACACATTTTTCAGAAGTTGGTATGATTCTTTAAGGTTTTTTTGATGAAATGTCTGTAACATACTTTGGTTAAAATTCCTCAGATCATGTAAAACCACACCCTTTTTACCTTGTCAGTATCAGCTCTGTTCACAGCGACACATTTTGGTGCATGCCTCTTTAAATGATAATGAGCTACTGCTCACCCCACATGACATATGACACAAGACATGTGAATATATCTGTATATGGCTCGAAGGTGGTCTTATTCAGATAGCTAGCTACGTAGGTAGAAACCAGCTGCAAACTGAAACAGCTTGCTTAATAACAGTTTCAGAAGGTCGGAAGGTTGTTGGTGCCAGTGCAAAGAGTGCTAGTGCTTTAGAAGTACTACTGCATGCTACCAGGGCTTTACACAACCAGTGTGAAAGCTGCTTTTGCATCCTCGGAAGTAAGTGAAGCTTGTTCCCAGGGATTGCTGGACTCCACCATGGCCGTCCCTTGTAACCAATCCGGTTTGTGATATTCATGGACAGAATCTTTCCTGATGGCTTCATTAGACTGTGACCTTCAGCGCTTACATGGGAAGTTTGCAACCATGTATGAAGTGATAGTACTGAGGGTCAGCACCGCCAAATCTTAGGCCATGGTCCTCAGCTTGAAAAGGGTGGATTGCCCACTCCAGGTAGGGAGTGAGTTGTTTTCCTAAGTAGAGGAGTTTAAGTACCTTGGAGTCTTGTTCACAAGTGAGGGTAGGTTGGAGCTTAAAATTAACAGGCGGATTGGTGTGGCGGCAGCAGTAATGAGGTCACTGTGACAAAAAAGCTAAGCATGAAGGCAAAGCTCTCAATTTACCAGTCGATTTATGTTCTTACTCTCACCTATGGTCATGACTAAGTAATGATCGAAAAAATGAGATTGTTGGTGTATGCAGCTGAAATGCATTTTCCCCACAGAGTGTCTGGGCTGACCACGAGAGACACCCGGTGCGAAACTTGGACACCCAGGAGAGACTCGGAGTAGAGCCGCTGCTCCTCTGTGTTGAAAGGAGCCAGTTGAGTTGGTTCAGGCATCTGGTAAAGATGCCTCCGGAGAATGCCTTCCAATTGAGGTGTTCAGGACATTTCCACCTAGGAAGATAAGCCTAACCCTAACCCTAGGATGAGCTGGAGGAAGTGGCCAGGGAAAACACTGTATGGGTATTCTTACTCAGCCTGCTGCCACAGTGACAAGTGGTGGAAAATGGGTGGATTAATATAATGTAATTTAAATGTTGGAAATATTCAATGGAAAAAATGCTAAATTAGTTTCTCCTGTTAACGGTCCTATACCTCAATCATATGAATCACATTTTGTAACTGAAAGTTAGTAACATAATTTTTTTTTTTTTTTGTTAATTGCAAATGTGAAAAGTCTGGGGTGGGGTGAGAGAGTAATAAAGAGTAATAAAGAGTTATTAAAAAAAATAAATAAATAAAAAACACCTCACACTTAAAAATGCCTGAATGTTTAACTAGATGCAGAATATCAGACAAAATTTCAAGCAAATCATCTGCAAACAAATTATGCTAGAGCATTGTTTAAGAATTTTTTTAGGGTTTTGTAAAATTGTACAGTTCAAATAAGTTTGAAACAGTTTTATAAAATGCTAAACCTCACATTTACATGTGAAAAATGTATCCAAGTAAAATCATGTCACATCTTTTCCAGTCTTTAATATAAAACTAGCAAAATTCATGTAACAAACAAACAGAAACTTTTAAGAGAAAAAAAAAAAAAAAAAAATTACCTTGTTGCATAAATGTGCACATCCTTTTATCATTTTTTTTTTTTTTCATTTTGATCACATTTTACTGCTGAAGCCATGGCCAATGATACAAAAGTACATGGAATACCGTAAAGACCATCATCAACAAGGGGAAAATGTTATCTTTTAGCACAATAATAAACTCAAACATAAATGTATGCCTTTAATGTTAAAAATTGTGACAAGGTAAAAAGGGTGTTGTTTTACACCATCATTGAGAATTTTTAACCAAAGTATATTATAGACTTTTCATTAAGACCCTAAATAATCATATCAACCTGTGGAAAATAGGCATCCAATGACCCCTTTAGGAGCTGCACGCATCAGATTTTTCTCAACTGTTTACTTTTTACTTTAGACATAACTAACTGTGTTTATACGTCAACCTTATAAACTGTGTTTTTGACAGTATTAGTGCAATTAAATGAATGAAGCGAATTAAATATTTAACCAGCAAGGCTTTAAAGCACACTAGGGCTGAACGATATATATCGTTATCGTATCTATATCTAGATATGAACTTTCAAGATATTACTATCGAAAAAAGCAACGATATAGACGATATAGATTTCCCCTCTCCGCGCTCGCCCCGCATACAACTCTGGCAGTCACACAACGAACATCAGTTTTACGAGTGCCCTTGAATGCACCGCTAAAGACAGCGCGCACACACTACAGAGACAGCGGAGAAATTAAAAAGAAAGAAAATGAGTGCGGTAGATAATGCGGCCGGTGGTAGTGCAGAATCTGACTTGGTGCCAAAACATAAATCATCTTCCATTATTTGGAGGTATTTTGGATTCAGAAAAGACGATGTAAACCAGAGTGACGTGTTGTGCAGGTCGTGCTTAACAAAAATTGCGACTAAGCAAGGTAGCACAACAAACATGTTTCACCACCTGAAACAACACCATCGCGAGCTGCATGAAGAGTGCATGACAATGAGAGAAACACCGGGGACTTCTCAGTCATCCCAAAATAAGCCAAAGCAAAGTTTGATTGCTGACGCGTTCAGCAGCGTTACGCCGTACGAGTCGACGTCCACCAGACACAAAGAAATTACAGACGCTATAACATACCACATTGCAAAAGACATGGTACCTGTGTACACAGTCTCAAAAGAAGGCTTTAAAAAAAAATGGTTCGGACGCTGGACAAGCGTTATAAAATACCATCCCGAACACATTTTAATCAAGTGGCCATTCCGAAACTTTATAATGAGTGTAAAATGAGTGTTGAATCCGAGCTCCGTGAAATCGATCATTTCGCCACAACCACGGACCTGTGGACGAGCCGGACAACTGAACCATACATAAGTTTAAAAGTCCATTTTATCACAACAAACTTCGAACTCAAGACCCGCTGTCTGCAGACATCATTCTTCCCCGCGGAGCATACCGGGGATAATATAGCGGAGGAGATGCGTTTTATTTAAAAATAAAACTACACTTTCCAAATTTTTTTGTATTATGATGTTTTTATTTTTCTGAGAAATGCTTGGTTTTCACCGAACCCGTAGTCATATCGTATCGTATCGATATCGAGATATCTGTCCATATCATTCAGCCCTAAAGCACACACAATTATTGTACTTCTGTGACTGCGAATAAGTGCAGTGTCTCATGAGTGTAACTATACCACTGAATTAATGTTCGATGTGAATGTACGTCACAAGCTGGAGCTGGAGCCGGGAGACATAGTAAATACAGGGCACTGGTTGAGATAGATGTGTTTTGTTAGTAAATGTTTCATTGTATTACTAGTGGTGCCTCCTTTGTTCACTATTAGACTGCTGCATATTGCATCTGACACTGGTGTCGCTTAGTTTTGTAACACGAGTACACGCTTTAGAACGTTTCACCCTTGCCGTCATAACTGATTTTCTGCACGCACACCACACATGCACATGGATATCACACGCACAAGCAAACATCGGCACATCATTCAGTGAAGGAAAATGACAAGCAGCAGCTTCTAATTCACCATTAACATTTAAGTACACAGAGATAAAACAACGCAAGTATCGATATAAGTATTGTTTGTCCTGAAGCTTATCGGTAATCCGGTACTGACCATAATAAGTCACCAGCATAAGAGGTCACCTTTAAGTCAAAGGAATGGCTTCAGAAGAAGGTGGTTTTGGAATTCCCTAGACTTAAATCCATTTGAAAAAAAAAAAAGAAGAAAAAAAAAAAACAACTTCAACAGGAGACAGGAGATCCCTCTACAATATGATCAATCTGGAGCTCTTAAACGGGACAAATCAGGATGGGCTAAGCTGACAGACTCGTACTCAAAAAGACTGGGAGCTGTATTAAAAAAATCACAAGGTGTTTCAATCAAGTATTAGTTGATAAAGGTACATATTTGTGCAACCAGGTTATTCCAAGTATTTTCTTTTTTCTTAAAAGTATCTGTTTGTTTATTACCTTAGTTTGATTGGTTTCAATAATACATTAAAGATGGAAACTATGTATGCCACATAAAAATAAGTTCATATTCTCAAATTGGTCTGAACAAAGACTGCAGATGGGCCAAATGAAAATGCACATTCACTCTCTGACATCAGATGTTGCTTATGGAAGCAGAAATACAGTGGATACCCTGGTTACCCCCTACACAAAGCACACCACACTCATAAACACCACTTTTAGGCATTATGCGCAGGTAGGATGAAAAAACACCAATGACAATCCATTCAGAAATAAATTCACAAACTCCTCTGATATGCACAAATTACATTATTGCCAATGTCAGAATGGCAAAAGCTGAAAGGTGTGAAGTCTGTAAACTCATGCTGGCCTTTCTTTCTGACTATCAGCACTCATTGTCGTGTGCCATTAGGGATGGGCAATAAATTGATAACGATAATTATTGTTTCGATCAACGATAACAAGTGTTCGATAAATGTTCAATTTAATGTTTATATAGCAAAGGAACATAAGAGAGCTAGTCAAAGCGTGCTGCACAAATGGCTGCACGGCGCGAACAAAGAACTTACTAGAGCACGAGTTCACTCGCTGATGAGACTCTGTACAGCGTCCAGCGTGAATCGCTTGAATTCAGTGAAGAACACAAATGACTCCGTTTATAGTAGGGGTGGTCCGATTGATCGGCTACCGATCATTATCGGCCGATAATCCCTTGGGGCTGTTTGATCGGCGGTCTCTATGGCGCCTGCCATGAGAGATTTGGTACGACATGCAGCGGCACCGTCTCAGGCGCTTTTTGGCATGGGTAAAACAATTATAATGCTGAAGATGAGGTACAATTCATATTTCTTCATTTAATAACTTATAAAGTAATTTGAAAACCTTACGTGAGCTGCAATTTCACAAACAGCGCTCTCTCTCTTTCTTTCTTAAAAGTGCGCTAATGGCTTCCAATCACCACATCGCATCTGACTATAAGCGAACTGCGCAACTGACACAGGAATTGTTACTTGCACAATAGAATCAGTGTCACATCGTCGCTAAAGTTTGTAAACTGCATTTCTTTTTAATTCCTTCGCGTGTTTAACCATTCAGCGCTCGCACGCTCTCCTGGAGACTCGACACTCATGCACACTTGAAGCGTAAACACATAACGCCACGTTCACATACCTCCGTTTGCAGTGCATATTTTTTCCGCGGTCATGTTAACGGATTAAATCGTTCAAGCTGCATATGGTTGCGGTCTAGTAGTGAGTTCCAGGAGCGGTGTATCTGTAGCAGTGTAGAGATTGTTTAAGCACTGAGTCTGTGCTGCACGTGCAGAATTAAAGTGACAGTGCATTGTTTGCTTTAAATATGCTGAAAAAGTATTTTCAATAATGTTTGGATTTAAAATCAAAATAATGGATAAATGTGTTTGTGGAAATCAGGCTTATGCTGAATAAGTGTCTATAAATCCTGATTGGAGTATCTCTATAAATAATTCTACATGATTAATAGGAGGCTTTAAAAAGATTGGTATCAGTGATCGAATCGGCAGATACAGCTTCCTGTGATCGGCCTCAAAAATCCTGATCGGAGCACCCCTAGTGTATAGCCAGATGAAACAGCGCTGGCAAACAAAGAAACACTGTGTGCAACGATACAGTCAGAAGGCTTTTAAATCTACAAACCACCGTCATTTACCATAGATTTACTGTAGTAGCACTAACTGTACAGTGGTATTGTGTCAGAAATGTGGGTATATTTGTGTCTGTTTGTGTGTATAACTGTTATTATCATGATCTATGGATGATACTACGGAAGAGCAATGGTTAAAAAAAGGTCAGTATTAAATTTCGCCATATAAAAATGAGGTTGCTACAGTTTTTTTTTTACAGATATTTTGATAATGAACATAAATCTACATCTGCATCCTAACTTAAGCTACTATCAAATGTGTAAAAAGAGAAACATTTTTTTATATTAATAGCCTATTATTAATATGATCAGGTAACACAAACCTGTTTTTTGATTTGAAACAATTACTCATTAAAACATGCAGAACTAAGATTTTTCTATTAAGATATTTATTTTGTTAAGGAAAAATGACTGGAAAAGTGTGAAGAATTTAAAAAACATGAAGTGTTTGTCATTTTCTGACCATAAAAAATATTTTAAAGTCACATTTAACCGTCTGATTTTTACTTTCACAATGCATCAAACTTGAAAAAAAAAAAAATTTGTCATTTATCGTGATAATTATCGATATCGACTGTTATGAAAAAAAAATTATCGTAATAATTTTTTGGCCATATCGCCCAGCTCTATGTGCCATGGGAAGCAAAAGTGACAAACACATCTGAAAATTAGCCGTTAAAAAACAACAACAGTGTTTCCCATTCATTAACTAGAGTGTGGTGGCCCGCCACAGTCTCATCTGTCCCGCCACTGTTTCATAATAAACCGAAAATATTTATACTCGTCATTTTAACATAGACGTCTTTAACGTTGTGTTTCGTGCCATCGCTTCGGAAAAGTGTCCGTCAAACGAACTAAGCGTTATATGGTTTTATCGGTTCATCAAGTCTGTTTCGCTGCTTGTTTGTGAAGCACGCACTTCATTCAGAGTCAGACGATCAGTTCGTGATTTGATGTTTGCCGCGTCAGAGTCAGAGCGACTCTTTGATTGACAGTCAATGCGGTGAACATTGTTTTTGCCGTGAGTTTAGCGCGTGTTTGAGAATGCAACGGCAACCAGTTACGCATTGTCACATTAGCATAATTTCCAACATTTTAATGGGCAGATGTTTACAATATTTCACTAGATTTGTAATGAGACGCGTTTGTAAAACTGTTTGCACTGAAGCTGGAGTTTTCCGCCAAAATAAAAGCTCTACTGCAGTTTCCGTCAAAATAAAAGCTCATAGGTTTATTTTTTTGGAAGCAAGGACTAAAATTAACAGACACGCGCACAGAAAATACTGTACAAGCAGAGCAAGTGCGTTGTTTCGATGGCATTTTCCCCTCTATTTCACAAGCGCCACCTGCTGTCAAAGAGTGAAATTCAGTCTGTTGTTTTTGTTTTATGCAGGTTTTAGCATAGTTTCACAAAGCTTTAAAGTCAGACCATTCTGTTTTTGATTCAAATGTTGAAATGATACAGACAAATTTAAATTAAAAAATGCTCATGCTACATGTCATTTCATCTTTGTTTGTATTGTGATTAAAATTCAGTGGTTGGTTCTTTGGTTCATTATTAAATATGTTTAGTTTTTGTAGTAGTACAACTGCAAAAACAGATTAATGGCCAGGAAAAAAAATATTTAGGGCTGATAAATTCTCTCAAATCACCAGCCATTGGCAGATGTGGCAAAACTAGTTTTAGGTCCTGCTTGCAAGTGTAGAAATTAGGACAAAAGTATTGTAATTTTCCTACAGAAGAATAAGGTAAAATAATATACCTGAAAAATACAAATTTTATTTCATTTATTTTACCTTCTAATTACTAATGAGTATTTATTTACTAATTTATTTTACAGTGCAATTATTTTACAATATATGGCTATTCCTGTCATAGGAATAATAATATAAAATTATTATTATTATAATATTCTAATTTGTTTGGCTTCCAAATTGACCAGTGTGAGTGTACTTTAGACTGAGACACTATATCACAACTGACTGAGTTCCCTGTAAACTTTAAGAACAAGTCAATTCACCAGATTTCTTTCTTTGTTTAGTTTGTACACTGACCTGTTTTGGAGCTCTTAATTTTTAACTCTCAGAGTGCACCAGAGAGATGAATTTAACTTTAAAATGTACAAAATTTTCTCCTGGGGGGGCATGCCCCCCCACACCCCTCTAGTGGGACCGAGGTCCACCACCACAGTCTCACAAAATTCTGTGGGAAACACTGAACAACAACAACAAAAAATTTCTAAACTCATGCCCACAAATTGCACTCACTACTGGAACTTAGTAAAAACCTTACTATGCAAGTCTTATACAGCATTTGACATCAACCACCAAATTAAGAAAATGTTATGAAAGAGTCAAAATCTGCAGTAATGGAACAACAATTTTAAACTTATTTTCCACTATTATTTACAACAGGATCTGCATTTTGCAAGGTTTTCAATAAAAGATTTTTGTTATAAGAGAAAAAGTTAGCTTTTAGCATCAAAACCACTCCTTTCCAGGTAAAAACTAATTATAAGTAATTTCAAATGTCTCTAAATCATTTTATAATTATCCAAAAATCAAACGCAGCTCCCCCTCACACACGTTATCACGTCTGTGAAAAACTTAGGCTGGCTGTTGGTTTGGGATACTACAACTAACAATAACACAAATGGACCTCAATCACCTTTCTGAATACTTGGCAGTAAAGAAATAACCAAATTATTACCTTAAGATCCATCTGTTTTCAAATCCACATCATTTGAATATCATGACATTGATGTGTGTAAAAAAAAAAAAAAAAAAAAAAAAAAAGTGCACAATACACAGTAGTATTTACAAGAGGCAGTGGTCCAGGGACTACACATTTCCTGGGATAGTATGTACTATGAGATGTCTGACTAAGTCATCACTTTCCAAGGAGGAGAAAATAGCAGCCTTTAACATGCTGTCTGTCAGAGACCGTAACATACCTAAAACACAAACAAAAAGTGAGTATAAATTTGTTCTTCACTCACTGAAATTAAACTGGAATCATCAGGGAATACTTCACACTGCATACTAAAAGTGATAAATGGCAATCCAATTGGAAAAATTCCCCAGGTTAGTGAACATGGTTCAATGTGTTGGTTCCTGACGAAAACAGGAAGTTGCGTGATCTTTGACAGACATTTTTTTGATGCACAAACTAAGCATCACAGTCAGTATGAGCATGAGAGCAGTCTGGCACTGGTCACTCTAAAGAGGTTCAGCCCATGTCATTTACTGGGTGTGTGCACTTAAAGCCAAGCAGTTATAAAAGTCTGACACTTTATGATAAAGTGCAAACAGTTCACTGTGAAGGGTGGAGTCCTCTGACACCACAAAGCCTTTACTCAAAGGCACTACATTATACATTACGGTTCACACTATGTGTAGTCTGACTCCTGAAAATATCCAAAAGATGGTGAGTTACTCCCTGTTCATAGAATCAGGCCTTTGTTTTATTTTCTTATTTTGCATTTATATTTAGACTCCCTTTAAGTTGCGTGAACTGAAGCTGAAGAATGTCAGAGCGTGTACCCAGTGTTGGGGAAAGTTACTTTTAAAAGTAATGCATTACAATATTACGTTACACCCCAAAAAAGTAACTAATTGCGTTACTTGGATACTTTTTTTGGAACATACTTTATGTGTGTTATTTTACTTTTGCTTTACATTTTCTCATCTGGGCTGGGATGGTTTGTTTTTAATTTAAAAAGTTTTTATTTTTGGCAAACGTAAAAAGCCCTTTCACACCAAAAGTGAAATGTAAATGTAGAAAATGTCAATTCATGTGTGTACAGTACAGGGCACAGCACAAACAAACCTTTCAGCTGTGCTGCCATTCTCGATTGCATGAAGTACAGGACCCAGCCATGCTATCAGTATGGCTGAAATGGATCACTGAAGGTCAGCAGCAAAGACATTGGTTAACAAACTATTTAATCACTGCAGGTTTGCTTCATATTCCAAGTTCGCATTTTACTGTTTTCATTCTTTTTGAGGAATACTGAATTGTTTTCATTAGGGCTGAAACGACTGTCAACAAGAAACTGTCAACAAATATTTCTGTTTTTGAGTAGTTGTTTGATCTCATATGAGCTAATGTAAGAGCCTGCAATAATGCGGTTTGACCAGTGTGGCGCTGTAGCACAAGACTGCAATTCAGCCCTCCTGGATGCAATTCAAGAGAAGAAGAGACCTGCACAGTGTTTGGATGAATATGTAAATATATGCTGCATGCTTTGCTCTCAATAATTAAATAAAACCGACAGTAGCAGTTAAAAATGCATCCGATTACGGCGATGTGGATATTTGCGCGAGCTCTGCAGTTCAATACTCCAGTAATGTCCAGTCACATCACGTTTATTTATATAGTATACTTTATGCAATAGATATCCTTAAATCAAGCAGCTTTACAGTATTAAACAAAAAACCAGAGTCTGTCTTGCTTTCAGTTAGAATTACAACTTGATATTTTGTTAAAGCAGCTCTCCAGTGTGGAGCTAGCTAATGATAAAATCTTTACCATTGGGGAAAAAAAAAAAAAAATCATTAAAGTGATAATTGGGTTTGCAGAGATCAAAGCCTGATCTAGCTCAGGACTGTTTTGATTATCACAATCCTATAAGGTATTTTAAGAGAGATTATGGTGTGAATAAAATAATTTATCCAAAAATAAAGCGTCTTATCACTTTTATTTTTTTTTTAACTTTTTTTTTTACATTTATTTTGTTTCCTATCCATATGATTTACAAAAGGAGATGTCAGGCAGAATTGTGTCATTCAGTTACTTTTTCATATAGCTAATTAAATGGTGAATGACAGAGTTTCTCTGTCATCTCATTTTGTATAAAAAATATTTGTATAAATTAACTGTATAACAATTGTAATGACATATGATTTTCAAAAGCTGAAGTGATTACCTTTATTAATTTGTTACAATATGTATAACTCTTTCATTTTCTAATATTTTAACTAAAATGCAAAAGCTGAATAATCAAAGACTACTGATTAATCAGTAAAACGATTAGTAGATTAATCGCTCTAATAATCGTCAGATTATTCGATTATTAAAATAATTGTTTGTTGCAGCCCTAGTTTTTGTGCAAGTGAGATGAGTAACTGCATGTTGACATTCATTCTAGAACTACAGTATCATCATGTTCACACAGCGCACAACACTTCCTCAAGATTTCTCTGAACTTGGGGACAGGAAATATTAATAAAAAAAATAAATAAATAAAAAAAAAAGGAGGAAAATAAGGTAACTGGCGTTACTTTTTTTGAACAAGTAACTAATAGTTTCTTGTAAATTAAAAAGTAATGCATTACTTTACTACTTGCTTGAAAAAGTAACTCACATTACTTGTAATGCGCTACCCCCGACACTGCGTAACTGACTGCGGATACAATCTTTCCTTATTACACTGTAACACAGCCAACTAAAAACAGAATTCACAACTTTCTATCACATTAGTGTTAGCATTATAATTTCATGCATGACAGCTTGGCATGGTACATTCTGCACTTAACTATACAGTCATGGCCAAAAATATCAGCACCCTTGCAATTCTATCAGAAAATGCAACCCTTCTCTCAGAAAATTGTTCCAGTTGCAAATGTTTTGGTACTCACATGTTTATTTTTTTTGTTTGTTTGCATTGGAACAACAAAAAAAAAAAAAAAAAAAAAAAAAAACATAGAAGAAAAGTCAAATCTGATACAATTCCACACAGAACACAAAAAATGCACTGGACAAAATTATTGGCACCTATAACTTAATATTTGGTAGCACCCCCTTTGGAAAAATAACTGAAATTGATTGCTTCCTGTAACCATGAATGAGTTTCTTACATCTCTCTACTGGAATTTTGGACCACTCTTCTTTCACAAACTGCTCCAGGTCATTCAGATTTGAAGGATGCCTTCTCCCAACTGCTGTTTTGAAATCTCTCCACAGGTGTTCTGTGGGATTCAGATCTGGACTCATTGCTGGCCATTTCAGAACTCTCCAGCGCAGAACTCAGCGCAGAACTCTTTGTAACCATTTCTGAGTGCTTTTGGAAGTGTGTTTCGGGTCACTGGAAGACCCGTGACCTCTGGTGGAGACGCAGCTTTCTGACACTGGCCACTACGTTGCACCCCAAAATTCTTTGGTAATCATCAGATTTCACGATACCATTCACACAGTCAAGGCACCCAATGCCAGAAGCAACCCCAAAACATCTTTGAACCTCCACTATGTTTGACTGTAGGGACTGTGTTCCTTTCTCTGAAGGCCTCATTTCTTTTTCTGTAAACAGTGCCACAATGTCCTTTACCAAAAAGCTCTACTTTTGTCTCATCTGTCCACAATACGTTCTCCTAGAAGGATTGTGGTTTTGTCACATAAGTTTTAGCAAACTCCAGTCTTGCTTTTTTATGCCTTTGTGCCCTCCTGGGTCTCCTACCATGGCGTCCCTTTTCATTCAGATGGCGACGGAGAGAGCGAGCTGACACTGTTGTACCCTGTGACTGCAGATCAGCTTGAATTTGTTTGGAAGTTAATCGGGTTCTTTAACCACCATTCTAACAATCCTTCGTTATAATTTTTCATTAATTTTGCTCTTCCATCCACGTCCAGGGAGGATAGCTACAGTGCCGTGGGCTGCAAACCTCTTGATGATATTGCACACAGTGGACACAGGAACATTAAGATCTCTGGAGATGGACTTGTAGCCTTGAGATTGTCCATGTTTTTTCCACAATTTCTTCTCTGAAATCCACAGAGAGCTTTTTACACTTCTTTCTTTTCTCCATGTTCAGTGTGACACACAACACAAAGGTTGAGTCAACTTTTCTCTATTTTAACTGGTTGCAAGTGTGATTACTATATTGTATGCAGGACAATACTATAAAAAAATCTATTAAAAAAAAATCATTAAAGTGATAATTGGGTTTGCAGAGATCAAAGCTTGGTCTAGCTCAGGACTGTTTTGATTCATGCTTGAAAAGCAATTATTTCTTACAATTTTGACAAGGTGCCAATAATTGTGTCCAGTCCATTTTTGAGGTCTGTGTGAAATTTTATCAAGTTAAACTTTTCTTCTCTGTTTTTTTTTTTTTTTTTTTTTTTCTCCATGTGTGTTGTTGCAGTGCAAACAAAAACAAAAAGTATGTGAATACCAAAACATCTGCAATTGAAACAATTTTCTGAGAGAAGTGTTGCATTTTCTGACAGAATTGCAAGGGTGCTGATATTTTTGGCCATGACTGTATATACATGTCTACTGTCAAGTGTTTGCAGACATCCCTGCAAGTTTTTGGAGCTGTGACAAGAAGCAATTTTAATGAAAACATATGGTGAGAAAAACAACACGGCTTTCAAAAAACAAACAACAACAACACCACCTAAACTAAATAAAACAGTTTCAAATAATCAAGTAACAGTCAATAAATGGCATTTGTGGACATCATGGTTTAAGATGTGTGAGTGACTGAATGTTGGCAAACTAAAGCGTGGTTAATTCTATGTGAGATTAATCATACATAAACTCGTGTAGATAAATCGCATCTACACGAACGCCACTGCACAAATCAACTCAACTGCTCTAGTAAGAATGCATAACTGTGAAAACACAATGTGTTCTCATTGTAATAGTATGTATATGGTAGATTGGCACTGCACATATTGGCCTTAACTTTATTTTCATTGATAAAGTGATTCCAGGCATCACTTAATGCTTCCGCTTCAGTACTCCAGTCTAAATATCATATTTGGTCCCATTTCCAACCAATCAGACCTCAAGCTACCATGCAAAATGCCACCATAACAAAACGAAAATTTGAAAAGTATATATTTTTTTAAAGTTGGATGATCATCATTTTTTCTGATTAATCATTGTTGTTGAATACTCATGGGTAACATCCCTACTAAGCAATTCTGCCCAACCAATCCAACACCAACACAAATCCTGCTAAAGATGCATTTATAATAATACATCCCACAACAGCAGAGTACTTGTATGATGATGTCAGGGTAGCTTTACCAAATTGTAGATGAGGTTGTAAATTACAGAAATTGAGAATTTCACACTTTACTCACACTCATGTCATCCATCTTTAAACATCGAAATGCTACACAACATAATGGGGTGCTTATTAACGTCAGAATAACTGATTACATCCACATTTTCCCTACCGAATACATCCAATCACATGTATCCAAATAAACTGAAGAGACTGCCACAGTTCTCATGGATGTTCTTAATGACATTCAGGCACTTGTTCCTAAATAGATCTTGTATATGATCTCTGTTTCTGTCTCTCAGCCAGAGACTGGCATGGTACAACACTGCACCAAACTATAACATAGTATCACCACACCAGCAGCTTTCACTCAGAAGACTGACAGTTTCAACACAAACAGAATTATATAACAAAAATGCAGCCAGTGTACACTGCATGGAATATGGTATCCCACAATGCATTACTCTCTAACTGACCTTCTAACTTTAGAGTGCGGAATGCACTGGAAGGAACATCGGCCTTATAAAATCTAATTTTTCACTACTCGTGTCAACCAAATCTCAATTACAAATGTAATTTAATTAATAAAATGTACCTGGAATGTGGATGACAAAAAAAAAAAAAAAAAAAAAAAGTGACAATAAGCTAACACATTACATGTGGGAGATGAACACACTGGATTAGGGATGTCGTTTTTTAGGCTGTCATAGGCCACATGCACACTGTAAAGTTTCAGGAGAGATAACTGCTTTTAAATACAGGAGTGAATCCCCAATAATTAAAGTTTTATGTTTATGAAACAGAACTCACACCGTTGTAATCATAGTGATCAAAGACTTGTCATGTTTGGTGATTTTAACTAAACCACCATCAACAAAGCAGTCACGTTTTGTTTATGTTTGGAAGCTTTTGCTTTGCAGAGTGAACTCTTGAAGGGTTTCCATGTCCATTTATAAGCGACACTTTAAGGGGTCATTGGATGCCCATTTTCCACAAGTTGATATGATTCTTTAGAACTTAATGAGAAGTCTATAACATACTTTGGTTAAAATTTCTCAGTGGTAGTGTAAAAAAAACACCCTTTTTATTTTGTCAAAATCAGCCCTGTTCAGAGCGAGCCATTATATTACATGTTCCTTTAAATGCTAATGAGCTTTGCTCACCCCGCCCCTCCCTTCTGTGGGTGATGAGCCGATCTGTTTACTTTAGCCGCGTTTAGCTAATTATGAAGAAAGGCGATTTGCAAAGATGCATAAAACCCTTATACTCACTTCTGCTGTAGGTGATGCTGGATCACAAATGATTCACACGAACAAAGCTGGCCGGGTGCATTTCCGGTCAGAGTCAAACTGTTCACAGCTCAATCAGGGCAGGTCTACGTTAAGACGGTCATGTCAATCTGCTATCGTGGGAGTGGCCTCTCAAGAACCTAAAAATGGCTTGATTTGAAAAAGGGGCTATTTCTTAGAAAGATTACAAAAATTCCACTGGGTAGATTTTTATCATAATAGGGTGGTTGTGTATATAGTAGTCAACATTTGAAGTGGATCAAAAAAGTTAATAAAAGTTGTTCTAAGACAAGAATGGGTATTGTTTTGGTTTTAGGACAACTTTGATGAAAGGTTGTGATCCACTTCAAATGTTGACTACTGTACACACTGCCAAGACACATTTATGTTCAAACAACATGTAAAAGTGAGTTTTGCATCCGATGACCCCTTTAAAGCATCTTTGGTCTTTTTGTTTAGGCTTGGCTCAGAAAGCAAGCTATTTTACGAGTTAATAAATTAGGAAGATGCAGGTTGTTATATCTGGGCATGTGGCTTATTTTCAAGATAATGTGGCTCATTCATTAAACTTGTGTAAATATGAGTAAATTCTTAGGGGTGGGAATCTTCAGGCACTTCATGATCCGATCCAATTCGATTCCAACATTTTTCCCCAATTAATTCTGCTGTGCAAATACATCTTTACAAACATTTTAACCAAAATTGCAGTTTCTATGCTTTTTGTTTATAGTTGGAATCTCTGTATGTCAGTACTGCCATCTTAAAAGTAGGAGTGCGAATCTTCACTGGTTTCACGATTCAATTCAATTGCAATTTTCATTATCAATATCACGAGGTGTCACATTCTCCGTTTTCAACATTACTGCACATGACTACATTTTCATATAAATTTTATATCAGATTTATTTTGTGCAAAATGTACTTTATTTTTTATTATATAAGCAGGCTACTTCAATCTTCGATCTTCAGGACAACAAACACAAAGCGCACATCTGTCAGCGCGTAAGTTCCGTGCATCTAATAGTACTGCATTCCAAATGGCATTAATGAAAGCATATCTAAAGTGAAGCACGGTGAGTGGAAGCACACACGGTCAAGCAATGCATACGTGTCTCACAGCGCAAATTCTGTGCAATGAAGACTGCCACATCTCTAGCGTGGAGAGAAAAAAAAAAAAAAAAACCCTCAGAATCGATTTTGAATCGTTGAAGAGAGAATCACGATGCATCGGAGAATCCATTTTTTCTCCCACCCCTATAAATTCGGAATAATTTGCGCATAAAAAAAAAAGACCTCCCCAAAAACTCTCCTCCAGATTCACAAACACTACGTAGTTTTACCGCATTTGGGATCGTTTGAAGCCGCATTTAAACTGCATTTTGGAAGTTCAAAATCGGGGCACCATATCAGTCCATTATATGGAGAAAAATGCTGAACTGTTTTCCTCAAAAAACATGATTTCTTACGACTGAAGAAAGAAAGACATGAACATCTTGGATGACAAGGGGGTGAGAACATTATCTGAAAATTGCTGTTCTGGAGGTGGAGAAGAAAAAAAATTCAAAAAAAAAATTAATAAATAAATTATTAAAAATAAATTCAAAAAGAGTGCAAGGGCAAATTAATTATTATGGCAGTGCATCAAAATTCAGTGTTGTCAGTTTGGCAAAAAGAACACAGGACATTTTACACGCCATTTACACGTGGTAGGTAGCAGGTGTACAATTCTTTCGTACCAACTAACATTTTGAAAATACAAACATTTTCATGAATTCGACATTTTACGTCAGAATGGCTTTATGAATGATTTAAACAAAAATTCGTTCTGCTCGTGTTTCATGAATGAGGCCCGTTTAGTGCATTCAGTGAAATGTCACAAAAAAACGTAATACTTTAAGCACAAAATAATGTAAAGTTTTGTTCATTTTAATGAAAATGATTATACGTAGCTAACCTGGTGCCAAAACTAATAGTTTAGCAAACAAACAATCTCCAAACTCTACTCTTTAACAAACAGAACATGCAAATGCAAAGGGCTGTTTAAAAGGGAATGCAGAGTTCTGTTTGTGCACCACAGGCTTAAGAAACAAATGCACTGTTTTAAAAATATAAATGAGCCCACAACATTTCATAAATAAATACAATCTATTATACAAATCCAACATAAACCAAGATCAAACACAAAATACAACGGGCATAAATACAAACCAATTTCTTTTTGGCAAGTCTTGCTTTTTAATATATATTGTTAAGAAATGTATCAGTTTAATATTTAATACACTTTAATTTTATACAGTATTTAAATGTGTCACACATAAAACATTTTTTAACAAAGCAGTAAGAAACTCACAAGGGTTTGGAACGTCATGAGGGCGAGTAAATGATAGAAATGATGGAATTGATCTTTTTGGGCAGGGTTTGCACAGAGTGACATTCAAACACATTTCCAGCATTTTTAAGCACTGGCAACCAGGGCTTTTCAAGACAGAGAAAGCTATGATTACCAGTGTACTTTTTTAAAAAAAATGTTTTCATGACTGGATGCTTGATGCAAAGTCCTGCCTATTTAAGAGCTCATCCAATCATCAAATGAACAACCCAGGCTTTCAGGCAGGGCAAAACACAGAGACTGAAAGCTCAGTGTCAATTTTTGTTAATATAATATATAAAGTTACATAAAACTTTGACCAACTCAAGTTAAAGAATAAAAATGCTTCAAATCAACAATAAAGTGTAAAACATTCAGGGCCAGATTTAGTTATAGATACACAGTTTTCACCAGCGCGAACCTTATTACGAAATCTTACTGCATATGCATTTGCAGGAGTTTTCCTTTCAGATGCAACATTTATAGCAAGAGAGCATTTAAAGGAACCGTATGTAGGATTGTGGCCAAAACTGGTACTGCAATCACTTTCAAAATACTGTAGAACGGCGTATCCCGTTCATAACGAGGTCTTTTAGGTTTCGTAACTTTATACACGTTTTATCCGACACGTTCGTAGCTGCAGCTGTAACTAGAGCAGAGCTGGCAACCCGGATGACGAAACTCTACTGACTTCGTGATTGGTAGATCGCTGGAGGGTGGCGCCTCAGACCAAAACACAACATGACAACATCAACATCAGTTGAGGGCTGCAACTTTCACTTTTAAATGACAATATCCTGGCCGGACCACTGTTGTCAGTGATATAAGCATTTGAAATGAACATGATTTCTTAATGTCTAGTGACATGTCAGGGCCATTTTATGATTAACTGAAATAAATTTCTTACATACGGTTCCTTTAAATCATGCAAGGTGATTTACTAAGGTTTGTGACTGTCAGTTTACTGGGATTTACCATTATTTAACACCCAAAAACATGTCTTAACCCACTTTGTTCTCGACATTGCTGTGATAGTTGCAGATTTACACCGTACATCAACAGCAGAACTCTGATCGGATGTCTAGTTTAATGAACAGGTCAGTACATGAGAATTAAAGCAAACGTTTTGAAAGAGAGTCAAGATGGCACAAATAGAAGCCATTCTAATGTTATGTTATCTTACCCAAGCGTTACAATATTTACATAACATGAGTTGTTAAAAACGGAAAAGAAAAAAAAAAAGTTATCAAAGTGCTGCTTTGTTTAAATTTTGTTTACATATCTGCATATCTCACATATCCTTGTTTCAGTTTCTCCTTTTGAATTGGGTTAACATTCTTTTTTGCACATCCATAGCATTGACTGGACGAACGCAGCAAAATGGTATGAATTAAACAGTATCTTCACACCTGTTAACGTGTTTTCCAATAATATTTTACTTTTTACTCCTAAAATGAGCACAATGTGTGTTTCTGTGACTGTCAAAAGCATGTGAAGATGAGGCACGCGATTGGCTGTTGGTTGCTAGCATCAAGCTGTAACATTCTAACACCGTATCATTTCACACTGCACAAGTTTAACACTAGAAAGCCGAGTTAAGGGGACAGTTCACCCAAAATATTTCAGCCATAAATTGCCCTCAGCTTCTTTAATCAGCTGAACATAAAAGAAGATATTCTGAAGTATGTTGGTAATCAAACAGTTGATGATAGCCATCGACTTCCACAGTATTTTCTTCCATACCAACTTCCATTCTTCGATTCTTGGTTACTAACATTCTTCAAAATATCTTATTTTGTGTTCAACAGAAGAAAAAAAATACTCATACTAGGGGTCTGCGATATGACGATTTTTGATCGTGGATGATAAAAATGTCTCCAGGATCTGCTTTTGGAGAAATATCGTAGTATCGTAATATTCTATCAGCTGCAGTTCTGGCACCTCCGTCTCAATATACTGTACAACGTGACATACATTCACTTCAGTGATAGCTCAGCGGTACAGTCATGGGACACTGCACTTATTTACAATCATAAAAGCACATTATTTGTTTTAAAGCCTTGGCGGTTAATCATTTCATATGCGTGCTGTTCCAGTGCGAGTACACCTGAAGCGCGAGCACTGTAAAAATAGCGCTAAAATTACTGATCTAAGTTATGTATCGCATCTGATTTCGCCAATACTGTCAAAACACACAAGGTTTACATATAAAAACAGTTGCTTATGTCTAAAGTGAAAGTACCAAGAGAAACAGAGAAAAACTAATGCGTGCTATGATGGAACAGAGACAGATGACAGAATTTTCATTTTTGGGTAAACTATTCGTTTAATGTTAATAAAACAACAAAACACAAAAAGAAATATAGCTGCAAGCAGCGATGACGGGCCCTCGCCGCCAGCGCAATCGCCATGCCGGTAGCATCAGGAAAATGGTGCCCAGCGGGCACATGCATTGACAGTAATCCTGTGCCAGTCTGGATTGAAGGGTTACAGCAATGAAAGGGTTAAAAGCAAACTGCGGCAACATTTTCTATGAAGCCCATATTTATAATACTCTAAGGAGTGTTAGTTCACATGTAGTTGGACAATTGCTTATTGTCAATAGACTAGGGGAACCATCAAAATAAAACATAATACATAATGTAAAAACTAAATGTAATATGATATAGTCCATTATAAATTAAGTAGATTTGATATGTTGTCCATTGTGTGTTATAAAAAATCATAATCTTAAAACTTATAACCTCAAATACTCAAGTATTTTAATGTATTATAATTGTTCTTATGATTATTCATGAGATGATATAACATATTATAAGGTTTTTATAATGCATTATGCATTCATTATAATCCCTTATGAATACCATTATAATGTGTTATAAATAGGGGCTTCATAGAAAGTGTTACCCAAAATGCTTTTACATCATTCTGATAGACTGAGAATGAGCTGAAAAAGATTCCCTATCCTATGAGGTCATCTTGTGTTCATCCTTGATATTATAGTCTTCATCTGCTAGTTTACATGTGTGATATTTGAAATGTTTTTGCGGTCTCTGAAAATATGATAAACATATTTCCTAAGAATGACTTGTTTTTCATATGTAAAAAGTTGTGAAGAGTTAGGATAATGCACTTTAAATACACTCTGTCTCTCTCAGTCTCTGACAGCCACCCTCCCCCACTGTCAACACTCACACTTACACACACACTTAACGCACACACAGAGTTAGAGTGAGAGAGTTAGAGTGAGATCAGATGTTGAATAGTTTTTTAATTTTCTATTTTTTGTAAACTATTTTATATCAATGGAAGTAAGCATTTATTTCTCAGAATGACTAGTTCTATGTATATAAAAAGTTTTAAAGTGTTTGGATGCTGCATTTTAAAATTACGGTTGTGTTTTCTACTGCTACTTTAAAAAAATCACCATAAATCAACCGTTCAAGATATCCCAAATCCGCTCGCAATTTAACATCTTCAGTATGTTGGCATCATGTTGACAAAGTTTGGTGTGAACTACTTATTCCTGCTTGGAGGAGTATGAATTTGTTTATAGCCTGATTTTTCCAAAAATCCACATTCAAATCAAAATAGTAGACTTCCTGTTGGTCGCAGCTAATGGGTGTAAATTAGAAAGTTGTCCGGCCTGATGAGACCAATATACATACCGAGTTTGGTGTCTGTAGCTAAAACTAACCCCCCAACTTTTGACTAAAGGTGGCGCTATAGAGCGCCTCCTCCACGCCCATTTATGAGCCTTTGCCAGTGTCTAACTATCATTAATACTGATGTGTGTGTTGAGTTTCATGAAAATCTAAGCTTATTAAGTGCCCCAAAAACACAGGAAACAAATGTTAAAGTTTGACACGTTGCCATGGCAACAGCATTTAATGTATCAACGATTCCTTTACAGATTCTCATCGGCCGTGTTTTGACATTATTCTGATGAAGTTTGAAGTAAATCGAGTAAAATTAAGAGGCTAATTTAAAAGCATTTTGAAAACGACACACTTCCTGTTGCCAGTTGGTGGCGCTATAACTTTGACTCTCAATAGTCACATCTATGTGATCGGCAACATACAGCAAACAAACTCCTGAAGTTTCATCAGAATCAGACAATGTGTGCAATTGTTATTAGCCATTTCCTGTTTCTCATTTCTCGCCATAATTTCGTCGCCTCACCATGCTGACCGAGTTTGGTGGCCGTCGGAATAAAGGCCTCAGAGGAGTATATCAAATTCCAGAGCATGCGCTTTTTAAACAGCCCTGAATAGCTCACTTCCTGTTGGGATTAGCTCATCACATAGAGTGCGTGAGTTGTTCGGCTCAGTGAGATCTACATGTGTACCGAGTTTCATATGTATATGTACAAGTATGTGCGGGATATACATCAAGTTTTGGAAAGGTGTTCCAGGGGGCGCTGTAGAGCCCCTGTGCCACGCCCGGGTCCCAGTCTCTGTGGCGTCCTAATGGCCGCAGATTCCAACGTGTGTGCCGATTTTCAAGAGTTTTTGAGCACGTTAAGGCCCCCAAAAACCCCTGAATAGTCGAAAAAAAAAAAAAAATAAAAAAAAAATAATAATAATCCTTAGAAAAACAATAGGGCCTTCGCCCTTTTAGGGCTCGGGCCCTAAAAATCACTCACTACTCTTGACTGAAGAACTTTAATACAGTTGCTTTAATAGGAATTGATGTGTATAGCGTACAAGTATATAGTGTTTCACTTTTTATATTAGTTAATTTCTTGAATGCTACTGCTAAATACACCTACTGTACCTGAAAAATAAAGCACGTGTTTTATTTGTATTTCGTTTATTTGTAATGTGTATCTTTGTTCTAATTTTTTAACAACAAAGATAAAATAATGACGGCAGATTTTTATCTTTGCTCACTTTGACCTAAAAATCTGCCATTCTTTTTTGTCATCTTGAAAGTTTTTTTTTATTTTTTTTAAAAAAGGGAAATTAGTTTGGCTGTACTGCTCAGTCAACTTGCAAAATAGTAAACCCAGCATGACAAAGAATCGTGATAAAATTGTGAATTGTGATATTTCTGGGAAGAAAAAAAAAAAAAAACGCTCACCCCTGACTCATACAGGTTCGGAACAATTTATTTGAGGGCGAGTAAATGACAGATTTCATTTTTCGGTGAACTATCCCTTTACTGCACTGCAAAAGTGCTGCCAGCCTTGAGCAAGGCTTTATAACCCCAGGTAAAAAAGCAGGTAACTACAAGTGTGAAACATGCCTTCATCTGTGGTTAAAAGCAGGTTTACAACAATGAAAAACTGGTAAATGATAAATGAAGTGAGATTAAATCAATAAAGTTTCTGGTCTTCAACATATTTTTTAATTATCATAGATGTGTATACATTTTTGTGTTTTTATTAGATTTTGTGGAATACTGAATGAATCTGTTTTTGTGCAAGTGAGAAAAGCAAAGAGCTGTTTGGCATCTATATTTTAGCAGGACATACATAAACATACATTCACAAATCTTATCTTCTGACTGTTTTTATTCAATAAATAGTTTTATGTAAACATTCAATAAATGCAAAGACATTACAATGTAAATGTAAAAACTTTCGCTTAAGTGAAAGATTAAGTTACTATGAAAATGACAGGACCAGTTTCAGTCAAAGATGAGTGTTCTTGTGTGGATTCCAATGTATAGCCAACACATCAACCCATTTCAAAGTAAACATCTGTCTGAAGTAAATGATCGGGGTTGAACTGA
Source organism: Cirrhinus mrigala (assembly GCA_036247105.1). NCBI lineage: Eukaryota > Metazoa > Chordata > Actinopteri > Cypriniformes > Cyprinidae > Cirrhinus > Cirrhinus mrigala. The sequence continues at coordinate 41,280,540 of CM070022.1, forward strand.
AGATCATACAGTTTCCACTAAACATGCTGCTTCACAGAACTGGCATTACTGACGAGATGCACATGATAATCACATCCGATTTTCTGCACAGCGCTATGTTATTGGGGTCACTTCAATCTGCGACAACAACCGCGGACTTGGCAACACAGATGGTAGCGCTCGCTAACTCGCTCATGTTCTCATCTCTGTACCAATCACAAGAGGCTTGGCAAGCTGACCAATCAGAGAAGAGTAGGCTTAAGGAAGGGAGGGGTTTACAGACCTTACGCTCAGAACGGATTCAAACAAACCGTTTCGAAATCATTGACAAATGACTATGTATAAATGTATATTCTGAGAAATTTACAATGTTTTCTGACCTTGCATGCATTTAAACCTGTTGTAGGGGACTCCAACACAATATTAGGACTCTTATAAATAAAAAAAAAAAAAAAAAAAAACATGACCTGCTCTTTAAGGTCAAACTGATGTTTGCATCATCACTTTCTGGATATGAACTGACACCAAAATGAAGTCCAGATCTGCAGTCTGACCATCACAGATGACGGTGTGTCACAGCACCGCTCTCTCTTGGCTCAAAAATTTATTCAGACGTAAGCTCAGCTACATAACCATCAGCAGTAATGGAAAAGCATATCTGCATTATTTAATCAAGTCATCAAATAACATTTAAACTTAAAAGACTCATAAGATTAATTTGCCCATGTTTAGGTTTTCCTTGCATATTTGCTGCACTAACCAACAGAAAACTGCTTGTTTGGAGGGGACATTTGCCTGTTCAGACTTTCGCTAACTTGACTGAAGCTCCGCAGCGTTCTAGAACAGTGATGGCATGTTTACAAAACAAATTCCCATAAGCAACATCACTGAAGTTCAGCTTCCCTTCATGCACACTAGACACAGATAGATAGATGGATAGATAGATGGATGGATAGATAGATAGATGGATAGATAGATAGATAGATAGATAGATTTAATATGAAGATTAAATACAAAACCTATGTTCAGCATTTAATGCACACAGCTCTCAGCCAAAGAATGGATGAACTTATATAACAAACAATAACATTACTTTAACTGGAGTGCAGTGTGTAAACACTGACTGCACGACTGAGAAATATGGTGATTTATTGCAGACATAACCTCTTGTTATTTAAGAAAATACGAATGAAAGGTTGCAGACTTTAGTTGAGTCAATGACAATCAAACGACAGTAAGAAGAAAAGTTTTGACACAGCCAGACCTGACATTCGCCACTTTCCCTGAATGACCACTAACACACTCCATACACTTTACATTCAACCCCAAATCCCACTGACATCTCAGTGTCGTGATGATCACTGTACCACTATCTGAGCTCCACACTCCTGTTTATCTTTGTGAGGCTCGTGCATAACTTTGCATGGTATCTGTTCATGCACAATGCTGGTAAACCCTCTTAAGAGCTGCTAAAGTCCGTCAAACTTTTTGTTTTAAATGCCCAGGCCTGCAGAATGATCCTGCACTGAGCTTTAATGTGAAATCAACATGCTGGAGCTCGAGGCGACATCCAGCTCAGCGTGCACGCGCGACACACACAAACCCTGACATTTCTCAAACGCTCTGCATTAAACACACAATGCATTGTCATGGGGGCAAGGGGTGTGTTCAGATTCGACGGTTTGTGCGCGTTTGTATTCATTAGCAACGTTAGCAACTCACATTTCTTTAGCCACTTCATCCAGCAGCGCACGATGAGGCTGTGATGTTTCTTGTTCTCGATGCACCACGAGGATAATCCCTGTATGGACTCCATGGTATTGGTGACTCCTTGAAACCGCCGGTCCAGCGATGACTCCAAAGCGGCCGACGAGCCGCGGCCACCGCTGTGACCACTGCTGGCCGCTCCGGGTCCGGCCGCCATCTTCCCTTCACTCCCAGCAGCAGCGTCGCACTGGAGGATTTAACCGCGCTGCACCAGCAGAGGGCGCCGCTGCACCGCTACAAACCACCGGCAGGGGGCGGAATTATACAATGCTACCTCTAGTATCTGTCGTATATACTGGGCACAGTATGCTCTTATCCAGATGGCCCACAACATGTGCACAACATAGGCAGCATAAAGCAGAATATATGCATTCCATGCAAAATGAATTGTGGATACCTTCAAATGGCCTTTTAAATGGTTATATTTGGGAACTAATCAGCCTGTCTCATTCAAGTGGGCACGAAGACAAGTCTGTGGAACTTTTGATTAAACAATGGGACAGATAGTGTTGTAAAAATGCAAGTAAAGGTTTTGAGGTTTTCAGAGCTTTATTTACCTTTATTTTTTGTATATGTAATACTTTGCTTCTAATTAAGTATTAAAAAGCAGTTGCAAATGTTTTAGAAAATACACATCTTTGTACCAATAAAATGTAAAACAAGTTCCATTTTATACAAAGTAGATGTAATATGTAATTGAATTAATTACACTGCAAAGTTGTCATCAACATATTAAGATTTCAGGGCATATGAGCTCCTGAACTTTATGGATAGTGGGATATTTGCCTCAAATAATGCTCTGAAGCGCTATTAGAGATTTACCCTGCGTCCCAATGTTCATGCCATCCATCCTAAATAGTATGTGAGATTATAATAAGTGTGTCCCAAAGCATAGTATGCTGAAAAGAGTATGCCAAAAGTCCCTGGATGGTCTACTATTTTAGGTAGATTTTTAAAGGATCCGTGCACACTTTAATGGCTAATACTGCCCACAATTCATTGCGCTTTGGCAAAGGATTCGGTCCAGAACTACAAACACGAATAAAACACGTTGAAAAAACTACAAACATGGCGGATGTGCGCGACCGGCGGTTAGGAGATGTTTAGAAAAAAGGGTTTGAGTTACGAATAATCAACATTTAACTTGGTAAAAAAAAAAAAATAAAAAAAAAAATAAATAAATAAATGTTATCTGTGTTATATTTCATCTGCAACAGCAGTGTTAAGTTTTATAAACATTTGTTTGGTCGTTAACTTTTAAATGCATCATTATGCAGAAAATACGAGCAGTTTTTGGCATGAAAGACTGGCAACTGGCAGATCAAAGTGGTGTTTCTTTTCTAGGTATTGAGGCAGGCCTTTTGTTCATAAAATAAATAAAATAAAAAAAATAGCCTACTGCCATCTTGTTTACATCCTGCCACCCATTTACAGTTTACAGCACAGAACAGAACTTAGTCAGTGTAGTGGCATATTGACGGTGCATTCACGTCATATTCGGAATTCCCATAATTACGAGATTCCAACTTGTAAAAAGCGTTCATGTCCTCGTAGAACTCGTAATTACAACTTGTGAGCTGGGAGTCTTCTGAGAGGTACGATTTGTACCACATGACCAACATAGGCTCTGTTTAGGCGTTGATAGTGTTGCCATAGAAAAGCATAATTCCGAGTCTGAGGACGTGAACAGCTCCGAGTAGAATGTCACATGTTGTCATCTCGAAATTACGGTAATTACGATATGGCATGAACGCAGCATAAAATTTTGACAAGAATGAAAACAAGGCTGTAAGGGACTGAAGTATCATGTGTATGTTCCTGTTTAGCTCCTGTGTTTCCTGTTCTTGTTTAGTTTGATTCCCTGCACCTGTGTCTAGTTAATTATCCTTATTAGTCCCTCCTTTGGTTTCATATTTATAGCCCTGCTTTTCCTTAGTTTCTTTGTCCTGTTGCTGTTGTATGTAGAGGTTGTTTTAACTTGGATTTTCATTAAACATTTGTTTGGACTTTCTGCCTCCTTCGTGCTCCTTCGATTTTCTCACTCTTCCAACTGATGACATGAAGCACAGTGTGTTCAATAGATTCTACTGTTGTTTAATAACAAGTTGTGAAAATTACTTGATCTGAACCTCTAACCTGATTAAGGTCTATACAAAACTAATTGAAATTCCAGCAAATAAACTGCAAGTGATTTTCTTCACTCAGATTTGATCTGAATGTCAAATGTTATGGCATGTCACACAAAACATTACACTTGTAATAAAAAAAAAAAAAAAAGAAAAAAAGAAAATACTGGATTCAGCATACTACTGTTTGAAATATTTATTGTGAAGTAATTCTTCTATTTTAGTATATAGGCTAGTAGGAGATATATAGTAGCAGTGGAATAAATCTAAACAATTTTAACTTACTTTTATTATTTGGAGCCATGCAATAAAAGTGCACAGGACCCCTAGCTTTCCTAAGGATTATTATTATTATTATTACTAAAATATAACTACGTTTTTCAAAAACTACATTTTTCAATTTTTCTTTGTTTAGTGGAAAACTCTTTCTTATTAAAAATATCTTATTTAAACATTTCTTATTTAAAATATATTATATAAAATCTCTGTGTTAATTGTAATGCCATAATGTCTTCCTCTCAATTTAATACCAAGTTTTTACAATTTGTACTGCATGAAGTGGCTAAATCTGCAAGCCATTATCTTTCTTTCTTTTTTTTTTTTGTGGAAACATATTCCAACTTGTTTTATTTAAAAACTCATACAATCTTTGTATTGATCATAATGCAGTAACGGTCTTCTCCTCAATTTAACACCAAGTTTAATATAATTTGTAAAAAAAAAAATAAAAAGTTCAAAACAGTTTGTATCCATCACATTGCATATAACCAATGCATATTTTCCAAGAAAAAGACCCAGGAATAAAAGCATGATATTATAAATTCAATAATTATTAGAACACTTGTTTCAATTAAAATGTGTAATCGGGCTTCAAAAATGTTATGTGTAGCTTCAACATTAAATATATTTGATATATAACAACAAAATCTATCATGTCTTTTGTAATATCCTGGAAAGAGGAAAAAAACTTGCCTTTGTCGTTCGGAATGCTGAAAAAGCATTGACCAATAATAGATCTTTAATATATTAAAGATTAAAATATTTGAAGAATTAAAATGCTTTCTATGCTGCATGAATGAATGAATTAATAATAAATAAATAAATAAATAATAATAATAATAAATAAATACATATTTGTAATGGTTTTATAATACTTTTCTAATTCTAATGGTTCCTGTGGGTCTCTACTGGTAATTTGTCACCTTCTTTTGGTGGCTTGTTAAAACCACTAAATCCTAACGGAATATGTCCCAAAACAGACTATTTCCCATTTTTAAATGGGTTTAAAAGTGTTTCGTCTGGCAGTCACACGAGGGCAGCAGACGTCTGGTGTTGCCTTGATTACCAGTGAAATCAGTGTACAAAATGATCATAGTTGCCTGTGCCTGCACACTGAATTCTAAGTGTTAGCTACACTTATTTATTTATTTTTTATTTTTTTACGTGTATTTACAAATACAGGCCATTTTAAATGTAGTTTTCAATTCGAATTTGCATACAGTTTCAATAACATTCTGTAATGGTGTGTTTAAATGCTTTTTTGTTATATTGTGGCGAGTTCGATCCAATAAAATAAAACGCTCTCAGTTAGTATTCTGACCTTACAAACATTTCAGTAGTGGATAATACCAACAACAATGATGTTCCATAAATCTTTGAAAAATGCTTTTAGACACATTCCTCTATGTAAAAAGGCTAATCATTTTTTCATGTAGCCTCATTATTCATGTAAACAGCCTGAAGCAAAGAAATAAATTACCAGCAGTGAGTGGTTTTCTCTTTTTTGTTGTTAGTGTTTGATTAATATTAATGCCACAGAACATGCACACAATGAACAGGTACATCTGTATACAGAGTAAATGAGTGTGTCTCACTTTTTGTGTCCTTAATAAAACAAGGTTATTATTTAAAAATATCACCAATTTAATCCCCCTTTTAAACATGAAAAGGCCAGTGCATAACCGTGAGCGAGGATAACCACAAAAAAGCCAGCAGCATCATCAACCTGAACCGCGAAAATCATTAAAAAGGAAAATTCATCAAGACAAACTGGATGGTGGGAGTCTGAGAGGGTGTTAAGGTCAGTTTGGCTGCACTAACCCTGACCCTAACCACTCACTAACCCTAAAATCAGAGGGACATGACAGGTTGATAAGAACTTTGTTCAAGCTTCAACCTCAACCCAATCTAATTGATAGAAATGTTGTTCTTAGATCAACAGAGGATATTGATCCCAAAACGTTCCCCTGCATGGACAAATCTGATATGGGAACTAATGTGCCGTCTGAGCCAGAGAGTTAGTTAATGGTTAGGGATGGTCACTATTATATAACAGGAATATTCTTCCAGATCCATATGTTGTTGTTTAGTTCCACGCTAACGTAATGCTCAGTGGAAACACATCCACTACTCTTTGGATTGAACTATTACCAAACATCCTCCGTGTCTGATGACGGATTCAGAAAGGTTAGTGAGATCATCTTCATGAGGACCAAGAACACATGCAGAACCAAATGAGCACATCACAGCTGACCAGCCATAAATCAGCTCTGCCTCCCATTCACTTCCTCCTCATCATCCACCCTCGAGGCCACTTGACCTGTTCTTACGTCCAGTACTGTTGTGTTGTTTGTGATGTTGTTATGTAAGCTCCTTCATTTCTAGCTCCGGATCTGATTCCCAATGGATGGAGAGTTCTCTGAGCTCATCTGGTCTTACTGTCTATCTGAGTAAGTGCATATCAATGTACACAATTTAGGATCTGGTTCTGAAATACCATGTCTGCCTCCTGGTGCAGCATTAAACCAGATTCTCATTTGTCCTGCTTTTAAAATAATCAACATTTAATACTTAATACAATTGCATATAATTAATGAATAAACCAATTAAATATGCTTATGTTACTACGAAGAGACTTACATTATTATTGTCAATACTGAGTGTTTTTGCTCTATTCCACCATGAAAACCATGATACCAAGTCTGTAGCATCTCCCATAAACTCCGTAGTCTTTGGTTCCTGAATAATTTAGCATTTTTGACCAAATCAGGTGAGCCAATGATTCAACTGCCCATTTATAAAGACAGTCACTCGGTTTATTGCTGAAGTAATCAGCCGTTTTGAACAAATTGGTTGGATGAGTAATTCAATGACTCATTAGGACAGTGACTTCCCACCACCTACTGGCAGTTTTAATTTAATATTTAAAGTATAATTTCATTTTTTCCCCAACATTGCGTATTTCTATATTTCAAATGTTTTATATTTAAAACATTAATCACATTATATAATGCCATTGTGAGTGCAGTGTAAATGAATTCATGCCACCTTTGAGCTGCATTAAACACTGTGCAAATACACCTTAATACCACTTCAGATGTTACGTCTGTTCCTTTTCTGCAATGCAAAGTTGGATTTTGTTTATTCTTACAGTACTTCATTTGACTGGTAACAGCCCTGAGATCTCTTATTATTCTAAATGCTTTCTCTCCAGTGAAATATTCAATCTCAGTGTTGTAGATGTTGATGAGTTTATTTCTTCATCAGATTTCTCATCACTTGCTCACCAATGGATCCTCTGCAGTGAATGGGTGCCGTCAGAATGAGAGGTCAAACATCTGATAAAAACATCACAGTAATCCACAACTAATCCACACCACTCCAGCCCATCAATTAACATCTTGAGAAGACAAAACTGGGTGTTTGTAAGAAACAAATCCATCATTAAGACATTTTTAACTTCAAACCATTGCTTCTGGCCCACATATTAGTTTAGAGCTGTTTTGGACTGTTTTGGCACTGTTTTGGTTATTATGGATTATGGACTCGTATTTAAGCCGAAAGCAATGGTTTGATATTAAAAACATGTTAATAATGGATTTCTTTCTTACAAACACAGCTCTTGTCTTCTCGAGATGTTAACTGATGGACTGGAGTGGTGTGGATTATTTGTGGATTATTGTGATGTTTTTAGCAGCTGTTCAGACTCTCATTCTGACGGCACCCATTCACTGCAGAGGATCCATTGGTGAGCAAGTGATGAGATGATGCATTTCTCTAAATCTGATGATGAAATCAACTCATCTACATCTACAACATGGAGATTGAATATTTGTTTTTTGTCAAGACTTTCCATTGTTGCTGCAGACAGAGCTGATGCTGAACTTGTTCAATACGGCATCGCTGCAACAACGAAGGCCATCGTGTAATCATTCACTGTAAGTATCGGACTGTTTTCATTAGTTTTATTGCTTGCGATAGCAGCGGTTGTTCTTGCTTCACCAGCTCCACATACAGAACTGCTTCATGAATATTCTGACCATTCATCGAAACTTTCAAAAGACTCTAACAAAACATGGTTTAAGCCTTACCGAATGCCTTGAGACATTAATAACATAAAGTGATGTATGTGTTTTCTGTTAAAGTCTTCACAGAGCTGTGCGTTAGAAGCCGGTGAAAAGCTCACAAGTCATATTAATTCCTGACTGCGCTCCAGCGGCCTCGTCTGACTCCATCTGGAAACAATAGCGCATGAAGAACAAGAAAAAGCTCTGACTCAGCGTCAGCAAAGCCGGATCACGAGCAATCTGCATATCTGCTTCCTACGGCCAAGAGAGAAAGACGACACAGCCTGTAATGTGATGGCAATGTGACACGCATCACATTTAATAAGAACTGCCATTTATAACAAATCCAGCGTCCACTCTTCAGAATACAGCTCGCTGTGGACGAGCGATTACATTCATCTACTGCTGCTGTGCAACAAATGCAAATACTGTAAATGATGGAAGTCATTTGTGCGACGCGGCTCTCTTCAAAACCCACATGTGCGGAGTCTCTTCATCGGACCGAAGACAGATTTACAGCTCTTGGCAGTCGCGCGGTTGCTAAAAACGTCCCGTGAAGAGAGCTGACTTTGTTAAACGTGACACTTCTTACAGTTCATTAAACTAGTTTAATTGGCATTTTGTTTTCCTTGACAATAATGAAACCCAAATACGTAACAGTACTGCTAAAACATACAATAATAACCAATCGTGCAACTATACCCAAAGTTTAACAGGAAAGCTGTATAACACATTATTACAGCAGAATAGCATTCTGGTATATTGCAGTATTGTTAATAAATAAGAGAATTAATATCAATCATACAAAAGCGCTGATTCATTGTCATGTTAATTTAAAACCCCTGTTACGCAACAGCTTCTCAGCTGCCATTAATAGCAACATATAGCACCAAAAATAAATGTAGCTCTACTACATGACGCCATATTCTCCCTGCTGCCACTATGAGACGCATTAAGCCCATTTATGTGATTCACATGAGATTATGAGGCAGGTTCATGGAAAAACATAACACGTCCATGCATTTGGCCACATGGATTCAGTCTAGTCTATAACCAGAGGCAGAGCACGTCCCGTCCGCTTGAAGCTCGGTGAAACACAGTGAAAGGAGTCCTCACTGACACACTGAAACGCTATGACCTCCAAAAGGCTTTGTCGATGATGTCATTTCCTGCAGAGCGTGACACACTGACAGTCTCGCCGGCATCGGCCGTGTCATTCTCCAGACAAACCAGCCGCTCGGAGTCCTTAATAATGTCTTTGTGTTCAGTACGTGTTGAGCGCAGCGCTAGAGTGGGCACCGCTCTGCTCCGTCCAGGGCTCAGAAGGTCACGGTCAAACATCTAGAGCAGACGTTCTCACGGGTTCATGTGCGAGCAGGACTTGCAGCATTGCTTCCCGTAGAACTTGTGGTTGCAAACGCCGTGCTGCGGCACCAGATAGCACCAGCTGAAATGATCCTTACAGATCACATCTGCACAGAAATACATGCATGTTACACAGTAGCACATGTCTTATTGAACCTAATAATGATTCATATATTTTAAAACACAACTAAAATGAACAGAAAAGCCATTACAGCACGGTCCAAGTATGTTTTGATCATTTTAATTTCTAAACCACAAACAAAAAAGAAGATATTAAGCAGAAATCTTAATATCTACAAAAGAGGAAAACAAAAAGGAGCTTTGTTTTCTTTACTCACTATTACTTTAAATGAAATGGTCATAATCTACATGCACCCATCATAAAGATTTTACTCTTTTGAGCACTATTATACTCCTTATTTAATATAACTCATTTGTCAACAAATAAGACACATCACCTATGCATGAAAACATGCCGGTTTTATTTTAGTATTATGTTATTATAATATTTATTAATATTTGAATTAGCTTTTATTTGTATATTTTCAGTTTTCATTTAAGTTTTAGTAATTTTATATGCTTTTGTCATTTTTATTAGGTTTTTTTTTTCTGTTTAGCTTTAATTATTATTTAGCTTGAAATATTTTTATTTCAATTTTAGTAATTTTAGAAAGTATGTTTTTTTTTTGTTTTAATCTTACATTTATATTTTTTAATTTACAGCTCTATTTTCATTAGCAAAAAGGGTTTTAATATTTAATTAAAACAACACCCAAACTCTATCAATATTGATTACAAAATCAGGTAATTAAACATTGTTTAATTGCATTAAACAATTTCTATAATTGCATTATAAAACGTATATATTTGTCTATTGTAATATACCTGTACATATAATTGTCAATTTGCATACTGTCATTCCCTATTTAATATTTTTATTTTTATTTTTTTATTCTTTTATTATCTGTGTTTTGTCACTGTCATTCTGTTGCACTGTGGAAGCTTTTGTCACAAGAACAAATTCCTCAATTGGCAACAAAGCTCATTCTGATTCTGATTCTGATTCTAATCTGATTAAAAATTGCATTAAAATATCATCATTTAAATGGTAGAATTATTACAACTATTATATGCTGACAGCACCCATTTCAATTTGTTATTTTGATGTACCATATAACTAAAAGTAAAATAACTTATACTAAAATAGCTAAGATTAAAAATGAAAAACTACATATATAATCAATATGTCAAAGACAACAAAATAACTAAAACTTTAACTAAAATTAAAATGAAAAATCAAAATATTGAGAAAATCAGCTTTAAAATTCTCCAAACAAAGTTCTTAGCAATGCATATTACTAATCAAAAAAATACGTTTTTATATATTTATGGTAGGAAATTTACAAAATATCTTAATGGAACACGATTTTTACTTAATATCCTAAAGATTTTTGGCATAAAAGTAAAATCGATAATTTTGATCCATACAGTGTATTGTTGGCTATTGCTACAAATATACCCGTGCTACTTAAGACTGGTTTTGTGGTCCAGGGTCACATATTTAAAACTAAATTAACTCTTCTCAAAATGTATTGGTTACATAACTTTACGGGAAGCACATTAGTACGTGATGAAATCATATCACAGCTCGGGACAGACCTTTCTTGTCTGGCTCAGGACAGAATGCAGTGTTACAGGCCTGGGCCATCACAGGCTTCATCTGCGGGACGCAGCTGGAGGAGGGACGTCCATGAACGAGACACTGCACGGAGCGCATCTGGACGCCTCCTCCACACGACACCGTACACTGCACACCAACACAAAACACAACATCAAGATCCTGCACTTTCTGCTGAGCTCATCACAGACGGCTATGGGATGAGAGAAGACTTGCCTGAGACCACGGTGATGAGTACCAGTCAGGTCTGCTGGGAGGAGAGGCCACGGGACAGTCTGACAGGATGCAGGTTTGCTGGAGCTCCACGGAAGGTTTGGGCACATGCTGACACTTTTTGGCTGACAGTTCTTTGTATTTTCCTGCGACGTCCTTCTCTGCGCATTTCACGACACGCAGCTGGAGCCCCTTACCACACGACACTGAACACTGCAGAGAGAGAGAACATTAAACACATGTCTACGCATTATAAAATGTGCTGAAGGTCATGGGTTAAATTTTCAGAAATGTAGGAACTAATAAAAAAGTACTTGAATGCAACATCAGTTGCTTTGGATAAAAGCATCTGCAAAATAACATGTACAATTATGCATTCATCCAAAGTCACTTACAATAGAGAAGCATATGTAATCTTTATTAGACCACTAGATTAGGAAACAAGCTAGAGCAGATTTTTTTCAAATGCACTGGTTTAGGGTTGTAGAGTGGTCATGTGCTGATGGAAAAGGTGTCTTCTGCTGCTTGGGAAAGTTTAGATGGTTTCAGAACAGAGAGGGTGACTCTGTGTCTTGTTGAGAAGGAACAACAAGGTACCACTTATTTAAGAATGTAACACATGAATGTTAATGTGAAATATAAGAGGCTTGCAAAAGGAGAAAGCTGTCCTTCAGCAGATGCTTTTATTTAAAGTGACTTGAAGTGCACTTATTACAAGGACAATGCCTTCGGGTTAGCGTGGGGTTACAACTCCAAATATTTGTTTTCACAACTCCCCACATCACCCCACTGTACACAATGCAGTGCAAGTGTTCTGCGGAGGGTTTTACCGGTTGCCAGGTGGAGACGAACCACTGGGCCTTGCGCTGTTTGTGGCAGCGTTTGATCATGCAGGTGTCTTGGCTGCTGGGTTTGGGCAGGGCGGCGCAGGAAGCGTCCGGCAGCACGCGGGAGTAAGAGCCGGGGTCGCTGCTCACACACGCCACCGCTCTCTTCATCACTCCCTTCCCACATTTACGGGAACACTGGGGAAAAAAGTTCCATCATGTCAGACATGTCAATGATCTTCAGTGACGTTTTAACTGTAGAATTAGTATAAGTAGTGCATTTTGTCGTTGTTTGTTTACATTCTGCTGGTCGGTGGCGCTGCATCACACAAGACTAAAGTCTTCTGCTACAGATGCGATTTTCAAAATGCACTCTTCACAACGAGCTGCAATGTGCTTATTTTGCGTGCACATTGACCCTTATGACACAACATGGTCTTCTGTAGTAAAATAAAGCAGCTAAAATTCTGAAAATGTACTAATTTCTTTATGTGTGACACTTTCAAACTTGAAGTTTGAATTGCACTGAACATATAAATGAAGTACAAAGTGTATCGCCCAGAAATCTACAGTGAATTGAGTTAACATTCTGGCTATGACTGTTATGTTCTTGTTCAAACTAGATTCATTTGGTAAGTTAAAGCAGTAAAACTTTCATCATCAGTACTTCTCACATATTACAAAAAAGCAAACATGAGAATATTTGATTTTTAAAGACAACATTTATTTTTCACAAAATGAAAAAATTATAATTCTAAGATTTGTAATATATTTTGAATAGTTATAATCTATTTTTAAAAAAAAAAAATTTTTTTTTTTTTTTAAATTGCTTGAATACTTATATAATTCAAATATTTGTTTGAATTATTTGAATACAATTGTTTGTATATTTCTTCATTTTATTAAAAGTGTTTTTTAAAAGTTCAGTGCGTAAATGTAAGCATCCTGAGTGGGTAGTTGAGAAACTGATGCAACAAAATACTTTTTTTTATTGTATTTTGGTTCTGTGCAGCTGCCTTTAACCATGTAATCTACTAATATCACAATCGTAATAGAAATTTTGTACGCACATTCCACAACACTTAAGACTGTCATAATTTTGCAGGCATGTTCATGACCGTAAATTAGAAATCATCGCATAATTTCATAAAATACATCCCAGGATAACCAGTATTTTTGACAACTCAGAAATATGTTCAGGTCAAACTGACCCAGAACATAACACAAGGGTTTTCCACCTTTGGCTGCTGAAGTTGAGGTAAAAAGTTTACATACAGCTTACAGAATCTGCAAAATGTTAATTATTTTACCAAAATAAGAGGGATCATACAAAATGCATGTTATTTTTAATTCAGTCCTGACCTGAATAAGATACACGAGATATATATAGTCCACGAGAGAAAATAACAGTTGAATTTATAAAAATAACCCTGTTCAAAAGTTTACATACACTTGATTCTTGATACTGTGTTGTTACTTGAATGATCCACAGCTGTGTTTTTTTGTTTAGTGATAGTTGTTCATGAGTCCCTTGTTTGTCCTGAACAGTTAAACTGCCTGCTGTTCTTCAGAAAAATCATACAGGTCCCGCAAATTCTTTGGTGTTTCCGCATTTTTTGTGTATTTGAACCCTTTCCAACAATGACTGTGTGTTTTTTAGATCCATGTTTTCACACTGAGGACAACTGAGGGACTCATATGCAACTATTACAGAAGGTTCAAACGCTCACTGATGCTCCAGAAGGAAAAAAAAAAAAATGCATTAAGAGCCGAGGGGTGAAATCTTCATTCGGTTCAAAAGTTTTCACCCCCCTCCCCGGCTGTCAGTGCATTTTTTTCTTCTTCTGGAGCATCAGTGAGCGTTTGAACCTCCTGTAATAGTTGCATATGGGTCCCTCAGTTGTCCTCAGTGTGAAAAGATGGATCTCAAAATCATACAGTCATTGTTGGAAAGGGTTAAAATACACAAAAATGCTGAAAAACCAAAGAATTTTTGAGAATGAGCACTAACCTGAGACCAGGGTCCAGCACTCCAGATGGGCGGGCAGTTGTGTGTGTTGCAGGTCTGTCTGCGGGACGGCGGCGGTTGTGCGCACAGGTCATCGGTCACCGTGTCTACCTGATCTGGGCCTGTTTTCTGGACACAGCGCACCTGTCTGATGTGCTCTCCGGATCCACAGCTGCGGCTGCACGCGCCCCAGTCCTCCACACGCCAGCTGTGATGCACACAAACGCACACATCAGCGCCTGACATCCGGAGCTTTAAAGAATCGCTAATATTTATCATATGTGCAGAATTCAACCCCAACTTTCCCAGAGCATTTCTTTGCATTGAGGTAAAGGCATTGAAATCCTAGTGTACTGCATATTACATAGTGCTCAGTATACTATAAACTATAGAAAGCATAATCAGTATACAACACAAAGTTTTATATATATAAATATATAAACAATTTTTTTACAGTATTCTAAACATATATTATGGGAGTATGCTACGCAATGAATGTAGTTACAATGTCCTTTCCCACAAGCCTCAGCTCTGGTTTGGGAAGGGTTAACACTGAGACACCTTGATTATCAAGGGCAGATGGTTTGTTGACTTTCAACAAATCCCAGCGGTCAAAATATCAGTGCATAAAGGCCGTCAATTCACCCTAAAGTCCCCAAACAACCTGAAATGCCCCGTCAGCACATTCAAACATCCTACAGGTTATTTCTCATAGCAAAGCACATCACCGGACTGGAATGAGCAACAGCTCTGACCAATGCCATCCACTGCTCTAGTGACCGGATCTGCTTTCATCTTAAAACAGCAGTGGAGACGTTTCACATCGACATCTCTTTAAAATACATCCCATATTTATACGGTGGAATCAGACATTTGATCTGCTTTAAAGGTACATTTGGCAGTGCCTTGTCTGGAAAGTTGTAGTAATTAAAGGAGCTTAATAACATATGATAGGGAATATGCGGTCTTGTGTCTATTGCTATAAACCTGTTTGTGTGAATTTAGTAATTATGAGCTGGATTATGCTAGGATTTCACCGGGGTTCAGCTTTCATCATCTGTGATTTGAGCCGTAACACATACGGTATAGTTGCCACTCGTCTGGCCAGTCAGACTAAATAAATATGACTGAACATGGACATTATATTCTGTTACGGCATTATCTGTTTTATATATACTTGCCATATAAATTCAAATGTTAAAAATGAACAACGTTATTTCAGTATAAGAAGAATAAACGCTCTGTGTGGAGGAAGCTGATCACACACGCCCTACATTAACCTTTTACATGGCCGCAGTGATGTCAGGCTCTAAATGTGAATCCACACCTATTTCCATGATGTAATGGCTTCTCCATGATCCTTTCTGGCACAGAGGACTGAAGATCAAATAATGTGGCGCCCTAAAATACTCCATAAGTGTGTCTGCGCATGCTGTCTGTATTAGGGAGATGACACACTACGGACTACTTATGTAATAGCAATGTAAGTGTAAACATGTGAGTAGAGGAGGGTGAAGCAAACATTTATATCATGATATTCTCCACATTTTGGTTGATTATGATAACGTGACCGTAAAGATCTTCTGGACACTTCAGTCACACTTAGATGAGTGAATGTCAGTCATTAGATACATTTCAAAACAAAACTAAAGGATACTTAAAATTAATTTTATTTACTAAATTTAAGTAAAGTTTAAGAATATCTATCTATCTATCTGTCACTATATATATCTATATATACACATATATAAAGTAAGCTATATGTAGTGAGTATCCTAAAGTCAATGTCCTAGCAGTATGTACACCATTTAAATACTTCTTAGACTGGCCCAATTTTTAATTTATTAAGGCATACTTTTAAGTTCACTTTGAGTGTCCTTTTCAATTTTATAACACAATATAATAATAATAATAATAATAATAATTATTATTATTATTATTATTTATTTATTTTATTTTATTTTTTTTGGTTGATAATGATAATGTGACCATAAATGTTTTTTTTGGACACTTAAGACATGTGTGAATGTCATGCAATTAAAATAAAATAAACTTGACCAAAAATAAGTATACTTCAAGTTCATTTTAAACTTAAGTAAAGTTCAAAAATATTTTCCAGGTACACATTATGTAGTAAGTATACTAAAATCAGTGTACTTACACTATACTGAATGTGCAATTTCAATACTAAATTGTTGCACTTTTTAGTTTATAAAAGTATATATTTAAGTGTAAGTAGAGTAGAAAACTTTGAGTACACAACTAGTTTACATCTAGGTTTCTCTTAGTATTTCAACGATACTACAGTAAACCTATAGATATACTAGATATATACTTCTAGCCAACTTAACCTCTAGCAAACTACTAGTTTATTTATACTGCAAGTATACTATGATATAATATTTTTGCACTTTATCTCTGAAACATAAAAAATTGACTTGAAGAATACTCTCTTATATTTAGCTTTTAAAGTATACTTAATAGCACCCTTGAATAAACTTCTTTTTTTTTTTTAAGTATATTTTGAAGTATAAGTGTCATTTATTGGAAAGAAAGTAAAAAAAAAAAAAAAAAAAACTCTTACAATAAAAACATTTGATAAAGTAGTTGGTTGGGTTTGTAATGCCAAAAAAGCAGATATAGTGCTGAAGATGAAGACAGTGTAGTGTTTGTGGGTGATGTTGGTAATTAATGTGATTCTGTGTGAACCTAAATCCGCTAAATTTGCCAAAACACCTGATTCAGACACATTTGCAGATGGTTTAATGTTCTTATCTAATGCAGTTTGTGTGTGTGTTTTTGTGTCCTTCACCTCAACAGTGTGACTGTGTGCTGAGTTTAGAAGGCTTTTAACCTTGGCCTCTCGTAAACCCGACAACTTCAAGCCAAACACACAGGACATCAGATAAATGTGATGCAATAAATGCAGTTTACAGAGGCCAGTTAATGAGGCAGAAAAACACTGAGAGAGAGGGAGGGAGAGTTTGAGATGCAGACCCCCAGTAAAACAGTGTTTTTCACGGTTCTGCTCACCGCCTGCAGCACCTGTTACAGTCGTGACATCATGATGCCATCATCAGGACACTGGAATAGACATCAGCACATGTTTGGCTGCTGTTACAGGAGGGAGACACGCAGAATGACTCACTGCTGTGTTCTTGGACACCAAAAAGTGTCTCGCAACCCCTGAACATGATGTATGAGTGTGAACGCAAATGTTTTTAGCTACACAAGCTTGACTTCACACACTGGGGCCTTCCAAAATGCACTCAAGTACATATTGCAGTTTCAGTGTGCCACAAGGGGATCCCTTGTGAATGTACTGAAATGTACTGTATGTGCACTTGTAGTGTATTTCAAAATCTCAAAAGTATATTTTTAAAAACTGCGCTAGTAAAAAAAAAAAAAAAGCAATATGTTTAAAATACACTTATTTCATACTAAATATAGCTCAAATCGTTTAACATATTTACTGACACATCGCTCGAGACTTACTGATATAAAAATTATAATTACACTTTATTTGGAATACCTCTCATGCACATTGCACATTTCTTAATATTAAGCCTAAAATATGTTTTAATGTCACTATCGATGATGATTGTATGATCTTTGAATAACATCAGTCTTTAAATGCAAGATATTTCAAGTGTACCTGAAGTATACTTGCAACAGTTCCACTTCAGCACAATCAAATAAACTTCAATATATCTTTAGTTGGACTAAAGATCAGCACAATTACAACTACGTCTGCACAATTCATTAAGTACAAAATACGTAATGTATTTGTAGTATACTTAGCATTAAATAAATGTATTTAAAATATATTTTAGTGTATTTATTTTTCACTATGGTGTACTTGCAGATAATATAAGATTAATGAAACAAAAGGCTAATTTAGTGTACTTAAAGAGAGACTCTTTCTGTTTCTTAACACAGTTAAATCCACTTACAAAAATTAAGCAAAATTAAGTTTTACTCTAAAGTAGATGTTAAATCATTATGTTTTAATAATCTTTTCTCAGTGTTTTAAAGAGGTACACTTATTTTGATGTGCTGACTAACATACTAAACCACTTGATTATAATTCTATTTGTAGAGTGTTATATTTAAAATGAATATATTATAAATGTACTAAATTGTATCATCATTACAAATGTGTAATTACAAGTATATTTAAAATACAAGTTTCAATAGAAATGTAAATTTAAGTATATTTTAGTATCATAAATGCTTGTCAGTACATTCAGCAGTAACACTTTAACCAAATGTCAAAAAACAACATAAGTAATTATGAAATGACATATAAAGATGTGTTGAAGTCCTACCTAAATGGGTCAAAACACTATCAAATTCATCATTTTAAAAAACATTTAAATTGTAATACATTTTCAATTGATTTTAATTAGCATGCAATTAAGTGTCTGAAAACATTACATTCAGTTCGAACTTAAGTATATTCTTGTAAAGTGTATTATTTCTGTAATAAGTGCACTTTGTAACAGAATTAAAAGCCTCATTTGGGAGACCAGACACTGGGACTGTGATGGTCTTCACCAAAAACACTGCATCTTACACACTATACGACAATATATATAGTTATTTATCTATTTCCTGTTCAGTTGTATTAGACATTCATGCTGGTTTTGGCATCTTCGCTGATGCTCTCTCTCTCTTGCTCTCTCTCTCTCTCTCTCAGGGCAGGAAGCCCATGAAGACTCAGTGCTTGGACAGATCACTTTACAGAACCAAGTCAGCATTTTCTGGGAAGACTGACATAAGAGGACACAAGATCTCAGACTAGAAGATCATCTGAGTGCCAGGGAAACCGGTTTTATCAGACTAATCCAGAGATAGAGCAGTCAACTGAACTGGCTCAGGCACACGGGCGTCTTACAAATGCCTGACACTGAAGAAATGAGAGAGATGCTTGTTTGTGCTGAAGTCCCTATCATTAAGTGAGGGAAACGTGGGTGGTTGCCAGGGTGTTGTTATGCAGTTTCATTGGTTTTTAGTGTGGCCTTCAGAGAATTTCTATTGCAGTTCCTAGGCTGTTCGCCAGCTGGATATTGCACTTATCATCCTTCTTTGTCAATGATTTCATGAGAAGCTGATGTAACGGTAATGACAGGCGTGTTTTTGGGATGGGACCAGCGAGCTCTGTCTGTCTCTAAAGCCATCAACACTTGCTGATATGTTGTTTGATACTTTTGTTGACAGTAGAGTGGCGAGTCCCTCATCGCCAGTGCGTTACGGAAAACACGCTCAAGACAGACACGTTTTCCAGTGCCAGACCAGTGCATATGGATCTGTAATGTGTCTGTGCGTGGCGCTTTAAAGAAAAATAAATCAGTTTTGTTGTGAGCTATTAAATATGTTGCGTAAGCTATATTATCTAACATAAAATTGACCTAGAAAGACGAGCTGTTAAACTAAAGACAACAAATTTCTCTATTAAAATGATCTCAACTCAGGTCCTGACCTTCTGAACTGCATTTAACAATTAAAGTTAGACTAAACTGTTACTTGCATCCCAGTGAACCCTTTATATTACACTACTTTACAGCTTTAAATCATTTTGACTAATAATGTTAACTGCATGAAAATGGCACAAGGTTTTGCATTCTCTTTTCTAGGGCTGCTGATCATTAAAATAGCAATTAATCATTATTCATGAATATATTTTCACACTAAATCCCCAAATGTATTAATAAAGAATATAAAGATTGTATGAATATTTGTTTAATGGGTTGTTACGATGACCAATATCACTGATATCAATACTGATGCCTCTGCTACACTGACATTTTTAATTTCTGGGTATAGCTATTCATCGTCAAAACATAATTAAAAGACGGGTGCAAACTAAAAATTATCAGCTTGTTAATGAGTAAAAAAATAAAAACAAAAAATTAAACTATACAACTTTTAATTTAAGCGAACTTAGAACAATATTCACATGAACTTATTGTAATAAACATCAAATATAGCTGTGCCCATTATATAGTGTGTTTGGTGAAGTTTGCAAATCATATTTATAGAAATTAATGTGTTATTTTTCCTACATTCAAGGGACATGTTACCACAGCTTAAGTATAGTATATGCATGGTTGCAATCAAAAATGTACTGATTTAAATGAATTAAGTTGCAAACATTATTTTGATGAGTTCTGTTAAAGGCACAATATGTAAGATTTTTGTAATAAAATGTCCAAAAAACGGCTTGCACAGTGTTATATATTGCATGCAGTTGTGTACTTATGTTATCTCAAAAGTTCTCAAGGATTTGTAAATCCAGAGAAATTCCAGTTTTAAATAATGACTCGTCCCTGGTCATTGTCACCTATCAGTGACGCAATATCCGCGCTGTCCTCGGTTTCCGCTTATGAATACTATGGCAACACACGTGGACAAATGCGGAAGTTGCAGTTTTACCGCATGCGGATCATGGATCATGATTACAGGAACAAGTATACCACATAGAAACTTCATATAGGCGCGTTATTTGAGCAGACTCCATTTTTCCGGTGAGCATGAGTAGCGGTACACGAGCGGAACGCACATTCATAGAGCGAAATATTGAGCAGAGCGTCACACCGCCCAGGGACAGCGGCTAGAGGAGAGTGAAACTGTGTGCTGAACACTGCCGGTCAGTGCATATTTAGGCCTATATTATATATATATATATTTTCAGCCGTTTTTCTCTTTTTTCTCGATAATTTTCGGCAGCCGAAAATTCGGTGCATCCCTAGTTTTTATCAAGTCTGGTGAGCAAACCTATGGTAATGTAATTAGATACAGTATGTGCTGCACAAAAACATTTAGCCATACTTGCAAATATGGTGGGTTCATTCAAATTTACTTTAAGAATGACGTTTTACACACATAAAAATGCGTGCCATTAACCCGCCAAATCATGACAAATAGTCACACATCAGTAAAACGCTAATATTGAATCAAATTTCATGTTCTTTGCAGATAATTCATTACGATGACATAAAATACTGTTATTAAATGTACAGGTAAGTTAATAAAAAAGTAATACATTACCTCATCCGTGAGCATGATTTGTGAAAATCTCCCAACATTCCATGCTCCATCATTGCGTCATCGAGCATCGCCTCCGTTATTGTTTTGAAAATGTGACCTCTAGCGGCGAAAACTTACATATTGTGCCTTTAAATCACATTAATATTGTATGCAATATAATATCTTTTTTTATTTTAGTTGTGTGTTAATTGATTTTTTTTTTTTAAATAAGGTGTAGTAACTTAATGAAATGGTCTTAATTAGTTTGTAGTTCCCAGCATGTTTTGCACGGGACTGGATAAGCAGAATAAATGTTGAAAATAAGTGTTATTTTATGTGTTGTTTAGTCATTTGTTTGTTGAACATAATTTCAAGTTATCATAACTCGAAATGATCAATGCAAACTGATGTATTTATTTATTGCCAAAACATTGGGGGGTTTTTTGTGTGTAGCCCTAGTTTTCTTCACACAAATGTTCATAACACAGTTGCAAAAATTGCAAACGTCATAAAAATGAATAGAAGAAAATAATATTATATTTAGTTTGACTATAAAACATTTTCTGAAGGTTTGAAAACACTAGTAGAAAAACACCTATTCATGTGCTCACACCAGTGTGTCATGTCGCGATCGGGCAGCGATGTGTCCCGCATTAGTCTGTTTCCTCTGAGCTTTAACGTGTCACTCTTTCGCCGCCTTCAAGCTGGTCCCGTCTGGTTCTGCTCAGTCCCAGCAGACCCAAAACCCTCACGGTAATCCTGCAGGACGTGCTCTCATCCCTCTAAAGCCCTCGTTTTTCAGCAGCAGGTTAAGCATGAACCTTCATCATGAGAGTGTTTCTCCAGCGTCTCCTGAAGACCCATGAGCTCACTGCGTATTCAATATCCTCCATCATAAATCAGCGCATTAACCGTATTACTGCACATGTCGAGACAGAGACGGATATTTCTCGTTTGCATTGTCTCAGCTCAAATTATTCTGTCAGAACAGGTTGTTGCACAATCATGCGGAATAAATAATTACACTTCTGACATCTAAAATCACAAAAACTGCCATCTGATTGTCGAACAGCATGAAAAACCATAGAAGCAACAACAACAAACAACAACAAATCTACAAAACGTAGCACGGCCTCCTGTCACGCGTCTCTGACGATCAACATCACGCTCTCTTTTTTTGGATCTGCCTGTCATGGATTGTCAAATCCAATGACCGCATGTTGGTCTACGATTGTCCAGAATTGGTGCTAATCTGGGGTCAGGGTTGTGAGGTCACCCTTGTCACTGTCCCAGGAATGGATGAGCAGTGATGCCAACGTGTGAGTAATATGGGGTACACCCAAGACGTGCCAGTTGGCCAATGTGACCCTTCACCCCGCGGCTCAAACGTTCACCGCGCCCAAACCGTGCTGCCAGACAGCCATCAGTGGGCCTATTCATCTCAGCAATGTTTACTGGGCAATGCCCTTCTTTGTCAGCCATCAAATCAGCTTTAAGTTCACGCAAACATGATGAATGAAGCATGTTCTCAAATGCACTGGAGAAATGACCTGTTTGTTTTAATCATATGTAGTGCTGGAGAGGCTCACGGGATGCAGGTTCTCGCTCCAGGTGAATGTGTAGCTTTAGAGGTTTAAAATGCTTTATTACACCAAAATCTGGAATCTTTTACCAAATGAAATCAGATAAGCTGCTTAAAGGCAACTTTTCATGTTAGCTTTTTGATCGCTTTTCTCAGCAAACATGTATTATTGTAATTAATAATAGGCATATCATATAATCAATTAGATTAAAATGTTACATAATTTTTAAAATAGTTAATAAAAAAAAAAACATACATACACATACTATTCAAAAGTTTAGTGTTGGTATGATTTTTTAATTAATTAATTAATTTTAAAAAATAGGTTTTGCTCACCAAGGCTGTATTTATTTGATCAAACATACAGTAAAAATGTGAAATAGTATTAAAATTAAAAATAACTGTTTTCTCTGTTTTATGTTAAAATGTAATTTATTTCCGTGACCAAAGCTGAATTTTCAGCATCATTACTCTTACAGTCTTCAGTGTCACATGATCCTTCAGAAATCATTCTAATATGTTGATTTGCTGCTCAACAAACATTTCTGATTATTATCAATGTTGAAAACAGTTGTGCTGCCCAATATTTTTGTGGATACTGTGAAACATTATATTTTTAGGATTATTTGATGAATAAAAAAGTTCAAAAGAACAACATTTAATTGAAACAGAAATCTTTTGTAACATCGTTACATTGTTACATTGTAACAATGTTAAATGTTTTTGCTATCATTTTTGATCAATTTAACGCATCATTAATTAATAAAAGTATTCAATCCTTTCAATAAAACAAACAAACAAACAAAAACTTTCGAATGGTAGCGATCACACATAATTGCTATTTTTTGTACTGTATGCCCGATTTTAAGTATAAATGCAACAAAAATAAAAGATATTATTATTAATATGGGATTTATAGCCCCGTCAGAGTGGTCGTGGTGGTGGTGTTGCAACAATATATAGTGATATTTTCAATGTTACTCAGAAAACAGGATACAGGTTTAATTCATTTGAAATACTTTTACTTAATGTTACTCTGCCAGATATGCTAAAGAAATCTCTCCTATCTCTTGTTTTAGCTACTGTGTATAGACCGCCAGGGCCATATACAGATTTCCTAAAAAAATTTGCAGAATTGCTTTCAGAACTATTGGTTAATTTTGATAAAGTGCTAATTGTCGGTGATTTTAACATTCACGTTGATAATACAAATGATGCGTTAGGACTTGCGTTTACTGACCTAATAAACTCTTTTGGAGTCAAGCAAAATGTCACCGGGCCCACTCATCGTTTTAATCATACGCTAGATTTAATTATATCGCATGGAATTGATCTTACTGATTTAGATATCATACCTCAAAGTGATGATGTTTCTGACCATTTCCTTGTATCGTGCATACTGTGTATCACTGATATTAACTATATGGCTCCGTGTTATCGTCGTGGCAGAACTATTGTTCCAGCCACCAAAGATAGATTTACAAATAACCTGCCTGATTTATCTCAACTGCTCTGTGTACCCCTCAATACACAGGATCTAGACAAAATGACTAGCAATATGGGCACCATCTTCTCCGATACGTTAGAAGCTGTTGCCCCCATCAAATTGAAAAAAGTTAGAGAAAAACGTATTGCGCCATGGTACAACAGTAATACCCATTCCCTCAAGAAAGAAACTCGCAATCTTGAGCGCAAACAGAGAAAAACTAACTTGGAAGTTTTTAGAATTGCATGGAAAAACTGTATGTCCAGATATAGACAGGCTTTAAAAGCTGCTAGGGCTGAGCATTTCCGCGAACTCATCGAAAATAACCAAAACAATCCAAGGTTTTTATTTAGCACAGTGGCTAGATTAACAAATAACCAGACGCCACCTGATCTATATATTCCTTTACAGTTTAATAGTAATGACTTTATGAATTTCTTCACTGATAAAATAGATAACATTAGAAATACAATAACCAATGTAGATTATACTGCATCTAATATGTCAACTTCTTTCGTCACACCCAAAGAAAAACTGCAGTACTTTACAACTATAGGACAGGAAGAGTTAAATAAACTCATCACTGTGTCTAAACCAACAACATGCCTATTAGATCCTGTACCCACTAAACTACTGAAAGAATTGTTACCTGTGGCAGAAGAACCGCTTCTCAATATTATCAACTCATCGTTATCTTTAGGTCACGTCCCTAAACCATTCAAGCTGGCAGTTATTAAGCCTCTTATTAAGAAACCACAACTAGACCCTAGTGAACTGGCAAATTATAGACCCATTTCTAATCTTCCATTTATGTCTAAAATTTTAGAGAAAGTTATATCTGCTCAACTGTGCTCATTCTTGCAAAAAAATGATATCTATGAAGAATTTCAGTCAGGTTTCAGGCCCCATCACAGCACAGAAACTGCACTTGTTAAAATCACTAATGACTTGCTTCTTGCATCAGACCAAGGCTGCATCTCACTGCTAGTTTTACTTGATCTTAGTGCTGCGTTTGACACTATAGATCATGACATACTAATAGATCGACTACAAAATTATGCAGGTATCCAAGGGCAGGCTTTAAAATGGTTTAGATCCTACCTGTCTGATCGCTACCACTTTGTTTATTTAAACGGGGAGTCATCTCAGTTATCACCAGTGAAGTATGGAGTGCCACAAGGATCTGTTCTAGGTCCTCTACTATTTTCAATATACATGCTGCCCCTTGGTAATATTATTAGAAAACATGGGATTGGTTTCCATTGTTATGCTGATGATACTCAACTATATATCTCAACAAGACCAGATGAAACGTCTAAATTATCGAAGTTAACAGAGTGTGTTAAAAATTTAAAAGATTGGATGACCAACAATTTTCTGCTATTAAATTCAGATAAGACAGAGATATTACTTATTGGACCTAAAAACAATACACAGAATCTTTTGACTTACAATTTACAACTAGACGGATGCACTGTTACTTCCACTACAGTCAAAAGTCTGGGTGTTATATTAGACAGCAACTTGTCTTTTGAAAATCATATTTCTCATGTTACAAAAACAGCATTCTTCCATCTTAGAAACATTGCCAAGCTGCGAAACATGTTACCTGTTTCTGACGCAGAAAAGCTAGTTCACGCATTCATGACCTCTAGACTGGACTATTGTAATGCACTACTAGGTGGTTGTCCTGCATCTTCAATAAACAAGCTACAGATAGTCCAAAATGCAGCTGCTACAGTCCTTACCAGGTCAAGAAAATATGATCATATTACCCCAATTTTAAAGTCTCTGCACTGGCTACCTATTAGGTTCCACATCAGCTATAAAATAGTACTTCTTACCTATAAGGCACTTAACGGTTTAGCTCCTGCGTACCTAACTAGTCTTCTACCACGCTACAATCCATCACGCTCTCTAAGGTCGCAAAACTCTGGACTGTTGGTAGTACCTAGGATAGCAAAGTCCACTAAAGGAGGTAGAGCTTTTTCACATTTGGCACCCAAACTCTGGAACAGCCTTCCGGATAACGTTCGGGGTTCAGACACACTCTCTCTGTTTAAATCTAGATTAAAGACACATCTTTTTAGCCAAGCATTCAAATAATGCATCTCATAAACTTTTCCTGCAGTTATATCTGATCAAATGCACATTATTAATCTTTTAGCTCTGGTTGAACAAATCTTTCTTTGCTTTCTTTGAACAGCAGCTATGCTAATTATGTTCCTATTTGTTCTCTGTTTTTGCCATGGGATTGACATCCCATGGTAACTAGGAATTCACAAGCTCCAGTGTGGATCCAGAACACTTAAGAAGAGATGATGCCAACCCCTCAGAGGACTTCAGATGATGCCAACCCTGAAACAACACACAGCACTACCGAATTCTGCTACTAATTTATAGTGTTCTTTGTCTGTTTGATTACGTCATTAATTGAACTTTACCACACATCTCTGTCATATGTACATCAAGCTACTACTACATATATTGTAAAAATGTCAATTTGGTGTAAAGCTGCTTTGTATCGTGAAAAGCGCTATACAAATAAATTCGAACTGAATTGAATTGAATTTATGATTATTATTACTGTTGTTAGGAGATGCTTTGGTTTTCAAGTGGATATGGAAAATGATAGAAGCAGCAGCGCAGTGTTTTCCCATCAGTATCAACAGCTGTGTGTTTAGTGTGTTAATGACGGCACAGATGCAGATGCTCAGCAGGATTATAGTGCGTGATCTGCCTCTTACACTCAAGATATGTGAGAAACTGAGAGAAATGGAGAAACTGAGCAAGAATAGGAGACGGGGGGAAAAAAGAGCCGGAGCTCACTGCCAAAGAAAACACAGCTACACTTGGGAAACAATCAGCTGAGTATCAGGCAGGTTTATGGGAGTTTCAGACACTAATGCTTCAAGAGCAGCACTCAGAAACAAAACTCTGTCAGCTGTAAAGACGCCTTTGCACTGGACCTCAGGGATGCACAAAACCAGCTCTGTGATTTTGGCAGTCCGGGTGTGAGCGTCATTCTGTGTCTACCATTCCAAGCCATGGGACATTATTGGGAATTACCCTGGACTAGGCTCGAAATGTGAGATAAAAATGTGCTCTGCATGACGCTGCCATGGAGACCCGACTGAAACATCTGATGAGTGACACCACAAAACATGAGCAGTGAGGTTTAAAACCACACACTGATCTGAGATCTGCTGCAGTGACATGAGATCACACAACATCTGCCTCGTGTCAAATACCCTCAGCCAATCATAATTACACGGTAACCGGCGTGAGATTAAAAAACTTTGCGTAAAGCATAATAAACTTATGTAATTTAAACTTTGAATTGGTTTATGATTTTAAAGGTGTTTGCTGAGCAAAATAAAACAAGCATCTACAGTATGCTGATCATAAACTGTTAATAAACTATATATTTAACAAATATGGTTGATGACAACAAAACCCACCCAATTGCTACTCAAAACTAGCCCAGTCTCATTTCAGGGGCGGGGTCAAAAAACAAAAAAAAATATATGTTTTTTGGCAGGGTTCCCCTGGTACAGTTCACATTTCTGGGGCTAAATATAACATTGTAGGGGTCGCTTCAACCCGTGGACATGAAAAACAACCCACGGCAACAGTCTTAAAGTATCCCAATTCCCCGGGAAAATTGCAGACTTGGCAACACTGGATTGGATGAGTAATAACACATGACTGATTTGAGAATGTCAGCTACTGTATTATACTTAGACATTAGAAGAAGAAGAAAAAAAATACAAAACATAAACAAACTTACAAATAAACCTGGTTCTTGTAACAAATAAATTTGAGATGTTCCTTTCAGTGTTGTTATTGTTAAAGGAGAAGTCCACTTCCGGAACAAAAATTTACAGGTAATGTACTCACTCCCTTGTCATCCAAGATGTTCGTGTCTTTATTTCTTCAATCATAAAGAAATTATGTTTTTTGAGGAAAACATCTCAGGATTTTTCTTTATATAATGGACTGCTATGGTGCCCCGAGTTTGAACTTCCAAAATGCTGTTTAAATGCGGTTGTAAACGATCCCAGCCAAGGAAGAAGGGTCTTATCTAGCGAAACTTGTAGCAGTTATTTTCATAAAAATAATACTATTTATATACCTTTTTAATGTCAAACGCTCGTCTTGTCTTACTCTGCCTGAACTTTTTTTCCGGTTCATGACAGTTAGGGTTTTATGTCGAAAAACTCCCATCTCATGTTCTCCCTCAACTTCAAAATCGTCCTATATCACTGTTTTACCTTTTTTGTTGAGGGTGTTTGATCTTCTTCGCTTATTCACTTTGCAGAGACTGGGTCAGTACTTCTGCAGCGATGTAGGATGATTATGAAATGATTTTTGAAGTTGAGGGAGAAAGTATGATTGGAGTTTTTCGACATACCCTAACTGTCTTGAGTCAGAATACACAGAGTTCAGGGAGAGCAAGACAAGACAGGCGTTTGAGATAAAAAAAAAATTTAAATTGTATTTTTTAAATGAAAATAACCGATCCTTTTGCTAGATAAGACCCTTCTTCCTCGGCTGGGATCGTTTACAACCACATTTGGGATCGTTTGAATCCGCATTTAAACTGCATTTTGGACGTTCAAACTCAGGGCACCACATCAGTCCATTATGTTTTCCTCAAAAAACAATTTCTTTACGACTGAAGAAAGAAAGACATGAACATCTTGGATGACAAAGGGGTGAGTACATTATCTGAAAATTTTTGTTCTGGAAGTGGACTTCTCCTTTAACTAAAACTACTACTACTACTACTACTACTACAAAAAAAAAAAAATAAAATAATAATAATAATAATAATAATAATAATAATAATAATAATAATAATAATAATAATAATAATAATTAATAATAATATAAATATATCAAATATTAAAATATAAATATAATAAATATTACATATTAAATAATATATATTAAATCTTAAAACTTGAAATGCAAACAAGTTTAAGTTGTAGCAGTACTATTTTAGAATCATTGCGATACTATTCAAGTGTTTATTAATATTTTAAATTTGTTTTTATTTTATATTTTTCAGTTTTATTTTAATTTCAGGTGTTTTAGTACTATAGTAGTTTTTCCATTTTTATTATTATTATTTTTATTATTAATATGCCTATATGCATCTACATTTTTTAAAGTTTTAAATGTATTCATTTATTTAAATATATCAAGTTAAACTACATGAAAATGAGTAACATACATTGGCTTGGTAACTAGATGAAAAAAAGTAATTTTTAAAAAAAAAAATGTTTTTTAGTTTTATGTTTAGTTAAGTACAATAACCCTAAATTAACTAAAACTAAAATTAAAATAAATTATATAAATATATATAAAATATATCATTAATACATAATACAAGAGTATATTTACAAGTAACATTAAAACAACACTGGCTCCTTTCTCTAGAAGTGTCTTCAAATCACAGCTCTGAGTGTGTAAACAGATGAGAGGAGGTCAGTGAAGACGTTACCTTGCGGGACAGGGCTGTGTGTTACAGGAAGTCACACCGGTGGACGGTCGAGATCGTGAGTTACAGTAAGACGTGTTCACCTGAAGCCTCAGATCCTTGTAGCAGACTGATTTACTGACCATCTGACCTGAGGAAAAAAACACAAATGACATAAAAACTCAACTTCCCTGATGAACTGACACAAGCTGAAAATCACCATGAACTCAAAAAAAGTTCAAGGTATTTGAGCTGAAGAAGCAGCTTCCCAGAGGTCGCCTGTAGGGAGTTTGACCTCCGGGTTAAAGGACAAAGGTATCGTTCCTTCAGCTGGCCTCGCCTCAGGCTCTACACATACCATCACAGAGCGCTAACGTCAGGTCTGGTGTGAAAGAGGAGCAGGGGTACGGCCCATGTCAGCAATATTGATGGGAACAGACCTTACAGACTCACCTGAGGCTCAGCTATAGAGTTACACTTGCACAGACCGCCAGATACGCTCGAGAAACACACAACAATGCTGCTGGGTTTCACTCAGATCATTTAGATTGATACAAAGATATGTAATTAATGAAAAAATGCAACAGGTTTTACAGAATCCCTTGTCAAAAAGAAGTACACTTTCTTTTACAAAGAGCACTAATATATTTTAAAAGAATGAATAAATCATTCAGATTGATTAACTGAACTGGATCAAATTATTCATTAAAAACAGGGGTCACCAGACCTGGTCCTGGAGCGCCGGTGTCCCTGCTGAGTTTAGCTCTAACCCTAATCAAACACACCTGAACCAGCTAATCAAGATCTTACTAGGTATACTTGAAACTTCCAGGCAGGTGTGTTGAGGAAAGACGGAGGTAAACTCTGCAGGACATCGACCCTCCAGGAACAAGTTTTGTGACCCCTGATTAAAAAGGACTGATTCAGAAGAAGGATTTGTTGACCAATCTGATATCACTGCTTCTTGTATAGACACTCATGAATGTGCCATATGGATGTCTAGGTTTTTAGTGAATAGCAGTTTAAAATAGTAGCGATGCACATGGGTTTGATTTCCATGGAATTCATGAACCAATTAAATGCAATACGTTGAATGCAATGCAACATGCTTTGCTGATTCAGCTTTATTTTCTGCATGTATGCATTTTATAATGAAGATGTGTAAATCTTCATGTGATCTTCGTGTAAATCAGTGTGTAGGAAAGATCTGAGTTGTATTGCAAACAACAGGGCATGATGAGCTTGAGCCGCACCAGAATCGCAGAAGATTTGTAGCAGGCTGATTCGGTTAAAGTGTTGATGTTTTAACATGTGACTGCAGTGTCTGGCCAACATACTAGCAGCAGGTTCAGACTGATCAGTACCTCCTGCACAGCTGGCTGAGCACTGCGAGCGAACGATGGCCCACGTGTAGTTGTGTTTGGGCTGGTTGCGTCGCTCTGTATGGTCTTTGTTCAGTGTGTATTCCCACTGAATGCCCGGATTCCAGCCCTGCATGAGAACCTGTGCAAGGACAAACACACAAGACATAATAAACACCATCAAACACCCCGGAAATCACAAAAACATTCATTAAAATTGAGGACAATGAGCACACTGACTCACACAAACTGTTTTACGACAGAACGCTGCCCACATGCTGCGTCGCTGAACGATGCCTCCTGCTATCAGAACATTCTGCTTTCAACTCATTCAAATGTGTTACATGAAGGATGTTTTAATTATAATTCCATTTTGTAGAGTAACACAAATAGGGTAACACTTTACAATACGGGTGCACAAATATGCATTAATTCATGCTTAACTAATGCACAGATAATCACAAGTTAATGTATAATTCATGAAGAACTAAACCATTACTACATCAGCAACTAATGAACATTCAACATGATTCACAGATTAAGTAAAAAATAAACTGTTATTAGTTAAATGTGCCATAATGTATTAGTTCCCTAATAACATTATATTAACTAATGATGTAAATTCATATGTTAATGACCTCAAAACTATGTACTTCAACTTCCAGTTGTCTGCTTTAATGAATCATTTGCTACACTGAAATGTTTGGTCAGTTCAACTTAGAAAATGTACTTCATGTGGTAACATCTACGATAACTGGTTTTGTTGAAATGAAATAAATGATTTAAGATTACTGATTATAACTGAATTCAACTAACCTGACAGTTTTACTGAAGTGTAACTGTTAGTAGATGTAACCTGATTTCTCCAGTTAAGCAAAATTCCTTAATAAGTTTGATATAACCTTTTTTATTTAAATGATGACAGTCTTTTTCCACACCGTTTAAATAAATAAATAAATAAATGCAAATTGCTAAACATTTACCATTAATGGAAATAACTTTCCTAAATTATCATTGTAAAACATCTGAAAAACATAAATCTGTTGCAATTAACCATTATCTAGCAACTGCACGCATGCATGAGCTAATGTGACTATCGCTGCATCAGCAACTACACAGTTATTATCTCTAAACAAAGCAACATGCAGCACAACACCAAGGTTTCTTGGGCTTCTCTTTGACTGAAGCACATACTCTACTCTTCAGCACAATGGTAACCCATAAAACTCAGACAACAGAAACCTTTTAAATCCCTACAGAACATTAAACAATAACAGATCTCTCTAGATCTCAGCATCTTTATTTATTACAAACCAGTCTCAGAATTAATTTCTTTCATACATTTCATACTTCTTATTAAAAATTAACAGAGGTTTAGATGTTGATGTTTTACTGACAATAAAGTCTGAAGTCACCGTTGTGGAGATAAGTGTTTGCTTTAGTTGTGGTCTTGATTCTTGACTTTTTAGTGTTAGTTTTTCTTTGGTTTGCTTAACTGTGTGCTTCTGAAGCACATTTGTTGAAAGTGCTAGAGAAAATCTAATGAGATGAAAATTCTACTGTCAAGTAATATTCACAAATGGAAAAGATTATTTGGATTTATTGGTTTCAGGTTTTGAAATCATTATGCAGAAATTATTGGGACTAGATCACATAGACTCACAGACATCAGTAATCTGCACAAGCATCTCAACAATGGTCACAGTCAACAAATTATTCAGATAAACAGGTCAACTCTGAACATCACAAAACAAGCTAATAAAGTCACAAAAAAGATTTGTGTTGATTGTCACCATTGCTGAGATTCATGAGCTGAATGAGCTTGGTCTTTGTTTGAGTCAAAAAGACAGCTTGAAACACTTCCTTGATAATGAAAGAGAAAATTCACAGTATCTGACTATTATCACATAACGACACCACCAGTGAACATTAGACTACTAACAGGGCTTGCGAATCTAACCACTACATGACAGCTGAGTTGGCATCATCAATAAGTAATCAGAATCATCTGACTAAAGATTTTCCTCACAGCCGACGCTAAAACAAATGTTTTAGAAACATGCAGTTGCAGCAAAGAAAAACTGATATCAAACATTCAAGGATCAAGAGCCCAGTTAAAGCGAACGCTTATCTCTACAATGGTGACTTCAAACTTGATTAGTTTCAATAAAACATCCCCATCTAAACCTCAGTTAATTCTCAATAAGAAGTTTAGTTTGAAAGAAATAAAGACAGACTGGATTGTAATAAGTAAGAGAGAGATCTGTTAGTGTTTAATGCTTTGTTGCTGCCAGTCATGTGATGTTTTATTTATTTATATATTTTACAGTGGTTACCATTGTGCTGAAGAGTAGCGCTGTTAATTATGGTTTTCACTTTGCTGCGACATAAAGTATATTACAATCTCTAATTGTAAGTTCTCATTGAGCCAAAATTTACTAATCAGCAAGGAACAGTTGTGCATGTTTTGAATGTGTTTGTTTTGAGCTTTATTGGAAGTTGTATGTTGTGTCAATGTGATGGATTTAAGTTAAAATAACATTCTCTAATGTTACGTTACATAATATTAATCGAAGTTACAATTATAAGTAGTTTCAGATAAAAATACTGCCTTAAAGCAACAACTGCTCAGATTCACTTTATTCCCACAGTATTATTAGGGAATAAATACATTATGAAACATTTAACAATTTATGATAACAATTTATTAATTACTTAATCTATGAATCATATAGGATGTTCATTTGTTGCTGATGCAGCTAAACAGTACATTTATGATTATTATTAACAATTCATTTATAAACATCATGTTTTTGGAAAGCTGCACGGTATGACACATTCCAGCTAACCTTGGATTGTCATAAAAAGATCAAATTAATTGTATAAAAACGTCAAATTATCTGAAAAAGTTCATCTCCTGTTGTCTCTCACATCAAAATCCAGCCACATATTTGTTTAGAGCTGTTTTGGCAGATTTCTCTCCTGATTCATAAATGTCATTTACTAGTCATTCAGTTACCGTTTACTAACACATTTTGCGCCTAACAGGATTCAACTATCTAGATTACATCAAGACTAAATATAAATCTATGTTAAATGCATCAGTGTAAATGAGATGCACGCTTTGCACTATAACAGCAGACTTTGGAAAGCTGGCGGTTATTAAGCCTCTTATTAAGAAACCACATCTAGACCCTAGTGAACTGGCAAATTACAGACTCATTTCTAATCTTCCGTTTATGTCTAAAATTTTAGAGAAAGTTGTCTCTGCTCAACTGTGCTCATTCTTGCAACAAAATGATATCTATGAAGAATTTCAGGTTTCATGCCCCATCATAGCACAGAAAATGCACTTGTTAAAATCACAAATGACTTGCTTCTTGCGTCAGACCAAGGCTGCATCTCATTGGTGCTGCGTTCAACACTATAGACCATGACATACTAATAGATCGACTACAAAACTATGCGGGTATGCAAGGACAGGCTTTAAGATGGTTTAGATCCTACCTGTCCGATCGCTACCACTTTGTTTATTTAAATGGGGAGTCATCTCAGTTATCACCAGTAAAGTATGGAGTGCCACAAGGATCTGTCCTAGGTCCTCTACTATTTTCAATATACATGCTGCCCCTTGGTAATATTATTAGAAAACACGGGATTAGTTTCCATTGTTACGCTGATGATACTCAACTATATATCTCAACAAGACCACATGAAACGTCTAAATTATTGAAGTTCACAGAGTGTGTTAAAAATGTAAAAGATTGGATGACCAATAATTTTCTCCTATTAAATTCATATAAGACAGAGATATTACTTATTGGACCAAAAAACAGTACACAGAACCTCTTGGCTTACAATCTACAACTAGACGGATGTACTGTTACTTCCACTACAGTCAAAAGTCTGGGTGTTATATTAGACAGCAACTTGTCTTTTGAAAATCATATTTCTCATGTTACAAAAACAGCATTCTTCCATCTTAGAAACATTGCCAAGCTGCGAAACATGTTACCTGTTTCTGACGCAGAAAAGCTAGTTCACGCATTCATGACCTCTAGACTGGACTATTGTAATGCACTACTAGGTGGTTGTCCTGCATCTTCAATAAACAAGCTACAGATAGTCCAAAATGCAGCTGCTAGAGTCCTTACCAGGTCAAGAAATTATGATCATATTACCCAAATTTTAAAGTCTCTGCACTGGCTACCTATTAGGTTCCACATCAGCTATAAAATAGTACTTCTTACCTATAAGGCACTTAATGGTTTAGCTCCTGCGTACCTAACTAGTCTTCTACCACGCTACAATCCATCACGCTCCCTAAGGTCGCAAAACTCTGGACTGTTGGTAGTACCTAGGATAGCAAAGTCCACTAAAGGAGGTAGAGCTTTTTCATATTTGGCTCCCAAACTCTGGAACAGCCTTCCGGATAACGTTCGGGGTTCAGACACACTCTCTCTGTTTAAATCTAGATTAAAGACACATCTTTTTAGCCAAGCATTCAAATAATGCATCTCATAAACTTTTCCTGCAGTTATACCTGATCAAATGCTCATTATTAATCTTTTAGCTCTGGTTGAACAAATCTTTCTTTGCTTTCTTTGAACAGCAGCTACGCTAATTATGTTCCTATTTGTTCTCTGTTTCTGCCATGGGATTGACATCCCTTGGTAACTAGGAATTCACAAGCTCCAGTGTGGATCCAGAACACTTAAGAAGAGATGATGCCAACCCCTCAGAGGACTTCAGATGATGCCAACCCTGAAACAACACACAGCACTACCGAATCTTCCTACAAATTTATGGTGTTCTTTGTCTGTTTGATTACGTCATTAATTGATCGTTACCATACATCTCTGCCATATGTATATAAACTAGACAGTCACCACTGTAAGCTACTACTAAATATATTGCTTTGCAACAATATGTATCGTGAAAAGCGCTATACAAAGAAATTTGAATTAAAATGAATTGAAAGCAGCAATGTTACACACATGCCTAGCACTCTCATCAGACCCATTACAGAGCAGAGTAAACATAATTAATTGTGAATAAACACATAAAAAATTACAGGCAACTACTACTACCTCGACCACCAGCGTCTCATTGGTGGGTCCAGTGGAGGTGAGGCTCTCGGGACGATTGTAGGGCCTCTTGTAGTCAAACACAGCCCCAGCGATAGAGTGTCGTCCGGGCCAGTCCACTGTCCAGCGTCCGTTCAGGTAATACTTTCTCTGCAGATTCCTCAGGGCCAGGTAAGAGCTGGAGGAGTTGAGCTCCATCACACGGATACTGCGCGCTCCAGCCGGTACGGTCACCACACGGTAGTACTCTACACCAAAGACACAGCAAAACAGGTCGGAATGCTGTTCATACAGACAGATGCTTAAATAGATTGCACATGCGTTCAGAGAGTAAAGACACGTACGGCTCATTTGATGTTGTTTGGTATACTGTCCTTTGTAAATCTTGCAGGTGGAGTTATCGCCCTTGCAGACGCCACACAGATCCGGCACAGCATTGGATCCCAGCACCCTGTCACAGCCCACTCTCTAAAAAACACACATCAGGAGCTCTCAGCAAACACAGATACACAAATAAAGCACTCATAATCATCATTCCAGTTACAACAGTTCAGTAAATCAGACAAAAGTCACATGAGAGGAAGAAGTGCCTCCACAGCGCTGTGATTGGCCGATTACGCTTTCAGTATGATAATGCCCATGTCCACAAATTGGCATTAATGAGTCAAAATGGTGGGAATTAAAGGGTTAATCATAGAGAAAACAACTGACCTGCTCAGATATCAAATTAAAAATTAAAACAATGATCTGTGACTTTTAGGGTTATGTTAGGGATGAGCTTAATTAAACATTGAGAGTTTACCAAGGACTAAAAACCCCAAACCAGAGATGGGATTTAGCCTCACACCACTGCTACACAAGCTCACGTGTTGTATTAATAAAGAGGTACAAGATGCTCCAAACTGCTAACAAAAGATAATGTAGAGAAAGAAACACAAGAGCATAATGATTTCAACATGCATGTCCAAACACACAGATCAAATGCTCTCAGCTGAATAGTATGTTCATGTTCAGTGTATAAAAATACTCTTTGTGTAATGTTTTTAGTGCAAACTACTTATGTCATCGACTCGTGTGTAATGTAAAACATGAAATGACAAATGACTCTGATCATTCATCACTGCTTATTTAAACTAAATCCGCTGAACTACAATTGTTCTGGTCCACTGCAGTTTGTCACTATTTCATGCTAACACAATTTCTCTTTTAATTTGATTTGAAATGTTGTCAGTGAAACGCAGCAGCTAAAGTCAAATTTAATGGAACAAAATAGCAGTTGGCTCTTTCGCCGCAAACATCCAAACACACAATATGAAACCAATGTGTGTTTTGAAGGAAAGTCTTCAGAAAGACACTTTTTTTTTTCTTTTTTCAGATCTCTGAACCAAACTGAGATGAAATGCATTTGATCGCTCTGTCTCTCAACAGGGATTTCCACAGCAGAAGAAAACATAAAACCAATCACTGGGAGAATTCACTACAGATGAATCCTCTTGAAAATCTCTGGCTTTGATGATAATACACACACTGTGTCAGTAGTCCATTACCAGAAAAAAAATTAAACAAAACAACCAACAGAATCATGCTTTTATTATATGTAGTCATGTATTACAACTCAACAAACCACTGCATTGACAATACAACAAGCATAAATAAAGAACATTTTGCATTTAACACATTTTCAGCTGAGAATTACTTAGACTAAGGCAAAGCCAGAGAGTGTCTACTAGTTTTGGGGGTAACGCATTACAAGTAACACAAGAGTTATGTAATCAGATCACTTTTTTTTAAGTAACTAGTAAAGTTTACTCATCTCACTTACACAAAAACATATGCGACCCTGGACCACAAAACCATTCATAAGTAGCACAGGTATATTTGTAGAAATAGCCAACATGGGTCAAAATGATCGATTTTTCTTTTATGCCAAAAATCATTAGGATATTAAGTAAAGATCATGTTCCATTAAGATATTTTTTAAGTTTCCTACCATAAATATATCAGAACTTAATTTTTGATTAGTCATATGCATTGCTAAGAACTTCATTTAAAGGCGATTTTCCAATATTTTGATTTTTTTTCACCCTCAGATTCCAGATTTTCAAATAGTTGTATCTCAGCCAAATATCGTCCTATCCTAACAAACCATACATCAATGGAAAGCATATTTATTCATGTGAAGCTTATTTACTGATGTTTAAATAAAAAAAAAAAAAATGGACCTTTATGACTGGATTTGTGGTCCTTAGTCACACATTCAGTACTCCTCAAAATGAATGAATGAAGGAATGTCTCTACTACTGACCTTCGATGATCCAATTTAACCATACTAATAAGCAAAAATAACTTAAAATACACATATTATCTGTGTTTACATTTTTTGTGATTGAGACAAAAGTGTTGAACTTTCTTTGCTTGCATTCTATTCTTCATGCAATCCAGAATTGCTGCACAGCTGAAAGGTTTGTTTGAGCTTTTTAATTTACATTTCCTTCAGCCTCATGATTACTCATTTTACTTTTGGTGTGAAAAGGCTTTTATATTGTCAAAAACAGAAACTTTTTTTAGATTTATTTTTGCCATTTTTGCCTTTTATTGATAGGACAGCAATGAGACAGGAAATGAAGTGGGAGAGAGAGGGGGGAGGGGATCGGAAAGGTCCGCAAGCTGGGACTCGAACACGGGATGCCCGAAGCGCAACGGCGCTGCATGTCGACGCACTGCCCACGAGGCTTTCGGCGCCGACTAAAGATAGAACTTTTTAATATTAACAATAAACAAGCAAGCGCAGGCCAGATGAGAAAAGGTAATGCAAAAGTAACATAATGCATTACTTTCCATAAAAAAGTAACTAAATAATGCGGTTAGTTATTTTTTTCACGGAGCAATGCAATATTGCAATGCATTACTTTTAAAAGTAACTTTCCCCAACACTGGCATGTACAGTTATAATATCTACAAACACAGAGACTTAAGACCTCAGGTTATACAGTTTTTGCATCGTGTCAGAGTTAAAAGCTTGCGAATATTGTACATTACCTCACAGATGCCGTCAATGCAGACATCGGAGCTGTCCTGTGTGCAGAGCGTCCCATCCTTGACTTTACTGGAGAGGGCGAAGAAGAAGTCATAACCTTCAGCAAAGCAGTAGAGCTTACAGACGTCTTGATCTAGAACAACACAAACAAGGAATATCAGGCATAGTCCCCTAAACACACACATCCTATAATCTGTGGACAGTAAATTCAAAAGTATTCACCCCCCATGGATTAGTTCCTGCTAGTGACACTGTGAAATGAAAGCATTAGATAGCTATCTTAATTGATTGGTTTGTAACTTGTGTAAACTATTCAATCACACTAGTAACATAAACTCTGAAATCACGCTGAAATGTTAACCAGGTACAACTGTGTTGGTTTCAAATCCATCTGTGTTCAATTTTCTGAAAGCACACCAAATTTCACTGACTCAGTGAGTCTCACAACTAATGAAGCCCAAGGAACTTTGAGATCCATCTGCTAGGAGGAAAACAGCTGGAAATGGTTATCGAAAGACTGACAAAGCTCTGAATCTTCCTAGAAGCACTGCAAACTCTGTCACAACTCAATCCCCTCATCATAAAATCATAGGGAAATAGCTGGTCGACAAGACTTTTGAAGAAGCCCCATCCCCATTCGAAACCGTAATAAGTGCTCTTTTGATAAGTATGCTTACTTTTCACTTTGGTAATCTTAACCCAAAATCCTAAAATTTGAATTGTTGATATGAAATGTGGTTCTGAAACAATAGGAATGTGGAAGGATAATTCGGAAAGCGATCAGGAACGGAAGAGATGGCAGATTCATGCATTGGGATTGGGAACTAAAAGGCTTGTTTCCTTTAATGCAAACATGGAAGAAGCCAAAAACAGAAAGATGCTTCATGAGAACTTGCTCAGTCATCCAAAGATCTGCATGAAGTGTGAAGATCCAATGACGAAAGCACATGGTAATTTGAAATATGCCAGATCTGTGATAGAACCTGATCCAACTTTCTCTGTCTAATTCATCAGATATCAAGACACTTTGTGCTGAAGAATAGAGATTCCAGTCATATCTGCATGAAGATGCATGACTGCAATCATTTCTAAAGGACCGTGTAGAAACGAATGACTTCGGGGGGTGAGAAACGTCTTTCGCTTCAGAGGCATTAATGTTCTTTTGGTGCGTAAATGTGTTGAATTTATTATGTGGTGGAAGGAAGACACATTTTCCATGTGTTACAATTTGGAGGAGTAACAGAAACAAAATGTGAAAAATTCAAGGGGGTGAATGTTATGTGAAGGCTGAACATACTTCATTTCAGCCTAACTTCATAAATAATGCTTTTATCCAGAATTTTGTCAAATGCACTGTTTCATTTCTTTCAAACATCCCCTCAACCGATAGAAATACTCGTTTAGACCAACCGTCCACACGTGTGTAGGGTTTCCACTTGTAGTACCATCCGCGGAAGGGTTTGCTGTTGAACTCGGCACACTGGGCAGCTCTGAAGTCCACGGCGTTTTGAGGACATTCGCCAGTGTTACACAGTTTATAAGAGCGAGACGAGCCTGCGCAAAACTTGCCGCCATACATCGGCCTGAGGGAGAAGAAAAGATGGGAAAGGAAACTGATCATGAGACATGTCCTGATTTACAGCAACAGCAACTTCATTCAATCACTCCTGGTTGCCAAGCGGCTGTAATGTTTGTTGTAGTAATGAGATGCATTGCCAATGAAATTAGGATGTCATTCTATTTTGACAAGGAATCCATTTTCTTGACGCTTAAAATGAAATTTCTGCAGAGGAAAGCGTTTGTATATAAAGTGCAGCAGTGCATAAAGCATCATATGATGAACAAGACGAGTGATTATCAGCGCATGAATCAAACCCACTTACAATGCCAGCAATTTTCCATGCAGCAGTTTTTATTATATCCCTGCTTGTGGGGAATGAAAAATCTACAGTATTTCACAGGATCGCATGTATCTCACTGTCTCCATTTCTGTTAGCTTTCCTCCTTCAATAGAGAGTTTCATGGTATCTAAGGCTCAGGTGATTGCCTGAAAATGTGTGTTTACATGAGCAAAGATGATACAGAATTCAAAATCAGTACTTCTGAAGAGTTTTGTGCAGCCTTGAGATGAATTACAGAGATCTTTGGTTCAAACCAAGTCTGAAAATATTCACCAACTGTTTGTTTGTAGCAAAACTCTTCAAATTTTCCTAATTCTAACTCTAACTGCATTTATTTGATCAAAAACACAATAAAAACAGTAATATTGTGGGATATTATTACTGTTTTAAATATGAATATCTGTTAGAATGCAATTTATTTCTGTGATTAAAGCAGAATTTTCAGCATCATTACTTCAGTGTCACATGATCCTTTAGAAATCATTCTAATATGCTGATTTTCTGCTCAAGAAACATTTCTGATTATTATCAGTGTCACTATCAATGCACAATTGTGCTGCCCAGTATTTTTGTGGAAACTGTGATACATTTCATTTTTTCAGGATTCTTGGATGAATAGAAAGTCCAAAAGATCAGCATTTATTAGAATTTTTTTTATAACTTTATAAATGTCATTTTTGTCACTTCTGATTAATTTAATGTGTCCCTGATGAATAAATGTATAAATTAAGAAATATCTTCAAAAATGTGACTTACTCAAACTTTTGAACTGTTTTCAGTGATTGCAACAGGATAAAACAACATGATTCATTGAAAAATAAAGGATCTTGCACACTTTTTCATTTCACATGTTACAGGATTGCCAGTTAAAAATAAATTCTTCCAAAAGAGTAAAACTCAGTACTTGCTTTACATCGGATCTAATCCCGTTTTACATATGGAGCAAATTCATTTCAAGTACTGAGTTTTACTCTTTTGGAAGAAATGATTGGTTTTGTTTAAAATCCTGTTGTGCATGATTTGCACGTCAAAAATATGTTGTGAACAGGCCTTTCATGGAGACCTTCTCA
This sequence comes from Cirrhinus mrigala, assembly GCA_036247105.1. NCBI lineage: Eukaryota > Metazoa > Chordata > Actinopteri > Cypriniformes > Cyprinidae > Cirrhinus > Cirrhinus mrigala. The sequence goes on from CM070022.1 coordinate 41,322,887, forward strand.
TTTTTATTGACTGAATGTACCGGGGACTGCTGCAGTGTCTCTCTCTGTAGGTCACCCCACTTTCACAGGTTCTCGAGCAGATGGACCAGCCAGACCAGGATGACCACTGACCATGAACCGGCTTAGGACCTTCATCACCCTGCTTTACACACTGACCCCGACGACACCACTGCAAAACACACACAGAAACACACACATCAGCCTAATAACAGTCTTTACATTTAAAGGGACGGTGCACAATAAAACAAAGATTTAAGATGTATGAACACAAAAAATTATTTCTTAAAAAAATATATACTTTTTTGGTCACACTTTATTTTAAGGTCCAGTTCTCACTATTAACAAACTATGGCTTCAGCCTCAATAAACTCCTAATCTGATGATTATTAGTAGTTAGTAAGGTAGTTGTTAAGTTTAGGTATTGGGTAGGAATAGAGATGTAGAATATGGTCATGCAAAATAGGTGCTTTATAAGTACTAATAAACAGCCAATATGTTAATAATAGGCATGCTAATAAGTAACTAGTTAATAGTGAAAACTGTTCCCTATACTAAAGTGTTACCAATTTTTTTTTCCATATAATGAACTTAAATTTTCAAAATGACAAAACAAGCATAATAAAAACATAAAAACAGTTAATAAGAAACATGCACTGTATTTATTGTCTGCTGCATGATGAGGAACAGATTAAAATTTAGTCATTATTATCTGACAATTGACCAGTTTGGATCAATTTGGTAGCACATGTGTCTTGACCGAAAAATAAGTCTCTAATGTCAATGGCTATGGTTGAGACATGGATTTTCAATGAGTAGTGACTTCAGTGTGGGGTTGTTGAATGAAATGAAGATGTTGAATTAGGGCTGCATGATTCACCAAACTGAAACTGCAAATGTGATATGACTTAGTGTGATTATCAAATCACAAAGCCTGCAATTTAATTAAATACAGCATGCAGCGCTGTGTTCATTTACACGTGAGCAGCTCATGATTCAGTGTTTTCAGCATTTCAGATCGCCTCGGTTCACCGTAAACTGCTTCACATGACCTCCATCTGCATCTGCTCTGAGTTTGAGTCGATTTAACATGCATTTGGAAATGCGACGCTCCAACCATCTTCACAAAAATCACAATTATTTTCCTTAAATCGTGCAGACTTGGAATATTGTGCATGAGTCACACATTATGATGCTATTTTGCCATAACAAAACTAAGCAGATGCAATCATTCACTTTCAATACAAGGACATTTTTTCACAAATTCATCTTCTGTGCTCAACTGAAGTAAGTTTTGGAAAGGTCTGGAATAACACAGTTTGAACGGCCTAGCTTCACAGATTCACTTTAATTCCCATCAGGCACCATTCCATCTGATTCAGCTCTTTGTGAGAGGTTAAAAAGTGAATGAATGATAGTCCCAGTCCAGTGCTCTTCACACCCTCTGTGTAACTGAATCCGAGTCTCTGGCTCATGTGACGGAGCTGATATTTCATGAACGCAGATGGGCAGGATTCCTAGAGGAGACCGTCATCATTAGCGCTGCGTACCGTCACTGGCTCTCACTCGGATTAAACCGTCGTATCTAATATATCACAAACCAAACACCTCCAAAGCCGCCCCTCGAGGAACACGTGTGAAAGACATCCAGACCACCAGCGCCGGCCTCCGTATCAGCCAGAGACGAGGAGAATGTGTTCGTAAGAGAAGCGCTCTTCCTCCCTGATCGGCAGACCTCAGGACGGGTCTGTGATTACCCTCGTGACCCAAACCTACTTCAGCAATGTGTGTTTGTAAAGAGGCGGCCCAGGAGGTCAGCCGAGGCCCGCATGAGCTCATTAAACCCAATCTGCTGTGAAGGGCCTGAATCAGTGGAAAGGCATCTTACGGGACGACAGGAGAGGGAGGACAGCAATGATGAATACTGTATCTAACACAACACTGATCTGTCTGTCTGTCCGTTTGTGCAGCGCAAATTCTTTTTTGGTGTATCTGACACCATTTTTTGTTGTTCAACCAGCAACACATCCATTGCTCGGTAGCTCACTGCAGTGCCGTACACTTGTAAGGTGAAGGGCTCTTGTACGAATCCTGTGAAACTACGGTTCAACAAAACAGCTCAAACCCGCATATAAGAAAGTTAAAATAGCACGGTTGCATCAGCAAATGTGTTTTTATATCACTTTTGGATTTGTTAACACTATCAGGTAGGTGTAGGGGGTTTGTTATTTTCCAACACGGTAGAGCATTACCTTTAGCGACACTCGGCGGTTGTTTGAGTTCTGAACCGCCACTATACGTGCTTAAGCAATGCAATAAAACCTGCTATGGTCAAGTATTGAACATGCATTTTTAGCACCACTCAATGAACATTTCACTTTGAAACTGTTGCAAAACATAGATTAAGGTATATAATTAGTGTTGCAGAAACATTAGCACAAGGACGTATTTCCAATAAGCCTGGGCTACACTTACTGTATGTCGCTAAAAATCTGATTTTATCTGCGGAGTTAAATATTGGGATCTGAGATGACAGACAGACACTAATTAAGTAAACAGAAACATCTCCAGGAGTGTTTGTAACTGCATTCATATTAATTTTTGCTCATTTTATCAAGAAGTACACTTTACCAAATTAAAAAAAAAAAAAAAAAAAGAGTAGGATATAACGGGGCTAAAGGCACCCTGGGGTAAAAGGCACCTCTGATATTATTTTTCTCTAAACCACTGGATGGGAGAAAAATGTGGCGTAGCACTTTCCAAAACATCCGCTTTTCAAGATGCACGTGCAAATTTGTCTGATCCTTGATGCAACAGTACAAAGTCGATTCTGTGCTTTCTAATATTTCATGTTTTTAAAAATGTTGTAGATTTAAGTAGCAAATGAGAATCACTAAAATTCTTGAATATATCTTGAGACAAAGGTCTTCTTAATGATTTGCAGTTTTGTTTAATATAATTAAAACAGCAGTTTTTCTAAAAGGCACAATAATTACCATGATAGTTAATAGAAGGCTGACTTTTCCATTTGTTGACATGACATGATTAGAATCAGATAGTAAATGTGATATATTATGTTGGGTGTCCATCTTAGAGATAATTACCATGTTTAGAATGAAGCCATCATATTTAAAAACATGATATTAATCATATCATATAACAAAATATAATTTGTTGTTAATATTGTAAATCTATATTAAATTACTATGGGATCTCCTTTAATGATTTCAGAATCTTTACATTTTAAAACAATTTTGTTTCTGTATTTTAAAATATATGTTTATATTAACATATTTTAATGATAGTATATTTATTGAACAAAAAAATATTATTTCATTGATCAAAATAAACAGAAAATAGTACAAACTTTGCTAAAGTGATTGCTTTGAACAAGTATTTTACTTATAACTTAAAGAAAACATCAATACTGTGTGCCTTTTGCCCCATGTGTGGATGTGCATTTTATAAGATTTTAAACAAAATAAACAACTTGTATGATTTATTTTCAAACAAAATCTGCTGCTCCATAAATGTTCAATACAAGCGTATTTCTGCAATCACACACTTTGGGCGCAGTGAAAAGCACATTTTTTCTAAGAGTGTGCTTTTAGCCCCATTGTACCCTATTTATTACAGAAATAATAGACTTTAAAATAATATATTTTGAGTGTGAACTGAATGTAATATTTTCGGACACTCAGTTGCATGATAATTGCAATTAAATGATTATGTTTTGTAGTTAAATTTTATAATAAATGCAATTTCGACTCACACTGTGCTTTTTTCAATCCACTTAAGTAGGACTTTAGTACATCTTTATATGTAATTTCATAATAACTTCTATAAAGTTTCTGCTGCATGTACTGGCAAGCATTTATGGTAAACTAAAACATGCTTTAAATATAATGTAATTACACATTTATAACGATGAAGGTGCAATTTATTACCTTTAAAATATATTAACTTTAAATGTATTTGAATAACACACTACGGTTAACATACTAGTACATGTGCTTTAGCATGTTAATGTACTTCTTTAAAACATGACAAAAGATCATAATGATTTAAAATGTGCTTTATAGTAAAACTACTACTACAAAGTGCACTTTTTAAAAGTGTACTTAAGTGTGTTAGGAAATATAGTCATGTAAGTGTCTTTCTTTAAATACACTTAAGTGGCCTTTATTTAATTAATATTGTATTATCAGCAAGTGCAGTTTATATAAATATTAGGCCTGTCAGTTTAACGTGTTAAATAATTCGTTATGAAAAAAAAAATAACGTGATTCAAATGTTTTAACGCAGTTAAAACACTGGCCACGCCCCCAGATCTGTACGTGATCTTACATTTCATATAGGTGACTGTTGACAAATATGATTCAGGGCAAAAACTCCAGAAAAAAAAAAAAAGCCACTCTATGTGTTTTTGTCTCATATTTATATCATATGAAAAGCGATATCACACCAGCAGCAAGAGCCTAAATGTTTAATTAATTTTATGTTGAATCAAATAAAATATTTCTTTCTTAAGCTACAATTTGTAATGTCTACTTGCTACTTTCTCATTTAACACAAAATAGCTTTAATCTTTTGTGGGTTTTTTCACAGTCAAACTTATTTTGCGATTAATTAGATTCATTAATTTAGATTTTTAGATTAAACATTTTAATCGACCGACAGCCCTAATAAATATACTTTTTAAAGAGTAGTACGTTTCAAGTGCACAAGGATTTTTCAAACTGAATCTTTTCTAGTCTCCAGTACAGTGAATTCTCACGTGAATCTCCTCAGCTTCTCTCGTGAACGTCACTGTCACCTTCTGGATCGTGTTATCGTGACTCTCAGCATGAATTGTTCACCCATTCAGCCCGCTGGCATTTACAGCAGCCTCTCTCTGCTTGGCCTCCCTGGAAACACTCGTTTAAGACACTAAACATCTGTTAAAAGCCCATCTGAAAGAACAACAAAACCCCTGAAAGGCTTTCTCCCCCGCGGGGTTAATGTCACACACTGAAGAACCATGAGAGGACGTTAATGATTAAACTCTTTCAGTGACAAGAAACAGAGTGTTTGGCTTTTGTGCCACTTGTGTGATGAGTGCGATGTGATTTCTTTTTAAGATGAGATGCTTCAGAAGACATGAATGTGTCCTGTGAGCGTGACTCACCATCTCTGGACCGCAGGCGGAGCCCTCGGCGGCCGGCATGAACTTGGTCTCACATTTTCTTCCGACCCGGTGGCACCACAGGGCTTTACAGATGTCCTGCGTGACATACATCAGACAGACGTGTTGATATGGATGCATTAAAAGAAGCTGTTGCTGTGATAAAAGACCAACCAGCAGAGCTCTGCCAAGAACTGTGACAGAAGTCTGAGCGATGGCTATACTGAACAAATTAAGGATTACAACACACTATATAATGGATAGATATTCTTCATGTGCTGTACGACTGCTGTGCAGTCCAAAAAGCGTTTCAACATTTCAACATGACATGCTGTTTAGGCTTTCTGGATATAATAATGACCTGTCTGGTTTGTTTTTGTCAAACACTCTGTATGTATTTTTGTGTGTATGTGTGTGTGTATTAATGTGGTTTAGATTATACTTTTTGTGCATTTAATTTAGTTACTTTTTTTACTAAGTAAGTAAATATGCCAGAATTTCCTCTACTTTTGGCTTTACTGCCACTTCCTTTTAACATTGATATAGTTATAAAAAGTGTAAAAATCTGTACAATTCTACAAAATAAAAGTTCCTAACATTCAAAAATGAAGATATTCAGTCAGCCATAAATATTACTGTTGTAATATTACAGCTAGAATGTAAAATAATAATAATAATAATTATTATTATTATTATTAGTAGTAGTAGTACTTTAGAGTGAAATATTGCTAGTAAAGTGTATTATTACGTTTTAATTTTGTCATTTTGTTTATTATTTACGGTTTTAATATTTGTATTTTGCAGCAGTATAATAATAATAATAATACATTTTAAATGAATACCACAGTTAGATTTTCATACATAAACTCTCTGTATGTGTGATTCTGCTACTAATGGACCTTTTTAGAGAACTTTTTTGTGCAGTAAGTTCTGGATTTAAAATATGCCACAATTTCTCTATTTTTGGCTTCACCATTACCACCCTTTTTAACTGTAGGGTAATAAAGCGTTCTGCTTGTTTTCACACAATGAAAAATCACATTTTCAGTTCATTTGTTTTTTTGTAATGTTTTTATAACAAAGAATTGCTGTGCTCAAGTGATTGTCCTCAATACTGTTGTCATTAGTATTGCATCAATATTTAGAGAGCAATCGAGTTTATACTTGGTTATTATCATGGAGATTAGAAGTGACAGGCCAGCAGATCTCTGCCAGACGCTGAACTCTTCGAACAGAAATGCTTTTAATTTAACATCCTGATATTAGAGCAGCTTCATTAAAACTGGGGTGTATTGGAGAATGTAAACCACTTTCGTTTTATATTTCAAATTTTAAAAATATCTAACTTAGCACATTATACCAAAATCCACTTGAATGTTGATCACGTGTATGCAATTGATAAATGCAATAAATATGTAATGCAGTAAATGCAGTATAGTTTGATTTTTTATGATTAAGACTCATTAAGACTCATTTTTTTGAGATTAAGCAATCAAAACTGTCCTTCACTAAGGAGCGACTTGTGAAACCTACATTATAATTCATCAGACATCCTAAAAGTGTTTTACTGTCCTGTAAGGACGGCTCCCATATATCTACATTTTCAATGCAACGCTTCTCTCATTCACTCGCTCTGTGAGAAGAGTGAGGAACGGCTGCACGTTTTATGTGTTCGTATTACTCACATCTGGATTATTGTATCATATTCTGACAATGGGAGCACAGATGGGAGGAAAAGATGGCTGTTTGCCAGAGTGATCCCGGTCCAAATCCCAGCACAAGTTCTGCAGCTGCATGTTAAAGTGAGACCTCCTCGAATCCGTCCCTGTTGCTCCTGCTGAGCACGAGGAGAGTGATCATAGAGCGCTCATCTCAGCCCATCGCAGTCCGGCTGCCAGGGAATATCAAGATGCTAATTCACAGTGAAAGCAGAGGGACCTCAGCGTGACTGAAGAACATCAACAGAGCCATTTCTGTCCCGTTCAATGACGTCTAAGGCTCTTCTGAAATGAGGAGAACCTCCTTGTGCTTTGTTCTTATAGTCTAATATAAATTCATCTTCAATTTCCACTTGATGTTTACACACATTATGAGTTAATGAAACACTATCCAACACTCAAGGCCCAATTAACCATTGGGCTAGGTGGGGCTGAAGCCCCGGGGCCCGAACAAGGAGGGGGCCCGTGATTGGCTGTGGAGTAGACTGACTGGCCATCGGTAGCACTGATCGCCAAAGCCGCACCACGCCCCCCACATATTAGCGCTATTAGAAGCTTTTCCGTAAATTCCATGCATTACCATTAGAGATTAAAACTTTGCGTTTGAATTTGGTTTACAAATCCAATGCATTTATTCTATATTTTACTTTTAAACGACCTGTGCACGTATCTCAGGTGATCGCTGAGCCTAATGTCCGCATTCACCTCGCATCACTTCGTTCTGGCATAATCTGGAAATGGTGTGCAATAGAATTTATCTTCGATAAGTAAAAATTTCATAGCCTATTGCTTTTTGTGTTTGAACAACGTATAATCGCTTATGGGTTGAGAGATAACCTGGTTGAAATATGTAAATCGTTTTGAGTGTCAGGCTAATCCTTTTATTTAAATGCATATTAAGTGTTGTGGTTTAAAACAAATTTAACTGTTCAAGGACATTAAGCAGCAAGGCAGAATTAATTTTGGCAAATGCGCGGGTTAAGATAAATTCAGCCTGATACGCATAGCGCGCTCCTGCTCGAACAGCCAGACTTGAGTACTTTTTCGCGCCTTGCACTTTAACGTTCAAATACACATAGTTACGTGCCAAAATGCTCTTTATCAACGCAGTCATTTGTGTCTTAAAAATGAACGTAATGTAAGGTAAAGCATGTGTAGTAGTAGGCTATATGAGATCTTGTCATTATACGATGAGATTTTAAAGGGATAGTTCACCCAAAAATAAAATACTGTCATCATGTACTCACCCTCAAGTTGCTCTAAACCTGTATGAATTTCTTTGTACTCCTCAACATTTCTGGTCCCCACTGACCAGAAATGTTTTTTTGTTTTGTTTTGTTTTGTTTTCATACTATATTGTTTCAGCTATATTTTTTGTGTTCAACAGCAGAAGGAAACTTATACAAGTTAGAACAGAATTTATTTCTCTCTCTCTCTCTCTCTATATATCATTATTGTGATGGTGCGGCCCTGCCAACACTCTCATGTTTTTGTACGACTATATAAATACTATTTATTATCACAAAATTATAAGCTTAAAACCTCATCAAGGCTGCATTTATTTGATCAAAAATGCAGTAAAAATGTTAAATATTATTATAATCTAAAACAGCTGTTTTCTATGTGAATATCTGTTGAAATGTAATTGACTGCTGTGATGCAAAGCTGAATTTTCAGCATCATTACTCCAGTCTTCATTGTCACAAGATCCTTCAGAAATCACAATATGCTTGTTTGCCACTAAAGAAACATTTCTGATTATTATCAGTTGTGCTGCCAATATTTGTGTGGAAGTCATGATACATTTGATTTCTCAAAATTCTTTGATGAATAGAAAGTTCAAAAGAACAGCATTTACGTGGAATAGAAATCTTTTGTAACATCTTAAATATCTTTACTGTCACTTTTTGATCAATCTAATGTGTCCATTCTAAGTAAATTATTCCACTGTGAACAAATTTTTAGCCCTAAAGTAAATCAAATGAATTATACTTCTGAAAAAGATTAATTCATTGACATACAGTTCAAAATATGCTGACAACCATTCAAGTAAGATAAAAGGGAGTTTAGTAGCCAGTTGACCGGATCACGCCAATAGGTGTCAGTGTAATGTCTGTTGTTTCAGCCAGCACAACATAAAGAAAAATGACAAAATTACATTGCATGCTTACAATACATACATATAATGAAATCTGTGTGCTAAAAGTGAAATGTATCTCATTAGCATAGCTTGTTTATGCTGTATAATTAACATACATGTCATCATGTTGATTTATGCCGGTCAGTGGCATCAGTGTCCAGTATCACGTCTCATTACAGTACATATAGGTGAGATCAGGACAAAAGGAGCGCAGTTACCAGAGCTTCCCACTGGCGTCTCTCCAAAGTATATTTAGCTCTGCGTCTGCTTCACGAGAGCGAGCAGGACTGGAGAGAGATCGGCCAGAGCCACGCTCCAGCAGATTTCTCTACGGAGAGCTCCAATTTTAGATGTATAGACTAGACAGTGGAAAAATGATTTTAGCAAATCTCTATTGAGTTCAGACAGCCTGAATTCTTACACTTTACAGCTGATTTGAGCAATAGAGAAGGCACAGTGATGTTATGAGCAATCAGACGTGAATATAACACCACACATCAGGGCATTTGAGCATCAGACTCTCTGGATGCAGGTCAAACGTTCACAGAAAACACACACATGCAGCGCAGAGACATCGGTGGAAAAAGTGTGGAAAGACTTGCATTCCTGACACTCCTGAACACCTCTTCTACTACTGATTGTATCTCTAAATGTTTGGTGGATGTTTAGAATTGCCATCCAATTAATATTAAAACTATTCATGCCTTCATTTTAGAAGATTTCATGTTTTGAAAGAATATTTGGAAAACCCAGATTTCTGATCTTATGAACACAGTAATTTTGGTGGGCAAATATCATATATGCATATCCATATGTATGTAAATAAAAGCAAATGTAAAGAAAATGTAAACCTTGCTTTACTTATTTTCTTAGTTAATATAGTTAATATTGCTTTAATGCTTTTTTGTTTCTAAGCTTGATGAGGTTGTCATGTTTCCTGTCTTTTGCTGTAAATTTATACATTTATAAAATGTTTTAATGAGTTGTTTTCCACTTTAAGCATCACATTTGTGTATAAACATCTGATTAACATCTTTATTCACATACAATGTCCATAAAAAGTCTACACACCCCTGTTAAAAATTACACGTTTTTAATCAGCTCGTTCTCACTCCCAACTCGTCACATACTGATGCTTGGTCAGGACCCCTTGACGTCTCTTTTTGACACACAAGGTACCCCTTTAGCGTCATTTTTCAACACGCAGGGTCTTCCATTGCTTTAAATAAGAAACCTTTGGTGTCAATATGCCAACGCGAAAACCATTGGGAATTTTGCCATTATTGCATATATGTTGGGTTGTGTTTTTTTAAAGTAAACAGCCAAACAGTTATTTTTATATTACACTATTTACACATTTATGAGCACGTATAACCCAGCCCTTGCCCCTAAACCTAACCATTTGTCAATATAAAACAGGATATAACAGGCAGATACAACTACAGTCACAATTTATTTAGAAAAAAGTATTAATATCCCAAGTTTTCTGAGGCAAAACGACCGATTTCTGAGAGGAATAGACGCGATCGCCGTTTCTATCCGCTGTGCACCTCATCCTGTGTGCAGTCTGTGCACAAATTGAAAAACGCCACCAGAGGAAGCGTTATGTCAGCTTTGTGAAAAGTCATTGAAAGTTGTGCAATGCCATTGGCTTTTGTGTGTCTCGTGACTATCTTTTTTAATGTGATATATGAGATCATTTTCAGCAATTAAAACCTTATGATTTACTCTGTTCTTCGTATAAAGATATCGGTGGACTTGGAATGCAACGTGATTTGTTTGTGATACTTTTATGGTGCTTTGGCCATTTTTGGTGACTGTACTTTTATTTGCCTTTTTTATATTGTTCAGAAGTGGGTAGGTTTAGGGTAGGGGTGGGGTTTGGTGCCAAAATATCTATGAAAGTATAAATTTATATAAAATAATTTTTGCAAATGCATGCACATGCAAAAGTGACGCTAAAGGGCTACCCTGAGCATCAAAAAGTGACACCAAGGGGTCCTTACCAAGCATCAATATGTGAAGAGTTGGGAGTAAGAACATGTTACATGAATATGAATCATGTGAAGACAAATCATGTCAAAATTTGTCCACATTTAAGGTGTGGTCACATTAGCAAAATTGCAGCACAATTTCATTTCACAAGGGTCCATTATCTCTTCACAATAGCATAGACATGTAAGAAGCACCACTGACACATAAGTTACTAGGTTTTTGTTGTTCAGTGCACTTGAAAATGAGTGGAACTTAAAGGGAAGTTTTTCTTCCTCATGCAAAACTTTTGGTTGCATGGATTTTGCATGCAAAATTTCACAGAGCAACAGTAATTGTGACCACACTTTAAAGGTAAAACGAAATTAATGTACAAAACAAATAGAAACTTCTGTAGATGTTTTACAGCCATTGATTGTACACTCTAAATCATGACCACTGGAGCTTTCTGAACAGGCACTTTGGCCATGCATGTGTGATTATATAGAAAATGTGGCACATGTGTGTTGTGGTGCGGCGTGACAGTTTCTGTTCAGTCTCAGGTGAGGCAGTACTCTCAATCACACTGTCATTCTTGATCCTGCTCTACCACTTAACCTGGACCGGATTCTCTTTCTAAATGATGACCTTAAACTCCACGATAACAAATACACAAATGGATTCTTATCAGACTGCTTTAACTATAACACCGCTCAGACTGGATCAAAGATATCAGTCTAAAGCTCCCGTTAAAAGATCTGTGAGCTGCATACAGTGGGGTCATTGAGATTATTATTTATATTTATTTATTTATTTTTTTTAGTTTATATTTTAAGTTTATATTTAAGTTTTTTTTTTTCTTTTGTTAATCAAGGATGCATTAAATTATTTAAAAACAACAGTGAAGATATTTATAATGTTACAAAAGATTTCTATTTGAAATCAATTTTTGTCTTTTGAGCTTTCTATTTCTATCACAGCTTTCATAAAAATATTGTGCAGCACAACTGTTTTCAACACTGATAATAATCATAAATGTTTGAGCAGCAAATCAGCATATTAGAATGCTTTCTGTAGGATCATGTGACACTAAATGATGCTGAAAATCCAGCTTTGATCACAGAAATAAATTACATTTTAACAGATATTCACACAGACAACAGCTATTTTAAATTGTAATAATATTTAGTAATTTTACTGTATTTTTGATCAAATAAACGCCAGCTTGGTGAGCAGAAGAGACTCAAAAATATTAAAAAGTCTTACCGACCCCAAGCCTTTTAATGGTAGTTTATGTTTGGAAGCAGATGTGCATATTACAACCTTTTTTTTTTTTTTTTTTTTTAGCTTAACCAGTATAATCATTTTTGGTTGAGGAGTATGTTGTTTTGAACAACACAGCTATATAGACCAACACTAAACCAGCACTAACCTAGTTAAGCATGGAAACTCATGCTGTCTAATGCTGCCTTCAAGATCTTTGAGGAAGCTCCAATTTGTAAGTCTGGAAGTCATAACTAGGTGTTCTTCTCATTTTGGTCAAAGTGCCTTGTATGTGTTAGGTGATTTCATAAGGCTTCCTCTCTTTTCACTTCCTGACAAGAACAGAAAGCTCTTTGCAACAGGATGAGAGCAAAATGAGCTGTGTAATGCTTTAATTACGTATTTTATCATCCTGGTGTGGTAGTTTTGTAGTGTAAACGTTCGCCTCATTAACAGGCTAAATGAGCAGCAATTCCTGCCAAGCTTAAATAGCTCATCTTCTACAGTACACAAATGATTCAGTCATGTGGTGCCGCTCATGTGCACTCAACTCCAAAGACATGATGAGTCTTTCAGGAGGGATTTCTTTTATAAAACAATGTGAAATACTGATAATAATGGACTTGCCTTCTTGAAGTCCAGAGTGCAGAGTTTAGCTTTCTCTCCAAACTGCCATTTGCACTGCGTGTCGGCGTCGTACAGCTCTCCGGGCAGTTTCTCCGGGTACTTGTACTCTTGGATGGCGCTGGGCTCATCAGACAGACAGGTGGCCTGTGCGGTACTGAGACACAAACACTACTGTAAAACAGCTCGAGTCCCGTACAGTAGAGCAGGAACCATGACAACATAACAACTGGTGTTCCCTCGGCTACATTTAGACATCTTTCTTTTCAACACATTCTCTGACTTCATCATTACGTATGTTATTGAACGCTGTCGTTATTATACGGGCCGACAGCGAGGCTCCGTGTGTAAGCGATATCAAGGATCATGAGAAAGCATTTAACGTTGTTTAATAGCGTGTGTTTCACACAATCAGACACACAGTGAAGCCCTGAATGAGCCCTGAGTAGTTTAGCAGGCGCTCCGGGCTGCTCGCCCGCTCCATGACGAGAGTGGGTCAGTATGTGAGTCTGTGTGGGATGTATGTTTGTAATAGGGGTCAGATTGACTAGTGTAGGTCTGAATAAATACAACATGCACATCTCCAAAAAATATACTAACACAGGTGCTCAACCAGAACAATGAAAGAATCTTAATAATAAAATTGGCACATAGCTGTACCCATGCAATACTTGAGTTGAGAAGTGCATGATTTGGGGGGAAAATCTCATAGTATTTTTTTTTTTTTTTTAAGATTAATTTTTGGCATTTTTGCCTTATTATGTTAGGACAGATCCAACAGGACAGGAAGCAAAGTGGGAGAGAGAAAAGGGGGCGGGATCGGGAAAGGTCCTCGAGCCGGGATTCGAACTCGGGACACCGGTAGTAGTGCTGTATGTCGGCGCTCTGCCCACAAGGCTATCGGCGCTAACATCTCATAGTATTTTTATTTGATTTGGTTTTTATAAAATGTATTAAAAACGATATTGCAAATTTAAAAAAGGAAGATTAGAAAAAGAAAAAATATCAAAGTTTGTTGTGCTTGTTTGTACGGCTACAAATTGTTGTATGCACAACAATCCACAATTAAGTTTGAGTCTTCTACATCCAGCTATCCCAGAATCCCTCAGTGATTCAGTTCATCCTGTGAAGGGAAACCCTGTTCTTCTGCAGTCCTGCTTCCAATTATCTGGAGATGGATCAAGGCGGCAGCATCTGGCCCGCAGAGGCAGGAATGTCAGCATCAGATGAATCTGATTCAGTTCCTCATCACCACTCAGTTTTCCCAGTGTCACCTCTTTAAGTTTCCTCGTCAGATTAAGGCGAGCGACAGCTATAAGACAGACCGGCCCGGGCCGGACTCCTTTTCAAGCTCTGTTTTATTAGTGATAAAAGCGGAGGGTTATGGAGAGGAAGGACAGAAGGTCTGAGAACAGCTACTTGAAGGTCCTGTGATCTGCAGGCTGTGTGTCGACAGGCCCGCGGTGACGTAGGTGAGGCTGCTGATGAAGAATGGGAAACAGATGGGAGGACAGCTGACGGAGACCCAGTCGCTGTTTTTATCTGCAGCGTGCTGCTGTTTTTGGGGTGTCTTGGGTGTGGAAAGAGAAACAAGGGATGACAATCCTGGAAAAGCTGTAGTTCGCAGGCAGACTCTGGTGACAGCTGCTAAAGGTCACACTGCAGGTTTGGGTATGTCTTGATTGACTATGCAGTTTGCTTTGTTTGATTGGTTGGTTACAAATTCACACCTGTTTGCAACACTTACAGCTCCAGGATGCAGAACTAAGTGAGACGGTGGAATTCGAAAGACAAACTCCTTTGGCTAAAGCCCCTTTCGCACTGCCAGCAACAAAGCGTCATGATCCCATTCATTTTCAATGCAAAACTGGTCATGTGCTGGTCCTGAGCAGGATCTAGTTGCTTAGGACCAGTTTAGGACCAGCACATGACCAGCTAAGGACCAGCTTAAACCAGCTCAAACCAGCAGCTTCAAAACATACCTAACCAGCATATGCTGGATTTTTCAACAGGGAAGGATCAGGATGCAGTTGTGTCCAGCCATTTGAAAAAGCTGAGAAAAGTTTAGCATAATGCAAATAAAGGGCCAGTGAGAGTGAAGTCTGAGGAGCTCAGTGGGGTATGTAATAATCAGTGAATTAGACTGCTGCAGTGATAATGTATTTTATTGTCAAAGACCAACCCGGAAGTTAGAATCACTCCACAAAAACCAAAAAAAGATTTTCCCTTGGTTTTTTGGTAGATTTGGGGTACTTAAAGTCAGATTTGGACTTAGGCTGCAATTACAAACTCGGATGCACTTGGGTGAACTTGACTTGAACTTGACAGACTCTGACATTTTGTAAACATCAACAGAAAATTAACATGACAAGACATTAATAAATGTCTCCCACTCAAATGCATTTGGTTAATAACTTGGACTCGACAAGGCTTTTCCATTGGCTTTTTGGTAGATTTGGGATACTTGGACTCAGACTCGACCTCCAATTATGAATGCATTTGGACTTGGATGCACTGAGGTGGACTTGTACTCAAAGTTGACATGGACTCTGACATTTTGGACCTTTTTTTAACAGAGAATCCATGTCATGTGTAACATTAAAGATTAAAAAAAATAAGCAACAACATTAATTTGAGTTGACAAGACATCCCAAACCATTTTTTCATCATGATAATCTTCACAAATTGAAGTGTCAAAGTGAAATGTAGACTGTATATGAAATACACCACGGTTCCATGACTTCAGTGTCACCACTTGTCACCCCATTTGAAACTAAGTTTCAACAGCTCTTTCAGTCGTTATTTAAAAACATTTCACTGTAAGTTAGAATAGTTTGCAGTTGTGCAATTATAAACATTAGCTATGTTTCCATCTAAAGTTGTGAATTTAAACTATCTGCAAAATAGGAATGTCACAATGTATTAGTAAATCCGTTGTTTCCATCATAGTTTATTCAAATGTTAGCTTTGTGGATAAAAAATGTATCAACTCAGTTGAGCATGTTTTTTTTTTTTTTTTAATTTTTATGCACATTTTTTAAATTTATGTGCATCTTGGCATTTCCATTCAGCGTTTTTTTAGTGCAAAGTCATAAGTCAAGGCTAGTGAACTACCGCAACTCATAAAAGGAGCCAAAGATCCAGGGAAAATAAATCTACAACAGACCTCCTCATATTGACTGTACACCACTACTTCAAAAGTAGTGTTTTTGAAAAAGAAAAAAAAAAGTCTCTTTTGCTCACTGAGGTTGCATTTATTTGATCAAAAATACAGTAAAGATTGTTTTCTATGTGAATATATGTTAAAATGTAATTTATGCCTGTGATCAAAGCTGAATTTTCAGCATCATTACTCCAGTCTTCAGTGTCACAGTTTATTCAAATGTTTCCTTTGTGGGTAAAAAAAAAATGTATCCAACTCAGTTAAGCATGTTTTATGCGCATTTTAAAAATGTATACACATCTTCACTCTTAAAAAATAAAGGTTTTTCATTGGCATCAATGGTTCTATGAAGAACCTTGAACACCCATGGAATCTTTCAAATGAAGAAAAGGTTCTATACTGTTGAAAAAGGTTCTGTAGATTATTAAAATGTTCTTCAAAATTGTTTTTTTTAGGAACTGTTCACTGAAAGATTCTTTGGGAAACCAAAAATGGTTCTTCTATGGCATCACTGCAAAAACACCCTTTTGGAACTTTTATTTTTAAGAGTGTTGGTATTTCCATTCAGCGTTTTTTTTAAATGCCAAATCCCCAAATGTGTATAAAATAGATGGATGTAAACATAGCTAATAAGGCTGTGAAAACCACTAGTAAGTATCTGAGTTTACCTGTTCGGTCTGATGACCCCATTTAGGCACTTCATAGCAACCAGTTTTTAGCAGGACAAGTAAAAGCTTTATAAAAATCACTAGGGGGTATTATTGATGGATTTTATGCCTTGAAAAAAAAAAAAAAATCTTGAGCTTTTGGTCTCAATGGGACGATACTGAACTTTAGCATTTTAAATTTACATGCATCTGGCAGATGCTTTTATCCATTGTGACTTTTGTGGTACACACTGCATTCAAGGTATACATTTTATGCATTCTCTTGGAATCAAACCCATGACCTGAGCGTTGCCAGCACCATGATCTACACAGAAAGCACACTTAATTTTTTAGATTACTGCACCATTGATTCTTGAGACCGACAGTAATCCAACTGCAACTTTCAACCACAACGGTGTGCGCATTTTGCTGTAGCGACCAGTTTTAAAATCCTGCAGATTGCTGCAAGCCCAATTTTCTTCAGTCTCAACATGAAGAGTTGCTGGAAGACGAGCTGTAGGAAACAGGTGAAGCAGCTCGAGCATCTGACAAACGCCTGGCAGGGAAACCCTTCTTCCTCTGAGGCCTACAGCTACTGATCTGGGCTGCAGTGTAGAGGATGAGCTCATCACGATAACTGAGCACAAGGCACTTCATTTGACACGTCGGTTAATTTAAGGGCAACAGGTCAAACTGATCCACTTTCACGAGCACAGACGTGGCTCTCAGACAGAAATGGAAATTTAAAACCCGCTGGAGCTGCTTGCTTTTAGATATCAGAACCAAAACAGCACTACAAATACTACTTTTAAAGATGAGGTTGGTGTCTAGACTCTCGCTGAACTCATGCTGGGCGATTCTGCGTGGATGACTAATGGACAGGAGATGCTCAGTAAAGGGCACAGTTGTTAATATCTTTACACTGTTTTTCTAATGGCGCTGCCAGTGAGTAGAGCATGTGATTCTGGCATAGTCTTTCCAAGTGACTCAAAGTTCATTACAAATATCAGCCACAACACTGCAACGGCTTTGATGCACTGTAGAAAATTGCATTAATGATACTGGCACTCCAAAAAATGTCAAAATAAAACTCACCTTAGAAATCGGTTCAGATATTGTCGGCTACAGGACGACCAGGAGAATAAACCATTGTGTCCCGCCAAGGTAGGAGACATAATATTTCCAACCGACTTCTTACACACATTTCCTTCTCCATCATGGACCATTCCAAAGCTGTGAAAAACAAGGCTGTCATTGATCCAGTACAGGCAACTGGGTTTAAGAAATCAAACAAAGGTTAAATATAAATTGAACTCTTACTTGTGGCCAGATTCATGGGCGATGGTGAAGGCCAGACCGAGGCCCGTGTCCTCATTGATCGTGCAGCTGCGGTACTTACTGCACATTCCACTGATTGGAGCAAAACCTGAAATCAAAACAATAATTGGATGGATGGATAGATGGATGATGAGGGGTAAAGTAAGTAAGTAAAGGCTAGTACACTATCACAACTTATTATGAAGTACAACTCATAAAAGGAGCCAAAGAGCCAGGGAAAATAAATCTACACCAGATCTCCTCATATCGACTGTACACCACCATTCAAAAGTATGGGGTTAGTAAGATTTTTTTTTACTGTTTTTGAAAAAAAAAAAAGTCTCTTTTGCTCACTGAGGTTGCATTTATTTGATCAAAATACAGTAAAAATTGTGAAATATTATTACAATTTAAAGTAGCTTTTTTCTGTGTGAATATATGAAGAGTTCAGATGCAAAACCAGCTAAATCCATCTGACGTATTTCTTTAAAATGAGCATTTCTTTCTGGCTAGTTTGTATAGGTTTCTATGTAAGTACTGGCACTTCTGAGTTTGAAGTAAAAGTATTTGATGGACGTATACTATGTTTTTAGGAGCATTCACTCAGTATCATTATCTCATTTTTGACCGAGATGGCTTTTAGCTGGTTTTGCATCTGAACTCTTCATATGTTAAAATGTAATTTATGCCTGTGATCAAAGCTGAATTTTCAGCATCATTACTCCAGTCTTCACTGTCACATGATCTTTCAGAAATCATTCTAATATGCTGGTTTGCTGCTCAAGAAACATTTCTGATTATTATCAATATTGAAAACAGAAAAATTTAGTGGAAACCGTGATACTTTTTATTTTTCAGGATTCTTTGATGAATAGAAGGTTCAAAAGCACAGCATTTATTTGAAACAGAAATCTTTTATAGCATTATAAATGTCTTTACTGCCACGTTTGATCAATTTAATGCGTCCTTTTAGAATAAAAAAAATAATAATAATAATTTCTTTAAAAAATAAAAATTAAATAAAATCTTACTGACCCCAAACTATTCAACAGTAATGCACATAGTTCATATTTCCCAGAAGAAAGGGCAGTAAACACAAGTTTTTTTTTGTTTTTTTTTTTTCCTATGCGAGACTGCAACTGATGGACTGCTGTAATCAGATCAAGGTTTCGAGTGCTTTTGTTTCACCACTGCTAGTTCAAGAGCTAGAGATCAAATCCAGTTGTTTCGAGTCCACTGCAGGAAATCTGAACAGATATACGAGTTACTTCACCCAGCGTGAATCTGAAACACATTATATGCTAGGCCGTCTACAGCTAGGAGTAGTATATTAACTATAGAAAGCATAAAAAAAAAGAAAGGCAAACTCACAAAATGCTTTGAACGATTCTATAAGTGTCGCTACACGGGTCTGAGATCTAAGAGCGCAGTATTTTATGACAAATTATGACTTTCTAACTCTTTCATACAAAACCTATGGCGATGAAGTCCAGTGTATGTTGGACCAAAGTCAAACCCCAAAAGGACCAGAGGAGTCTGATTTATTATCCTTTGATTTAATCACTTAACATATGTGCTGCTTTTTGACACATATGCACAGAATGATTAAATACTTGCATGTATTGCACAAATGTGTTGCACCAGAGCATGTTGTGATTTATTTGTGTCTTCTGGCCTTACTGAAAATCTCGACTGGGACAGAAAAAAAAAAAAAAAAAAAAAGTCATACTAAAAATGTCATTGCTCTTGATATATTGAATCTTGTGCAGTAAAATAAATTAAATAAAATAATTTGTTACTAAAACATGTTGCCATCTCATAAATGAGCTTATAACACAATAACACAAATATTTATTTCAATATCTCTTTCTCTTAAGACACTGTCATGTGCAGAAATGATTCATGACGGTAATTCAACACATACAGCGGTTTTCTCAGACTAGCGGTACTGTATGTAAATAGTGTACGGTGGTATTAAAGGTTCAGCGGAGCTCTTTAATCTTCCAGTCCACGACCTGTGAGGGACGTGAAATCGCCCATAACCCTTGACCTCTTGACCTCTGAGCGTGAGTCTGTGCTCAAGTGTTAATCATTGACACTCCACAAATGTTGTGTTCCCAGCAGCCTTTGAACTGCGGCCTTGCATTTGAGGGACATGGCTAGCTTTGCTAATGGGGTTAGGGGTTAGCGGCGAGAGATTCTTTTATGTTGCACAGGGTGGAGACCGCAGCTCAAGCTCTCACAGGAAACGGGTTATTAGAGGAAAAGCGTCTTACTGTACCTCTAATAATTGGACAGTTTAGCAGTAGCTGAGTGGAGCAGTTTAATGATAACTAAGTGCAGTCATCACCATGCAAACAGTATATATTAGGTCATTAATCTTAAATGTCAAACCACACCTATTATTTGTTACTCTTTAATGATTGCAGTGTGTGACGTGACAGTGTGAGACATAAACAAACTTTTAAGATTGTTTTTGTCTCTTACTGTCATATAGTGGTGTTAATGCAGCATACAGTAAGTGAATAACCCTAAGGTTTTCCATTTCCGATGCCATGTACATTTTACATTTAAGCATTTGGTGGACCCTTTAATCCAAAGCAACTTACATTGCATTCAAAGTACACGTTTACATTTTTATTTGCCATTTAATCAGTGAGTGTCCAATAATAGGCTGGTCACCAAGATAACGCAAGCAGTATTTGCTGGGGCTGGGAATTACAATTGCCTTCCTGCTTCAATATTACAATGGCATTTAGGGACTGTTTCAAAATATATTGTGTTTTGTGTTCCCCATCAGAAATGGGGGGGTTGGGATTCCTCCCAAAATACAAAAAATATTTTTTGTATTTAATTATTATTATATATATATTTTTAACCTGTGTGTTTCCAGTATTTTTCAACTAAATAGCTTTTTAAATCTAAATAGTTTCAGAAAGTACAAAAAGTGAAAAACAAAGAAACACATTACAAGCAATAAAACAGAAAGTGCTTTTAAAGTGTAACTGCACAGGGCTTAAAGGAGAAGTCCACTTCCAGAACAAAAATTTACATATAATGTACTCACCCCCTTGTCATCCAAGATGTTCATGTCTTTCTTTCTTCAGTCGTAAAGAAATTATGTTTTTTTGAGGAAAACATAATGGACTGCTACGGGGCCCCGAGTTTGAACGTCCAAAATGCAGTTTAAATGCGGCTTCAAACGATCCCAGCTGAGGAAGAAGGGTCTTATCTAGCGTAACGATCGGTTATTTTCATAAAAATAATATAATTTATATACTTTTTAATGTCAAATGCTTATCTTGTCTTGCTCTGCCTGAACTCTGTGTATTTTGGCTCAAGACAGTTAGGGTATGTCGAAAAACTCGCATTTACTCCTACAATCGTATTTTCTCCCTCAACTTCAAAAATCATTTCAAAATCATCCTATATCACCACAGACGTACCGACCCAGTCTTCGCAAAGTGAACATGCAAAGAAGATCAAACACCCTTAACAAAAAAGGTAAAACAGCGATATAGGGCGATTTTGAATATAATAATAATAATATAAAAATAAACTTTATTTTATATAGCACCTTTAAAAGCAGCATCTCAAAGTGCTTTACAAACACAAGTAACAAATGAAGTTAAAAGATACATGCACACACAAAATACAAGCAGTAGAAAAAAGAAAACAAAAATACAAAGCCAGTATAATAAAAACAGAGTACCACATAAATCAAATAAAAGCTACCCTAAAAAGTGAGTTTTAAGGGATGCTTTAAAAATATTAAGGGATTCTGCATTCTGAATCTCAGTGGGCAGGGAATTCCACAGTTTAGGAGCCAATGAAGAGAAAGCCTGATCACCCATAGTTTTTAGCCGAGTTGTTTGAACATTTAAAAGACCAGCTTCAGAAGAACGTAAATCACGCGCAGGGATGTAGGGGGTTAAAAGCTCTGACAAATATTGAGGATCCAGATCATTTAAGGCCTTATAAGTAAGCATGAGTAAGCATAAAATCAATACGAAAACTGACAGGAAGCAGTGCAATTTTTCCAAGAGAGCTGTAATGTGCTCCCTTGCACTGGTCCTTGTCAGAATTCTAGCAGCTGAGTTTTGTACCAACTGTAATTTACTTAGGGTAGCTTTTGAAGCTGTTCAAGACAAGACGAGCATTTGACATTAAAAAGTATATACATTTTATTATTTTTATGAAAATAACCAATCGCTTCGCTAGATAAGACCCTTCTTCCTCGGCTGGGATCGTTTGAAGTCGCATTTAAACTGCATTTTGGAAGTTCAAACTCGGGGCACCATATCAGTCCATTATATGGAGAAAAATGCTGAAATGTTTTCCTCAAAAACCACAATTTCTTTTCAACTGAGGAAAGAAAGACATGAACATCTTGGATGACAAGGGGGTGAGTACATTATCTGTAAATTGTTCTGGAAGTGGACTCCTTTAAGCAATTACAGTTTGCCAGACAAGAACTGAACACAATCTCTTTTTATCAACATTAATGCTGTTTGATTATTATTATTGTTTGATTATTATTTGATTATTAATATTATTGAAGGGTGCATTTATACTGACTTCTATTTTGACATTATTAGATGTTTTGTCCCATTTGTTTACAATCCCTTAAAGGACGATTTTGAAGCTGGAAAAGAAAATGAGATGGGAGTTTTTCGACCTAACTGTCTTGAACCGGAATACACGCAGAGCTAGACAAGATGAGCGTTTGAGGTTAAAAAGTATGTAAATTGTAAATTTTTTTAGAAAATGACCGATCGTTTCATCAGATAAGACCCTTATTCCTCAGCTGGGATCGTTTGGAGCTCTTTGAAGCTGCACTGAAACTGCATTGTTGAAGTTCAAACTCACAAGTGCACTAAATGGAGAGAAATCCTGAAATGTTTTCCTCAAAAAACATAATTTCTTTACAACTGAAGAACTGAAGAACTGAAGTACATTATCTGTAAATGTTTGTTCTGGAAGTGAACTTCTCCTTTAAGAAAGAAATGCCTGTGTTTAAAACACATTTCACATCATGCAAGCATTTTTAAAAGACATGTTTAAAAGTTGTGTCTTCTTTAAACATGACACAGAATCTTAAAATGCACACGAGATGCTGCAAAGAAATATGACTGTCAAAGACATCCATGTTAGATGATCAGATGTTGTCCTCACCTAGAGTGTCACACGGTTCATTTTTCCAGGAGCAGATATCCAGACCAGTTAACAGGATGGCATGATCATGTCGGCGACCTTCTCGCCCAGACAATCCTGACTGCCACTGGCAGAAACTGTTCAGAGTGTGATCTGCATGATGGTTAATCACTAGTCCATCCTGAGGGAGTAGAGAGTTAACCAAAGTCAAGAGCAGAATGTAGTCAAAAGAACAAAACAATCACATGCCGCTGGTGGCTAGTGTTGGGGGACTAACTCAAACTGCTTATCATGTGCTGGGCTGAGTAATTACCAGCTACCTCTGCTGACCCCACCTCAATAAATAAGTCTATGGGTAATTAGCCCCTCATCACTGATCCTGACTGACTGTGGCTAATTATTCCAATCAAAAGGGGGATAAGGGTAATTTTCTGCATTCCTCAGCCGGTGGCTAACGTGAACTTCATTAACATTAGCACAGGTGTATCGGTAACGGAGCCCTTCAGCCGTTTGCTGGCCCGCTTTCCCACAGACGCGTCCCTCGTCTGGCTTGAATCCAAAGGAATGCTGTGTATCCAATTAAACTGTCATCATAAAAACGAGACCTGTTCAGATAGAGCGTCTCAAAGAGAACGAAGGAGACAAGCCTCTCAAGGACAATAAAATCCACCTTCTGAAGCAATGTTTCATTCCGTTTCAAAGCCCTGGGTTATCTAAACCTCTCATGGTCTATGACGTCAAACGCCTACAGAGGGCTTTAACTCTCATTCATTTTACAAATATACACTTGGTGTTGGTGCAACATATTTATTTGAACATGCATTATCAATGCAAAAGATCTCCAGTGCAATAAAATCATGGCACCTCAAACTCACCTGGTCTTCATCCAGCAGTATTAGTCCAACAATTACAACATTGATGTCACCTCCAATTGTGCCATCTTTGAAAAGTGTTGAGACCTTTGTGGAGATAAGCAACAGTGCAGAAAAACCAGCATTAGGATGGTGCATTTACATGGAGGCATCTAAACTCAAATGACCTTCTTGAACAAATCAGTCAGAAGTCTCTTTGGAAAAATGAGAAGCGTATGGTTGGGATGTTTCTCTAAAGTTCTTCAAAGCCTCGCCTCTCTGGAGGCATACCACATGTACTTAAGGAAATCCCTAATCCCACATTTCAATGGCCTTTGAAACGGAGCTGAACATAACATCCCTGAGACGGTTTAAAGTGCTCAGGTATCATAAATACAAACACTTAGTCACAATACAAGGTCTTTCGTTCCCGCTATTTTGTCTTTGTTTTCACTGACACCAACACAAGAGGCGACCAGTTTGGCTTCAGGTGTCAGTATTTCACTAATCCTTTGTAAACCAGGACTCTTAAAACACCTTCACAAAGTCTGAGTTTGATGGATATGTTCACAACATGTAACACAATCCTTTTTCCATTAGTCTAAAAGAGTGTTTTCACGTGTGCTTACATTTTTCAACATGCTCACCCCAAAGAGACTCTCTTGACTTTTAGCAATCATTAACTAGTCCATTTGGTCAACCAGATATGCCACAATGAAATGAAAACACATGTTCTGACCTCAGCTTGACATCATTCTCCATGCATTCAGAGCACACTCAAACACAGAATACTGGGAAATGGACGGATGGATGAACGGATGCACAGATGAATTGAAAGAGAGAGCTGGATAGATGCATGGATGGATGAATGGATGGATGCATTAGATGGACAGACGGATAGATGGATGGATGGATGAATGGCCAGGTGGATGCATCAATATCTGGATGGATGCATGGATAAATGGTTGAATGCATGAATGGACAGACAGATAGAAAGATGGATAGATCCATGGATGGATGAATAACTGGATGAATAATTAAACAGATACATGAATGGATGGATGCATGAATGGACAGAAGAATAGACAGAGAGATGGATAGATGCATGGATGGATGGATGGATAGACAGATGGATGCATGGATGAATGAATGGATGCATGGATGGACAGATGGATGGATGGATGGATGAATGAATAGATGACAGACAGAAAGATGGATAGATGCATGGATGGATGAATGGCCAGGTGGATGCATCAATATAAATGGATGAGTGCATAAATGGAAAGACAGACAGAAAGCTAGATAGATCCATGGATGGATGGATAATTGGATGAATAATTGGATGGTTGCCTGAATGGGTGGATGGATGGATGCACAGATAGATGGATGGATTGATGAATGCATGGGTGCAAGGATAAATGGATGCATGAATAACTGGATGAATAATTGAACGGATACATGAATGGATGGATAAATGGATGGATGCATGAATAACTGGATGAATAATTGAACGGATACATGAATGGATGGATAAATGGATGGATGCATGAATGGATGGATAAATGGATGGATGCATGAATGGACAGCTGGATAGACAGAGAGATGGATAGATGCATGGATGGATGGATGAATAGACAGATGGATGCATGGATGAATGAATGGACGCATGGATGGACAGATGGATGGATGGATGAATGAATAGATGACAGATAGAAAGATGGATAGAAGCATGGATGGATGGATAATTGGATAAATAATAGGATGGTTGCCTGAATGGGTGGATGGATGGATACTGTAGATAGATGGATGGATTGATGAATGCGTGGGTGTAAGGATAGATGGATACATAAATAACTGGATGAATAATTTAACTGAGACATGAATGGATGGATGACTGGATGGATGCATGAATGGACAGATGGATAGACAGAGAGATGGATAGGTGCATGGATAGATGGATGGATGGATGGATGAATGGATGGACAGATGGATGGATGAATTAATAGACGACAGATGCATGCAGGAATAGACAGATTAATGGGCAGATAGGTGAATGCATGCATGTTTGGATGGATAATTGGGTGGATGCATGAAAGGATGGATGGGCGGATGGATGCATCGATTTATAGATGGATGCTTGGATGAATGGAAAGATGTGTGAGTGGACAGATGGAGAGGTGCGTGGATGGACGAATGGATGGAAGGATGGATGCAAGAACAGACAGATGAATGGACAATTAGATGAATGCATGCATGGGTGGATAGATGCATGGAAAGATGCATAAATGGACAGATGGACTGATGGATGTATGGATAGATAGAAAATATGGAGAGATGCGTGGATGGATGGATGGATGCAGGAATAGATAGATGGATGGACAAATAGATGAATGTATGCATGGGTGGATGGATAATTGGATGAATGGGCAGATAGATGCATTGATTTTTTTCAATGGATGCATGGATGAACGTATGGAATGAATGGATGGATGGACACATGGGTGCATGGATTGGATGGATGCATGAATAGATATTCAAAAGGATGCAAGAATGGATGGATGGCTGGATGGATGGAGGGACAGATAGATCTATTTCTGGATAGATGCATGGATGAATGGAAAGATATATGAATGAATAGATCGACTGATGGATGCATGGATGAGTGTATGCATAGGTGAATGGATAGATCCATGGATGAATTAATGGATGGATGCACGCATGGATGAATATATGGAATGGATGGATGGACACAGGGGAGCATGGATGAATGGATGGATGCATACATGGATAGACAAAAGGATGCATGAATGGAGGGCTGGAAGAATGGTTGGATGAGTGCATGGATAGATGGATACATGGAACAGATGGATGGATTCATGGGTGCATGTATGGATTAATGGGCAAATGAATGGATGACTTACCATGTTAAGAACAGTAAGCACATACGTGGTTATATTTTCATGGCCGTGATTGTCCATCATCTTGCGGTCGACCACCACCAGAGTCTCCACATTTAGCCTCTGGTGCATCTGAGGTTTGAACATAATGGCTCGTTTCCCTCTGGGCATGAACTTATACTCATCCGGAAAAATATAGATATCATCCTCAGGAGGTTTAGGCATATCTGAAACATAGGACCAAGACAATATCAACACAAAGTCACACAGTCAGTGCTGGTCCCCTAAGGAAAATACATTATTAGTTCTGCAAAAATCTGAATCTGTGTCTGGAAAACTCTGGCCCATACGAGACATTAATGCACGCCATGTGTGTCAAAATGTATTAGCTGTTACCTCACATCCCACGTAAGATTTGGTTACTCGGTTCATAAAATATTACTCAGGGTTCAAACGCAGTGTGAGGATGTGGTGTTTGTTTAGAATAGGTGAAGATAATTCATCCCTGACCAAACACAATACAGGTGTGATGATGTCATGAAAATATGTTCAAACTGACCCTTGCACAGCTGTGACCTCTTTACATACGAACATTGTCTAAAATACCCCCCTCCCTCCCTAATGACCGTCTTTAACAGTCCAGCTTGTAATAGAAAGCAGCTCAGTGTTAGAGACTCTGAAGGTGCAGTTGGAGAGAGAATGTCCTTACATACATTTCTTCCGTCTTCCACAGAAGTGCTGTCTTGTGCCGTCATGACTGTGAGGCATACGGTGGTACTCCTTTGGATCAGTCTGTGTGTTTCTCCACAGATATGGGACAGCTGAATCTCTTCTGCTGACAGTCTTTGGCTCAGTTGACCTCCTGTTTCTGTCTCTGTTAGTCTGTGCTGGTGTGGATCTCTTGTACAGGATGTGCGGATGGTGGTCAGATGGTGCTGAGAAGTTCTCTAGAAGTGCCTGATGGGGTTGCAGTGGCTTCAGGAAGTAATCTGCATCCTGAGTTCTGATCAAACCTGACTAGAGAGAAAACACACTCGTCAGTGCCTCGCCATCTGATCAAGAAACCCTGCACTCTTCATGGTTCAAACTCGCAACATGTGCATTTCCTGAAAAGAGAGACAGGAATGCAAACTTATCCACAGGGCTACACATGTGGTCGAAGGCTGTGATTTAATTAAATAAATATACTGTATGCACTGCACAGTATTTTTGTCTGAGATATTATGAGCTGCATTTAAATAAACACAGCAGCGCATACACATATTTGCCAATAAACCATTAAAGTAAAAGCTAGATGGTATAACATTTGAAAATGAAGAGATTCATATAGAAATATTAGAAACAGAATATTTGTATATATTATATATATATATATATATATATATATATATATATATATATATATATATTTGTTTAATTGTAACTGTATTTATTTGTATTTGATATTCACAGCAAAAAAATAAATAAAATAAAATAAAATATTTATATTCAATATAAATCAGTCAAAACAGTGCAATATAAAAACTCAAGTGGCAATTTATTTATTTTTTTTAAATAATTTTGCTCACTTTGGTTTTGTAATTTAACAGAATGGTCTTCAGAGTAATACTTAATTTTACAATAAAAATAATTTACCTTAAAAATTTCCTTAATCATTCTAGAATTATTAATTGTTTCTTAGCTTAGCTTCTCAAGTAATCTATTGAAAACTACCTTTTTTATATCATTTTTTTATATATATTAAGGAAAAACAATATACTGCAATGTCAGTTTCTTCCAATATCATGCAGCCCTAACATCTACTAATACATAACAATAACAAAAATAGCATCTGACTTAAATCACATAGTGCAAAACCATTTGACCATGAGAGGAATTAAACATCACAGACTGACTTCTGATGCACAAATTTAAAGCTGCATGTTTTGCTGCAATTGAAGTAATTTCATGAGCTCAAAGCCTATTGTGGCTGCAGTGAACAGTGGGCACTAATGATCAAACAGATGAGAGAAATACCAGACCAATTACAACTCGGTATGCAAACAGATGCAAGACAGAAGATCAAATGCAATTCAATGAATTAATCTTAAATTAATATGTTTAAATAAAATAAAATATAAACAGCACACCTAAGACTGAAATGATCTGAATGGAATCCATCCATTAAGAAGTTCAGGCTAAATTACCCGCTGACGTTTAATACTTCGTGTAAGAAGCTGAGAACAGACGCCGAGCCGGATGATTGAGGAACACCAGCACAGGGTTTTGCGAGCACTGTCATAATGCTAATGTGCTTTGGAACATAAAACAGACACTTTGTTAATGTTCTCAAGACGCCTTTAGATTCTCAAAAGCAAAAGCCATCTGGATTAAAGATGTAGTAGGAGTCTGATTTCCCAAGCGTGATTCCTGTTCAAGCAGATCACATTTGAGGTGCAGCACTCGCACATCGAGCCGACTCTGAGCTCAGTTTATGACATAAACGCCCAAATTACACTGCTTTGGAGAGCTGCGCTGTCATTAACACTAACAAGCTTCACGTCCCTCGCAATCTGGAGATCCCAAGGACTCCTCGAGCCCTCATCCAAATGTCACGCCGGGTCAGAGCGAGAACTCATTTGCGCCCCCGCTTCAGCGCGGTCTGATAATTATCCTCAATTGGGCTCCGAGGATAAGCTCCTCTCCAAACAAACAGAAAAGCCCTTCTGAGAACCTGTTTGAACCCAATGTGTGTCTGATTATCATTCGTCACTGCCAACAACACTTAAGTTCATTGCGAAGCAATCATACACACAATAGGCTGTAAAACATATGCTGAACTCTGGGAAGAGAAGACAGAGGCAAAGCGGGTCGCTTTGGAGTCGAGGATTTGTGCATGAAGGTGAATGGGAGACACATTCAGAGCTATCCAGAGGACGCAAGTACAGTCATTGACTGAAGTCTCTAATGTGTGCTTGAGGTCCATTATGACGGTTCATAATGTGAACTGAACAGACGTTCATGCGCACACGCCTTTTCACAATTGTCAACATCTCAAACGCTTACATCAGTGTAACTTTGAAGGGTGCGTGTCCCGTCTACAAAGGTTTATATTGATCTACTCTGCTGAAAACACTGGTTTATGCTCTTTCTTTTCTCCAGACTCTGATGCCTACACAGTTGTGCAGAGTTCTGGTCTCACTCCACGCTTAAGTAATCAGCGAGCGAAGCCATACAGGTCTCGCCAGACTAAACAACCCCGATCCAAGATCACAGTGTGTGTAGAGGATACACATCTCGTCACGTAATTAACGCCTGTATAGGAGGTAACTGCTGACAGATTTCAACACTTTTCAAACAACGCTCGCGTGATTCTGGAGCCGCCCACGGTGTGCAATGATAATTAGACATTTTAATTAACACAGCACACGTACTGTACGTTTACACGGAAGTATTGAAGAAAAAGGGGGTTTCCAACTCTCAAGCATTTGTAGAACATCTCACGTCAAATAACAAGACAAAAAACAAGTGCAAAATAAAAGGACTTACACTTATAGATTTTAATTTGAGCTGCTTACTGCATCAGATGGCAACAGTATGCTTTACCATTTAATACGTTAATATGTTACGTTACAATTATGCACATATTTCCATTTTGCAACAGTTGTCAAAACACACAGAGTGCAAATGAGAGCATTATTTTAGATTAATATGTGCTATTTCATGCATAATAAAATGTATGCAAGAACTTATATTTCTATAACAGTAACAGTACCGGAATTCTGTTACATTTGGGCACTACAAGAACAGTAAATGACAGTAAAACGTTTTCTCACAGAATATTCAACTTTGACCTGTTTACACTTCGATTGGCTTTATTTTATTTTTTTTTATAACATGGCCCTGCATCTTGAAACAAAAATTCTGCCAATTCACAAAAAAAATGACCTACTATAAGCTATATCAGCTTTAATGCAATTATCAAAATAATCAAAGCAATCAAATGTCAAAAGTTTGTCAAAAGAATTATTCAAAATGTATCATTTAATTAAGAGTCTGCAAACGAGTGGCATAAAATAAAGGCATAATTCCTTCAGAATCATTCATACGTGTAAAGACGGGCTATGAACTGAAATAATGGTCGTAATCTGTCTCAGAGGAAGACATGAATCGTGTCTTTCAGTTTCTCTATTGATAAGCGATAATACAAGATTTTTCTTCACCACACAAATGGTTGTTGAAAACAAAAATGCTACGAAATGCATCATATTTTGTGAGAAAGTGTGATGTGTTCAAGCAAAACAGACACTATTTTAGGAATCAGCACCCAAAAATTAGTTACAAACAACTTTTGGATTTCATTCAGCAAAGAGGATGCAGGGCTGTATAATTTAGTGATTTTACATGTTCTTTACAAACAAATTTATAATGTGCAGCATGCACCACTTTTTATATGCTACAACAAGTACATTGATATACAACACCTTTCTGGCACACAATGTAGCATATACAGAAATAAATGCAAACTTGCCATTTTTGGCTGGTAATATTAGCTAACAAACTAACCAGCGTATATGGTAGGTAAGGTAATTATGGACAGTTTCTAAAAAGTGCATCTGGTACAACATTAGCCTGAGGTATTTGGGTAATTTGCAATAATGAAGTGTTGGATCCTTAAAACCTCAAACAGGTAATTCAGCTCATCTCATCAAAATCTTACTCCAGCCAGGCAACCCTATGAAAAACACAACTGTACTGAACAACATAACTGATCCATTAATACAAAGCTATGAACATGCATGACTAACTGTAAAAAGCAGCTTTAATTTATGATCTAATTTATGATCTTGGATGGGAATTGATGTCACTCCATTTTGATGACAGTATTTTATAGAGCTGAAAAAGGCAGCAATAAAACTGAAGTGGATGGCTAAAAATATCAGAAGAAACAGATTTCAGACCGAAAAAAAAAGAAAGTCACATGTCAAGCACCATTGGCTGTGGATCAGATCTAAGTTCGTTAGGCTAGTTCATATCATTAGCAGCTGTAAGCAGATTAATCCAGGCGTTTCCAGAGCAGTGATTCGAGACTCCATCAGGAGAACAACACCTGGGACTTAATTTCGCCCCAAGACCAAAGGTCCTACAGTCAAGCATTTGATCCTTTATTGGACGCTGAGGACTTCAAAGAGCAAAATTACCCAGTTGTTTTGGTGTCAGAGCAGCAATCCTCATGAGATACACTCGTCTTCTGTCACCAAATCACAGGGTTTAGTCAACAGAAGCGACCTTTGCCTGGGTCGAGGCTTTCGGGGCTAGACGTAGGATGAGGTTCAGGCATGACTGGTCACTCCGCATGACTCCAGCCTGCTGCTCTCATGTTGGGAGTTTTAGCCGTTGTCAAGACCAATTCCCAAAGTCGACTGAATTTATGGCGATTGCGCTTTCATGCTGTTTACACGCTTGCTGCACGTCTTCCAGTCAGTCCTCCTATCCATCCAAAGTTTAGTCAATAGAATCCCACAGGATTGCAATTATGGCTTCTAGTTAGTTGAGGAAGACAGTACGGGATCTCAGTGACATAATTCAGACAGACAGTGAGCGACCTTGCAGTGACCCCTGTCGTGTTTTCCATTCGATTAAATCCACATGGTGTCTTTCAGATACTATGCACTGTGCTTAGTGTTCATCCTCTGTGACATCACTTTCAGTTACTGAGCCGGTTTACCCCAGACTGTCGAAGAACTTTTATTTGCTGATGACCTTCTTGTTGGAGACTCACTGGAAATTGTTTCCAGAGGTACTGCAACGGAGAACATGCTGACCCGTGATCACAGTTTAAGTTTGTGTGACCAGATTAAATACAGGCCACGGACATTTGCCATTTGACAAAGAAAACAAAACTGGCAAGTGATATTTCTTTAAAACGTAATGCCAAATGGACAGTTCAACCAAAAATGAAAATTCTGTCATCACTTACTCACCCTCAAGTTCCATCCCTGTTGAGAAAAACAGCATATGCTGGTTAGGTAGGTTCTGAAGTATGGATGCTGGTTTGAGCTGGTTTAAGATGGTGCTTAGCTGGTTATGTGCTGGTCCTAAGCTGATCCTGAGCAGGAGGGACCAGCTTAGGACCAGCTAATGACTAGTTTAAACCAGTTTATGACCAGCTAAGGACCAGCTTGGACTAACTTAAACCAGCTCAAACAAGGATCCATGCTTCAAAACCTACCTAACCAGCATATGCTGTTTTTTTTTCAACAGGGATTCCAAAAATGTATGAGTTTCTTTCTTCTGCTGAACACAAAAGAAGAGATTTTGAAGAATGTTGATAAGTTGTAAGTTAATTTTTGGGTTATCTATCCTTTTGATATCCCAGTATCTCTGAGACGGTATAATTTGAGAGCAGCCTTCTTCTTCATAAAATTGATCTTGAGAGGAAAATACCCAGTAATCTCTCAATAATGTCTCAAACTCTGCCCAGGTTGTCTTCTATACCAGGGGTTCTCAACTTTGTCCCAGTAATCTCACTCTAGAGTTTGAAGAGGTCTCAACAATGTCTCAAAACTCTGCTCAGGTTTTTTCAGAATCTCTCTATCGTCTACACTCTTCAGAATACTCTTAAAAATGAAGGTGCTTCACAATGCCATAGAAAAACCTTTTTTGCCTAAATGGTTCCATAAAGAACCCTTAACATCTGAAGAACCTTTCTGTTTCACAAAAGGTTCATTGTGGCAAAAGAAGGTTTTGTCAGAATCTCTCTATCGTCTACACTCTTCAGTATACTCTTAAAAACGAAGGTGCTTCACAATGCCATAGAAAAACCTTTTTTGCCAGAGTATTCTTCAGAGTATAGGAAGGTAAGAAAGAGATGGTTCTTTAAAGACCCTTTGACTGAATGGCTCTTTGTGGAACCAAAAATTGTTCTTTTATGGCATCGCTGTGAAGAACTTTGTAAAGCACCGTTCTTCACGGTTCTTCACGGTGCCATAGAAGAACCTTTTTGTCTAAATGGTTCCGTAAAGAACCTTTAACATCTGAAGAACCTTTCTGTTTCACAAAAGGTTTTTTGTGGCAAATAAGGTTATTCAGATTATTCGTTGTTGTCATGAATCTGGTCGGTGACCTGCGGTCCGCTCACCACCAGATGTCGCTTTCACCCTGTCCTTACACTTAGACTGTTGCTCTACACCCCGGACTACATCTCCCATCATCCACCACGCTGATTGCGCCATACACCTGTGGCCAATCAGAATCCCTATTTAAGCCCTGGACTTTCCCTCGGTAATTTACCGAGTATTATGGAGTGTTTTGTGGAGAACTGTGTCGGTCGCGTTTAGCGCTCCCCTAGTGCTAGCACCTTAACAGAGTTGTTGGTTAGTTTCCTGAGTTCCCTAGTTTCCTGAGTTTCCTAGTTCCCGTGTTCCCTAGTTCCCAAGTTCCCTAGTTCCTGAGTTCCTTAGTTTCGTATTCTCGCCTGGCCTTCTCGTTTTTGTCTGTCTTGCCGCCTGCCTTCCTGACTCTCGCTCGTTGTATGGATTACCCCTCTGCCTCACGTCATGGATTATGTTCGCCGCTGATCGACCCACGCAAGCCTCACGGACTACTCTTGTGCCTCGTCCCAACATACCTGTTTGTTGTTATTCTGACCCTGCCTGTTTGACCATGTATTTGTCTCGTCCCATTAATAAAAGCTTGCGTATGGATCCCCTCGCCTCTCGTCTCCCTCTCCATATTACAGTTGTGTTCTTTGTGAAACCAAAAATGGTTTTTCTATGGCATCGCTTGAAGAACCTTTTGAAGCACCTTTATTTTTAAGAGTGTAGGGTGGCCCTTTTGAAATCTTCTGCTCTCACCCTCCTAGTCAGCTGTCCTTAATGAGAAATGGAAACAAACCAAATTTCACTGAGATTGGACTACGTTTGGGGTATGCTCAATGAAGTTGAAATTATTATGATTTTTTTTCGAATACATTAGTAAACTGTGATTTAGGATGAAAACACAGAACAGTTAGTCTTAAAATGTTAAATTACATTGGCGCTGTTAGCCTTGTGGGCAGTGCGCTGATATGTAGCAGCATTGAGCTTCAGATCGTTTTGAGCTCGAGTCCTGGCTCAAGGACCTTACCGATCCTGTCCCCCTCACTTTCTCTCCTACTTGGCTTTCAGTCCACTCACTGTCTTATCGATATAAAGGCGTAGAATTCCAAAAATTATATAAAAAAAAAAAAAGTAACATTACAACGCTGCTAATGAGAACTGATTTACAAAATTGCGATCTGATCTAGATCATGATGACAATCCAACGTGTGTTTCAGCTGCAGAAACTGAAAACGGATTTCATTGCATAATGAACTGCATTTGTTCTTCAGTCTTTGAGAGTAGTCCGTTGTACCACTGTATACACCTATTTGCAACATTCTATTTTTTTACATTTACATTGTTTTTCCAGGTACCAGGTCTTCATTTGGGAAGAATAATGAAGAAGTTGCAAGTGTTCTGTCATTGTCTTGACACGTTGCCAAGTATGGTAACCCATACTCTGAATTTCTGCTCTGCATTTATCCCATCCAAGTGCACACATGCAGCAGTGAGTAGTGTACACTGCTCACACCCCCCGAGTCAGTCGGCAGCCATTTTCTCCAACGCCAGCTGGAGCAACTGGAAAACTAGGCTGCTGATTTTTGCTCATGTTATTCAGCTGCAAAAGAAAGCTTTGTAAAAATACAGAATAAAAATGTTTCACTTAACTTTTTATTAACTTTTTTTATTGGAGTCAAAACTAGGAATCGTTAAGAATTGGAATCGATAAAATTCAAACAATACCCAACCCTATTAAACAAACATTTAGCTAATATCACCAATCAGCTCTTGAAGTACATTCTTTGAGCATACCCTAAACGACCAATTATCTGGATAGTATTTTGCATACATTGCATACTTCTAGTGCAGGAACAAATGAGGCGGTGAGAGGTTAACATTTCCAAAAAAAATAAATAAATAAAAATAATAATAATAATTACCCCCAATAAGGGCCACCTATACTCTTCAGTACACAATACCAAATGCATCATAACTTGAGCTATTAAGAGCAACATACAAGTGATGAAATTCTCTTTGGGACTGTTATTTTTGCCATTCTCTTCTGGGAGAAGAAATTAATTCTACCCTTCTGAGAGATGCAGGATATGTCGACAAAGATTAACAGCACAGAAATAAAATTCACTGTTGTCGTAAGAGCTGGAATTATGTTGTTCTAGAACTGCTTGGTGGTGTAATGGATAAACAAATCAAATTTCAGTCAAATGTATTATCAGGCACAATATAAATATCAAATTTGGTCTAAAGCAACTGCCAAAAGGGAAATTTTGAAGGAAACCATAAATTTGTTAATCTATCCAGGGAAATCTGTACCATTTCCATTTCTGCCAGGAGGAGACTCAAAAATGTAAATCAATTTACACACATGACACTTAGCATGCAGTTTAGTGTAAGTAAACAGTGCAAATCCGTGTTGTCAAGCGGGAGTGGTGCTGCTGAACGCATTCCTGCACAAGTTACCCGTAAGAATCATCCGCCACAAATCTGCGCCTCGCTCTCCCAGGTCCATGACAAGCTTAACTAAAAACAAATGTCTGCGCTGCCTCCTTAAATACCTCTCATGAAATTACACACTGAGAGCTACAAGGTGCAAATAGCAGTCATAAAGTGCCAGGAGACGGGCTGAGACGCTACCTGGGAGAAAAATAACAGCTGCGCTCCCGCACTCAGGGAAATGGGCAGATCCAGGCACGACCCTACAGCAACTCTAATCAAAGGAGCTCAGCGGATATGAGGAAACTCTGAGCTTTGCACCTGACGCTGTTCCTATTTCCATGAGAGAGAGGCTCGTACTTGCCTTGCTGCTTTTAGAAACTGAAACCCAACCTCTACTGTCCTCCGAGCTGCTATGAGAGTTTATATGCCAGCTGAAACTATTTGAGAAGGGTGTCAATGATTCGTTTTTTAAATCCTCTTACATCATCGCAGTGACTAACTGTTGCTGTTCTTGTCGTGAAGAAGTCTTAACTCCTTCCTGGTGACTGCACTGCATGAACACTGACTGTATATATCAGGGTCTCTCAAATCTTGCTCTGGAGGGCCAGTGCACTGCAGAGTTCAGCTCCAACCCTGATCAAACTCTCCTACCTGTGATTTTCTAATGATCCTGAAAACATTGACTAGCATGCTCAGGTGTGTTTGATTAGGGTTAGAGCTAAACTCTGCAGGAAAGTGGATCTCGTGGGCCAGATTTGAGGATCCCTGGTATATGTTGAGACTAAACATCTCAAGCTCCTCAAAAACACCACTTCCAGCAGGACTGCATTTATCCCGCACATTAACAATGACCTCCCGCCAACAATTAGTCATCCGTGGCGCCTCTTTCTGTTCTGTTTTTACAGGGCAAATCGTGCTACGCTCCATTTCTGCTCATTATAATTAAATATGTTAGTCTTTAATTCTGTCAGTCCATCAAAGCCACATTAAAAGCCTGTAGAGTGAAACATGGAATTGTTTTATGAGGGATAATAATGTATATATTTTGGACAGGAGATCTGAAGAATTGCTGGGGGTTGCGTGGCTTGCTTTTCAAAGCCTAACGATGAATGCTAAATCATAAGCATTATGGGAAATTTTTGGTGAAAGACCACGAACCTATGCACCAGGTTTTGCTGCTTGAGATCAGAAATCAAGCATGATTTCTTGGGGACTGACAGTTTGTCCTTGGTTTTCCAGTATAACAGGACCTGTACCAACAACAGCAGTTGTGACATGCTACAAGTTCTCAGTTTAGACCAGCTTTGGATTGTCCATGTTTTAATATCCCACTAAACAACTCTTAGATTGCATATCTTTGAGTATTTCATTTAGAAATCATTAAAATCAACATGAAACGACATTACCAACCCATTTAAATTCCACAGTGTAACTTTACAGGAATGTAGGGAAGGACTTTTTTCGTCAGAAACTGACTGGATTATGAAAAGAGGCCATTTCATGCCTGAATGGAGCTATTTTTATTTCTTTTTTGGTGCTTGAAAATTTTGGACCCCATTGACTTTCATTCTATTGACATTCTTTTCTGCAAAATAAAGAAAATTTGGTGAGTAAATAATGACAGGATCTGTACTACAAAAGTCAATTTTGATTTTATGCTGACTTTTAAAACCTTCCCTTTAATAAGTATTAATATTTAAGCTGTGTTATCCGTAGTATTGTGTCAGATGTGTTGGGGGTTGAGTGTCCTGATTTATGGCTTTGGTTTATGGCTGACATCACTCACAATTAGCCCGTTATTGCAAACTGGCCACACTTCAGAAAGACTTTCAGCGTGGAGTTTCCATGGCACGGCACCCGTCTCAACCCAGACTGCCATTTCCAATGACCCTCCTAATTGGCATCCCATGTGCCACCACTAAAGTCAGCTATTGTACCTTTTTGTATGAAGCCGTCAGCTTGAAATCATTGGGGCCTCAATCGTCCGGCCATCATGCCTTTAAACTCACATTTGGGACCTTTTATGACAAACTCTGACCGTCATCAAAGCCCTGCCAACCTCCAGTGGTGATCTGCCAAGCCAGTCTGAGCCTTTCAGAGTAAATTTATACACAGGCTTTACTAGACACGTAAGGAGAGACTGAGTTAACTAATGACTCTGCACCGCTGCTAATCATATCCAGCTGGGGACAGTGTGATAGTCTACAACATTACACTTCCAACATATATTTCAGCTAGTTATAGACCCAGTACATTTACAATGACAGTAAGATTTGAGCTGCCTCTGTTTAAAGGCTTACGCTCACATAGGGGTGAAAAGTCTTTGGGAAATGAACTGCAACAAGATTAACTC
This sequence comes from Cirrhinus mrigala, assembly GCA_036247105.1. Classification (NCBI taxonomy): domain Eukaryota; kingdom Metazoa; phylum Chordata; class Actinopteri; order Cypriniformes; family Cyprinidae; genus Cirrhinus; species Cirrhinus mrigala. The sequence goes on from CM070022.1 coordinate 41,361,661, forward strand.
TTGAGTAAAAAAATCAGATACGGATCCTGTTCAGAGTGAGTAGTTTCATCTTTCACTTTTTGTTAGGATTCTTTCACAGTGATTGTTGTACTTAGATTTAACACCAAATTCATTCACACCATGTGTGATGTGGTACTGTTAACACTGTAAATCTCCATTTGTTGTGACTTGGGCCAGTATTAACCAAGGGAGCAAGGTTTGGTCAGGGTTTTTTGCCCATTAATCTCTGCTCGTACATGTTGTAGCTATACCATTACATTAGCACCAATGCCTCACACAATTTGCGCTAAATATCAAAATTTGGTAAATGGAAATACAAAGGATAGCTTTCTCCAGGTGTTAAAACCAACGCTTGGTGAAAATCAATGAAAAATATTGATGCAGATTTAAAAGCCAACAGTCAGACGTGTCACATACAGCTGTGTGTTTACGATGAACCATACTGTAGCTATACAGAACACTGATTCATCATCAGGTCATTAATTATATTAATTATAATTGAGAAGTTGTGCATCAGGGACCAACATGTCCAGCATCGGTTTTACACCAAGTACTACAAAGAAGTATACACCAAAATATCCCCAACTATATTCAGTTTGGCTGAAATGGTTTTGGAGGCCCGAAATCATTGACTGAAACAGTTTTGTTTAAAGAAGAAGTCCACTTCCAGAACAACAATTTACAGATAATGTACTCACCACCTTGTCATCCAATATGTTCATGTCTATCTTTTTTTTGTAAAGAAATTATGTTTTTTGAGAAAAACATTTCAGGATTTTTCTCCATATAATGGACTGATATGGTGCTTGGAGTTTGAACTTCCAAAATGCAGTTTAAATGCAGCTTCAAACGATCCCAAATGTGGTTGTAAACGATCCCAGCCGAGGAAGAAGGGTCTTATCTAGCGAAACGATCGGTTATTTTCATTTAAAAAAAATACAATTTGAATACTTTTTAATCTCAAACGCTCGTCTTGTCTTGCTCTCCCTGAACTCTGTGTATTCTGGTTCAAGACAGTTAGAGTATGTCGAAAAACTCCAATCGTATTTTCTCCTTCAACTTCAAAAATCATTTCAAAATAAACCTACATCACTGCAGAAGTTCCGACCCAGTCTTTGCAAAGTGAACATGCAAAAAAAGATCAAACACCCTTAACAAAAAAGGTAAAACAGCGATATAGGACGATTTTGAAACTGAGGGAGAACATGAGATGGGAGTTTTTTGAAATAAAAGACGAATAGTTTTGAGTATGCAACAGAAGAGTAGGCAAGCTTTGGGACACAATACTTCGTTATAATTGCCCTGTCAATCTTGTCACAGGTAACATCATCCACATTTTATTTCATTTAATTTCCTACTGTATTGGAGAGAGTTGCAGGTCTTTCATGCCGATTACTCTCTTCATGCGTTTGCATAATGATGCATTTAAAGGTTAATGACCAAATGTATCTTTATAAAGAAATATAACGTGGATAGCGTTAACTAAATATGTTTTCGTCATGTTTGATATTGATTATTAATCACTCAAACACCTTTATCTACCTGTCCAACATGTCCGCCATGTCATTCATGTTTGTAGTTCTTAATCGAAACCTTGCAATAAGTTGTGGGCAATATTAGCTGTTAGAGTGTGCGCAGATCTGCACTTAAATCTGCACTGAAATAGTAAACATACTGCAATTTGGGACACACAGATTCTGATTTCAAATACTATTTAGGATGGATAGTGTGTGAATTGGGATGCAGCAGATCCTTGAAGAACTCACTGTAATTGTCCAGTGTTGCTGTGAATCTCTTTTTTTTTCAAAACAAACTGTTTACAAATAAAACACCATGTACTGAAGCTTAAGTGAGTACAATATGTGTTTGTTTCCACTGAGGATGAATATAGATCGTTCAAATGTCGATTTGACTAATAAAAGGAGGCTCTGTTCTCTAGTAAAACCTCCCCTGACCCAAATTTATGTGGGTTATTGAGTCACTGGTTTAAGGGGATTTGAATGCTGGGCTTTTAGACGGGCTCTATTGATGGGACGGGGCACTTTATGTCAGTCCAGTCAGGATAAAGTCATGAGAACTGCAGCACAGTCACTCTCCTCCTCCAGCGCCTACTGGGAGCCGAATCTCGTGCGGCCTGGGAGCCAAAACAACAAAAGCACTCTGGAGGGTTGAGGTTTTCCTGCGCACCGAACATTAATCCATGGAGAAAACAAACAGATGGGATGATGAGTACACTAGACTCATGAAAGCCTACACAAAAGATTCAGTGCATCGATGATGGCACAGCTATTGCTCTACAGTTCATGCCAAAAATGCTTGAGGTTGTGGTCTTTTTCTCTCTAAGGAGAAGATAAATTCTTTCTGGTCTATTTTTATCGCCACTATTATCAACATATCTGAACTAAATCATTTGGGGTTAGTGCTCTATACATTTTCCACATTTCAGAGGGAGTACAATAGAGAAGGATAAACTCTTAAGACTTGTTTTGCTATTAAGACTCTCTGACAATGACTCCTACATAATTAACTCCGTAACAGGATAAGCCATCAATCCACTCACCATCCCTGCACATGTCGACAGGGCCACAGATGAGTTGACCTCTGACCTCAGCACCCCGTGGTAGAAGCAGAGGTCGTCTTGAGGAAAAGGTTGCAGGTTCTTGGTGCCGCTCCTGCCCAGGGTTTGTACAGTAAAGCTGGGGGCGATCAGCTCGCGTGACGGCTGCAGGTCCAGTTGGAAGTCCTGTCCTAATCCACGCAGCCTAAAGTGAACAGTGCGGTCATGATCTTGACCTTCCGTGGAGCGTTTCCTGCGGTGATGGTGGGCCACGGCATGGGAAACGTAACGCCCTTGATGGTCCACCTCATATGGAGCCACGATTTCATATTCTACACAGAGAAGGAAGTGAGGTCATTAAAAGATGGAATTGAATGCATAATTTCTGTTCAAGTATGCAATCGATAAATCTAGTATCAATCTGTGTAAAAATGTTAATGCCGTTGCACTTTATATTAGGTGGCCCTAACATTAAATACCTACAAGACTATGGATTTAAGGTGTAACTACATGTTATTTTGGAAAATTCACAGATTTAATCCCAATGAGTCTGAGTTATGGTATAGGAGTAAAAGTAAGGTTAGGGTTAGGTTTATAAGGGTTATAATTACAGGTTTTGGGGTAAGGGTTGAGTTACGGTCGGGGGTAAAGTTAATTGTGTAACTACAAATGTTAATTAAATGCAAGTACTTTAAAAGTAAAATGCATCAACATAAGTATATTTAATCAAATAATTAAGTAGTTGGATGTAAAGTTTGACCTTTTTCCCCCAGACAACTTTAAAGATTAGTTTACTGAACACTCCCCATGTCTACCATTGTTCAACAAACACCACTCTCATATTTTATGGATGATTTTTCCCTCCCTGAATGACAGATATGCATATGTGATGTTGAATGCAAATAATAATAACAACACATCTCTACTTTTTTAATCTGTTGTGTTTTGAAGGATTACAATAATGTAAATCCCATAATGGAATATGCCAAGTGCATACAAAGTGTGTGATGGTGAAATGATTCAGGCTTGTCAAGTACACTGGTAATTTATGTATGTATTTTTTTTCTTTTCAGATGTAAACAAACTAGAAGAATGACATTTGTACAGCATCTAAACTTTTTCTCAAATTCCACTAACATGCTCCAAAATCACACTATTAGTCAATGTTGGTTAAGATGCTCGAACAAACAGTCACACTCTTACATGTTTTTTCATGTAGATCAACCTGCAGATGGTTTAATTATGTATAAGTTGGGAATGTAATATTGAAAAATCCTTGTATAGTGTAAAAACGTATTTTTTTCTAAAGTTGTAAAAACAAAGATTACTTGAGTAGAACGTACTTTTCAGTCTTTCCACTTCAGAATGTTATGTTAAATTCAGCGTGTTATTTGCTGTTTCTCTGTAATTATTTGTGAAATTGACTAGCAATTTCTGAGCGAAAATTGTTTCTATACCAAGGTTTGTCATATATAAATGTCTGGCTGCAGTTTCTACTGTCCGAATACAGATCTTAAAGGGAATGAACTAAGAGCATTAAAAAGTCATTTATCATTTAATGATTCATATCAGGATAAAAAAGATCATATCTAGCAAATGCACTGTTGTTACTGCATAAAATAAGTAACTGTATCCATACGAATGCAAGCTGACGTGATTTATTGGAAGGTCCGTGGAGATGCTGCTCATGGGGTGGAGGTCAAAAGATGTGTTTTAATGTTGTGTGATTCTGACCTCCACATACACTCGCGCTCCTCTCATCCTCGCGGTGGTCTGGTGGCTCAAGTTATAAATGCTTTTACAGACATGAGCAGACAGATTTATGATCTCTGACCGTGGGGTGAGACACACACTGATGACACACACTCTTAACGCTCCGCCGTGATACGGACACACATGCTCTCCCTCTCCCTCATTCTCTTTCACACACACACACACACACACACACACACACACACACACTATTATATCTGGCTACTCCAGTCTCTAAGCTCATGCCAAACAGTGCAGAGACTCCTCACAGGATAAAGGCAGTAAGTGCACACAGAGACAGTTTGTAAAGCTTGGCTGATTGATGGAGAGCTTCTTCAAGTGTCTGCCTTTGTTCATTGTTCACTAAGTCCCAGTGCATGCCAATCTTTATGCTACACACCCCCTTCTTCTGTGTGTACACGTACAAAATTGTCCGCAGAAGCGACAAACAAAACCTCCTTTTGGGGACATCTGGGGACACCCTCGGTTGGAACAAATGATTCATATGAAATAAACATGCTTTTATTTTTTAATTCAGTTTAGGAGATCTATTAGCTTTTGGATTCATCTGTAACCAAGCCATTGTATTATTATAATTAGCTTTATATAAAAACACAAACTTGCTATTTTCATGGTTTATCCTCATTTACAAAGCTAAATAAATGTGAGCATGCATGTGTGTCAGGTTTTGCTCATGCTGAAGGCAATAAATGTCATAATAAGAAACCACTGAAGTGCACTGTTATTATTAATGCATTCATTATTGTTATTTTTAAATGGCCTAATCATGTCAACACAACAGTTTTGAGCTTGTATTTTAGGGTGCATTTGTCATAGGGATCAGATTAATTAGGATATCTAGCGCCCCCTGCCGATGGCATCCCATGTAGACTTTGCAACTGTAATAAAGTCATTCTCTTTCAAAGACATTTTTTTTTTACTTTTTCTTTCTTTTAACTTTGGGAGAAATTCTAAATTAATGATGCAATATAGACAAATTGTTCATATCACCTATATAATGCAAATACGACTGACAGCTGTCAATCACATCTGACAGGTAACTGTAACGCTCTCACCTGTGTTGTGAGGTAACCGCAGTGTTTCCAGCAGAGCTTTATGCTTTACATGATGACCAGCATGAAGGGTTGCAGATAAACAGTGAGATCTCTACATGGACAGACAGTGAACATGCATCATTTGCATTGCAATTCAAAACAATAATGACGAAACAGGCGCGTGTTTGCTCACCTGCGGGCACCCGAGTATGAAAAAGAGAATGAACAGCACAAAACAGATGGATGCGGTATAATTCCTCCTCGTTGGCACAGATCGCAGGCAAGCCATGTCTCCTAGAGACTCTTATACAGAATCTGGTGCGAACAGCCACTGCGCCTCTCCAAATGCGCGCCGCGCTCACTGAATCAATTCAGATCTATTCATACAGCATCAGTGAAGCGCAGTAAACGCGATCCCGAATCCATGATCTGTATCCTGACAGTGTGTTTCCAGATCCGATAGCATGTTGGAGAACTTCTCTGAGCGCATTAGAGGAGTGTGGTTGAGAATAACTGTGCCATTGCTCATGCAGATGTTCTCAGAGTCTCCGCTCAGTGCGCTTTAGTGAATGTCTGGAGCAGCGCGGACGCCGGTGAGCGGCACACGCGCTGCCGAACAGCCAATCACAGCCCACACCTGTGGGTAAGAGTCCCGGGCCCCTGATGAGAGGAGGGTCCAAACATCTACCCTGTAAAAAAATGACCGAACTACAAGAATTTGCTGCCCTACATTTTTAATTCAAATTAAGCTGGTGTAACGCCTGCAGTGATCAACTGAATAGACACGTTTTAAACCATTTTGTATTTAAGTACAGTTGAAACCCTAAAGAAAAACTTATTGTTAACACTGTACCTATGGTACAGTATACCCTGCTTCTACGCTGGTCCAGAGTCTGTAAATCCCGGCCATTAAAAAAATTACCAGCATGATACCCGAAATATAAATCTGCAAAAATGCTCTTTTTTCCAGTAATAATTAAAACGAATTAAACTCAATTTCAAGTGAACAGTGGCTAGGTAATGCATACATGCAGTATTCATTATCATTGTCTTTATTATCTTTAAAGGGGTCATTGGATGCTCATTTTCCACAAGCTGATGTGATTCTTTAGGGTCTTAATGAGAAGTCTATAACATACTTTGGTTAAAATTTCTCAGTGGTAGTGTAAAAACCACCCTTTTTACCTTGTCAAAATCAGCCCTGTTCAGAGCGAGCCATTCTATTGCATGTTCCTTTAAATGCTAATGAGCTCTGCTCTCCCCGCCCCTCTCTTCTGTGGGGTGACAAGCCGGTTTGTTTACTTTAGCCGTTTAGCCGCTAAACTTGCTAACTAGCACATTATTAAGAAAGGCGATTTGCATAAAAACCCTTGTAGGGGCGCGCGGGGCCCAAACTAACATGGGGTTAACTGTAACACAAGTGGTTTAAATATTTCCATACACGCTAGCATAACCAAATTTAGGTTATTTACTAGTTGCCATAGCAACACTATACAGAGAAAAAAGTGCACCGAAATTCAAAAGCCATTTGATGATATTGCTGAATATTTATTTTACCATTGTAAAAGTATTTCTGGCTGAACTAAATTTTTCTTCTCAGTTTTTAGTATTCATTTAAAATGAGACAAATCTGCTATTATTTTAATCGCCAATCTGTTATTTATCAGTTTAAATAGTTTATTAATGCTTGGCAAGTCAGCAGAAGACACTAACCACTTTTATATTGCAGTCACGCTGATGGGGAAAGTTGTAACACTGTGTTATAATCTGCCCCGCTATATTAAACTGTTATTCTATGACATTAGCCATGTAATTTTCACTATTTACTTTTATGGATTTTAAAAAGAACCACAAGAAACAGGTGAATAAAGACTGACAATCGATGTTTAATGTTGAGAAGTTATTATTTTAGGAAATGTAAAGCATTTTGGCTCGTTTATGTGTCTCATGTTCTGTGAGAGCTGTGTGTGGAGGAAGAGGAGTGTTTTTCTGAATGTCTGAATGTATTTCACCTATTTGCGCACATTGTTTGAACTATACTGTATAGCTGTGTTTGGCTATCAGGGCCATCCAATGCGTGGTTGCGATGTTCTCATTGTGAACCTCAAAAATTAGATTTTTTTTTTTATTCTTAAAAAACGCCATTAATTTATTTGAAAAAGTTATTCATTTTATTTTATTGACAAAATATTTTAGTTTGTCGTGTATATTTTTTTCATTCGTTCAGATAACATTTTAAAGCTGTCATATGGCCATGTTACAACGTGCCCCTCATATGTTACGATATACCCCACATACAGGACATGTTGTCACTTTTCACTTACTTTCTTTTGAGGTAAATAACGAAAAACGTATACACTGTAATTATGAAACAAAGCAACATATTTGTAAGACAAGTGTGAAATTAATGTGGATAAAAATTACCCTCTGAAATTCAAAAAGTGTTAGGTTGTGCCCCCGCACTCCCCTATTCCCTTCTGTAGGTGAAGCTGCATCACAAAAGACCTACATTTATGTAGGTCGCTGGGCTCATTTCCTTCTAAAATTAAAGTAAGAAGCTGGGAATGGCTTGATTTTAAAAAGGGGATATTTCTTATAAAGATTACAAAAATACCACTGGGTGGATTTTTATCATAATGGGGTGGTTGTGTAAACACACTGCCAACACACATTTATGTTCAAACAACTTGTAAAAGTGAGTTTGCATCTGATGACCCCTTTAAAACTTTTATTTAAGATTATTGTAAGGGTCAAATATACATATTTATGTCTGCATACTCATATTTAGCCTATTTTAAAGTAGGAGGGGATAATTTTGTATTCCTGTAATTTGATTGGGTGAGCTGTAAAAAGGTGTGTTCTTAGAGAAAAAACTGCAGCTATATTCGGAACTGTATACTAGCATTCTGCTGTGCTATCCACCTTTTTCCTCCCGTAAGAGCGGGCGCGGTCATTTGTAAATTTTATGGGTCTGGTTTCCAGTCTCATCCACGCCCCGCAATTTTTAGCTGTACAAAACAGCTTGTTTTGCTGCTTGATATTGCAAATTGGTGTGTCTTACCATATGTGACCCTGGACCACAAAACCAGTCATAAGTAGCACAAGTATATTTGTAGCAGTAGCCAAAAAATACATTGTATGGGTCAAAATTATTGATTTTTCTTTTAAAAATCATATTAAGTAAAGATCATGTTTCATGAAGATGTTTTGTAAATTTCCTACCGTAAATATATCAAAACTTAATTTTTGATTAGTAATATGCATTGCTAAGAACTTCATCTGGACAACTTTAAAGGCAATTTTCTTAATATTGATTTTGTTTTATTTATTTTTATTCATTTTTTAGCCCCTCAGATTCCACATTTTCAAATATCTTGGACAAATATCCTAACAAACCATATGGATAACAAAAGAACACTGGTTTGTAGTGCAAACAGTTTTACCGTTTACTGCATGTTGTTCTTCTCATTATTTCGCTATAGCGGCCAATGAACCGGAAGTCCTACCAATAGGCTTACTACTGCATTAAAGAGTATGGTCAAATCACTGTTAGGCACTATAAGACAGCTTGCAACCTTTAGCCAAAAAAGTGTAATGGCTAATGCTAACGCTGCAGTGCAAGGAAAGAGACCAGATGCCCTTTTTTTAATGGATGTCAATGGCTTCGCTGAATAAACAGCTTTTGTGAAGAAACAGTTATTGAATTGACAACCTTTTTGCTAATCTTCAACATGTTTTACACTAAACAGCACTTTCGTTTGGAACTATGTGTAGATTTTACCTTGATAAAAGTACCTGACCAGCCTAGCCAGGCTGGGAGACCAGCTCTGTGGATAGTGACGTAATAAGTAATCCCACTTTTTTTTCATGCTTCCATAATTTGCTTATTTTCGATTGTAATTTTGAAAATTACAGTATAATTTTATAATACATCAAGCGCATATCTGAAGAGCTCAGGGAAATTTTGATTTCTTATTATATAATCTCATGCAAATCAAAATATGTCTGTGTAAAGTATTACAGAATCCATACAAGGTGGATATTTAACCTGCTTAATTTTGGTGTAACCTATACTGTATATCTATGATTTACATGCAGCTGAATGCATTTTTAAGGTGCAGCTTCTAAGTATGCAATATTGTAGACGAGTTGTAGTCAGTAAGGATTTTATACTGTAGCCACAGATTCTTAGCCACTACACTATGTGTATGACAGTTATTAAATTCCCATGATCCCGAGGTGCTCCTTGCAATGTATACATTTACCGCTAGCATACAGTAAGACCTCCCAGATGCAGACAGCACATTATACAGCCATTTTATCGCCGTCTTATCTCACTGTCTCACATAATAAAGAAAAAAATACACTTGTTTCTGAAACTGCTCCTCACGTTTCAAAAGTGTTTCCTCTATGAACTGTGATTTCTTGATGCTGTTCTTGTCCTGTAGAGTAATGGCTGCTGCAGGCAGTAAACAATCTGTGTCTTGACCTGAACTTGCTGTGAAATATGGATACTTGCGTATAATGTCAATGGCCATATATTGTGTGTATTCTGTATATGGCAATGCATGCATTTTCTGACATTAAGAAAAAATGCCTGGGTTGTCATAAACACTATGTAATAAATAATACTGATCACACCAGTGAGGTAATATTTCTCAGATGGGCGATTATGTATATATTACTGATACATATATAGTAGCAGAAAGCAGATTGTTATTTTATGATGTATATAATTTTTAAAAAAAGACATTTTGAGGCCATGAACCAGTGGAAGCACATAATGTGTAAGAACATAATTGTTTTGTTTTTTATTGAGCGAGTCTTCAAAACTATTGTATGTTGTTTGCTGTTTTCATACAAAATAAAGTAGTTTCTTTTATTAATTCAAATTTTAATTTTAAATTCATATATTTATTAAATTCATATATAGTATGTCATAAGTCTGATTGCTTTCGGAAAGCTATGAACACACATCTCTATAAGCCATTCAGAAGGAATCGTTTGAGATGTAAATGATGCCTGTGGCATAAAATCCCTTGTTGGATTAAGCTTCAAAGTTATTATAGACCAGCAATAGATTATATATTAGATGAGCAATAGCAATCAGTGGTGTTTCTTGCCTTGCAAACATCACTAGTTAGTAAAATGTAATTTTAACATGCAGAACTTTGCAAGAGTTTTCTGTTTTGCTGCTGCAAGGTTTTTTTTTCCCTCTGAGTCAAGCGCACACACACATACGCATCCGTGGGGAGTTTAATTCACTGGCCTAACTTAAACTCGCCCTTATACTCCGCCGTGGCACCGGGCCATCTGAACCACTTTGACCTCACTGGTAAATTTCCTCTAGGAATCCAGCAGCCGCTATCGGCCGTGTCAACTGACTCCGCTGAGGAGAGGGAGAGACGTATGGAGAGGAAGCTTCAGCCGTTTGCACCTTTTGCTGAAAGTGTGCTGCAGGAATTGCCCTAATTATTGCCTTTAATGTTTGTCTGCTCATCAGGGCAGAAAGAGCTCTCTAGCAGAGCGGATACAGAGGAGAACGTGATGTGTCCAGTCTCATGACGCACCGCAGGGATGCCGTTTCTGTGAAAATGTCCTCACCCTCGTGTTTTGTCCACAGACGCTAGAATAACAGCCTTTATGTCTCTTTGCAGAGGAGCGCAGCTGATTAAAACACAGATACGGCATGAAAACTCAATTAATGTCCCTGCAGAAATGATATTTGCACAGTAGGTTTACATGAGCATTGTGAGTGTTGTATATTGCATTTAGAATCACATGCACTGAAAGTCACAGATGTGCAGTGAAATCCGATAGAGTCGATCACAGGCAGCCAGAGCAGCTTATCAGCTGAAGCCGTGACATTTGGAGTGTGTCTGGCCCACAGAATAAAGGATAGTGGCTTCATAGCTTGTGGGCCAGGGCCTGGCGTACAGCGCTGAATGAAAGACCCTTTGACAGTCGTCCTACAGTCCTTTTCCACAGGAAAAACCAGTGTGGAGAGCCAGAGCAAACTGACCAGCACATCTCCAGTTAGCTGAGAAAGAGAGTTGGGCTGTCTAGCCTCGTCTCAGACTCCCTCAGGAGTAGAAGCGAACACTGCAGACGAGCTCAGAGACCACCCAGACTCGCCAAAGCGAGATCACCTTCAAAAAAAAAAAAAAACACAGAGACGAAATGCAGTGGCCAAACACATCCATATTTGACAGTATTGTAGAAATAATGAGTTTGGCCTTGGAAAAACCAAAGCTGGTGGCATTGCAGTTGCTTAAAGGAGAAATCCACTTCCAAAACAAAGATTCACATATGATGTACTCACCCCCTTGTCATCCAAGATGTTCATGTGTTTCTTCCTTCAGTAGTAAAGAAATTGTGTTTTTTGAGGAAAACATTTCTGCAGTTTTCTCCATATAATGGACTGACATGGTTCCCCAATTTTGAACTTCCAAAAGGCAGTTTAAATGTGGATTCAAACAATCCTAAATGTGGTTGTAAACGATCCCAGCCAAGGACGAAGAGTCTTATCTTTCATTTAAAAAATACAATTTAAACACTTTTTAATCTCAAAAGCTCGTCTTGCTTTTCTCTCCCTGAACTCTGTGTATTCTGGCTCAAGACAGTTAGGGTATGTCAAAAAACTCCAATCGTATTTTCTCCCTCAGCTTCAAAATTCATTTCAAAATCATCCTACATCGCTGCAGAAGTACCGACCCAGTCTTTGCAAAGTGAACATGCAAAAAAGATCAAACACCCTTAACAAAAAAGGTAAAACAGCGAAATGGGAGTTTTTCGACATACCCTAACTGACATGAACCAGAACAAAAACAGTCCAGACAGAGTAAGACAAGATGAGCGTTTGGCAGTAAAAGGTATATAAATTGTATTATTTGTATTAAAATAACTGATCATAACGCTAGATAAGATGTTTACAACCGCATCTGGGATCGTTTGAAGCCGCATTTAAACCGCATTTTGGAAGTTTAAAATCGGGGCACCATATCAGTCCATTATATGGAGAAAAATGCTGAAATGTTTTCCTCAAAAAACATAATTTCTTTACAACTGAAGAAAGAAAGACATGAACATCTTGGATGCCAAGGGGGTGAGTACATTATATGTGAATCTTTGCTTTGGAAGTGGACTTCTCCTTTAAGAAAAAAAAGAAGAAAAAAAAAAAAGATTCAGTTCATTTAACAAGCATTGAAACAATACCCTAAGTAGTATATAGAGTAAGTTTTACAACATGAATACAAGTTGTGACAAAACAAAATTAGTCCCAGATCTTTTCTTTTGTATTGTGGCATACATCCTCATTCACCAGATAGTTGAAAAAGAAAAATATTGGGTGGGGAGTTGATTCTAATAATCAGGTGTTGATTGGATGTTGAGATTTGGTCATGGGTCACAAACAGTGGATGCACACAAATCTAAGCTTGCAGGGGCAGAGTTTACAAGGACTAAAATGTTTGGAAAAGTCCTGCATACGTCACCAGAGAGGATTCTGTCATTTTCACTGAAAGATGCATCCATTCAACAATAAATAATGGTGTAAATATCAGTAAACGGACTACTGCAAACCTTAGTAAATCACGCTGAATGAATCATTTAAATACTATCTTTTCATAAATGTGGCATCTGAAAGGGAAACTCCTACAAATGCATATGCAATAAGGTCCAATGCAAAAATAACTTTTCATGCCTCATTGCTAATTTTTCACTGTGTGTAAAGTGTAAAGTGTGTAAAAGAGAGTTTGTGCTGTTGCAAGTTGTTGGTAAATCTGGCTGATAGATAAACAGACTGACGAACAAACAAATGAAATGAAACATATGCACAGATGAATTCAGGGTGGATTTTCATTTCATGTTGACTACAACAAACTATTGAATTTATATGAAATTAGGTTGATCTGCATAACATTACTGGTGTGACGGGTTTCGGAAGGTCTTTGTGATTAAGTTAGCACAAGGTCTGCTGGGGCCACCAACACATATGCTGCCGGTGACCAATGTTTAAAATATTAAACTTTTTTTTTTTCCCTAACAGATATTGTAATCAGTGTTGGGTGTAACTAGTTACTAAGTAATTACTTACTGTAATTTAATTACTTTTCCCTTGAAAAAGTGGTAACACTTTATTTTATGGTCTCTTAACTAGTTGCTTATTAGCATGCATATTACTAGAATATTAGCCATTTATTAGTACTAATTAAGCACATATTAATGCCTTATTCTACATTACCTTATTCTACAACCCAAATCCTATTCGATACCTAAACTTAACAACTACCTTACAAATTTTTCATAAGCAGCAAATTGGGAATTTATTGAGGGAAAATTGTAGTTAATAGTAAATAGGTGTTCCCTATTCTAAAGTGTTACCGAAAAAGTAAAGTAAGGGATACTCTTATTTTTTCTGTAATTTAATTACAGTTATTTACATAATTGAACTTAATACTGTAAGACTGTAGAACATTTCTATACAATACAATAGTGAATTTAACATCAAAATGTAAAGTTTAACCTTAAAATGCATGCTTTTTATGTACCCTTCTCACTTTAAATACTTTGGTGAGTTAATAAGAATACTGGTAACACTTTAGTGTCCATTTCTCACTATTAACTAGTTGGTTATTAGCATGAATATTACTGGGATATTGGCTGTTTATTACTTAAAAAGCACATATTAATGTCTTATTCTGCTAGACCTTATTCTAAATCCTTAATCGTACCCAATTCTTAAACTTAACTACTTTACCAGATATTAATAAGCAGTAATTGGGAGTATTTTGAGGCAAAAGTTCTAGTTAATAGTTAGTTAATTAGTGAGAATTGAACCCTAATCTAAAGTGTGACCAGAATAATTTATGTAGTTATCTATTATTTATTTGAAAGAATCAAAAGAATCGTTTCATGTCTGTCCTTGTATCATTAACTTGTCAAAGTTGATATAGGATTTAGAAAGTAATTAGTAATACGTAATTAAATACTTTTTGGAGAGAGAGTAATTTGTATAGTAATCTAATTACATGGTTGAAGATGTAATTAGTAACTAGTAATGAATTACTTTTTTAGAGTAACTTACCCAACACTGATTGTAATAAATGAACTGTAACTATTAAAAAATGTGTAGCATATTGCTATAATTGTTCCGCTATCTCTGGTCTTTGATTTTCTTATATACGATATTTAGATATATTTAACCAGAGTGACATGATATCCATCAGCATGGCAGTGGACAGATTCTTGACCTACTTTTTTTTGTAAAGTGAGAGTTCAGGATGGACGTGTAACCCTGCTGATATACTGTAGAGGCAGTGACATGCAGCACGTAATTGAACATTCAACCTGACAGTAAACTGACCTGCCCGACATGGACACGAGTTCTTCTGTGAAGGGTGAATGTGAAGATCGAAGGAGGGAGATGAATAGTTGGTGGGCAATACCCATAACTCATCCATCCATTCTCCTGTTACGAGGTGCAGCGGCAGCATTGCTGTGCCGTTGAGGTGGTTGTAAGTCTTTTTGGGTGTGAGATTATAAATGCTTAACAGGTGGAGGCTGCTGGATCTATGTTTGGGGTCAAATCTCTTGTTTCTGTCCTAACATGTCACGCTGAAGTGATCTCATCCTCTCTATGATATCTGCATCTTACTCTCTCACGCACATGCATGGGAGAGCAGGGATAATCGTAACGCTCCATAAACGCTCCTGTTTATTATCAAGGTTGAAAAAAGTTGTGCTGGCCAATATTTTTTATTTTGAATAAATAAATAAATCCTGCTCTCCCCATACCTCTCTTTCCTCTTCTGCTTTCAAACTCTTTCTTTTTCCCTGTGTTTACCTCCATCATTCCCTGAGATGGCTATGACTCATTTCCTGGGTTTATCGTACACTTTCCCCCATTTCTGCTGCCTCTGTCTGATGTCCATGCCCCATCATGCCACCCTCCTCCATTTATCAGCATTTATACGTCATATACTGCAGACATGATGCTGATCAGCATTAAATCCTCCAACAGACTCTCCAGGCTTTTCACTTTGAGTTTGCAGCCAGTTTCTCAGGGAAAGATGAAAAGGGGACATGGAAAATGTAGGACTGGAAATCAAAGACAAAACTGGGCCAGAGATATAATGCAGGGCATGACTGTCAGCTTCAGCAATGTTCAGCAGGTGCTGCACATTTCATGGTGGACACGTTTCTGTTGAGCATTTGTCTCAAGTGGTCCATCAGAACTGGCTTTTCATCTGTGTTCAGGTGCTGCACGTGATGAAAATGTGAAAGGAGTTACAGCACCTTTAACATGTCAGAATTGTCTCCTTTTTTTTATGATTTAACCCTTAATCTTCAGTGCAACTGCGCTAACTGTAAATATCCGAGAATTCAAAGTTCTATGAACAGTGACAAAAGGGGAAATATATGAATCTGCAGTTTAATAAAACTGATGGTTTTGTGAGTAGGAATTAGTAGGGTTTTTTTGTCTTGATTTTTGTATTTAAACAGTTTATTTATGATTATTTTGATTTATTTAATTTGTCCTAATTGTTAAATATGTGCAAAATGTAAATTACTGCAAACAGTATTTAGTACCTTTTTTCAAATATGTATATTTTATGTAAGTTTCTAACATGGAAACTTTATTTTAATTTTTTAAAATATCTTATTTATGTTTTAATCGACTACATTTTACATAGCATATATTTCCTTAGTTATTTAGAACTGAAGAAATCACCGCTCCGTGACGCGATTCAAAAGAATCACTTTTTTGAACCGATTCTTTTCCATTACCCAGTTGAATCGGTTCAGAAATCTCATTAAGCGATTCGTTAGCGAATTGGACAGCTACTTTCCAGTTACTTTTCCAACTTAACTGACCTTGAATGACTCAAAATGAGACAAGAAGAACCGGGAGTTTGAGTGATGGCGCGAAAAGTAAGTAACTCACCGAAGTAATGAACTTCACTGTTGTTTCTTGGACTAGCCCGCATTTGTGTATCACCCTCGATAATAGCCGTAAACAAAGTTAATATAGCGCAAATCAGTTTCTTTTCCCCGCTTCATTGTGCCGTTTTAAAAGATACATTGTTTCTGTAAATGAAACATTGTTTCATAGAGTTCTTTTTAAAATGTTTTGATTTCCCACAAAGTAACGTTAGACTTTTCATGTTGTCGCCACACATTTAGGCCTACAAACACTTCGTTATTTCCAGTTATTTAATACTGTAGCAGTCTACGTTTTCACTTGTTTGCACATTTTATCAGTAACTTTAATTGATATTGAGCATTTAATCGTTTGATTGTGTGTGAACATTTATGAAATGTTTATTTGACGATCATTACGTCTGCACCCACAAGCTTTCTTCAAAACAGGTGTTTAGCAACAATCTGCGCAATAGATATGTCATTAAACAACAGTATGATCCATTGAACACACTGTACTTCAATCTCTCACAGCCTCATTTTCATTCCTGTCAAAAATGAAATATGGTGCTATTTTGTGACATTCACAGCACATTCCTTGTTATTCCTTGTCATTAGACACAACGAGGAAATGAATTTCAAGAAACTACACATCAGATTGGCTCAGTCCACACTGAGGTGATGATTACCGAACAGAACAGGCCTGTTGATGTTGACGGGCTGTTGTGGGTTAATGTCAGATGTTGTCTTTTGTTTCCAGGCCGGTTCTTCTCTCAACTGTCCTGCTATTGTGGAATCACATGCCAGAAGGTGGCAAGCTAAACAAACATGACCTTTTCCCAGTGGCGACCAAAAAGAGGTTCTACTTCCAGGTCAGTTCTCACATCACTGCAGGTCAGTGTCTTGGCAGAAGGCTGTTGAGAGGGAGGTTTTGTTTGTGGATCAAACCATTCATTTACAACACAACAGTAATAGTGTGAATTTGGCTAGTTGATTGAATTATTTTTTTAAGTGTTTTCAGTGAAGTGCTTCACATTGCACATTTATTCTTAGTGATAATAGGCTCTGTTGTGTTTAATATTATTATTTTTTGAACATGCATTATAAAAATCTTTACAGATATAACAAGACAAATAAACAACAACAACATACTATAATAATGAAATAAAATAAACAGTTTTTTTTTCAGTTAACTTTAGTTAACAGTTAAAAGTGTAATCTAGGGGTTTGCAAAAAATGTAAATAAATAAGTATTCATTTTGAGTTAAAAAACAAAGAAAAATCCAAACATAAATACCTTAAAACATGGTTTAGATTTATGAAGTTTACCAAATAAAACAATAAGATTCAGCTTAAACTTAACAGATAAATTTTTTTAATTCAAAGTATATTAAAGCATCTTTGCTCGTTAAATCCACGTGAACTGTTTCCGCAATGACATCATACTGTCCTCATCTCCCATTGGTCAAAACAGTCATTCAGCTTGTTTTCTGCTGGGTTGTTCTGCACAAAACCTACACAAGCCTGACGCAGGAAAGCAAGCACTCGGACGCTGCTTGAGAATACTAATGAGCACAGTACTTACTAAATTCCTCTCAGAAGCTTTTGTTGGATGAGTGTTGATCTCATTATGATTCATTGTGAAGTGTTAAAGTGTATGTTTCTGAATGGACTGTGAATGAACGGAGCACAGATTTTGTGCATTGTCTGCAGTTGTTAGAATGTGCGTTGGTTTGTGTACAGTAAGTACAATGCTGACTACTTTATTTTGCATGTTTATCCAGCATCTTGTAGTGTCCTGTGGCTTACTGCAGCCTGTCTAAGTGAAAGACATTCTTGTGTGGGCAGTCCCATGCCACTGACACACTGTGGAAAAGGCTGCGGCAACTAAAACCCCATTATCTGGGATGGCAGAGAATTACTCAGTGGCATTAAAGCTCACTGGAGCTCCAAACAAAAGGCCCCTGCAGACTCAGCAATGCAAGAACGGGGGGAAAAATGAGACCTTTCACATTGGAAACAACAGTCAGTAACAATCCTGATTTGGGAACGATGAATTTCTCATTTGAGATGGAGACTGCAGCTCTGAGACACTGTGCTTAAAAATAGTCAACCAATCAGAAGCTTGTGCTGATTTATTTCTCCAGAGAAAAAAAACAAAAACAATAAAGTACAGTACAAAATTAAGACAGGAAATCTCCTGCTTGTCGAATGTTGCGTTTTTTTTTTTTTTTTTCATGAAAATAACTGTTTTCTGTTTGAATATACTTTAAAAGGTTATTTATTCCTGTGAAAGCAAAACTGAACTGAACTGTTCAGTGTCACAGGATTCATAAAATAAACTTTTATTATTAATACCAACATTGAAAACAGTTATGCTATGTGATATTTTTGTGAAAACAGTGAAACTTTAAAAAAAAAAATATATATACACTACTGTTCAAAAGTTTGGGGTCAGTACATTTTTATTGTTTCTTTTCTTTTTTTTTTTTTTTTAAAGAAATTAATACTTTTATTCACCAAGCATGTATTAAGTTAATAATTAAAAGTTTATTAAAAGTTAATAATAAATAATTTACATATAAAATATTATAAAATATTATAAAATATTTATATTTTGAATAAACACTGTACTTTTTAAACTTGTTATTCATGAAAGAATCCTGAAAAAAAAAATGACAGGTTCCAAAAAATATTTGGCAGCACAACTGTTGATATTATCCAACATTGATCATTCTAATAATAAATCCGCATATTAGAATGATTTCTGAAGGATCATGTGACACTTAAGACTGGAGTAACAGCTGATAAAAATTCAGCTTTTCATCACAGGAATAAATTCTATTTTAAAGTATGTTAAAATAAAAAACATTATTTTATATTGTAAAAACATTTTGCAATATTACTGTTTTTTTTCTGTATTTTTAATCAAATAAATGCAGCCTTGATGAGCATAAGAGACTACTTTAAAAACTATTACAAGTCTTACTGACCCCAGACTTTTGAACGGTAGTGTATATTTTTATGAATAGAAAGTTCAAAAGAACAGCATTAATTTGAGATTAAAATCTTTTGTAACAGTATAAGTGTGTTTATTTTTGCATTTTTTATTTTACAAAAGTATTCATTTTTTAAATTAATAAATCGATCAGTCAAGTATCTTACTGATCCCAAACTTATATAAATATAAATAAAAGTATTTAAATTTAAATCAATCTGTTAATCAAATCTTACTGACCTCAGCAATATTTAAAATATCAAAGCAAGTGGCATTTATTTAAAGGTAGGATAGCACAAGCATACTTTTCAAGTGACAAAATACACTTTTCAGGGGTTCTGGGTATGAAGATATGAGGTATTACCATATTTGACATTCTTAAAGTTCAGTATGGACACCTGCAGGAGAAAATGTGAGCTCTGAACACATTTTTTGTGGTGTGAAAATATCAGATTGTCTCTGTGGGCCGACAGCTCTTCATGTGCAGACTAAATACTCTAGACTTGAGCAAAGAAACACCCTTGCTGATGTATCCAGATCAAGCATCATTGTTCTGACTCCTCTGAAGATGATCTGAGCATTTGCTGTAGGGTCAGAGGTCATCTGTGTGGGTTTGAGACGGGAGCTGGCAGTGCTAATCCACCGCACAGCTCATGAGATCCGGACGGCAGCAGCTGCTCGCACTTCAATTGCGGAGCAGGGATACGTGGAAACAGTCTTTCTCACACTCACACACCCTCCATACGGTGCCATGCTCTGCTCTGTGCCAGCTTCAATCGTCCCCACGCCCAGCTACCCTCAAACAGAACAAAACTATCACTGATTCCCTGATGTCTCCTCCGTGAGACTATTCCAAAGAGAAACGCGCACAGCCTGTCCCGCTAGAGACCAATAACTTGAGGGGCAGGGCAAGAAAGCCGTGAGAAACTCCATCATGACATCCTAAAATAAGGGCTGCCACCCAAATATCACCTCAGTTACGCGGGAACAGCTTCCATGGTTTCCACTTGTGGAAATCTCCCTCTCAGTCACTGGTTTAAATTCTACATTAAGGAGTTTTCACACTGAACTTAACTCTGCATGGATGTCTTTTAGACCGTGCGCTAAGGCCTTGTTTAACTCTAGGTCAAGGAATGGTTTAGACTGCTCACGTAAAGAGTGATCGCACTGCTTTTTATTTTTGGGATCACTTTTTTTTATTGAGTCTGTGCTCTTAAACATGAGTTATGAAGTCCAGCAAAAAAATATTAAATATTGGTCAGCACAAGTGCTTTCAACATTGATAATAATCAGAAATGTTTGTTGAGCAGCAAATCGGCATATTAGAATGATTTCTGAAGGATCATGTGACACTGAAGACTGGAGTAATGATGCTGAAAATTCAGCTTTGCTCACAAAAATAAGTTACATTTTAACAAATTCCCATAGAAAACATTTTGAATTGTAATATTCAAATAATAAATATACAAAAAAAAAAAAAAAAAAAAAATTCACAAAATATTTCACAAGTTATTTTATTTGTGACCCTGGACCACAAAACCAGTCTTGGCAGCACAGGTATATTTGTAGCAATAGCCAAAAATACATTGTATGGGTCAAAATGATTGATTTTTCTTTTATGCCAAAAATCATTATGATATTAAAGATTATGTTTCATGAACATATTTTGTAAATTTCCTACCATAAATATATCCAAACTTCATTTTTGATTAGTAATATGCATTGCTAAGAACTTCATTTGGACAACTTTAAACGTGATTTTTACCCTCAGATTCTAGATTTTCAAATAGTGGTATCTCGGCCAAATATTGTCTTTCAATAGCTCAATTTAAAAAAAAAGAAAAAAAAAAAAAATAACCCTTATGACTGGTTTTGTAGTCCATGGTCACATTTAAGTTTTTACTGTATTTTCAGTCAAACAACACAGCCTTGGTGGTCTAGGGTGATTTTAAATTGATAATTCTTTAGATGCCATAAAATTTAACTGAAGTTTCCATTTCTTTCAGAGAATAACACAAATTCTAATTTTTGCTACGATGATGAATATTTCTTGATTTCTCAAAAAACTTTTAAACAGTAGTAATACCCAGACAACCAATCATGAACTGCCTCATTAAATATTCATGAGCTTCACATACTTGTTTCTGTTTAATTTTAGCATCTGAATGCATTAGTTAATTCAAACGTCCAACAGTGACAGCTAATTCTAAATGTTTTCCTTTCTAATTTTTTATTTTTTTTTGCTTCTGTAGTATCATTCAGAAGACTGAAGACAGCCAGAGCAGATTTACATTTTCATAGATGAACAAGCAGTTATTAAAACAGGTAAGGAGTTGTGCTTATCCAATCATTTGCAACTCCTGAGCTGCAGCACATGCTGTTTGACCATGAATAGACATTTGAGGATGAGACTGGGCTAGTTTGAAGTGAATCACTTGATATGCTCAAGTCATGTCAGAAAGATTGTGTTTACGAGTTGAGCGCACATGAATGTCACCACAACGTCATAATTATGGGTGAAATTTTCTTCAAGCCCAGAGTTTCTTGTTTTCAGTGAAAAAACAAGACAGAATAAATGCAGCATCTGGTTTAGTAGTAAATTTGTTAATATTAATGAATTAATAAATGATTATTTTCTAAGTTGCGTGTACAGTTGTGTTAAAATATATAACAATTCCATTTACAACAACTTAATAAATTTAATAAAACAAAGCAAAAACGCACCTGATGCACATTCTTTGTTTAACATTTTGAAGATTCAGAAATAAATGTCATCATCTTGCTTTGACAAAAGTCATTTGAATGCACCTGACGTCCTAATTATGACTTTCCAAATACAAACTTCCCAGGAGGGCTTAAACACACCAACTGTCCACTTTATGTTGCACAGTTTGTCCTTTATTTATTAAATGATGGATGAGTGTAAAGAATAGATTTGTGGATGCATTGTGGTATGCATGCATATGTCCTGCCTGCCCAGATTGAAACTCTATTATGTGTGATAATTAGTGTAATATTGGTCTGCTCTAAATCAGAGTGTGTTGTGGGTATTAAATTGCGAGCATGCCGTCTCTCACGAGGAAGTGTTGTGCCTGACACGCTGGTGTTTTGCTTGGGGAATATGGGCTGAGTTTGTGACAACAGGTAGATGGATAGATTTTAACCCAGAAGTCATTGCAGAACTCATAATAGGTGAAATCGACACCGGAGAGAAACCAGGTCAAGGTGGATCCTCTGCCAGCTGCAATTTCTCATAGCGCTCAGTTTCTGCGCAATAAATGTTCGCTTCACAATGCAAACAAGATTTCCCATACATCACTGCCACTGAGAGTAAGTTGTCCGGTATGAGACTTTAATGCTGAGTGAGCGTTTTCCCTCTCCGAGTCCAGGGAAAATCATTTGAGCCAGGGAAATCCCCGACGTTACCCGTGTCAGGGTCAGTCTCGGGGTCACGTCGTGAAAATCCTCTGGTGCGTGCTTTCCATTTCTCCGTACACCCACTCAACAGCTGATTCTGGGTCTGTTTACACGAAGAGTCTCTCAGGATTCCCAGAAGACCCGGAAAGCCAGCCGGACGGCATCAGCAGAAACGAGACCCTTTGTGAAAAAAACAGATTCTGCTGGCTGAGGCTCAGCACGGCTTTATATTATACATCCAGGTCTGCAGAGCTATAATGCGTCACAATAAAGACAGGTTGTGTTATTTATGCACAGGAGCGCCTGTAAATATTCCAGAGCGGCGTATCTGTGTAAATGTGAAACATTTGTCGTGACGGTGGTGCGAATGCTTGATGTTTTAATGGATCTGTATGAGGTCGTGTGAGTGTCCAGTGCACTCGCAGGTCGATCTGATAACCTCTCGGATTATCATGGTGATGAATTTCAGCTGAGGACAGGTGTTCGTGAGTGATACACACAGATCAGTGATGGGAGAGTGAAGACGAGCTGTGTTCTCTGCCAGAATCTCATGACTCATTTCCTCAACATGGGCAACAAGAGAAGGCTCATAAAATCACACGTGGAGACCGTTGATCACGCTATGAAATAGCATAGTAGCTTATGTTGTATAGTAGTAAAAAGTATAGTTTATATAGTATTCCTCATTGTACTATAAATAGAACTATAATAGAACTGTAAGGCTTCTGTTCTGAGAGTTGGAAACAACCATAAAAAGAAGTGTAACATCATGATGCCCTCTGATGGTGAAAAAGGAGAACTGCTGTGCATGTGAGAGGTATTTGTATTTTTATTTATCAATTTTTTTAAGATCTTAATACATTTATTGAGCAAGGAAAGGTGAAATTGATCCAAACGGTAATGGAAAATTGCATAATTTGACGGTTTCCACAAAAAAATATTTCAACTATTCAGTATTTCTACTTTGATATTAATAAGAAATGTTTCTTTATCAGCACTGCTCAATTGAATGATTTCTGAAGGATCATGTGACACTACAGACTGGAGTAATCTACAGCTGAGGTCAAAAGTTTACACCCCCCTTTCAGAACATGCAAAATGTTATTTTACCAAAATAAGAGGGATCATACAAAATGCATGTTATTTTTTTTATTTAGTACTGACCTGAATAAAATATTTCACATAAAAGATGTTCACATCTAGTCCACAAGAGAAAATAATAGTTGAATTTATAAAAATGACCCCGTTCAAAAGTTTACATACACTTGATTCTTAACACTGTGTTTTTACCTGAATGATCCACAGCTGTGTTTGTTAGTTTAGTGATAGTTGTTCATGAGTCCCTTGTTTGTCCTGAACAGTTAAACTGCCCGCTGTTCTTGAGGACACTGAGGACAACTGAGGGACTCATATGCAACTATTACAGAAGGTTCAAACGCTCACTGATGCTCCAGAAGAAAACACGATGCATTAAGAGCTGGGGGTGAAAACTTTTCAACCGAATGAGGATGTGTACATTTTTCTTATTTTGCCTAAATATCATATTTTTTTTTACATTTTAGTAGTAAATTCAGAAACTACAGAAGACACTTACATGTACACCAGAAGACAAAATAAGTTAAATTTACCCTGATCTTCAAATTCAGTTTCACCCCCAGCTCTTAATGCATGGCTTTTCCTTCTGGAGCATCAGTGAGTGTTTGATCATTCTGCAGTAGTTGCATATGAGTCCCTCAGTTGTCCTCAGTGTGAAAAGATGGATCCCAAAATCATACAGCCATTGTTGGTAAGAGTTCAAATACACAAAAATGCTGGAAAACCAAATAATTTGTGGGAACTGAAGGATTTTTTTTCTGAAGAACAGTGGGCAGTTTAACTGTTCAGGACAAACAAGGGACTCATAAACAACTATCATAAACACAGAAAAACAGTGTGTAGACATTTGAACGGGGTAATTTTTATAAATTCAGTTTTGTTTTTTCTTCTTGTGGAGTATAATATGAACATCTGTTATGTGAAATAGCTTATTCAGGTCAGTACTAAATAAAGAATAACATGCAAGTTTCATGATCTCTCTTATTTTGTTAAAAGTATTAACATATCTGCATATTCTTCAAGGCGTATGTACACTTGTGAGCACAGCTGTATACAAGCATGTGTGTGTGTATTTATATATACATAATAAATATACACAAAACACACATATATTATGTAACTAAAAACTTTTATTTTGGATGCGATTAATTGCGATTAATAGTTTGACAGCACCAAGTCAGCTGTATGCAAAGTGACCCACATTTGGGTACAGTTTACTCATGGAGCCACATTGAAATTCATATATCTCTGGAAATTAACCATATAGGGCCGTAAAAATGAAGACGCCAAAGGAAGAGTTTCTTAAGAACCGAATTCTAAAAGGATTTTAAGATACCTTTAATACTTCTTGAGTTACAGGCATGCACAAAAGAAGTAAGGCAAATAAAAGAAGTGCTTTTTCTATCATAGTTCTGTGTTGGGGTCGGGTGAATATCTTGGGTTGGTTTATATGAGGTCTGACAGCAGTTTAGAGACTCACGTCTCTTTGCTATGAAACAGGGCTGAATCAGACGCCCAAGGGCCGTCACAGCGCTAGAGTTTCACCATCAATCCGTCCTGCGCTGATTGCCAGAGATCAATACGGACAGTGGCACTATGGGAAATATAGAGTTACTGCGTCTGACAGTATACAGTGACACAGCTGAAGGAGAAACAGTCCTCCTTTACTCTTGTTGTGTGCTTTAGCTTTAATTTGCCGAAGGGGCGATGCTGGGATCAAACAAAAACAGCCCGTCACATGTCTGTCAGCGGTCAGAGTGTAAATCACGAGCTCGCAAGTGACAAAATGCACGCGTTCGTCTCATTGTCCTCTAACAAGTCTGTCTCTCCCAATAAGAGAGACGCAGTCGTTAGCGTCGACCCAACAGACAGAGAGAGACCCCAAAAATGGGAAATTAGGAAGGAGAAAAGAAGGAAGCCAGCGCCGCACAAAGCGCTTAAGCGCGCTCATTACCGCCGTCCCGATAGCAGCAGGCCATCGTGGGATTTTATAATTTCTGCCGGCATTATGCACCAGCGATCCTTTCATGTTCCGTCAGGGATCGGGGCTTGCAATTCTAATACGAGCGGCGATGAGGAAAATATGCACATACATTTAGCATTTAAAATCTCCACGGGCCGAACAGAAGAGAGACAGGCACATGTCATACGACATATTGTGCGAGGGAAGAGGCAGAGAGCCCCTCCATAAATGATTCAACCGTTTATTTATCAGCAGTTTATGTCTGCCCCGGGCGGCTGCCATGGCAATATTAATGACTTGGCCCCGCCACATTTGAAGTGAAAAGGTCACGGCTGTTAGACTCCCCAGTTAAATCTGAGGCCTACTGTTTATTTAACGCTCTAAAGTGCTTTGAGAGGCTGGGGAAGGGAGGGGAGTTTATCTCGCGCTCTGAGAGAGAGAGAGAGAGAGAGAGAGAGAGATGTGACTGTTTTCATGCTGTATTGATGGAGCTACTAAACAACGCTGTCTTCTGGGCTCGAGCTGCGCCTTGCGTTTGACCCGTAGAGTTGCTGTTTCTTACAATTCGGGTCTAAGGAGAAATGGCGGGTATAAGAATTCTTCGCGTCGCTCTGTTAAAACAGACGCTGAATGCTGAACGGAGGCGACTCTGCTCAGTATTATTTGACAGCATTAGTGTATATAGGTTTTTATTGGACAATATTAAAACTTGATAATGTTTGTTATAAAGCATCCAAGGCCTTGAAACTATATATGCACTGAAGTCAAGTCAGATTTATTGGTATATTAATTGGTATATTAATATTTATATTTATATGAATATATATGTATATATTCAATTCAATATATATATATATATATATATATATATATATATATATATATAATAGTATATATTACTTTTCTTGGATATGCTGTATGAATGCGGATAAAGTCAGACATGCATATATATTCAACTTTATATAAAGAGCTGGGTGATAATATAGTAACATTTTGTGACAAAATAAAAATCAGGCAGCATTTTTTCTAACAGTTCAGAGGTAAAGTTCTACTGTAATAACTGTATTTTACAACAATAATAATAATAATAATAATAATAATTTTTGGTGTATGACCGGTCTGTTGTTACACTAAATTACATTTAATGGGTGTGTTCTGTAAATCATGGGAAAAAAGTATGCATGGACATTTTTTTTATTAAAATTAAACAGGACGTATTCTGATGTATAGGGAAAAAAATACAAAAATAATAATTAAATGTAATTTTTACCAAATAGAACATGGTATAACTAGAACATGTTCATGATTTAAAAATAGCAAAAATAAATAATTAAATAAATTAAATAAATAAATAAATTCATTCATTCATTCCCAGGGAGTTACAGGAGTTTTACATTTGTGAATTGGACTACATTGGTCTTATTTTTTTGTTTTAGCAATAGAAATAGAATAGCAATAGAAAGTTTTTGTTAATGTATTGCTTAATGTGACTATACTGTTTGTTTGTGGGTAAAGATGGACAAGCTTATATATCCAACTTGGAATATAATGCAGTTTATATTTTGCAACAATATAAACAATCAGCCATTTGCTATTTAGTCTACATTGTTTCATGTGAGTGTACCATGTTTGTGAATGTAGATGATGTTGGACATACTTTGACAGTAACATAGTTTACTTTTTCCTAAAAATAGATACAATCAAAGTGGAGACTATATCATGTGTGACAAACTATGAGTGAGTCAAAATGTAAACAATATGTGTATGTTATAAACTATGATATGAATTAGATATGTCAGTGTGTTAGTGAGTCAAAGGACAACTCAGTCAAATGTGTAAATGTCATCATTTTCAGCACATGCAAATATTCGGCAGCATGAATTGAGTTGATTTGTGTGGCCAGCAGAGGGCAGAGCTGGACTGTGTGAAGCTGCGGTGTTATCTGAGATAATTAAGAGAACATCTCTGTTTGCTCATGCACACAGAACATTCAAGATCCCTTTGTGTGGCCTTATTAATTACTTTACAAACACAACTAGAGCCTCCCCACTCCCTCAGTAATGACTACAGTGAGAACAGTACATTGTTCATGCACAAACACACGCTCCAGTTCATCATACAGCCTAAATAAATAGCTAACAAAGCAAAGGGATGGTTTAAAGCTGCGTTAGACAGTGTGTTCATGGGAGCTAATTGTAATGATGCAATCAAACATTAAATGTAGCAACAAATATCTGCAATTATAATGCCGCTTGTCCCTTTGATTCACTGACATGCAGTTGCTATAAACTCTGAACAAAGGATTTGTGTAAACCCGTTTCATTTTGCGTAGATGACGTGCTTCCAGCCGCAGAGGCTCAAACGAAGCGCCCAGAACAGCGCGAGCGATCAAAACACCTGAGTTTTCCCGCACAGCGTCGCCGACGCTCCGCTCGCCGGCGTTCTAGCAGATTTTTTCGAGGAAACGTGAATATTTCATATCCCTGGCAGATTTCTCTGTCTCTGTCAGTCATGTTCTGCCGTGTTTATTCTTGCTGCACTCTTCATAATTAATTTTGTCAAGCATAATTACATTTTCATGACAGAATTTTTAAGCGAGATGAGAAGGCAGATTATTTCCTTGATAACATTCCAATTAAAATGTTTGTGTCTCTGTTTGTTTACTTAATTAAATATTGACACGAGCAGCCCAAACTGATTAATGCCGAAAGCCCTCGTTCCGTTCGACGCTCCGAGATTCCGTTCAGACAGAAAACAAACATGTCAACAGATCTAAACGCGAGTCACAGACGACAAACGGATGCGTTCCTGTTTGTTCTGCGGCGTCTCGCGCCTCCCGTGTAGTTCTGCGGGAAATAAATATTGTTTAAACTCGTTTTGGACTCGGCAAAAACAATCTCTCCTGAACAGAGAGATATTGCGGTCCAGGAAGTGTTGTTTGGTTCCTGCGGGCTCCCGGCTAGAGCAAAGCGTCTGTAATATTTCACGGCGCTCGGGGCTGTGCAATCCCGGCCTATTGATAAAGCATCCGTTCCTTCCGCTATGGGCTCAGACAAACTCCAAATAAAACCGAGCCGGCTTCACTACAAAGCATTTAGTGGAGGGTAACCGTATTGTGGGAGGAGAAGCCGATGTCAACATCCCTGTAAATTATTTTGGAGCAGTATGAAACGCAGGGTGGAACAGCGGTCGGTCGGTCTGTGGGCGAGAAGCGGAGATCTAATGAGGAGAGATCAGGCCTGGAGGACAAACAGATACAGAGAGAGAGAGAGAGAGAGAGAGAGAGAGAGAGAGAGAAAACAGGAGCTCCAGATAGATGAGGCTGGAGAGACTCACAATCAGCGCACTCTCTGAACAAAAACTCTTTGATGAATTATTGTAGTCATTATTCTAAGGTATTATGTCCAATGAGAAGAAATTTACAATTGATTACAAAAGCTATCGGACATTTCCTCCTTTATTGGCCGGGAAAACATGCAGTTCATTTGACACACGCTGACCTTGTATACCAATAGCAGGCGTGTTATGACTGTGAGGGGCAAGTTGTCACATTGAAACCTGCCTTTGAGCTGTCCATCAAAGGCGAATCCTATTAAAAATAATAAGTGTCCTAATAACATAATAAGTGTTAAAATCTACTGTACCTTCACCATACGGTATGGTGAAACGTAATAGACAATATATAAGAAAATAAATAAATAAAAATAAAATAAAAGTTAATTATCAACAAAACTCTTTCAAAAGTCTCTCTCATTTTTTTTACACTTAAGACTCATTTTACTCATTTTAACAACTGTTCTGGATTAACTGGATAAGGGTTAAGGACAATAATATTAAAAAAAAAAAAATGTTGGTAACACTTTCTATGAAGCCCATATTTATAATACATTAAAAGGGTGTTTTTAAGGCATTACAATGAATGCATAATGCATTATAAAAAAAAAAAAAAAAACTTATATGTTGTATCATCTCATGTATATTCATAAGAACCATTTTAATGTATTATAATATTTACTTATTTGTGGTTATAGCTTTTAAGAGTGTGATGATTTATAACATGCAATGAACATGTTGCATCCACTTGTTATAATTGATTGTATTTCTCATAGTTCTAATGTATTATAAGTCTCATATCTTGCCATGTTATTTATGTTACTTAAAGCAGACAAAGACCACTTATAAGTAATAATAACAATTATAATATATATTTTTTTCCAAACATCTATAAGATCAGATATCAGATCAGATGAATGTGCAGTATGACACATTTGCTTTGAACTATTTTGATTGTAATATCAGTTTGATTATTTTGATGGTACCCTTTAGAGAGCTGGTGATAAGTAACTCTGCAGCTACATGTCAAATAACAGTCATTAGCGTATTAGTAGTATGTCTGCTAAGTATATGCTAACATTTTATTTTGATGGTTCCCCGAAAACACAAACTGACTATTAGTAACTTTGCACTTTACAGGCATGTTTACATTCTACCTACCCTAACCTTAACCTTAAGGAGTAGTTCACTTCCAGAACAAAAATTTACAGATGATGTACTCACCCCATTGTCATCCAAGATGAGATATATATCTTGTCTAGCTCTGCGATGCGCATGTGTACTCTGTGTATTCCGGTTCATGACATTTAGGGTATGTCGAAAAACTCCCATCTCATTTTCTCTTCCAACTTCAAATTTGCCTTACATCGCTGTTTTACCTTTTTTTGTAAAGGTAAAACAGCAAATCCCTATATATATATATATATATATATATATATATATATATATATATATATATATATACATATATACATATACGGGGGTTGGACAATGAAACTGAAACACCTGGTTTTAGATCACAATTAGTATGATATTGGGCCTCCTTTTGCAGCCAATACAACATCATTTCATCGTGGGAGTGACAAATACAAGTCCTGCAAAGCAGCCAGAGGGATTTTGAGCCATTTTCCTCTTGCAGAACAGTGGCCAGGTCACTATGTGATGCTGATGTGGGAAAACGTTTCCTGACTCGCTCCTCCAAAACACCCCAAAGTGGCTCAATAATATTCAGATCTGGTGACCTATGCAGGCCATGGGAGATGTTCAACTTAATTTTCATGTTCATTAAACCAGTCTGTCACCAGTCTTGCTGTGTGTATTGGTGCATTATTATCCTGATACAGAGCACTACCTTCAAGGTACAATGTTTGAACCATTGGGTGCACATAATGAAACTTTACACTCTGCTCTAACTGGTGTAATGTACAATAAGTGAAGATTGGGCACCAGACAGCGCAAATATAGCCATGAAACCTCCAATACTATATTGGCGAGTGTTTCAGTTTCATTGTCCAACCCCTGTATATATATATATAGGGATTTGTAAATTCCTTTTGTACATTTTGCATTTTTTAAAAATGTTTATTTGTTTGTTTATTCATTTATTTTTACATCATTACATTGTTTGGAGCATAACCAAATGGCAACTTTTTTTTTTTTTTTATAAATTATTTTTATTTTGTTTTATTTTAGAATTTTTTTTTTTTTTTTTTGCCTGACAAATCCTAAGTTTGTAAATTAGACTACAGCGGTTGAATTGTTTGTTTTTACATGCAGAGTTGTATTATTTATGTAGTCTGTATTATTTTGCAGCATCTTTTCTGTAGCTGTAGCACTGAATACAGAGGATTTTATTAAGGTGTTACTGTTTATTCAGGAACCATTTACAATTATCAGTGTCGTGACAATCATCATTTTTAATGCCAGCAGTTCTGAATAAAAACACTGTATTTAAGGGCATATCCACATGAATCCAGAGCTTTCACTCTCCAATCTTTTTTACTTGTTCTAAAAAAAAAATCCCGTAAACAACGTTGTCTCAAGAAATATACTGAAAACCACTGAAACTGACTCAAAATGATGTAGTATACATGCCAGACCAGTATGTGGCCGCTGTAATTCTGCCACAGAGATACACTAAAAATGGAGAAGAAGACTTGGAGCATGCGCATAAACCTTGCACGCTGTATACAAACCCAACACTGAATATGATGAATATGGAACAATACATTTATTAATCTGTGTTAATGTTAGCTAATAAAAAGACAATCGTTCAGTGCTTGTTCATGTTGTTGTTGATGTTACGTGACGTAGCGGTGTCTGACTAGGGTCGAGACATGGGGTGATGGCATCATTGTTTCACAAAATATGCGGATTGGCTGTACACATGAAAAAAAAAAGGGTGTCGTTTTCAGATTTATCCACTCTGGGACACGGTTTAAAAAAATAGCGGGTTCAGGCTCCTAAAACGGCAGATCCGTTTGGACGAAACGACGATAACAATGCAAAATTTTTATGTATACAGCTAAACGTGTCTCTGTGTGGACGGGCCCTAAGATGCATTTGATCTTTGTTCCTCACTAATTTTGCTCTCAAGCTAAATGTGTGCTCCGGCCCCATCTGGACGGGAGGAGCTTCCCTATTTTTATTACCCTGTGATATTTCTCTCACAGTCCAGGTAGCTCATATTTATGTAGATGAATAATTAAGAGGCTATTAAAAGGGCCCATATTCATGCACTGATGGAAGCGACATTAATATTTTAATGTTCCTCTACCTGGCTTTGCATGTTCTCTCCACAGATCATTTAAAGTCCATTTTGGTGGCAGCATCCCCGCATATCAATTTTGAATATGGAGTTCGAGGGAAAGCCCGCAAACCCTAATCTCGTCTCTTGTCCGTGTCACAGCAAATATCTGCCGACGTGTATTGAATGCCTCCCAATTATTAGGTATCCTAACAAATGATTGAAAGATGCGGCCGCGATCAAAGCGCGTCATCTGTGTCCGTCTCGCTCAGTTCTGGCATGTTATGAAAAAGTTGAGCTCTCAAACGCACCTGTGATCCGATTCTCCTCACCGTGTCGCTCGTTTAGACCGAGCCGTCGTCCGATGTTAATTAGCGGCGATCGTGCACGTGTACGTGCGTGTTTTGAGCCCTGACGTCCCGTCGTGTCGTACGGCTCGGACGCTTGCTGCCAGAACGCGTGACAGTTGTTTCAGAATGGGAGCTCTTGCTGCTGTCAGTTCATTGAACAGTTTATTTTGCCCGGCGCTCTAATGAGGTTTATTTACTCGTCAGCCCCACGAGCGCCTGCCTGACATATTACGGGCCGCGCTTGCAAACACCCCCCGTCACGGCAATAACACAGACGGCTAGAGAGAGAGGAAGCCTATCAAAGTGTCCCTTATTAAAAGCAGCCGCGGCACATTATTAGGCCTTACAAGGGCAATGTGAGGGTCCAACCTGAAAGCTGTCAGCTCGAGGAACAGTCGCCATCCCTGATTGCTTGTAGTCCCAGCAGGTGAGCTGACCCTCCCAGACCCGTTCAATTACCCCTCCCTCCCTCCCTCCCTCCGTCGGCCTCCGCCCCGTCACTATCTCACAAGACATCCAGAGCAGGGTTATTAGCATTCGCTACAACTGCTACGACCTGCACTTATTATTTTGCTACTTCCAAGTGATTTAACCCATAAAACTGGTTTTGTTGTTCTACTGTAAATCTATAATTCGGTGATGTTAATATTTTTTTGACTTGGAAAAAACAAAGCAAAACAAACAGTTAAACAGTTTTTTTCAGTGTAGTTGTCAGGGCGAGATTTCTAATTTTTAAGTTTAAGTTAAAGCAGTAAAATTATTATCTGGAAATAAAATGTACACTGGTGGTCAAAATTATGCAATAATTAAGTTTTTTTTTTTTTTTTTTTTAATCTGTGGGGCTCACCAAAGCTGCATTTATTTTTATCAAATACAGAAAAAAATTGTGAAATATTTGTGCAATTCAAAATAACCTAAAATAAAATAAAATATTTTCTATGTGAATATCTGTTTAAGTGTAATTGATTGCTGTGATGTAAATCTGAATTTTCAGCATCATTACTCCAGTCTTCAGTGTCACATGATCCTTCAGAAATCATTCTAATATGCTGATTTGCTGCTTAACAAACATTTCTGATTGTTATCAGCATTGAAAACAGTTGTGCTGCTTATGTCCAAATTTTGATCACCAATGTATAATAATAAAAACAGACAAATACTACATAGTAACAAAAAAGCAAGCAAGCAAACAAACATAAATAAATAATGAAAAACAAAAAAAAGCAAAAAAAAACAAAAAAACAAATATAACAAAATTGCTAGAAATGAAATTACAAATGCTTAATTTAAATGAACACTAATAACTAATTCAAAATAATAATAATAAAACAATAATGGTATATAAAAAACACTAAACTGACAAAATAAATGAACATTTGGCAAAAAATTCAAATTTTACGTTAGTTCCAGTTAGCAATTTTAGTACTGCAACTTAAAGTAAAATAAATAAATAACTAAAACTAAACTAATAAAAATGACAAAAAAAGACATAAAATTGCTTAAAACAAACAAACAAACAAACCAAAAAAAAAAAACATATAAATGAATTGCTAGAAATTAAATTACAAATGCTTAATTAAAATGAGAACTAAGAGCTAATTCAAAATAATAATAAAAACAATAATGGTATATAAACAATATTAAAATAACAAAATAAATGACCATTTGGCAAAAATTCTAAATTTTACTCCCAGTTAAAAATTTTAGTGCTTCAATTTAAAGTAAATAAATAAAAAACTAAAACTTAGCTAATAAAAATGACAAAAGAATATAAAATTACTTAAAAACAAACAAACAAACAAACAAATATAACTGAATTGCTAGAAATTAAATGACAAATTCTAAATTAAAATGAAAACGAAAAGCTAATTCAAAGTAATAATAAAAAGTATAATAGTATATAAATAATACTAAAATAACGCTGCTGAAGAGAAGGTGCGACATTAATAAATGAGCAGAGCACTGGCCAGTGGAGATGAATAAATAAACAGGAAGACATAAGAAGGCGCCTTATTAGTATAGAGAGCTGCGTTAACCTCATTCTGGAGCTAATGCACGTAACCTCAGGCTGCTTGCTTCCTCTGATCGTACCTGAATGTCCCCGCAAAGTGTGCGTTCACCACCTGTGCACCTTTAACCGAGACCCCGTTTTCACTCTAGAGCGTATCCCACGATTAATCTTGCAAATGGGGAGTGATTTTCGACAGAGGAGCTCTACAATGTAACTATTTGTGAGCATGCGATATCCTTCTTACACGGAAATGAAATTTCCCAGCTGATGAATTATTTGGCAGGGCCGTATTTACCCGTCCGGTTCGGGCTGCCGCGCGAGACCTGGACGGCGAGAGCGACGACTTCTACATTTAAATCGCCTTTTACATCCATATTTAAGCGGCTGCACCGTGGCCTTTATTAGAGCGGCGGGCTGCGGCGTGTAGCTGCTTTCTTAACCGGCTGGCTGAGGGGATGTAAATGTGGAATAATGTAGCAGGACCAAATTTGCATGGTCAAATGTCAAAAAAATGAGCCCTTCCCCTGAGCCTTGTCAAGAGGAATAACATAAGTGGCCTCCTCCACTGCCAGCATGCCATTATCGGTTAGTTCAAGCTGTCATCAGTGACTGGGAAAAAGAAATGGCGGTCATTATCTCAAAAAAAAAAAAAAAAAGAAGAGAGTGGAGGGGAATATACGCTCTCTCCCTCCCTCTCGCTTTCTCCTCTCTTAACCTCTCTGACAAGATTTCACTATGCACAGACGTGTTTTGTTGCGCGTCTCATGGCTGTGTGTGTATGTGCGCCGCAGGTCCGCTAATGCTAATAGCTACAGTCAGTGTCAGTCTCACCCGGGGCGTCTCTCACGCACAGGAAGTCGACACGATATTTGGAGTAATCGCTTTATTTCAGGCCTATAATGCCGTTAACGTGCCAGGAGGGCCAATTTACGACACGCGGCACGAATAATTAAATATGCAACTGGTAGGAGCGCAGGAAGCGAGCGCTGATGATGTGGGTCCCGCCAGGGGAAGCAGACACACTCAAGCAATTAGATAATACGTTTAAAGAGCGGAAAATCTGCGGCTGCGGGGACAATTAGCCAGAACATCAACCGAACACATATTTACCTCTGTAGATAAAACTGAAGGGGCTTTTGGCCTCCCCCTCCTGTAGAAACAATGAGCAGGGCACAATTTGTTTTGTAGAACTGTTAAATAGATTATGAATTATTGTCTGTACATTGAATGTCTTTATTAAAATGTTTTTTTTATTTATTTTTTTTTTTATCCTGTATCCTTTCTGAAAAATCGACTTTCTTGGCTATATTTAGAACTAAAATACATTCATTTTGACAATCTTTGTACAAAAATATTATGTTATAATGTTTAGTTTTTTATGTAATGGATTAGTACTTGATTTGCTAAATAAAATGAATGCATACATACATACATACATACCTTCTTGGCTATATTTAAGTATTAAAATACAATCATTTTGACATAATCTGTTGAATTAATATTCAATGATTTGTTGTATTGTTGCCAAAAATGTTATGTTTGACTAACGCCTTATTCTTTCATTCATTCAATAATTCAGTAATTCATTTTGACATAATCTGTTGAATAAATATGTATTAATTTAGTGTTTGACTAACCCTAATTTATTCAATAATTAAAAAAAAGTAAATAAAATAAAATAAATAAGAAAATAAAATTAAATAAAATTAAATAAATGCATACATGCATACCTACATGTTGTTGAAGGAAAAGAAACGCCAAAATATATTAAAAGCATTAGCATATTCTCAACTACAGATGGATACCAGATCATGGATATCATGGTTGCTCTTTTGCCCTTGAAACAATCCCAGGCTAATACACACAAAAACAAACATATCGATGCACAAGAATAAGATTTTAACTTAAGGAGTTTGTAACAAACAAAGGCTTTATGGGCCATCGGTGGAGGAAAACAAATCCATGAATTTTTAAGAATGTGGATGTTTGAGAAAGAAAACAAACAATGAAAAGCAAACCAGCCCCATTGGGGAGACAACAAATACCATGAATAATATTCTGTGAATAAACTGAAGCAATCAAGATGGCATGTCTTTTCACCGGTGAAGGAAATGAGTGTCCTTGACAGAAGGATGAAAGCATGAGAATGTCCAGAGAGCATCACCTTCAGAGCATTTCAGAACACCGTAATGACAACAATTAGAATCTGACACACGTAGGAGTACCTGGACAGCAAATCCCTAATTATACAAATGCAACTATTACAATAGCATACATTTTGCTCACATTAACTAAGGGGTTGATTTGTGCAAGTAATCCATCAGATTCATCAGATTTACCATCCTGTTAAAACACATCCTACTGAAGAATGTTTATTATGCAAAAATACATTTATTACATATTATACAGTGTGTAGTTTGACTGAGATGGCAACTCTATGCATCTGCTGTAGTGGTGCAGTTTTTCATTATTGGCATCGGCTAGGTTTGGCTGATATGTGTTGGCAGGACTTTTATTTTGACAATATTCATTTGGTGTTATAAATCTCTGTAAAGTATAAATCTGTTTATTTGACGGATTTTTGTCAAGTTCAAATTTTCAAATGTATTAATTTAAAATGATTTATTTCTTAACTATTTTAACAAACATTATGTAAAATAAATATGAACTGAATTTCAGAAAATGTTATGCATGTTTTATTTACTACCTTTTAATGAAAAAGTGTGATGTCATAATGTGTCTATCACCACTAATTGACTACTGATCTGCTTATATTATTGTGCACACAAATATAGTAAGTGTAAATGTAAAAGCTTAATTTTATTAACCATATGAGCAAAGGCCAGCAGTTTCACAGTGCAATGTAGGGTTATTATAATTAACTTAAAAAAAGAAACAAATAAATAAAATTACAAAAAAAAAATGAAAATAAAATTACTACAATAAAAAAAACATTTTGTTACTTGAAAAATAAAATATTTAAAAAAATGATTTATTAACTAATTTTATTTTAACTAGTTGCCAAAGCACACTTTTCATTTGCATTTAGTTTCATGTATCTTTAAAAAAAAAAGCACAACGTTTAACGAAAATGAAAATACAAAAATATTTAGAAAACAACAATGACAACAAAAAAGCCTATTCTAGCATTTAAATGATTCTAAAATAACACTGGTGCAGAGTAAATGCAGACTAGATGTAATCTAGAAAAAAAAAATAAAAAATTAAATGTTTACGTTGCTGAAGTTGAGTAAAGCCGGTATATGTGGCGGGCGCTGCTGTACCTGCTTTACCTAATGGACTCACAGCCACGTTGCATTGGACCATATTCAGAGTGTCATCTAGACACACCGGCTGCACATTACCTTGACAAAATCAGCCTCTGTAAATTAGCCATGGTCTGCATTATTAAAATAACAAGGAATATTTCATTGGACTTGGCAAAAATATCTCCCTAATTGTCCACTTCATTCAGACTCCATCCAGCCAGCTGCTGCTATTGGCTCTCAGATTTCTCTTGTCCCATTAGAGGGAAGTGGCACCGCAGTCCAAAGCGTCCTCATTTATTTTAATAACCTGCCGAGGAGGACATGAAAATGTTAAAGTTAGATGACTCCGACATGACGGCCAAGTAGCTTGTCAGATCTGCGCCCGAGTCTCTTTTTACAGGCCTCTCTCTCCGTTCACACGTCTTTTGACTATGAGGATTTGATTGACTAATTATTACAGGACATTGTGTGCCGGCGTTAAGACTGATACGCTTTTCAGACCTGCATCCTGCAGGGGTTTTTTCACAAGATTAACAATGAACCATCAATTAAAATCTCTAGAAAAAACATTAGTGCTCAACGGACATTAAATCTTTTCACACTGCAAAAAATGATTTTTGTATGATTTTGTTTTTTAGTATAAATATCTAAACAATCTTAAATCAAGATACATTTACTTGTGAAGCAAAATTGTCTTGTTTTCTGAAAAAAAAAAAAAAAACGTATCACAGTTTTGTTAGCTTTTACTTAAAACAACAACAATTATCTACCAATGGGGCAAGAAAAAAAAAAAAATTGCCTTTGAATCAAGAATAGTTTTTCTTACCCCATTGGCAGAATTTTTTTTCTTGTTTTAAGCTAAAACTAACACAATTGTAATACATTTTTCATAAAAGAAGATGTAATTTTGCTTCACAAGTAAATGCATTTTGATTGTTTAGATATTTAAAAACAATTTATAAAATACCAAGTAAGAAAATAATTACTTGCAGTGCATCTGCAGCATTTTGTGGGAATATTCCCAAACATCCTGTGATTCAGATCAATATTTTTGCTGACTTTGTAGTGAGTTCAGCTAATTAACGGGTGAAGGAATAAGGTTTATAATTAGCGGTTCCTAAATCCAGAAATTGTTATTTAAATAGCCTTGAAAAGCCCGATTTCATGGTAGCTTGATAATGCGACAAAGAGACGCGTGGGTCTTTTTCCAGGATCGGGAGCGAGAGAAGATTCCCAAGCAGAGCGGAAGCTTGTCGAGAGAAATCAAAGCATGGCCTCTTGTTTGATGGAGTCTGACCTTCAGCCATCAGATGACCTGTCGACAAACGAAACGTCTAAATAATGTTGAGGGAACGCTGAGGTGTAATTGTGTCATGGAAGACTTAGAAAACAAAGACGCTTATTATCAGTGGAGGAGTAAACAAGGCCTAATCCCGCCTCAGATCTGAGCAAATAAACGCCGGCGCTAATTCACCCGTAACTCCTGCCTCCAGGTTAGCCTGCTTTCTTAATGGTGTCTGTCAGGAACTAATACCATGTAAATGAGACACTTGATGGCTGGCAGAAGCTTCCCCTAAATCCTCTGCCATTCTTTTAACCGCTGCACTCTCCGAGACCAATATCTATTTTCATCTGGCCTGATAAGATCTCCTAAGGATTTAAAGATGGCTGCTCGTCCGCCGGCCCGGACTTTTCGCTGTGATCTAGGGCTTTAGGGAGTTCTCATTAGGCAGCGGGGCTCGGATCGAAGAACCTAGTTCTGGCTAGTGGATTTTTAATCCTCTGGTGGCCTGTGTTGGGAGCAGGAGTTATTTAGAGACTTTGATTAGCCACAGCGGTGCACTTTGATTAAGAGAACTTCAGACGCTTGAGCAGCGCTGCCATTCGGGGGGAGGAAGGCCGTCGACACAAGCCTGAACAGACCTGGAGATGGTTGGAGTGGAAGGCTTTGTCCTCGAGCTGTTCCCTCTTCTTCAACTGACCTTCCGTGCCTCTGAAAGTCGATGTAAATGGAGGGGGGCCTTATCGTACACTATCAAAATATCAATTATTTTAAAATGTCAGTTTAGGTTGCTGATACTTAATGTGTGCAAACAACAAATGAGAGAGAAAAAAAAAAAAAAAACTACCCTGTTGAGCTCAGAGAAACTAGACTTGTGAATTCAGTGAATTGTTAACTGTAGACTCACTCTGACCAGATCATTTGAATCAGTGAGTTGTTGACTTGAGAGCAGCTGCAATCCAAACAGTCCAATTCTTGAATGAATCATGTAGTGTGATTTGTGAACCGATTTAACAGGTTCACTGAAAAGAATCAGCTCATTCATGAATTGGCCACCACTATCAAATCATCAGAAATGAATTGTATTAAAATTAATTAAAATGCTTCTAAAAAAAATCAAGATGCAGAATTAATCATTGAGTGAATGATTCAATGACCCATTTATAGAGATGCTCACTGTTCATGATTTAATCAGCTGTTTTAAACAAATTACTTGAATGAAAATTCAGTAAAAATATTTCATAATTCCATATCATTTTATTATCATATATCATATACTCCTATAATGTCTTATTAAAGGAGAAGTCCACTTCCAAAACAAAAATTTACAGATACTCAACCCCTTGTCATCGAAGATGTTCATGCCTGTCTTTCTTCAGTCTATAAGAAATTATGTTTCTTGAGGAAAACATTTCAGGTATGTTCTCTATATAGTGGACTTCAGTGGTGCCTCCAAGTTTGAACTTCCAAAATGCAGTTTAAATGCAGCTTGAAATGGTTGTAAACGATCCCAGCCAAGGAGGAAAGTGTCTTAGCTTGCAAAACGATGAACCATTTTTGAAACAAATTCACAGTTTATACATTTCTTGACCTCAAATGCTTGTCTTGTTTTGTCTCTGCGATGCGTAGTCTGTGTAATCCAGGTCAGTACAGTTAGGATATGTCAAAAAACTCCCATCTCGTTTTCTTCTTCAACGTCAAAATCGCCCTACATTGCGGTTTCACCTTTTTTTGTAAAGGGCGTTTGATCTTCTTTGCATGTTCACTTTGTAAACATATCAGTCTGTACTTCTGCAGCAATGTAGGACAATTTTTAAGTTGGGGAAGAAAACGAGATGGGAGTTTTTCAACACACCCTAGCTGTATTGACCGTATTGAACCGGAAAAAAACACACAGACTTAGACAAGACGAGCGTTTGAGGTTAAAAAGTATATAAATTGTCAGTTTGTATCAAAAAAAGGCTGATCGTTTTGCTAGATAAGACCCTTCTTCCTTTCTTCTTTCGACTAAAGAAAGAAAGACACGGACATCTGAAGCAATGTTGCTGGGCAATGTTGCCGTCAACGGGCAACCAGGTGAGACATAGGGCCCACGACCATCTAAAGTATCCAGATAGAAATTTGTTGCTCATTCTCAGTGGGAAGCTGGCCTAGCAACATTGCTCAATAACATTGCTCAAAAAGTTACCCATGCAGCGTATCGTCACCTTAACAGTATATAATGATATAAGCATGCATTAAATATATACATGCATGAAGAATCAATAAGAAATAGCTAAAATAGATATCAGTACATTACAAAAGTGTTGTATATGTATACATTACATATGCACATACCTATATATTAGGAGACTTTAAAAAGATTTTTTAATTAAAAGGAAAATGTTGGATTGTCAGCATGTGAATGTTCACATCCAGTATGAGTAGATCTAGAGGAACCCACAGTTTACATTCATTTCTTTGCCCCAAATATTCACGTTCAATTGCATTTGTGACATATGGTATATATGGTAATGATGAATCTGCTTTACTGTGTGGTGTAATTTGAGAACAGATATTTACTGATAAAGTCAATTATTTGTGTTCAGATAATTATTTACATAAACCCAGACCTGTGAGCAGTGTTTTTTTTATGTAGTTTATGGTTTTATGAATTAACTGCTTTATCTTCTACCTGATGACATCCAGTTGTCTACATAGAGTTACTTCTGTACAAATCCAGATTGTTTCTGAAGACGCTAAAATACTTTGTGGAATCATGTAGGTTGACTTAAGTTTGTACTTTTGTTTTGTTCTCAATCCTCACAGGACATGAAAGTGAATATCAACCAGTTAAATTGGCTGTTCTAAGCAGGTGGCTCAGTAGATGAAATAGTGTGAATATAATTGTGAGAAATCAAGCATTGAGCTCTGAGTGAAGATGGTGGAGAAGCACTCTGGGACACTGTAAGCGTAACATATGTAATGTGTTAGAAGCCCATGGGGATCACAGCGAGGAGAACGTCTATATCATCAAACTGTGTGTTTAATTACCATCAGCTCCCTTCTTCAAGCTTCAGCATTACCTCATGAAAACCTTATGAAGGCTAATGACACATAATATTGGCTCCAGAGAATTTGCAATTAACTTAAAGAAAGTCATGTGTATGTGAACTGAGATGTTATGGACCGCTCATCTCTAAGGCAGAGATACAGCATATAGTAGGGAGGATGGGACATGTATGATCCATGTCTAAAAATAAATCGGTATCCCAAACAGCATCATTTTACAACAGTTATAACTCCACCCCATCAAATATAAGCATCAAATAAAAAAAAAAAAAATATTTTCCTCACACCTTGAATTTGTACCCAACATAATCAAAGAGGTTTCTTGCTCAGTGATGTTCCTTAAAAAATACATTTTTAAAATAGCTTTTTTTTTAGACCTAAAAGTTGCATATTTATGTATCATATTTATGTAGTTATTCACATCCCTGAATTCTTCACACGTATTTTGAGGCAAATGACCATGATATCAGTTTTGTCTGCAGTGATTAAATCAAAAGTTTCAATAAGTGTCAAATAAGACAGATCTTGTTGTAGTCATTTTATTTAATCGCAATCCATTTGAAGAATTTGTCGTTAAGTGAATGTCGTGGCAAAATATTTGCCTCAATATTGTCAATAATGTACCTGCAAAAGAATTGAGTTCAATAAACAATTCAGTTTATTATTTTGTGTATTAGTTTTTTTAGATTTGGCAACAGTTAGGTTGAAAACCATTGCTGAGATCTAGTGATATGCATTAACCAACATGAACATGAAAAATCGGTTGAGCGAATGATTCAGTGACCCATTTATAAAGACCTTCACTTGCTTTGTTCCTGATTTAATTAACTGCTTTAAACAAATCAGTTAAATGGATGATTCGACTACAGTGTAGTTTATATTTAAAAGTATCATTTAGTCTTTTCATATTTCATCAAGAGCCAAGTACCTATTATATCCATTAATTTTCTTCTTCTTCTGCTTCTTCTTCTTCTTCCACTCTGGTAGTCTGTAGAACCACTTGCGGGGAAAAAAACAAACAAACAAACAAAAAAGCTAGGAAATTTGGCACATGGATAGATGTCTCATTATTAACTACAGCAAATTTGGTGTCTCTAACTCAAACTCTGTAGCACCCCACAAATAGGCCAAATGTACTTTTTTCTACTTTTTCACCAAAATTGGCTCCGATCATCTTCAGAGTATTCTGTCACATTTTTTTTTCAAAAGCTTTTTGATATACCAAACCGTTTTCCTAAAGCTTGTTAATTTTTTTTTTTTTACAAAGTTTGTGCAAAAATGCACATGAGGCATGATCTCCACAAAGCTTTAGCAGATTCTGACCAAACTCGAATTGTGGTAAAACAAGCATGACCTGAGGGCACATGAGTAGTTTCGGCACAGCACCACCTACTGGTCAAAAGATATAAAAATGGACATTTCTGCTTATAACTTCTGACCACTTTGACCAAAAATCATGAGATTGCTCTTGCTAGATTTGAAACAACATA
Organism: Cirrhinus mrigala; assembly: GCA_036247105.1. Taxonomy (NCBI): domain Eukaryota; kingdom Metazoa; phylum Chordata; class Actinopteri; order Cypriniformes; family Cyprinidae; genus Cirrhinus; species Cirrhinus mrigala. The sequence continues at coordinate 41,405,451 of CM070022.1, forward strand.
CCGAATCGAACAGTATCCATTTTTTCTATGTCGGACTTCAACCTTAATCCAACACACTTGTACTAGCTAATCAAGGTGTTCAGGGCTACTTAAAGGAGAAGTCCACTTCCAGAACAACAATTTACAAATAATTTACTCACTCCCTTGTCATCCAAGATGTTTATGTCTTTCTGTCTTCAGTCGTAAAGAAATTATGTTTTTTGAGTAAAGCATTTCAAGAATTTTCTACATTTAATAGACTTCATTGGTGCCCTGATTTTGAACTTCCAAAATGTAGTTTAAATGCAGCTTCAAAGGGCTCTAAACGATTATCTAGCGAAACGATCTGTCATTTTTTTAGAAAAATAAAAATTTGTATACTTTTTAAGCACAAAAGCTGGTGTAGCACAGGCTCTGGGATGCTACAAGTTAGTGATGGGTTGTTCTTGAACGATTTGTTCATTTTGAACAAATCTTTAATGTGGCTCGGGAAGAACGAGTCGTCTCGGGGAGTGATTTGTTCAGTCGTGGATGCACAACATCCTTATTAGGATCTGTACTGGAATTAGTTCACCTGTTTCGAGTCTTCGGGTTTTTCGAGTCGTTCGTTCATCTTATAGGGCTGTCACATGATGAACGAACGACCAAACCTGAAAACTTGTCAGATTAGAGGTGAGGTGAGCTAATCATAGACTAAAGACTAAAGGTAAACAATGAATTAATCTTTTCTGTTTCTTATAGCATTATAGTTTTGTCTTGTTTGTAGTGTGATGAACATTTGTGTAAGCACTAGATGTGTTAGGGAAGTAACACGTAACATTTTAATTTTATTTTTCTAAAATGAACTAAATGACTCGAAAAAAGAATCGTTCATTTTGCTGAACAAGACTCGGTAAAATGATCCAAACTTCCCATCACTGCTACGAATCAAGTCTAAGTTCATCGTCTGGCTCAAAAAAGTAGAGTATAGCGAAAAAAAATGACTGATTGTTTTGCTAGATAAGACCTTTTTTCCTCGGCTGGGATCGTTTAGAGCAGGGGTGCCCAACCCTGTTCCTGGAGATCTACTTTGCTGCAGAGTTTAGTTCCAATCCTAATCAAACATTCCTGTCTGTAATTATCAAGTGCTTCTTGAGATCCTAATTAGCTGGTTCAGGTGTGTTTATTCAGGGTTGGCGCTGAACTCTGCAGGAAATTCGATCTCCAGCACCAGGGTTGAGCACCCCTGGTTTAGAGCCATTTGAAGCTGCATTTAAACTGCATTTTGGAAGTTCAAAATTGGGGCACCAATGAAGTCCATTATATGGAGAAAAATCCTGAAATGCTTTCCTCAAAAACCATAATTGCTTCATGACTCAAGACAGAAAGACATGAACATCTTGGATGACGAGGGTGAGTAATTTAATTGTGAATTGTTGTTATGGAAGTGGAGTTCTTCTTTAATTATGTACAGGCGTGTTACAGCGGGGTTGGAACTTAATAGAAACCTGTTATTGCCCCTTTTTACAAGATGCAGTATTGGTCTTGGGTGTCCCTAGAATGTATCTGTATTTCTGGGGCATGTCTGGAAAAAAAGCTGTTTTGGTATGTATCACTTTAAATGCAAATGAGCTGCATATTCCCACCCTGCCTTCAGAAAAGGGTGTACCATATACATCTCTGATTTGCATACCTACTGCAATAAACAGTTGGTAGAGGCAACATGACTGAGAGTGAGAGAACCGGTTGTTCAGCCGTACATATGTGATGCGATCTAGGAAAACGTAAAATCGTACCTTTTTTAAGTTTTGATACCATATGAAAGCTGAGTTCAAGCCCTTTCCAAAAACTGTTTTTATTTTGTCCATAGCTTGAACGTAACCAAGGTTATGGCTATCTTAAGTTGGCTGATAGCAATGATTTTCAGGAATGGAATTTTGAGAAAAAATGCTTTAGACGGGTTTCACTTTCAATTCACGTGTTTAACGAGAGCTGTCTGTCAGGTTAGGAGCGCTATACTGCATCATTACACAAACAGACTAATGTCTGTTTTCATGGGCATAGTCACTGAACTTTTTATGTTTAGATGGCACGAATAATGCAGCCGACCTTGTAGTAAAAGGGCTGCAGTGCAACTGTTCGTACACTGCGCATAAAACAGACTGTCATCGGACTCCTCCTCTTTAGTAACTTCATCATCCGATCCTTTATCTCTGCATGTGAAATAGTCCATTATCACATCGTTTAGGGCATTGACATCACCAAGATTGAGCAGATTGAGACGAGTAAGATCGGCTAAGTGAGCAGCTGCAATACTTCAGACTGTGGTGTCACTCTCCACCATCTCACCATATTAAAAAAATAAATAAATAAAAAACTTTGCGTGCTGTAGTTTACACAGGACTGGTGGAGAATGTGAATTGATACACCTTTAAATATGTAACGTGTTATTTTTTTTATAGGTTAACTGTTATTGTGGTGCTAAGGGAAAGCACCTCAGCAGCGTTTTCTTAACATAAGAGAAAGACAGTCATTTTAGAGATGATAGACAAGATGTTATATAAAAATAATTTAATGAAAACCTCATTTTGACGAAAGATTGACATTCAACCTATTTTTTGAATTTCCTGAAAATGTCCCAGTGCGACATCTGACGGGTTTTTCCAGATTGCATCACATATAGGTAGCCAAACTAAAAAGCGAAAGTGGAACACAACGGCACAATTTTACAGAAGATTTTTATCATTGTAGGGTGGTTGTGTTCACACACTACCAACACACATATGTGTCTTTTTCCTCTCTGTTTTGGCCTTCCATCCACACTGAAGCAGCATTTTTGTCAAGGAAAACTGGTTTTTGAAAACGTTCTTTGAAGTGGATGAATCTGAAAACACAGTTTGCATGTTATAGTTTGGACTGTGAAAACGGATTCTTTTGAAAACGATGACACGTTTAATCATGTGACGCATATTGTACCAATAGATATCTATGTTTATACCCGTATTGTGCCTGTTATGTGCTATTCACTTTCAATGCTACAGATGTGTTACTTTGTACACTCTTCATATCACAGTCTTGCAAAGATGACAGAAAATGTACTCGCGATTGCTGTTTAAGACAAAACATGAGGGCAGTTGCGTTTTAGGTCAGACATGCAATTGGGAGTTTGTGCGACCTGGACACGTCAGTGAATGGTGAGATATTGTCTTAAACAAAATGATCCTGCCAGAAGAATTGTATGAAAACGTATGATGTCTGTTCCGTCTGTATTGTCTCAGTGAGCTTTTTTAAGGCTGTAAGCATCTGACATTTCAGTGTGGATGAGAAATGTTTGGAAAATGCTTGAAAACGTTAGTGTGGACAGAGTGTTTTAAAATGAAAATGTTGTTTTCAAATATACAGGTGCATCTCAAAGAAATGCACCTGAAAAATGAAAAAAGTTAATTTTTTGTTTGTAACTTATTTCAAAAACTGAAACTTTCATATATTCTAGATTTATTACATGTTAAGTAAAACATTTCTAAATCTACTGAATGGGGTGGCTGTTTACAGAGTGCTGTATCAAAGCATATTAAATGAAAAGTTGACTGGAAGGAAGAAATTGGGTAGGAAAAGGTGCACAAGCAACAGGGATGACCGCAAGCTTGAGAAAAAGCTGATTCAAACACTTGGGAGAGCTTCACAAGGAGTGGAATGAAGCCGGAGTCAGCGCATCAAGAGTCACCACGCTCGGTCGTCTTCAGGAAAAGGGCTACTAAGCCACTTCTGAAACAGAAACAACGTCAGAAGCATCTTACTAAGGAGCAAACAGAACTGGACTGTTGCTCAGTGGTCCAAAGTCCTCTTTTCAGATAAAAGTAAATTTTGCATTTCATGTTGAAATCATGATCCCATAGTCTGGAGGAAGACTGGAGAGGCACAGAATCCAAGCTGCTTGAAGTCTAATGTGACATTTCTGTCAGTGATGATTTGGGGTGACGTGACGTCTGCTGGTGTTGGTCCATTGTCTTTTATCTAGTTTATCTAGTCAATGCAGCCATCTACCAGGAGAGTTTGGAGCACTTTATACTTCCATCTGCTGACAAGCTTTATGGAGATGCTGATTTTTTTTTTCCAGCAGACTTTAGCATCTGCCCACAGTGCAACTTCCAAGTGGTTTGCTGACCATGATCTTACTGTGCTTTATTGGCCAGCCAACATCCATGACCTGAACCCCGTAGAGAATCTATGGGATATTTTCAAGAGAAAGATGAGAAACAGTCGATCCAACTATATACAGATGATCTGAAGTTTCAATAGTGCCTCAGCAGTGCCTCAGGCTGATCACTTCCATGCCACACTTCACTGATGCTGTAATTTGTGCTAGGAGCAAGAAATTTGCTGTAATTTGTGCTGCCGACCAAGTATTGAGTGCATAAAGGTGAACATATCTTAAAGAACGTGAACTTTTCTGTTTAGCAAATCTGTTTTTTGATTGATCTTAGGAAATATTCTAATATTTTGAGATACTGGATTTTTTACTTTCATGAACTGAAAGCTCTAATCATCAAAACTAAAACAAAAAAAACTTTAGAAATGTTTTACTTTACATGTAATGAATCTAGAATATATGAAAGTTTCAGTTTTTGAAATAAGTTACAAGCAAAAAATGAACTTTTTCACGATATTCAAATTTTTTGAGATGCACTTATACATCTGAATTAATGTAGAAATAGCCTAACCCCCGGTTTCACAGACCTAAACTTAAAGTCCTAAACTTAAAATGTATGTCTGAATGGTTTCAACTGAAAGAAACTTGCTCTGACTGATCTTAAAGGGGTCATCCCACAAGTTGATATGATTCTTTAGGGTCTTAATGAAAAGTCTGTAACATACTTTGGTTAAAATTTCTCAATGGTAGTGTAAAAAACACCCTTTTTACCTTGTCGAAATCTGCAGAAATCAGCCCATTCTGTTGCAAGTTCCTTTAAATGCAAATGAGCTCTGCACACCCCGCCCCTCTTTTCTGTGGAGTGACGAGCCATATGCTCTGTTTACTTTAGCCACGTTTAGCTGTGAAACTATGAAAGGCGATTGCAAAGATTCATAAAAAAAAAAAAAAAAACCCTGCTGTAAGTGCAGCTGGATCACGAATGATTCGAGTGAACAAGGTAAGGTAAGATGGCTGTGTCAATCAACTATTGTGGGAGCGGCCTCTGTCGGTGTGACGTCACACAGACAAGAAGCTAAGAATGGCTTGATTTGAAAAAGGGGAAATTGTTTTTACGGATTAATTAAAAACCACTGGGTGGATTTTTGTCATTATAGGGTAGATTTGTACACACACTGCCAACACACATTTATGTTCAAACAACATGTAAACATGATACTTTGCATCCTATGACCCCTTCAAAATATATCAGTGCCTTTGTTTTGTCTCAAGATGCATATCTGTAATGTTGTTTTTTTTGTTTTTTTTTTTTCTAAGGCACATTTATAACAATTACTTAAATGTCCTAATTGATGACCTAATCCTGGCTTAGGCTAGGCTCTGTCTATGAAACCGGCCCTAAGTCTACAGGAACGTAGCTTTCCAGGAGCAGGGTTGGAGAATCCTGGTCTTTACTGAGTAAAGACAGCTCCTTAACTCTTCATTTGACCTTTGTAATGCTTAGCCCCTTAATTGCTGCTTACAGCTATATTTATTTTTATAATTGTGATCTGACTGGGATCTGATGACATGCATTGACCAACATGAACAATTCTGTCATCAAAGCCAAAGAGCAGATGAACAGACAACATCTACAGCAAAGAACGATGTCACTTGGTTGTTTCATGTAAGATTTCATAAAGATACACAAAATGCACATGAACGCTTTTGGCCAAACCAAGATGCGACTGGCACACTTACACAGGAACAGCTGTGAAACGGTTCATTCATTTGTGTCGAGTATCTCCGAATTTCCCAAAGTCACACGAGACTCGAGAACTAGTGCAAACATGAATTAAAGATCTGACGTTCAGAAATCTCACAACTTGTTTAGCTTAAAAAACGCAGATGACGATGATTGAAAGTGCACGGAAATGCCAGATCTGTTCAAACAGCATCTAAGTTTTGAGTGTATAATCGTCCTGTTTACATCAGGAACACTGGTACCTTTAAACCCAGTTAAAAGCAGCCCGTCAGCATCAATTAATGGCTTCTTGAGCACGAGCCGATCGGTAATGACAGCAGACACGGCAGTAAACAAAAACCCGACAACAGCTTTCAAAGGCTGATGGCGCGAACGCTACTTGGTCCTGCCATCCTTCACATATGCTCTTTAAATCTACGGCCGTCCTCCCTCCAGTGTGCCGTGCCTTTGATATCCGAGAGGTTACAAAATCATATCTCGCCTTTGAAAAGCAATTTTACGGGGAGAGGGATTTGTATAAATAGTCCCTCGTTATGCGTGCCACGGGCCAGCGGATTCTGCCGCTGAAATTGCGACGGGCTTCTAAATAGCGATGCAAAATTGATGACTACAGGGCCGCTGCACTGGTGTCAGGCAGTCGGAGATGCAACGGCATGAGGACATCAAGGCCGAGGAGCGGCGGTCGGGGATTTTACTCGTCCCTCGTCTGAAGAGAGCGAAGTTCTCGACGAGTTCGCTCTCACTCTGCTCAAAGGACTTAATAGACGAGAGCTTTAAGAGGCCAGAGAAAGAGGGTCAGACAAGAGCCCGGTGCTTATCTGCTCTTGACCACACCATCTTCTGGCTCTCTCTCGTCTTCTCCTCCTCTCCCCCATCTTGATGGGTAGACTCTTCAGATAAAGCTGTCTAATGAACATGCAGGAACTTTAGCGCGTTAAGCATCGAAACATCGAAGGCGGCTTGAACTTTGACTCGGCTGCATTAGTGCTGTGGCCTTATCAGCGCCGGAGACTGCAGAGATTAGAGACTTCCTAATGAAGTGGAGGGATCGGAAAGGTTTTAGCACTGCCAGAGTGGATTGCTTCCAACATTTTTCACTTGTTATCGCAGGTATCCAGATTGCTGTTGTGAGGGCAGGACTTCTCTTAGTTTCAGGTCAGGAGAAAAAATCCGCACTGGATCAGAGAGTGAGTAGTTTGAGCAGCTGGCAGCGTTCAATGACTTTGAGTTTGCTGCCTTTTCATGGTTTCATTGTGTAAAGACGGTTATTTGGGAAGGAGTTAAGGGGCTTCTTGTCTCTTATGTTTGATATAGTGGAGAACAACATAAAGTCGCAAGCCTGAAACCTGGTTCTCCACATGAGCACTGAGACTGAATGTGTCCAGCGTATGTGCTGATACTGCATCTTGACTTAATATTGTTGTCTGTTATAAATGATGAAGCTAGAACAAATCTCATTTGAATTGCATAGGGAAAACTCATTAAAAAAAAAAAAAATCAATAAATAAAACTTGAGAATAAAATCAACTAATCAGGGTTGCTACAAATCAGATGGTATGAAATCCACCAATCACATGACAAACCAAGAAAGAGGCCAAACAGACCAATAGCCTCTTTACAATAAATTTTGTTTTTGTGTTCAAATATTTTTGTATTTTCCACACAACTTTTGTGCAACCAAATGACAGTATTATGATTATGTTTGAATCATTATGATTTATTTATTTATTTATTTTTTTAATCTGCAAGCTAAACCAGTGATTCTCGACCTGTATGGTCTCCAATAAAAACAATGTAAAGATGATTTCAGATTTTCAGTGTTATTTTAGTATTATTTATACTGTTATAATATTTATTCCTATTTTAATTATCTTATATTTTTAATTTATTTTTCATTTTAGGTTAAAGGAAAAGTCCACTTCCAAAACAAAGATTCACATATAATGTACTCACCCCCTTGTCATCCAAGATGTTCATGTCTTTCTTTCTTCAGTCATAAAGAAATTGTGTTTTTTAAGGGAAACATTTCAGGATTTTTCTCTATATAATGGACTGATATGGTGCCCCGATTTTGAACTTCCAAAATGCAGTTTAAATGCGGCTTCAAACGATCCCAAATGCGGGTGTAAACGATCCCAGCCAAGGAAGAAGGGTCTTATCTAGCGAAACGATCGGTTATTTTCATTAAAAAAATACAATTTAAATACTTTTGAATGTCAACTGCAATCATATTTTCTCCCTCAACTTCAAAAATCATTTCAAAATCATCCTACGTTGCTGCAGAAGTACCGACCCAGTCTTTGCAAAGTGAACATGCAAAGAAGAGTAAACACCCTTAACAAAAAAGGTAAAACAGCGATATAGGACGATTTTGAAGTTGAGGAAGAACATGAGATGGGAGTTTCTTGACATACTCTAACTGTCATGAACCGGAAAAAAAAGTTCAGGCAGAGCAAGACAAGACGAGCGTATGACATTAAAAAGTATATAAATTGTATTATTCTTATGAAAATAACCAATCGTTATGCTAGATAAGACCCTTCTTTCTCGGCTGGGATTGTTTACAACCGCATTTGGGATCGTTTGAAGCCGCATTTAAACTGCATTTTGGAAGTTCAAAATCGGGGCACCATATCAGTCCATTATATGGAGAAAAATAAAATATTTTGAAATATTCTCCTCAAAAAACATAATTTCTTTACAACTAACGAAAGACATGAACATCTTGGATGACAAGGGGGTGAGTACATTATTTGTAAATTGTTGTTCTGGAAGTTGAGTTCTCCTTTAAGTTTTAGTAGTTTTTATGTTTTTGTCTTTTTTAACAGTGTGTCTGTTTAGCTTTATTTTTATTTTGGTTTTAGCATGAATAATTTAAATATTTCAGCTTTTCAGGAAATTCCATTTTTGGTTACTTGCCAGGGCAAAATTTACATTTTTAATAAAGCAATAAGCCCCAAAAAGCCGTGGTTTACAGTGAATTTATAACAGCTTCACAGGGCTTATTGTTTTTATAAAATGGTTATTCCATATACATAGTAAGGTTTCACAAAACAAAACAGAGCAAATAAAGTATAATGATATTAATAAAAAAACATTATTCTTCTGCCAAACAATGTAGTTCATCAGAAACGGTTGTGCTTGCCGAGCAACACACAGACGTAAACAAAGGCGTATGTTCGTAGAGTAATTTACAACAGCTTCTAACGTGGCTCAACCAGTCAGAATCAAGGACCGGAACTATTCGTTCTCCGTGAAGTTAAATTTTTATTTTATTTTTACTAATTTATTTTATTACAATTTTTATTTCAGCTGTATGTCAAAGCTCTTTCTGAACGACAAAGATTTTTAGTCATTTTAAGTAACAACTTTGTTTACAAATTGATTTTACATGCATTCTGGCATTTTAATTTAGATTAGAATTAGTTTATCAATACTTAATATAGTTTTGATTCAGGTGAATTGTTTTAATGTACAAAGTTAAATAGTGAGTATTTAGACTATTAAACTATTAGTTATATTTTTTGTTTTGTTCTTCCTGTTATGTTTAAGGTGGTTTTAGGCTAAGAATATTTCTTATTCATTGTTCAGTCGCTGTAACGCAGTCTGTAACGCCGTCTCTTATGGATTATTGCTTTGTTTTATGGGACAGACTCATAAAGAGAGTCAACTCATAAAAATAGTAGAAGTATATGTTTTACAAGAACAGCATGTTCTCAGTAAACCAGCCAAATGTGTCCCCTAACGAGTCTGATGGCTGGTGACGGTCAGTGTAAGTCATGAGAGTTAAAGCGTGCTGTGGGCTGTCTGGACATACATTCTGCTGCACAGCTTAATAATTCATTGTTAAGTGATAAATTTCTCTGAAGCATGAGAAATGGCAAGAGCTGTGATAAATATGAAAGCACATTATAATTCATAAGCATGTGTTGGATTAGTGTAAAGCTTCCACTCGAACGTACATTATTAATGCTGTGATCTGCAGCCTTTGGGCCTGAAGGACTGTGACAGGTCCAGATATTACCTGTGCATGATGATCGTCACACCATCATGTGCACTCGCAAATTAAATATTCACAAAGATTTTTTTCTCTGACTGGGAACTTTTGCGGTTATGTTACTTAGGAGTGTCCAGGTCATGTTGGAGCTGTGCGTTGCTTTAGTGCGTTGAGCTACGATGCTTATGTGAGTGACAAAGTTCGAATCTGGCTTGCAACAATTTTCCAGATTTGATACAGCTGTATCTGAAAAAAACAGTTTGTGAAAGTGTTTTCTACACCATTCAGACAGCAATAATAATAATAAATGCTTTCATCTATTTTGAACCTGGAACGTGACCATAAATAAGGAATAATTAGATAAATGATGAAATAATTAGAACAGTGAAAAGTACCTGCTTTAGTGAGCACATCATTTTATTATCGTTCATGTCCAATCAATGTCCATTCGTAATATGTGTATTGAGTAGTCAGAGGAGAGGAGTTATGATGTAAAATCACGCTCTGTATTTCAGATATGGAGGAGTTTTGAGCTCTGCCGTAGAGCTTGACGCTCGGCTCAATTCCAGCATCAACAGATGCTCCTCACGACGCTGTTTGAGCTCGTCCTCCAGAGATCTCCGAGTTTAATTTCTGGAGGTATGAGGAGAGGCTCTAATGAGACTCTCTCTGGATCATCATTAGGTTTTTATGAGCTGTAGATGCTGGTTGGAGCAGCGGGTCTCTCGTGAGAGTTTCTGCAGGCAAACCCTCCGAGACGCTCCTGATCTGCAGCCCCAGAGAGAAGCGGCATAAGTGCTGTATGAATTTAGCACGACTGCTAAAAAGACCTGGGGGAATATCGCCGCCGTAGATCCGTTTACAGCACACTTAATGTTAATAGATGGTAATATTTTATTTCTATCTCTCTCTCACAGTTGGCATTTAAGCCGTGTGGAGATTCATATTCACCGTTTACGACTCTGGGGTTTTTTTAGAGCCTAGTTTAGTGTTTGGTAATAGAGGACAAGGCAGATTAATCGATTAATAATTATTTGGGTCAACTGGGAATAATACGTGATCAGCTGATAGTATTCCCCTTATCAAGTCTCAGTGTTGTCTGTTGAATGCAAATGAGTAACAGTTTATTATACAGTATATTATACTCACGTAATTACACATTACATGTATTTACCATAGTAATAACAGTAAATTATGCATTATTGCATGCAACCAACACTAAACAAAGCATAACTCTAAACCTATAGTATGCTATTTGAAATTACTCAGTACTTGTGTAACAACTGCATTGAAATAACGTGACATAGTGTTTCATTTTTTCCCCTCATTTTAGTCAAAGTAAATATGGAAATTAATTTTCATGTAATTTCAGAAGTTTTGTGGATCATTTACCATCATTAGCTAAATGCATTGTTTATATTATATATTGATATACATTAACAGTTAAACATTGTTTTCTAGATATTGATAATGCCATTGAAAAAATGTATATGGTTGATCCGTAGTATTTAGTCATTTTTTCATGTGGTGATTAAAAACACACACTAAAAAGGTACATTTTGAAAACTTCAGTGATAGGTAGGTTTATTATAGTTAACTAAACCATTTAAACTGACTTTAGTGGCTTAAAAAATACAAAATAACATATAAACAGCTTTTTATTTAATCTATATTGCCATGTGACGTTGTCATTTTAATTGACTTTAACTTGAAAAACTAAATACAAAAAAAAAAAAAAAAAACCTATATAGGCACTTGAAGACTACTGAAAACGACAAAAACACAACAAAATTACAAAAACATTAATTTAATTACAGATTACAAAAATGCAAATTAAAATGGAAAAATATAAAAATAAACAGATTCTAAATATTAATAAAAACTAATATTACCTCAATAACAAATACTAAAATGGTGCCTGGAGATCTTGATATGTTGGTATGTGTTTGTTGTTTATGGCAAGTTTTGAATTCCAGCATGATCAATTATAAGTTTAACTAAGAATAAAAACTGCCATCATTTTCTCTCCCTGATGGCTATTTTATGTTGAACGCAGAAAATATTAAAATAAACGTTAATGGAATTGCATCAATGTTGTGTATAGCACATTTACATCATTAAATTGTATTGTTTACACTTTATATTGGTATATTAACATTTGTTTCGTTTCTTAGATATTGCTGTATAATATAAAAAAATGGCCATACTGGATGATCCCCAGTGTTTAGTATCACAAACATTATGCAGTGAATTTTTGAAGAATCTTCACATAGCTCCTTTCCTTTACAAAAAAGTTCGTATGAGGCACATCTCTCAAGCTTCACTATAAGTATACACTATAAGAAAAAAAAAAGCTGTGAAAAATCATTTCAGAAAATATTAGCACAGTACACCTAATTTTATGGACTTTTCTTAGAGTGCAGTCCATGTGCACTGTAATCTTAGTTATATGATGCATTGTGTGAAAAATAGAGTAAAACTCGACCGCAACCAGAATCTCGTTCCAATTCCTCCTATTCAACCTGCATGTTGCATTTAGTTACGACACGCAAAACAGCCCGACACCTCAACGCACCTTTCTGAAAGGCGAGGGGAAGGCGGTCTGATCCTCACGCAGCGATATCGTATGACTTCATAAGACCTGTAATTTCGCATGCGAGCTCCGAACAAACAGAGCAGCATTCGGCCTCTCGGAATGCTGGGAAAACTGCGGGGAATCTTCCCGGCATTCCTCCGCCATTGTCGGAGTCTCTCGGCGGAAGGGATAGGCTTTCAAACGCGCTCCCCGCGTACACACCGCCCCATTGTTCCTTTCATCAATTACATTAATTACTATTCAAATCCCCATTGTAGCAGCGATCCGCGCTATCGGCCGTCGCATCGCCGAGGAGGAATCTGAGGACGTGTCACTCGCGGCCTCGTTTCTTCAGAAATCTCGGCAGACAATAAAGGAACACGGCGGGCTTCTGTTCCTGAGCTCAGCCTGGCCCGCCGCCAGCCGCACTTAAACCCATTACAGCTATCGCTGAAATTATTTTCCCTCTCTCTTCATGCACCGGCTGAATTTCACAGTTATCAGTGCAAATAGGCGGCGGCTGGAGCGCCGGGACGGGGGATTTGCTGTGCTTGCTGCTCTAAGGCTGTCTCTTAATTAAAGCTTCGCCCTGGGTTAACTAGTTCCACGTGCAACGGCCGCCACAGGCCAGACGGGGGCAGTGCCGCCTTACGGGACCCGCGCGCTCGGGATGGAGTGCTCACGTTACAGGGTGGGCCCGGGCGCTTTTTGATGGATTGCAAATGATTGTCCCTGAAAACAATAGCTGCTGGAAGTAGCGTGTGATATTGTCATTGGCCCGGCTCGCTTCAGAAACACATCTGCGCTGAAACACAAACCGCCTAAATGAGGGCAGGAGTTAGTCATAACTCAGTTAAGATGTCCTCCTCAATGCATCTGTGCCAGATCTGCTTCATTTATAAAGCTAATGACGGCGGGATCTTCCAGCGGATCTCTGAGGTAACCTGGCGGAGGGAAAGGTGCCTAAGACTGATGGCAGATGGCAGCTCCACCAACGTGTCCATTAGCCAGAGATGCTGGCCTGACGTCAGAGTAATGTGAAGGCTTTACAGCAGCTCCTCCACCTGTATCCGTAATCTAATCACTCTGTGACCGATGCCGTTATGATTTTATGAGTCCGCTTGAATGTGTCATTTAGGACTATAGAAAGTCTGTTTGCGTTTTAATTTTAGTTTTCCTATAATTGAAATCATCATAAAGCGGTTCTAACCGATTGAATCGTCAAAACAATTCATCATTTGTAATAATAATAGGCTCTTATCCGTTTTATTATCCCCCCCAAATTTCATGCTTTGTTTTTCTGGATTCTATTGAAATGGTTTAATTAAATGGTAATCACACCTAATTGAATTAATTAAACTTAGCGATTTATTAAAATTGTAACAAAAATAGGGCCCTAATAAATTGCCTTTTTCATAAATTCTGCTTTTCAAATATATTCAGTGTTTAAAGATTTAATACAAATTTATTTTGGAAAAAAAAAAAAAAAAAATCAAATGAAAATACAGCTATTCCATTACAACAAAACATTGTTTTTTTTTTTGTCAAATTATAGTTTACTGTATAAATGAAAACATGAAGAACAAATATTTTGATTGTGTGTGATATTCCTGAAAATGTTTTAATTAAGTAATTAATTAATAATAATAATGATAAAAATAATATTAATGCTTTGACAAGTACATTCTACTGTGCAGAAGTAAAATATTACAATATGTTATAAATGTAATTGTTCAAGTTAAATCTTAAACAATTATTTTGGTAGGTTGGGATAAAGAGGTTTGCTGCACAACTGAGGTTTACTGTATAAATTAAAATATAAATGAAAAAAAAATCCTTAAAATATTCAATAAATTGTATTATTATTATTATTATTATTATTATTATTATTATTACCAGAGCTGGGCTGGGTTGTAACTGAATGCATGTAATCTGGATTATGTAATCAGATTCCAAAAATGAAGCATTTGTAATTAAGTTACATTTTAAAATACTCATAATCAGACTACAGTTGCTTTTTTATTGATTTCATGATTAAATATTATGTTATATATGATATACACATTATACATATATTATTATATTATTGCATAATAGCAATAAATTACTCAGCACGTACTGATTCTCTGTAATTTCTCTTTTTTTATCTTTTAAATTTCCCTTTTTTAAAATAGTCTACCGCTTATATACACTCAAAGTCCAGTTTTTTGGACATTCATTTTTATTTGAATTATCACTCAAAAAATGTTATTTAAACATGCATTATTATGTATTATTGAAATCCTTTGTCTTTCAAATTCATTAAAATGCACAAATTCTCATTATTTCTTATTTGCAGACATTCTCAAACCCTTTTGTCATCTGAACCTCTTTGACCTAATTGTTTATGCTCAAGCAGCAACATTACACACTAACTAAAGTTAAAAAAGTGAAAATCATAATCAGTGACCCCTTTAAGTACCCCTTAAAGTAAATATTTGCATGTTCACAGTTCTCTGACATTGGTTAATGGTCACATGGCGTGCAGATAAACATAAAATATTTCTTCTTTTTTAGTAAGTGAATTATTTTTATTGTTGTTTTAAAATGATTTATTTCAATTTTACATTTTTGTGATTTAATTACTTATTAGCCTTTTAAGAAACTCACAAACCCCCTGCAGTTCCTTTACGAACCCCAGTTTACATCAAACCTTGATGTAATATAATGTTTAATGCACTTCATGTTGTTAATTACAATGAAAGGAATATATTGTCTCACTCTTTGTATTTTTTTTTTATTTTATTTTTTTACATCATTATGGTACAACATTATCCTGTTTAAATGTGATAAATGAGTTAGGTCAAAAGTAATCTAAAAGTAATCCAAAAGTAATCTGATTATATTACCTAAAATGTGTGATGTAATGAATTACATTACTGACTACAATTTTTGTCATGTAATTTGGAATCAGTAATGGATTACAATTTGTGAGTAATCTACCCAGCTCTGAGTATTAGTATTAGTATTGCTTTGAGAAGCACATTGTTCTTTGCAATAGTAAGATATCATAATTATGCTGTAATTTATTCAAGTTAGACCTAACTTTTATGTTGGTGTGTTGTAGGAAGGATCTTTGAGTTTCTATGTGTGTCTGCTGATTGTTTTTCTCAAATGAAATGGTGAAGTGACTCTCAGAGCAGCTCTGTAGATGAAGTTCGTGTTCTGACGCCCTCATATAGTGAGATGCGGGTGTGCATCACGTGTGCTTCTGCAGACTGAAACACAGACAACGTGCAGACTTCATATTAAATAGTCTTTTGCGGTTTAATATTCACAGGCACTAGTCCATATCGCCATTTGATTCAGTGTACAGCCCAACTTTTGATTTATTCATTTCAAATTTGCCAAATTCCGTGTTATACAGTACATTCCGTTTTAATGACGGGATTCCGCAAAGGCCTCTAGTAATTCTAGCTAAAAACAGTGTGCGCTGTTGTATTGGAGCAAGAACAAACGAGTGATGCGAACAGAAATGCAGAATGATCGATGGACGGATTGCGAGTCAGAACCCACACAGTCATTTCCAGAACCCTTGTGTGATTGGTGACTAATGCACAGACACATAAACTGGTGTCAGAGCATGTGTACACGAGTCCCACCACACCCACAACTCTTGCCAAGTTATCCGGAGCGCACTCGCACTCATCAAGCGCCGCGACAAGCCGAGAGCGGGTACGTGGCGTTTCCCGGCAGTTTCGCGAGCGAACTGACACAACTCCTCTCCTCGCGGTTTCTTCCTCGTCCTCTCCTCCGCGCGCATCCGTTTTCTGTCTATCTCTCTGCCAAGCTCTTTCTCGGCGGTGGCACACATTCTCAACTAAAGCTTGACAATAGCTATTTCCTGTTTCAGCGCCAGTGCCGAGAGCCGGCGTACTGGCAGCTAGGGAAAGGTCGAAAGAGTTTTCAAGATGGTGTTTTCCTTTGTGCTAAGAGCAGCACTGTGTGTGTGTGTGTGTGTGTGTGTTGCTGCGTAAGCCGTTCCTGCTGCTCCCCGATGTACAGAAAGGACCGTAATGAGATCAGGCCTGTCATTACTGTTATTGATGTTCGCTCTGACACAGGAAGATATACACAATAATTACGGTGCTGGGAAGTCCCCGTGATCGTGTGTGTGTATGTGTGTGGCAGATTAAGGGCTAAGCTGACAGACACGCATTCTGAAGGGCCTGCGTCTCGACCCGACGTGAGGGCGTGCTGCGGTTGAGTGCGTGTGCGCGCGCGCTGAGTGATCGTGAGCGAGTACGGAAAGGATCAGTAGATTTCGACATCAGTCAATGTCGGTGGCAGGGCCTTGGACTGGATATGTGAAAGCTCTCTCTCTCTCTCTTTCTCTCTCTCTCTCTCTCTCTCTCTCTCTCTCTCTCTCTCTCTCTCGCTGAGTGTTTCTTTTCGCCGAAGTGTCTGCCGTGACTGTATGGATGTGAGTCACTTAAAGCAAGCGTGCGGCTACGCCGTGTTGTCTTTTGCGACGGGCCACTTGCAGGAGTCGAGATTTACTGCAAATAAAAGTAAACTTGGTGCCATTTTTAACAAGGCCCTTCAGCTGCGTCACAACAGTCTGTCCACACGCTTCCTTTGAGATTCGCCGACGTGTGTGACTCAGTCTCGCGCAGTTGTAGTCTTTCAACTCTCAAATCTTGTATCAGTGCAACAGCAATGAGTGCTAACACACAGAGTTTAGTATTTTTACATCTCTGGTCCCATCGTCTCAAAGTCACTGGGTGATTTGTTTTGGGTTTTTGGTTAAATGCCTGAAATGAGCTCTGAATATTTCCACACTATATTCTACTACATAAAGTTTATCAGTAATCCATTACTCTTGACTTTTTTAAAGGGTCATATGATGCGATTTCATGTTTTCCTTTGTCTTTGGAGTGTTAACAAGCTGTTTATGCATATATAAGATGTGCAAAGTTGCAAAGATTAACGAGATATTTTTTGTAAAAGCCACTCAGCCACGCCTTCCTAAAATGGCTCATTCAAACGCACCCCCACACGTCTACATCACAGTGTGGGAAGATTTGCATAACAACGCCCAAATGTGTACGCAAAGAAAGAAGGCGTAACTTTTATTCTCACTTTAGTATTGTTGCAGTCGCCGCCATGTTGTGGAGACACAGGGCTCTATCATACAACCGACGCAATGCGGCGCCAGGTGCGACACAAGTGATTTTTGTTAGTTTCAGCCAGACGCAGTTATCATTTTCACATCCTGCGCCACATTGTTTAAATAGCAAATGCATTTGTGCCCATTTGTGCGCCCATGAGCGTGCTGGTCTGAAAACAAGGTGTGTTCAGGTGTATTGCTGGCGTGTTGCCATTTTGAGGCAACTGAAATAGACTGCGCCATTGACCCACTAAAACCTGGAGGGGACAGGATGGAAAGGGGGTGCATAGTAACTCGTTCGGCCCGCGAATGCCCCCCTTGGCGCCGGCCCTGCTCTCTGGAGAAGCGATCAGTCTTTGTTCTTGCAAATTTCGCTGTGTAAATTAGGGGTGCTCCGATCAGGATTTTTGAGAACGATCACCGATCGCCTATCACGAGAAGTAGGGATAGTACTGCTAGTAATAGTACTGACGACACTTCAGGAATCTCTAATTCAGTTATCGCTGTAGCTGAATAAAACTCAGATGACAAACATACGATTGATTCAATATATGGTTTGTCTGTGTTCTTCAAGCAATCTTGGGTATTTTTATAAGGATAAAGTATATTTATAATGCAATGCTAATCAACATAGCCTTTATAACACTATACAGTAGAATGATTTCTGCCTCATTCTGTGATATGAAGCCACATCTGATCGCAAATTGTTATTTCAAACATTTGACTATGTTATAAAGTTAATTTGGAGAAAAAGCATGTCAATAAATGACATCTTTGTTGGACAACAGGTTTGTAAACAGGCTCAAACACATGCAAAACTGCATCGCACACTTGCTACTAGTACAGTTAACGTTATTCAAGGCTCAGATCGATTTTTGTCACTCTGCATTCTTATCGTGGATAATTTTTACCAGTATATCGCAAACGATAAGATACCGATCTTTTTAAAGCCCTCTATTAGTCATGTAGAATTCTTTATAGAGATACTATATTATTGCACAATAGCTTACACACAGCACAAGCCTGATTTCCACAAACACATTTATCTATTATTTTGATTGTTATTAAAAATACTTTTTCAGCATTGTGATTTTTTAACACAGGTCAGTAATGCAGTACAGCAATCTTTCATAGACGTGTTTAAACGCAATAAATATAAGCAACACATTATTCAATGCTTTGCACTTTTGCATTTACTTCTAGATTTATACATTAAGTTGCTCAAGCAAGTGGCAAAACATTTAAACTACTTTTCTTACGTTATCACCAACATTCTAAATGAAAAACTTACCATTGACAGAATTGTTATAGTATTGCTATCTATAGTTTTCTTACCATTGACAGTTCTACTGCATTTTCTTTTAAATTTAAATCTTTATTACAAGCAATCTTGTTGTTAATAAAGAACTTTGTTTTTCTACCTCCACAAGTGCCATCTATTATTGCCTTGTTTATCTAAAAGTGCTCATTTCCTTTAAACTAGCCAAAAACTCATATGTGTTGACTGTGAAACACAGCAGACTTCAATGATATGCATTTATGGTGTAATTATGACCATGTATTCATATTTACCGCAAACAATACGCTGTCACTTTAATTTTGTGTGTGCAGCACAGACTCCGTACGGAAACGATCTCTGCACTGCTGCAGATACACCGCTCCTGGACCGCACTGCCAGACCACAACGCTTTAATCCGTTAGCATGAGCGTGGAAAAAAATATGCAAACGGAGGTATGTGAACGTGGTGTTATGTGTGTACGCTTCATTTGTGCATGAGCGTGTGAGCGCTGAATGGTTAAACACTGTGAAACATGGTGAAACTATTCTAACTCCAACTTGTAGATTCATCAAAATAATACTTTTTGATAGTCCACTTGAGACATTCCACTAAGTATAAATAACTTGTCAGCTCCATGTCAACCAGCAGTCAGAGTATTAGTAGATCTATTATTAATATCTGCTGACACTTTGACCATTTTGATGGACATTCTACAGACTATAAGTAACTTTGCAAGTTTTATCAACTTATTCTACTAACCCATCCTAACATTCCAATAATCCAATGAGAGTTAGTTGACATGTACAGTAGTAGAATGTTTAAAGTGAACTGTTGAAAATATAATGTTTTATTATTATACAGACAATATACTGGTAAAACCCAAAGTCATGATTGCTGTCATACGGCATGCAAGTTCTAAACTAAGTTCTCTTTCATGTCTTATTGCGCTTAAACTGTCAAACACACACAAGTTTTTGTTGAACAAATGTGTAAGAATTATAAACTATTGTTGGTCACAGAGTTTGTTTTCTGCAGTAATCAAAATTTTTGGTCGAGGAAAGGTGGGTGATACAAACTTACTGTATAGGTGGACTACAAAATACATCATCACTGCAGCACTCTATAATTTTCTTATTCTAAGATTCTAAGTATGCACCCATTAAGCAACTTTTAAGGCATTTTGCGTTCCATAAATGTGAATCAATAGCAAAAGTATCTTTTTTTTTCCCCTTAGTAGCTTTGTTTTCCTCTACACTAATGTATGCCTTCAGTATCTGATGCACTGGTGATTGTTGTGGATGTCATCGTGTTGAGATGCTGCTTTAGAAGTCCACTGCTATTGCAAATAAAGTGAGTTATTGCCAGAGATGGCAAAAGTACACACATCTTTCACTCAAGTAGAAGTACAGATACCCATGTTTAAAAATACTCTGGTAAAAGTAGAAGTACTGACTACACTTTTTGACTCAAGTTAAAGTAAAGAAGTATGAGCTCTGACATGTACTTAAGTAAAAAGTACCCATTACTACTGCCTGATTTAGTGTCACGCTGGTAACTGGACGTCTAGTCATATTGACACATTAATACAAAATAACTTTGTTAGCTAGTGAATGTATCAAGGCTGAATAACCACTAAGTAGAACAGGGCCGGACTGGGACAAAATCTCAGGCCGGAAAATCTCTTAATCATCCAGGCCATCCCATGCACCTTCATTTCCATTTTCCTTTTCAGTCTCTTCATTTTCCATGATATCTCTCTGCATCTCACGTTGTTTGTTTGCTTTTTTTTTCACTAATTTTCTTGTACCTGTACTTTTCCCATCAGCCATCTACTGTTATGAACAGAACTGTCTCCACCTTCTTGCAAAACAACCACCTCATTGTATTCGGTTTGCAATAACATAAGTTTATTTTAGGTCATTTTAAAGGATCACATTATGACCATGTGTTGTTTCATCTTAAAATTACTTAAATACTATAGATTTAATGAAACTATATTTTCTAAATTGCCTAAATGTCAAAATTAGTACAATAATAATTACATCATGACAATATCTTCGCAGAAAAAAAAAAAAAAAATAATATTGAACATATTATTGCATTATCATGAGTCATATTTTTCTCATACCAAAATGAACCATGTTTTTTTTTTTTTTGGTGGATTAATTTACAACCATAATTTTACTATACAAATTTCATGGTTAGTCTGTTGTTAGTGTGGCAAAACCATGGTTAATTTTTGGTTACCATGGTTTAACTATAGTAACCATGGTTTTTGGTTTTAAAAATTTAAAAAAGGTTGTGTTGTTATCTGCCCTAGCTCCCTTTAAACATATTATAATATGATGTCTTATAACATTTGTTTGATAAATTACTACTGTAACTTTACAGTAGATAATAATGATGGCATACGGTATTTTGAGTGATGATAGTAATTAATTTAGTTTAGTTTAGTTTACAGTAGCTATTATTAATCCTCTGGCTACTGCTAAGAGTTGCTAGCACTTAACTAAGTAAACAAAGACAAAAATACAGTAGCATATTTACAGATGAAACTGACCTGCACTTGAAGTTCGAACAGGTCAGCAGTTCTTGCTCTCTGATCCACTCCATTCTTGAGTCTCACGCATTGATTACTCTGATAGAAACCGTTGGTGGAGACGCAGAGCATGCGCGATTCATGATATAGATATTTTTTTTATAGAATGGTGATCCACAAAATGCAGATTGAAACTAAAGTAACGAGCCTGGTTTGAAAATGTAAGAAGTAGAAAGTACAGATATTTGTGTAAAAATGTAGGGATTAAAAGTAAAAAGTAGTCCGAAAAATAAATAGTGAAGTAAAGTACTGATACCAGAAAAGTCTGCTTATAGTAATGAAGTATTTGTACTTGGTTACTTCCCATCTCTGATTATTGCACTTTAATGTCCGAGATCTCTAGTCTCTCTCAAAAAAAAAAAAAAAAAAAAAAAAACAAGGAAAAAAACAAAACACACACATATCTGAAAGCATGCGGAGCTGTGAAAGTGTTGGAGTAGCTTCAGCTCGCATGGCTTTGCCCCTGACTGCCCTCTGCAGCCGTGTGACAGCGGACATGGCAGCTAGGTGTTGACCTGCTGACCTCCTCGGCTCACCGGAGCGGACAGGAGCGTGTTCAGAGAGAGGGATCGAGGGACGGTGGGGATTTTGGGGTGGGTTTTAGGCTTTACAGTGAATGATGGGGGCACCGCATGCAAAACTACATCCAGAAGAGTTGGTGCGTTTGACCTTGAGCAGAGAGACGGACGCTCTGTGGAAGTCCTGACCTCACGTGTCACGAGATGAACTGTCCTCATTGTGCTGTTTCAGAAATGAGACTTACTCTTCACTTCACAGTTTGTGCAGGCACTGATGCTCAGTAGTATAATGTTAACATAACAACAGGACTAATTGTTTCCCATTTTCTCTCTACAACCATCTGCAGCCATTAACAACCATACATTCACTGTAATAACAGAGTTGTGTGTCGTTCAGAATCAAATTATTGGAATGATATTCCTGAATTGGATTTCAAAATTGAATTTAAGGAAGTAAATTCAGTAAAATTACATTTAAAAGTGTTATTTAAAAACATCAGTGTTGTTTTAGTATCATTTAGATACTACTGTAGTTTTTATTAATATTTGAATCCGTTTTTATTTGTATAATTTCATTTATTTTATAGCTGAAATAAAAAGTTTGAGGTCTGTAAGATTTTTTTCAGAAAGAAGTCTCTTCTTTAAAATAGCTGTTTTCTGTGTGAATGCTTTATAAAATGTAATTTATTTCTGTCATCAAAGCTGAATTTTCAGCATCATTACTCCAGTGTTCAGTATATATAGTTGAGATCAAAAGTTTACATACACCTTGCAGATCTGCAAAATGTATTTTTTTTTTCACCAAAATAAGAGGGATCATACAAAATGCATGTTATTTTTATTTAGTACTGACCTGAGTAAGATATTTCACATAAAATAAGTTTACATCTAGTCCACAAAAGAAAATAGTTGAATTTATAAAAATGACCCCGTTCAAAAGTTTACATACACTTGATTCTTAATACTGTTGTTTCCTGAATGATCCACAGCTGTGTTTTTTTGTTTAGTGATAGTTGTTCATGAGTCCCTTGTTTGTCCTGAACAGTTAAACTGCTCGCTGTTCTTCAGAAAAATCCTTCAGGTCCCACAAAGTCTTTGGTTTTTCAGCATTTTGTGTATTTGAACCCTTCCAACAATGACTCTATGATTTTGAGATCCATCTTTTCACACTAAGGACAACTGAGGGACTCATATGCAACTATTATGCTCCAGAAGGACAAAAAAAAAAAAAAGATTAAGAGCTGGGGGGTGAAAACTTTTGAACAGAGTGAAGATGTGTACATTTTTGTTATTTGGCCTGAATAGTTTTTATTTTTATTTTTTTCCATTTAGTATTGCCATTCAGAAGCTACAGACGATACTTAAATGTTTCCCAGAATACAAAATAAGTTAAATTTACCCTGATCTTCAAATTCAAAAAGTTTTCACCCCCCAGCTCTTAATGCATTGCGTTTCTTTCTGGAGCATCAGTGAGTGTTTGAACCTTCTGTAATAGTTGCATATGAAAGGGTTCAAATACATGAAAATGCTGAAAAACCAAAGAATTTGTGGGACCTGAAGGATTTTTCTGAAAAACTGGATTTTTTTAACTGTTCAGGACAAACAAGGGACTCATGAACAACTATCACTAAACAAAAAAAAACACAGCTGTGGATCATTTAGGAAACAACACAGTATTAGGAATCAAGCATATGGAAACTTTTGAACGGGGTCATTTTTAAAAAAAAATTCAACTATTATTTTCTCTTGTCCACTGTAAATGTCTTGAAATATGTGAAATATTATATTCAGGTCAGTACTAAGTAAAAAATAACATGCATTTTGTATGATCCCTCTTATTTTGGTAAAATAATTAACATTTTGCAGATTCTGCAAGGTGTGTGTAAACTTTTGACCTCAACGGTATATACTGAATACTGGAGTAATGATGCTGAAAACTCAGCTTAGATCACAGAAATAAATTGCATTTTGCAAAAATAAATTGCATTCACACAGAAAATAGCTATTTTCTTTTATATTCTTTTTTTTTCTTGAATAAGGCTGCATATATTTCATGAATTTATTTGAAGTATCAACAACAACAAAATTCTCTGTGCATGTATAAAAATATGATTTTATGGTTTGGTAATCATAAACTCTGGCCTACTGGTTGGTGTTCAGTCTTAAACTGATGCTAGATCCCATGACCTGCTCATCTCCCAATCATCTCTGCTGTGACTATTAATATTGATAGTGGCAAACGCCCAAAATATAAAAATTACAATGTTCAATTTTATGCTACAGTTTCTGCCAACTAAAAGCTTAAAGAGAGAAATAGGTCTTTAGTGTTAATTGTAAAGGGCAGATCCTTATATCTCTGTTTTCAGGGTGTTTCTATTCTTCCACAGCCATTCACCTGTCCGTTATCACAGATAGCATGTGCTGCATCCGCCAGCAGCCTCTCGTCAGCCTCTCTTCAGACTCACAGAGAGAATTGAGCAGCTTGTGAGCTGTCAGATGGGCTGCTGCTCAATAGCAGATGCTACTGCATACCGGAGAACGAGACCGACGTCCACAGTCTCATCAATACACCTCACTTTCACTAACTGTACTGACGTCTTATAAGAGATATCAGAATTATATATTACACATACTGCATTTTTTTATTGCACTTAATACTTTACCCAGCACAGATGCATTAAATTGATGAAAAGTGGGAGTAAAAACATACAATGTTACAAAAGTTCTTTTGAACGATCTGTTCATCTGTGAATCCTGAAAAAATAAAACGTATTACAGTTTCGACAAAAACACTGGGCAGCACAACTTTCAACATTGATAATAACCAGAAATGATTCTTGATCAGCATATTAGAATGATTTGATGATGTGACACTGAAGATGATGATAAATTCTTTAATCAGAAAAAAAATGACATTTTAGCAGATATTCACAAAGAAAACAGCTCATTTAAATTGTAATAATAATTCACGTTTTTATTTGATCAAATAAATGCAGCTCCGATGAGCAGAAGAGGCTTCTTTCAAAAAACATAAAAAAAACATTTGAATGCTAGTATATGCATACATTATTTTGACTGTGTATGTTTAAACGTCATTACTTTCACAAAATTTTATGGATGTAAAAATTGAAAATATACATTGAATCATCCTGTATGCGCATTTCGAGACCTCATGAAACATGATTTTTATTAACTAAAAACCCCTTCACCACGACCACAGCGTCGATGAGCCGGACACTTTTACTAGATGAATAATATATCTGTCTGCATTATGTGTGTGGATATGGTAATAAAGTCAGCGTATCCGGTCACGGTTTTGCATGAGCCCACATGAGCGTGTCGCCCGTGACGTCTTTTAGTTTTAAGCTGTCAGTCGTGATGCCGCGAACCTCGGTCCCTCAAACGGCCCTAAACTGCCAAAAACCTACAAGCAGCGAGTTAAAAGAGAGCTGCTTCATTTCTCACTTCTACAATAACACATGGAGCTCCCCTGAGCTATAAATGACTGTATGTTATCTGATTTACTCCCGTTCATTTATGACCTGGTTAAATATGTATGTAGGCGCTCGGTGGCTGCGGTACAGTGGCCCGGAGGTGATTTATTATGTTAAAGCAGGCAGACGTTGACCTTCCTTTAATTAACACTGATGGAGATAAAGGTGAGCGCGGAGACGATGAAGATGGATTCACGCACATAAATCATGGGCCGGCTGTTGAGAACGCTGAAGGTACAGGAATAACCTTGGGGTTCACAGGTTAAATGAGCATTCACAGAGGAGCACCGATCATCACTTATAGCGACAGCAGCCATTGTAATCCAGCGCTCTGTGTTTACCTCCCTTCGTTTATTAATTTAAAGCCTCCATTTGCTTACACTTTGCTTTCTCATAGTTCTTGGCAGGCGGCTTTGTTAATTAAACAATTGCATTGTTTTTGCCTTTCTGCTGTCAAGCGGGATGAAGCATATGACCTCCTGTACTTCCCGAAAGACTGTAGCAGATATTCAAACTTTGCATTAAAAAATTACTTTCTCTTATGATCTTATATATATATATATATATATATAAAATAATAAAAAAAAGAACTTGCATATTTAATATTATTATTTTATTATTTTATTTTTTTATTTTACAGTTTATTGCAGATGTATTTCTTGTAAATGCATAGAATAGGCTGAAAATTATGAAGATTTATATTATATTAAAACATTATTATTATTATTATTATTATTATTCGATTTATATTATAATTTATTTATTTTACAATTTATTGCAGATGTATATACATAGGATATAAGGTTGAAAATTGCATAGAATGTATAGAATAGGTTGAAATTTATGAAGATTTATATTATATTAAAACTATTATATTATAGTTTTAATATTATTGTTTTTATTTATTTTACAGTTTATTGCAGATGTTTTTTTTTGTATATACATAGGATAGGTTGAAAATTACAAAAAAATTGCATGTTATTATTATTATTATTATTATTATTATTATTATTTAAATTTATATTAGTATTTATTCATTTATTTTACATTCTATTGCAGATGTATTTCTTGTAAATGCATAGAATAGGTTGAAGGTTATGAAGATTTATATTATATTAAAACTTATAAACTTATATTATATTATATTCTTGTTTTTATTTATTTTACCGTTTATTGCAGATGTATTTTTTTTGTAAATACATGGAATAGGTTATAATATAATGATTTATATTATGGTAAAAAAAATATATATTTATTTATTTATTTTTACATTTCATTATATTACAGACATTCATAGCAATATGTTTATTCTGCATCCTGCATCATAAAACACATTAATCTCCGGTAATTTTCCACTCAGTTTTTCTTGCTCTTGCTAAGTATTTAATTATTATTGCACACACAGTCTCATAAACCACCATTTGAAGTGCTTGCATGGAACATTTTAGACACACTTCATTGCCTAATATCGTCCATTTAACACTTTCCTTCAGAACTCAATGTTTATGGTCTGGCCAGAGGGGAAGGGAAACTCATGATGTTAAACCAGAGTTTAAGATTAACATGGCTGTTAGGTTAATAAATTACACGCAATTTCAAATGAAAGGCGATAGCTTGTGAAGGGCAATGATGGAGTTACAAAAATCATGTGACGCGTAACACATCGAAACTTTCTAATAACGCTCTAATTTGACAGAGGCGTCGTGTGAATAGCTGCACGTTCAGTGACTGACGTGCCGGAGTTTACATGTGTCAGTGCGTTTAAAGACACTATAAATGATAATAATGACTTCTTTTGGTTCGAATGAATAATTGACACTTTTTTTTATTCATGCACGGGACACACAAACAAGAGAGCGGGATATTATTCCGATTCAGTTCGTGTGTTCGCTAATGAGCTCAACATACGGCCCCGCATGCTTCGCTACGACCAGCCGACGTGTCGTTTTGCCTCTCTTGACATTTTCATGGCTTAAAATGATTCATGCATTTTGAGTGTTGTTTTCCCCCCCCCCTTCCCCCCTCTCTCTATCAGCAATTCATAAATAATGTATTTATTTATCATGAAAATCTGTTTTGGAATTAAAGACTACCACACTTCAAAGACAGGAAACCTTTGATATGTTTGATTCTCTCCGAATATCGGCGTGATTTATTCAATTTATGCAAAACACCTCCGGGATTATAAAGGTGGCATTTGAATACATTTGAGTAAACTAAATGATATAATAAGAATGGCTGCTGTCCGTATCATTAAACCGGGTCCGGTCCTCAGTTTTGCGTATGCGACGTGAGATTTACGCGTATAGTTTGGAACGACTCTCTGGCTCGCCGTCGCCTCTTGATATGCGGGTTCAGAGGTGTCTGGAGGGAATAAGGCTGTTCTTTTAACTTCTCTGTTCAAAACATCCATAAATTAAAGATCGCCGCATGCCACACACACGCAGCAGCTGGGGGTGGGCTGGCAAATCATCATTCATTAGACACTGGGCTCTGACTAAAGGCTGAATATTATAAAAGGTGTGCGGTATATTTCATTTATCAGCGCTTGTAAATGGCTGTGCTAATATTGCTTTGTTACAGCCGTGAGATATTACAGGTCAAAGCCAGCTTCATGAATTTCTATTACAGTCACTTGACTGACATCACGAGCTGAATCAATGCCGTGTCTAGTGAGAGATTCTGATATATTTACATGATGTGCAACTAAATCAAAACCAAATGGCTCTCACGCTTGTAGCTTTTTTTCATTTGCAGCCTGTATTGATTGCAGGTTTCAGTATATTGTGCAGGAGTATAGGAGTAAATATAAGACAATAGACCTTTTTCATTGCAGCTTTTGAGTGATAGAGTCATATTAGAGTCAAAAAGATTTTGATGAATCTGACTTTTTGTAGTCTACGTAGCCTTGTATACAGTAGTCACGAATTATTGCTGTTGGAGCTACAGGCCCATGATCTGTAGTACAATAATTATTAGTATATATATATTTATAGTATTATAAGAATGGTTGCGTATTAAAATGGTTTAGCCATATTACTAAAAAACTAATGAAAATGGTTGTTTTCTATTATCGTGTTTTATTAGTGTGAGATATTCTTGTGTGTATGTGTGTCTGCGTGTGTAAAATATACATCTTGTTAATAAACCTAAGTGACGCTTAGCATGGAAACTTTCTAAGTTTCTAAGCCCCGCCTTCAGACCTGTACATCATCTTATATTTCATATAGTTCTGTTGAAAAATGCCCTAAATGCCCTAAAATTTAAGATATTGGTGCAAAAAATTTCCCTATATGCGTTTGTCTCATATGTATATATATCATATTTATATGATTTTATACAACAGTTCAGTAAATAAGAAGTTGATATTGTGCTATATTTTAAACACTATATTATGTGTTTTTGCAGAATTGTTACGCGTCTCCGACCAACACAGCGGAGTTTAGTTTGTGAATGAATCCATGTTTTAAACAAATTGTGTGAATTAGGGATGTTCATTTCGGTTATTTTTCCTAACCGACAGCCGACACTCGTTAACCGATTATTAACCGTTAACAGACAAGATTATTTCAAACTAGAATTTAATTATTTTAGAAAGGATAAGTGTCTGTGACCTGTTAAAAATACCAGAATTTGTTTTCCAGGGATTAATTTTACATGCACAAAAAGCAGCAAACAACAGAACATGAGGATTTACCATGGGATTTACATGGACATATCACATCACGCACCTGCAGCACTAATGCATGCGAATGGAGAAAAACATAACAAAGCTAGGCTAGGCTATATATAATGAATGAATAGGCCTATACGATAAATGTTTTTACTTAACAACGTGAAAGAAAAAACTGTGCAACAAGTAGCTAGGTTTCGTTTCGCGAAAGGAAGACGGCTGAAAACAGCATCCTATTTTTCTTTATTTTTACAAAAGCACAAAGATTTGTTTTTATTGTTAATGTATACAAATAAAAACAAACCGTTTACACTTTCGATTATCTGTATGACTAGAAGGAGTCGTTTCCACTGTTAGAAGGAAAAAAAAAAAATCAAGTGATCACACCGGCGCTGCACACACACACACACACACACACACACACACACACACACACAGTTAAGCATTGCTAACTTGACAATGCAGTCAGCCAAATATATCATACTGCCTAATCATTATCAACGTACTGCCGTAATATTATGCCAAACAACTTGTTTTATGTGGATATTGGAATGCAAGTGAAGCACAAAACCAGGTTTACATAATAAATAATATTTTGGCATTCAAATACATCTTGAATACGGAAACATTTGGATTTGTGTCGTATGAGAGACCCAACGTTAGTTTCAGTTTCGCTTTAGCCTAAATAAGTTCTTTTTGGCTTGTCATTTATATGACCTAGCTTCTTATATTTTTTATTCTTGTTCTTTTTGAATACTGTTAAATTGAAAGTATTCAGATTGATTTAATTTATTTAGAATTGAAAAAAAAAATTTTTTTTTGTGGAGTGAGGGAAACTAAAATAGCCTAGCCTATGTTTATAGTGTTTGTAAACATTTCGCGTCGGCATCAGGTCTGTTTCTGAATGTAATAATAATATGCGACTTAGTGTTGTAGGCCTACGTGATTTATCTTTTTTTTCTCTCAAAAATGCAATTTTATTTTATTTTAACCGTTCAGCAAACATTTTAAAATATTATTAAATTACTAAAAAAAATTTAAATGGCCTTTTAAACCGTGTAACTGATTGTATTAACCAGTCAAAATTCATTCTGTCGGTTAACGGTTAACCAGTTAAAATGAGCATCCCTAGTGTGAATCAATGATTCAAAGGCCCATTCATAAAGAGAGCCATTTACTTCATTCCTGAATGAATCCGTTTGAACGAATTGAATCAAATGAGTGAATCACTCAAAGACATTTATCACCACCTGCTGGCAGATTTAGTTTCTTATTTAGAGTATAATTTCATAAAAAAAATAAAAATAAAAATAAAATAAAAATAAAATAAAATAAAATAAATAAATAAATAAATAAATAAATAAATAAATAAATAAATAAATAAATAAATAAATAAATAAATAATTAATTAATTAATTAATTAATTAATTAATATAAAAATAAAAACATTAAAGGGATAGTTCACCCCCCAAAAAAAGTAAATTCTGTCATCATTTACTCACCCTCATTCATTTCAAACCTTTCTTTTGTGGAACATAAAAGGTATTTTGAAGACTGTTGGTAACAAAGCTGTTTTGGTTACAAAATATATGTGTGTGTGTATATATACCTAATATATGTGTGTGTACTGTGTGTAATTATTATGTATACATAAATACATACACATTCATGTATATATTTAAGAAATATTTACAAGTATATGTTTTTATTATTAATTTTATGTAATTTATATAATATATAAATAAAAAGATTGTGTACATAACATATTTCTCTTAGACATATACATTAATATATATATATATATATATATATATATCATATATACATATATATATATATATACAGGGTGGGCCATTTATATGGATACATCACACATCAAACTTATTGGGAATTTCACAAGAAAAACAATGGTGTGCTTGGTTTTAACGTAACTTTATTCTTTCATGAGTTATTTACAAGTTTCTGACCACTTATAATGTGCCACAAACAGGACGTTAACATCACCAACCATTCCCATTTTATTAAGGTGTATCCATATAAATGGCCCGCCCTGTAAATAAAATATGAAGAGTTCAGATGCAAAAGCCTCTAATTCCATCTGACATTTTTTTTTTAAAATAAGCATTTTTATCAGGCTTTCAATCTAGGTTTCTATGTAAGTACCGGCACTTCTAATTGAGCTGAGGCTGGGATTTAGCAAGTTTGAACTAAAAGTATTTGATGGACGTATAATATGTGTCAAAAGCTTTCACTCAGTATCATTATCTAATTTTTTTGACCGAGGTGGCTTTTAGCTGGTTTTGCATCTGAACTCTTCAGATATATATATGAAGACTTAATTTGCAAAAACAAATTTCTCCATTTTTTACAGTTTACAAGAATCATGTTTTTTCATTGTGCATACCAATTAATCTCAATCAAACTGCAGATGGGTAAGTAAAAATGACAATGACCACAACAACAACAAAAATACAGCTAACTGATGCAATAAAACACAATTAAAACATAACAATGAAAATCATGATTTTCAGACAAAAAAAAAAAAGTTATCTGTTTTTACAAATGAACTCTTCAGACATGCATAAACACTCTGGTAAAAAAGGTACAAAGCTGTCACTGGAATGATACACACAGCTACAAATGCTAAAAATACTAATATGTACACTTTAATTACTAATATTTGTTTTTATAATACTAATATGTTGATATAAGGTATTGATATGTACCATTTAGGGGTAAATATGGTACAAAGATGCTTTTGCTCCTTAGGATACCGCCTCAGTGACAGCCTTGTACCTTTTTTCTGAGAGTATTACGTACTGTATATGGATGTGTTTGTGTGTGTGGGGAAAAAAGGCGAAAGTATGCATGTAACATACATTTTCTTCAAAAGGTCAAAAAAGTTTTTTTTTTTTTAATTGCAGCTCTCAAATGCCATGCAGTTCTTGTCCTGTTAAAAGGGTTTGATTGAATTGGATGGATCTACTTCAGTGTTTGCAAATCTTTATTGTCTAATCAGCCCAATAAATAATGCTTGAATACCCTTCATTAACACCAAACAAGGGGAAACTATAGTTAAAACAGACTCACCAAGCAGCACATACATTCTGCTCTTTCTTGTGCACACATTATTTGTCTTCTTCACTTATTAAGGAAGTAAAAGAGGCCTTTTTGGCAATCACTGATGAGCTCCAGGCCCACGACCATCACACGACGCACAGGCACCCAGACCAATGTCACGGCACTAATGTAAACGCGTGAGGAGTTTCCCCGTTAAAATGCGGTTGTAATCATTGGCGCGAGCGCATCAGCTGCGAGCGAGCCGAAGCCATTAAAAAGTCCCGCGTTGGAGCCTTTCCTCCTGTAATTCGGCCTCACTTCCTGTGTTTGAGCGCGGGGGTCTGGGGGAGGGAGCGGCGGCGCTGAATGCTTGTCCATCACCCCTCTCAGCAGTTACAGGTGGTCTCATTTTCCCTCCAGCAGATCGCTGCTGCCTTATGACAGCAGGCCAGCAATTTGCATGTTCGACAGACAACAAACGGCCTTGTGCATGTCAAAATAGGTGGCGGTGCGTGACAGTTCCTACACAATGCTGTCTCCTCTTGGCTTGACCCTCCGACCTCTCTGCATGTCTCCCTCGCAATCAGGAGGGAGATGGGGAAGAAATCGCGGCCGCCCCCTTCCTCTGAATAAATCTGATACCAATGCCATTATCTCTCTTCCTCTCAGCACTCCATCAACAGCTTCTTCCCCCAGCCCCGGCGCTGCCTCGCTCTCCCGCTCCTCTTCTCGGCTTTAAGAGGGGTTTGTTGAGGTCGTGGAGTCTTGGAGGGCACTCAGAAATAGCCGAGCGGGTTATTTACTGTGTGAGATAATGATGTGGAGGGGGTCATTGTCGCGAGATCCCTCCAGTTCTGTTGAGACAAATTGCGGCGTGAGATGTGCCGGCCGACGTGGGCGCCCCTGCGCGTTTAGGGCCCGCGTTATCGATACCGGATTATAAATATCCAGCCCTGCTGGCTCCTGCGTATAGAAAAACCTATAGCTGTGGAAAAATGTGACAGACCATCACGCATCTTACAAATAATGTGACGAGAGAATGTGATGGGAACAAAAGCTAACGCGTAATTGGAAAGCCAGAATTTTCGACATTCTACCTGGAAATGTGCAACAGGACGACACTTGAAGTCATGCTTCCAGCTCGGAAACTCGTGCATAAAAACAAGATATGGATGTGTGATGTCATGCTAGCGCAAAGGCACTCAGATAAATAAATAAGAAATAAAATCAAAGCTCCTACATTATATCATAAAGCCTGTTTTATCATTTTTTGCAGAGGCACAGTGTAAAAAAAAAAAAAAAGTGAAATTTACTGTAAAAAACAAAACAAAACAACAACTGTTAGCTGTGGTTGCCAGATTACAGTACCTTGTATACAGTAGTCAACATTTGAAGTGGATCAAAACCTTTCATCAAATTTGTTCTAAAACCAAAAAGACTAACCCTTCTTGTCTTAGGACAACTGATGAACTTTTTTGATCCTCTTCAAATGCTGACTACTAAATATATACCCTGCACCTTAAATATTATATGACAATAAAATAATGCAGTAAACATGCATTTAACGGCATGAGATGTGACAAAAAACCTTGATGTACATAACTGTACAAAAAAAAAGTTAAGAAAAAAAAATATCAAATGTAAAGGGAATTCTGTTTTGTACTTCTAGTAGGTATGTAGGTATTTTCTATTAGTATTATAATTTAACATTATTTTCATTATTTTACTGTTACTATATATATATATATATATATATATATATATATATATATATATATATATATATATATATATATATATATATATATATATTTCATCTGTTCATTAGATCTATTACAAATAATCACTGAATATAGTAAAGGAACTTACCGTTTAATAATTTATAGGTTTTTACTGTATATAAGTCTTTACAATTAAATTGACAATCATTTTTACAGTGATGTAAGACAAACCCCTAAACTCAGCTGTACAGCAGGGCAAGCATTGTATAGTGTCATTTATCCTCCGTATTTTTGCAACATATTTTTTCCACATTCTTGCAACATATTTTTCCAAAGTTCTAAACAAAGCAAATATTTTTGGAGTACATTTTGCAAGGCAACACAATTAAAATTTTTCTGCATTAGAACTTCACACTTAATTCAATGTGTTACTTGATGTTTCTTTGTAATTATCTGTGAAATGTATTTGCAATTTCTTAGTAAAAACATGTTTTTTTTTTGTTTTTTTTTGTTTTTTTGTGTAGGCTGTAGAAAAGTGGATTATTATACCAACAATCAAATATATCATCTAATTACAGGTTTATAATAATCGTGTTATATTTACTGTCTGTGAGAGTCTAGAAATGTTTAATTTAATTTGATATGCCTGTAAATCACAGCAAATAAAGGACAAATAACCCGGTGTGCAATCATATAATGCTGGATTATTTGTCCTGATTGTGTTCTTCTGTATGCTTTGGCCCACATCTTCAAATGAGTCATGCGACATCGCTGGAAGTTAAACCGAATGCGCTTTATCAGCGTGACTAAATGAGATCTGGCTGTCTAGAAGAGCAAAACAGACAAAAGAGATGATTCACAGGCCTATTCCCTCCTGCCTTATCACACCCTAAAAGAGTGCGTAAATGAACTTCCATTAGCAGATAATGATCCTCAAAGAATGCTGACCTTGATTCCAATAGACAGCTAATTGCCTGTTCACACCTGTAACTGTAGTGTTTCTCATCTTTTTAACTGCGAATTAACTACCGCGCCCCAGAAATTTCCAGTGTCGCTGTGCCGAAATTAGATGTTCGCTAAATTAACTGCCACTTTCCCTCAGCCGTCAGCGATATGAACTTTTGCTCGCTTACCGCCGTTGATAAGACGCCGATTCAAATGAATATCCGTGTACAGCAAAATCTCGCTGAAAGTGGAACGTGAGATAAAAGAGCGCGTTATCGCGGCCCGGGTTTAAGCGTATACTTTACATATTTAAGGGGATTCTTACATCATGAGCTGGTGTTTTAAGAGGTGCTGGGAAAAGTCAGCCAACAGTCTGCGGAGGTGAACTCAATGAGGCCAGCGCTTTCGACACGAATATTCATAAGGAGAATAATCCAGAGCGCTGTTAATCCAGCAGACTATCAGTCCTCGACACGGAGGGATTGTACCACCACAAAAGTCATTAGATACCGCCAATGTACAGATGTCTCTATGAAACTGTGTTTTATGAGCTGAAACCCGAGTGTTTCTACAATTACAGCTCTTTTGTATCCCACAGCTTGAAAGGTTTTGACTATATTTTCTTTGTCACAATAAAACTTTCTGAAACTGGTTTAATATCGCTGAATCAACACAAAAAAGATTTGTTTATACCAATAAAACAATTTTTATGAGTTAAATAGCTCTTGAATATAACAGTTGCCAGTTACCCATTTTTACAGTGTAGAGAAAAAGCGTTTGCCATTTTAATCCAGAAAGGTTTAAAAGTGATCATAGCACAGTAAGCTATAAAGGTGTGTTTGAAAAGAGTCCACAGGGCTGAAAGTGAGCACATCTGATCAAAAATGAGGTTAGTTGTTCCTGTATTAATGAAACAGGTGCCAAGTGATTTTCATCTTTGGGTCAGCGTGTAACCGCACTAGTCATCAACACTGACGTGTTATTAGTGTGAACAGTGAGAATGTAAACCTGCCCATCAGCAATTATTGCCAATTAAACTGGCCTTAAAGCAACAATTGACAAACCTGATGCCTCTGTTAATGAAACTTCTTTCATGATTTTACTCATTCTCATGTCACTTTAATCCCGTATGCTTTTATTATCCTGGTGAAGTCAAAAGGTGAAATTTGTTCCATGTTAAATACATATTGAAAGCTTAATTAGTTCACCCAGAATTATAAATAATTTGGAAAAGTGTGTCTTTCCATCCCTTGCACACCAGTGGATCCTCTGCAGTGAATGGGTGCTGTCAAAATGAGAGTCCAAACAGCTGATAAAAACATCACAGTAATCCACAAGTAATCCACACCACTCCAGTCCATCAGTTTACATCTTGAGAAGCCAGAAGCTGCATGTTTGCAAGAAACAAATCCATCATTAAGATGTTTTTAACTAAAATACGAGTCCATAATCCATAACAACGCTTCCTCCAGTGAAAAAGAAAGTGGTCTGGTCTGAATCGGGAGAGAAATCTGCACAGATCAAGCAGCGTTTACAAACCAAAACAGTCCTAACAGCTCTAAACAAATATGTGGCTCTCAACAAATATTCTTTTTCACTGGAGGAAGCATTATTATGGATTATGGACTATGGAATTTAAGTTAAAAAAGTCTTAAAGGAACCGTATGTAAGAAATTTATTTCAGTTAATCATAAAATGGCCCTGACATGTCACTAGACATTAAGAAATCATGTTCATTTCAAATGCTTATATCACTGACAACAGTGGTCCGGCCAGGATATTGTCATTTAAAAGTGAAAGTTGCAGCCCTCAACTGATGTTGATGTTGTCATGTTGTGTTTTGGTCTGAGGCGCCACCCTCCAGCTATCTACCAATCACGAAGTCAGTAGAGTTTCGTCATCCGGGTTGCCAGCTCTGCTCTAGTTACAGCTGCAGCTACGAACGTGTCGGATAAAACGTGTATAAAGTTACGAAACCTAAAAGACCTCGTTATGAATCCGAAGCTTCCGTACACAGTGGATTTTCCACGGTCGCCCGTGCTAAATGCGTTCATAAAAAGCTTTATATCGCACCACTAGCACGGTATGAAAACAATCTATGTTCCGACTGAAATGTGGTATTATAGTACATCTTTACGAAATATTTGGCTAATCGCCTTTAGTAAATTTTTGCGACACATAATTACTTTGCAAAACATCTCTCGTGAAGCATAAACATAAGTAACAGAAGAAAAAAAAAAACTTATTGTGTAGGACTCGTCACTTGCCATTGGAAGCTCCTTGTAGCAGCCTACGTTCCTGCGGAATCCTGCAGCTTAGCTGGCAACCTCGAGTCAGGGGGGAGGGGGAGGGGATACGCCGTTCTACAGTATTTTGAAAGTGATTGCAGTACCAGTTTTGGCCACAATCCTACATACGGTTCCTTTAATGGTGGATTTGTTTCAGCTTTTGTCTTCTCAAGATGTTAACTGATGGACTGGAGTGGTGTGGATTAGAGGCTGACATTTTTTCGGGAATCCCATGGGATGGGAAACAAAATCACTAATAATCACGTGATTGGGAAAACAATGTCGGCGGGACCGGGAATCGTAACGCTATGATACCCAACTTTATACACAAATATACCTTTTATATAAATAAATTATAAACTATATATTGTAATGTTGAACTTAATTCTAGTTGCTCTGTCTCTTTATGCTCTTCTTCTGTTTGCTTTGGTGTGGCTGGTTAAGTGAGTGAGTTCGTGACGGACAGATCGTTAACGGCTGGTCTGTGTGGTAATACAGTACATCAGGCAGGACATCAAAATGCTCACCTATCATTCATCGACCTCAGAAATGGCTTTTCATCTGAAAGATGTATGTAATAGCAACTTTACATGGCCGCTCAATCTAATGTTAACCTAGAAAAATGTGCACTATTGAAGTGTCAGTGTGAGTGTGGAAGCTGAATAGTAGCGCCCTATTGCATGACAGAGGTGCTGGTGCGGTCACTTCCTCTTAAAATACTGTCATTTTTGGTCATACAGATAAGAGTAATAGGCATCTTTCGAATCTGTAAAGACTCTACGTTTATTTGTGTGCACCAAGTGTGCCGCACAAGTCTTGAAAAATGAAGCCAAAACGTTTCGATCGCCCCCAGGTGGCTGGTCCCAGCATAGGTCATAAACCCCATAAATAATAAAATTTCACTTCAAACAAGTGTTTTCCAAAGATGGCTTTTGTCATCTTACCTTACCTTACCTTAAACTAAGGTAAATGAAACCCCAATCTCTTCCTGAAGATCCTAAAAAAGTCTGTTGGTGCCTCGGTTCACTCAGAGAATCTGTCAATCATGACGTCACACTTCCGTTTTTTATGGCGGCTTCACTTTTTCTCAATTGAAGAGAGTGAAGTTGTGTTGTCCATCTTTTTTTACAGTCTAAAGAAATGTTGCACTTTTGTAAACTAATTAAAGCAAACAGGACACGCTTTCTGCCGTCTGTCTCTGTGAACTTAAGGGTGTCACTTCGAAACTCTGTGTGTACTTGCTTTAAAAAAATAAAAAATATATCTATGGAGAGTGAAATGTCTACTTTCAAATGAACCCATTCAAATAGGAAACGTGTGTGTTTGCATAAATGATTTACATGAAATTTAATGTGTGTGCAATGCACACTGTGCATTTGTTTAAGCTGCCTTTCAGTTCAATAATAATAATAATAAAAAATAAAAATAAAAAATAAAAAAACCTACATTTTGGATTTTTATTCAACTAATGTGGGCATACTGTGATCTCTACTGTATTTTTTACTATAACTGATAGTTTCTGGCCAAAAAAAAAAAAAACACAATATGGGAGTGGGAGGGAATGGGAACCATTCTTCTGGGATCGGGATGGGATGGGATTTTATCCCAGTTTTTTTGTGGGATTGGAATGGGATAGGATTTTTTTTGGTGGGAGTGGGGCAGGAGAGGTTTGAAAATCCATTCCTGTGTCACACTCTAGTGTGGATTACTTGTGGATTATTGTGATGTTTTTATCAGCTGCTTGAACTCTCATTCTGACGGCACCCATTCACTGCAGAGGATCCATTGGTGAGCAAGTGATGAGATGATGCATTTCTCCAAATCTGATGAAGAAACAAACTCATCTACATCTTGGATGGCCGGAGCATGATGATATTTAGTTGAGCTGCTTGAATCTTTCTTCTTGTTCTAGCCTTCTTATGTAAACTCTTATTAGAAACTGTCATGACCTCTCTTAACTTCCCCTCACCCACTCGAGCAACATCTTCATATGATCACTTTCTAATGTCACCATTGCATATCTTTTGTCGAGCGATAGTCGTATGAGTTTCAGCGGAGCATGGTAACCTTTCTCCGTACCGAAACAAAGATGTAAATTTGCCTTTTGTTTCCATTGAGGCTGGGCGTCTGACACTTGAGATTACGGCCAGCGTAACCTTAATCCACTCCAGGATGGCTGTACGTTCTCCGATTTAAAGCAGCTCTTTCATATCATGCAAACCTCAAAGCCACATCTGAGACGCCTGTGAATCGTGTTGTCACAACACAGGTGGAATGTAAACCGCACAGCGATTCAACGTGAAACTCCCTCACTCGCTCTCATGCCTGCCAAACAAAGAGAAGAAGCCTTGAAGAGCTTCTACCTTTACCTGCGTGTGTGTGTGTGTGTGTGCAGTGGGTTAACAGAGACTTCCTGTGATTTAACGCAGTCTGAGGATGAAACCGGCTGAATGTCTGCGCTCAGCAGAGAAACAGCGCTGGGGGCATTTTAAAGTCAAAAACCATTAAATTATCTGGCGTCTGGTGTCCGCCTTACAGTACACCTTTAAAGAGCTGCAGAGGTGAACTCAAGACATCTCAGCCACATGACGCTTCATTGAGAATTTGATATTTTCACACTGAAGGCGCTGTTAACATCATCTGCACTCAGGAAGTGCTCTGAAAGAGAAGAAAGGTGGTGGAGAGAAAGAAAGAGAACGTACAGTTTAACCCTCGAATGAGGTCAGAAATACGTTTTTACATCACTTTACCACAAAATCCTGCTAAAGAAAATTCTGCTTTTTGCTATTTTTTTTTCTTTGTGAAAAGTAAGAGTGCTTATTCAAAAAAAAAAAAAAAAAACTGTGCAGATAATATTAATGAAATAAAAAGCCACTTAAGTGCACTTGAAGAGACACTGTTCAGACTGTTTCTTAAGTACACTTTTTAATAGGTACACTTTGCAATATGTCAAATAAAAAGTTTGAATTATTATGTTTCTTTAGTCTACTGTCATGCTGTAATGAGGTACACTTATACTAAAGCATATGCTTTTGTTTTATTTCTTTTGATACATGTATTTGATTGTCATTTTAACTGTAGTGTGTTATGTTGGGTAACTTACTCAAAATAGTAATCCACTACAGATTACTAATTACTACTTTAAAATTGGAATTTGAGTACTGATTACTGCATGTAAAAAGTATCAAAATACTCTGGAGTTACTTGGAAAACCTATCAGACTTAAAATCTAAAAAGTGTGTTTTTTTTTTATACTGTACTTGCAGATAATATAATATTTATGACATGAAAGGCCACTTAAGTGCACTTAAAGAGAGACATTTACATGACTGTTTCTTAACACACTTTTAAATATGTTAAATATTGTATAAAATATGTTTTATATAATGTCAGATCAAAAGGTTTGAATCATTGTTCTTTTGTCATGATGTAATGAAGTACACTTGTAGCTGTTTTAAAGTTACTTAAAGTAATCCACTACAGATTACTAATTACTGCTTTAGAATTGCAATATAATTACATTACTGATTACTGCATGTAAAAAAGTAATCAGATTACTTTCCAAGTTACTTTCAAAACCTGCAAAAATCCACTACAAAGTGACACTCATAGTTCTTTCAGTAATTTAATACTGACTGAAAAATATTACAGAAATACGATAACATTCAGTGCATTTCTAGAATGACGTGAAAATTGTAGTATACTGTAAATGTGTCTGTGGTGGTGTTGCAGTGTTTTACTTGAGGTGTCCTTAATGTTTGTTGAGAATGTCCAGCTTTAATCCAGAAGACTTAAAGTACTGCATGACTTCTGATTCTGCAGGAAAAACTTGTATGCTCATCTTCAAACACACACACACACACACACACACACACACGCTCACACACAGTCATTTTCAGTGGAGTTAGACGGTTTCTGCTCCACAGGTTTTATAGTGTGTCCATTAGAGTGCTGAGCTCGACATTCTGCAGTCAGCAGTGACTTAACATTGTTTCTTCTCTCCTCATCTTTAATCCAGCATATCTTGAACCAGGGTAAAGTTGCAGCTGCCAAAAGAGCTGAATCACACTTTCATGGCCTGTAAGAATAAAATACCTTCTTTCAGTCCAAAGAATTTTTTACTGTGAAAGGCCAAGAATAATTACATTTGGTCTCTTTCTTTGTTTGTAATGTTTCAGCATCTGAATTAATGAATCAATTCGAGTCACAAATTTAATATGACTGAATACATTAGGTTACACCAGGGTGCAATTTTCCCCCTCCTATTGGTCATATAATGATGCAAAAATATGATATTCACAACTTTTTATAATAAGCTAATCACTACACCTGCATGTTTCTCAAGTAAATATCCTGTTTCGAAAATACCCCAAACTGCATGGAAAAAAAAACGCGCACACACAGACACACACAGACACACACACACACACACACACACACACACACACACACACATCTCACAAATGTCCCCACAAGGTCAAAATTTACTGGTATTACTATCCTTGTGGGGACATTTGGTCCCCATAACGTGATAAATACCAGGTACACACACACACACACACACACACACACACACACAGAGATACAAGTCACACATATTGCAGAATTTTTAGAAAATTAATTGAAATGATGATTATGTCTAAAGGAATATGAAGCAAATGTGTGAGTATGTGTGATGTAATGTTGCATTCAATCCAGAAATAGATGTTGAATATTTATGTTGGCTTGATGAAGAAAAATGCAATAAAGTGTTAAAACGTGCTAAAACATGTTACTGGTTCCATGGTTGCCAGGTCCACAGTTTTCCCACTGAATTGGGCTATTTTCAAACTCTCGCTGTGGGTTGATTTTAGGTATGGGAATCACATACATTGACTTTTGATATTTGGGATATAGTCATTGGGCTACTTTACTTTGTGCTGTTTCTCTGGATACCAACTTAATCTTGCAGAAATAGTGAGGAGAAGTGGAAACTAACAGGTGCTGTTATCTACACTATTGTTCAGATATGTGGGGTTGGTAAGACTTGTTAATATTTTTGAAAGAAGTTTCTTCTGCTCATCAGGGCTACATTTATTTATTTATTTATTTATTTATTTTTTTATAATAATACAATTTAAAAGAACTGTTTTCTTTGTGAATATCTGTTAAAATGCAATTTATTGCTGTGATCAAAGCAATTCCTCCAGTCTTCAGCATCACATAATTCTTTAGAAATCTTTCTAATATGCTGATTTGAAATCTTTGACTGGTACACATTTATATCAGTAAATTTGTAAGTAAATTATTTGTATTTATTACCTGCCTTAATATAAGGTATGTTTTTGTTAGTGTCAAACTTTCCAAGGCAGAAAGTTGCAAGAAATGTCAGTTTTGAATCACTTCTGATGCACACCAGTCTGTTAATCACCTCTAATCATCCCATACAAAATAAACAATATGTGATTAGCGGTCAGTCATGCCCCCTTCATGTCTGAATGAATATTTCTTGGCTTCAGAACAAGCTACAAAGTGCAGCAGGTTTAATAGGCAATAGTTTCCACGGCTAGCAGTGTTTTTGTACTGAGAGCGACAGGTTCGTGTCTCACAGGGACAGAGAGAGTACAGTCGGTTTATGAGAGCCGTCGGCACGTAGAATAATACCACCAGAACCGCTGGTACCGCAGAGTCCCGGTCCACGTCCACTCCTGCGCCTGTCCTGGCCCATTCCACCAGCCTCGGGGAACACGCATGAATAATGCACGAGAAAGAGTGAAGATTTGATCCTAAGCTTTCATAACCTCTCTGTAATAATGAGTCTTTATGGAAGAAAAAACACAAACACATGCAGGACCAGCAGCGCCACACAAAAAGTTTTCTGGCA
The DNA here is from genome assembly GCA_036247105.1 of Cirrhinus mrigala. Taxonomy (NCBI): domain Eukaryota; kingdom Metazoa; phylum Chordata; class Actinopteri; order Cypriniformes; family Cyprinidae; genus Cirrhinus; species Cirrhinus mrigala. Next base: position 41,448,465 of record CM070022.1, read on the forward strand.
TATTTGCCATCATCCTCATATGATTACGAGTATTATGAGGTCTCAGTGGGTCTAAAGAGGTTTATTGGGGACTGACCTGGTTTGATATAGTTGTTTGGGGGTCTAATAGGGTCTGCTTGAGATTTTGTTTTCCTGTCTTCATCTGATGCTTTTTCTGTCTGTCTGACAAATAAACCCTTAAACCTCAAGCTTATAAAAGAATTTCATACTTTTAGGCCAGACTTTGTCAAGCCAACATCAATGCTTGTCATCAAACTTTATCCAGTCCTACATAATATTACTTATGTTCAGTGCCTGGTTTTATGAAGATAATGTTTAGAGAATAAAATGACAACTCACCCTTCAGCTTTGCAGCTGTTTAGACTCAAGGCAAAAAGTCAATCACGAGATATAAAATGCTCCTTGAGTGTTTGTTTTGAAATATGAATATCAACAGAGAGGATGATTTGCCTAGTTTTATACTTCTTGTGTTTAGTAAACCAGTTTTGGTATTATGTACTGTAAGAGCTTTGCCTCTTTGATGCATAGCTCCCTCTTTTCTTACCTTGAAAGAGCTAAAATTAAATGTCATTTTGTTTCACTTATCTGTATAAAATAATATATATTAGTGGTTCTGTAGAAGATTTTCAGTAATCTTGAATCAATATAAAATATAGAATTATGCCTATGCATAAGAGGATATTATTCAACTATTATCATCTGACTATGTGTTGTAACTCTGCGCAGTGAGCTTAGAACAGAGAGAACTATTTAAAGCTTGAAAAACATTCATGTATGGAAAGAACCTGTTCAGGAGCTAGAAATACATGACAGCTATTGATCAACCTTCAGGAACTCATATATGGTAAAAAAATAAAAAGTGCATATATGGAATGCTTCAGGATGTATGTATGTGTGTTTGAGACGAAACTCTGGAGTGGTGTTCGAACATTACCCGGCCTTTTGTTAACTTGTTAATAAAGGTCTATCTGGCTTCAAAACCTCTTCAGAGCAATTCTTTTTGAACAAGAAAAATTCTACAACAGTTCTTGGCCAAGTGACCAAGTTACAATGTGTATTTAAGTTAATAGATTTGAGGACACAAAGTGCAACAGGTCTCTAAGCCAATTATAATGAAATGAAAACTCTTATATTTATTTTGATGAAGAGGGAAGAAGGTACATTTCTAGTTTCAACACTTAAAAAAAAAAAAAAAAATCCGTAAAATTTAAGATAAAAAATGTCAGCTGTGGTTGCTGGAATTTTGCCATAAAATATACAGTAGCATTGTTTTTGGTTCTACAGTTTTAACTTAGATGTTACATTTAAATACCATAATTTCATTAACTGATATAATAATAATATACCAACCTACTGAAGTACTGAAATCTGTTTTGTACCTTTGTAATACACTGATAAACACCAAAAGCTGGTGGTGATGAAAAGTCACATGATGAACCAAAGCCCATCACAAGCAGCTTTTAAATATTACCATATATCGAAGGTGCACAGCGTCATTCACACAAACACTAAACACCATCATGGAAACACACAGAAAACTATAATACAATAAACATTCATTTAACAACATTAGATGTAACATACAACCCTAATCTACAAAACTGATAAGAAAAAATTAGGAAAAAAAACATAGTTATTCCAACAAAAAAACTTTTGTTTTTCACCATAAATTATATGGGTTTTTTTTCGCTTCCAAAAACAGTATACTACCATAAAATTACATGCAATGTCCAATACGGTTTTTTACAGTTTGTAGTAGGGGAACTTACTGTTAACCATTTGACAGTTTTTTTATTGTAGCATTTTTACAGTCTTTTACCATTAAATTCACGGTCATTTCTCATTTCTTTCTGAATACTATTTGTTCTTCAGACATTCTTTTTTAAATACAGTAAGTATCGGCTGTATGCAAAGTGACCCACATTTGGTTTTCAACCATTAGAAATGGGTAAAATTAAACTATTTGGACATGGATTCGTATTGGGATCCCCATATCTTTGGGACTGAACCTTAAAAGAGACAAGACCTTAGAAATAAAGATTACAAATGAAAAGTATTTTTAAGAACCATAATATAAAAGGATATTAAGACATATTTTTATACTTGTTGAGTTACAGGCATGCAAACTAAATATTATTTATGGCACATTTTGTTTTTGACCACTGGAAAATGTGCACAATTTAATTTACTCATGGAGCCACACTGAATTTCCAATATCTCTGGAAATGAATCATATAGTGCTTTGAAAATTATTTGAAATAAATTATATAAATTATCAATAAATTATATATATATATATATATATATATATATATATATATATATATATATATATATATATATATATTATTATTATTTTTATTTTTTATTTTTTGAGTTACAGGCATGCAAACTTTGGAGGAAAATGTAAAAACAAACAAACAAACAAAACCAAAACAAAACAAGAATGCTTTTTCCCAACTGTCACCATAGGCATTAAAAAAAATGATAAATTATACAAAATAGTAAATTGATCATTATTCAGTAAATATACATTGTGGCTTTCTTCTTGATTTCTGTATTACTTTCACCAGAATGAATGAATGAATGAATGAATGAATGAATGAATGAATGAATGAATGAATGAATAAATAAATAAATAAATAAATCTGGTTTGAACTGACATGAAATGAATTAAAATTTGATCCTAAGCTTTCATGAACTTTTTTTTTTTTTTTTTTTTTTTTTTACAGCAGAAAAAACACAAACACATGTAGCAGTGCCACACAAAAGCTCTTCTGCCGTACAGTATTTGCTGTCATCCTCTTATTAAGGTCCCTCGTTAGAAAAGACGCACATCAAAAGTAAGCAAAATACATAATTACTGGCATTAATATAATGAGCTCTTCAGATAAGCCGGCCGCCCCTCGGAGGCGAATGGAAATACTGCTGGCAATTAAGTGCGCTGCTTCTTCAACACAAGCAAATGTACTTACTAGATAATTAGTCGATAATTTCCCAGGTATGTCTGGCAGTGTTTAGGCAGGTACGGGAGGATTTTGCAGGCTGCCCCGTGACAGCCTGGCCTGTTAACGTTAATTACACAAGGAGTCAGAGAGACTTCTTTATTTTCAGTGTAATTAAAAGCGAATTCTCCGCGTGACCCTCTCACCCGTCCGTCCCTCGGTTCTGTGGTGTCGATAAAGCCCTGCAGAGGGTTTAAATCTGTCAGGTGCCTTTGCCTTTCACAGGAATGAAAGGTAAAAGGGTGAGGACTTCAGACCCGAGGCGATTTCTCGCATTCTGGGATTTACCTAACAGCCTCACAAGAGGTTTACATCTTCTTCAGAACACGGGCGAGATAATCACAGATCAAAACAAACGACCCATCTGCAGTCAGGAGACGGCGTGCCGTCAGAAGCCCGGGGTTATGTAAGATTCGGAGCGTGCTAACTGGGCCGGGTTCTGAAAACCGCCTTTCAGATCTCTGCAGCTCCTCTCGGATCACATGGCAAATGGCTGCGCGAACCTCCACGAGAACGTCATGCGCGCGTGTTACGAGGTGTTAATTGGCCGAGCCTCTAGTCAAGGGCTTTTGCTAACAAGACGTGCATGAGAACAACGTCAGGTCATCGGATCTGAAGCGGTTCATGTGACTTACCGTAAAAGGAAGCAAGCAGGTTGTTGTGAACTCAGTAGTACAGAATGTGTAGTTCTGGCACTCGTCCATCTGAGACACTGATACTGTATGTGATATTAATATACATTTTCTGAAATATAAGCACTTTATTCATGTTAAACTTTCAAATTTAGGAATCCTTGAAGGTTAATAGAATAATGAACCTAATTCCTTCATGTATGTTTAACCTAGCTAATGCATTGTATTTAGTAGTGCAGACTGAATGCATGTTGACTGAAAATGTATTCTAGTTTCAATTTATTTTAAATGGCAGCTTTAAATTGAATTTTAAGGTAAGTAAGTAGAATATTTTTGTATGTCATTTAATAAGTTCTTTCATTGTCTTTGAAATATAGTAATGTGGTAAAATGCTGAATGTGCTGACAAACATTTATGATGAGCTAAAATACACTTTAATGTAATTTCTGCTGAACTGTGTATTTTAAATATATTTGTTCTTGCACATTTGTAATGAAGTTGCAATTTAGTGCATTAAAAAATACATTAACTGTAATTGTACTTGTAATTGTGTTACTAATTGTAACACAAGTGGCTTAAATATTTCCACACATGCTGGCATAACCAAATTTACGGTATTTACTAGTTGCCTTATCAGCACTATATAGAGAAAAATGTGCGCCAGAATTCAAAAGCCTATTGAAGATTTGGCTGAATATTTATTTTACCATGGTAAAAATGATTTTCTGTCTGAAGTATTTTTCATCTCAGTTTTTAGTATTCATTTAAAATGACACAAATCTGCTGTTATTTTAAATCTCCGATCTGTTATTTTTTTCAGTTTAGATAGTGAATGCTTCGCAAACCAGCAAAAGACACTTATCAGTTTTAACAGTCACACAGGTGGGGAATGTTGTAACACTGCGTTACAATTTACCCCACTATTATTAAACTATGCTATTCTATGGCATTAGCGATGAGGACCACAAGAAACACGTGAATAATCTTCAGAAATTCATATTGTAAGAAATGTAAAGTTTTTTTTTTCTGAATGTGCACACTTTGTTTTGAACTATACTGTATAGCTGTGTTGCGATCAGGTGCGTCCCAAGCATGGTTGCGACGTGTTCATTGCCAAACTCTAAAAGCAGATTATTTTTAATTCTTAAAAAACACCATTATTTCTATTTAAAACAAGCTCATAATTGTATTTTATTGAGAAAATATTTTAGTTTGTCCTGTATATTTGTTTAGATCAGATAACATTTTAAGTTATCATATGGTCAAGTTACAATGTGCCCCTCACGAGTTACAATGTATCCCACCTATGGGGCATGTTGTCACATTTCACTTCCTTTCTTTCAAGGTAAGTAACAAAAAACGTATACATTGTAATTATGCAACAAAGTGACACATTTGTACTAGACGTGTAAAATTAATGTGGATAAAAAATTATACTCTGAACCCCACGTGGATTTAAACAGATTGAGAAATTCAAAAGTGTTAGGTTGTGCCCGGTGCTCCCCTATGCTAGTCAACACATCAAAATAAGTAAACTTCTTTAAAGCATGACAAAAGGTTTTTTAAAAAATGATCTAAAATTTTCTTTAAATAAAACGTCTAATTTTACATTATTGCAAAGTGCACTTTTTAAACGTGGATTTAAGGGTGTTAAGAAACATTAAGTGGCATTACATTAAAGGTGCTGTACAGTATGTCATTTTTTGACTGTACCAAAGCATGAAAACACCATAACACATTCGCAGGTATTTAGGAAACATGCTAAGTTTACATACTTCTCCGAAAAACAGTGCTGCAGCCAGTTATTCTACTTTGAAAACGTGCATTCTGTGTTGGAATGTCTGGTGTGTTTTGGTCTGTGTGATTCTGCCCACTGCCACATTAACCAGCCGTATTTCAACACCATGGGTTGCCAGTTGGTGGGGAAAAAACGCACCGCATATTAAAGCCATTGAAGGCAGCAAACGAACTGGCTAAGAGGATTGTAGATTCTACCAGACCTAAAAAGCCTCAGCAGCCATCTAAAAAGCTCTATAAAACACAGATAAATGAACTACAAATAAACGTACTACTAAATAAACCTACAGCGTAAGGCTCGTTGCCTTACGTCGTCATTACCTATGTTTTGACTTTAAAAAGATTTCATTATTTGCTGTGTGATTTTTGAATTGGTGAATAAGCATAACGCACATTACTGTCATACTGCATCACCTTCTGCTGCAGGCGTCACGACTCGCCAAACCACATTCACCGCAAACACAGCACAGTGAGTGACACAAAGTTCTTGGGACGTGTTTTATGATTCGTACATGTCTAAAGTCGTATTTACACTTTAGATATACTGTCAAAACTCAGTGTTTCACTGTCTATCCGAAGACGTATGGATTTTGTGTAAATAGCTACAATTACAAATGACATGACCGTGAGCGCTCGGCCTAGATCGGCGCGTGCCGTATTTCACCGAGACCACAGGCTGATGCTGTGGTTTCAGATAAATGAAGGCACTCGTGTGGCTTCTCTCTGCGCTCAATTCTATCTCAGCGCAGTCACCTTTGGGCAAGAGGTTCATGTAATTTATGTTGAACTCTGTCCCGACGGCTGTAATGTGCTCTGTGTTTACTGAGCTGATATGTGGTGAGGTGAGGCCGCCATCAGCCATGTCCAATACTGACGGCCCGCCTGAAGTTTCCCACATGGCAGTTTGGTCATCGCGAGTTGTGTTTTTTCTTCTGAGAAATGTAATGCTCTCAGCCGTAGCGTCTCTGCCGGTTGTTTATATGGGTCGGCAAAGCGATGCTCGCGGATGCCTGCTTCTCCGGGTTAGTAAGACCTTCGTTTATTTTTAGGCCTTCGGCGTGTCTTCCTGAATGACAGTTTTGGACGTTGAGTGACACAAATTGATATGGAACGACATTCAAATATGTTGGCGAGGCAGTCGGTTTTGTGCATGCTGGTTTAAAGATGCTGGCATAGATTGTCATGCAATATGATTGTTTAGCTGGATAGAAAGCTAGCTTGTTGTGCTTTCACTCAAGGTAAAAAAAAACATGCCGTGTTTGGCATCTGGTTGCCATGAGACTGTCAAGAACCACAAGCCCAATTTCACTGGGAAATGGGATCATTATTAACAGTCTGTTTACATTCTGACAGTAAAATGCAGACAAAATTACAATTCAGTTTAATGAGTCAACTCCATTTTTACATTTACATTTGTCTAAGAAAGTGCAAAACTCACTGATATGATGCCAATCAAGGTTGGAAATTAGAATAGAATAGAATAGAATAGAATAGAATAGAATAGAATAGAATATCGTCCCATTTTTGGCGAATTTTGTTCTAAATTAAACAGCAATCAACCAACTTTCAGTACAATGCTTAGGGCATTACAACTGTTGTGATTAAAGTGAAATTTCAAGTTTCAAGTGTAGTTTATTTCTAGAGTACATTTAAAAACAACAGTAGTTGACCAAAGTGCTGTACGTATAGGATCATAAAACAAACAATAATAAAAAGATACTGTACATTGTATTACACATACAGATCAGAAAAAACAGAATGGCAAAGGCAAAAAGAAAAACCGCAGCTCTCAACCTGAATTAAATGCCAATGAATAAAAATGTGTTTTAAGACTAGTTTTAAAAACAGACAAAGTTGGGGTCATCCTCACAGACATTGGTAACGAGTTCCATAGTTTAGGGGCAGCTACTGCAAAGACATGATCTCCCCTGTGCTTCAGTCTTACTCGAGGGACTGCCAGCAACATAAGGTCAGCAGACCTCAGAGCCCTGGATGGAACATGCAGTTGTATAAGATCAGAAAGATAGAAATATGAATATGAAAGAAGAGTTTTGCTTACAGCATCATATTTATATATGATCACGTTGCATCATATTTACTTTTACACATTTTTGTAGCATTGCACATTATAACCAATCACATATGTTTCTGTGGAGCTTACGAATGCAGTGGCCAATCAGAGGCATTTATATAAGTCACCCGTGAAAACGGCAGAATTTTGTTCACATTGCTCATGAATTGACTCATCATTAACAAGTAAGTTCAGATATGATTTAAGTAAGAGATTCTCTTTTGTAAGTGTAAACAGCTTTAGAGATTATAACAGGAGTTTTTGTGAGTGCGCAGAACTCATGCTAGACTAAAGTCGAGGACCACCATGGTGTTCTTTATATTAAATTTGGCAATGACTTTCATCCAAAGCGACTTACATTGCATCGAAGGCACACATTTACATGTTATTAGTTTTTACTTTCCCTAAGAATCAAGCTCATGACTAGGACCCTATGGGATCCATTTTATTTTTTATTGTTTTTCCAAATTCCATTTTTTTTTTTCGATTTTAATTGAAAAATATTGATCAAAAAGCATGTCTGATGAATTGAAATCAAGAAATGTACACAGTTCAACAGCAATTTATCAAAAGCTTAACAAAAAATTAATTTTTAAGGCCATGTGAAATACATTCAATTAATTAATTAATTTTTCTCAAATTCAGTTTTATTTTTCTCAAATTTTTCATAAATTTTCTATATTCCATTTTAATGGTTTCTTAAAATTTGAATAAACAAAAGCATCTCTAAGTAATTGATTCTATTAAAGTTATTTATTATTCTTTTATTTATTTATATTATTATTATTATTATTTTATTTTATTTTTTTCCCCAGAAATTCCGTGTTGTGTATTTACATTTTTCTGGTACATAAATTCTACTAAATAATTTCTCTGGTAAATATTCCTTAAGAATAGTGTTTTATTAATTTTATTATTAGTAGTAATACTACTAATTTACTAATACTAATACTACATTTCTGTCACAGATTCTTCAAGTTAAACCAAACTTTTATTTGGGTGGTTGCTTTGAAGACCTTTATGACAATAATTTTACTCATATGAAATGGTAAAATGCTAATGAAGTGACTCTCAGTGCAGTTCTAGAGATTGTTTATGTGCTCGTATCTTGAGGCAGCAGAGACACAGCAAGCATCACACTTGCTTCAGTTTGTGTGTAGTAAATGAAACCACCTCATTCACACAGTGACATACAGAACATGCAGGAATCATATTTAAATAGTCTTTTTGCGGCTTAATATTCACAAACACTAGTCCACATGGATTTTGATTTAGGTGTACTGACCTACTTTTGATTTATTCATCCAAAATTTGGCAAATTCCATTACATCCCGAGTTATACAGTGAATTCCATTTTTATGACCGGAATCCCTGATTCCATCTGCATTTTCCGCATCGTGGAAATCATAGGGCCCTGCATGACACATTTGCTAGTGCAGCAATGTACTGTTTGAGCTACAGGAAATATATCTCTCTGTGTGTGTTTTGATTTTTATGCTACTAATGCGTTCTTGTAATGAGTTCTTGTTTTGTAATTTTATAATTGACATACTTTATGTATGCAATTATATGCAATTTCACAAAAAAAAAACAAAACACAAAAAACATGTATTGCAGCTCTGAGTAGTCTGTGTAAATACTCATAAATGCTATATCCAATATAGTGTAAAGGTGGCTTTTGTTGATGATGATGATTTTTATTTTTTGGTATTTGGCATAAAAAAGAAGAAACTGGTGTAGGATTCATTTTGAAACTGTTTTCAAACTGCTAGTAAATTTCACACACACACACACACACACAAACAAAAAATGGCATTGACTGAAATAGTGGTTTCTTGTAAAACTCACTCAAAATAATCTTTGTTTTATTAAATATTTTTCAGCTGTTTTATGAACCAGCAGGTGAAAATCATAAGTCTGATCACATCTCTCCTCAGCAGCACACATGATTCGTCATTCATCCAGAGCACAAAGGATGCAGGAGTCATTATGTGCTGAAGTTACTCTGATACTTTAATAAAGGATTAGGGGGTTTAGAACTCAAACCATTAACTCCAAACATGACTAACAGTGATAAATATTAAAGATACACAGTTTTAAACTTTACAAATGTTTCCTGTCATCCTTTTATAACTTTCAACAGGACAGATGGTTTTAGCAGTAAAAACAAGGCTAAGATTTCAAAACACAGGCATCAGAAGCTCACACACACACACACACACACACACAGAGGCTTCAGACGGCCCGTCCTTGGCACATCTCCTGGTGGACGCGGACAGCGTAACACTTTCCCAGAATGAGTGTCTCACGGTCACGCTCGCAGTCCTTTGGTGTGACGCTGTTAATGACTTTCTAACCCTGAGGATTTTGGTTGTGGAGCCGTCGCAGCACTTAGCAATCCTAAGCAACCCAACGCCGGGCTTCTGCTGTATCAACACGCTCTGGGGCAGCGAGTTCAAAGACGCCGCGCTATAATAGCTCTCACCTACAGCTTCACCACTGAACATACCAGCATATGCATTTCTCTTTGTTGAGGGGGTAACTAACTTAAACTAGCAGTGCTACTAACTTCTAACTACATTTTTCAGTTTTGAGTTTTTAAGTAATGTTTTCGAAAGACGGCTCTTCTGCTCACTAAGGCTGCAATTATTTGATCACAAAATACAGTAAAAATATGAAATATTAATACAATTTAAAACATCTCTTTTCTATGTGAATCTATGTTAAAATGTAATTTATTTCTGTGATCATAGCTGAATTTTCAGCATCATTATTCCAGTCTTCAGTGTCACATGATCCTTCAGAAATCATTCTGATTTGCTGATTTGCTGATCAACGAACAGTTTTTGTGGAAACGGTGATGCATTTTATTTTCACAGATTCACAGATGAATAGAACATTTTTGTCACAGTATAAATGTCTTTCACTTTTTGATCAATTTAATGCATCACTGCTGAGTAAAAGTATTAATTTTAATAGTTTGTATATGTTTACAAAATATTTTATAATATTTAAGCAAATGCTGCAGTTCACCCCATATTTTGCAATAGTAAAAGAATAGTAATACGTTTCTGGTTTTATTGATGGTGTTTAACAAATGTGTTCTAATTCTGTTTAATGCCGTGACCCAATTAAGATCTTCATTGTTTTTGTGCCAGGATGCAAAAATGATCTGATGTTGCCTCTCCCCATGCACAAAATAACTTAAATGTGTTTGTTTGTTTTACTTTTGTTTCAGTGGTGTAGCTTGACTGTACTTGAACTACTTTGAATGACGAGTAGCTTGTAGTTTGTCAAGTTGCAGTTTCAAAGCTCTTCCCCGCACGGCTCCCACACACACCTATTCCAGCCATCAATCACAAAATGTGTAATGGAGCATAAATCAAAGGACAGTAATTACACGATCAGCCCAAGAACATCTGGAGACAAGCTCAACTAGTTTTACCGACAGCAGTCTGAGAATCCGGCAAACAATTGCGAGACTTTCACGGCTGTTTACATTATTGCGAAGCGCCGCTGTGCCACACTTGGGGGCGTACGCCGTGTCAAAGTTGAGACGAGACTGCCAGAACAAGCGGAAAAGTTGGATGCTCACTTTGTGTGGCGAGAGACTTTGTTTTTCACAGAGACGTTTGTGTCACCGCTCGCATTCTTTTTCCGACAGCGCCTTCGCTTGCTCCTTTGCCCTCTCGCCGTATCTTTATGCTGATGGCAGCTTCGCCAAGCCTGCCAATTATGCGGGATGAGCAGGTGGCACCTTGCAGGTGGCAGGCTAATCCTTATAAAGATTTCACTTCATTAAGAAATCCGTTTAATGTAGCCAGTAGATTGATAAATCGTCCAAACCCAAATCCCGCTCGGTGCCAGGTTTCGTGCTCCGACTTGACCCGTGGCAGGAGAAATGTGTCCGTCGTATGTTCGCACGTAAACATGAGGCTGTTTCTGTTTTCTGTGGTGGACAGATTGTCGGCGGTTGAAGAGTGACTGCGTGGACGATTCAGCATATGCTAAACCGGATGAAATCATTTGCTACCTGTTTAATTTGACTTACAAAAAAAGTGCTTTTTTTTAGCTAGTTTCTGAATTTTAAGTGTCAAAGTTACTTGAAATTCAACTTCTGAATCTTCAGCAAGATATAAACAAATAGCCAGGCCTTGACAACAAGAAACAGCTCAATCTTGATTTTTTTATTTTTTTTAATTAAATTAATACTTTAATGCATCAACGATGCATGCAGTTGATCAAAAGTGACAGTAAAGACATTTGTAATTTTACACAATTTCAAAAAAATGCTGTTCTTTTGAATTATCTGTGAATCCTGAAAAATAAAATATTGGGCAGCACAGCTGTTTTCAACATTGCTAATAATCAGAAATGTTTGTTGAGCAGCAAATCAGCATATTAGAATGATTTCTGAAGGATCACGTGACACTGAAGACTGGAGTAATGATGCTGAAAATTCAGCTGCGCATCACAGAAATAAATTACATTTTAACATATATTTATATAGAAAACAGTTACTTAAAATTGTAATAATATTTCAGAATAGGGCTGTCAACGATTAATCGCGATTAATCACATACAAAATAAAAGTTTGAGTTTGCCTAATAAACGTGTGTGTACTGTGTGCAATTATTATGTATATATAAATACAAACACATTCAGGTACATATATAAGAAATATTTACAAGTATATGTATTTATTATAATTTTTATATAATTTATATTATATATAAATACAAATATTTTTTACATAGATAACATATTTCTCTTAAATATATACATTAATTTGTGTGTATTTATATATACATAATAATTACACACAGTACACACACATATATTAGGCAAGCTCAAACTTTTATTTTGTATGCGATTAATCGCGATTAATCGTTGACAGCCCTATTTCAGAATTTTACACTTTTTACTGTGTTTTTGATCAAATAAATACAGCCTTGGTGAGCAGAAGAGACTTTTTTTAAATCATTTTTAAAAAATTGTATCTTACGACCCCAAACTTTCTGCATTGATTAAATAAATACAAATGTATTATACATTTTATATCTGTATATACTAATACACTGATATACAATTACATGTACTTTGATATCAAATTTTGTTCCCACAAAAACTGTTTCAATAATCAAAAATGTTTCTTGAGCAGTAAATCAGTATTTTCTAATGAAAACTAAACAGTGCAAGTTTAAGACCACAGTAAAACACCCCAATCACACAACAGAGCGTATGGCAACCCCTGTTGACACAGACCACCCTTAAACCTGCTCTGATGTGGTCTGGAGGTTATGCACTGCTGAAGGATGTTCAGTGTAATTGTGTGCTCTCCTCTGTAATGTGGGACTGCAGAGAAACACAGAGATGAAAAGATGAGGACACAAACCTGCAGCAGTCAGAGCCACGGGGCTCCACTCTCAGACCCTTCATTAATAATCCCTGTCAAAAAAGTTGATAAATGCGTCTTTAAACTCTTCTCAGATGACTGCAGTGTTCAAACTCTGTAATCGATACCCTTAAAACTAGACAAAAATACAGCCAATGTCATTCTGTGTCTCAGATCTCAGACCTGCACCTGCCAAAGACCTTCTCACGGTAGTTCTCTGTTGCTATTTGGTTGCTAGGGTGTCATAAAAAAAAAAAAAAAAAAAAAAAAAATTGTTAGATCGTTGCTAGGGTGTTGTTAAAAACAATATTCATTTGAAATGAATCTTTTGTAATACTGTATAAGGCCTTATACACACTGTAAGGTTTTAGGAGTGAAAAACTGCATGTAACTACAAGAGCAATTATGTGTATGGAAACAAATTCACTCTTAAAACTGTGACACCGTTGTAACCATAGCAACTTTTTGCTGTCTTGTGCATTTGGTATCCACTATTTTTGACCAAAGTAATATTACAAGTGTTTTTTGCAATTTGAATTAACATAACCACTGTAAACAGAGTGGTTGTGTTTTTTGTTTATGTTTGGAAGGCTGCTGTCGTTGAAGGGTTGCCATGTCCGATTAGGGCTGTGTATTGCCAAGAATCTTGCGATACGATACGTATCACGATACAGGGGTTGCGATATGATATGTTGCAATACACTGTGATACTGTAAACAAGGCGATATATTGGGATATTTCTTATTTTAAGAATAGGATATACTTTAAGGAAAGCTGTACACACCATAATATGCAAACCTTAGCAAAAAGTTCAGTTCAAAAAGTTCAAAAGATCAGTCCCTGTAACATTCTTACTGAATTACTTTTTGTGCATTACGAGTAAAGAGGGCAAAAAATGCCTGCAGGATTCTTTAGTTATTAAATGTATAAAATGTAAGCTTTTATAAACAGAGCGTATATATATTTAGACCCTCTTGAATATTCTTGAAACCTTTTTGTTATGAGAATTTCACAAGTTTTGGATTTCACAAGATTTCAGTTTGTGTTTATGTTCCGCGTGCAATCGTCAACTGCAAAAACGGCCCCACCACGAGAGAAAGCTACTACACCCCCCACCGCGAAGACCCTTTCACACGGGACACGGCAAGCAGCGGAACTGCCGCGCGGCCGCCACTCCTCCGCACAGCAGACGCATCCCATGGCCTGTGAAGCCGAGGCGGTGCCCGTGCCGCGGTCCCGGGGCAGACGTACCCACAAAAGCCAAAATGACGCCACTCTTCAGCTTTGTACACCAAGGCGGGAGCAGGAACTATTCTTTCATCCTCCATTACTAGCAGCGAACTATATTAACGATAACATTAGTGGCGTGCCTTTATGCTAATATTTCCTGTCACTGTTTAAGTTCAAAGATAAGAAGACTGCTATCTAGCGGTCGGGATATAAACTCAAAATGAAGTATCTGCCATGAATCTTGTATGATTTTTTTTTTAAAATATCGATATTCCGTTTTTGAGAATTGATACAGTATCGCCGAACAAAATATCGCAATGCGATATGTGTATCGATATTTTCTTACACCCCTGTAAGCGATATTGAAGATCGCAGTATTTTGTTAATGTGGCCTATTTCCAAGATAATGTGTTTAGATTTAAGTTTAATATACATTTGTTCTTATTTCAAGATATTCCTCCTTCCCTGTGATTGCGCGCTTGCGTGATAGTGATTTCTGCATCATAGTTGTTTAGTTTGGTTCTGTACACACTGTGTAGAATTTCCCTACCTGAACTTTTCGGGAGTCAGTTCAGTTGTAGAGTGCAGTTGTCACGTAAATTACTAAACTGTTTTTGTGTATTTCTTTATTATTATATAAAAAAAAAAAAAAAAAAATATATATATATATATATATATTATATATATATATATATATATATATATATATATATATATATATATATATATATATATACACATATATATGCATAGAGAGAGAGAGAGAGAGAGAGAGAGAGAATAATATAATATTAATAATTGTTTTATAATTCATATTAATAATTGTGTTTATTAATCATATATATTTTTTTTAAATATACAATATACAAAAAAATATGGCCAAAAAATGCTAACATATCTATATTTATGTAAATATATTTTCTACCAATATATATTTTAAAAAAGCATATTTCCAAAAGCATTTAAAAATATAATTTGACCTATATATTTCAGTCCAAGAAAATGTATGTCACATTTGAAGAAAAACTTGATTCTTGCCCCTGAAATACATTCAGAAATATATATTGTTATATGAAGGTATATGAAACTAAATACATTTTCTAAATCATAAATATTTAATTGAGCTTCACTGTTTGCAACATATATCCAGCATGTTATTATTATTATTATTATTATTATTATTATTATTAGTATTATTATTATTACACTCTAAATGCTTAACCCAACCGCTGGGTCAAAACAACCCAATCACTGGGTTTGTCCATATTTTACCCAGTGCTGGGTTGTATTTAACCCAGCATTTTTTTAGAGTGTATTATTTATTTATTTATTTTTGCAATATGGGTAAGCACTAAAAGGTGAACTGACAACCAAATTTAGGTGTGTACATGGCATAATGTCTTTAATGTCACTTTTAATCAATTTTCTGTGTTTTAAATGTGGCAGTTGGATTATCAAGGATTATATGATTTAATACTTTAAGGTTTTGTGTACAACTTCACAGCACAATCAGATAACAGATTTGGACCACAGTAAGAAATTCCATAAAGAACTGGCAGAGCAAACCCATCTCATATCACTATTTATTCTGCTGCTTCATAACAGGATGACATCACCGTCCCGGTCCAATCACATGCCAGTTTTCAGCTGCTTCACGTAACGTCAGCGTGTCACAAACTAATGAGCCCTCGGTGCCCTAAAAGCCGTTACGTTGTGTGGCGGCTCTCACAGAGACGGCTGTCAGCGGCGTAACAGCTCCGAGTTACGGCACGCTATCATGCAATCAAACATTACGCCGTCTTTCCCTCTGCTGCTAGCAAGCTTGTAACTCTTTGGCTTTAGCTGTGGCTGGGAGTGCTGTCAGAATGTGACAGAAGGGATCACCTTCTCCGTCAGGTGAGGAGCTTAATTACTGTCCCCGCACATCAAAACAAATGTCAGTTGAAAGTGCAGCGCTCACAGCCGGGCCCAACAACACCCACTCATTGTTAGGCGTCACATGTTGTTTAATGGAGCCTCTTTTTGCAGTTGTCGGCCGTGTCTGGTGTGCTGTCGTTATTTGGGGCTACCTTCAGCTGTCTCTAACAGGCCGACGCGCTCTTTTATATATATATTTTAGATTTTAATTGTGTGCAGAGGCTCAAACTGTCTCCCAGCACTGTCCTCGGTCATGATATTTGACGTGATTTTTCTTTTTTTTTTTTTTTTCCTCCACTCAATGTTTCAGCTATTTTAACGTGCCATGTATTTAGATGACACAAACAGTGATATTACACCAAGGAATGCACATAAAACCACAGATTTTCAAAACAGTCAAATGAATGTAATCAGACCTGTAATTTTACCACGACATGTCAGTAATCATTTTTAAAAGAAGTCTCTTCTGATCACCAAGGCTGAATTTATTTAATCAAGAATACAGCGAAAGTGTGGAACATTTTTGTAATTTAAAATAGCTAATTTCTATGCGAATATCTGTTAAAATGTAATTGATTTCTGTGATGCGCAGCTGAATTTTCAGCATCATTACTCCAGTCTTCAGTGTCACATGATCCTTCAGAAATCATTCTAATATGCTGATTTGCTGCACAAGAAACATTTCTGATTATTATCAGTGTTATAAACCGTAAGGTTTTTGTGGAAACTGTGATGCATTTTATTTTTCAGGATTGAGAGGTAAATAGAAAGTTCAAAAGAACAGCATTTATTCAAAATAGAAATCTTTTGGAACATTATAAATGTCTTTACTGTCACTTTTTAACAATTTAATGATTTCAAAAGAAAAAAAAAAAAAAATCAACAGAGGTAATGAATTCTGGTAAATTAAGCATTCTTCCACCCTAAACCACGAAAGTTGATAAGTGAACTCAATTCACATGTCTATATGTGGCGTTTGATGCATGTATCTGTGGTTTCCTGCTGTGGTTGTGTTTGATAATATGAGCGTTGATCCCCAGGACTGCAGGGGGCAGTATAATCTTAACCCAGCCATCTGTGAGGTGATCACGGCCAGATACACATCATTTAGCACCTCAGCGCTGCTCTTATTCCCTGGGAACTCACTCCCTGACCTTTATATATTTGTTACCGCGAGAAATTGACATTGAGAAGTCGGCGCTCTTCGCTCTGTTGGCCGCCGGTCCGCGCGGCGCGAGTAATAATTAGCAGATCTTCGGCTGGTGATTTTTAATGTCTGTAATGCTGGAAGTGAAGGCTGGTTGTGTTTGTGTTACGTGACGCCACGCACATTTTTGGCACCTTCGGTGAGCGCGAGAAGTGGACGGCGATATTAACGCAGCTCTTTGCATCTCATTAGCGTCCGGCCGACGTTTGAAAGGATCTGCTGAGATGTGAAGAATATGGCCGCGGGGAAAACATCTCACGCAAAGCCAGCCGTCCGGAGGCCCACACAATTATTTCCACTATATTTTAACCGCTTGTGTTTAATTGTGTGAGACCGGGGGGGTTTACGAGCCGCTTCTGACCCCTGTTTTCCTCCGTCTCTTGGTGAATGATCTGTGAGATCTAGAGGGATTGTGGGTAAAGGTAAAGCTCGGCCTTACCGTCTCCATCGGAGTCTCAGATGAACTCTGGGCTTTTTGCTGTCATCTTACATAAACTAATCCACTTTCAGTGAACTCAGGTCACAACCATCTGATCAGACTCTCAATGTTTCTTCTTATCTTTTTAAAGAAATCTTATTCTCATCTTTGACCTCTATGATACACTTGTTTAAATGGGTGTAAAAATGATTTTTGGAAGACTGTTGCACTGAAAATAAAACAAAACAAAACAAAACAAAAAACAAAATAAAATAAAATAATAGCCTTCAGGAGTTTGCAGTTGTTATCTTAAAGAATAATTAACCTTTTTTATAAATTAATGTATTTAAGTTGATTCAGTGATGATAAATAATGTTTTTTTTTTTTTTTAATAAAACCAGTTAATTCAGATCAATTCATTTTAAGGTTCCCTTTTTTATCAGTGTGGTGTTTTCAGTGAACTTCACAATTGAATTTACTATTGCTATTTTAGTATTATTTAAATACTATTATAATACTTATTAATTTTTAATTAGCTTTTTGCGTTTTTTTAATATTTTCAGTTTTAATTTTAGTTTAGGTTTTAGTAATTTTATGTGCTTTTGTCATTTTTGTTATTATTTTCTAATATTTATATATGTCTTTAATTTATTTTTTTATTTAATTTTAGTCAGTTAAACACCATTATCAGCATATGCTGAATTAGATTTGTCTGTTGTCGTCTCTGAGAGAATATGCGTTGTTAATGCAGCATTAGAAATCTTTGGCAGTTTTCTTACTTTCACTTTCTGTATAGTGAATTGG
Source organism: Cirrhinus mrigala (assembly GCA_036247105.1). Classification (NCBI taxonomy): domain Eukaryota; kingdom Metazoa; phylum Chordata; class Actinopteri; order Cypriniformes; family Cyprinidae; genus Cirrhinus; species Cirrhinus mrigala. Next base: position 41,466,941 of record CM070022.1, read on the forward strand.
CTGAAGTTAAGACCTTCACCGGCATAACTATTGCGCAAAGTTTGCACGTTGCTTGTGTGATATCCATTGGCTCGCCTTCATGGTTTAAAACAGAAATATTTCCAATATTGCAACGTAACCCCGAAGCGTAGCTATGTATCTTAAACGCAGGGATTCATGAAAGAGGAAATCAACTCGGTATGCCGCGCTGTCTGAAACACGTGGATGCTTTGGGTGTGTGCAAGAACAGCACGTAAGTAATGAATTGAGTTCTGTTTCCTTTCTTCTTCTTGTGGTTTTAAATAGCTTGAACGTGTAAATTGCGTCACATTCAAGTCACATTCCGAACGGTGATCTGGTCCGTACGTATCATACAAATTTTCCCAGAACGATCTCGCGACCCAGTAGAAATTCTTCCAGGCCCGGTAGTGGGTCGCGACCCTGTGGTTGGGGACCTCTGTTGTACAGTCTCAGTAAAGTACCGCAGATTGTGTTAGTGCACTGCATCTGCGCAACCTAACGTTCAAACCAGGAACGATGGGAGCTGCGCTGTTAAAATTGCGTTCAGCCCTGTTTTGTAAAGGTGTTTGTTCACTGTTACCTGATTTGCATAGTTCCTGTAGTGAATCCCATGCTAAAATGATGCAAACAACATGTAGAAATTGTGCAAATAAACAAGACTCCCAGCAGCCGCCATTCGTTCTCAGTGAATTCCCTGAGTGTGTTTGTGTGTGTGACCTCTGCTTTAGCGGTTTGTCCTCTAAGCTGACAGTGTTCTCCTACAAACCCCTGGCGTTAGCTCCAGGCCTTCAGTCCCAGATGGGCCGGCCCACATCCCCCTTCCTCTGCCACAGCATTAGCCCAGCAACCCCGCGCCCCGTGCCTGTCACAGCTCACGCCGGGGTCAGGCAGACGCTGATCACGGATAACAGGGAAGTCACTGAACGCACATTTAAACAGGTGTCTCAAAATCACTGGAATCAAACGGGATGTTTGTCTCTCTCTCTGTCCGTACTGTACGTATTTGCGGGATTTTCTTCATAAGATCAAACACCGAAACACGACAACACCTGCAGATGAGTGAATGTTTGCCGCAGAAGCTGATTTCATGTGTTATTCACACCTTTTAACCACTCAACACTGATTAACTCACGCTGATTACATTTCACTGAACTACTGAGGCACAAAAGCCATTAGACGTCCTTGTTAGCAGGGCTGGACGAAATTGAGTTTAAGAACCGGCTCTGTTCAATTCATGAGCTGGAATTAAATTGGCCACACAGGATGACAGTAAGAGGAAATGACTGAATTACAATTTAAAGTCATTCGGTATTAATAGAGGAATTGCATTAGTGCTACACAACAACAAATAGGCACGAACAGAGAAGTCTGAAACTGTTTAAGGTTTCTTTTAAAGGGACAGTTCACCCGAAAATGAAATTTTAATCATAATTTACTCACCCACATGTTGTTCCAGACCTGTAAGACTTTTGTTCTTCCGTAACATGAAAATATATTTTGTATATAATGAAATCTAATGATTTTTGGCATAAAAGAAAAATCAATCATTTTGATCCATACAATGTATTTTTGGCTATTGCTACAGATATACCTTTGCTACGTAAGACTGGTTTTGTGGTCCAGGGTCACATATATTTATTTTAATGAATACACTTTTTTTTTTGTTCTTTCACTCAAAGTCAATAATTACCAGAACTATAAACTTGCTACAAACATGCTTTATTTATTTATTTATTTATTTATTATAATCTTTTTTAGTTAAATTCCTTCATGTTTGATGTTGATTGGCTTTGGAGTAAATAATAATAATAATAATAGGGTTAGGTTATCTCATATGTTGTGTTTATATGATCTAGATAAATTGTTTTACAAAAAAAAAAAAAAATCTATAAAATTAATTCCATTTTACACCCTTAAATTTACATTTACATTACACTTCTGCATCTTATTTGCTAATTCAGATTTAAATCAACCTCAGTAACTGACACGAAACGTAAAAGTATTTAAAAGCTCAACACTGTTAGAGCAGAAAAAAAATCAAGCTACATGCAAACAAGGGGTGTGAAAAGACACTTTTTCATCTCATGGTGCAGAAAAATAATACAATAATAATAATAATAATAATAAGAGTAATAATGCAAGATGCAAAAGATGGACACAAAAAAATGTGTTTGATTCATGACAGATTGCGTAAGTTATCCATCACTTTCATTCACATGGGGTCAGCAAGAAAGAAAAAGAGCGCAGACAGAAGTGTGGGAGCCGAAGATTTATGGAGCGAGGCCATCACCTGTGACTTAGCAGCAGTGGAAATTAGTCACAAATAGCATATTAGAGCAGCTAATCAGACACAGTCCAGCGGCCCGCTGCCTCAACGCCTCCGTAACGGCCAGAGTAGATGAGCGGCCCCAGGCGGCAGACTGACCGATCGCCTGACCTCCTCGGAACCAGAGCCGACCCCACACCGATTGAGATTGGAGAAAGACATCATTTAGTATAGCTTTAAAAAAAAGCTAACCTAAAATTGGAACCTAACATTGGTGCACCATTATAGCACAAATTCACTTAAACAGCACATGCGTGATAGAGACGCTCTCGTACTATGCATTGCATCACTCTGAAATATGGCTGTATATTGTCAGCTTGGATATGTTTATCCGTTACTTCATATTGCTTCATGTCATACTGCTGTGAGTTGCGAGTTAATTGCCGTTGAGGAGCTGGAGATCTGCCCTGTCCTCTCTTCTGATTAGGACGACGGCATCGAATTTAAAATTTCAATCAGACGCTTGTTAATTATTGATGGGCTCCTCTTACCCACGAGAGTGAAGCCGGGGTCTCGCTTTCCTCGGCGGCTGTGCTGGAGGACCGGGAGCGAGTTCAGCCGGGTCAAGAGGTCAGTTCCTCTGATGAGATGTGTCTGCTTCAATGAGCTCCTCTGCGCTTAAAACCCCCACAAATTCGACATCATTTTTCAGGTTTGGACCTCCTATAGAAAGAGATCTGAAAGTTGTATTCCAAATTATGCACGCACTGTACTTCCAGGCCGTTTTAAAGGCAGTTTAACTGAGAACAAAGTTTTACAGGATCTCCAGTGATGAGAAGAATCTGCAGCTCTGTGAGGCATTAGCGAGAGTGACAGCCCTGATAAACGTGCGAAAGGTACCTTCAGGCCACTGCGCTAACATCCGGCGTGTTCAATATTCCTGGCAATAAAGCAGGATTAGAGATCTTTTATTGTTGAACTCAAGAGTTGAATTGCTTTTTCAATCAGAGTTTATAGACCTGGCAAGATCATTACATTTGTTCAAACAAACCCGACAAAGAAAGCGCCGTCCACGACGCACAAAACAACATTAACTATGTGTTTACTATGTGGCCGCACTGTCCTGAAAAATCCATACGAGAACAAACAGCCCAGCGATATCATTTCCTCCAGGATATGTCGCAAGATCACACTGTTCAGTAAAGTGAAGCAATGTTCAGTTTATTCAGCCAATAATATGCATGTTGACATATAGTATATAGTATAGAAAATAGTTTCGTTATGTTATTGTCAAGCACAAAGTGGATTAAAACATGCTTCTTGTAGTAAACTGACTACCTTAGTAATATACTTTGCACAATTTTTTTTAAATTTTGTTTTTTGCATCTGAAATGGAAACTCCAACAAATGCATATGCAATTAGTTTGCGTAAAATTACCATCCACACCTAATTTTTCACTGCATGTCTTCAGTTAGCCCTGACAGTAGGTCTTATTTGTTAGCAAATAAAGCTCATAAATGATTGTCTCAAGTTATAATGCATTGTAGTTTTGAAAGATAAACGTGTAAGTAATATAACTGTCTCCCAGCAGTCTCGTCATCTCTCAGCTACAAGCATCCACCATCTTGTTTCTTCCTGTTTTCCCTGTATGCCTTTTGAAAAAGGAAAAAACATAGACACGGTTAAGTTAAAGGTGAAAAACGATGGAAATCGAACGGGTGAAAAAAGAGCAGCGGAGGAGAGGTAGTCCATCTCGCGCAGGTCCAGGTGTCAAAGCTGATCATACTGTAAGAACATTTGGGGAGTCGCTCTACCTCTGCACTTAGCCCTTCTGCCAGACGGTTATTAAGACAGAATAAGCCGGTGACTTTTCAATTCCAACCATAATTTGTTTCTGTATTGCATTTTCCGACAGCAGGGAGTGATGGAATTTTTCCTCACCGTGGTACGGCAGAGGGGATCTCCTGCGATGTCCTGTAATAGGTTATCACAAGCCATATCTTTTGCAAAATAGAAACTCGGACATATGTACATCTGCGGTAGCGTGTCGCAGCCTTAAATATACTTCAGAAATGCATTCGCTGCACTGATTGGTATTCTCCGCCGCTCCTTCCTCTCTGCGCCGCGTATCTCTCTGACTTTTTGAATTACGAGGTGAAGTCGGTTTGCCTCGCGCGAGACACTTCTGTACCGTTGTTTCATTGAATAGAAACAGGAATGAGTGTGTGTACGAGGTGGAGAGTGTGTGTGTGGGAGAGAACCATGTAAAGGTTAGATAATATAAAACCGGGGAATGAACATTCTTGTCATATGCACACACACTCACACAAATGCTTCTCAATACCTGTAGATAAATAAGAAGAAAACACAATCAAATCTGCTGCTGCTACTAAGACTGAGACGAACCTATTCGATGGTTGCATCACAAGCTCCCTTAAGGTTCCCACATGGAACTCACACCAGAGTCTGTTTTATTTTAGGGCTTTTTGCCAAAGAGACAAACTTGGACGGACTATGGTAAAGTGAAATTGGGCTTGATTCAGACCAATCAAAACTGAAAAATCTTCTGAAACACTAAGCACTAGGCCAGTAAGAAATACAAGAGTCATGGCTTGACTGCTTAACATGGAGTTATGTTGGGAATTTCATCTTTCCCCATTGATGGACATTTAAAAAAGTTATGCATATTTTCACATTATTTCAGACTTATTTATTTTTTTAACAAAGAAAATGCACACATCAGTACAAAAATACAAAAAATTAACATCAGTATAAAAATAGACAATTGAAGCATGCTGGATTATAGCAACATTACTAGTGACAATGTACAAATACAAATATTCTGTACAAAAATGCATCATACTCAAAGGGGCAAATGCATTATGCAACATCTGAATATTGACATTTTGACATTTGACATTGACATTAGGTAGATCATTAGTGAAAAGTGTGAATAAGATCGGTCCTAGAACAGAGCCTTGTGGGACACCTAACTTTTTTTTCAAAATCAAGATGTATGAGACTATTATTCAGGCTGTATCTTCCTGTCTGACCTGTATTGTAATGCTGCAGCTGTCCTGAAGACACGCCAGTCACTCGCAATGAGAGAATCGAGCAGCTCTTCACTCATACTGGCCAGGTGATCACAAGCTCTCTTGTTTCTTTCTAGCTCTTTTTTGCCATTTTAGAGAAAGGAAAGTGAATCGGAGAATGGTGCTCGATTCAGACCATTCTCACCTACATAAAAATCAAGGTTCAACCTATCCAAAACACTAAGCACTAGGCCACAGGTCCAACCCAGGTGCTGGGTTGGGAAAAAAAAGAGAGATCCAAGCAGTCACAGTTTTACTGAGTTTTATGAGCAAAAATATCTTTCCCCATTGGTGGACATTCCAAAAAAAAAAAAAAAAAAGAAGCTGTGTAAACAAAGTTGCATATATTTTCGAACAAGGCTTATTTTTAGACTTCTTATTGTGTTGTTTATTTATTTGTTTGTTATTTATTAGTTACAATACACATCAGAGCATCAGTATAAAAATACAAAATGTAAGCTTGCTGCATTATAGCAAAATTCTCAAATTTACAGTCTTTAGGCAGGTTAAAATGCTTTTAAAGGGACACTAGTAGTAAAAATATCCAAAAACCATAGTCAAATTGGAAAAATGCATTATTTAACATGAATATTGATTATTGATAAACAGTAATATTGATATTTTGGCATCCATTAAATAGATCATTAATGTTAAGTGTAAATGAGATGGTCCTAGAACAGAGCCTTGTGGGACACCTATTTTTTCTTCAAAATCAAGATGTATGAGAGTAGGATTCAAGATATCTTCCTGTCTGACCTATATTGTAATGCTGCAGCTGTCCTGATGACATATCAGTCTCTTTCAGTGAGAGAATCGAGCAGCTCTTCACTCCTACTGGCCAGGTGATCACAAGCTCCCTCATAGTTCCCATATGGAGCTCACACCCAAGTTTCTTTTTTCTTTTTTTTGCCATTTTAGAGAAGGGAAAGTGAGATGGACAACAACACTCGATTCAGACCAGACTCACCTACATAAAAATCAAGGTTCAACCTATCTGTTGGGTTGGGAAAAAAAAAATATTAAGAGGTCCAAGCGGTCACAGTTTGACTGAGATACATGAGCAAAAATATCTTTCCCCATTGGAGGACATTCAAAAAAAGAAAAAAAAAAAAAAAAAAGCTGTGCAAAGAAAGTTGCGTATATTTTCACATTTCAAACCAGGCTTATTTTTAGACTTGTTGTTGTTGTGTTGTTTGTTATTTATTAGCTACAATGCACTTTAAGGAGCATCAGTATAAAAATACAAAATGTAAGCTTGCTGCATTATAGCAAAAATGTACAGTTCAGAGGCAGGTTAAAAAACAAAGTCATTCTTTTAAAGAGACACTAGTAGTAAAACTATACAAATACCATAGTCAGATGGAAAATGGCATTATTCAACATGATTATTGACTATTGATAAGCATGAATACTGATATTTTGACATGTACTAAATAGATCATTAATGTGAAGTGTAAATAAAATAGGTCCTAGAATAGAGCCTTGTGGGACACCCATTTTTTTTCCTTCAAAATCAAGACGTATGAGACTGTTTTTCAGGATGTGTCTACCTGTCTGAGCTGTATTGTAATGCTGCAGCTGTCCTGATGACACACCAGTCTCTCGCAATGAGAGAATCGAGCAGCTCTTCACTCATGCTGGCCAGGTGATTTCTTTTAAACTGTTCACGCTCAAACAAAGCCAGTTCAGAAAACTCCACGAGGCCTTCATCATGTGTAAGGCTTCGAGAATAAGCCGTGTCAGAGGTGTCAGGTATTGACCCGGCTGGCTGCGAGCACTTTGCCATGTTACTGTCTATAAATCGTGCTTACGTGCAATATTTCATCAGGCCCGGGCTGACGTGCCTGTCGGGATTGACGTCTCTCCAGTTCATTTGTCCGCTCCATAATCCTTAACATATTTGCTTGGGCCCATCTCCCGCTTGATTGCGTATTGACAACAAATCAAAGCGGAATAATATACGGGAGCGTGTCGGAGGGCCAAGGGCTCGACCAGATAGCCACAGATCTCGCCTAGCAAGTCTACACGTGTTCGCTGGAAGAACCGGCGAGGACGCTATCGATCGCCCCGGGAGACGAGTGACGGACAAAGAGCGATTCTTCTGTGAGCAGGTCGTCACTTAACGGCATCAGAATTGCAAACGGAGAGCACCGTTTGCACACAACTCGGGCTCCTCCGAGTGAGGTTAAGTAATAGACGACAAACGCAATAATCAGCTCAGACCTCGTCTCAGATGCCTTTGCTCCAAAGGTAATGTGTGTGGATCAGAGAAAGTTTGTTTTTTTCCCCTTCAGGGCTATTCAATAAATGAACGCAGGAGCGGGGGCCCGTCTCACCCCGACTGAGTGTCTTTGAAATGGGTTTTGTATTGATTTTTGTAACTACCCTGTTAGATGACGTTATGCCGTAACGTGTGATTTCTAGATGGGGCCAGCCCCGAGCAGGTTATTGAGGTGATAACTGTCATTTGGTGGGACAGAAAAGCAATCATAGCTTTTTCATTACTTACTGTTTTGTCCCCCTCGCTCGCTACCAGTGGGATCACTTGACATATTATGGCTTCTGTGATTTAACTGCACTCTTAAATTAAGTGCTGGAATATCAAGCTGTAGCTTTGGAAAAATAAACTCTGTGTCAAGGGATCAGATGCCCCGTAGGTCAAAGCCATGAACTTGTAGTGGCGCGCTCATCAATTTCGAACTTGTACGCTTGTGTTCTTTGAGGGGGTACAGAGAAGTTTGATTATGGTTATAAGGGTCACGGCTGCCGCTCGGCTCGGCCCGTAACATCAGCACAACGCTGTCATTGTGCCTGGCCAAAGGTCGTGCTTTGTTTTTTCTTCCCTCTTTGTTGGAACCTTCACGGGAAGGTTGTCAGCGAGCGCTAACCATATTAGTTTAACTTAAATGCTGAGCATGTCACAATGATTTAGCATTAACACACCGCATGAACAGCACAGCGTCAATGTCAGGGCAACTTTGCCAGAGGGAAAAAAGAAGTCTCTGTTTCCATTTCAGCTTAACAAATCGTATTTTACATATTCTGCCCGGAATAAAAGCATGTCTGTTAACTAGCAATACTTTGATTCTGTGATACAAGAGTTTTTGCTCTTGTATTTGGGTTCCTGGGTGTACTAGACGTCCAGTGTGCAGATTGATGACAAAACAAAAGTCAAAGAAAAAGTCATACAGAGTGCATTTATTGGGTTAGTTTTTCGTAATTCGCTCACCATTATGTCATACCAAATTCATGTGACATTTCTGTTTCAAATAAATGCTGTTCTTTTGAACTTTCTATTCATCAAAGAATCATTAAAAAATAAAATGTATCTCAGTTTCCACAAAAATATTGGACAGCACAACTGTTTTCAACATTGATAGTAAACAGAAATGTTTCTTGAGCAGCAAATCAGCATATTAGAATGATTTCTGAAGGATCATGTGACGCTGAAGACTGGAGTAATGGTGAAAATTCAGCTTTGATCACAGAAATAAATTACATTTCACAATTTATTAACACAAAAAGAGCTATTTTGCATTCTAATAATATTTTACTATATTACTGTATTTTTAAGCAAATAAATTTGGACTACTTTTGTGATGTTTTTATGCTGGTTAAAAACTTCAAATTGCATGGGGAAAAAAAAAACCCTCAAAAACCCCTTAAAACCATTTCTTTTTTTTTCATCAGAGATGAGTTTCTCACACTGTCGCATGTACCTTGCACTTCCCGCCTCGACCTGGAGGGTCACCTTCCCGATTCATACGCACGCCTGTCAGCGGTGAGCAAAGACAATCAAGCCGTTAGCGCTACCTTGAACAATATTGTTCTAGTGTTTCATCCCGTAGAAAAAGAGAGATGGCGCCGTTAACTGGTAATGTCATTAACGAGTAGGCATAAGGTTAGTCCCCTCACATCAGCTGTTCAATGTGACCCCCATTATTCTCAATCAAGTCATCCATCGCGACGCCCCGCCGAGGGGCCTTCGCCCCCCGATCCCGCTGAACGCCTTCCAGGAAGCGGCCTCATCCTCCGCAGCGGAGAGGGACGTGCACGCCGCTCCCTCCAAAGGTGTTATGGACTGTTATCAGCAAGACCATTGCATGGATGGCTGCCCTAATTGAGAATAATGAGGGTCACATTGAACATATGGTCGCTGTTGTGTCCCCCTGCCCCGTCTCTCCTCAAAAAAAGAGCTTCAGTCAAAACTTGGCCAGACGGAAAAAAAAAAAAAATGTAAAAAGTCTGAGCGACATCACAAAGGACTTTCGCCGTCAACTTTGCGGTGGTTTTTAATGAGCCGATGCCCACTGTTCTGGCGAAGGGCATTGCCGCCGTCGACCTCGGGCTCCTCGGAGAGTTGCGGAAACCGCGGGCTAAGCACCGCTGATAGCAGCTGCGCTCGGATCACACGCGAGATGACCGCTCGCTCTTCATTAAAAAGACTTTGGTCCGTGTCATTGAGAGCGGAAGACGAGTTTCCAGCCAAAGCGCCCCGCGTCAGATGTGCCCGCCGACCGACATGCGTGTACCGCAGCCATCAGATACGATCTGACCCGGTGTCAGAAGACATTCGCCGTGCGCTTCAGTGACACGGGGCTAAATCGCGAGGTTACATGCATTATATATGTTGCCCGAGCAGAGTTTACACTTCTCGGAGATGGCTATGTGATCCGCTTGCGTTTCAGAATAAATCTCGGAGCCTGTCTGAATGTGTCACGTCCCTTGTCATCTAATACGTGTTGCGAAAGGCTTTCTCATGCTCGTGTAATCTTCCACCGATCCCTCGATTGTCGTTTCATCGCTGCTTTTTGATAAGAGTTCAGCACTCGTGGGCAAATGTGCGAGTTCGAGTCGTGATAATGATGGCAGGATGATGGCTGTTATTCTCCGAGGAGGATCCCGTTTCTCCGGCCAACTTGATTAACGTTAGATTCGATTTCGGTCAGTTGATTAAGATTTCAATTAGCGCACCTCTGCAGCTCTAAAATGCAATTTTATTAAGGTCATCTGTTCACTAGGTTGTCAGATCACTTGGAAAGTTCATCCGTGGCTGAATGCATTCACATCCCACAGCGTTTTCATGCAGTTTTAAGGTTGAACTGTAAAAGTATCAATTGATTTGTCTGCGTCTCGGTTGCATGCGTAACATCTTTAGGAGGCTGGATTTATGACCCGCTGGCTACTGGACTGGTTAAGTTATTACGGTCCATAAGATGTCAACTGACGATCGGATTTCAGATCTGAACAGGTGCAGCGAAGATATTTTAATACCATCAACAGAATCTGCGAATTAGTTCTTAGCAATGATGTTTCTTAGTCCTGAAAGTCGTGATCTACACTTGTGGAAATGCTGCGCTTGTCATGGATGATGAATAAGACATTCTTCAGTTACGTCACTTTGTTTGAAAGGGCATCTGTCCTGATTTTACTCGTACAACTGAAAAATTCCACATATAGTTCAATGTATTAAGTGCTGTTTCTTGTAATTCTTTGTGAACTTTGCTAATAATTTCTGAGGGAAAACTGTTTTGAAATAGTCCTACACCAAGTGTTTCTGTGTATATATATATATATCTATATATATCTATATATATATATATATATATTAGTGGTGGGCATAGATTAATTTTTTTAATCTAGATTAATCTCACTGTAATCTTGGAATTAATCTAGATTAATCTAGATTAAAATGGCTCATTTGAATTCTGCCGAAGGCATTCAGAATATGTGTGCTACCCAAATAATGATTAAAAGTAAGTCTTTGAGAACGGGTTTCTCAAGCCAGGTGGCGCATTAGACCAGGGGCTCATCTCCTGTTTCCAAATCAGAATAAGTTCACTACTAGTAGTAACAACTAGCAATCATCAAGAAGCAAACATAATGTGGTGGTAATTTGTGGTGTCGTGGTAATTAATAGGCTAAGTAATTAAATTAAATTATGTCATTTAAAATTACATAACGTAGCCTACCTATAAAGCGAAGGAGCACGTCACGTTTGATGTGGTAATTTCACAGTAGGCATACACACAGGTTCGAAGACTCGTTCTCGCCCCCTACAGTGCAATTCAGCTAGGTATTAGAGGCTGACATTTTTTCGGGAATCCCGCGGGATGGGAAACAAATTCACCAGGTGTGTTCAACTTCATCTATCGCTACAGACGGCGATCAATGAGAGTAGCCGAGAGCAGTCGCGGGCGGAGCTGAAAACGGAGCTGTCAAGTCGGACACTTTCTGCTCTCGTTAGTGACGCTCTCGCGATGTTTGCATGCACTATCACAGATGAAGTGAATTAAATGCAATATTTATCAAATACACAGATTTTTCAAAAGCGTTTTTATGAGCAACAGAAACACGTTTCATATACTGCTTAATACAGCGCCATCTGAACAAGAATAATGATCAACATAAACATATACTATTTAAATACTAATAAAGTGGGGTTATATATGCTTTTATCAGTGTTTTATGATAAATGTGACTCAATATAACATTGCGACTACAGTAAAAACACTTTTACTGTTCTAAAAACAGATTTGTCAGCATTATCGGACTTCAGGATGTTAGAATAAACCCAAAACACACGTGATCGTTGTCATGCGGTGAATCTGGCCAATCGTGAAACAGTCATGTGGTCATCAGAGCTCCTGCAGCCGCTCTGAAGAAACTGTGCCGGCTGAGTCAGCCGGCTGCTCTCGAATGGCTATCGCGGTACTTTGATGCCACACGTGACAGTCACGAGGCGTCGGCGCCTCCTCAAGTCGGACAAAATTTCTAACCGACATGCACTGCTTTAAGTCAGAATTTGATCGAGCTGCGCAGCGCTGCGTTAAGTCGAACACACCTACTAATAATCACGGGAATGGGACGGGACAGGAAAAAATGTCAGTGGGAGTGGGCGGGACCGGGAATCGTAACGCTATGAAACCCAGCTTCATACACAAATATACCTTTTATATAAATAAACTATATATTGTAATTTTAAACTTAATTCTAGTTGACCTGTCTCTTTATGCTCTCCTTCTGTATGCTTTGGTGTGGCTGGTTAAGCAAGTGAGTTCATGACGGACAGATCGTTAACGACTGGTCTATGTGGTAATACAGGACATCCAAATGCTCACCTATCATTCATCGACCATACGGGTTTTCATCTGAAAGATGTATGTAGTAGCAACTTTACATGGCCGCTCAATCTAATGTTAACCTAGAAAAATGTGCGCTATTGAAGTGTCAGTGCGAGTGTGGAAGCTGAATAGTAGCGCGGTACTGCATGACAGAGGCGCCGGTGCGGTCACTTGCTCTTAATTTTTAATTTTTGCTCTTTAATTTTAATTTTTCTCGTCATTTTTGGTCATACAGATAAGAGTAATAGGCATCTTTCGAATCTGTAAAGATTCAACGTTTTTTTTTTGTGTGTGTGTGCACTCAGAAAAACAAGGAAACGTTGCGCTTTTGTAAACTATAATTAAAGCAAAAAGGACGCGCTTTCTGCCTTCTGTCTCTGTGAACTTGAGCGCGTCTCTGTATACATTCGCGCTAAAATATCAAGGTGAAAGTCATCATAGCTTGCGTAGTATAGACCCAGCTCCCAACCCAACTTTGAGAATAGATTAACGGCGATATTTTTTTTATCGCCGATAAGAGTCTCACGTTAACGCAGCACGTTAACGCCGATAACGGCCCACCACTAATATATATATATATATATATATATATATATATATATATATATATATATATATATATATATATATATATATATATATATATATTAAAATATTCACAAATATTAGTTTGCTTGCTTTAGCATTATTTCATGCAGAATAGGCCATGCTGCAGTGGAGATTGCAATGCATTACAATAATTTGGAGAAGCTGGGAGTCGGGTAATGCTGTTAATGACACGATGACTTCTACACCTTTCAAAGCCGCAATGAAATTACCTGGGAACTCCAGCATCCAAACGGCGTTCAGCAGCTCACACTGAAGCTTCTGTCTGAAGTCACAAGTTGCTGACAATGAAATCTGAATATTGCCGCGCTGCAGAGGCCCCTGGGAAATAACTCTCCTCGCTGAACGTCCCTAATTGAATTCTCCATTACTAAACAGAGTTTGCCGTAATGTGAATTCTCTGTAGCTCGGCCTGACAGTCGCTAATGTTCCCACATCATCCAGAGGAGAGTCCTGTTGACTCGCAGTCGCTCTGTTGCCGTCACCCAAACCTGCATGATAATGGACAGTTTCTCATTGAATCAGTTATTGTTCGCAGGTGAATGTAAATGTGGGTTTTTCTATAACCAATTATTTCTAATAATGATGTTTAAAGTTTACTCTAAGCAAGTTAACTTTAGACTTGGTGCAACATTTTCAAACTTTTTCCTGACAATAAAGCAAATATTACAAAGATATTTAGTTTTTTAAAATGCATTTTATGCCACAGAAAATCAAAAGCTCAAAGCATCAAAGCTGATTTTAAGATAAAGATATGAAGCTTTATTCATGCTATTAGTATGTTGTTGTTTTGCTTGGTTTATTAAAATTGGGGTAACACTTTACAGATATATTACATTAATATATTAAAATGATCAAGTTAATGTTAGTTAATGCACTTGCATTAAGTTGAAAAACTTGTTACAGTACTTACTAATGTTAATAGTTAATAAAAAATAATTATCATTGTTAGTTTATTAGCTATGGCCCGTTAAAAATATTAACAGATACAACTTTTGACTTTAATCATGTATCAAAGGGTTTCAGTGGGTCTTAAAAATGTCTTTAAAAATCTTAATTCACCCTTCCATAATTTAAAAAGCAGGAACAGAAATGCTTTTTTTCTGCTCAAAAAGCAGAAAGTCTTAAATTCATGAAGTCATGCCATTAAATTTTGACTGCACTTCAAAAAACAAATAAATAAATAAATAAATAAATCTCCCTGTGTATGTGTATGTTTTGTATGTTAACTCAGAAGTGCAAATGTAAAATTTTAGAAAATTAAGTGAGGTAATGCTTGAAACAAGAACAAATATCTGTCAATAGGGTATGAACACTTGTTTAAAATAAATACATGCATACAAACATACATACATGCAATAAAAAAGTTTTTTTTTTTTCTGAGCCCGTTAGCAGAGATGTCCTTGGATTAATCATAAGCTCACTTTATTTTCATCAATTTATGAGAAAAGTCTTTATATCTGATAGAATTTTTCTTAAATTAAATAATTAAGTAAATGTATCTCGATTTAAGTATCTTTAGACATTTGCACTTGAAATCAAGACAAAAATACTGAGGAAAAGCATTGGTTTTTGCAGTGTGTTCAGAAGGATTAGTTAAGCTTAAAAAATAAATAAATAAAACAACAACAACAACAACAACAACAAGTATTAGAGATCATTTAGAAATTTATAATGCAACTTATTGTGTTCTTCCTAGACATTTGCATTTAGAGATCAGAGTGACATAGTGTGTTCCTCTCAGTTTATTACCTAAACTTTCTTTACTTGGTCTTAAAAAGTCATAAAATTACCTTTATAAAACCTGCTGAAAACATGTGTTAATAAAAGTTGAAATGAAGATTAACTAAGATTAATTTATGCTTTAGAAGTATTTTCATTGTTAATTCATGTTATCAAATGCATTTATGCATGTAAACAAATTGAACCTCATTGAAAAGTGTTATCAAAAATCTCAAAAATATTATTATTATTATTATTTTATTTTTTTTTTTTTGTCATGTCTTATGTGGCACTGGAAACAAGCCACCCGTGTTTCCTCACCCACGATTCTCAAAAATAAAAATCAGTCAAAAATGGCTTAAAAAAGTGGCGGCTCTTTAAAGTGCTTTGGGAAAATGGCGCCTGAGAGCGAGAGGGAAAGGGCTTCCCGGAGCGCGTCTGTAACCTCTGCGTGAACCGCTCTCATCCGCTCTCGATCTCCTTCCACACGCCGCGGGAAAACCAACACACGGCGAGTTTAGCCATTTCAGCTGAAGGTGAAAATAAACAAATGTTCACCTACTCCCCCGCTGAATAATGTCAGTTTTCCGTGCAGGACTGACACGGAGCAGGTTAAATACCTGTGTTGTTGTTTCTGGAGAAGGCAAGTGTCTAGTAAAAAGTTCACAGAATGATAAATCTGCAAGCCTCCCCGAACCCCAGCGCGGCCAAACTCGCTAAATCACCGCGCTCCGCCAGCATTCCCTGATTTCTATCGCAGCTAAAATATTGCCGCCGGTTCCTACGCACAGCCACTGCCACTGTTTAGCCAGTCTAGCGAGACTCATTCTGGCTAATAAATAAATATTTTGGTGTCTGCGACTTGCTGGTTATTAAACTTATAAGGGCTCACTTAGTGCAGAATGAAGATATTTCATCAGAGTACTTAACGTCAGCTCAGCCGTTTTGCTGTCTGCACGTTTATCGAGACTTCGAGCGGCAATACGTCTTTCCTAGACACGACGCGCAGATTTCGTGGAAAAAGCACAGAATAGGTAGTAATGTATACATCTGGTGTTGAATTGCACTTGGCGGCTCACATTTCAAGTGTTCGCCAAGGAAAACGGAGCAGAAGAACTTGTGAAAACAGAAGGATGTCCAGTCCGTTGCTCACGTTAGCTTTATTAGTGTTAGACAAACATGAGGACTAGCTCAAGACGACATGCTTCATGATCCAAAACTAGTCCCCATTTAACGTGTAGTGTTTCATTTATGAGTTATGCCTGGAATATGTCAGCGCGGGTGAAAGGAAATGCAGAGCGACTCGATGTGTGAATGTGTTTATTGGGCTTTCTTCTGCTACAGACACTTTTATGTCCAGTGGCCTTGTTTTCTATTGAAATGAACAGATTTTTATTTCTTTTTGTCTTCAGTCTTGGAAGCCTTTTACCATACTATCATCATTTATTTTGTTTTATTTTTTGAAATACTTTTCTAAAGACTTTTATATAGAGATTGTATTATCTTGCCATTATTTCACTGCCAAAATTTCATTTTTAATATTGACACTTTTGAACATTTGGAAATGCATTATTAAAAAATAAGTTTTTAAACTGTCATGACTTAGATGATAAATGCATAAACTGACATAAACTGTAAGCATAAACGTAAAATAAACAAACAATATGTCTGTGAATATGTCTGTATATATTTATTTATTAATTTATTTATTCATGGCATCATTCCACTTCAAACAATATTTCATCCCTAAAAAGGTTTGTTTCTAAAGTTAGTGTAAATTTTTGCCAAGGAAAGGTTGATTGTAAACAGATTGTTTGTGCAAAAGTGTAAAAATATTATTTAAATATTAAATTCATGACACACACATAAATGCTAGTTATGAAATTATCATTAGCAAGCCAGAAAAGTCTGTCATTTTATTCCAGAATTTCCAGCAAAGAATGAACAATGTTGTTTGGAAAGGAGTAAAGTAAACATAAACTGTTTCAGTATTTATTGTATGGACCTTGTTTTGAATATCATGACCAATATTGCATCCCTAAAAAAAGTTTAGCGTAACTATTTACCATGGAAATATCACTTGTAAAAAATAATATTTGCATGTGTGTCATTTACTATCAAGATGTAATTGTCAAATTGTGTAAAAAGTGTGTAAATATTATTTAACGGTGTATATTTATGAAACAAACGATTCTAGTTATGACATTATCATTAGTAAGACAAATGATTCTATCATTTTATTCCAAAAGTGATTGTTATTTCTATCAAAGAATGAATGATGATGATTGGAAATAATGAGTAAAATAAACATAAACTGTTTCAATATTTATTGGGTGAAAATCATTATGAAAATTATGACCAATACTTCGTCCCTAAAAAAAGTTTATGATAACTATGTACCATGGAAATATCACTTATATTTGTATTATGTGTCATTTCATATCAATCTGTAATTGTCAACTTGTGCAAAAAACATGCAAATATAATTTAATTGTGTGTATTATAATATAACAAAATGCTATTATTAAAAAAAAAAAAGATAATCATTCAGGTAAAATAAATATAAACTGTTTCAAGATTTATTGTGTAAAATTATTACTATTTGGAATATTTGGACCCACTTCATACAGTATTAGGTGTCCTTGACTACTATGTACTTACGTTTAAATTAATATTGTCATATAATAGACTTCTTGTGTGCATACATGTTTTTACATTGTACTTGTATTTGAAAATACCGTCCTGTAACTATATTGAAGTTGCATCTCTAATTACACAGGTGACCCTACCTCTACACCTCAACCCTAACCAAACCTGCCCCTAAACTTACCTGTGTCCCACCTCATCAGCAGCAAAAGCGTTTTGTAATTCTACATAAAGCCTAACCATTTATTGTTTTATTATTAAGTACATAGTATTTACAGTGGGAGCTGATGATGATTGGAAATGGAGTGAAACATAAACTCTTTCAGTATTATATTTATAATGTCGTTTCCAGCGAATTTGAAGTGTGTTGTAGACGGAGTTTGCCGACGCATGAGTAAGTCCGCGGGTGAGAGCGTGAGCAGTGTGTTTGAGGTGTTTAGGTCCAAACCTAAAGCCGAAGCGAACATTCCTGCAGTCTGGGGTTTGCTTGTGTTGGGCTTTTAGCATGCGTTTGCCGAACCCTCTGCGTTATCAAGAGTAATGCGGTAAATTCCTGCCACTGATAAGTAAAGCAGCTTAGGATTATCTTCAGACTGGAGAGTGAAGTTAAGAGCAGCTCTCTCGCTCCGCTTCTCTCCGTCACTGTATTATTTCTTCGCCCGGGCTCGCTCACCATTAGCGTCAGCCGCGGTGATTATCCAAGCAAAGCAATGAGGGCCGTCAGATGGATGAGGTGTCTTTATTCTCTCGCTCCGCAGATCTCGACTCTCGGTCGCGAGCGCGCCGCTCGTCCTCCTATCTTCTGAAGAGGGGCCAAAAATAATGAGCGAGTCCGGCAGACGCTTCTCTGTTTTTCTGTCATATTACAGCGCGCTTGTTTGTTTATCCGAGCTGGATCTATATTTCAGCTTTTAATTGAATTACCGCGATACGGACTAAAAGCTCCCGCTCTAATAACATGCCAATTACAACAAAGACCTACTTAGAATAAATATGAATATAATGCTGTAATTTATGGCTCCAAACACAAACCGGACCAGGTTCCCTTGACACCATTGATTATTAATTGGAGCCTCGGCCTCAAGGGCCAATTAAACGGGGCCATTTAGGAGCGTCCGGAGGAAGTTAATGGGCATTTGTCAAAGGAATGGCAAACCACTTACCTCCACGGTCTTATATCAACAGGAAATCCAATAGATATTCCCTGACATAATGAATGCCACATATTTGAGCGCTGCCGTGGCTTTATCGAAAACAAGTTATGATTTCCAAAATGGATAGGTCAGCCGCACGGCTGCGTTCGCGCTCGCCGAGTCAATTTCTTTAAGTGACCTTCTCGATGATGTACAGGCCCGGCGTTTGAGTTTCTCGGCCATTTGCATAGAAGTGCGCTTGACATCTCTACTGTAATGAATCCTCACTCTCTCAATTCATTAATGGACCCGAGTCCTGCTCCCGTAACATATGTTCTGTAAATATGCATTGATTTATTTCAACCTCTCATAATGAAGCTTAGAGAAACGTGCGGCGCTTTGATGAATGAGTTGCGGACGGTAAACTATAACTCAGAGAACATGCATAAACTGCAGCTGGCCTTTACCGTAAAAGCGGCCGTTTCTCAGATCTCCTCACTCAGTGTTAGCAAACTGAATTCATTCAAACGCGCTTAAAAACAGTCATTATTTGTGCCTGAAATTAGACACTTCGCCAGTAGGTTTCACAGCAGGTTATGGCCTTCTGTTAAACATCTTCAGAAGTTCTCTTTCAAAAGTGAATGCATTTTAAAAATGAAAAATGTGAAGTAGTTTGTGAAGCTGGAGTTGCAACCCAAAGAAATGTCATTAAGGTGAAATATACAGTGTATTTTTATTGCAATTAAACCACATTATAACACTAACCATTTAAACTAACTAAATAAGCAGTTCTCATTCAGAAATAAATGCGCTTAAAAAAATTTTTTTGGGGGGGGGGGGGGGGGGGGGATGATAAATAATGCAAAGTAGTTGCATGGAGTTGCAACTCATAATAACATGCTGTCATTTTATTGCACATAAATAACACTATGCATTTAATGCAAACTATATACATAAACACATAAAATCAAAAGTTCTACTTAATGACTGCACTTTAAAAATGGTTCTAATTGTAAAAATAATGCAAAATATGTAGTAGTAACCGGAAATATGCCACATAATATAGAACATGATAAAGTGTATTTTTATTGCACCCAAAACATACTGTAACACTATGTAAAGAAAAATAAGTAAATACATAAATAAACACAAGTTCTAAATTAGAAATTAATCCACTTTGGAACATTTGAAAACGTTTTAAAAAAATAATGCAAAATATGCAAAATGCAACCCAAACAAATGTTATTCATGTAAAATACAGTATATTTTTATTGTACCTAAGCCACACTGTAGCACCAACCATTTAAACTAACTAAATAAATAACAGTTCTCATTCAGAAATAAATATGCCTACCTAAATATTTTGTAATAAAAAAAGTAAAATAATACCAAATGCAAAGTTGTTGGATAGAGTTGCAAATCAAAATGTTTCAAATTTCACTTTCATTTCCTAAATAACACTAACAATTTCAAGCAAACTATATACATAAATGCACTGCAATTTAGTTCTATTTAAAAATGACTGTACTTTACATTTGTAAAAAATAATGCTGCAGTTGCAACCAAAAAAAGTGTCCAAAAATTAATATGGAACATGTGTATTGGAAATTGTATTTTTTATTGGACCCAAAGCATACTGTTAACACTAACTATTTAAAGCAAATGATATAAATAGATATAAATGCATTTCTCATTTATGAATGAATGCACTTAAAACATTTGAAAACATTTGAAAAATAACTCAAAATATATTGCAGTTTGTGGAGCTGGAGTTGCAACCCAAAAGAACATAATGTGAAACATGCAGTGTATTTTTATTGCACCCAGGCCACACCGTAACCATTTAAAACAAATTATATTACAAAATACATAGAAATTGTGGTGGCTTATTGGTATGAAAACAATGGATTTTCATTCCTGGATTTGAAAGGGTTGATCCTACTATGAACTTACATCAAAAAATAAGGTTTGGTGGTTTGGTTTGGTTTGGTTTGGTTTGGTTTGGCGGAATGGGTAGGTTTAGGGGTGGGTTAGGGTGTAAGGGTTGGGTTAATAGTGTAACTATAATTGTAATTACAGAAATGAATTAACAGATGCAGGTTTTCTTTAAAATAGAAGTACAATGTAAAAACATGTATGCATGTACACAATTAGTGCGTTCCATCAATTGATTCGTTTAAATGTAAGTACATAGTAGTTAAGGCCACCTAATATAAAGTGGGACCAAGGGGTTTATCTAGTGTATATATTTCTAGGGGTTTGTATATATGGCCGTAACATATATTACGAGCACGCACGTGTGTTTGTGTAATTGTTTGTACACGCGAGCGCGGGCCGAGTGACGTGACGTGTCAGCGACGTTCCCCTTGTTATTCTCCAGCAGCTGGTCTAGATCACTTCTACAAGCATGCAGCTCATTTACTTATCAAATGAACAGTTAAGGCTGTGTAAATAAACGCATGCCTGACTGATTCCCAGTCTTGAAAACCTGTTTTCGACAAGTCCAAACCTAATGTCTCCGAGAGATCATCCATTACAGGGCAGACGGTGTGTGTGGCTCCGCCGCAGGCACACAATCATCCAGATCGACACATTTCGTTCTCTTAAGAGCTGCTCGCTTATGGCGTATTTGTTACTCGGTGTACTATTTGTCAGGCGCCGTGCTCTGAAAGCTCTTGAATGACTGTCTCAGTCTAGCCCCAAAGCAGATGCATAAGTAAATAAAATAGTAAGAAGACATCCACCCTTAACCAGTGGGAGAGTTTAAACTGTGGAAAGTTAAACGTTTCCTCAGAAAGCAGTGGCAGCGCTTGTCATGTGAGTGAAATAGGATTTGGGTGGTGGAAGAGGGAACTGCTCCTTTGGGTGGACGTCGTAAATTCTAGCTAATCATTTCTCCAGCGCTGTACTTCGTTTGCTTAAGGCCCGGGTCGTTCCCGGCACGTTAAAGATAGCAGCAATAAGCGTTTTATTGGTGCTCGTGGATAACGGCCTTCTGCTCTTCAGCCCTTCGACATGAAGAATATGAGCAGAACAAAAATCCATAAAAAGCACATGTAAAAATTAACTACTTAACTTCTATAAATAGCCCATTTCCACTGGTTTCTACACTGAAACAACCGCACTGAACTCAGAGTCCCTTAAAACGGGTGATTTATTCTTTATGAGGCAATGTTAACATAAGCAGGAGGAGCGGCGTCTCTGCTCACAGCGTCAGTGCGTAACATCCGTCAGAGGGACAATAGTAGCAGCCGTTCTGAGGACGCGAGCGCTCCGGTCCAAATGAGCCAAACAAACTTTAACACTGCAGGAAATCAGGCTTTCTATCAGTCACTGCGTGTATGAAAACTGTCAGAGAAACTTTTTAAATGTTTTGCCACATGACTGGAGGTCCACGTGCACAACCTGCGCAAAAATATATCACATGAGTCATAATAATACTTAATTATGAAATCTTATGTATTTGTCATAGACTATATAAAACATGGACCCAGTGTCCGTGACGTCACCTGAAGGTTTCTGAAGAGCATTGTTGAAGCCCAAAGTGGGCGGAGCCAGTCATCGCCATCTTGGCAGCACGTCAGAGCGTCACTCCCAGATGAACGCAAATGGGCAAAAAGGCGGGACGTGGGTGGAGCTGAGGTGCCTGGATACTGAAACCACGCCCACTTAGTTTGACCACGCCCTTAATTATAACTTTAAGGCTAAAATGTAATTTAAACATGAGTTATTGGCATGAAGGGCAAAATTAACTATATAGACTAAAACCACTTTTGGTACCAAGCTGTAAACTTTTTTTTTTTTTTTTGCTGCAAAGTAGGGCATTTTAACATGGGGGATTTATGGAATTGATTTTTGGAGCCTGTCTCTAGCAGGCAGTCGATGAATTGCATTTTAAGTCACTTTTGTGTTGGATTCAAGAGAGAGACCGGAAGGTTGCAGCTTGGTATTTGTACATTTTACTGTTGCACTGAACAGGATTTTGATGACTTTTATAGTTTCTAAACTGCAAATCTCCGGGCAATTAGTTTCTTGTTCACGCCTGGTTTGAATTACGTGTTTATTTACAACAGCATCTATGTGGGTCATTTTCCATTTAATTACTGAATAAATCCATGAACTCTCTTCTCTTTCAGACAAAAAAAAAAAAAAAAAAAAAACACACACACACACACACACACACACACACACACACACACACACAACACCAGAACTCAATGTACAGGTCAATATGCACATTTACATACTCTTTCAAAACTCTTAAAGTATATCTGTGTAGTGTATATGTTTTTTTTTTTTTTTTCTGTGAAGTACAATATTTAATTTTTGTATCTAAAAAGCTGAATTGTGATACACAATAGCATTTAGAAAAAACTGACAGTCAGTGTCACCAAAATGTAGGATATAAACTAAATTTTGAATAGAACATTTCCAGGGTTGATTGCCATGGTGAAAAAAACATCCAAACATTTTGTCCATTTTGTTTCTGGTACAACAACGCAGCTCACTGATTAACTACCATAGTACAATGCATCATTGGGGAAACTAACCAACTAGTCACAACTGTTTCCCAAAAACATAGTAACACGGTAGCACTGATGTAATTTAACCCTCTGGGGTCTGAGGGTGTTTTGGCACCCTGGAGATGTTTTGACATGCCCTGACATTTGTGCTTTTTTCAGTATCTTAAAAACATATTAACGGCTAAAGCACAAACTGGGCTACAAAAATATGCAAGCAACATGTACATGTTTGTGTTTTTGAGAAAACAATGTTTATGCGTGGTTAGTGAAAAACTAAAATGTTTAAGTCACTGAAATAAGGCCATGAAACACATTCAGAACATTAGTTCACAAGACTTTTGAGAACTGGATGTGGTAGTCTAGAGTTTTTTTCTACAAGATAATGTGAAAATCATCTCATTCACTTGTTTACAGAAAACAATATATTGATTTCAATTTTCTAAGGCATGTTTTGTGATCGAAAGGGAATATGCGAGGGAGTGACAACGGCCATGAATATTTAGTGATTCACACCTGAGAGACAAAAGGTCCTCCTCTATTGGCCCATCAATGAGACTGTGACTGTCAGGTAGAAACAATTTTATATCTGAGAAACTAATAATTATTGTTTAGCACGTTAAACATCTATTCGTGAACAGAGTATATGACAGTAGTTTTGTCTAAACATTCTTAGACTGTCATTCAGTGTTACAGTGTAAACTATTACTTTTATATCATGTCATTTTTATTTTATAGAACATTAAAAACATCCTGGTGTTGTGATACATTTCGATGCAATGAAATGAAACATACTTCATAATGTTTTACATTGCACATGTAGTCAGGATTTAAAGTTTGGAAAAAAATCTAACTACTATAATGTGTACAAGTTATATCACAGTAACACAACAACTAACGTAAGTAGGCTAATAAAAGAAAGACTTACTCTTTCGGTGGATCTCGCCGTGCGTCGCATCGCGCTCTTCCTCTGAGGGAAATATAAACCTTTCTCCTCACAGCGCGTCTTCTTCCAGTAACAAGATGCAAGTAGCCGAGATGAACAATGAAGACAAGTCTCCTGCTTTGTTTACGTTGATGTGGGCGGTACGCCGCGTGCGCCTCACATGGGTGATTATAATATCAAAAGCAGCTCGTGGGCGTGATCAAATTAAAAATAATTAGGTCTGACGAGAAAAACTGGACATGGGGTTGGTTTCATACAGATTACTTTAACACATGATATTTGTTTTCGATAAGACTTGCTTCATTTAAAAGTAGACATGTCAGGCTTTCTATCTCTCATGTCTCTGTGTGGAGTATTCGCTGAGTTTCAGTTCATTTTAGTGACGCATTTCTTAATGACGATCACAGAGAACAACGCAGCAGACTGCACACCCTGTTTGTTTTCTTTATTTCACAAAACCACAGAGTGTTGTTGTTATTATGAGTGTACACAAAAGTAGACTCCTTACAGATTCGATTGATGTATTGCTCTTATGTGTACGATCAAAAATGACGGAGTAATTGAATTCTTTTTGCCGTTATCAGAAAAACTGCCAGGGTTAAAAACCATGTTGATTCAACGACAAAGAATGATATTACTTGCAAGTGGTAGAGTAATATCTTTACTAATTAATCAGGAGCTGTAGCTCCAACCGCACACGTTTGCAGTGCTGTTTGCAAATGTTAATTTGGACATCAACCAACAAAACAACCACTGGCTCTGCACCCCTTTACCTACAATGCATTCAGAAAGTATTCACAGCGCTTCACTTTTTCCACATTTTGTTGTTACAGCCTTATTCCAAAATGAATTCAATTCATCATTTTACTCTAAATTTACTTAATTGGATGGGGACAGATGCACATTTTCAGGTTTCTCCAGAAATATTTGATTGGGTTCAAGCCCAGGCTCTGGCTGGGCCACTCAAGGACATTCACAGAGTTGTCTATAAGCCACTCCTGCTGTGTGCTTAGGCTCATTGTCCAACTGGAAGGTGAACCTTCTGCCCAGTCTGAGGCTCTGAATGCTCTGGACTGGGTTTTCATTAAGACTACCTGAATATTTTGGTGCACTGAGCTTTCCTTCTACTCTGACGAGTCCCTCAGTCCCTGCTGCTGAAAAACAGCCCCGCAGCATGAGGCTGCTGCCAGCACACTTTACTTTAGGGACGGTGCTCTGCAGGTGATTAGCAGAGCTGGTTACCTTCAAACATGATGCTTAGAATTGAGGTTCATCATGCCAGAGATGCCATTCTTGTTTCTCAGAGTCCTTTAGCTGCTTTTGTGCAAATTCCAAGCATGTTTTAATGTGTCTTCACTGAGGCAAGGATTGAGTTTGGACACACCGCCATAAAGACCAGATCAGTGGAGTGTCGCAGTGATGTTTGTCCTTCTGTAGGTTTCTCCTATCTCCACATATGATCATGGAGCTCAACTAGAGTGACCATCACGTTCATTTTGTCCCACAGTTAACAGTGAATGCCTCCGAAAAAACAAGGCATGAAGTCCAAGAAATTGTCTGTAGACCTCCGAGACAGGATTGTATCGAGGCACAGGGGAAAGTAAAGCTGTCAGATATTTTGGAAACTTTCAGCCTGATATATCTGGCACTTTTCTGTTTTTCAATCACTCATCTCCACATATGATCATGGAGCTCAACTAGAGTGACCATCACGTTCTTGGTCACCACTCTAGACAAGACTTTTCTCAATCAATTGTTCAGTTTTGCCAGGAGGCCAGCTTTAGGAAGAGTCCTGGTGGTTTCAAACTTTTTCCATTTACGGTTGATGGAGGCCACTGTGCTCATTGGGACCTTCAATGCTGCAGAATTTTTTCTGTACCCTTCCCCAGATCTGTGCCTCGATACAATCCTGTCTCGGAGGTCTACAGACAATTTCTTGGACTTCATGCCTTGTTTTTTCTGAGGCATTCACTGTTAACTGTGGGACCTTATATAGAGATGTGTGTGCCTTTCCAAATCAAGTCCAATCAACTGAATTTACCACAGATGGACTCCAATCAAGTTAGAAACATCTAAAAGATGATCAGTGGAAACAGGATGCACCTGAGCTCAATTTTGAGTGTCATGGCAAAGGCTGTGAATACTTATGTGATTTTTTTGTTTTTTTTTTGTTTTTTATTTTTAAGAAATTTGCATAGATTTCAAACAAACTTCTTTCACGTTGTCATTATGGGGTAGTGTTTGTAGAATTTGGAGAAAAATAATGAATTTATTACATTTTGGAATAAGGCTATAACATAACAAAATGTAGAAAAAGTGAAGCACTGTGAATACTTTCCAGATGCACTTTATATCTATTATTTATTTATTTATTAAAAATAATAAATAAATAAAACACAGAAAACAAAACATAATATACTGTTCAAAAGAAATAAGTTGTAAATAAAACAAAAAAATATTGGAGTGTATTTTACAAGAAAATGCTGTTTCATTCTTTCTACTCCAAAAATTCACATTTAATTCATTGTGCTATTTATTTGTTTGTTTGTGTGTTTGTTTGAAATTTACTAGCAATTTCTAAGAAAAAAAAAAGTTTCTGCAACATTTTTTAAGCATAGAATTGATTTACAGTAATAGTAAAGGAGACTATTTTCAGCATTATGTATAAGAAAAAAAAAAGTCAACTAGCGTGGAACGACGGTAACGAGGACGTGATTGTTAGAGACTCTTCCTGAGGAGCCGCTCAGTGCCGTTATTCCCTCTCTGGGACGATCGCTCTTTCCATTTCCTCTCGGTGAGTTGTGGGACGTTTCAGAGGCGGAAACTGCTCTGTGATTCACATGCGCTCTGGTGCACACTTTCGCTTTTTTTAGCTTGATTCAGAGGAAGAAGGAAACGAGGCATTAATTCCAATTCATATGAGTTGGGCTTAACCCTGTGCCGCTCTAATGGGTCTGAGGAGATCAAGCCGTCCTGAGGGGGATTTGGGACCTCTCACCTCTCCAGAATCCAGCAGCAAAATGAGAAATAAAGCACACGGGCCTGAAGTCTGGCTTCGTAAAGGCTCATAAGTGCTCACTCTTCACCAGATTAAAGCCCTTCTGTTCTTTAAAGATGGGGAAAGTAAAGCTGTCAGATATTTTGGAAACTTTCAGCCTGATATATCTGGCACTTTTCTGGATTTCAATCACTCAGGATCTCTCACTGATCAGACGAGATGACTAGCTGACACTTTTATACATTAAAGGAATAGTTCTCCCAAAAATGAAAATTACCTGAAAATATGCTCACCTTCAGACCATTCAGGATGTAGATGAGTTTGTTTCTTCATCAGGTTTGGAGAAATGTGTCATTCCACAATGGATCCTCTGCAGTGAATGGATGCCATCAAAATGGAGCAAGTGTTATTTTTTATTATTTTAAAAGTTAAAAGCATCTTCATGATGGATTTGTTTCAGCCTTTGTCTTCTCGAGATGTTAACTCATGGACTGGAGTGGTGTGGATTACTTGTGGATTATTGTGATGTTTTTATCAGCTGCTTCGACTCTCATTCTGATGGCACCCATTCACTGCATAGGATCCACTGGTGAGACAGTGATGGAATGACACATTTCTACAAATTTGATAAACAAACAAACTCATCCACATGCAGAAAATTTCCATTTCTGGGTGAACTGCTCCTTTAATGTTTAGGGTGTTAAAATGAATCATCCCTATGCTCTCTATATGCGCATGAATCATCATTTGCATTAAAGCAGATGCTATTTATTGTCACAGAACCACATGAATGTGTGCATTTTGCTTTGCATTAAGACAAATGATGCAATCATTTCAGAGAATAATGAGAATTCAGTATTGGACGAGAATGGCTCTTCAGGTGTTATAGACGTCCTTCATGTGATCAGAGCTTAAAGGAGTCCACTTCCAGAACAACAATTTACAGATAATGTACTCACCCCCTTGTCATCCAAGATGTTCATGTCTTTCTTTCTTCAGTCGTAAAGAAATTATGTTTTTTGAGGAAAACATTTCAGGATTTTTCTTCATATAATGGACTGATATGGTGCCCTGAGTTTGAACTTCCAAAATGCAGTTTAAATGCAGCTTCAAACGATCCCAAATGTGGTTTAAAAATGTAAAAAAAGCAATATAGGATATTTTGAAGTTGAGGGAGAACACGAGATGGGAGTTTTTCGGCATACCCTAACTGTCATGAACCGGAACAAAACAGAGTTCGGGAAGAACAAGACAAGACGAGAGTTTAATATTAAAAAGTATTTAAATTGTATTATTTTTATGAAAATAACCGATCGTTTTGTTAGATAAGACCCTTCTTCCTTGGCTGGGATCGTTTACAACCCCATTTGGGATCGTTTGAAGCCGCATTTAAACTGCATTTTGGAAGTTCAAACTCAGGGCACCATATCAGTCCATTATATGGAGAAAAATCCTGAAATGTTCTCCTCAAAAAACACAATTTCTTTACGACTGAACAAAGAAAGACATCGTGGATGACAAGGGGGTGAGTACATTATCTGTGGGGCTGGGTATCGTTCAAAATGTTTCGATATCTGTGCCGATACCTTGACTTCGATACCAGTTCCTGAATTTTTTTTTTTTTCGATACCAATTTTATTAAATCACTTTTAACAAGATTACATTACCTCAAATTTTTTTTTTTTTCAGCTTATTGACGTTTATACAGATTCAAAGACTCCTGAGCTACTGCACAAAGGAACAAAATATATACAACACAATAAATCAGTGAAGGTAATTTTAATAAAGCTTAAAAAGTTTTCAGTTTACACATCTGTTAGGCTACATTCACACTATTGCATGTTCGTTTTAAAATGCATACCTCAGACAGAATCATAATTTCTATTAATTTTCCACTAATTTACTGACAAGCACTAGCACCTTCCAGCGCCGTCTGCCGGTATGTATAACGTTACATGCCTTCTCTCTTCTGCAATCGCTGTTCTGACTCAGAGGACATAACATATTTCAACAACATTAAACAGAAGTTATTGCAAACACTCGCTGGTGGTTTAAAATGAGTTCTGAGTAAAAGCGGAATATAAATCTTATTTATTGTCTTATGTAGCATCATACTACAGTGTTCGTGAATGATCACGTAACGCACACTTTCGGTGGTGTAGTATGGACAGATATCTTTTCTGAAATGCCAGTATGGATGAGGATTGTTTTCATTTTTTAAACAAAAATGCACCAGTGTAAACGTAGCCTTACAACTAATGCTTTCACGCTACAGCCTCACGTGTGTGCCACGTCTCTGATTGTAACCGGTGTAATCTAGCAGGTGTGATCGACTTTGTCGCGACTCTGTGCAGGATCAAGAGCGCTATAGAGAGCAGACTGCATCGTATGCTTTCGGAGGACGGTTTGTTGCTGCTTCGACCAAAGCGCGCGCGCAAATAAGTTGAACTTTTGCCGCTGCGCTCTGAAGGGCTGCACATTCCGCGTTCAGTGTGAAAGCCGGCGATCTGCGTGGCGTCGCTTCTAGTCGAACACACCTAGTGCTGCAGGCTTATTGGCACACTGACGTCGATGAGATTAACCGCTTAGGTATCGAAGTTTGGTACCGAACGACAAGAGGTTTTTCGATACTCGATGGTATCGACGCATTTCGGTCGGTGCCTAAAAAGTATCGAACTTGATACCCAGCCCTAATTATCTGTAAATTGTTGTTCTGGAAGTGGACTTCTCCTTTAAGAGTAATTCAGATCATTCAGTTCAGTTCAATTCAGTTCAATTTAATTCAACTCGGTTTCAAAACAGAGGTAATTATCATCTTTATATTCACAAATACAGCTGGCAAATTAGATGAAAACTAAATCGACTAGTTCATAATACAAAAAACGTGCACTCTATAAACATCAAATAAAATCAATATGAACCTGATTAAGATAAAACCTTCTAATGAATAATATGATTCATCATAATTGATCAACTTCCTTAATAATTAGAAATGATTTTTGAATATGCATTTCATCTATTAAAGTGATGAAGGCTTTTGTAAACAACAGCATGGCTGATTTACATACTTCATTGATTTTAAAGCCACTAAGTTGATTGAAGAGACTGTTTTCTTCTGAATGTGCTTATGAAGCTCCAAACTACAGAACAAACAGATTCATTTATTCAGTGAAGAGAGAGTGAGTTTCTCCCCCGGTGTTTCAGGATGTTTGTTTTCAACCTGTTCTTATGATGTAGTAGCAACTTTAAAGCATGTGTAAGACATCATTAACACAATCATCTTATTAGGGGAAACTCATCTGAAGATGCTACATCTGTGTTTTTATCATCTCCACTGGACAAATATGTTTTTTTGAATGTTTTTTTTTTTCATTCTCTAAAACTCAACACTGACAAACATGAATCAGTCTGTGTTAATGACTGTGTTCCTTTCATCTGTAGCTGACTGATGTATTAAATTAAGTCCCATGTCATTAGCTGGAATTTTAAAGTTAAGGGACAAACATCTACTAATAAGGCAAAAAGAGGCCATCCCGCAACATCACAGGAGTCGTATTTTACACTGCAGGGACGCGCGGCACACGAGGAGCTGTCGTATTTTTGTTAGCCAAATCTCATTTTGTTCTCACTGTATTGCAGCTGCAGCTCCATGTATCCAAGTGTCATGATGAATTTAGCTGGTAGTTTAGACAGTATGATCAAAATTTTATATCAAAGTTTATTTAATGCTATATTAAAGGAGTAGTTTACAGATATTTGGAGTAATTTACAGATAATGTACTCACCCCCTCGTGATCCAAGATGTTCATGTCTTTCTTTCTTCAGCTGTAAAGAAATGATGTTTTTTGAGGAAAACATATCAGGATTTCTCTCCATATAGTGGACTGATATGGAGTTTGAACTTCCAAAATGCAGTTTAAATGCGGCTTCAAAGGCTCTAAACAATTCCAGCTGAGGAATAAGGGTCTAATCTAGTGAAACAATTGGTCATTTTCTTAAAGGAGAAGTCCACTTTCAGAACAACAATTTACAAATAATTTACTCACCCCCTTGTCATCCAAGATGTTGATGTCTTTCTGTCTTCAGTCTCGAAGAAATTATGGTTTTTGAGGAATGCATTTCAGGATTTCTCTCCATATAATGGATTTCATTGGCGCCCCATTTTGAACTTCCAAAATGTAGTTTAAATGCAGCTTCAGAGGGCTCTAAACGATCCCAGCCGAGGAAGAAGGTCTTACCTAGCAAAACGATCCAAAAATAAAAATTAGTATACTTTAAATTCTTTGTAAATTGTTGTTCTCCTTCAAAAAAATAAAAATGTAAATACTTTCGTAAATACTCTCTTTTTCTCCTCCAACTTCAAAATCATCCCACATCACTGTTTTACCTTTTTTTGTAAAGGACATTTGACCTTCTTCGCATGTTCAGTTTGTAAACACTGGGTCGGTACTTCTGCAGTGATGTAGGGTGATTTTAAAGTTGGAGGAGAAAATGAGATGGGAGTTTTTTGACATACCCTAACTTGACCTGGATTACACAAGCTATGTTTCCGTCCCCGTGTTTATGCGCATTTTGAAGTATCACATCAGAAACAAGTGATGGAAATGCCACATTTAGAATAAAAACGCAAAAAAAATGTTTGTGCTCACTTGAGGTGGTTTTTGACTTGTGCGAAAAAGATAATAATAGAAGATGGAAATGCATTTGCTGAATAAATTCCTCCATTCGCATCAAAAGAGTCATGTGACTTTGCGCTATGGGACGGCAAAACCCGTTTAACCAGTGGACCGATCTCGTTCCGCAGCATCTGAAATGTTGTTATGGTCATTCTGAAATGCCTGAGCAAAGTCTGTCATTTCTGTATAATTGCCTCCCAGAACTGTCTTACACGACTGCGTTCCCAAACAGCAGGCATCCGCCTCCGAAAGAAATGATCACATTTATGTTGTTTCGCTTGCTTTGAGGTGCAGGTAATTTATTATATATGAAAATTACTATATTCAGTGGCTTCTCCTACTTTTCTTAGTAATATATAGTGTCAGTTTATCAGGAAGTGACGATTTAGTTTTTGACTCGTTGGATGGAAATGGTGCTTATTCATGAATGTTTAATGCAATATTCCAATTTTGCACATGAGTTAAATTCACAACTTTGGATGGAGACCCGGCTACAGAGTTCACGCAGAGCTAGACGAGACAAGCATTTGAGGTTAAAAAACATAAAAATGTATATATAATGTTTCACTAGATAAGGCCCTTCTTCCTCAGCTGGGATCATTTAGAGCCCTTTGAAGCTGCATTTAAACTGCATTTTGGAAGTTCAAACTCACAGGGACCATAGAACTTCACTATATGAAGAGAAGTCCTGAAATGCTTTCCTCAAAAACGACGGAGGAAAGAAAGGCGTGAACATCTTGGATGACAACGGGGTGAGTACATTATCTGTAAATTTATGTTCTGGAAGTGAACTACCCCTTTAAGGGTTATTTTTAAAAACAGTTTATTTTTATATAACCAATGCATAAAGTACAATGAAAAAAAAAACGTACATTGTAAGTTGCAAGTTGCAAATATTATTGGAGTAAGTTTTACAAAAAAATACTATAGTTCAATTTCACATTTTATTCAGTGTGTTACTTGATGTATTATTATTATTATTATTATTATATTTTTTTCGTTTGTGAAATTTACTAGTCATTTCTGAATGAAAATGTTTTTTATGCCTTTTTACTAAACTTTTGCAGTCAACAAGTTTTTTATATTTTTGAGGAAAGTCTCTTATGCTCATCAAGGCTGCGTTTATTTGATTAAAAGTAAAAATGCAGTACTATTGTAAAATATTATTATTATTTAAAATAATTGTTTACTATGTGAATATGCATTAAAATGTTGTTTATTGCTGTGATTTCAGCATCATTACTCCAGTCTTCATCCTTCAGAGATCATTCTAATATGCTGATTTGCTGTTCAAGAAACATTTCTGATTAATGTGTTAAAAACAGTAGTGCTGCCCAAGATTTTTGTGTCAACTGGGATACATTTTATTTTTCAGGTTTCGCAGATGAATAGAAAGTTCAAAAGAACAGCATTTATTTGAAATCTTTTGTAACATTATGAATGTATTTACTGTCACTTTTGTCTCCTTGATGAATAAAAGTATTCATTTCTTTCAAAAACATAAACTCTATTGTAAAGAAAATCTCCTGGTTAACGCATTTCTGCCGTCCTGCCTGAAACACTGAGATCTGTGACGCTCATCTAGTTTTTGTGGAGCTGCACACTGTAAATATGTTGTAATTAGTATAAAAAATTATGAGTTTCTCAGCTATGTTTGCGAATCTTATTGATCTAGTCTTTTCAGTAGATCTCCTATTCAGGTAGACAGCGTAAAAAAGGTGGTCAGAGGGAATAAATAATGACAAATGCACGTGTGTGAGCAGAGGAGAGAAGAGGAGCGGTGATGGACTTCATATCTCTCTTTGTTGTGAGAATCTTCTGCAGTCAAATTAATTAGCGCTCAGCATCCTGTCAGCTCCATATGGCCCTGCAGCGAGGAGCGCGCCGCTCGGCTCGCAGATGCTCCAGCCTGTGCTAATGTGCCTCGGCTCTCTGGCGCGAGCTCCAGTAAAGCACCCTGGCACTTTCCCCAGCATCCCTTTCCAAGTCCTCCCCATTCCTGTGGGCCCACCAGCCGATAGTCCATTTATAAATCATCACCTGCCTCAAACTGCCACCCATCAGACCAAATAAGGAGCCGGCGCTAAGCGGGCAGCTAACGGCGCGGCTCCGGATCGTTCCAGCCCTCCCGAGCCGCCGTGCGAACGCAGCTTCTCTCGAGGCGTTTTCTCCCAGAGTCGCCGGCCAGGAAAGAGCTGTTGGAGCACAAATGAGGTCGTGGAGGTGATCTCCGGTCCAAGCGAGCAACAAACACGCTTTTATTTAGCTGGTGCGGCGCTCTTTTGCAGTGTTGTGTTTGGCAGGGTTGGTGATCTTCATGCTGCTGGAATCGCTCGTATGTAAAGCCCCGATCTCACATGTACACTGTTGTTCTTGCCCACAACCGCATTAGATGCTGATGTCAGTCATAAAAGTTAACAAGCAAATCCAACCGCAACATTGTTTTGTATCAAGCGAGGGCGAAACACATATCAGTCTTTCTCTTAAATTCAGTGAGCGTAATCATTACGTTAAGGTCATTAAGTGTGGTCAGATTTTACTGGTGGACCAAGCCAACAATTAATTCAAGCAATAGTGTTGAGAAAGAAAAACCT
This sequence comes from Cirrhinus mrigala, assembly GCA_036247105.1. Classification (NCBI taxonomy): domain Eukaryota; kingdom Metazoa; phylum Chordata; class Actinopteri; order Cypriniformes; family Cyprinidae; genus Cirrhinus; species Cirrhinus mrigala. Next base: position 41,501,265 of record CM070022.1, read on the forward strand.
TCCTGCAGTGGATTAAAATGCAGTTAGTCCTGTTTACTAAACCTTAAGAATGTTTAATCGTTTTATTTTGACTTTATGTTTGAGCTTGAGTTCAATTACTTTATGGAAACACTTAACAATAAGGTTCAGTTTGTTAGCATTGCATTAGGTTTAATGAAATAGCAATAAATATTGCTTTTACAAAAAAAAAAAAAGGTTAATATTAATTTCTACACGTCAATGCATTTTTAACATTTCAAATATAAATTCACATCACTTTTCATACTTAAAAAAGAGAACTTATTATAGAAATATTATACTTTACAACAATATATTTAAGCGAGAACTGAATGCTCTGTTTTCAGACACCTAATTGTATGTTATTTACAATATAATTAAAATGTATATAGTTTAAATTTATATTAAATGCAGTTAACTGAACTTTAGAGTGTTTTTGACCCACTTAAGTAGGACTTAAGTGGTCATACTTTATTTTAAGGCTCAAGTATTGCTATTAATAAACCATTAACTATGACTTTTACGACTCAATAAACTCCTAATTTGCTGCTTATCAATATTTAGTAAGGTAGGTAGTTGTTAAGTTTAGGTATTGGGTAGGATTAGGAATGTAGAATATGCTCATGCATTGACCATATGAATAAATGCTTTGTATGTACTAATAAACAGCCGATGTGTTATTAATAGGCATGCTAATAAGCAACTAGTTAATAGTAAGAATTGGTCCCTACTAAAGTGGGTAACACTTTATTTTACAGTTTCTTAACTAGTTGCTTATTAGCATGCATATTACTAGAATATTAGCCATTTATTATTACTAATTAAGCACATATTAATGCCTTATTCTACATGACCTTATTCTACATCCCTAATCCTACCCAATACCTAAACTTAACAACTACCTTGCTAACTAATAAGAAGCAGCAAATTAGGAATTTATTGAGGGAAAAGTCGTAGTTAATTGTAAATAAATGTTCCCTATTCTAAAGTGTTACCACTTAAGTTCATCATTATATGTAAATTCATAACTCTATTCTTTGTAATATGATTGAAGTGTTACTGCTGAATGAACTGACAAGCATTTATGATCAACTAAAATATACTTTAATGACATTTTTATTGAAACATGTGTGTATGTATTTAAATGTATTTGTAATTACACATTAATAATGATGAAGACATTTGACGTGAGCCTTAAATGTAATACTGTATAACACTACAGTTAAAATTATAATCAAGTACTTTAAATGAGCTTTAGTATGTTAGTCAACACATCAAAATTAGTGAAAATATTTGTAATATTAAAACAAAGGATCATTAAAACATTAAAAAATGTACTTGAAAGTAAAACTTTGATATTAATACAAAATGCACTTGTAAGTGTACTTAAGTGTGTTAAGAAATTGTCTCTCAAGTACTTAAGTGGCCTTTTGTTTCACTAATATTATATTACTTGCAATTACAGTTTTAAGATTTGAAGTAGACTACAACAGTAATAAAGCACAAATTAAGCGCAAATTAAAAAAGGGATCAGTTAATGAACAAAATAAATTACTACTGAGCTAAATTAACAGTCTAGTTAATTTAAAATTAACAGACTCATCTAGATACTGTATGTATAGAAATGCAATAAAAATGTTGTTGATTTGTTAGTTCATGATCCCAAATTTATTCACAAATGTTAAACAACTGAACATTTTGCAAAGTGTTGTCATGTACAATTCTGAATAGCATATTTGAAAGCAATGCTGACTACACAATGGCTAAAAATCAATATACATGAACTTTTTTTTGGTCCTTTTTCTATTCTGTGTAATTGTTCCTTATGATGTTGGTTATTTTTGAAGCCTAACATGGAAAAAGGTGTGTATGGAGAAGATCTGCATGAAGTTCTCTTTCCAGTGTATTCTCCGGAAAATATAACGGCACACAGGCTTGGAATGACGTGAGAACGAGCAAATAAAGACGGAATATTCATTTTTGGGTGAGCTGCCCCTTTAAACGGTAACTCTATCAGAACTTGTGCTTTATTACGGATCGCTGCAGGAACTTTGCGATGGGCTTTTGTCTGCGGTGAGGCTGTGATCCTCTCATCTTTCCACAGGGCTCTCCACACCTTCACCTCATGCTAACGCTGTGTGCTTTCAAAACCTAATGCAGTTATGAGCGCCAAACCATGTAAGCTCTGTAATGTGGCACGCTCTCCAACAGACCCCGACCTGTCATGGAGGAGCCTTATATGTTCACACTGAGGAAAAATCAGTTCTCCAATATCCAATTGTAAAAATGAAGGCTTTATGAGTGTAGCTTTCAGTGCAGAACAGCTCCTGAGGGCCCATAGCCCAAAGAAAGATCATTATTTTAACAGAATTATTCTGTGATGGAGTATCAGTACATCTTAACACAGACTCCAACACATTCTCTCCTCAGGGCAAAGATACCGAGATTGAAGCTGGCACACTAATTCACGGGAACCTCCGGCTGCATATCTGGGCTCATGTGAAACGCTTCTCTGTTCTAACGTATGCGAGCTTTACATCAAACCCAATCTTGCTTTCTTGTTCTGAAAGGCTGAAAATCCAGCCTTATAGTCTTCAGTGTTCACTATTATAGTGTGTGCAAATATTATTAGTTCATTGATCTGTAGAGCAGTCTAATATTATTAGCAATCATTTTAACTGGCCCGTTTTAATTAATTTGTATAAAGACTGACGGAAAATTTAAAATGGCATATGCATTTTAGTGACGGATGAGGAGTTTAATAGAAATGATTGCTTCAGAAAATAAGCCATCAATAGTTGTCTGAGGGACATCGATTGAATTGATTGGCTGAATTATGTTCCACTTCAAATGCAACCTTTGCATTTAAAACTGTTCCACTTGAGCCATGAAGAAACGGATAAGAAAATAGAGGGACACTACTGTCATTTGCACTTACAACTGTCCGCTTAGCAGTGTCTAACTAGATCTAACTAGTCATCATTTAAACCTCTTCAACTACAGTCAAGCTGAACTGAAACACTGAACGGATTGTTTAACTTTGACTCTGCTGAAAATCCTTTACCTAATTTGGTGTTTCTTGTCTAAAATGACCAGCCTACTTATACAATTATTGGTATGCTATATTATTACCAAATATTGGGTCGCACATTGGGTCCTTGTCACAGTTCAGTTGTACATTTAGGTACTGAGTAATATTAATGAACTACTTGTACTTACTTATAGGGTTAGGGTTAGGCTGGAGGTTTGGTTAAGGGTTAGTTGCATGTAATTATGCATAATTATTTATCGTTATTACTACGGTAAGTGCCAGAGATTGGAAGTAACGAAGTACAAACACTTCGTTACTGTACTTAAGTAAATTTTTCTGGTATCAGTACTTTACTTCACGGTTTATTTTTTCTGTCTACTTTTTACGTTTACTCCTTACATTTTGGTGGATCACCATTCGCTAACAAATCTTTAATAAATCATTGATCAGTTAGTCTTTACTGGCAATGCGATTCGTGTCTCTGCCAAACAGTTTCTATCAGAGTAATCATTGCGAGTGACTCGAGAATGGAGTGGAAGCGCCCGTGTGGATCATAGAGGCAAAACTACTGACCTGTTCAGGACTTCAAGTGCAGGTCAGTTTCATCTGTAAACAGGCTCCTAAGAGTTGCCAGCAGTTTAATGCTTAACAAAGTAAACAAAGACAAAACAACAGCAGTAGTAACTATAAACAAAACTAAACTAAATTACTATAATCACTCAAAATATTCTATGCTGAAGGACATCATTATTATCTACTGTAAAGTTACAGTGCTAATTTAGGTACTTGTTACTTAAGTACATGTCTGAGCCCATACTTCTTTACTTTAACTTAAGTATTTGTACTTCTGCTTGAGTGAAGGATGTGTGTACTTCTGCCATCTCTGGTAAGTGCATGTAATAAGGTCATCGAAAAAAATAAAGTGTTACCAAATATTCTATGTATATATTTTATTTTATTTTATTTTATTTTATTTTATTTTATTTTATTTTATTTTATTTTATATGTTATGTTATGTTATGTTATGTTATGTTATGTTATGTTAGTTTAGTTTATTGTATTTTATTTACAATAAATTTATTTACAATGACTGGACTCTTTGGGAAGTGTAACAAGGTGGGGGAAAAATCCCAAAAAAGTAAAAACAAATTACATATTTTTTTTTACAACTATCTAGTTCTAGTTGTAGTCTAGTTCAATAATATTGACAAGCATTTTAGGGAAAAATAAAATCCTCTCCAGTTAAAAATTACCAGAAAACAACATGAAGGTTAAAAATATAATCAATGGCACTTTTTTTTTTTTTTTTTCTGGCACAAAACCATGACATTTTTGAAGTGCCTGAGCAAACCTAATTGGTGTGACAACAAAATACAACAAAACAACTAGAACACACCCTAATTTAACATAAAAAACCTGTTTTACCAATCTTCACTCAGAAATTGCTAGTAAATTTCACACGTAATTAAAAAGAAATCTCAAGAAACACAAATAAAATGTACAATATCGAAGCAGAAAGACTGAAATAGTATTTCTTGTAAAACATAATCCAATAATCTTTGTTTTAAAAAACATTTTCGTAGTGTAGTGATGAACAGCAACATTTCACTTAATATTCTGCTATAGAAAACACACTAATGCAGCATTTTGCTGCACAGCTTTTTGTTGGGAAAAGTGTCTAGTTACAATTTTGAAAACAGCCGAGCTTTTGTCACAGTATGTTGAATTTACTGAATTTTGAGCTGCTGTAGAATTTGAATATGCACAAAACCACTGTTCGACGGCGTTGTCCTTACACGTGCAAAAGCATAAAGACACTCACGTGTCTGTGTGTGAGCGCATGTGAGTGTGTGCAGCTCTTCTCTGCGGGCCGCTGGAATCACGCCTCAGCAGAGGGTTTGCCCTCCCGTCCCAGACAGGACCATGTCGCTGCCAATCACCCCCTGCTCTGTCACTGTAGCGAGTGTAAGCAATTGGCCCTCATCCGCCCTGGAGTGGACACGAGCATCAGAGTGATGGAGCCGCCACCCCGCACCACCTAATAACACCTGACACAGCAATACAGCATGCCGTGATCTCTCACCGCCCGGCAGGGGAGGCAGATAGAGAGACAGAAAGAGAGAGAGTGCTGGGAAACCCAGGCCCTGCTCTGAACAGAGATTACGTCTGCTTTTGAAGAGTGACAACATGTGGTGCAGCGGCTCAGGAAAAAAAAAAAAAAAAAAAGGTGGTACAGGGATTGAGACGTCCAGACAGAAGCATCGCACAGTCTGAGGCTCATGACCTTTCCTTAACCTCGAGAACTTTTCATTTCTTCTGCGTCTGCTTCACAATCAGTGCTGTAATATGACAAATAATACAGTTGCAGCTTGGTGAATTCAAACGATGTGCGGTTGTCATTTTATAATGACTTCATTTAAAACTGCCTGCTTAATAAGTGTCAGTGTCATTTTTAGTATTATTTATATGCTATTATGATATTAATAATATTTTGAGTTAGTCTGTATTTTATATTTTGAGTTTTCGTTTGTATTTTGTAGTTAAGTTATGTGCTTGTCATTTTACTAGGTTTTCAAACATTCAAAACGACCAATTTCATAAGTGTCAGTGTTATTGTAGTATCATTCATATACTATTATAGTATTGTTAATATTTTAAATGAGTCTTTTTTTATATTTTGAGTTTTCCTTTTTAGTTGAAATGTTAGTAATTTTGGGTTACACTTTATTTTAAGGTGTCCTTGTTACAGTGTAATAATACATATATGTACTGAGTAATATTAACTACATGTACTTACTATAGGGTTAGGGTCAGGATGAGGGTTTGGCTTAGGGTTAGTTGCATGTAATTATGCCTAATTTATCATTATTATAACAGTAAGTAATCTAAACCACCCATTTCATAATTGTCAGTGTTATTTTAGTATTACTTCTATACTATTATCTTATTTATATTTTAAATTAGTCTTTTTTATATTTTGAGTTTTCCTTTTTAGTTGAAGTTTTAGTAATTTTATGATGTGCTTGTAATTTTTATTAGGTTTTGATTTCTCTAATAGTTTACGTTCATTCAAACTATACATTTCATACGTGTCTGTGTTATTTTAGTATTATTTATGTACTATTATAATATTATTAGTTTCATTTTCAGTGTCCATTTTAATTTTAGTTCAAGTTTTAGTAATCTTGTTATGCGTTAGTCTTTTTGAAATATTTCTATTTAGCTTTAACCTGTTTTTGTTTTGATTTTAGTTATTTAATTGCTTTAACATACTTCACTTATTTTTGTACATTTACAGTTTTCCATGTAGTATTTATATTTTAGTTTATTTCAGCTTTATTGCAATGAATTCAAATTATGTGAAGTTTATTTTAGTTAACAATAGCATCACTGATAACTGCAATAAGCTTGACATGAGCAGCTATATGTTCCCCTGGGAATGTTGGAAATGTTGTTTAAAATTTGGAACTTGGAAATTTTAGCAACATCCAAGCAGTATTGTTGCTCTGTGTTGTAGTTGTGTTGGAATTTGCTGTTCTCTTGACGTAAACAGGCCGTAGCTCTAGCAACCTCAGTATTAATGTAGCACACACGAGTATAGAATTAAACTCGGCTTCGAGCGCAGCGGATCCAATCGGAGTTTGGGCCCAGAACTCTGACTTGACACCAGCTTTGGCTTCGAGAAACATGCGGATGCCTCTTACCTCTAATGTTTCAGAGCTCTTCTCCGAGCAGCGCTTTCGGAAAGCGCTTGGGCGTTTCCGTGCCACATGTGCGGCCAGCGAAGAGCCCGCTGGATGTTTGGTGCCAGGTGCACATTAAACGCTCGGCACGTCTGCCCAATCTCTGGCTTTAAGCCGCGGGGAATCGCGTACATGGGAAAGTTCTCATGTCCGCTCTTGCATTTAGCGATACGTAACAATACGGTACATGTAGCTCATTTAACAACGGGCCCCTGCGGTGCGGATCTGTACGCCTTTGCAGTAAATCTGCGCTCTGGGTTCGTGCAGTCAGGCGGTGGCCTCTCGCCAGGCCGAACGTCCGAACTCAGACGACATCAAACGCTTCGCGTGGAGCGAGAGGAAGCCGGGGACGGTCCACGTGTCGTATCTGGCGGTGCCAGCTGACAGTGATCATCGACCCCGGAGCAGATGTTCCTTGTAATAATCCACGCTTGAGAGAGAGGCATGTATGCCAGGTGGGGAACCCGGGGTGCTCTCGAACTCGCTCGCTCACTCGCCTTCCTCTGAAAACCCTTTCTGGCCCTCTTGTAAAACAAAAGATGCTTTGAGGTATTGGGTTTCATCAAAACAAAGAGCGAGGGAGTGGAAGGGGGGCGGTCAGCGCAGACTTTAGAAGCACAGACGGCCGTTAAACGGCGAGGAACCGAGGGGGAAACGGGACAGTGAGGGTAAGTGACACCCAAGGGTCCGCAGGTCTGGAGAAGATGACCGGAGTAAGGTAAGAGCAAGCTCAGGACGGGTCGCGGCCGTGACAAACTATGAAAAAGAGGCGGAAAGGCGCAGAGACTCGAGTCGCCACACCGGAGTCCCTTGCGCAAGGGCGCAGCTACTGTTACCGGCTGCTAATGGAGCTCTGCTATTTCGGTGGCATTGATTGACTGCTGGCTTCCTCTGAGCGAGCAACTTCTCAAATCAGCCCGGCCATGAGAAAATGGATCATAAGCGCTAAGAGGAGGCACGCCGGAGCGAGATGAGAGAGGATCTCAGAGTTGGGGTGAGGAGCGACTGGAGAGAGGTGGAGATTTGGAAATCGCTCTGGTGTCAGAGGAGCAAGAGGAGGAGGAGGAGGAGGAGGGCTGGACGTGCGCTTCCTCCTCTGGCCTTTAGGAGGTGCAGTGCTTCCACTCCACAGACGCCTGGAGTCAGGGATCGGCCTGGGTTGTTGTTTCTGTAAACACTGGGACTGCTTTAAAGACTTCCAGAGCCTCGTCTAACTACTTATTTTTTTTTTTAAGTACTACTTTATTTATATTGTTTTGCATGTTATGCATTGGACTGTGATAATTTAAGATTCTGAAAAAAAAATAACTTTAATCATGTTTTAAAAATCAACTGCATGCCTTAATTTAGATAAAAAAATCATTCTAGAGACAGACTGTTAGAATTTTTTTTTTTTTCGAATTCAAAAGATTTTTCACATTTAATGATACTATATTTAGTCTGGGAACCAAACCAAAAAAATGCACTTTCAGCGTGTCGTGTTGTAACAAACAATGCTATATTTCTTTCTTCCTTCTTTGAAACAGACTTTTGTTGCGTTTAATCTAATTAGTTTAATCGTGAAAGGAAAACAGCGTATCTTTTCTTCGAGCCATGACTCATTCAATTACAGAATTACTTAAATCGCTAATCTATTCAAATGAATTGCACTATAAATCTTATGTAGTCACCACAGAAAACATATACAATTTGGCTCCCATTGTTAAGTCGGCTCAAGTCGTTCTCCTTCAAACAAATACACTTTTCAGCAGCGGTATGACTAAGAAATTAGATTAGCCTCTATTCAATCAAGATGCAGGACACACGCATTTCTCAAACAAAAGATAATCGAATGAAAACATGCAGGTATGAATTGCTGATGCCTCGTGATGAATGGATGGTAATGAATGTCAGGGATGAAACGTCAGGGCAAAGAGGAGTGTGTATAATTGTCTGATAATTTATGTTTATTCAAATCGAAATCTCTGTAGAATTGTATCAAACACGAGTGTGTCAGTCAGGCGTGCCAGTGGCTAAATACTCGAACGCATATTCATCGCAAACAGAAAGTCAGCTCCTCTGTGTATTTGTTAAGCTTAAATATAGAATTAAAAATTACATTGCCGATTTTTAATAACAAATACATTTTGAAAAATCATAATTATATATCTGTTCATTTTAATATGTACTCAGAATTAGATTTATATATTTGCATTTGCAATTACATATTCATAATTTGCATTTACATATTTAGATTTGCATAAATAGATTTGAATTGCAACTATATATTGATATTTGATACAATTATTTCCCCTCACTCTCATCTAAAATTTCATAATGTTTACATTTGGTGATTTTTATAAACACATAAAAGATCGTTCATTTCTAATTCATGTTTAGTTATATAATATTCAGTGTGATGGTTTTGACTTCTTCACAACTCAAATTCAAAGCAAGAAAAGGAGTCAAGCTACTAAATTGCTAAATAAATAAACAAATGTTCATGTTTTCATGGAAATATAATCCAAACAAAGCGCCCCACTTCAGAGAACTGATCAAATTAAGCGTCTCGTTGGGAGGAAAAGTGATATTCGAAATGTCACTAACATTATTTCACTGTGATGCAAAACTGTGAGTATGAAAATGACAGCCGTAGTGCTTTTAATAAACCTGTTAAACCACACACACACACACACACACACACACACACTGAAGACCCTCTTAAGGTGCCACTTAAATCACACACTTCAAAAATGGCTAATTTTTCATCTTTCTTTTCTTTAGCAGGCTGTAGGCTTTAATATTTTCCCACAAATGCCATATTCCTATTCAAACAGATTTTTTTTTTTTCTTCCTGCTAATATCTTGGTCCCCTGAATCCTCGGCGCTGTCAGCGGCACACTGGGGTCGGATGTGCATAATGGACTTTAACTAATGTTGCCTTTGATCAAGCTTAAAGGTGAGAGGAGAGAGGGACTGTGGAACTAATGTCCATCCCTGAGAAACCCCCACCGCCCCTCCACACACACACTGACACTTCCACAGGCAACGGCCTACAAATAGCTAACCAAGGTGACTCAATCGATCTCCAGCCATGAGAGCTCTCTGAAAAGGGACGGGTGAAAATTTAACCATGCATTTGGAATCAGCCTCAGATGGTCAGCAAACAGACTAGCACAAAGAGTGTGCCTTGCTATCAGACGAACAACACTATAGAATTATATATATATATATTTTTTTTTTTTATTATTTATTTGCTTTATTTATTTTGTGTGTGTGTATTTTTTTTTAAAAGCATATATTTATTTAGTATGAAGATATAATATTTTATTTATTTATTTATTTGCTTGTTTTGTTTTGTCATCTCTTACACACACACACACACACACGTACGTGAGAGGAAGGGGCCGCGGACTGTTGAAGTCGCTGAAGCTCAGTTCATTGTCCTAATCTTCAATCTAATCAATAGAATGCAGCTTGGTTTTGTGTAGTTTAGATTAGGTAAGCATTTGATTCCTAAAAAATGTAAATTGATCGTCTGTTGGACATTTTTAAATTGGCGTAATGGGCAGCGTTTAAAACGTGGTTTGTATTGATTGGATTAGGTTTTGAATTGCCTGTGTAAAATGGTTTTACATAGATTAAAGATCCTTAGTTCTTATGTGCTACATAATATTCTGTGTTTTATTTAATAATGTACAGTGCGGTTGCTTTCATAATCAATTTATCTATTATTAAATGGACGTTTTAAAATAAATGTTTTCAATTCAGCTTATTTTATTTTGAAACACAATTTATTGATGGTGTGTGTGTGTCTACTTAACCATATAAAAAATTGTACCTAGAAGTGAAATAAACCTGACAAAACCTCCTTTTTTAGAATATACATATACACACACACACACACACACACACACATATACATATATGTTCTAAAAACTCCTCTGTTATGGTAACAAGCTGTATGTAAAAAACACTTTTGTATCACACAGATACAAATACATATATTACAATATTTTATTTACAATATTTAAAATATTTCAATTGGAAAGATATATGTAACTTTAAAAAATATATAATTTATAAAATATAAATATAAAGGTTATAAAATACATTTCTAATTACATTATTAATTATTCAAAATGGAAATTATTGCATATCATAAAATGAACATACTAGACAAGAAAAAAAAAAGTGATATTATTGTTACTTTATACTTAAAGTCACAAGTTTAACAAAAAATAAGCTGAACGTGTGTGTGTGTGTGTGTGTGTGTTTACATATATATAGGTATTCACTATGTTATGTAGTAATACCAGTAATTTTTGGCCTTGTGGGGACATTTTTTAGGTGCTCACGAGGAAACAAGCTTATAAATCACACAGAATTAAGTGTTTTGAAAATCTAAAAATGCCTGTAGAGTTGTGTGAGGGGTAGTGTTAGGGTAAGGGGATAAAAAATACAGTAGAAAACAGCAGAAAAACCATTATGTCAATGGAATGAACCCATAATGATGGGAATACCAGTGTGTGGGTGTGTGTGAATGAATGGAGCTGTTTGGAGACTCTGTGTTGTAGCATCATTTCATGACAGATGGTTAGAGCCTCTCCTGACGTCAGGCACACCTGAACGACAAGCCCAGGAGTAAGAATAACTCTACACGAACTCGTCATATTGAGACACAGCCCAGAACGACAGCAAAGCGCCATTAAAGGTGAAGTGTGTCATTAGTTCAGTGTGCAGAGCAATTATAAGGTCGATGTCCCAAAGAAGTGTGATGCTGTGACTCATCATGACTAGCCGACACAGCAGCGCTCACTCCACCAATGGGGATGGATGGGGGCGGGGCTATCTGACAAGCCTGCCAATGGCAGTGGTGGGACTGTGTAGAGGAAACCTGTGAGTATTTTTACAGTTTTGCTTGGTAACACTAATGCAGCAGAGATTACACCACAATTAAAGTGAATGGATTTATCTGGCTTGCATATTTAGACTGAAACATGCTTTAGGCTGACTTTTGCACGAATGCGTAACAGGTATATCTGCAGTTTGTAGAGTGGTAAATGATGTTATAATGCAACGTCCTCAGCTCCTGTTTTGTTAATTGCTGTCAGATTATTGGGCGTGACGAGTCATTTGAGAACAAACTGGTGAGGAGTGTTAGCTTCAGCTGGGTCAGAGAGAGTCAACAGCACATCACTTACAGCCTTCAGGGGATCAGATCAGCAGTGCTAATTTTAATCATCAGTAGATTACAGAGATAATGGCTTCCCCTGCTGCTCCTCTACTAACACACACACACACACACACACACACACACACACACACACACACACACACATACACACACTGATCATTGTTCACTCACCCACACAAGAGTTTCTATTGAAAATATCAAATGTTTGAAATATTATAACAATAATAGTAACGGTTTCTGAAACACAGTTTGTTTTAAACCTCCAACAACTTCTCCAGTTAATGTATTTAGGTATGGAAAATTATTTTTTTAATCAATGTTTATGTTATCCAGTATATCTTAAATCACTATATATATATATATATATATATATATATATATATATATATATATATATATATATATATATATATATACATGAGAAGCAAAACAACTTATTTTATTTACTTAATCTCTTAAATCAATATATATTGACTATCTATCTATCTATCTATTTACTTACAGAAAATGAGACTTAATATGTTAAGTCATCTTGCTTCTCAAGTAAATGTATATTTAAGAGTATTTAGATATTTAGTACTGGAAAACAAGACAAAAAAAAACATTTTGTTAATTTTATTTTAATTATATTTAAATGATTTATTTATATTTTTAAATATTAATTGATTTTATGTTATTTTTTAAAGAAATGTAAACATTTTGAAAATCTCCCATTGATCATGTTCAAAAACTCAGTGATAATGGAATCATAATATTTACATAATGAATTCTGATTGTTTTTTTTGAGTGTATCTTGTATTTATAGGCATTTTCAGACTAGATGTGTGTGTTTCTGACAACCACAGAACCTCCTGCATGAACGATCTTTTGCTAATAACCATGGGTTCTGTTTGTTTGTCATGTTTATTTTCTGTTTGTTGTCTGTTTGTTCTGTCTCCATGTCTAATAGTTTGTGTGACGCACATGTAACTAGTTGCCTGTGTCTTTCTGTCTGTCTTTCTGTCCGTCTCTCTCTCCAATCAGAGCGACTCCATGCAGAGAGCTTCCTTGCCAAACGGCTCAGGTTTAATACCTCTGGCCTGCCCAGTGCTGTTCCAGCTGCTCCCTGGGCGAAAACACACTCACACACACACACACACACACCGGCGTCCTGTGGTTGTTCATGCAGCCTGGCACTGCATCAGTGGCATCTGATCTGACTTCTGATGGTGTTTGGCTGGGCAGGGTGCTGGAGGCGCAGTGTGTGTAGGTGTGTGTGCGTGTGTGTGTGTGCGTGTGTGTGTGTGCGTGGGTGTGTGAGGGCACAGGCGAGGGCTGCGCCGCAGGTGGTGGTCTTATCTGTCCACTGCGCGGATCTCGGCGATCCACCTAATGAGTCTGTGAAATTAAAGATGAAAGGAGGGACGGCAGCTCTATTTGTTTAAGCACAGTTATGAATCATGGGTAATGAGGCAGGTTTGGCAGGATCTGTCCACTAATGTGACCATCATGCCAATTGGCATGGCAGTCAGCTGACCTTTGTTTACCAAAACACCTCGCATTTCACAACCTCAAATGATTGTTTCTGTATCCGATCAGGACGATGAGACTGATGGAGATTCAGTTCTTCAGTCTAAGAGCAGATGCTGTAATCACTCAAGATGCAAAAGGTTAAATGTGTTCTGGCTAGTAGTAAGTAAATGAGGACTGAGACTACTGGGTGACAAAATGATATTGTAAATATAGACATTAGTCTTCAGAAGACTTGGAACATACACTGAATTTGTAAAAATGGTGTATGATTTACTGTGAAACAATTTGTATTCAGAAATTGCTAGTGAATTTAACAAATTAACAGAATTGGCATGTAACATACTGAATTAAATATGAAATTTTGAAGCAGCAAGACTGAATTTTTTATTTTTAGTAAATGCTTTATATCTTATCCTAAATAATTGCAACCAAAGTTGAAATGCATTATAATATTTGCAGATTCCTTGTTACATATAAAATTGGTTGTTTGTCAGGTTTAAATGCATCATACTTTCTGAAGTATAAATAGATAGGTATTATAATTTATTATTATTAATTTATTAAAACTGTGGCTGCAATTATTCATGCAATTTTACAGCGCAGTATAAAGTGCATTACAATAATGAATGCATTAAACATACATTTGTAATGCATTTTATATAAATGCTTTAAGTAAAGTTCTCTCTCTCTCTCTCTCTCTCTCTCTCTGTCTCTCTCTCTCTCTATATAAATATATATATATTTGATCAAAAATACAGAAAAAAAAAAAAAAAAAAAAAAAACAGTAATATTGCAAATGGTATTACAATATAAAATAATGGATTTTATTTTAATATACTTTAAAATATAATTTATTCCTGTGATGCAAAGCTGAATTTTCATCAGCTGTTACTCCAGTCTTAAGTGTCACATGATCCTTCAGAAATCATTCTGATATGCTGATTCATCATTAGAATTTATCAGTGTTGAAAACAGTTGTGCTGCCAATTTTTTTTTTTTTTTTTTTTGGAACCCTGTGATTCTTTTTTCAGGATTCTTTGATGAATAACAAGTTAAAAAGAACAGCATTTATTCAAAATATAAATATTTTCTAACAATGTAAATCTATGCTATCACTTTTCATAAATTGAACGCATCATTGGTAAATAAAATTATTAATTTCTTTCAAAAAAAAAATAAATAAATAAAAAGAATAAAAATGTACTGACTCCAAACTTTTGAACAGTAGTATACATTGTTAGAAAACCTGCTGCTCTGTTTAACATTTTATTGATCAAAGAATCCTGAAATAAGTATGACAGGTTCCAAAAAAATATTAAGCAGCACAACATTGATTATTCTAATAATAAATCAGCATAGTAGAATGATTTCTGAAGGATCATGTGACACTTAAGACTGGAGTAACAGCTGATGAAAATTCAGCTTTGCATCACAGGAATAAATTATATTAAAGTATATTAAAATAAAAACCATTATTTTATATTGTAATAACATTTTGAAATATTACTGTTTTTTTTTTTTTTTCTGTATTTCTGATCAAATAAATGCAGCCTTGATGAGCTGAAGAGACTTCTTTAAAAAACATTACAAGTCTTACTGATCCCAAACTTTTGAGCGGCAGTGTATATATATTACAGTGCATAGTGTGCATTTTTTAATGATACATTTATGGTGTTTTGTTGATATTGTGTGATTTCACAGGCCTAGTTTTCATTCACTTTCATTGTGTCCAAATGCACATGAAGCATGAGTAAAAGATGGCAGAATTTTTATTTAGTTGAACTATTATTTTAATAAATGACTGCATGATTGGTGTGAGCAGTAACACTATTATCTGTACTACAGCTGATCCCTTACATAAGGAGTGAAGATTCTGTCCATTTAGATAAACATTTGTCTGGCGTCCAGGTGAGCGTGTCATAATGCTGTCCGTATGCTGTCTCCTCCGCTTTATGGGATATGAAGGATTTACATGTGGAGGAAGGATTTGGTGTGAGGAGCACCTGAGGACCTTCTGAAGCTCTCAAAGCGAAGGTCTTAGAAAGCTAAGCGCAGGTAAAGCTGAACGCCTGCCAGATAGCAGCATGCTGCTCCGCCAATCTGTCTCAACCCCGTCCAGAAAACACCTGCAGTTTCCATCATGAGCACAAACACACACACACACACACACACAGTAGAAGGCAAACACATACAGTGGAATTTGGACACTTAAGACATCAGAAAAAAAAATGCTCGGGAATTTAAAATTACAAGATTGCACGAGCACACTTTCAAGCAAGACATGTTGGGTTTGAAATTGTAATTAAAAGTAGCTATCAAATGAGTAAGTAGCCAAAAATGAAGTCAAAAGCATTTAATGTGATGACAGCTGTGTGAACGTGAGCAGAACTGACTTCATACATCTAAAAATCACCAAAACACCAGCTGATTCAGACACATTCATGTTGATGATTTATTTGCCAATGCTACTGACATTCAGAAACACAGTGATTTGAGTGTCCAAATGTGACACTGAATGCCATTTACAATCATCAAAACCATCCACAGCAAAATTAACTTGTGAAATGTGGTGTATTTCAGAGTTAAACAGACTGAGACTTCATTATATCTACTGGCATTTAATAAGGGTTATACAGTATTTATACTGCTGGTGCATTTAATTAAAGCAAAACAATACATTAATTAATTCAATTAAATTAAAAACAATTAAGTAATTAATTTTGTTGGTTTTAGTTATGTTCACTGCTTTGACTCATTTCAATATATATCTGTATAAATCTAGAAAATAAAATAAAATAAACCAGGGTCATCTGTGATAAAGTTAGATCGAATTTATTTATTTATTTATTTGCTTGCTTGCTTGTACTGCCGAATGATGCATAATTAGACCAGGTGCACTTAGTTAAAACAAAATAATAAATTAAATTAAATACAATTATTAATTAAATTAATTATTTAAATTATTAATTAAAATATTTTGTTGTTTTTGTTTTTAGTTATGTTTAATGTTTTGACATATTTCAATATATATCTGTATAAGTATAGAAAATAAAATAAAATAAACCGTCTGTGATAAAGTTTGATTGAATTCATTTATTTATTTATTTGCTTGCTTGTACTGCCAAATCATGCATAATTAGACCAGGTGCACTTAGTTAAAACAAAACAATAAATGATGAAATTAAATAAATTTAAGTTATTAATTAATTAATTATTTGAATTATTAATTAAAATATTTTTTGTTGTTGTTGTTTTTAGTTATGTTTAATGTTTTGACATATTTCAACATATATCTGTATAAATATAGAAAATAAAATAAACCAGGGACCATCTGTGATAAAGTTAGATTGAATGTATATATTTATTTATTTATTTATTTATTTGCTTGCTTGTACTGCCCAATCATGCATGATTAGACCAGGTGCACTTAGTTAAAACAAAACAATAAATAATTAAATGAAATTAATTTAAATTATTAATTAAATCATTTGAATTATTAATAAAAATATTTTTTTTGTTGTTGTTTTTAGTTATGTTTAATGTTTTGACATATTTCAATATATATCTGTATAAGTATAGAGAATAAATAAAACGGGGTCATCTGTGATAAAGTTAGACTGAAAATAAATACAGACAACTTGAGAATGAATTTCCTGTATTTACATGAACTGATCAGAAGATATCAAAACAATTTCCAGTGTGTAACTACAGCTGAACCTAATTATTCTGTGCTGAAAAGGTAAATGTCCTGTTTCATCTGTTCACATGTATTAATGAATGAGCACACAGAGTGAGTGAGTGAGTGAGTGAGTGAGTGAGTGAGTGAGTGCTCTCACAGTGAGCGTGAGCCTTCACTGTCATGTAAGAGTAATTAACTTGAAAGGCATTCATGGGTTAAAAAAAAAAAAAAAAAGATGAAAGAGCATTAAACAAGTGACATTTGTTGACACTAAGCTGGGATTGGTAATATAATTTGTTACTTTAATGTCATTGCAGGCTGAATTTGATCCATTAAATAGATTCAACATGCGAAATGATTGATGAAACGCAGTAGTAAAGTTGACAACTGTTTTTGCTGCGTGTAATTGACCAAGACCAGAATGTCAAGTCTAGAATTACCTGCTTTAATTACTCCGACTTACTGTATGATATTATCAGCGCTGGAAATCAAAGGCAAAGCCCTTATCACGTTTCATGGAAGTTGGCCGTAATTACAATGGAAATCACAATTTGCCGTCGTCAGGACGAGCGCGGCCGGCCTTATCGGGGGAAAAGTGAAGTAATTGGGCTGGGAAATGCGTGCTGGTGTTTGAGCGAAGAATCGGGCATTTGTCATTGTAGTATATATTTCAAAGAGGGGCTCTGAAAGGCAATCCTCCGCATTCTCTGGCCCGACGGCGGCATTGTTTTCTCGGGATCGGGGTTGGGAGTTAAATGGATTAATTAGCTCTCAGCCTCTCTGCTTTCAGCTCGCTGCCTCACTGGGGGCTTTTGAAATGCACATATCCCTCTAATGACATAATCACCTAATTAGGTGATTTTCAAATGCAATCAGGACATAAGTGGGGGGTTAATTTTCCTCTCCATCCATCTCTCTCTCTCTGAACTGTCATTCGCATGCCGCTGCTGGAGGAGGCCACGCGTTTCTGTCCTACTGGAACTGGAAGAGGAACGGATCCGTCTTGGAGAAATCATGCTTTGGGAAGGATTTCATGGGAGATAAAGTGATGGTGAGCTGATGGTTGTAATGCAGGAACAAGGTTCAAACACAGTCATTGTGTGTTCTCTCACGTCGGATCTGTGGTCTGGCGGTTAGTGCTCATGCTCTGACGCATCAAATTTTCATGAAAGCATCAGTCTTAACATCTTTTCCTAAACTTACCAAAACTATAGATACACCTAAAAAATAAATAAATAAAATCATGTATATAATCCAATATTTGACTTTTTGAAATTTTATTTTATTACTCGCTATACCAGAAAATATATTTATTGAAAGGTGACAAAAAAAAACAAAACATAAAAAATAATTTAAAATGACAAGAGGAATACAGTTTTATTATGTTGCATTGCATTGTATAGCTTTTTTAAAGTTGTCAAAAAAACTACATGTATTACATTACACTTCCTATACGTGTAAATATACTTATAAAAACTGACCAAAAGGGCTAAGTATCGCAAAGTACTCTTTCACTTTTATTTTATTTTATTTTACTTCATTTTTATTTTATTTTATTTTAAAAGAATAAAAAAAAAGAATACATTACATTGTATATTACATTACATTGCTATTTTTTCTACCTATAAATACACTTATAAAAAGTGGTCAAAGGGGCTAAATGAATCAAACTAATCTCTCAGTTTTATTTTATTTTATTTTATTTTATTTTATTTTATAATAACTGACTGTAGCTTAAAACTAAAACTAAAAAATGCATTACATTGCATAACATTGTTACTTTCTATACGTATAAATACACTTGGCCAAAACGGCTAAATGAATGCAAACTATTTTTTTTTAACTGACTGTAGCTTAAAATTAATTTTATTTTATTCTGTTTTAATTTAATTTTTTTTAGTTTTATTTTATTTTATTTGACTGTAGCTAAAAAAAAATAAATAAAAAAAAACAGTTTTTTATTTTATTTTGTTGTACTCTATGCCTATATATTTGTTTACAAAAAAACACCAAATAAGGCAATTTTATTTTACTTCATTTTATTTTACAAAAATGAATACAATCTGTTTGACTTTTATTTTATCACTTACTATACCTAGAAATATATTTCTTATATAGATAAATATAGAAAAAAAGTACCAAAAGGCCAAAAAAAAAAAAGTAAAACTTTTCTGATGCTTTTTCTTTCTTTCTTTCTTTCTTTCTTTTTCTTTCTTTCTTTCTTTCTGTCTTTCTTTCTTTCTTTTTCTTTCTTCTCTTTTTTTATTTTAAATTACCTCTAAATATATTGATAAAAAAAAATAATAATAATAACAAAGGCCAAAAAATAAATAATAAAAGTTACTGATGTTTTTGTTCTTTCTCTCTAACTTTTTTTTTTTTTTTTTTTTTGCCTATACTGTGGGCACAAAGTGTGCTGTTTTCCCCTCAGATCTGAGAAAGTTTGATGGACAACAAACTGATGGTCTGAAATAGCGGGCCGAAGAAAGCCTGGCGTCCTGCCTGGAGTCCAGCGCGGTCCAGAGGAGGCCAAATGAAGATTTCGCGTTTCTCTGAAGGCCGAGGTGACACGGCCTCTCATTGACTCCTCACACGGCTCCACTGACCACAGACACTCAGTCTGTGTGGAGCTTCTAGTATCTGATGTGAAACAAGAAGGTCCCCTTTTCTTCGGCTCTCCACGGCTTCACCGAGAACAATCGGCGACTCTCCACAGCAACAAGTTGCAAGCGGTGCTTCTTTCTCTGGCTGACCGCAGGAGGAGAGGAAATCAGATAATTAAATGTGAGAAAGCCGGCAGAGAGAAAGGGGACGGGCTTTCTGCACCAGTACCTTCCTGAGGGCACCTGCTCAGGCGTTTCGGAGGCCGGGCCGGTAGTGGACGGCTAACAGCACAGCGTGGCCGCGGACAATGGCGCGGCGCGGCCCCTCAATGCTTGGCCTGGCAAACGCATTCAGTTGTCAGGGACGAACAAGCCAGCCATGTCCACCCTCGGCGGCTCCACGTCCATCAGCGGCCCGAGGGTCAAAAGAGCCGTGTTTCGCTTCCAATGATACGCCTCATGCCTCAGGAGCCCGTATAAAAGCCCCGGGCAGGGGAGGAACCGTCCCTAGGACGGACGACCGTAGGGATGGGAAAAATCACATGTCCTGTGTCTTCAGGGAGGAAGAGAGACGCTCGTTTCACATCATAATATGAGTTCGCGGACTGACACGTCGCTCATCTGAGAGCCAAAAACTGATATTCTGTGGTGCGTTTCTCAAAAGCGTCTAAGTTCCATCGTTACCAAGAGAGTTCACAATGGAACGTACGAGCGCCGTCAGCTTATACGATGACTTTGGGAAACTCACCCCTGAGAAACTAACAAAGAGTTCATTCTTTAAGACTGCACTCAAAACAAAATTAAATGAACTGAATTCACTTACATGAAAATATTATTGGAACATCACTGAATCAACCTAAATATATTCATTTATATCAACAAAATTCATTTTTATGGATTGAATAGGATATAAATGGCTCTTTAAGGTAATACTACCAGTGTTGAGGAAAGTTGCTTTTAAAAGTTATGCATTACAATATTGCGTTACTCCCTGAAAAGTAACAAACTGTATTACTTAGTTACATTTTATGCAAAATAATGTGTTACTTTACTTTTGCGTTACTTTTCCTCATCTGATCTGGACTTGTTTTTTGTTTGTTTGTTTGTTTGTTTGTTTTTAATATAAAAAAAGTTCTATATTTTTGTCAAATGTAAAAGCCCTTTCACATCAAAAGTGAAATGAATGAGCCTCAGGCTGAGGGAAATGTACATTCAACAACCTCAAATAAAGCTTTCAGCTGTGTTCTGGATTGCATGAAGAATAGGACACAAGAGAAGAAAGACACTTAACACTTTTGTCTCAGTCAAGTCATTTTAGCTTATTAGTATGGTTTAGTTGGATAATCAAAGGTCAGCAGCAAAGACACTGGTTAATAAAGTGGAATTGGTTACACTTTATTTTGATAGTCCACTTTAGACATTCTACTAACTATAAGTAACTTTGCAACTACATGTCAACTAATTCTCATTCATTTGCAACTGCATGTCTACTAACTCTCAGAGCAGACTGTTAGGTTAGGTTTAGGGTTAGTAGAATAAGTTGACATATACCTGCAAAGTTTAGAAGAGTGTTAGAAGATATTAATCAATCAAATCAAAATTACTTATCTGAAAAAGTGATTCAGATATTTTCATGTAAATTAAAAAGTAATGTGTTACTTTCCTAGTTGGACAAAGTAATCTGATTACATAGCTTGTAATACTTGTATTGCGTTAAACCTCAACACTGATAATCACAGGTTGCCACCAGGGTTATTATAGTTAACTAATACTAAAACTGAAGCTAAAATTAAAACCATTAAACTGTTAAAAATAAAAAATAAAAAATAAATAAAATAAAATAATAAAATAATAAAAAAAGAACTGAAATAAAATAAAATTTATAAAAAGAAAAGAAAAGCATTTGATTTAAAAAAAAAAATGTGCAAAAGTACAACAGTGTTTAGTACATTTAAAATTCCAGTGGAAAAGCTAGAAATAAAAGCTAAAAGCTGACTCAAAATATTAATAATACCTATAACAGTAACTCAGTGACACTAAAATATGACATTAAAATCAACCCTATTTACATTATGGATATTATGCGTGGATCTTTAGTGTGTTATTTATTTATTTACACATATTTACACATTTTGACGGCTAAACCATTTTTCTGAAATGTTTTTTTTTATTTTTATTTTTTAATTATTGCTGTACTAAAAGGGTTCATTTTAATATTACACATTTTATTATATGATAAATAGTTACAATTTGTAAGGTGACATTGCTACAATAACACAAATAAGTACTGAGTAATGTTAAGTAACTAAATGTACTTACAACTGATTTTGTGGTGAGGTAAATACTACAGAAAAAACATGTAATTTCTACATGAAAATTAAATTGTAAATATAAATGTTCTAAAATTCTGTAAAACCACCGGGGCATGAATAATTAATAAGGTAGGTTTTTTTTTTTTTTTGTATTTACACTGCTTTATTGTTGCTTTTGTTAGGTTTAGTAAATTTTGACTTTGTTACATCTGGAGTTAATTTTCTACTCAGAATGACACATTCATGCTCAAAAATGAACCACAGAATGTTCCTGTCATTGCGTATTGCGTAACAAGTATTGAAGTCTCTGTTTGGGTAAGTGGCGCATTACTAATTATGTAGATATAACGTCTAAATGATATCTGTTATATTATTTACTCAGATGTTTCTGATGTCTCTAGCACATACACTTTAAAAGCATAGTGTAATTCTGTGCTATATTGAGTAAAATCAAACTTTTGCCAATGACTCAAACTTTTACTGGCCCAGCTAAAGTTATTTATTTTCTTTGTTAAATTTACTTAACTTAAGTAAGTAGGTTTTACTCAACAATAACAGGTAAATAGTATAGAGCAGTAGTAGTAAAATTTTCAGTAAGTAGTAAAATGTTACAAATGTTTAAGTAAATCTTAAAAGTATTTTTTTTTCAGTGTACCATAGGGTTAAGGTTAGGGTTTGGTTTAGGGTTAATTGCTTGTAATTATGAATAATTCACTGTTATTGCTATAGTAAGTACAAGTAACATGTAACTATGTGACCTTAAATGAAGCCTTAGCACAGATTTTCTTTACCTCTCAGGGTTATTCACATAAGCTGTGTGTGTGTGTGTGTGTGTGTGTGTGTGTGTGATCCCCCGTGAACACTAATGTCTCTGTTTAAGCGCTCTGTCTCTAGTCTATTGACTGCAGATCTGGTGGGCTCATCTTTCTCAGCAGATGTCCACTCTGAGCATCTGTTTGTATTAGAACTGTAATTGCAGTGATAATAAGCCCATTGATTCAGTATCTAAGGAAATAGTCAATCAGGCCGGCCCATTTGTCTTACTTTTCCTGACAGTTCGCCTCCCAGCTAAACACACAGAGGCAGGCGCGAGCGCGCTCGACTGGGCCGGAACGGCGGCTTCTGTTGCGGCAGATTCTGAGCTGCCAGTCCGGAGTGACGGATAGGCAGGAAACAAACACCGGCGACCCATCGGCCCTCAGCGGGGGCCTTTGACAAATAGAGGTGTTGATTTGTTTATACTAGCTGCTCACCTCCCTGACGACCGTTGCCGTGTCACGTGATCCGTCCAGGCAGGGATTCCTCTGTAGCGCTGGAGGCGGCTAATATTCTGCCCGTTAATGTAAACGAGCGGCGAGTCTGATGTTGCTTTGGCTTCTGAATGACCGTACTGATGTTTCAGTGCGACACGTGTGATCTGACCTGATACTGTGAAACTCAGAACTGTTAGTTTTTTTTGTTTTTTTTTACAAAAGGTTGAGGTTCATTTGAGTGCAGGACAAATATTATATATAAAAAATATAATACAAAGTCATGATTTAAAGAACTGATCAACAAATTGCCTTAATTGTCTTTGTCACAAATCATCGTCTTGACACATTTTATCATGCAACTACAGTCCCATCTAAATAAACGGCTCAGTCATTAGGATCAATGCAGAGGCCATTATGGCATCAGAGCCTGTCAGACTCGTCATTATTTCATTTCAAAATAAAATAAAATAAAATAAAATAAAATAAAATAAAATAAAATAAAATAAAATAAAATAAAATAAAATAAAATAAAATAAAATAAAATAAAATAAAATAAAATAAAATAAAATAATGTTAACTGTGCACCTCAAAAATCTACATCATAACAGGAGTTCTGACCTTTGTCACAAAAAGACTTTCTTCGTTGCCCTTTTCCCTATCACACTAATAAAATAAAAAAAAAAATAAATAAAATAAAGTTATCTATCTATATAAAACATGCACTCAAATAATCAGTTTTTTTTAACAGTTTATTAACTACTATTTGCTTCTGATTTATTTATTTTAAATAATAATAATATAATCATTATCATAATATTATAATATATATATATATATATATATATATATATATATATATATATTTTTTTTTTTTTTTTTTTTTTTTTTTTTTTTTAATGCATTTATTCAAATTACTTATCAAAATAAATCTGTTTATTGTGAAAACAGTTATGTTTATTTGGTTAAAAAATGTGAACATGGTTAAAGTAAGAGTACGTTGTGGAGCAAAATTCAGCTATTTCAAATATACTGTATGAAAATGAAACAAATGAATTGATGATAAACACAAAGCTGGTCATTGTGTATTTAAAATAGTTTATTGGTATTATTACAGAATAGTCAAATATGAACTCAAGAAAGAAAGAAGGTCTGAAATGTAAGATAAAAAGTCACAATTACTGTACCTTTATTTATTTATTTATTCATTTGTTTGTTCGTCCTTTCTTTCTTTCTTTCTTTCTTTCTTTCTTTCTTTCTTTCTTTCTTTCTATAGTGTAGTTGAAATAAGCTTCCTTAGCTAAGTTTAGGTGGAGTTAGAGATGCATTTGCATTCAGTGTGTTTGAGATGGTACTGAATTCACCTGATTTCTGTAGTGAATCAGATGCTAAAACATCACAAGACTGTGTAACAGATCAACTAGACTATTAGTGTTCACAGTGATTTCCCTCCAGTATGTTGTCTTAGTTTAACTCTTAATCAGGCTAATGTGGGAAAATACATTACATCTGACTGTATGTCATCATCAGTGAGGAAGCATGTGGTGAATTGGTTGTGGTGTCTGCCATGAAAGACCATATGACCCTAAATCTATGGCAGTTTCAGAGCTGACTTCATCTTTTAGAGACCTGTGAATGACTTTAATGCACTTGTCTACGTGTGGATGAGCAGACTGTAACATGCTAATTGGATTCTCAAATGGGCAGATCCACAGAGACATGAACAGCTCACTGGGGCTGGTGTTCACGCAGGACGACCAAAAAACTGTGACTCATTCAGGATGTACTGTATAAAGGCAGAGGAGGAGTTACAGAACAGTACGGCATCAGTTTCATCTCCCACCAGACTACAAATAAACGGTTAAAAAGATATCTACTTAAAACTGTCAGAGCGCTTTGCAAACGGCAGCCAGGCCACCGCACACGACCTCCCGCGCGACCCCGTCTTTCAGGGTCGGTCCTCCACCGCGGCGAGCGACTGTGAGGGCCAGTCATGCGCTGAATGGAAATATAGATGACAGGGAGCAGAATATACAAACCGCGGACCCGTATCCCTGACTAGCGCTGACCTTTAGATAATATATTTACAAAGGTGAAAGCTCTTTCCCTCACTTGACCCGCGCTGCTCTTCTACTGCAGATCTGTGCGTGAAGACGTGTCTTGAGAAGAGGTTGCAGAGCGTCGGCTGATTCCAGAGCGCCGCACGTCCACGGGACATGTTTATTTCACAGTGATTGATGACACGGGTTATTATAGTGCTTAAACTATCATGACTCAGACAAAAATAGTGATTTAAACTGAAAATACAAGATCTGAAATAAAAGAAAAAGAAGTAGTAAAAAAAAACTAAAGCAAAATTAAAAAACAAACAAAATAGACGCCCCACCCGCAGGTTAAGACAACCAACCGATTTACAATACAAAACAGTAAAAATTGTCTGACTGTCTGAAGAAACTGTACTATTGTGCTTTTTTTTTTTTTTTTTTTTATTTGTATTTGTTTCAGTTTGCTGTTAAGGCAACATTTCTCACTTTAGTTTTAACTTGATGCACTAAAACTATAACTAAAACTCCAATAAAAATTAATACATAGACAAAACTGCTAAAAAAAAAAACTATCTGAGGTCAAATAATTATATTTTATTTTATTTCAGTTAATTTTCATTTTATTTCAAGAAACAAAGCAGTTGATTATTTATTTATTTTTTTCAAATTAAACTAAATAAAAATGAGAAATGTTGCCTTGACTAGCATTTTTACTTTTTTTTTTTTCAACACAAATATGTCCATATAGTATTATTTTTTTTATTTAATTTGTTTTGTTTTTTTTTTTTCTTTTTTTCTTTCTTTCTTTTTCTTTTTGAAAACCATAAACAAAAACAAAACAAACAAACAAAAATTTATTAAATAAAATAAATGTGAACTTAAATTTAATATGTATACAATTTAAATTAAAAGGAAAACTAAAAATACAAAAATTAGAAAAACGGAATATTCAAAATATTGCTAAAAACTAGCTAAAGTAAAATAATTATATTTTATTCTATTTCAGTTATTGTTCATTCATTTAATTTAAATGTTTGTTGTTCAAATTAAACTAAGTGAAAATGAGAAATGTTGCCTTGACTTACATTTTTTATTATTTTATTTTATTTTATTTTATTTTATTTATTTTTTTTTTTAAGTAACACAAATATGTCCATAGAGTATACATATTTATTTAATTTGTATTAAAAAAAAATACCTTAACCCTAACCCTAACTTTTTTATTACTTGAAATAAAATAAATGCGAACTGTAATATACAAAAATCTTACATTCAAATGAAATGTGAAAATACAAAAATTAAAGAGATAAGTATAAAATTAAAAACTGATTCAAACTATTGAAGCATCTGTAGCATCTGGGTTAAATAATATTGTTGTCAAAATATAAACATGATCGAATCAATTTGACTACATTCAGTGCATGAGATCAGTTACTTAAGTTTTTTAACAGCACAGAAATTTGACCATGAAACACTAAAATCCCAGTGCTGAGACAAACTAAAAAGTAAATTTGAAAATAGCATTAAAATGCAACTAAAATGAATGTTGGTAAAGCAAAACTATAATAGTCCTGCTGTCACAAGCATAGATTTCAGCAACAGTTGCTAAGATTATACGCACAAGGGAGTCTGTGAAACGACAGATACAAATATACTTTCACACAATTCATTTACAGAGCCAGAGTTTGACCCTGAGTCAGAACGACACGATATATGTTCTGCTGCGTGTTTGGCACAAAGTGATGCATGAGTTTAACTAGTACAATGCATAATGCTGTCGCTCGTCTGCGGGTCGTGTTACGCGTGTCTCTGCATACGAGATCGTATTGTGTGGGAAGATTAAAATGTAATCAATATGTTTATAAAGTTAAAGCATTGATTGCACCCAGTCGTCGTTCTCAGATTCTCATAAAGCCGAATAACACGGGATGACTAACGGTCCGATAAGACCCGGAGTGATCCGACACCGTGTTTGAAACGCACGCTCTCCATATTAACGTGCTGCTGATTTTCCCCACCATCAAGCAAGCATTTTAAATCCATAATTGGCTCCGATATCCCTCCGTAATTAGTGACCTTCCCCGGCAGGAGACTTAAAAAAGCATAAGCTGATACAGTGTGTATGATGAATTATTCCTTTACTCGCTGTTAATAACTGTGAAAGAGTCATAGAGCAGAGCCCCAAAGCACACTTTCAACATTAATGCTTTATTTCTCATTAATATTTATGCATGCCTTGAGTAAGACAGGGACAGATATGAGGACATGTGCAAAATAAAGATGTGCCCTAAGAAACTCAAATGTGAGTGAACATGCTTTGTCAAGAATGACACACCAGTCATTTGATCATACGAAGGACACGTTTAAAACTGGTTTTCCAAGGGGAAAAAGTGTGTCATTTTTAAAATGCACTTTCACATCTCAGTTTCATATGTCAGGAAGTGTAATTGTGGTATCATTGATATTACCACAATTACACTTTTATTTGGTTATTTGTAGTTTTCATTATTCTGATTTCACTTTCATTTTAGTTAAAATTGTAAGTAATTTTGTTGTGTGCTTTTGTCATTATTTCTTTAAATGTGTCCATATAGTTTATTAAACTTGGCAACCACAAACAACAACAACAACAAGACAGCAAATCAATTAATTCTAGTTTTTTTTTCAAATGAAACTAAATGATAATGAGAATTGGTGCCAGCTAACTAAAATAAAATAAGAAAATAATAATAATAATTATTTAAGTAACCAAAATATGTGCATATAGTATCCATTTTTATTGAATTTGTTTTAGTTTTTTAGTTAAAAAAAGTTTTAAAACTAGCTGAAACAAAATAAGCTTAATTCTTTCATATTTTATTTTATTTCAATTAATGTTCATTTTACTTCAAGAAACAAAACAGTTTTAGGTTTTTTTTTTTTTTTTTTTTTAAATGAAATGTTGCCTTGACAAATAAATGTTGAAATGTCATTATTTATTTATTTATTTATTTATAATTGTTGTTGTTTTAGTTACATTAAACTGAAACATGAAATGTTGCTCTGACAATGAGCATTTTTATACATTTTTATATATTTTATTTTATTTTTAGTTAATGTTTATTTTATTTCAAGTAACAGAAATATATCCATATAGTTTTATTAATTATTATTTAATTTGAGTTGTTAAATATATATATATATATATATATATATATATATATATATATATATATATATATATATATATATATATATTATATTAATTATTATTTAATTTGAGTGAGTTATGTTAAATAAATAAAAAAATGCTGCTGCCGAAATAAAATAAGTTATTTTTTAAATATTTTATTTCAGTCCATTTTTCCCTTAATTTTAATTTAAATTAAATAAACAAAAAAAAAAAAATTAGAAAAGTTGCCCTGACAGCTAGCTGAAATAAAAATAAATTTTTTTAATTTTTATTTTAGTTAACATTTATTTTCATGTAACATGAAATATATCTTTCATGTAACAAAAAATATGTCCCGATAGTTTTTATTAACTTTAATTTAACTTGATTTAGTTAAGTTAAATTTAAAAATGAGAAATGCTGCCTTGGCACCAAGCTGAAATTTGTATTTATTTATTTACTTACTTACTTACTTACTTACTTTAAGTAATGAAAATCTTTTAGTTTTAGTTAACGATAATAACCCTTATGCCAGCCCATTCATGCCTGTGCATTGGGGTGGGACTATCTGGGTTTGTTTGACCAATGACAGAATGGGAATGTTTTAATTTGACCAATGACAGAATGGGAATGTTTTAACTTGACCAATGACAGACGTGGGAATGTTTTCATTTCTGTATTTCCGTGACACACTTCACCTTCAAGATGGACTTTCCCTGTACGGTGTTTACAGGCAACTACAAACACATCCACACCTGTACCGTGAGTCTCCTTGGGCCGCAACCGCCTGTGACGACTTCCTGTCCTTCGCTCTCATCTGTTTCCTGTTGTGGGAAGCGGCGTCCCCGCCGGCAGATTCCGGTCCGCTCCGGCCATCTCTCTCTTAGGAGGTGGCCGGTCTCGGACAGAAGCGCGGAAGCGGACGACCGCGCGTTTGACAGATGCCCGCGCCTGTGACCATCTGCCCCGAACAGCAGAGGTGCTGAACTGCAGATTTGAGCGCGCTCCGTCCCGCCGCTCCGAGCAGAGCTGAGAAGGAGACCCCTGGACAAAGGTTGCGCCTTCGGTGTAGGGAGGCAGCGTCTGGGCTCTACAGCTTTAATTTATGATGGATGAGATCGGAGGAAAGGTCACGCGCTGATAAATATGAGAGTGTTTGACTGGGGAGGTCATCAATTATGCCCACGGCTGCTAACGGTCGATCTCGCGGATGAAATGGATCTCCCCGATATAAGAAAGCTATCTCTCAGAAAATTGGGATGTATTAATCACTCTGAATGGAGTGCAGCCTACCCCCGCGTCCTCTTCAAATTGGAGAATGGATGTGATCCATACCGCGAGGGGACTGTTGTTTTGATGCACTGGATTGAACCCAATGGCTCTGAGAGATTCTGGCCCAACAGAATTGGGTTTGATTCCCAGCGAAAGCGTCAACTGATCAAATGCGTTCAGGATTTCCAATGCAAAGCACGTCTCTTTGGATGAAAGCATCCAGTAAGGGACGAGTCAAGTCATTCAGAGCATCAACATAAAGTTCAGCCTAAATAAAAATGAATTTTTGCTAACACTTTATTTCAAAGACCAATTCTCTTTATTAACTTGCATGCATATTGCTAGACTACTGGCTGTTTATTAGTACTTATTAAGCACATATTAATTCCTTAATTTTAGATCATATTTTAGATCCTACCCAATACCTAGACTTAGCAGCTACAGTACTAACGAGTTTATTGAGGCAAAGGTCATAGTTAATAGTTAGTTAACTAAGAGAACTGGACCTTAAAATAAAGTGCGACCAAGTGGGGTAAACCAAGAATTTTCGGACCCCACTGGCAGATTTTATTTCATTTCTTTCTTGTTTTTATCATAAACTCAGTTAATTTTGATACATTTTTCATAAAAGCAGACTCATTTTGATTGTATCTTGATTTAAAAAAGTTCACAAATGTATACTGAAAAACAAACAAAAAAAAAAAACAGAGAGAGAAATGTTGCCTTGTCAACTGAAATAAAAGAAGTTTGCATTTGCAATTTTTATTTTATTTTATTTTATTTTATTCTGTATTTTAAGTAACAAAAATATGTCCATATAGTATTCATTTTTATTTCATTTGTTTTAGTTTTTTCTTTCTTTCTTTCTTTCTTTCTTTCTTTCTTTCTTTCTTTCTTTCTTTCTTTCTTTTTAGTTTTAAAAGTTGTAAAGCCTAGCTGGAATAAGTTTATTTCTTGTTAATTTAATTTTATTTAATTTTATTTAATTTTATTTGTTTTTCAGTTATTTAAAGTTATTTATTACAGTTATTTTAATTAAACTAAATGAAAATGAGAAGTGTTACCTTGACAACTAATTTTATTTTATTTTATTTTATTTAAGGTTTACTTTATTTCAAGTTGCAAAAATATATAGCATTAATTCCTAAAAAAAAAAAAAACAAAACACTTTTTGCAGTGTAATTTTAAGAGTGTAGCAACATGTGGTAACATTCACTATTAACTAAGATTTTTCCTTCAGTAAGATCCTAATTTGTTGTTTAGTGACGCTAAATAAGGTAGCTGTTGTAGTAGTTAAGATGGTAAGACACACCAATTTGCAATATCAAGCAGCAAAACAAGCTGTTTTGTACAGCTAAAAATAGCTGAACATGGATGAGACCAGAAGCCTGACCCATAAAATTTATAAATGGCCTCACCCGCTCTTACAGGAAGAAAAAGGTGGATAAGTACTAATAAACAGCCAATATGCTAGTAATATGCATGCTAATTAGCAACTAGTTTATAGTTAATAGTAGGGATGTAACCATACCAAAATCTCACGATACAATAATATTGCGATATGAAGTCCACTATACAATATTTATTGCGAAGAAAATAAAAATGAACCCATGTTCTTAAGAAAACTTAAGTGAGAAAAAAATATGACTTGTACCTGAAATGTAAACAAAAAGTTTAGTCAAATTGAAATGTTAAGTTGTACTAAGTGGCAGCTTAGATATTTGAGGTGATTCAGCTTAAAATTTTAAGGCAGCTGGGTAACAAGCCCAGCTTTTAAGTTTAACAAACACATTTTTTTGTTTAGTCAAGTTGTCACTTAGTACAGCTTAACATTTCAAGCTGACTAAACTTATTTGAGTTGACTGAATGTAGAAATTTTTAAGGCAGCAGAGTAACAAATTATTTTAAGTTGACTCAACAAATTGTGTTTTTTTGTTTTTTTACCTTCTTTTTATTAGTCTAAATTACATTTACACTGGTGCTTTAGAGGCCAAACAGGTATATTATTTTTGGTTGACACTACAGCAGGGAATTTACAATTCTTCTTTCCTCATTTCTACACTTGAAAGATTTGAATTTGGACTGCAGTAACGTTACCCATTTAAACCGTTAGCAGTTAGCATTCATACTGCACTTTTAAGCTTTTATTTTGACAGAAACTCCAGTGAAAACAGGCTTACAAAAATGCGTCTCACTACAAATCTAGTGAAATGCTGTAATCATATGCAGGGAAAATAAAGCATAACTGATACTAGTTGCGTTCCCAAACATGCACTACACTCACTGTACACGCAGCTGATCTATTCTGAGGTGCAGAAAGCACCGGATCAGTGTGCAAGTGCGCACTTCACCATATTGTGCTTTCGGTTTTTGTTCGTTTGACAGATACTGTGCCAAAGCATAATGGCCCAAAACACAACTTTAAAGACCGTTTATGTTAGAATATTTGAAAAATCTGCACTTTTTGCCCAGAAGACCTATATCATTTCATGTCGTCATATATCCATGATAATATCAAGACAGTTTTGCTGTTGCGATGCCACGATATTAATAATATTGTTACATCCCTCATTAATTGTGATACCTAATGTAAAGTGTTTGTGTACTGACATGAATTTTAAGTTGATTCCGCAGTGCACACTTCATGCACTCTCATCGTCACATTTGTTAAATTACAAATATTATATATTTGAAATATGTCCAAAGATATTGCACGGTTATGAAAGAATCAGGTCGATCAGGTTTTAAAAACTGAACGGTGTTTTGCTTTCCTCTGGCGAAAGCTTACGAAAAAAAAGACAAGTCAGAACATTGTTGAGACATCTCACCTTTTTGTCATCTCGGTTCAGATATCAGATGATTTCACAGCAGAGTTTAGAAAGAAAAGCCTTATCCCCAGCGTCCGCAGATGTCTCCGTATCTTCATAGCGCTAAATCTCTCAGAAGTGAATCTTTATGACAGAAAATGGTCACGGAGCAATATTTTACAATCTGACACATGGTTACTGGCCAACAAATAAAAATTCCTCCATCCTCCGCTAGTATTTGGTCACTTTGAAGGCTTCACGGGCAACATTTTACTA
Source organism: Cirrhinus mrigala (assembly GCA_036247105.1). Lineage (NCBI taxonomy): Eukaryota > Metazoa > Chordata > Actinopteri > Cypriniformes > Cyprinidae > Cirrhinus > Cirrhinus mrigala. The sequence continues at coordinate 41,534,119 of CM070022.1, forward strand.
AATGTAATACAGGAACATTCCTCCGAAAAGATCACAGCCTGACCTTTGACCGGGCCACCATCCGTTTATCATTCCGGTCTTTTCCCTTTCTTCCCTCTTCCTATCAGCTGCCACCTCGGGCCCATTATTTCCCAGCGCTATTGTTTCAGAAAGACTCAGCCTTAGTGTGGAAGAGATTGTGATGATTACAAGAGAAAGCTGAGGGGGAAAACGGGCCCGAGCGAAGAGGAAGTTCTGCTGGTAATTCTTGCAGCGGCGCGTCGGGCCCGGCCACAGAAATAATGGTCTTTTTATTCAGCTGACAAGCGGCCGTGATGTCAAGCTCCTCCAATCGATAGGCCTCCATTGTCCGTCGGCGAGCCCCAATAGACAAAAACCCCTCTTGAATTATCTCCTACAGCTCCAAAACAGCTGTTTTTCAGCGTCCGTGAAAAGATAAAGAAATATATTAGGGGGTTGGTGGACCAGTCTTGACCCCAAATGAAAATTTATTGCCCCTAGGCCACCGCTAATTGTAAGATATTCAAAGGCTCGTCTCTCGTGTCGTCTTTCAGCGGTGCGCCTCAAACGTATGGGCAGTTCTGCCTTTATGTTCCCGAGAGCTGGAGCCGCTTCATTCACTACATGCTACTTTATAGCCAAATGTCTTGTAAACAGAGAGGCAAAGGGAAAGAGAACAAAGAAGGGCTGTTATCTCACAGCGGCAAATGATTATGTGTCTTTCTTTCACACTGTAAACGTTTGTAAAGCCCTTTATTTCCAGCATCATTTACGGCCTTCTTCGTTCGCTTTACATTTAGACGACGCGCAGTCTCTCAAGAGGTGAAGAAACTCGCGCTTCGGGGTCATTATCCGTCTCGGGCCTTTCTAGATCGGCGAACGTGCGTGCTATAGACCACCGGCTCTGGCATAAAATATCCCGACGTGCGTCCGACTGACCCTCTGCTCTCAGAAAGGCCTGCTGAAGACATGGTCGAGGGCTCTCCTAAATGTAGCATGGCTTATTGATCTCCTCGGGTCGAGTGGAAACAGCAAGGCCAGCACTAACTCCAGCTGAGTCAGGCCCATTGCCATGATATGGACCAAATCAATTGTCTCCAAAGGCTAGTTTTCTGCATGACAATGTCTGTCCTTGTGGGCCTTTGTTGAGTGGAGTGTTTGAGTGTTAGGAGCAATTACCTTGACCATTTCAAACGGGATTGCTTTCTTTAACGCCAGAGTGGACGATGTGAAAGAGAAGCTGTTATGATTACGCCACATTTAGAAAGGTCTGGATTCTCATTTTTTTCACTCAATGTGAAGTCCTAACTTCACATTATTGTGAAATGCAGAAAATTAGTTGCACACTGTCATAAGTACATTCCTCCTTCGGACGGGCCCGAGAGGGAGATTTGCTACCAATTCGTTGAACCATTCTTGTTCTAAAAGTAAAGAACATTTAATAATCTAAAAAAAAAAAAAAAAAAAACCTTTTTGTGCTATAGACCTTTTGCTTAATAAAAAGGTTCTATAGATGATAAAAGTTCTTCCACACTGACAAAAAAGTTTTCTTATCCATTTATGTTTTCTTTTTATTTATTTATTTGTTTATTTATTTGTTTGTTTTGAATCTTGAAACATTCTATAGCAAACTAAATGACTTAGGATACTGTGTTTTTCAGGAAAAAAAAATGTTAAATTTTGTTAGAACAAAATACTTAAAACAAGAAAAGAAATATCTGCCAATGAAGTAAGAAAAATAATTTTGTTTTTCCTTAGAATTAAGATTAAGATTATTTTTCTTGCCCCATTGGCAGATATTTTTTCTTGTTTTAAGCAAAAAACTAACATTTTCATAGTGTTTTTGTTGTTGTTGTTGTTTAGTAAAGAAGACATTATATCTTAAGTCATTTTGCTATTCAAGGAAATACATCTTAATTTAGGAACATTTAGATACTAAATTACATATAAAATTAAAATTCCGTACTAAATTAGAGCATAAAAAACAAGAAAGCAGGAAAAAAAAAAAAAAAGAAACTAAGTAGGATTAGATGTTTTTAAGCAGTGCATAAATGACAAAAAATATTTTATTACTTAGTATTTTTATCTTGTTTCCCAGTACTAAAATCTAAAGTCTTAAATCAAGATACTTTTACTTGAGCAAAATGAGATAAGAATTACTCCAATAAATAAATAAAAATAAATAAATGTATCAAAATGTAGTGAGTTTATGCTTAAAAAAAAAAAAAATTGCCAGTGGGTTCAGAAATTTCAACTTAAATTTCAATAGAAAACAACTGTGTTTTTCTTACTCCACTGGCTTGCTTTACGCATAGATTTTTCAGAAATCATGACTTCATATCTTGCCATTTTGCTTGTATATTGATTTAAGAATAAGAATATTTTGTATTAAAAAAAACAAACTTTTTTATGTTTATTTTTAAGAGTGTAGCATGCTAATGCCAAAGTGTATCGACATGAATTTTGAATAAAGTCTCCCATTGGCACATTTGCTGACATACAAGTATTATATATTATAAATATGTAAATCAATGGTCTGCAAAGCCTAGTTTTCTGCATGACAATGTCTGTCCTTGTGGGCTTTTGTTGAGTGCAGTGTTTGGGTGTTAGGAGCAATTGCCTTGACCATTTCAAATGGGATTGCTTTCTTTAACACCTGAGTGGACGCAAAGGAGTAGCTGTTATGATTACGCCACATTTCCCCATTGCTCAGAATTAAAGTACATTTTCACTGCACTTGAAATCTTAACTCCACATTATTACGAAAAGCCTGCTGCGTTATACAAACCGGTTAACTCTGCAGAAAATCAGTTGCGTACTGTCATAAGTATGTTCCTCCTCCGAGGCAGGCCCGAGAGGGAGATTTGCTACCGATTAGCACCTGGTCGCGAGCCAATTCAAGCCGTCTGATTTCAATTTAATGCATCTTTTGAGCTGATCCACAGAAATGCATGATAGTCGTAATGCTTTTCTAGCACTAAAACGTGTTGTTCAGCAAACGCCGCTCTTGGTTTTGCTTAACAAGGGCTTTCGGAGCCATCGTCGCCCTGTCTGGACTCCCACAGGCGGAGCTGGATCACTCCACACACATCAGTCTGAAGACGTTACGTTATCTGCCTGTCAGACAAGAGCAAGGAATATGTGTAGTTATTCTGAATCGTGGCCTCGCGAAACCGTCGGCGTCGGGTTCGGGCTAAAGGTTTTGCGCGGAGGTCTGCGGTTCCTTATTTGCGAGCCGTCGCCTGAGACCCGTCTCTGATGTCTGGCTTCGATTATGACATCATAGATAACAGGAAATAAGATTCATATCAAAATCAGGACGTTATTCAGGGCAGACAAATGTCTTCAATCCTCTCTACATGTCAACACTTCTCTTCATCTACATGTGTTTTAATGCTATTGGTTACACTTTCTTTCTGTAGTCCACTTTTATGAAGTTCTGGAATGCTATTCTGGAATGCAGCTAGTTGCTTATTAGCATGCATTTATATTATATTGGCTGTTTATAAAGCAATTCTGCATGACCCTATTCCTGATCCCTTAAACTTCACAACTACTTTACTAACTGTTAATAAGCAGCAAATTATATTGAATGAAAACTCTTAGTTAATAGTGAATATGTGTTCCTTAATCTAAAGTGTTACCAGACATTCAATCAAAAATGTCCAGGTTTAAAAACATATGGACATACAGTTTATGAATATGAAATCTGTTAAGTAATCATTTCTAATCCAAAAAGCAGAAAATAAATACAAACATACAATGTGTTTAAGTTCAATGACGAATTGTATTTAAAGTGAAAGAAAGAGAGTAAAGAGAGCGGAAGAAAGGCGTATGCCATTCCTGACTGAAAGCGTCTATGTGAAGAGCTGATGAAAACTTTTCCTTGGTATTAAGTTGAATGGCCGGCGTTATCTCCGTCTCGGAATTCGTCTTATCTGTGGAAGGCCGGCCGGCTGACAGATTGATGTGAGGCTCTACCTGTTTTCTTCCCAGCAGCCTGTGTTGGGATCCTGCGACGGACAGATACTGTTGGTGCGCATTGCCATTTTATACCGAGAGCTCTCAATAGCTGCTGAGTGACTGCGGAGAGAGCCGCGATATTGGGCATCTGTGTACCTGGGTGGTGTTGGATTCGGTTTCAGGAGATGTCAGTCGTCCTAACCAAATCCTCCAATTTAACAATATGGAGGAAGGACGGACAATGTCAACTATTTTTACAAAACCTGGCTCACCTGCAGCAAGCCTGGCATTACCTGGTGTAAAAGCTGAACCCCTGAGTGATGGGGAAAAAAAAATGAAATGTGGTCTGATGAGTTTACTGTTGTTACTTGTTGTTAGTTTTTCTAAATATTGATTTTTTTTTTTTTTAACATGCTACACTGTAAAAAGCAAATGTTACCACAGAGAGTTATTTCTGTCTGATTTAACCATAAATGTTTATTTTGCTGATATAAATTAATGTATGTTTTTTGTTATGCTTCATCAACAGTGTTATTTATGGAAGCCCATTTCCACCACTGAATAAAAATTGTAAAAAGGCCATTGGAACTTTTTATCTCACGTTTTAACATTTTTCTCAGAACTGTGAGATATAAACTCACAAACTGTTTATGTCTCACAATTCTGACTTTACAACCCACAGTTGTATATAGTTTTTATAGTTTGTATCTTAGAATTCTGAGAAAAAAGTCCGATTTGCAAGTTTATATCTTGCAATTGTGAATTTATATCTCAAAACTCTAAAAACAAAGGTCAAAACTGTGAGATGTAAACTCACAATTGCTAGAAAAAAGTCAGAATTGTGAGATAAAAAGTTGTAATTTACTTTTTTATTTATTTTTTTCTGTGGCAAAAATGAGCTTCCATCGTTATTTTAGTGTTACATATTATAATATTCAATATTTTGAATTTGTTTTCTATATTGTCAGTTTTCATTTTAATTGTAGTTTACATTTTTGTAATTGTAATTACAAATTGTAATTTTATTATCATCATTATCATTTATTATTATTATTATTATTATTATTATTATTATTATTATTATTATTTAGTTTTGTTTTTGGAAATGTTTCTATTTGCCTTTAATGTATTTCAGTTTTATTTTTAGTAATTTTGGTACTTTGGTACATTTTATTTAATCATTGTAACAATTTTACTTATTTATTATTTTATTTTATTTTATTTTATTTTATTTTATTTTATTTTATTTTATTTTATTTTATTATTTTATTTTATTTTATTTTATTTTATTTTATTTTATTAGTTTAGTTATGTTGCCAATGCAAGAATTACAATTGTCATTTAAGTTTTTCAACTTTAGGTTTTTATCTAATATTTTATTTTATTTTATTTTATTTTATTTTATTTTATTTCAATTAAAGAAAATTATTGTAATATTTTTAGTTTTAGTTAAAAACAATACAGTTCATTAAGTTTTATTCTTCTTTTATACTAGAAGTTTTATTCTTCTAGTATTATTCTTTCTTTAATGTGCTGAATAACCTGCGCACAGGAAATAAACCAGACATTTTTCTTCATTAAAATCTCACTCTGACAGTCTTAATTATTAATATAGACGTGTGAAATGTCACTGTTTAATTACTAGGGGAATCAGTAGATGATAGTTAGCTCACTTCTTCCACAATGGTTCGTTTCTAACTAGCGGCGGCTTTAATTGATCCAGTGGCTCAACCTCTAGCTTAAATTGATTATCTTAGTCTTTAGGCTAAGCAAATTCAATAAGCCATGAAATTAACAATGACGGCGGGCTGGAGAGCGTCACAGTTTACTTCAAGTGTTCTTGTGTGAACTTTCTCTGTGTAAAGCTCATCAGGGCTGATGGTTATTAGTGGCAGATGAGGGGGAATCCATCTTTACCCACAATGCCTTTCAGGTCTGTGTCCACATCAGCTGATTTGCAGGTGAATGTTCACTCAGGGAGCGTGTGGGGCCGTTTTTCACCGCCACTGAAGCTGAATCAATGCCGTTTGTGCTGTAATGTTAACATGTTGGAAATAGCAGTCTTTGGAAATAAGCTTCTGGACAGCACGACCGATGTGTGAGACAGTTCGCTGGTCAGTGACCATATAGAAACACATTCAAAACACTGCTCGTCATCACATATATCTGTTTCTGCATACCAAGAAATGGCTTATCGCAGCGATTAGTTGCACCTGGTCTCAGTCTTTCCCTGTCTGTGTCTTATCTGCGTGTTTAATAGTTTTTCCAGGTGCAGGGCTTTAGTTAAGTCGACTCTGTGCCGGCCGTTAAATGAAGAGATGAGTCTGAGATAAAGTTCAGAAATGTATTTCATGAGGCAGGTGAATTTAATAGGTGTTTTAGGGTTTAAAGTCAATATGAAATATAAACTGACTTTGTTTTTACATGTTTCTGATCTTATTGCGCATTAATCATCACTGCACTTGAGGATGGTTTTAAAAAGATTACTGAAGAAAAATACTGGTAGCACTTTATTTTACAGTCCTGTTCTTCATGGACATACTTATCATAGTAATTACAATAACTAGGTAATACCCATAAACCTAACCCTACTCCATACAGTTATCTTATATTACCAGAATTTTTATAGGTAGGTACACTGTAAGCACACATACTGTAAAATAAAGTGCAACCAAAATATGTGAGCTGAATGTTTTTGGAAACTTAAATGCATATAGGCACAACATGTAATTTTCGCTGCTAGAGAGAGCATATTCAAAACAAACAACGAAACAAAGGCATAGTTTGATGCTGCCGTGATTGAGTGTGGAATCATGGGAGTTGTAGTCTTTATCCCAACAGCTGATGCAATCGGACGGGACTCGGGCAGAAATCGTGTCCATGGATGAGCTAATGTATTAAACACTTATTAAGGTCACTATAGTATGAAGCAGGGTGGGTCTGAAAGTCGTGGGAGCAAAACGAGGCTGCTGGAGCGATTATGATAATGAGAGACGATCACACACGGCTTAAAAGCAGCGGCGCTTTTATTATGCCACAGCCGACCGCTTCTGCTTCTTCCGGTCATGCGTATGTGGGGTAAAACAGCGCTGTTTTATCATACTAGATACATTTGAGTGTGTTGAGAGTTGTGTTATAATGCTACTCTGTATGTTCGTCACCTGTCTAACGCATAACAAAATAAAGCTGTTCTTTAGTGTTTCCGTGTTTTCTACAAAATAAAACCGGAAATCGAAGGTGTTTGACATCACTGGCAGGTAACGCAATGACACGGTCTGTTACACTAGTTAAAATTGCTTATTTCTCTGGATTTAAACATACTTGGAAACATTTGGGAGTAATGTAAGTACACAAGTCAATAAAATATATAACACTATTATAGTGGTTTTTGGATATTTTAAATGTGTGCCTTTAAATGCAGTTAGCTGAAGTTTAGAGTGCTTTTTGACCTCCTCAAGTAGGACTTAAGTACATCTTTATATGTAATTACATATTGTCTGTTAAAATAGGGTTAAAGTGTTACTGCTGAATGTACTGACAAGCATTTATGATAATCTAAAATATACTTTAATGACATTTCTATTAAAACTTGTGGTAACACTTCAGTATAGGGAACAATTCTCACTATGAACTACACTGTAAAACATGACCGTGAATTTAATGGTAAAAAAACTGTAAAAATGCTACAGTAAAACCTGTTAAATGGTTAACGGTAAAATTTACCGTAAATTGACATTCTCAGAATTCCCTGTTACAATTTTTGGAAATTTTATGTTTTTTTTTTTTTTGTTTGTTTTTTTTTTTTTTTTAAATAACTATTTCTTCTTAGTTTTTTCTTAGCGGTTTTTTACATTATTTCAGTTGGATGTGTGTTACCATGATGGTGTTTAGTGTTTGTGTGAATGACGCTGTGCACCTTCTATATATATGTTAATATTTAAAAGCTGCTTGTGATGGGCTTTGGTTCATCATGTGACTTTTTGGTGTTTATCAGTGTATTACAAAGGTACAAAACAGATTTCAGCACTTCAACTTAAGGTTGGTACATTAACATTATATCAGTTAATGAAATTACGTTTATTAATGTAAATTTAATGTAAATTTAAGTGAAAACCATAAAACACAAAACGTTCCAAAATTGTCATGTATTTAAATATATTTGTAATTAGACATTTGTTATGAAGGTGCAATTTAGTGCATTTACAATATATTAACTTTAAATGTGATATCAAACAGCACACTACAGTTAAAATTATAATCCAGTACTTTACATGTGCTTTAGTATCAACATGTCAAAGTAAGTGAATTTTCCTAAAGCAGATTGTTGAAATGTAGTGATTTAAAATAACACTTTTAATGTGACATTATTACAAAGTGCACTTGTTAAAGTGTGTTAAGAAACATGGTCATTAAACTGTCTCTTTTAGCCACTTAAGTGGCCTTTTATTTCTTTAATATTATACAGTATTTGACCGTGGACCACAAAACCAGTTGTAAGGGCCAATATTTGAAATTGAGATTTATACGTTATCTGAAAGCTGAATAAATAAGCTTTCCATTGATGAATATTATTAGTATAGGACAATATTTGGCCGAGATACAACTTTGAAAATCTGGAATCTGAGCGTGCAAAAATATTGAGAAAATCACCTGTAAAGTTTTCCAAACGAAGTTCTTAGCAATGCATATTACTAATCAAAAATTAAGTTTTAATATATTTACAGTAGGAATTTTACAAAATATCTTCATGGAACATGATTTTTACTTAATATCTTAATGATTTTTGGCATAAAAGATAAACCGATCATTTTGACCCATACAGTGTGTTTTTGGCTATTGCTACAAATATAAGACTGGTTTTGTGGTCCATGGACACAGATGTGTTTGGATTATGTCACAATGTATGTGTCCACATATGGAAAATGCAACTGATTTTTTTTTTTTTTTTTTTTTTTTTTTTAATATTGTCTGGAATATGAATGACTTTGCAAAAGAAAAGAAAATACAATAATTACTATATATCGGAATGATATATTGCCTACTACTATTGTAAGTATAGTAGGGAAAAGAGTGTATTATTTCATAACAATATCAAAAAGTAGTACATGACCTGGCTATGTTTCGTGTTTATTTTTATAAGTGGTTTTATTCAAGTAAAAAATATTATTTATTTTTGCTGAATCCTAAATACATTACTTTAAGCCAGCAAGACAAAATTTTATTTGTTAAATCAGGTGCAAATTGCTCTTTAAGCAAACATTTCATCACATTTAACAGTGTATGTGAGTGTATTTACATCCCTGAGAACACGAGTCTCTCACTGTCATTTGCTTTACAAAGAAAACTAGAAAACAGAGATTTACTTTTCAATAGCAGTAAAAATTGTTATAAATGCACCTAGGTTGTAATAAAAAGGTCTTTTAGTTAAAAGAAAAGCAGTTAGATTTAGTAAGACAGAGAGAGAGGGAGAGAGGGAGAGAGATGGAAATCTTTGAGGTGATGAATTACCCTGCAGGCATTGTAATTTATTATATAAGCTTCATGTAACTTCAGCCGCTAGATTGAATACCTTCAGCTCAATTTATCAGTCAGCTGTCAAACTGCGGGTCAATTTCCTTTTAACCCTTGTTTTGAGGTTCATAACCCTCTTACAGATTCGACGCTGTCAATCAAAACACGATAACTACGCGTTTCCCCCTCTTCATAGCTCATTTTCTCTCTGCAGGATCTTACTCGACATTTAACGACTTCTGAACACGAACGTTATTAATTTTAGTGTTGTAGCGTTACAGCTCAGCGTTTTGATGGCTTGCGTTTACGCCCTCATAACCTCTGAGAAGTTTCACTAATGACTGTCACAGTCAGCGGCCTCAGTGTTTTCAGACTCTCAGTTTTATTACCTGAGATGTTCACCTTCCCGTTCATTAGCCGCTAATGAAAACGTCCGTGGTCTTGTTAGCTAACAGAGAATAGAGAGGCGTGACATGCCGGATTCAGCGCATCTATTAAAGACTGCCTTCATCTGATGCAGTCTGATGTGATAAGCACATTTTGTCTTGAATGTAGACGATGAGTCTGTGTGTGGAGTCATCATGCGTTATTGGCCATTATGAAGCGTCGCTCTGATCACTCATCTTAGACGCGTCACGTCAGGCTTCTTTAGTAAGAGGAACAACTGAGTTTGTGTGCACCTCTGATTATCATTTTACAAAAACGATGATATATGCAATGCAAATTTCAAACGAAGATAAAGCTGACTTCTGCTCTGCAATAATCAGTATACACTGTGCACACTAGGCTCTGTACACTGCCTATATTTGTAAATATAGTAGAGAAGAGAGTCATGGTATTATTCCATGATAACTTGTTTTCCTATATTAATTTATATTTATATTTATATTTATATTTATATTTATATTTATATTTATATTTATATTTATATTTATATTTATATTTATATTTATATTTATATTTATATTTATATTTATGTGGGGGGTTAAGTTAGGACAATCTTATTTATTATTATTATTATTATTATTATTACTATTATTATTATTCCCTCCACTGAATATAGGGGATTGGTAGTTGGTTTTATATTTATATTGATTTTATTTATTTTATATTTATATTGATATTTATATTTATATTTATATTTATATTTATGTTTATGTTTATCTATATATGTGTGAGTGTGTGTGTGTGTGGGCGGGGTGTTAAATTAAGACAGTCTTTTTATTTATTCATTCATTCATATTTATATTATTATTATTATTATTCCTTCCACTGAATATAGGGGATGGGTATTTATATTTATATTTATATTTATATATGTGTCAGGGGGGGTTAAATTAAGACACCGTCTTTTTATTTATTTATTCATTTATTCATTTATTTATTTACTTTTTATTTTTTTATTTATTTTTATTTATTTATTCATTCATTCATTCATTCATATTATTATTATTATTATTATTTCCACTGAATATAGAGAATGGGTAATTAGTATTATATTTATATTTATATTTATATTTAAATAATAAAAAATAGAAATTAGATTAGTTTAAATTAGAAAAATAATGTAATTAATTTATTATTATTATTATTATTATTATTATTATTATTAATAATAATAATTGATTGTTGCAATATATATGTTGTTAAATACCAATAAAAAAGTTTAGTATTACTAGGCACTGCCTACTGTTCTTAAATGTAAATATCAAACAATATTACTACATTTAACATGACCACACTAAGTTAAAACTAAGTTCCTTTTAATAATCTTGTGTAAAAATGCCGTCATATCTTGCAGTTCAAGATGGCTTGTCACTATCAAATTGTTGTACGTTGAACCTCACAGTTTTCACGATTTTCAATAACACATATTTTACTCAAATTAATTAACAAATTAATCATTAATAACAAATAAAATATAACAAAGTATATCCAACCTTACTGAGATGCATACAGTACACTCATGTAAAGCGATGCACGCTATATAGCAAATCTCAACTGCTCGATTTGTTTATTTCATCACAAATTGTGACTATATTATCAGCTGTCTCGTCATATGAAGTTTGGATATATAAGTACATGCAGTTTTATCTGCATACATACAGTACACTCACATGAAGCGATGAGTACTATATAGCAAATTTCAATGAATGTCTTTGCAATTCAGTCAAATAATGTTAAAATCTATCCAACACAACGGAAAAAGGAAGGTCATGTGCAGCATAAATAGTATGAGTGTTAGTACACTTTTCTGAACAAATACTCCAAAAAAACAGATATCCTAAAAGAGTCTGAAGTGATTAATGCGTCGACCGGTGTTGATTTGCGTCTGCGGTGTGAACTGAGTGGGGTTAAGTGTGTTTGTCTGTGGTCTGTATTATAATGTAGTTACACGCAGCAGCCGGCGCTGACCGGGGGAATGAGCTCTGACAGCCGTCCGCCTCTGGGTGCCTTGGGGCTCATCGCTGGTAATTTCCATCAATAAGCTTCATTATTCAGATGAGATGAATGGGTCGGTGTCAGGCGTGGAGCGCGGCGCTGGTGTTTCTCTGACCTATTGTAAATGTTGCCACCTCGGCTGCGCGCGCCTGATGAGGGCCGTAATAGACCCCAGGTGTCAGATGACAAGATGGCTGCCAATAAATCAGGGCTTTGACCAGTCGAACACGTTTCGGAACACGCAAAGCGACGCGCCGCTAATTCGCAGGAGCAGGTGAAAAGGCGTGTAATTAAAAGGCGAGGGGAACGAAGGCGCGTTCAAACGAACGCGTTTCCGTACGCAGCTTTACGGCAAACTGCGGCTCGGGGTCGGCGTAGGGGACGCTGCGTTCGAAGACTGAGCTTTAGTGAATAAAAAGGAGAAGAAAAGCAGCCGAGTCTCCCCCGGCCCGCCCTTCTGTGCAGGACCGAGTCCCTATGATGGAGTGTCCTCTCTCCCAGAGAAAGTATGTTTGCCTAGTATTTCATCATCCCCTGGAGGCAAGAGAGGGAAAATAAGCACATCAGTTGTCATTATGACAGCATAAAAATGGTGCCATCATATTTCAACTACACAATGCAGCCAGCATCCCTTTCCCCGTGATGAATTATGGACTCCTCTTTTCACACGTTGACTATAAGTTAATATTATCTCCCATGGATAATTATAGCCGAGTTCAATTACTGACCTAGAATTACCGCGCGGGTTTGGACGCACCGCCTTCTTTAAAAGGTATTTATCTTTTGCCCCAACAAACCGAATCTGCATGCTGGCAGTGATGCATCCGCAGCGCCGCCGCCCGGGTCCCCGGAGTCCGCTTTAATGTAAACGTCTCCATTATTCTGCGCTTTTAGGGCCTTTCTGCCGCTCTCCATGACTCTGTATGCAGTATTTGGGGTTATTGCTTCAGATGTGCAACTTTCTGCAGATCTTGCTAACTCGCAGGCATTGGCTCACCGATCTGCCATTATCATACACTCAAAACAAATGGTTTACTTTCAAATTATTTTCATTTAGAAACTGCTGGCAAATTTTCAAATAATTACGACGTAACGGCCAGTAACAAATTAATTAAACATTTTGAAGTAGAAAAAGTGAATTAGTAGTGTGAAAAATAAACAAATTAAACAAATGTTATTGAATTTCTTAAGTAGAAAGACTGAAATAGTACTTTCTAGAACAGTCCATGTTTAATTCAATGTGTCAACTCTTTGTAATCAATTGTGAAATTTACTAGCAGTTTCTGAGTGAAAATTGTTTCATTTTTTCAGTGTATTTTCTGGAAAAAAAAAAAAAAGTACTTCAGTAATCTTTGTTTTATTTATATAACTTTCTTTTCTTTTTTTCTTTTTTTGTACAGTGTATCAGGGTTACATTATTAGTAAGTTGTTATGACTGAATGAATGTCTTATGATAATATTGACACAGAAATGCTTTTGTTTTGTGTAGTTGTCACAGTTTTAAAGCATTTCATTTAAAAAATTTATTTATTAATGCATCATTACATTTATTAGATTTATTATGCCTTATGTTTGTTTTTGTAAATAATTGTTAACACAAATATTGGGAATTAACAAAGATCTAAATAAAACAAATTATTGGAGCATGTTTTATAAGAAAATACTATTTCAGTCTTTCTACTTCAAAATTTAATGTTTAATTTAATGTTACTTGCCATTTCTTTATGATTTTTGTGACATTTACTAGCAATTTCCGAGTGAAAATTGTTTGTTTGATTGTTTGTGTATTTATTTAATAAACTTTTATTTTATTTTATTTTATTTTATTTTGATTTTTTTTTTTTTTTTTTTTTTGATAGGCATTATGAACATTATGAACTTTTTAGGTTTTTATTTTTTTCTGTCTTTTTGTTTATGGACTGGATGGTAAAAGAAATATATGAAGAGTTCGTTTGCAAAAACAGATAACTCTGTTTTTAACAATTTCTTTTTTTTTTTTTATTTTGCATTCCAATTTATCTCAATCAAACTGCAGTTGGGTTATTTTTGGGTTATTAAGTAAAAACAAACAAACAAAAAATACAGCTAACTAACAATGAAACACAATAAAGACATAAAAACATAATAAAAAACATGATTTTATCTGTTTTTGCAAATAAACTATTCATATATTTATGCTCGACCCCTGTGACCTTGTGCATGAAAAATATTGGTAAACCATATTGTATAAGCATAATTATTTCAGAATTATTGTCATATTCTTGATGCATTTAGTGTAGTTTGTTGATGCAAGTATCACATGAATACATTCAAATGATGTCATGGTACTACAGCACCATGTCAAAACCAGCAACACAACACAGGAATAATCCAGCATGTCTAATGACTATTTCTTAACTCTTTTTTTTATTTATTTTTTTTGTCATGTTTCTCTTTCTTCCCCATTGCCCAGTTCCGTACGTCCTCAGATGAGCAGGTCATTTGTTGAGCTGCTTCTAAAGGCCTCACATATGAATTCAGCATTAGCCAGAGTCTATTACAGATCAATATTACAGTTAACTACTTTTCATGTCACACCGAACCCAATTTTCAGGGATATTTGATCTCCAACGTATTATTTCCCTCGTTCGGCTGTCAGACATTTGCATTCAGATCGCCGACCGACTTCAGGAAGAGCTCAGCCTCTGATCTGACATGAAATGAACGAGCGTTAGAAACCCAATCCAACAATTGCACAATAATGGCGACGCGCTAAAACTTTTAGGCGAATCAAATGTTCGTTTTCTCTCTCTTACATGTTTATGAAACTTGTTACACAAGCTAATTCTTTCAATAATCTCCTTATTAGAACATCCGTCTCTTTTTTATGCAAATGCAGAGACGGAACTCAAAATCTGATTTGTTACGAAACACTTGTACGCAATGCGAAATCTACACTAATTATTTTGAGGCCGGCATCTGCCTTTCAGCGTGACTGGATATTACATTTGCTTAAAACTCAATCATGCGAAATGAAGACTCCATTTGAGAACATTTTAATAAAGATAAGTCGCCGCTATCATCTAATCGGAGACTGGTAATCGGCGCATTCATTCGCCGCCGACAGATAATGTCAAGGCGACGTTAGGCTCTTATTTTGCAATAATGCATTTACATTCTAATGATTTTATTAAAGCTCATACAGGCTGTCGGAGACGGACCCCGCGGCAGAAGATTCACCCAGACCAATTCTATCAGTTATCAGCCGCCGCTACCTTTATCACACGCGGCCCACCCCGACGAGGCGCCCGCTAGCCGGAGGACCGAGCGTTTCATCAGCGCTCTCGGTCGTATTGTTCTGCTTAGTGTGCATAAAAAGGTCCGACCCCCCCCGCTGCCGGCCGGAACAATGAAACAAACTATCTGTCTTATTTATCGTTTTTGCATTTTCTTTCTTCGCTTACTTTCTTTATTTGCTGCGGGGTGTGTTTTTTCCTTTCTTCTCTGACCTATCGGCTCTAAGCAGGTCGGCATTATTCAGAGATGTGTGGAGAGCCATTTAGATGGAGATAAAGAGCAGTCCTTCTCTCTGGAGTATATATATGCCCACGGGGACCGGAGACGAGGGCCGCTGTGGCCTCTGAGCAGGTATAGGGTGGACCTGCACTCTTTACAATATGTAAATCGCATACACACTTAGAGCAGAGCAGATAGATGCTTCCATGGGTTGAGATGTGCCACATTAGCATGTGGTATTTCAATGCAAAACCAGCATTTAATACACAAACATCCCACAATCCAGTTTAGCCAGAGATCTGTGCTGAAATAGTGATGCATCGTCATTACATTTAGTCATGTTTGCATTCAGATGTGTGTGTAGTTATGCTCCCTTTGTGCATTTTAAAGACTAGATTCAGGTGTATGGATTTCTGTGTACCGTCTCAGAAAGGTCTGCCAGATCATGCTGCACTCTTCAAAATAAAGCTTTCAAAAGAGGGTTTTTACAGTGATGACATAGCATCATCATTTTGGCTCCCCAAAGTTCTTGTGAAGAACATTTTATTAGTCAAAAGAACCTTTAGTGCAATGGATGTGAAGGTTCTTCATAAAACCGGCAATGCCAACAAAGAAGCTTTATTTTAAATTGTGTAACCATGTGTACTGCATTATGCACATTAAAATAAATAAATAAATACATAAATAAATAAATAAATAAATAAATAAGCCCTCCTTCCTGTCTACTAATCTAGGTTTTACTTTAAATCTGTATAATATTCACATTTCTGACTTTTATGAAAAATTGCTTTGATGTCCCTACTTTGTAATTTTCATCATTCATCATGCAGGATGCTATTGATTAAAATAAATAAATAAATAAATAAAGTAATTTAATCACGCTGCTGTTTTTAATGTAAACACGGCTTTCAAAACACATCAAAGTATAATAAACATCAAAAATATTTGTTAGATCATCTTTTTGTAATATTTTTTTTAGTCCCAGTTGAAAACACAAACAGCACATGCTATTAAATGGTATGGGTTTTAAAGAAATCAAAACATTAATCTTGACAATGTTCAGAACTTTCCTGTGTCCTACACTCTTAAAAATAAAGTTTCTTTATTGGCAACAAAAGTTAAAGAACCTTTAGCTTCCACGAAAGCTTTCCATTCCACAAAAGGTTCTTTACAGTAGAAAAAGGTTCTTTAGATTATTGAAATGTTCTTCACACTAAGAAATGATGATTCTTTTAAGAGCTGATCATTGAAAGGTTCTTTGGAGAACCAAAAATGGATCTTCCATGGCATTGTTATAAAACCCCTTCTATAATGTTTATTTTTAAGAGTGTATATTTGTGCGTGGATGGTCTGAAAACGACAATAACTGGAGCATTTAAAACAGGTGCAACTTTACAAGTAGTTAATATGATGAAGTTAAATAATTGAGGACTTTACTAGAGTCCTGATGTACGTGTTTTGCCGTAGATCTCTGGAGCTGCTGGTGGTCTAAACTAGACCACATCACAACAATGCCTGGGGTTGGTGAGTGTTGTAAGGTTTCATACTGGTTGTTAGGATCTGAATATGTGGTGGAGGCTCAAGGTCATTTTTCAGTCTGTGTGTCATGAAGTTATAAAGATCTTTCTCTACGAACACAATGCAGACCTGACAAACAGCGGCGTCTCCTAAAACCACGAGAACGGCATTCTACGAAATGCAAGTTCATTGTTGAAGCATAAGGTTAACTTGAGAGCATTTTCATAGAATAAAATCATTTAAAACCTGCATGCTGGTATTTTTATCCATTTCTGAAGAATCTTTCCATACAATAACAGTTAATGGCAACCGAGTCTATCCAGCTCCAAAAAGGCCATGCAATATTATTTGGTTACAGTTTGTTTTAATAGTTCACTTTAAACTTTAGACTAAACCCACACCTAACCCTAACCCTAACTTCATGTCAACTAACTTTCATTAGAGTATAAGTAGACTGTTAGGTTAGTAGGGTTAGTAGAATAAGCTGACATGTAGTTACTTTCAGTCAACAGAGTGTCTAAAGTGGACTATCAGCATAAAGTTTAGCTTATTTTTCATTCTGCGTACATAAAATTGCACATTGGGTTTGTTTACAAGGACAAATGACTTCATTCGCGCAAAGACTAAATGTAAATGTTGATGTTGCACCAATGGCTCTGGCGTGATTGAGGCTTCAGAGCTTCGGTTGAGATTTTCAGAATATATTTTCGTGCAAAATGGATATAATATCCATAACGCCCACCGAGAATCCACCGAACGCATCCGCACGTACAAGTTTGCGATTTCTCCGAGTAGTTTGATATGCCTCTGATTAGTCGAGCTGAATGGAGGACAGATACTAACACATGTAGCACTGACTGTTTAACATGAGCTACGCTCTTTCAATAAAAGGGATTAACTAGGTTTATCAGCATTTCGCAGATAGCCGATTGTTGGCAATCTTCTTTGTACGGAGGGTCAGACGATCGCTGGCGTCATTCAGGTAGATTGAAGAACCTGAGATGAGATGGTCCTGACATAATGGGTGTCCTGATACTTTTGGCCTTGTGGCACCACATTGTGGCTTGAACAAGAGTGCTTTGAACTCTGTCAAGTCTCCACCTGGGGCAGGTATGTCACGGCGACCTCATGTATCACGGCGAGAGCGAAAACCCAGAGCGGGACGTTGACTAATTAGATGGTAAAAACTCTGGTCATGAATCTGTGGTTAAAGCTTCAGGAAATATAATAAATTGACACTGGTCTCAAAAGCTAGGGGAACCTTTTTTGTGTTCCCTTTTCTTCAGCCCGGTCGGAGAGCGTTATTCAAGCCCCGGCTGTAAACCCATCCTTCATCTGCGGGGCAGTTAAATAGCCGCTATTGTGCTCTATTGTGCTCCATTGTCCTGTTATTGCTGTTGTCCCGATTCCTTTCAAATTCAATTCTTTATTTGGTGTATATTATTACCCACAAGAAGCTCCTCTTCCTCAAGGCAAACAGCAGACCACGAGACAATATCGGCCGCACAAAAGACCTTCAAACTCCATTATGTTTTTTAATCTCTTGAAGGGTTTCATGACTCTCAATGCTCTGGAAAACAGGTGATGTCAACGGAAAGGAGTCCTGCGGTTAAAGGCGTCCGCTCAATGCACGTTAGAGATATTCCTCTCACCGCCAGCGTGACTAACGTGGCCTCTCTGTCGGAGCGGATCGAACTCCGGTTGCTCCAGCTGAAGGTCTGTGTTTCTTCGTAGCCTTTGTGAACGAGGTACTCGGGTATAAAATATATACGGTGTCGTCGACTCTGGCTATTTGTCTGAGTGTTCACTGAGAAACACGCCAAAATCAGGTCTGGAGTAAAAGCCCATGTATAAATAGTAGGATTCATGGTCAGTTTTCAGTTTTTGATTCTGTATCTTCATATTTTAATTAAGCATATGAAATCAGTCCAAAAGAGGAATATTATAAAATGCATAGTTCCGGCCCTTGCTTCTGATTGGTCAGTGCAACATTCCAGCAGTGCAACAGACTGATTTCAAAAGTAAAAAAGAAAAAAAATCTCCTTTAAAGAATACTGTGAGTTTTTTAATCGATAGTATATGCCATTAGCCCACATTATATCAACTTATTTTGTAAAGAATCGTGTAATCACACACTACATTACCCATGATTCTGCAGAGAAATCTCCACCAATCAGAGAATTGCAAATTGCAATAAATAAATCCTTTTGTTTGCATAATTTGCATATTTTACAATATCTGTAATTAACATCTTTAAACCCATAGTTTTATATTTCTTTAGTGTTTTATTTTGATTATGTAATTTACAATGATTCATAAGTTTGTAGTTCTTTCTCTTATCAAAGCTGTTAAATTCACAGTTTTTTTTGTCTGATTTTTGAATACGTTTTTGCTTCAAATCTCCCTTTACTCAAATGCAATATATGTACATGTATTACATTTCTATATGTGAAATATATTGTCATATGAAATAAAAAAAATATATGAAACCTATTAGATTACTATGATTATTTATATTTTATATATGTTGTTTTAATAAAGTTGCATATATCCTGTTGACATTCACAGTTGCTACATATAATATGCTACATATAATACCATTCAAAATAAAAGTTTGCCCACACTTTAGTTTGGGAACCAATTCTCTATTAACTAACTGTTAACTATTGTTTTTTTTTTTTTTTTTTTTGGCCTCAATAAACTCCTAATTCACTGCTTATTAATTATTAATTAATAATTAGTAAGGTAAGTTAAGGTTAGTAAGTTGTTAAGTTTAGGTGTGGAATTTAAGGATTAAGGGATACTCATGTAGAATAAGACTTTAATATGTGCTCATGACTTCAGTATGTACTAATAAACAGCCAATATGATATATATATGCATGCTTATGAGCAACCATTTAATAGTGAGAACTGGTCCCTAAACTAAAGTGTTACCACAAGTTTACCTTGGGGGTTTTATATATCTTAACTTAAACCACTTTATAGATAACATATATGGCAATATCACATAGGACAGTATTGTGTATTACATTTATTACATATGGGACAATTTGTAATGTTTTGATACTTTGATAATGTTTGCTTTTCTATAGCAAGAAAATAAATAAATAAAAAAAGCTGAAAATTGTGCGTACTTTTGCGCTCTATATTCCAGTATTCCACACCAAAATAACACTTAAACAGATGGTTCACCCAAAAATGACAATTCTGTAACTGAGTAATCACTCTCATGTCATTCAGGTAATTTACAGTTCACTAGAATGAATCTGAGAGAGATGAGAGAGTGCTTGATTATTAGCATGTGCAATACAAACAACATTCAACACAGTACTGTAGCAATTTTTTTTTTTTTTTTCCACGCTGACAAAGTGGAAAAATAAAATGCATTATGACACAAGAAGCTGGAAATAACCACATGAACTTATGGTGGTTTCTTCACAATTCAAGCCTGGCTGAAAGTCCCACGCTCTATCCTGAATCACATAGCCTCTCTCTTTGGTGGCCGGTGACAGGAAGTATTGACTGACTACAAGCAAAATAGACCCGCAGTTGATCTGAACCACAAACACCTCTACCTGATCCACACCGGCTCTCAGAGGCTCTCAGCTAGTTTTGTATTAGCGTCGAGATGTTCTTTTACCATATTGCTCTGCTTAGGATGAAACCGCACATGCAATGATTTATACCGCCTGTCAAGTCGAGGTTTAGATGGTCATTTTGATTAGCCAAGCAAAGTTTTATGTTTCTTGACAGTGGATCGTGGGATATGTTTCACTTCTCGTGGTTATATTAAAATAGTTTTTGCCATTAAATCTTCAATGTAACCCAGTTTTCTTTGTGCTTGCAAACGCGGGGATATTAAATCCCGCGGCAGCGCCTCGGTGATATTTGAAAGCAGACAGGTCTCCTTTAGAGAAGCGTACACATAGGCATTTATGCACTAATTTACATTCAGCTCATCTACAGACCAATCATTTAGCCCTCACTCATTGGATTTTGGCGTGTGTGTTCATTTCCTGTTGATCAGATTAAATGTTTGATGTGGTCTTCCAACTTGACACAATGGTGCAGATGAAAACCGGACAAATTTACTTTTAGGTGACAGACAGCAATTGGAGGGAAATTAAGTTGTATCAGTACATCACATTATACACGCTGGAAATATTGTAGCTGGAACAATCGCAACCTCCGTCTGTTTAAATACATAAAAAAGTCATTTCATTGCTTTTCTTTGATGTGATCACCGTGAGTCCTGTAGCGTGCGGCTGAGCTTTGAAAAGAGGAAATTATTGAGTTTATCCAATGCCAGTCAATCTCACCAGACTGCTTTATTAACAATTTCACATGGCCATTTCCCCTGCTTAAATACCTGTCTCCAAATAATGTGCATATGTTATTGTAGGTGATATTATTCTCCCTCTGGACTGAGTTATTCTACTATAACACATCTGCTGCTCAATTTCAGGCCTGAACCAGAGTAAAAGAAGTCCAAAAAAAAAAGCCACGTTTCGTCCTTGATGAACAGAACAGAGCCAAAGTCTTTATACTGATCATACAGAGAGACTATCAGATGTGTCGGAGTTCACAGCAACTCTGAACATCTGAAGATATTTCATGCTGCTTTTTGAATTCCTAATTTAGGTACATGTTATTGAAAACGACACTATTGTATATATGATTTTACATTCTTACTTGCCTTTTTAAAAAAAATTCTGGTCAGATGTGCAATGACGGGGACGTAAAAGCCATTCTCACTAAATATAAACTGAAATCTGACCTGAAATGACCTTAAAAATACCTTGTAGTTCGTCTGATTTCATTTCCGTCCTGCCTTTGTAGTTCCTTTTGCTAAACAAAGAGGCTTCCTCGTGTCGCTCCTAAAATAGTATAATTCAGGGGCTGTTTTACATAGCACAATAGCCTAATACATGATTCAGAGAGTTTCTGCGAATCAGATGCATTAGGATAATGGAGACGGATAATAAAACTTTCAGAGGCATTAACATTTGATGCATAAAATGCAGAAGAAAAGGACTAAAATCTGTCTTTGGAGCAAAAAGTATCCTCTGTGCTTCTTGAGGAACATGCATGGATAATGAAAATATTCTATCCAGTGTAAATGCATTATTGATATGTTTATCAAATTTTGACTAGAGACCTGATCCATTTGAGGGGAAACTTGCTGTCTCTGCATGGCTTGAGTACATTTGAAATTAATGGCTATTCAGGCTGAATAAAAAGAGAAATCAGTGCTCAGATGGACACCATAGCTGGAGTAATGACAAAGTCTATGTTCTGAAAATGAGATGATATGAAACTCACATTGTGGGTGGCGCACTAAAATTACTTGCCTTTAAGTTGATATGTAAAGTGACGCACAACTCTACAAATGAAATAATCTGTAAATATAGAAAACTCATCAGCGTTCCATCTGACAGGACTGTGCACCTAAATGCATTATGGGATCGGAGACATTCACGTCTCTGCTCTCGGCTCATCAAAACTAGAGGCCTCTGTGATCCTAAGTGACTAGTTGCGATCAATCAACATGATGTTGTAATGATTTTCAATGATTTTGCATATTGAATTTGTGGAATTGTGACCTGATTGGGAATTAAGAAAGCAAAAAACCAAATAACAAGCTGACAGGCATAAATGGGGACTGCACATAGTGCTTAATACACAAATTATAGCAGTGATAGTCGTCTGCTGTTCAAGTCGTCAGTCCACTCTCGGTATTGTAACTGGAGCAAGCCTTGAAAACGTCCAGCGAGAGGAGGAACACAAACATTATTACCTTATTTAAAGAAAGAAATCTTGAATATTGATCCAGTGTAGCTTCATTACCTGGAAACTGCCATGCCAGATTGATGTCTCTTTAAAGTAGGTCTCTGGTCAGAGCTACCCTGGGAATCGTGCTATTGACTTTGGGTGTTTGTGCAGCCAAGCCTCCAGAGACTTTTGGTTGCTTTTAATGGGATCCATCAATTCAGTTTCCCTTTTAATAATCATTGTTTTACGGTTTGTGCGAGACTGGAGCAGTTTGAAGCCGCTTCAGTTGTGTCGAGACAGCACGGTTGTTTAAGTCCCTGCATTAAGATCTTTTTCTCTGCTCTTTGAGGATACGTTGTTCTCTCGTCTAAGCTTTGACAAGCCCCTGCTTTGAAAGATCGACCTCAGAAACCAAAGCAAGAATCACGGTGAATATAAGAAGCCACTAAAAGGAAAGACTCAGTTCCATGTGGAGTCCCAGTCAAACCAGCACTGAGGTTTCACCATTAACCTGGAAACATCCCCTCGCATTAGCATGTTAGTAATTGAAAGTCCGCAATGTACGTCTCTTCTGAAAGTGCATTGATTTTCATAAGGCTGATGCAGGACTCCCGTTGTTGATTTTAATGGGATCTTTGATTCTCCCTGTCTTCAAGCACAGGGCAGCGGTAAAAGAAGTGCTTCAAATGAAAGAACAACCTTGTAGACCTTCGGTTCACCTTGCAGGCGAGCAAGAAGCCGAGGAAAGAAGAGAAAGACCCTTAAGTGATGTCTCACAGAAGATGAAAGAGGATGCAAATGTTAAGTACATTGATCAATGCTCTTCAACGCTCAACTCTTGTGCTCCCGCAATATCGATACATTGGAAACATCATTTGTATCAGCAGTTGTTTCTTTTAATTAAGATCTGACCCAAATCTTTGCCATTGATTTTTGCCATTACCTTATTGACGGGGCTAACGCTGAGTCCGGACTTTTCTGTGGCTGAAGGGTCCTGGCTTGAGATATGAGAGCCTGTGAAACAGAGCACAAATGAATTATGTCACAATGAAGCAGACGCACAGATTCTGGAAAGGAAATCGAACACATTTTGTTGCTACAAATGTGAAGGACATGGTCCCCAAATCAGATAATATCCCTCAGACCAAAGTCAGAGTATGAACTTCAATCAGCATTTGAAATTTATGACATCGACTAAAGTGGATGATGCATCCTTCACGAATACTTCGGTTAATGCATTTTTACAGAGATGTTGAGGCTTTATTTTTGTGATTGTATCTCTTGTTGAGCTGATCGTTTGAACTGCGAACCAATGTTTGGCTTTCAAAACAAAAAATCAACATTTCGTCCCCAGATGGGCCTCTCATCAGTGCAGCAGTCCGTAGGGAGTCAGTTGGGAATCCCAACCCAACTTCTCATTAATCAGTTGGAAAACACTGGTTCCCAAAGACGGTTCCTAAAGGTGAAGGCCAAAGCTGACCCTAAGGAAGCTTGAGTTGGGCCATTTCTTATCAAACTCTGGTTTTGGTGTTGAATGGTTAACCTAATTTCTTTAAAGCATCTCAATGTTTTAATCTCTTTCAGTTGTTTTGAGGTGGATGCACCTCTTGAAACGACAATACCATTGTCTCAGGTCATCTTTCCAAATGCCACCCATCCAACAGCAACCGCTTTTACCACACTGTTGAGTATCCACCACTTCATGAATGCTTCTGTTAATGCATGTTTACAGATATGCTGGGCCTTTATTTTTGGAATTGTTTCTTTTGCTGAGATGAAAGTTTGAACTGCTACCCAACATTCGGCCTTGATAACAAAAATCAATGTCTTGGGCCTCTCATCAATACAGCGGTCTGTAGGGAGTCTTCTGCATGAGCAACACAATGAACTGCTGCTTATTCGTGAGTTGGAAAACACTTCATGGAAATCTGTGTGGATGGTTCGCAAAGAAGAAGGCCAACGCTGACCCTGAAGAAGCTCAAGTTAGGTTGTTTCCTACCAAACTTTTGGCTTGGTTTTGGTGTCGGCACGTTTACCTAATTTCATTAAAGAATCTCAATACTGTCTTTCAGTTGGTTTGAGGTGTAACCGCCTCGAAACAACAATACTTTCGCCTCAGATTGTCTTCCCAGAAGCCTTCCGCCCGACAGCGACCTCTTTCACCATGCTGTTGAATCCAACCCCCCCCCCCCCCCCCCAATTAATGCTTCGGGTAATACATGTTTACAGAGATGTTGGGGCTTTTTTTGTTATTGTATATAAAATTTGAACTGCTACCCAATGTTTGGCTTTCATAAAAAAAAAATCAATGTCTTGTTCCCAGATGGGCCTCTCATCAGTACAGCGGTCTGTAGGAAGTCAGTTGGGAATCCCAATCCAACTGCTGCTCATTCATTAGATAGAAAATACTTCATGGAGTGAGATATGTATGGATGGATGGTTCCCAAAGATGAAGGCCAACACGAAGAAGCTTGAGTTGGGTTGTTTCTTAATGAACTCTCAGTTTGGTTTTGTTGTTTGGAGTGGCTGGTTAACCTAATTCTACTAAAGCATCTCAACATTTTACTCTCTTTCAGCTGGTTTGAGCTGTAACAGCCTCTTGAAACGACAATATCTTCATCTCAGGTCATCTTCCCAGATGCCTCCCATCCAACAGCGATCACTTTTGCCATGCTTTTGAATATTCCCCCATTCATGAATACTTCGGTTTGCAACTGCTGTTCATGCATCAGTTCTAAACATAAGAAAACACTTCATGGAGTGAGAAATGTATGTGTGGATGGCTTCCAAAGACGAAGGCCAAAGCTGACCTGCAAGAAGCTTGAGTTGGGTCATTTCTTACCAAACTACTGGCTTGGTTTTGGTGTTAGCTGAGGTGTAACAGCCTATTGAAATGACAGTACCTTTTTCTAAGGTCATCTTCCCAGATGTGTTCCATCCAACAGCAACGTCCCCCCCCCCATGAATGCTTTGGTTAATGCATGTTTACAGGGATGTTGGGGCCTTTTTTTTTTTTTTTTGATTGTATCTGTTGGTGAGCTGAAAGTTTGAACTGCTACCCAATGTTTGGCCTTGATAACAAAAATCAATGTCTCGTTCCCTGATGGGCCTCTCATCAATACAGCGGTCTGTAGGGAGACTTCTACATGAGCACCACAATGATACCAACCCAACTGCTGCTCATTCATCAGTTCTTAACATTGTAAAACACTTCATGGAGTAAGAAATGTGTGTGTGGATGGTTCCCAAAGACGAAGGCCAAAGCTGACCCGGAAGAAGCTCGAGTTGGGCCATTTCTTATCAAACTCTCAGTTTGGTTTTAGTGTTGGGGGTGGCTGGTTTACCTAATTCCATTAAAGCGTCTCAACGGTTCCCAGTTGGTTTGAGGTGGAACGGCCTCGTGAAACGACAATACCTTCGCCTCAGGTCCTCTTCTCAGACGCCTCCCATCTGACAGCGACCGCTTTCGCCATCCTGTTGAATATCCCCCCCAGTCAGGCATACTCGTCTCCCTGTATGGTGCCGTCCAGCTCCCACCCACCTAAACCCAAAGCCCTCAAGTGCTGAATTTGTTTGCTCCCTCCCTCTCTCCCTCTCTCCCTCTCTCCCTCTCTTCAACCTTCCCTTCCCTGGAGCCTCAGCGAACCCCATGAAGAAGAGTCAAAAATGGGTGAAAGGAATCAGTGGAGGCTTTGAATCTCCACGGGCATTTTACCCAATGCCTGCTCAACTCCGATTGCACAGTGCCACAAACAAAATCCAATAGAGGGCTAATCTGATCATCTCATCCCCACTTTTCATGCTGTGTTTCCCTCAGAACGCCTTGTACTAGTTCCAGCCTGGGAGTGTGTGATAAGACACTGGAAATTTAGTCATCATCTTCTGCGCAAAGGGGCTCTGAGAAGGGATTATGATATTGCTATAACCTTACATTGGATGTGGACAGGGGCAGCAACCGGCAAGACTGCAATCCCCAACACCGTAGCCCATCACCCCCCAGCCCTTATGCGGCTCCCTCTCTAAAGGTTGGCTTTACCAGATTAGCGCCGACTAACCATCATCATGTTGAGCGAGATAGCGGAGAGAAGACAGGGTTTACCGTTGCAGAGTATGTTTCGTCGGGGAGGGGAGGGCTGATAATAGAGACCATTACCTCATTTTTGTGCGTTCTGACCATATGAAATAGTGTCTAAGGAATATGTCAGCTTGACAGAGAGATATGCTTTCAAACATTCACCTGTGTTAGCCGGATGCTGCATGTGAATAAGCTTTTGACGCTGAAGAAAGCCTGGTGCATTCGTGCGACATTCCTAAAGAGATTTGGTAGCTTACGTGAACACAAATTTACAAAAAATCTGTCTAAAAGCTATCTATCTACTTGTGAATGTATGCTTTTTCAATGCATTATATCCGTGTCATGCATGCAGAGGCTACCATATGCAAGTCATTCATAGGCTAATTGGGGTGGGCGGGACTATCTGTTTGCCCAGCCAATAGCTGTTGCTATTTATTTCTATTTATTGCAGTTCTATTTGGCACAGATCAATCACTGAAGTAGAATGGAGGGATTTTGGGAATGACAAAGGTCATATTCCCATATGCTTCCATCTGTGAATCATTCTTAACTCACTTAATGATCCTCTTTTGTTATGCTTTTAAAGTAGACGTCTGTCAATTTAACTAGAAAGGTGAACTACATCAGAAGAAATCTACAAAAGGCCAGTGGTGGGGAATTCAGAGGTTATAATAATGCATAAATTTGCAGCTTGTCAAAGTTAGTTTAGCAGTGCACTTGTTAAGAGAGCGTCTGCTGCAAAGGTGAACTGAGAATATGATGAAAGCAGACAGCTCTCTCCTCCCATACAAACACATTAAAGAACTCTTTATTATTTTTAACAAATACACTCTGACAGATCCACTACTCTCAGAGAACTAACGGTGCCCGTGGATTTCACAGAAACTGGCACTCTGCGGGAAGCTGGAGGTGCCTTCCTCAATTTCATTTCCCGGTAAATAAATAAACACATTTTAAGGTGATGGCCATTATTAGCTTAATTACCTGTGTAGTGTCGCTCAAGATTTACTCTTACCCTATTGTCAGCACTGAGGATGAAAGAGACAAGAGCACTGTGAAGAAGGCAACACACTCTTCCTCGGTGTTGGGAAAGATCTGCACTGAAGTTTGCAAGATGCTCATAATTTAAAGTTGAACTATAGAGTCAAGCTAACCTTTTGAAAAAGTAGTTAGCGGCAATATAAGCTACTCAAAGTAACTGACTACATTGAAACTACTTAAGCAGAGTATAAATAAATACATACATACATACACACACACACACACACACACACACACACATAAAGCTGGGTAGATTCTTTACAAATTGTAGTCCGATTCCAAATTCTAATTCCAAATTACGTCACCGTCACAAAAATGGTCATTTGTAATGTAAAACCATTACATTACACATTTTAGGTAATATAATCAACCACTTTTATTACTTTATGAGATGATTACTTTTCAATTAATTTTGACCTATATCACATTGATTTAAATACCATATTGATACAAAAATACAAAGAGTTAGAAAATATGTTTTGTTCATTGTTATTAACTAAATGAAGTGCTGGGGTTTGTTAAGGAACTCGAAGGGGTTGAAAAAGCTAATAATTAATTCAATCATAAAAATGTAAAATTAAAATAATATTTAAAATAA
Organism: Cirrhinus mrigala; assembly: GCA_036247105.1. Lineage (NCBI taxonomy): Eukaryota > Metazoa > Chordata > Actinopteri > Cypriniformes > Cyprinidae > Cirrhinus > Cirrhinus mrigala. Next base: position 41,562,536 of record CM070022.1, read on the forward strand.
CGTCGATCAAAATAAAACACTAAGTAAAAAATTCAATATTTTATTTGTTCACTGCTAGGTTATTGCTATTGTGTGCGTAGTATGTAATTATGTAGTCAACAAAAAGGTAACTAGTCTGATTCAGTGTTTTATAATTAATTCAGTCTGATTACAAGTACTTCATTTTTTATGAATCTGATTACATAATCCAGATTACATGTAATCTGTTACTGAAGATCAAATTAGAGAACAACCTTTAACAATAGCAAAGTCTATATTAAGCACCAGAATAACCAAAACTAAATAAATTAAAAAACTAATAAAAAAAAAAAAAAATTACAAATACTAGACATATGTATAAATAAATCAATAAATCAATACATTAACAAAGAAACCATAAAATTTGCCAAAATAAATAAATGAATACATAAATAATTATTTACAGAAATACAATAAAATACAAATGAACTTAAATGTTATTTCATCTAGTTGCAAAGGCAACATTTTTCATTTGCATTTAAAGTTGAAGTATTAAAATGACTAAACAAACAAACAAACAAACAAATAAATGAATAACAAAAACTCTAAAATTACTAAAACTGAAAATAAAGTAGAAACAGAAAATCTAAAAATCTAATCAAATTCAAAATAAAAAAAAATAAATAAAAAAAAATAAAAAAAAACTACGGTAACACTTTATTTTAAGGTGTCCTTGTTACACGTTACATATACTTACTTTTATAATAACAATAAATTATGCATAATTACGTGCAAGTAACCAAGTCAAAACCTAATCCTAACCCCAACCATATAGTAAGTGCATGTAGTTAATAAATATCAGTGCTTGAATGTATAATTACACTGTAACAAGGACACCTTAAAAGTGTAACCAAAACTACAATAGTATATAACTGATACTAAAATAACACTGCAACAACATTAAACTAATTACATTACTATGTTTCAAAATTTTTGTCATACATCATATTATAGTTAAGTTACTCCAAACGCTGCTCTTCTTCTGCGTTAAATTTCCGCACTAGCGAAGATCTCGCGACAGAGACCACCTAAGTACCGACGCTTTCAAAGCCGCATGAATAAACTCATAATAAATAGAGCCATTGTGAGGTAAATGTGCGGACAGGAATAGCTAGATGCGTGTTATCTGACTGCTCCATCGCCTTCTGCCTGCGTGACAGCCGAATAAAAGGGTTTTGAATTAGCGACGCCAGAGGAGTGTGTCTCGTACGTTCATGTATGGAGGCTGGGAAGGCCCTTTCATCAATAGCGGGGAACATCGCTAATTAAACATATTGTCATGGTGATGCTGATGATGATCTGTGGGAAGCAGATAAGCAGTAGCACATCAATGCTCACGTCCACTCGCGCAGCGCCGCACAATAACGGCCCGCTTTATGGCCCTACAAAAGACATCATGGCTGGAAGAATAATATTTCATGCCTCTGTGCAGCCGAACTGTCAGATATGTTTATTTCACAACACGAGAGCATCTGTAACGTGTGGGAAAATGTCAAAACGTAAGCGCTGATGTACCCTGGTAATAGGGTATTTAAAGGCGCATTCAGGGTAAAAATGACCTGCTAGGAGTTTAAAGCAACACGCTGGAGATCACCGACAGCTATTGTGAAATATTGATAAGAGGTGCGATTCTGACTCGCTTGTCTTTGGCTTTGACGGTTCACTTTTCAGCTCTGATACGGCCTCATTCGCAGTCAAGTCAAATTAGACTAAAAACACTGAGAGGCGTATGACAGAGACGTCCCGGACTTCCTGGACTCCTCCTCCATCGCTGCTCGTCTTTCATCAATATTGCATTAGGTAACCCGAGACGCAACTATTCCTTCGCTCCCGGTCGGTTTTCACGGGTTTGCGTTCGAGCGAACCTGGAGAGAAAGTAAAAGAGTCTCATCTGAAGCGATGTCCGCTCATTCATTCTGGAGGAGGAAAATCAATCGTTCCATTCTCTCTGGATGACTGCCCGTTGTGAATGGAGCCCCATCTGAAATGAAATAAACATTTTCTTTCCCTAGATTGCCAGCTATGATAGATTTGTGGCGGTACAAATAGATTGCGGTTCACTTTACCAAATGGAAATGCTGGATGTGTGTCTGCTAATCACCTTATTTCAGCAGCTTTCACACAAGACTTGAGTTATTCCCACAAACGCTCGCATCAAAGGCCGATTCCGTCGGTCGAGCGATCGGTGCGACTAGCTTCAGTCCACTTACACCTCTAAGCTCCATTGTGTTTTCCAGATGGCTTTTTGTATCTGGTTTTGCTTCAGGACTTTTATATTGGCCGTCAAGTGGCGACTCAAAACAGGGCTGGAATCAGTGTTTGGTGCTCACATTTCACTCGAATTTCCAAGATCTGATGCTCTTGGGAGTGAATAATTCACTGCAAAAGCACATTGGGTTTAATGCGAGCTGTTTCTGACTGCGATTGAAACTATATTTAATGTAGTGAGAGTTTTATTTTACCTCACACTTTCAACCCTAACCCTACTACAGTAAACCATGGTCAGCATCAGGCGCGGCACTAGGGGTGGCATAAGGGGGCTGAAGCCCCGAATGTTTTTATTACCACGTCTTGTGTGCGTCAAGAGTTTTCATGCACATTAAAATAATTTCTATTAAACCAGCACTTAAACAGCAAAATGCAGCTGCTTCAGGTACCTCACTGTAAAACTTCATAATACCGATCTCATCTGTCAAAATTAGGTTATTGTAACTGTAGCAGCAAAGAAAAAGACTTTCTAGGACACACATGGTTAGCATTTTGAATGGTCAGTGCCAGACTTTCAGTGTCAGGGCAACAATTCAGTAAAAAATAAGTTATTGTTAAATGATTTAAGTAGTAGAGAAGATATTGTCTTTTTGCTTTAGTTCTGAGCAAAGCCATGTTGTGCCTCTCTGCGAACTGTGGTGTTCTGATACTGAATGAATTCGTGTTTTTGAATTAATGATTCACTGACCCATTCATAGAAACAGTTTCTTACTTCATTTGTGAATGAATCAGCCATTTTGAACGAATCGATTGAATCAATGACTCATTGAATCAAGGAGTCATTAAGACAGTGGCTTGCTGCCACCTACTGGCAATTTTAGTCTCACATTTAAAAGTGTCATTCTGTTTTTTTCTGTCATTCCATATTTCTGTGTTCTAAATATTATATTTACATTTATTATATTTTATTTTATTTCATTTCTTTGAAAGAAACTAACACTTTTATTTAGCAAGAATGAATTAAAATTATTAAAAAGTAAAATTTGCAAAAAAATATATTTCAAATAAATCAAATTATATTGAACTTTTGAATCCATTGAAATCTATTGAAATTCTATTCATCTATGAATTCTGAAAAATAAAATGTATCAGATTCCTTTCATGTTTTCCTTGTGTTTTGACTTGTCTTCATTGTGTTTTTCCCCTGACCTAGTTTTCCTGTGTTGCTTAATTAGTTATTCTGTTCACCTGTGTCTAGTTAATTATCCTTATTAGTTCCTCGTTTGGTTTAGTACTTGTCCTGTCTCTGTTGTAGTATGAGGTTGTTTTCTGCTGGTTTTCTGCAATTTACAGATAATGTACTCACCCCCCCCACCCCCCCCCCCCCCCCCCCCCGCGCCCCGTCATCCAAGATGTTCATGTCTTTCTTTTTTCAGTCGTAAAGAAATTATGTTTTTTGAGGAAAACATTTCAGGATTTTTCTCTATATAATGGACTGATATGGTGCCCCGATTTTGAACTTCCAAAATGCAGTTTAAATGCGGCTTCAAACGATCCCAAATGCGGTTGTAAACGCATCCCAGCCGAGAAAGACGGGTCTTATCTAGCGAAACAATCGGTTATTTTCATAAAAATAATACAATTTATATACTTCTTAATCTCAAACGCTCATCTTGTCTTGCTCTCCCTGAACTCTGTGTGTTCTGTCTCAAGACAGATAGGGTATGTCGAAAAACTCCAATCGTATTTTCTCCCTCAACTTCAAAAATCATTTGAAAATCATCCTACATCGCTGCAGAAGTAACGACCCAGTGTTTGCAAAGTGAACATGCAAAGAAGATCAAACACCCTCAACAAAGAAGGTAAAACAGTGATTTAGGATCATTTTGAAGTTGAGGGAGAAAATGAGATGGGAGTTTTTCGACATAAACCCCTAACTGACATGAACCGGAAAAAACAGGTCGGGAAGAGCAAGACAAGATGAGCATTTGACATTAAAAAGTATATGAATTGTTTTATTTTTATGAAAATAACTGATTGTTTTGCTAGATAAGACCCTTCTTCCTCAGCTGGGATCGATTACAACCGTATTTGGGATCGTTTGAAGCCGCATTTAAACTGAATTTTGGAAGTTCAAAATCAGGGAACCATGTCAGTCCATTATATGGAGAAAAATCCTGAAATGTGGGGGTGAGTACATTATCTGAAAACTGTTGTTCTGGAAGTGGACTCCTCCTTTAAAAACTCTGAAGGATCATGTGACACTAAAGACTGGAGTAATGATGGTGAAAATTCAGCTTTGATCGCAGAAATAAATTACATTTTAACAGATATTCACATAGAAAGCCACTATTTTATTTTATCAAATAAATGTACCCTTGGTGAACAGAAGAGACTTCTTTTGATTTTAATGGTTTATGTCACATGCAGTACTTACAAGCTGTATTATTACCAACATTGCAGCATTTCTTTTTTCTCTCATTTTTACTACTCAATATATACAGCTTTTGTTGTTTTGTTTTAATGCTAACTTTGTTGAGTTTGATGATGATTAGATGCTGAGGTGTGCGTCTGTGAGCCAGATTTCAGAGCTCTGCAATCATTCAGAGTCACTGAAGATAAAGAGCTTTGACAGTGAAGCTCTTAATGAAACAGCCATTCATGTTCCTCCCTGTCATCTTCAGCCACTCACAAACTGCACAACCGATTTGCCACAACTTCATGTGTTGTTTGTTCTAAATTTCTCCCAGGCCTTCATGCTTCTGTGGTTTGCCTGCGAACCCAACGCCTGTGTCAGGATGAGGGAGGAGCCGTCCGTCATTCACTCTGTGGCTGTGGTTTCCACTCGGGTTCTGCTCAGCTTCAATTCCCTTAAGAGCTGTAATATAAAAGCCGTTTTAAAGATTAAACTTCTGTGATTAAAGCACTTGAAATGATGCAAAGCCAGATTACTTCAGCCTTCCTAATTCGTCCTGATGTTTTTGCCAGCCGTTATGTCAGTGTGTCAGCTAATATGGTTTCACGACTGGATAACAGACAGGAATACAGACAAATCAGCAGATTTCAGTCACCTCCACATATATATGTAGATGTTTTACATCTGTGTAATGTCATTTTTACAGCGTTTGCTCATCTGCAACACATTGTCGGGATGTTTCTGTCTGATTCACTTTCTCTACATTTTATCTTGTTTTCCAGATATTTTTACTGGCAATGTGAAATAATAACAATAATAATAAAAAAATAATTAAAAAAAAAAAAAAATATATATATATATATAATGAAAATATATTTACTGCTGAAGAAAAATGATAAAAGATAATAAGTCTTGTTTTCTGTAAAAATCAATCAATCAAGCAATCAATCAATCAATCAATCAGAACATTTTATTTAAAATGATCTTACAATCAATGATCTAAAATTACTATAGTTTATAATAAAAAATAAATAAATATTGTTATTGTTTTAAGCTCAAAGCTTACTTCAGTTTTTGTTTTTTTAAATTAATTATTTTTTGACTTTTTTTTTTTAATTTATTCAGATTTTTCAGAAACAAGACTTGTCATTGTGCTTCTTAAGTAAATGTTTATTTATGTAAGAATTTAGATATCTGGTTAGAAAAATGAAACAATAAACTTGTCTTATTTATTTATTTTTATTTATTTATTTATTTTTTAAATAAAACTTCTGTGTAAATAAATACAAATAAATAAAAAAAATCAATAAATAAAAAATCTGAGTAAGAGATTAACTTTTCGCAGAAAAAAAAAAAAAAATACAGCTTCACAGAAATGAAACAAATTCACCAGGGTTATTCTAATTAACTAAAACTAAAACTGAAACCAAAATTAAAATAATAAAAAGAAACATATTACTTGAACTAAAATAATTGTCAACTTAATTTAAAATGTAAACAACTTTTTCTCCCCCTCATTTTAATTAAATTTTTCCTGATATACTAAATAAACTAAAAACTAAAACTGAAATAAAACATTAAAAACTATGTAAAAAAAAAAAAAAAAAAAAAAAACTATATAAAAATATACACACAAAAAAATCACTTAAATTTCTATTAAAATTAAAATTAAAATGGAAAATGGTTATTATTATTATTAAGTTAGTTATTATTAAAACCGATTTAATTAAAAACGAATAAGTATCGCAGTTATAGTAAAGTTCAACAGAACACAATAATGTCATTATTGAGCTCAGTTCAGTTCAATGTTAATTTAATTAAGGCCAATAAGCGTTAACGTTGCAAAGTTCATCATTTTTGAAACGTTATAAATGTAGCTATAAACCAGATGCACTAATGTGTAACATTACAGGAAAGGCATGACCATTATAAATACAAGGCTGGTTTCAGACTGATAGTCACGTATTGTATCTAGTAATCTAGTCATCTAGTCATCTTCACGGAGTCGTGAGATCTGTGAGTGTTCGCTGCTGAGGTGTGAAATGTTTCTGTGATCAATTAGCGCTGTAAATGCTTCACATCACATTTTCTCCTCGGGTTTTCTCTAAAACAGAGGCTAATTTCCTCTGAAGGCTTTTGAAGACATCAGAGCTGAGGCGGTGGATTTAGCCTGCAGATCTTCCCCAGGCAATAGAATGACTAGTCAAACATGCTCACAGCAATCCTAATCTTGCTCTGGGACATCGACTTGACATGAAAGGCTATTTTTACACATTACCCTGGTTAGAGCTCTTTCTTCTTGCTAAGCCTTCTATTGGTGTTAGCAGAGCTGCTCTGACAGCCAGCATTCATATTCAGCATCGCTTCTCGCGGGGAAGCGTTTGAGATTCTGCGCGCCGGCCGATCAGATCTTTCTGACCGAGTACAGGTTAAAGACGCTTGCAAAATGTCTTGTAAAACTAAAGCAGCAGTCAGAAGGCTTTAGAGGAGATGTGTCTGAGCGAGTGTCAACTTTTAATTGTTCTGTTTTCATTAAGCATCACTTCCACCGTGAAGGTGTTCGCTTTTCATGCAGAGAGTGCATTCGTGCAGATTCGTCTCTGCTGAAGACGACTGAAACTCAGATTCCTTTGTAGCTTTGAGGAGAAAAAAAAAAAGAGCTCTTGTTTATTTTATTGCGAATCACTGTGAACGCCAGTGTTATTTTAGCATCATTTAGATACCATTACAGTTTTTATTATTTTTTTCAGATATAATTATTTTAATTTCACTTTTAGTTATTTTAGTATCCTATATTTTATTTTCATACTTACATGTTTTTGTGCTGTAAAATAACTAAACATTCTTAAATCAAGATACATTTACTGAAGAAGCATAATAATATGAAAAAAAAAAAAAAAAAAATTCAAAAACTCAATCAAAAATTGAGTTTATGCTTAAAAAGTAAAACTAACTAACTCTTTGAAGGTTTTGTTTACTTTATTTATTTATTATTTATCATTTACTGAAGAAGCATAATAATAACAACTTAATATATATATTAATTTAATATCAATAATAATAAATTTAATATTTATTAATATTTTCTTTCTTTCTTTTTCTTTCTTTCTTTCTTTCTTTCTTTTTTTCTTTCTTTCTTTCTTTCTTTCTTTCTTTCTTTCTTTCTTTCTTTCTTTCTTTCTTTCTGCAGTGTACATCAAGTTAGACTGAAGTCAGAATAAAGAATTGAAGCTGAAATAAAAACATTTTTATATATTTTATTTCAGCTGTTTATTTTAAGTTGAATGAACAAGTATTTATTTATTTGTTTGTTTGTTTGTTTTTATGTTATCAGTTTTTCTAACCAAAGCTATTTGAGATGCCTAATTGCTGTCTGTCTGAAATAAATGCAGATTCCAGATTAAATACAACATGTAAATAATTTTAAACGATCTATAAATAAATAAATAAATAAATAAATAAATAAATAAATAAATAAATAAATAAATAAATAAATAATAGATAGACAGACAGACAGATAGATAGATAGATAGATAGATAGATAGATAGATAGATAGATAGATAGATAGATAGATAGATGTATATACATACATACATAAAACGATTATTGCATTAGGATATTCAAGGCTTGATGTGAACTGACCTGAACTCTGTAGCTTGTCTCTGGATTGTGAAATCAGAAATGTTAGGAGCTGCTGGCTCTTAGTTTTCATAAAATTCTCTTTGACAGACATATTTCATCAGTCTAAGTTCTCAGTTCACAGATTTCCATTACATAAGTACCAGATAAATCCATTAGAGGTCAAACTATCCTTGTATGATTTCATCCCACTCGGGATCCTCCAACCTGAGGTGTCATGACATAAAAATCACATGCCACCTCTCATATTTACCGTATATATAAACCCGCCTGTGACTCAACATAGATTACATTTACACCTGTAAGCATGCAGCAACGGATTCAGCTAACAAATTTACTTAGATTATTTATATTCTCTGTTTATCATGACAGCAGTGAGTCATAAAATAATGGCATACACTTTAACTTAATCAAAACAATTTAACCAATTTCAACATATTTTATTTATTTATTTATTTTTTATTTTTATTTATTTATTTTTTTAATTTTCAGTTTAACACAGTTTAACTTGAAATGACAGCCAGTTTGATTAAACTTAAACATTTAATGCTGTAACTGATTTTTTAGTGTGGAATTTACACATCTGAATGATCTGAATTTACAAATCTGAATGATTCCTTTAGTGAAATGAGCGTTTATACAGAAAAAGGGCTGGTGACATGAAAAATCATACACATTGTTCACAATGAATGAATGAATTCCCTTCGGTTGGTGATGCAGATTCCATAATAACACTGAAAAAAGTCAAACATTCAGGAACGATTAACAGAACCTGCTCTATTTTTCTCTAATCCTGGTAAAAATTATGTAAACATGGTTTTCTGTTACAAGAGTTTGTATTAGAGCATTTGATACTTTATGATGTTTCTGTCTGAATAAACCAATATCCTTGGGTGTGTTACATAAAGGGGAAATACGTGAATTAATTTTCTTCAGGAAATCACTTTAATTTGAATTGGGAAGATTTGATCCTCTAAAATTCCCAGAAAGGGGTGTGAACGCATGCAAGCATCAAAAGGGTGGGATGGAGCGAAATAATATCCTGAATGAGGGCCAGTTTTAACGTTTTGTTGCATGACACATGTTCCTGCTGGTTTAACTCTGGATTTTGAGAGCTTTAATAGGTCTGTGTGAGGCATCTACAGTTACTGGTGTTAACAGCAGGCTGTGTTGTGTTACACATTAGCATGACTGGATCTTAACTGTTGGACCTCCTGAGCACCACAGACCACATTAGACCGAACCTCACGCACGCAGCTGTAATCAGCCAACCTCTGCTGGATCCATACACACATTACGTTACTAAAGCACAGCTCTGTCAACAGCAGATGAGCGTATCTCTTCATATATGTGTGCAATGAAATTTTAGAGGGTCTGACAAGAAACGGTCAGCTGTATCAACAATGCCTGAGCCAAGAAGGACTCACTTCGTCCACCCTCGTGAAAGTGGCCCAGAATCACAGGACACAGTTCTTCGGTCTTAATTATGAGCAGCTCAAGAGGTCAGGACATATTTCATATTTAAACATCTCATATATACCAGAGATCCCACGTTATATTGAGTCTAAGTCTGCATATTGTTCCCCTCAGACGACGCTTTGACCCAGAGAACGATGCTTTACTGCTTCAAAAACAGAAAATGCAGAAAGAAAGAAGGAAAGAAGTTAGATTGAAGAGTTAGTTCACCTCAAAATGACTACTCTGTCATCATTTACTTGTTCTTGTGTCATTATAAATCGGTATCATTTTCATTTGTGGAAGATAAAAGGAGATATTTTGAATAATGTCCAAGCTGCAATCAAAACACAGTGATCAAGGTCTACTGAACCACACAGACATATTTACTGATATAAAACTTATAGTTTTGTATGTTTGGATAGATGCTGAAATGAATGTACTGAAACATTTCAAATGTAAGCATTATTATGTATTTACAGCTACACACACACACACACACACACACACACACACACACATTGTAAAAAAAAAAGTTGTTGCAACTTAAAAAAGTAAGTGTGGTCACACTTTATTTTAAAGTCCAGTTCTCGCTATTAACAAACCATTAACTACAGCTTTTGACTCAGTAAACTCCTATTTTGCTGCTCGCTAATAGTTAGTAAAGTAGTTGTTTAGTTCAGGTATTGAGTAGGATTAGGGATGTAGAATATTATCATGCAAAATAGGTGCTTTATAAGTACTAATAAACAGCCAATATGTTAATAATAGCCATGCTAATAAATAACTAGTTAGGCTAATAGTGAGAATTGTTCCCTGTACTAAAGTGTTAATGTAAGTGTTTGTGCTGCCTTAAAATTTTAAGTTTAGTCAACGTGAAATGTTAAGTTGTACTACGTGACAACTTGGATATTTGAGTTGTGTAAGAAAAAAAATTGTTTTTTTATTTATATATATATATAATTTATTTAATATTATTTATTTATTTATTTATTTTTTACAGTGCACACACACATATTAGGTAACACTTTAGATTAGTAAACATTATTCACTATCAACCAGTTGCTTACTAGCATGCATATTTCTAGCATCTAAAGCACATGTTAATGCATGACCATATTTTCGATCCCTAATCCTACCCAATACCTACCTTACTAACTAACAAATAAGCATCAAATTAGTAGTTTATTGAGACAAAAATCATAGTTAATGGTTTGTTAATAGGGAGAATTGGACCTTAATATAAAGTGTGACTGAAGATATTTGTATAGTTGCACTTTTACTATTTTATTGATAAATTCTAGATCCATTAACAATATAACATTAAAAACATATTTTGAGTGACTAATTCCACTCAGTATACAGTATAAAGAAAAACATGACAGACAGACAGACATGTGCAATATGCGATAGAATTAAAATATTAATGTGGTGATTTCAGTTTTCATCAATAACAATTTTGGGGACCAGTTCTCACAGCTAACTTTTTACTATGTTTTTTTTTTTTTTTTTTTTTTTTTTTTTCTCAGCGAACTCCTAGTTAGCTGCTTATTAATAGTTAGTAAGGTAGTTGTTAGGTTAAGGTGTAGGGTTTAATGATTAAGGGATCAAAAATAGGGCCAAACAGAATAAAACATTAATATGTGTTTTATAAGTACTAATAAACATGTTAGTAATGTTAGTCATATGCGACTAGTTAAAAGTTAATATGTCAATATTGTGCATTTCAGAGTCTATGTAATCTTAAGTAAATGTACGTGTGGTAGAACTAATCTTTAAATTTGCATAAATAACATTGTATCTAAACACAAGAGTGTGTTTCCCTCTTCAACAGCGTGCAGCTTCAGGAACGCGTTTGGAAAAGGATTAAAGACGCTGATCTGGAATATTGTCCAGATTCTCTCTGCACAAACATCTCACACCTCTTATTGTCTCTGAATCGAATTGTTCTTTTAGAAGTGAAGATCTCTTTTATGGGTGTGTGTCAAGTATTCATAAGAACAAACTCTCCCAAATAATGTGTTTGGTAAGTGGAGGACATGTGTTGGAGTGTGAATGTGATTGAGGAAGTGTTATCTGTTTGTATGGTGACTGAAGCACACAGACCGATGGCATACAACGGCTCTTCCTCTGGGCTGTTTTCTAGAGCTCCTTTCTTCTACAGGAAATGGATGCAGCTGATTATGAACTACGATTCATGTAGTCGACATGAGAAGAAAGTCTGATGAATTCAGCGTGTGCATACAGCATACAGCAGCACATAGCACACATGAAATTATTTATCAAAGCCTTACAGATCTACATATACATTTATGCTTTTAGCAGACGCTTTTATCCAAAGTGACCTACAAAAGAGTAACAAAAACAATTTGAAGAGCCAGCAATATTTGTAATATACCATTCGTTAGACAACTACATTAGGAAGCAAGCTAAAGAAGAGGAGAAACAGAAAATACAAAAACAAACACATTATATAATATTTAGCTAATATATATTCAAACAGCTACAAGTATAATTTCCCTACATAACCTTATCTTGAGGACAAAAGTTGTACTCCTAAGTGAGATAAACCTCCCAAAACCTCTCTTGGTCTTCATTTGTAAAACTGGTATGAAAATGGGTTAGTTTTTTTTTTTATTTTATTTTTTTTTTTTTTCTGTTAGGGTTAGATTATGAAATGTTTAACTTTATAAAAATAATGGAAGTCTATACAATGTCCCTCATTTAAAAAGCTAAGTAAATGTGTGTGTGTGTGTGCATGTATGAATAATAGATCATTAGTTAACATAAATTAAAATGCTTACAAATGTTATTAAACTTTTAAGATATGATCATGCAAAGATTTAACAGAGTTATATATATCATCTAATACAGTTTTACATTTACACATTTTGTAGAAAAGTTTAAGCACTTCACACACTGTCCATGCACGAATATATTTGTAGCAATAGTCAAAAAACATTGTATGGGTCAAAATGATCATTTTTTCTTTTATGCCAAAAATCATTAGGATATTAAGTAAAGATCATGTTCCATTTAGATATTTTGTACATTTCCTACCTTCAAAACTTGATTTTTGATTAGTAATATGCATTGCTAAGAACTTCATTTGAACAACTTTAAAGGCGATTTTTTCAATATTTAGTTTTTTTTTTTTTTTTTTTTTTCAGATTTTTAAATAGTTGTATCTTGGCCAAACATTGCCCTATCCTGACCATATATCAATGGAAAGCTTATTTATTCAGCTTTCAGATAGTGTATAAATCTCAATTTAGATAAATCGACGCTTAGTTTTGTGGTCCAGGGTCACATTTATTTATTTATTTATTTATTTATTTAAATGTTTTTGCAGTACTAAATCTAAAGATGTTATTACTCTAAAGTTGTTTATTATTAATCATTTAGTACCTTTATGTGAATTGGACTTGGACTTTTAGCTGCTCTTACAAAGACTGAGTAAAGGACGATTAGTTAGAAACGACCAAACATATAAACAAAAATAGTAAGCATATAAACAGAAATTAAAGGCCTGGACTATTTCTGGGCTATTTCACATCTTCACCATTTCCCGTAGACATGGAGGATAAAAACAACTCTCAAAAGTGTGATATCAGCATAAGATGTATTGGCGCATGAGCTGAGCATTCATGGACTCTCATTAGCATGTTGAGCTGTGGTGTATGATATTGTCTCAGCTGGGCCGTGGGGTCGTTTCTGAGTGCCGTTAGCGTCGATGCCCACTCCTGATCCCACCCACACTGGGAATCCCAGCCTTTGATGTGTTTGGGGAATTTGCAGGGCCGGATTAAGAGCGGCCTGCGTCGCCCATCACTCTTTTCCAGCAGGCCTGCTTTCCAACTTAGCAAACTCCACTTTGTTTGCTGTGTAAATAGATGTCTCTATGAGGCGAGCTCTTCTGGCTCTTTGTTGGAGGCTCCGGCGCTGATCTGGATAGTCCCGCCGCGCAGAGGAGGCATTCACCAGCTGGGTGGGTAATCGGGACACGGGAACACCCCGGGCCATTTCACAGTCAGTGCCGTGTGTCTTCACTAACTCTTCTGGTCCGTCGCCACGATCCTCAACGAGTCCAGTCACACGCTTCCCTGCAGGAGGGAAACTCACGTCAATATGCTCATTCAGTTTAACTACATTTTCAGCCTGTTGATAAACTTTAAGTGTAGAAAGCCTCACTGATGAGCAATCATTGTTTTATTTACAAAAAAAAAAAAAAAGTAGTTATTGCAAAATTACGTAATACATACTACTGTTCAAAGAATATGAGGCCAGCAGGATTTTTTTTTACTTTTTTTATTATTATTTTTATTATTTAGTAATTAGTACTTTTAGTTGGCAAAGATGCATTAAATTGAATAGTATTTCATTAAAAGATTCTTGCCTTGGATTACCTTACATTTTATTATAAATTCAAATAGAAATCGGTTATTTTAAACTGTAATAGTATTTCCCAATATTATATATACCATATATACCCATATAGCAAAAAAAAATAAATAAATAAAAAATAAATATTGATAAAAGTTGTGTTGTAAACAGTGAAGCTCCCTTAAAAATGTATTTAAATTAAAATATATATTTAGCTTCAACCTTCATATACAAAATTTTATGTAAAAATGTATCTCAGGGGCAAGAAAAAACATTTCTAATTCTACAATAGCCTACATTTATGCTAAATGCGAATGTGGATGGAATAGCCAAATAGAGAGAGAGAGAGACAGACGGAAATAGATTCATAATGATTTCATAATGTTTAATTTGTAAATGTGACATATGTGAATGTAATTTCTAGGACTGGATATATGGAGGTCAAAATTAATTTTAAATACTTTTAAAAATATATATTTACATTTTCGAAAATATACAAAAAAAAAAAAAAAAGCCAATATCCGAGATACAACTATTTGAAAATCTGGAATCTGGAAAAATCTAAATATTGAGAAAATTGCCTTTAAAGTTGTCCAAATGAAGTTCAATGCATATTATTAATCAAAAATTAAGTTTTGATATCCTAATGTTTTTGGCATAAAAGAAAAATGTATAATTTTGACCCGTACAATGTATTGTTGGCTATTGTTAAAAATATACCCGTGCTACTTAAGACTGCTTTTGTAGTCCAGGGTCACATATAATGGTAGAGTTTAATTGGTATAAATGTATTTATTTAATATTTTTAAATAATAAAATATATGACATTTTTCATTTTATATTAAAAAATAAAAAGTATAAAATATATTTAATTAATTAATTAATTAATTACTTTTTCTATGTGGGTCACATTAGTGAACAGAAGAGACTTTGAAAAAAATAAATAACCACATCAACGTTTTGAACGGTAGTGCAAGTAATTTTTGGGGTATAATTTCCAACCAAAATGACTAAATTGTGATGTTTATTCATAAGCATGATACACATTTGTCATACCATAATACCACCCACCCTTCCTATACGTCTCAGTCTTGGTCACATTGTTTTATGAAACTGCTGTCTTAGTCCGGAGGGAGGGTGGGATGAGGGTCTTTGATGAGATTCCCTGCTGAGTGGGAGTTTGGGAGGGTAAACAAACACATGAACTAACTAGCATAAACTCATGCGGTGCTGGATTGAGAGATTGGGACGGACTCAGAGCGGCACCTCAGGGAGAAAAGCTTCAGCTGCTTAAACTCAAGAGCCATCACCTGCAGAGATCAGCCCCAGTGACAATCACCTCACATCACAAATGCCTATGATATTCCAGCTCAGTGCTTGGTTTAGGGTTGGTGTGATCTAATGCTGAAAGATCTGCGATGGGAAAGGTTGTAAGTTTAAACCGCACAAGTGCTGATTCGTAAACGATGAAATGTGCATGAACGAATAATACATTCTGTCTCTTTCTCATTCCAAAATATTTCTAATATTCACATTTTATGCATTTGGCACATGTTTTTATCCAAAGTGACTTACATTGCATTCAAAGAGCGCATTTGATCAGTCCATGCATTCTGTGAGAATCAAGCCCATGACCTTGGTGTTGCAAGCACCATGATCAACTGTTTGAAATATACAAATGCTTTTTGGATGCACTTTCATGTTATTTGATTTTTCTTAAAATGTAATATTTCAGCTTGTACCTTTTCGCTATACGACTGAACTTTTTTTACAGTGACGTCATCAGTTATTGGAAATATGTAACTCTGACTAGATTTGTGCAAAACTGTGAAAACATATGCATACATTTCACTGCAGTTTCCAGCTGAAATGAACACTAGAGACTATTTTTATTCCGTTTTACACAATTTATGATTATGGGGAAATTTTCAATAAATAAAGACTTGTTTTGCACACTTCCTTGCACAATACTGCGTTTTAAATAGTATTCTTATTATAGATCCAGACTTTTGATCATTAAATATGAGAATCCATCATAAATGTTATTACAATTTATTGTAAAAAGAATTAATTGTTATGCATTATTTAGGGCACATAAAGTCCTATGAAATTCTCCGTAGACAAGGCAGTCAGTCATTTGATTCTAAAAATGATTAAATGTGATTTACATCAGAAAATGCTACTGGAGAGAGCTAGTCTTTAGCATTGCATTCAACTTAAAGGTAATACCTTAACAACCTGTATGTAGCTCTGGAAGCACGCAACCACTTTTATCAGAATACATGATTTGCAATGCAACAAATTTAGACAATGACCCACACAGTTAGTGCACAATTAAATACATACATTTCAAACTGCATTTGTGTTCACATCCATTCATGACTATTTAAGGTTCTCTTCTGTTCTAAACAGCAGCACATCTGATCATAATGAGGAGCGTACGCTGTAAATACCGGATGATTTTTCCATCCGGAAGGGTCCTGTCAGGATTAGAAATGCATGAATAGCCAATCAAAACAGCAGCGGATGGGGTCAGGTCTAAGTTCAAGTAAATCATTAGGGGTCAATGTAGTCATCGCTATGTGGTCTTTCAAACACTAACTGGCCTCGTGGATCATTACCCTGCTAATTATACACCTGCCATCAAGGTCTTTTCCACCTCGCTCAATACAATCAGCCGCACTGAAACACGCGGCGCTCAACAATCAATCATTCTGGAGTGTCTCCATTACGCCAGGCTGAGCGGATTCATGACACTCAGTTTTGTTTTATCCGGCTAATCTGAAGTTGTGTCGGTTATATAGGCCACTCCGTAAATTATAGCAGACAGTCGTGGCTCCACACACAACGCCAGCTAAATCCTGATTGCACAACAGACTGGCTCAATAACATTTTAAACAAGGCTCAATTTGTTAACATTAATTAATGCAGTAGGCGTCATGAACTAACAATGAAAAATAATTCTCCAACAAATCATTTGTTAATCCATGTCCATATTAATTTATAAACTATACTGTTCGTTAAAATTTAATGTTTCTTTATAATACAACCTTTATATGTAAAATAAATACACACAGAATTGCAGATATTAACCTAGATGAATACATTTTGTCTGTGATGAGGTTAAGGATGAATCGTGAGACGGTGGATCCATCTGCAACAGCTTTATTAAATCGGACAACTTTAACAGGCGTTGGTCAGAACTGGCAGACTGGTGTGGTGAAGGCAAATCCAAAGGGGTAGTAATAGTCCGTGCAAAAGGTCGGGGCCGGCGGCGAGACGATGACAATAGTCCGAGGGAATAGCAAAGGTCGACAAAGGGCGGGCAGCAAAGGTTCACACACAGCAAAACAGTCCAGTTGGCAACGGGTAGGCAGTCCGATAAAGAAACGCTCAGGATTGACGACATAACTGACAAAACTTCGCGGTGAGCGAGCCGGCGAGGAACGCTGAAATGGCCGCCGGGGAGGAAGTGACCCGGGCGACCCGGAACCGGAAGTGAGAGCCCCAGGCACGGGATTATGGGTAATGTAGTGCTAATACTCCGGTGACGGTTCCCGCTGGTGCGAGACGGGGGGAGCCACAGAGACCGCGCTTGTGACAGAGCCCCCCCCCTGCGAGTGCCTCCTGGCACGAGGAGGCAACCGACGCCGGGGTCTTCCCCTGCCTCGGGGTCCTGGCCGACCGGGGTTAGCAGCGTGGAAGTCCGCGGTGAGGGAGGGATCTAGGATGTCCTTGGCGGGCACCCAGGACCGCTCCTCGGGTCCGTAGTCCTCCCAGTCGACCAGGTATTGCAGGTGACCGCTCCGGCGTCGGGAGTCCAGTATGGCGCGGACTCGGTAGGCCTCCTCGCCGTCGATGATCAGGGGGGCAGGTCTCTGGGGTGCGGTCTCGTCTAGGATCTCCCCCTCATCCGGGGGACCAGCGGGCTTTAATAGAGAGACATGAAACGTGGGTGAGATACGATACTCAGGAGGTAATTCAAGTCTAAAAGATACTGGTGTAATTTGGCGGATTATCTTAAATGGACCCACGTACCTGGGGCTAAGTTTCCTGCAGGGGAGTCGAAGGCGCAGGTCCCGGGTAGAGAGCCAGACCCACTGACCGGGCTCGTAAGGCGGACTGGGTCGGCGTCGACGATCCGCCTGGGCCTGGGTGCGGCGGACAGCTTGCTGTAGATGAACATGGGCCCGGTTCCAGATAGCCTCGCTCTGTTGGAACCAGGAGTTGACCGCGGGTAGTTCTGAGGGTTCTCCTGACCAGGGAAACAAGGGGGGCTGAAAGCCTAAGACGCACTGGAAGGGTGTTAGATTGGTTGAGGGTTTCCGTATAGAATTCTGGGCGTATTCAGCCCAGAACAGGAAACGACTCCAGTTCTCTTGGTGATCGTGACAGTATGACCGTAGGAAACGGGTCAACTCCTGGTTCAGACGTTCGACCTGACCATTGGCCTCCGGGTGGTATCCTGAGGTCAGGCTGACGTTGACTCCCAACAAGTGGAAGAAGCTGGACCAGAGGCGTGAGCTAAACTGGGGTCCCCGGTCCGACACAATATCCTCGGGAAGACCGTAGAACCGAAAGACTGAGTCACAGAGGGCCTCTGCCGTCTCCATGGCGGTGGGTAGCTTAGGAAGGGGAATGAGGCGGCAGCCCTTAGAGAATCTGTCTATCACTGACAGAATGGTGGTATAGCCCTGGGAGGTCGGGAGGTCAGTGATGAAGTCCACCGCTATATGTGACCAGGGGCGGTTCGGGACTGGTAGGGGTTGCAGCAGCCCGGCGGGCCGCTGGCGAGAAGCTTTGGTGGTGCTGCAGACCACGCAGTTCTTTACGAAGGTCGCCGTATCGGAGCGGAGTGACGGCCACCAGAAACGGTTGAGTAGAAGGTCGATGGTAGCCTCGATTCCAGGGTGACCTGAGCTGGGAGTTGAATGGACCATAGAGAGAACACGGGGACGGAGCTCTGCGGGAACGTAGGTCCGGTTGTCGGGGCAGTCTGTGGGTGGAGGGTCCCGGGTATGGGCCTCCGTGACCTCGGTCATGATATCCCAGATGACGGGCGCAACGAGGACGGAGGCGGGCAGGATAGTCTCAGGTGGTAGGGTGGTGTGGTCCGGTTCATGGATTCGGGACAGAGCATCCGCCTTGATATTCTGAGTGCCGGGACGGTAATTAATGGTAAAGTGGAACCGGGTAAAGAACAACGCCCATCTGGCCTGGCGATGGTTCAGGACCTTGGCAGTGCGGAGGTATTCCAGGTTTTTATGGTCGGTGAGGATGGTAAAAGGGTGTTGTGCTCCCTCCAGCCAGTGCCTCCATTCCTCCAGGGCTAGCTTTATGGCAAGAAGTTCCCGATTACCGACGTCATAATTCCTCTCGGCTGAGCTGAGCTTGTGAGAGAAGAATGCGCAGGGGAAGGTCTTAGGGTTCTCTCCCTGTCTTTGCGAGAGTACGGCTCCCACCCCGGTGCTGGAGGCGTCGACCTCTACGATGAAGGGCAGCTGGGGATCTGGGTGTTTGAGGATGGGTGCAGAGGTGAATCTCAAGCGGAGATCGTTAAAGGCGTGCACGGCTTCAGGAGACCAGGAGAGACGAATACTGCCCTTCTTGACCATTGACGTGAGGGGACCGGCTATGGTGCTGAAATTGCGAATAAACCGGCGATAGAAGTTAGAGAACCTTAAGAAGCGCTGGAGTTCCTTCAGAGTCTTGGGACGGGGCCAGTCACGCACCGCATTAACCTTGCTGTCATCCATGGCCACGCCCTCTGGACTGATCACGTAACCCAGGAAGGAAATCTTCTCTTGATGAAACTGACACTTCTCCTCCTTGGCATAAAGTTGATGCTGAATGAGTCGATTGAGCACAGCTCTGACATGATGAACGTGTTCGGTATAGGAGCTGGAGAAAATGAGGATGTCATCAATATATACAATGACCCAGCGGTTCAACATGTCCCGAAACACCTCATTGACGAATGCCTGAAAATATGATGGACTATTGGCCAGGCCGAAGGGCATTACCCGGTATTCATAGTGCCCTGAAGTGGTGGAGAAAGCCGTCTTCCACTCGTCTCCCTTCCGGATACGAATAAGATTGTATGCTGAGCGGAGGTCCAGCTTGGTGTAGAATCTGGCGGACCGAAGCTGCTCCAGGGCCGGGGGAACGAGAGGGAGAGGATATCGGTACTTGACTGTGAGCTCATTGAGAGAGCGGTAATCGATACAGGGTCGCAGACCGCCATCCTTCTTTTTCACGAAGAAGAAGCCTGCCGATGCTGGCGAGGTGGAGGGGCGGATGAACCCCTTAGCTAGCTCCTCCTCGATATACTTCTCCATAGCCTCTGACTCAGGCTGTGAAAGGGGAAAGACGCGGCCACGAGGTGGAACCGCT
Source organism: Cirrhinus mrigala (assembly GCA_036247105.1). Taxonomy (NCBI): domain Eukaryota; kingdom Metazoa; phylum Chordata; class Actinopteri; order Cypriniformes; family Cyprinidae; genus Cirrhinus; species Cirrhinus mrigala. Next base: position 41,583,049 of record CM070022.1, read on the forward strand.
CCGGGTATTAACTCAATGGCGCAGTCTCCAGGTCGATGGGGTGGCAGTTCGGTGGCCCGGGTGATACTGAAGGCCTCGAGGAGGTCATGGTACTCGGGAGGTATGGTGCTGCACGGAGAAGGCGAGGCTGACCTGAGTGATTTCGGTGGAGCCGGAGAAATGCAGTGCTGATGACAGCGGGGTGACCAGTGAGTGATGCGACCCTCGGTCCAGGAGATGGTTGGTTCGTGACGGTTGAGCCAGGGGTACCCCAGAATGAGCGGGGATTGTGGTGACGTGATGATGAAGAACCGGATGGATTCTTGATGGTTAGGTTCTAGGCGGAGGGTTAGGTCCTTGGTGGTGTGGTCGACGCGGCCGGTTCCTAGCGGTCTCCCGTCGAGGGCGGCCACTGCCACGGGGAAAGCACAAGAGACAATGGGCAACCGATTAGCTTCAACAAAGTCCTTGTCAATGAAGTTGCCGGCAGCACCGGAGTCAATTAAAGCTGTGGTCTGGATAGACGTGTCATTGGAACTAAGCAACACAGGAATCTCACAGCGATTTAAGCCAGATTTGCATACACTCACCGAGGTGGAGGGTCGTGGAGGTCGAGTCGGACAGGTGGCCCGAATGTGTCCTGGCTGTCCGCAGTACAAGCAGAGGTTGTTATTTAAGCGCCGCTGTCTCTCCTCGGTGGTTAGCTTAGTGGCTCCCAGTTGCATGGGCTCTGGCGCATTGGAGACCGTTGGCTGAGGCTGAAAGGTTGGCATGTGCGAGCGGTTGGACCTGCGGGCGCGCATCACGTTGTCGACGCGGATGGAAAGGTCGATGTACTGATTTAGTGAGAGGTCTTCATCCCGGCAGGCCAGCTCCACTTGCAAATCCGAGTTGAGCCCCTTACGATAGTGGAGCCTAAGCGGGCCATCATTCCACCCACTTTGAGCTGCTAGTGTTCTGAAATCCAGCGCGTACTCGGCCGCTGTACGACGTCCCTGACGCAGCGCAACGATCTGCTCGCCCGCCTCACTGCTCGCCCGCCTCACTGCTCTCCGGAGAAGGCTGGAACACCTCCTTAAAGCTTTTGAGGAAAGTGGCAAACGTGGGGTAGGTGGACTGACCCAGATCCCATACTGCGGTAGCCCACTCTAGCGCCTTCCCGGTCAGAAGTGAACAGACAAACGCGATCTTACTCTCGTCCGTAGCGTACAAGTTCGGTTGCTGGTTCACGAACAGGGTGCACTGGAGCAGAAATCCCTTACATTTAGCGGGTGTACCGTCGAACTTGTCCGGGAAAGCAAGTCGTGGGCTCGCGGTGACGGGCTGAATCACCGGGAGTGGTGCAGGTGGAGGTGGCGGAGATGCGACCGGTGGTGCGGCTACCTGTAATCCCTGTACCGCTCGAACCAGCTGTTCCGTCAGAGCAGTTAGGCGATCCAGTTGTTGCTGGTGCTGGGTCAACATGGTAGCTTGAGCGGACATCGCCGACGCAAACTGAGAAGCTGTCGCTGGATCCGTAGACGGCGAAGTTTTCTGTGATGAGGTTAAGGATGAATCGTGAGACGGTGGATCCATCTGCAACAGCTTTATTAAATCGGACAACTTTAACAGGCGTTGGTCAGAACTGGCAGACTGGTGTGGTGAAGGCAAATCCAAAGGGGTAGTAATAGTCCGTGCAAAAGGTCGGGGCCGGCGGCGAGACGATGACAATAGTCCGAGGGAATAGCAAAGGTCGACAAAGGGCGGGCAGCAAAGGTTCACACACAGCAAAACAGTCCAGTTGGCAACGGGTAGGCAGTCCGATAAAGAAACGCTCAGGATTGACGACATAACCGACAAAACTTCGCGGTGAGCGAGCCGGCGAGGAACGCTGAAATGGCCGCCGGGGAGGAAGTGACCCGGGCGACCCGGAACCGGAAGTGAGAGCCCCAGGCACGGGATTATGGGTAATGTAGTGCTAATACTCCGGTGACGGTTCCCGCTGGTGCGAGACGGGGGGAGCCACAGAGACCGCGCTTGTGACATTGTCAAATATTTGTTTATTGTTAATTCATGATAAATACATGAACTAATGTGAACAAATTTAAACTCATTATGAAGTGCAACAGTTTGTCTGTGTTCAACAGTGGACATTCATGCTTCAGAGTAGAATTCTTTTTTTTTTTTTTCCCCCCACATTTCAAATGGTATTAAATAGCATTATCTAATGCAAATGACATTTAAACTAGGGCTGTCAGTCCATTAAAAGTTTTAATCCAAGTAATTACATGATGTGTCGATCAATTAATTGAATTAATCGTGAAATAAATGTTACTGTGAAATTTTATTTTTTTGTATTATTTACTATTTTTGTATTAAATGATAAAGTGTCAAGTAGACATTACAAATTGTATCTTTAGAAAGAAATATTTTATTTAATTCAACATAAAATGTATTTAGGCTGCAACGGCCTAACGTGAACTATGGAACATAAAAGAAGATAAACTGGGAAACATCTCAGTATTTTGTGTACATATAATGAAAGTCACTGGTAACCAAAACTTTCAGCTTTGTTACCAACAGTTTTCAAAATACTTTCTTTTATGTTCCACAAAAGAAAGGTTTGAAACGACGTGAGGGTGAGTAAATGGTGACAGAATTTATTATTTTTTTGGGTGAACTATCCCTTTAATGTTATTATTATTATTATTATTATTAATTAATTAATTAATTTTTTAATGAAATGATACTCTAAATATGAAACCAAATCTTTATGTCTTTATGAGTGATTTATTCTTTCATTTCATTTAAATGGCTGATTCATTCAGGAATGAAGTAAATGGCTCTCTTGAATGGGGCTTTGAATCACTGATTCACATGATTCGTTCAAAACGCAGATTCATTCAGAAACTAAACACTGCTGTGTTGCTCAGAGATGTGCAACAATTCTGCTACAAGGTAATATGTTCTGTGCAAAATTGAGCAAAAACACATAACATTGTGTTTAAAATATAGCACAATATCAGCTTCTTATTTACTGAACTGTTGTATGGAATCACATTTAAGCGTGTGATAGATTGGGACAAAATCAGCACTCGTGTCTTGCTGCCCTTGTGATATCCTGTGATATGTGAATATAAGCCAAAACACATACAGGGGCATTTTTTTTGCACCAATATCTTGAATTTTAGCGCATAACTGCATTTATGGAGTTGTTGCTCTGCATCATATTTGTCAACAGTCAACTATATGAAATATAAGATGACGTACAGGTCTGGGGGTGGGGCCAGCGTGTTAATTGCATTAAAATATTTTAGGCATGTTAATTTTTCATTTTTCACATTACTTTTTTCATTTTTTAAACTGACAGCCCTAATTTAAGCATTTTTAGAAATCAAATGACGGATTCCACTATTTAAGGAAAATTTAATAGGATTGTATGCATCCTAAATAATGTATAACAGTCATTGTTTACCACTTTTTGTGATAGACTTTCATATTTTTAAATTGAAAGTCTGGATTTATAATAAAACCACTATGTAAAAGGTCGTAATAGTACTGTGCATTGTATCCTGCAAAAATAAGTCTTCATTTATCAATAATTTGCCACTGTAATCATAATTAGTGTGAAAAGGAATAAAAATTAGTTAAATTCAGCTGGAAACTGCAGTGAAATGTAGGTATAGATATGATGACAGAAACATAAATGCTACTGACTATTGAACACAGATGTCAAAATAAAATAAAATAAAATAAAATAGATATTGCCAGTCATTTTTATTTTTATTTATTTATTTTATTTTGTTATTTTTACAAATAATTAAAATTGGCAAACAACATCAAATTAAATATAAAATTTTGGTAACACTTTATAATAATTTTATTAGCTCACATTAGTTAACTAAACTAGTTAACATGAACTAAGAATAAACAATATTTCTGTAGCATTTATTAATATTAGGTAATGTTAACTTCAGCATTTCCTAATGGATTATTAAAATCACAAGTTGTGTTTGTTAACATTAGTCAATGCACTATGAACTAACATAAATAAAAAATGAACCACTGTATTTTTAACATTAACAAAGATCAATAAATAGTGTAAGAAATGTACTGTTCATTGTTCATTCATGTTAGTTAATACATTAAATAAGTTACCAAATGACACCTTACTGTAAAGTGTTAACAAAATTTTGAAGTCAAAAGACTGAACTAGTATTTTCTTGTAAAATGAAATCCAATTATTATTATTTTATTATTATTTTTTTCCCCAGTATATTTTATTATGTTGCTGGTCCTGCTTATTCTATGCAATTTGTCACATTAGGCATTGTTTTTCTTAGAATTCAAGGGCTATTTATAAACCACTGTTATATTACATTAACAGCGTTTTATTTTGCATTCGTGAGCTCATGGCTAGTTTCTGAGGCAGTCATTTCTGCGCTGATCCGAGTGAGTCAGAGACTCCTAAAGGTTACTCAGGTTAAATGGTATTTGATTAAAATCAGGAGATTTCCCACTCCTTTTTCCCAGGGTTGCTTTGGCCTGCTGGGAATAGAGGGAGAAAAATAGCCTGCATCATGTGTGGCTTCTCTTGTTGGGTGATGGAGGAGTAAAAAGGGACCCTGAACGTATGTTTGAGTGTGTGTGTGTGTGTGTGTGTGTGTTGGGCTGTCCAGGAGAAAAAAAGTAAATAAAAAAGCTTGCCACTGTTTATCAAGCCACAGCAAATCCAATTAGCCCATGGCCTGCCTCCCAACCCTATTAACCTGCTCAGCTGTGAGAGCACTCAACAGCGCTGCCAATATCTCATTTCTCCCGCCGCCGATAAGATCGGCTCAAGATATTCAATGGGTTTCACTTCAGCTCAATCACACAGATGCCGAGACTTAACCGCCGCTGTCGGCCGACCGGCCCTCGCCGCTTCTTTTTGTCTTTCGGGCCATCCGTCTCGCTTTTTTCTCGCACGCGCGCGCGTCCGCGCCGGCCGCCCCGAAACCGCCGAGAAAGAGCGGGGGGGCGGGGGGGAACGAGCCGTCAGGACGGCGAGCCGCGGCCGGTTCCTTCCAGACGGAGATCAGGCGCAGGCGGCGTCTGACAGGAGGGAAACTGATTTTCCTTATCACGGCCGGCCCACAAAGGCCCAGGCCAGGCCCGCGTGATTAGCATTCCTTGGTGGAGATGTGTCGGCCGCGCTTCTATCACAGAGACAGATTGAGCCTTTCACTCAGGCCGGCCGCTGACTGACACATGGCCCGGCCAGGAGGACAACATTGTTATTTGAGTTCAGAAATCAATTTGTATCAAATGTACACTGTAATTTATTTGTTGGCTTTGAAGGAAACCTGGCTAAGATAAATGGGAATGGACTGTTTTCTTCTTCTCCTCTCGGCCGTAGCCGAGCTGATAAAGTTCTTGTGAAACCCGTGATAGTTCCAGTCAGAGCCAAAGTGACAAAACATGTTTAAAGTTGCGCAGTGATCTCTAAATCTCAAAAAGAACACCTTGTTGGACATGATAGAACATTTCTACCTTTTCCCTCCCCGCCGTCACAGCGCCGCTGACATGCAGCTTTAGTATTTTTTATTTATTTATTTTTTTCTTTCGCTGACATTTTCTTTATCGGCCTCATCTCACGGGGAGAGATGTTTGTAGCGTTTTTTTTTTTTTTTTTATTTTCGACTCCATCCCCGGCGAGCCTCCGAGCTCAGAGATCAAGATGTTCTTTCAGGATTAAAAAGATTCATTTCAGCCTCTCATGTATCAAACCTCTGAAACAATATTCATGTGTTGCGATATGTCTTCCAGATCGTGCGATTCTATATGTTGGATGTTCTTTCGGCACTGTTTCTGCAAACGCTGCATTTGGATTTGCCTTTTAATGTTTTTAACACACTGCTGGAACACTGCATCAGTGCCACGCTTAATGCATACATTTCAATGATATATTCTGGCATTAATGTGTGTTTTCTAGTCAAATCAACACTGAACCGACATTAGTTTAAAATGCCAAGACAGGCAATATTTGTGAATACAAGGATTATACCACAGTATATAAATAAACATCAGGCTATTATTAGCATAAACTATGGGTCAGAAGTTGGAATAATTAATACTTGTTCATGTTTTTGAAAGAATTCTCACCATGCTCACCAAGGCTGCATTTTATTGATCAAAAATACTGTAAAATTGTGAAATATTATTAGAATTTAAAATTGAAGGCTGTTTTCTACATAAATATGTTGAAATGTAATATATTGCTGTGATCAAAGCTGAATTTTCAGCATCATTACTCCAGTCTTCAGTGTCACATAATCCTTGAGAAATCAAACTTTGGTTACACTTTATTTTAAGGTTCAGTTCTCGCTATTAATAAACCATTAACTATGACTTTTGCTTCAATAAACTCCTAATTTGCTGCTTATTAATCGTTAGTAAGGTAGGTGTTACATTTAGGTATTGGGTAGGATTAGGGATGTAGAATATGGTCATGTAGAATAAATGTTTTTTTAAGTACTAATAAACAGCCAATATGCCTATTAATAATAGGCATGCTAATAAGCAGCTAGTTAATAGTAAGAATTGGTCCCTATACTGATGTGTTACCCAAATGTTCGACCAGTATTGTATTATCATCAGTTTTGTTTAATAACATTCAGTATAGTATATGTTCATGTTATTAGCAAATGGACATGTCCTCCACAATGTCAAACTCAAATACAAAACATTCGCCAATATGATAAACCCAGCACAAACAAACTAATCCACTGCATTCATTTAAAACAATTAGAGTTTAGCTGTGAGGTTATACTGTCTCTGTGAAACTGAAAGACAAATAACTGTACATTCCATTTAACAAACACTTAAGTTCTATTCAGACCAGACTAGCTTTTCTTTAGGAGGCCAGATGAACTTGTGTTTCACACTTTGTGATTTTGATTGTCTAAATTGAGCATTTATGTTTAAACTGTACTAACTCTGCATCTGGGTGCTTGTCCTCATTTATTTTGACCTTTACTGAAGCTAATACTGTGCTGTGTTGCTCCTTCATTATGGATTTAGACAGTGTTGTGGGTAATGCATTACAAGTAACATGAGTTATGTAATCAGATTACATTTTCAAGTAAAAAAAAAGTAATCTGATTACATTTTCACGTTTTCCAAAGTATTTACTGACAGCTCTCCTGTCCCAATCAGTAAGGAAAGTCTGATTACAGACTGCACGGAACAGCCAGTATTGTAGCAGACTGTCATCTTAATTACTTAATTCCCTTAACTATGCACACTGTTATAATTATGTTGCATAATCCTTTTTTTTTCTCAGTAGGTTTTGTGATGACCTTATGTAACACATCTAGAAAACACAAAGACTCCAACCTGTTCCATTCAGCTGAAGAAATCACAGGCGTCCTACACGTATATTGCCGTCCCAAATGTATATTGCCATATATCAAGAGGGATATTGCCATATATGTTACCTATAAGGCTATATACATTATTCTGGATAGATGAAGATATGTTTATGGCATATAAAATCCCCATAGTATAATTTGTACACACCTCAAAGGAGAACTGTGTAATGGGAAAAGGTAGAAAACCCTTTGACATAAGATTTTTGTTTGTAAATTATAACGTTGCTCACTAAATGTAAACAAACATTATAGTGACAGTTCCTGTTGTATTCAATACTAACATCAACAGGGAATAAAATGAAAAAAATATATACATATATTTTTTTAAAAAGTTAGTTTTCTTGTAAAGTGTTTAAATATTCCTGGCTTACTTTGGTTGAATGTGTTAGATAAAGTGGGGCTGTGGGATTCAGGTAAAGTGGGCCCACCTTTAACCTTTAGCCAACCTTGGAAAGCTTATTTATTCAGCTTAGATGATGTAGAAATCTCAGTTTCCAAAAATTGACACTTATGACTGGTTTTGTGGTCCAGGGTCACATATTTTATCTTCTTCTTCTGTACATGCAAATTTATTTAAACAGAATATATACAAAAAAAAAAAAAATGACATGACATGGATGTCCAAAAACTTACATAAACATTTCTGTATTGGCTAGATTAATATATGAAATTGTTCCAATTTTTAATAGGTTTCATAAATGTTTTTACTAATATATTTAATATATGGAAATTTAGACAACACTTTAGTTTAGCGACCAGTTCTAACTATTAACTAGTCGCTTATTAACATGTATATTACTAGCATATTGGCTATGTATTAGCACATTTCCTGCATGACCATATTCTGGATCCCTAGACCGAAAACCTAAACTTAACAACTACCTTAGGAGTTTATTGAGGCAAAAGTTGTAGTTAATAGTAATAGCAAGAATTAGACCTTAAAATAAAGTGTGACCGAAATGTCATATATGTACACTGTTCATCATTAATAAATAAATACCTGCCAAAGAGCCAAAATCATAGTATGTTAAACTAGTTCTACATTATATAAATAAAACACCTCTCGAAACTACAAAGAAAGATGGAAATCATTTTTGTCAGCGAGTTATTGTACAGCACTGATTTCCTGATTTGCTTTGTATGTAAACGTCCTATATTTATGTAAATGCACTCCATTCTCTTTCATTTGTTCTATCACAAACATCTGTGCAGGAGACCAGCTAACCGAGGACTAGTGCAGCTTAATCTAATAAACTATGGAAAACACACAGCCATGTAAACGAGACACCGAGTCTGTTTTACTGAAAGTCGAACAACGAATCTTCATGGCTTCTCCCAAAAATAAGATCTACAAAGACGTCGAATTCTATTAGAAGCTGGAGTCGGTGTAGCATCTCTCTCTCTTTTCCACGGAGCTGGAAAAAACAGGTGGTTATCTGAAACGCATCAAATATGCGCCGAGCCTCTGGCTTGACACTGGAAGCTTTCTTAGTTCATTTCTTCATGGGGGCCAAAAGCATGCTGTCCTGAATTGGAGTCCAAACGTAGATATGCAAATGCCCTCCGAAGGAAGACCGATTGAAAAAGGATGTCTCTGAGGCTCAAAGCGGCGTACTCTAAAGCTAAACAAGATTAGGAAAATTGAATCATTTCAAAAGCTGTGGGCAGAATGTAAACTTGTTAGCGTTCTAATCCTTAGGCCAGGTGACCAGTTTAACGTCTATATCTACACGCCGGAGAGAGACGGCGACGAGAGCCCAGCGCCGTAGCCGGGTTTATTGGAATTAAATAACAGGCCGGCTCGTGTTCTTCAGAGAAAAGCGAGCCCCGCTTTCATTTGTAACCTTTTTGTATCAGCCGGACTCCAGCCGTCCAACATACAGTTTCCATCCTGTTCGACATAATTCACTTTCTGCGGACCAGATGTTGCGCGGAGACGTCTAGATCCCCCCGCGAATTTTTTCGGGAAAAAAAGGCTCGAAGAAGGAACATCAAAATGATCATTTATTGTGATAGTTTATACATTTCGCCTTGTGTCTACACGGCCTTCGTGAACTGCGTTAACTCTTGCGGCACTGGGAACGGCGTATATTGCTCTCCGCTCGCTTCCTGTTGTTTATGTTCGTCATTCCAGCGCGATGAGTCCCAGCGATGTTTGTTTTCACAGCACATATACTTCCCTACTTTTTATTAATTCTCAGCTTATTTTTGGTCGTTTATTTATTCCCTTATCCAGTTACGATGCTCCTGAAAACCCAATAACACAACATCCTCTCTAATGCTAAACACGACCGCTCAAAGTTTCCTAGCCACACAGATGCGTAAAGATTCATATTCCTCAGTTATATTCTGCAGGAAAACATCAGTAGGGCTGAAATCAATGAAGGCAGGCACGATAACGGCGGCTGGATGGTGACTGGCAGGACGGTAAAGAGAGCTTTTGTGTCAGCGCTAGATCGCTGGATGAATATCCAAAGCTTGTCAGGTTACGTCCTGCAGACACTCTGACTGCTGTGTGTCACCGCCGGTCGATTCACAACCACTTTTTTTGGCAGAATTCATACTGAACCAACGCTGAGAGTTCATGGGCGACCAAATTCTCATATTATTTGCTGACCGTCATGTTGTCCCAAACCCATGTGACTCTTTCTTCCATTAAAACACAGAAGGAGAATTATGCTGCTCACCCAACAACTGTTCAAATAAAGGACAAAAAATACCATAAATCAATAAAATTGGTCCATATGACTCATACATGGTGTTTTTGATTCGAGAGCCCTTGTAAAAAGAAGTACGTATAGTACCTATCATGAAAGCAATATGCATAAAAGGAACTGCGGTTGTACAAATGGCAGTCAATATGTCAAAAACAAAACAACAAAAAATGGGTGAGGGTAATTTCAATTAAATGAAACTTAATTATGGTTTAAATTTATATTAAATGCAATTAGCTTAACTTTAGAGTATTTCTGACCCACTTAAGTAGAACTTATATTGTTAATGTGTAAATGCTTAATGCACTGACAAGCATTTATGATAAACCAAAATTCTTTAATGGCATTTCTACTGAAACTTGTTTGTCATATATTTAAATATATTTGTAATTACACATTTATAATGATGAGGTTGCAATTTAGTACATGTAAAATATATTTACTTTAAATGTAATATCAAATAACACACTAAAGTAAAAAATTGTAATCTATAAGTATCAATTATAATATAAAGTGCTTTGCATATGCTTTAATAATAAAATTATTTAAAATTTTTGGTCACACTTTATTTTAAGATCCACTTCTTGCTATTAACAAACCATTAACTACAGCTTTTGCCTCAATAAAATCCTAATTTGCTATGGTCATGCAAAATATGTGCTTCATAAGTACTAATAAACAGCCAGTATGTTTATAATAGGCATGCTAATAAGTAACTAGCTATTAGTCAGAATTGTTCCCTATACTAAAGTGTTGCCAAACTTTTAAGTGTGTTCAGAAAAATGGTTGTAAAGTTGTTTCTTATTATGCAGTTTAATTTCATTATTGTTATTTTATCTGCAAGTACAGTTTTTTTTGTTTTTTTTTTTTAAATATATACTTTTATGATTTGAAGTACACTATAAGAGTGCATGAAATACAATTAAGTGCACTTCTTGTTTGCAAAGTAGCTGTAAAAGAAGAAACTTAAATTGGACATTTTCTTGACATAAATCTACCAAAACACTTAAAAAAGTCGTTTAATATAGTGCATGAGTCATATGGAAATGTTTATGGCGCTTTTCCAATCCTTAATTGTTATGAACTTGATAGTTGTCATGAACTGTTGCATGGCAGCGTGAAGATTCTGCAGAAATTCTCCTTTTTGTGCTCCATGGAAGAATAAACATGGGCTTGGACTTTACTTAACTTTGATGGCATTTCTACTGAAACTTGTTTGTCATATGTTTAAATATATTTGTAATTGGACATTTAGCATGATGAAGTTGCAATTTAGTACATTTAATATATATTTGCTTTAAAAGTAATATCGAATAACAAACTAAAGTTAAATTTACAATCTATACATATAAATTATAATTTTAATTATAAAATTATAAGTACTTTACATGTGCTTTAGTATTAAAATGATTTAAAATGTATTTTAAATGCAAAACTTTTCATTAAAAAATAAAAGCGCACTTAAGTGTGTTCTCTTTAAGTGCACTTACGTGGCCTTTAATTTCATTATTATAATTTTATCTATTTTACAAAATATACGGTAACACTTTATTTTGATGGTCCCTTTTGAACATTCTGTTGACACTAAGTAATGTTGCACCTGCATGTCAACTAACTCTCACTAGAGTATTAGTAGACTGTCTACTTAATATCTGCAAACTCTTTATTGTGATGGTCTCCCAACAGATATTCTACTGACTATAAGTAACTTTGCAAGTACATGTCAACTTACTTTAATCCTAACCCTACCGGTCTACTAATACTCTACTAACACTCTAATGAGAGTTAGTAGACATGTAGGTGCACTGTTACTTATAGTCAGCAGAATGTGTTAAAGGGACCATCAAAATAAAGTGAAACCAAATATACTTTCAAGATTTGAAGTACACTACAAGTGTGCATGAAGTACAACTAAGTTCACTTCTTTTTTTTTTTTTTTTTTTTTTGCAAAGGAGCTGCAAAAGAAGAAACTTTTCAGTGAATAACGACTTAAGTTGCACACTTTCCTGACATAAATCTATCAAAAGACTTCAAAAGTCTTTGAATATAGTGCACAAGTCATGTGGACTTTTGTCAATATGTCTTTGTCCTGAACTTGACAGTCGTCGCATGGCAGCATGACAGTTCTTCAAAAGTTCTTCTTTTTGTGCTCCATGAAAAAAGAATCATGGGTTTGGAAAGAAATAAGTGTGAAAATAATATGAAGAGGTTAAGCGTGCATTAATAAATGAGAAATGATCAAATGACCCGTTTTCCTCATGCATGGAAATAAAGGGTGCGTTTCTCCAAAGTTATTCTGACTGTCGTTTCCGAATCTCTGAAATATACATAAACCTTGAAGTCTCTCCGTAATGCCACACCTTAGGTTTTTAACTGTTTTCACTGAATGCTTGCGTCTGAAGTGCAGTGAGCAGAATAAGGACGTTGTCTGCAGTGATTTACTGTGATTGTACGGTAAATGTGCTCCATCTGGCTCCTGCGCTGCTGCTTATAGCCGTATAATCCACTCGCACTACAGGGTGACTATAGCATTTGATCAGCTGGGAAACTCTTTCAATATGACCTTTTGTACTTTCTATTCATAGCGGGATGAGATCTGTGCCATATTAACAGCACAGCGATCCCTTTCCTGCTCGGATCTCGAATGTCTTTGTGGGAAATAAATATTGAGCTATGCGGCTCGGTGTGCAACACGTGCCACAGATCTCTAGACGCGCATACGCTCGTATTCGTCGAAACGAGCCCGTTATCTCTATCATTAACGACGTGTGTAAAATATCAAAAATTTCCCTTTTTAATCCAAGTACATTTACGCTCAGCGGTGCGGTTACATTCTGTACTTGTACACTAAATCACCATGACTTGTTGCAGAGACGCCGTAAATCTTTCACTATAGGGACTTAAGCAGCATACGTGACCTGACAACACGGGAACACGATCACAAAATCCAATCGCCATGTAATGTGCCGCTGACCTCTCTTGTCTCCGTTTGTCAGGGACACGAGCTTGCTTTACTGCGGCGACTCTTAAACGCTATGCTAACTCCTAAACCTGAGCTGCAGGATTTATTTTGGCCTAAATGTACTTGTGAAACACCTCACTGCAAATCCAAACGAGCAGATTTACTGCTTGCAGTGACGATTATTTAGGGGCGGGTTGAAAAATTGAATGTTGCTCAACATGAACCAGTGAATCAAAGGCCACAGCTGAGACAGAAACAACAGCCAGCGCTTCTTCTGTGCTGTGCTTTTTGCCTTGAATATGAACATGCTTGTGTTGTAATTTAGGGATGTATTACTATGAAAAGGTATTTCTGAAGTGCAGAGAGCTTTCATAAAATCCAACTTGATTATTTGCACAATGAATGTGTACATAATTTTAAAGTAGTTTTCTCAAATTTTGACATTATCATACAGATGGTGATTTGTGATTGTTTTGAAATTTAAATTTGACACAGGATGGACATCACAGAATCCATCCCTAATAAATGCAATGGGGTTAAATGGGTTAAATGTCATGTCACGAAATGGTTCAGAATTAATACTTACTTTTGTTTGTGCTGCTGTTTTCCCTCCAGAATGATGTCACTTCCTGGAAGATGTTGTCATGAAGGAACTGGCTTTTGTTAGTTAAAGTTATAAGCTGAGTTCAAAGGCACACACTAGTGTACAGCTCTTACTATTTAACATATATTTCTATGGTAGAAATAGTAAGAAAGTGTGCTAGTATGCACTTCCAGATTCAGCACTAGTTATACTGAGGACAATATAATCACCAACTGAAAGCATATTTCCAAGAAAACATGTTTTATTTGAATCATGTCCATTGTTATTTTAGTATTATTTATAGCTATAGTATTATAGATTTATTATTATTTTTATTTTTTTTCTGTCTGTAATGGGCTTTTGTAATTATTATTTATTAATATTTTTTTTGCTTTTTTTTAGGTTTAGGTTTAGGTTTTTAGTTTTAGTTTTTAGTAATTTTAGTGTTTCACCTTTTTTCAGCTATAGTTGCAAAGATAACATTTTTCCTTTTCATTTTGTGTAAGTTTTTTATTTAGATTTTATTTCATTGCAGCTTTATTTCAATTAACAAAACTGTTTTTAACAATAACATCCCTGATCTACTATACTTTACGATACTATACTATACTTTATTACCTAATAAAATGCTTTCCACTCAGTGTTTTCTCTTAGTTAATGATACTGTGATATAACAACTAACTAATGTGATGTCCATCATTAAAAACTGTGAGATTAACATTTTAGATAACGTATTAAAGTCTTGACAACTCACATTTTTACTTTATTTTAACATTTTTTTTTTTTTTTTTTTTTTTTTAAAAAGAGCAACTTGTTTTACAAGTTGTATGCAATTAAACTTTTTTTTTAGGTCAGTTTACTGTGGTTTAAGTTTAAATGACTTGTACAAACAAGTTGATTATACTTGAAAATTTAAGGCAGCAGCTGAAGTTTTTAAGTTAAAAACAGTGTAATCAGATTACTGTACAAGTTACTCTCTCCAAAAAGTATTTAATTACTTATTACTAGTTACTTTTTAAATCCTATATCAACCTCGACAAGTTAACAATACAAGGACAGACATGAAACAGTTCTTTTAATTCTTTCAAATAATTGTTATTAATTATTTATAATTTATTAATACCTAGTAAAGTAGTTGTTAAGTTTAAGAATTGGGTAGGATTAAGGATTTAGAATAAAGTCTTTCAGAATAAGATATTAATCTGTGCTTTTTATGTAAAAATAATCAGCCAATATCCCAATAATATTCTTGATAATAATCAACTAGTTAATAGTGAGAAATGGACTCTTATTAACTCACCAAAGTATTTAAAGTGAGAAGGGTACATGAAAAGCATGCATTTTAAGGTTAAACTTTAAATTTTGATGTTAAATCCAATATTGTATATAAATGTTCTGCAGTCTAACCACAGTATTAAGTACAATTGTGATTCAATTACAAAAAAAGAAAAGAAAACAAGAGTAATCCCTTACTTCACTTTTTCAAGGGAAACATAATTAAATTACAGTAACTAATTACTTAGTAAGTAGTTACACCCAACACTGGGATGAATAATGGGAACATGTACATGACTGGAGATTTATCTCTGTCCACAAACAGCCTATATGATGATTTTCCTTCATGAAATCATTTGCCCGCTTTGTTGACGTGTGTCTCAAACCCCTCGTTTGTTGATCGTTCACTATTAGTGGACATGTGATGCAGCAGAAGTAAAGAAATCGCCTGTATTAAGGAACCTCGCCGCTCTTGTTTTGGGAATTAATGGGAAGCACAATGTGTTCCGTGCTCTTCCTAATTAATTAGATTAGCGGTTATTAAAGAAATTGGTGACAGTGAGTCAAACTCCAACACCTTAGTCTGCTCTTGAGGATTTCTTCCTAATATACCGCCTTTCTTGAAAAGATTAATTTCGACAAACGCGTCGCCGGTGCTGCTGCGAACGAGCACCAGCACAGATGGGAAAATAAGCTGTTATAGCTCTTCATTAAAAACACAATCCCACACAATCTCAGGGGTGGAATAAGACACGTCTCCATTAAGTAATTAAGTCACGGCAGGATGGAGATCACTTTAGGAGCAGAGCTGAAAATCACCGCCGTCATATGAGACGGGCTAACAGCGCGATATAGTCACGCCTCGCAGCAGATCCCTCATGATCTCAGCAGCTTCAGACTTACGACGGGATCGCAGCGGCGAGCTGCTGGATTATTAGCTAATAACGCAAACAAATGCTACTGCTGGAAAACACTGCGCTTTACTTCGGTTAGCCAAATGCTGTGGGAACGCTCTGTGCTGCTATTGCTATAGTGTGATGAATAGACCTACTTAATGCACAACTAACCTGAGGTCTAGTTCCGCACAAAGACATTAGCATAGGAGATCAAGTGAATGTCCGAAAGGACGATGCTGACGAAATATTGGGTTTCTCAGCTGATATGCGGCCCATTTCTCTTCGGCGGACAGTGAGGTGAGAGACGGAGATTAGCCGGACCCCACCGGCTTCACCCGTGTGTCCTTGAGTTTAGTCATATAATACAATCAGATTCCCACCTCCACCATCCGGAACATGCCGAACCTCAGACTCAATAGTCATTGAAAGTCCTGCTGAGAAGAAAGAATTTATTTCCGACTTATTTAAGTCAACATATAAAGCTTTTAGCCTCAATTTTATTTTATTTTATTTAAGTGAACGTAAAAATATTTTAGCCCATTTTTAATTTAATTCAATTTAATTTAAGTTTATTTTATTTAAGTAAACACAAAAAGCTTTTAGCCCATTTTATTTATTTTATTTTATTTTACATAAAACACATTTCACCCCATTTTATTTTATTTTATTTTACATTAAAAGCTTTTAGCCCCAATTTTGTTTTATTTTATTTTATTTTATTTTATTTTATTTTATTTTATTTTATTTATTTTATTTTATTTTATTTTATTTCCACACCATTCATCACAAATGCTCAGCTTTAACATGTGTCTTTTTAAATCTAAAAGTAAAACACAATTTCAGCTTGACATCTTTACATTAGTATGTGGAAGTCTGAACATTCACATCAGTCCATCTTCTGTTCTTTCCTCACGCTGGTCTGATGATCGCAAACCGTGTGTGTGAACGTCCCCTTCAACATGTCACTCTCATATGTGCTTCGGTTTTCCTTGGAATGTCTGGACAAAAGCTGGTCGTGTGCATTGAAATCCTGCGGGCCGGCTGGGGTCATGTAGCCTGATACCGAATTTCCCTCGGCTTTGTGCGATCTTAATTGTCTGTCATTTGTGTCTGTGGCCGGCCGGAGTAAGGCCTATGGAGACGTGAGGTGGAGCAGCACCCTCACTTTCATCACGGGATCGGTTTCCAGCCCTCGCGTCGTTGGCCGGGGTTTGTGTTACGTGCCTCATAAAAGTAGCTCTTGTTTCAGCGTCACCCCGCTTTGTCTGGGTACCCAGCTAATCTGTCAAGCTGAGCTCGCAGGCAAATTCTTCCACTGCGTAACAGAAACTGTTAGAAACTCTCAGGACGGACTTTTTGGGCCTTTTTAACATCCAATATGACCGTCGACCTGAGCTCCATATTGATTCTTCAGGGATTCCTTTGACCTTCTGTACTGATCTCTAGCCATTGTGAACCTGAAATTCCTAAATGTGCATGTGTAAGATGTGCATTTCTTATTTTTAATGTCTTTCCACAACAGCCATCACAAATGTAAAATAAATAAATAAATAAATAAATATATCTATTTATTTATTAAAAATACATTTACTTTTATTTATTTATTTATTTTCGTTAGTTCATTTATTTAGTCAAGACTTTATAGTTTGTATCACTACAAAAACATTTGAACGTGAGAAATATTAACCGTAAATGTGTGAGTAGCCCCAGTGTCCCGTTTTTTTTTTTTGTTTTTTTTTTATAGTTGTACAAAAAGATGTCAGTATCTGAAATCAACCAAACGTCTGAAATCCTTCACAGTGTAATAGAAACTATTATAAATTGTTTTTGGGCCGTGTTGACATCAGATGGCCGAAATGAGCCGTCGGCCTGAGCTCCGTATCTTCCATTGTTTCCTCAGGAGCTCCTTGACCTTGAGCGTTGATCTTTGGTCATTGTCTGTTTCTCTCCACTTGACTTTCTCTCCATCTCTATAACTAAATCTGCACCTTTGTACTTGCATTGTGGATCCACACCACAGAACTTGTCTTTAGTCTTTGTTTTTGCCAAATTTTTGACAGCTCGGTGCGACCCGGGGAGAGAAAGGTCACAGCGAACTACGCGGAGGAACAGAAGGACTTCAGATTTCATCAGACGCTCTGAACGGCTACATTCTCTGAGTGAGACGACTGGAATGGAAACCTGTGTACTGTCCTTCAAACCGCAGCGGTGACAGTCGTTTGATCCACAGCACTTTGAACTCATTGTCAGCCGCGCCACTTTCCTCTCTCAGACGCTCTCTTGTGCGTAAATGCACTCGCACATGAGCGGAGAGCAGTTAATGTCACTGTAGAGTTGGATTGGTTGAAGGGTTCGACTGTGTGTAATGATCATCATCGTCTGCTTTCACAGTTTTTGACAAACTACCAGCTGTAGTTTGAGAGCAAACACACAGCGGAGCTGTAAGTTGCATGATGCGTTCTTATGTGCAGAACAATTAGATATACTGTGAAAAAAACAAAATTATGATTGACTATTATGATTGTGATATGGGGTTAAATGTGTTTTAATGTTTTAAAAATAACTATCTTCTGCTTGCCAAGTCTGCATTTATTTGATCAAATATACAGTAAAAATGTGAAATATTATTACACTTTCAAATAGCTGTTTTCTGTGTGAATATCTGTTAAAATGTAAATTCTGTGATGCGCAGCTGAATTTTCAGCATCATTACTCCAGTCTTCAGTGTCACATGATCCTTCAGAAATAATCCTAATATGCTGATTTGCTGCTCAACAAACATTTCTGATAATCAGCAATGTTGAAAACAGTTGTGCTGCCCAATATTTTTGTGTAAACAGTCATACATTTTATTTTTCAGAATTCACAGATGAATAGAAAGTTCAAAAGAACAGCATTTATTTATGGAAAAAAAAATCTTCTGGAACATTATAAATGTCTTTATTTTTCAATTTCAATTTCAGTTTTCAATTTTACTTTCAATTTCAATTTCATCAAGTCATTGATGAATAAAAGTATCAATTTCAATCAGCCAATCAATCAATAAATTGACCCAAACTTTTAAAACAGAAGTGTGCAAATTTCAAATTTCCTTCTTTTTCTGGGAAACGGAAAAATAAAATGATGCGGAATCTTGTGCTCATTTGCATATCCAGATATCTGTCCAATCAAAAGCTCTCTAGAGGAATGACAGCTCCGTTTGCAACAAAATGTTGATGACTGTGACATAAACTAAAGCTTACTGGCTACAAGCTTTTCCATATGCCCCGACTCCACTTCAACAGGAATTATATTAGCAGAAGAAAGGAAATTACTTGATGATTGAACAAAAACCCAGTGCATGTGATAGGGACTGCTCTTCATGAGACAGCTGATCCTGACTGATCTGAGACCTCAGTAAATATGGAGCGCATCAGTCTTCCTTTCAGCACCAGTGTTATTTGTTCTCTCCTCGCCCGTCCCACCAAACCAGCCAATGGCAATCACTAATTACGATTGGGATGCTTTCAATTATCTAGAAGGAGTGGTGACAAATCGCAGACTCCGTGTCGTCTTCCTATTACACGCCTCCCCTCAAATGTCCTGTTGATGACCTTCTAAATAAAGAGGACAGAGAGAGGAGTAAAAAGACACCTTCCACCGAACTCAACCCGTCCTGGGGCAAAGCCGTCTCAGTCATGAACACTTCAGCATTAATTGTAACCGTCTGTCTTTTTCTTCCTCGTTGTCTCTTTCAGAGCTGTCTGACGTGAAGCATTCGTCAGGTGGAGCAGAAAAAACTCCCAGTGGAAGTGAGAATAATAGAAATCATTTGTTCAGCTGCTGTTGGGAGACGAAGCAACACAAGCACACCGGATAATGAAAAATGCGTATTGAATAATGTGTTTCCATATCTACTCAACAAAGCAAACCCAATTTACAATTATGAAACAGTAATTAAAAATAATAATAATTCAAAAATTGTGAAATTTAATAATAACACTAATAATAATAATAATAATAATAATAATTCCAGCTCTAACTTCTAAATTATGCTTGACAATAAGATTAAAAAAAAAAAAAAAAAAAAAAAAAAAAAAAAACACATTTGTTAAGTAAATTTAAAAATAATTTGGTACCCTGCTGCCTTAAAATGTTAAGTTCAGTCACCTCAAATAAGTTTAGTCAACCTGAAATGTTAAGTTGTACTAAGTGACAACTTAGAAATGAGTTGACTTAAACTCATTAAAATCTTAAACTCTTAAAATCTGGCTTGTTAAACTTAAAAGCCAGATAAGTTACCCTCAACTCAAATATCTAAGTCGTCACTTAGTACAACTTAACTTTCCAAAAAAGGCTGCCGGGTAACAAATTATTTTAAGTTGACTCAACAAATTTATACAACCAAAAAAATAAAGTAAATAATAAAATTCAATAATTTTAGAATCTACCAATATCAAAAGCTCTACTTTATCTTTTTTTTTAAATAAATAAATAAATAAATAAATAAATAAATAAATAAATAAATAAATAAAAATAATAATAAATATAAAATATTATTTATAAAATATAAAATTATAAGATAATTAATTATAAGATATATTGGTGCTTAATTTTACAAATCAGAATTTTTTAATTAAATAAACAAAAAATATATATATAATAACCAAATAATATGCAAATTGTTCAAATGAGTATTACAGTGACAGTAAAGTCACATATTTCTACACACAGAAGTTTTTTTTTTTTTTTTTTCTAACTTTTAACTTGAACTGTGCATTTGACAATTATTGCAACTGACAAGAATATAGCACATAAGAAAAAAAGTGACAAAATAAAATAAGGAGAAAAGAAGATAGTGTATCTGTAATTAATATATCAGTCATTTACGTAAAAATTATCCCCTAAACTAGAATCATTTTTTATGACTTCAGCAGGAGTCACTATAATGAAGGCAGATGTTAATAGAGTGTAGATGCAGATTAGAGTTGCTCTTTCATGAATGGATGAGGTTAGTTTCTACATCCTTAGACCAAACAGCTACACACATCATTAATAAACATCCACATGATTGCTGAAGCACATTCACTGCATGTGAACCATCATAGCATGTTTGTTAGTCAACTCGAATAGAGAGGGAATTTTCAATTCAAACTGGGTCAGGTCTCTTGCTGCCTGCAAATAAAAAAAAAAAGACAAAAAAGGCAAGAAAAAAGGCAGAAACCTCCCAGGGGGACGGAGAGATTACCCCAAACGATTGAATTAGCTTGGCAGCTATAGGGGGTGGAGGGAGGGAGGGAGGCGGGAATGCTAGAAACTAATGGTAAATAACAAGCTTTTGACAATTCTTCTGCTCTGCTCTCGGAGGGGAGGGCGGCGGAGGAATGCCAGAGACGGGACCTTTCCCCTCCGCTGTGTTCCTCCAACAAACAGTGTCAATGAGATGGCATCCTACCTCACACAAATTTGCATGGTTGTCACTGGACTGAAAGCGAGTTTAAAGGTACATCCTTTATGTGCCAGAAAAAGGATTAAATGCATCCCCACAAAGAGGCTTTGATTTCTCGCAAAAAC
Organism: Cirrhinus mrigala; assembly: GCA_036247105.1. NCBI lineage: Eukaryota > Metazoa > Chordata > Actinopteri > Cypriniformes > Cyprinidae > Cirrhinus > Cirrhinus mrigala. Next base: position 41,604,402 of record CM070022.1, read on the forward strand.
ATAAGAAGACTGGCCAGGACTCCAAGTTAAATCTACACCTCGCTCTTCTTCTTCAAATCTATTTTGCTTTCTGGTTTTTATTTTTTTCTTCTGTCTCTCAAGAGTCTATTGCAAAGAAAACTTTTCTGTTTTCTCTCTCAAAGGCAGGCTTTTAAACATGCACGAACCGTTAAAATAGCAAAAAAGTAAAATAAGGATAACGTCTGGCCCGTGCTGCTCAGAATGCTTTTCAAATGCAAAAATTAGGAGAAAGAATCTCGCTTCAAGTTAATTAAAACACGTACTGGTCAATGATTAACATATTACAGGAAGATGCACTACAAACCTTTTGAATATATATATATATATATATATATATATATATATATATATATATATATATATATATATATATATATATATATAATGCAACTGGGTTGTTTTGACCCAGCAGTTGAATTAAATGTTTAACGCAACCTTTTCAGTAATTTTATTTAACTCAAATTACTATATGGCTGGCTTAAAACCCACAATAGGTTGCAAATTAACAGTCAGACACATAATTACTTGAAGCATCAACAATAATCAAAAGGTGACCATTTATTAATAAACTATTTAAAACAAATGTTTATTATTTGATTATTATTTATTAAATATTGATAATTATTCATTTATTGAACATATTCATACATGTTAATTTCCAGATTTTGGGTTCATTTTTTTAATATGAAATACAGTAATTGTTAAGCAATAGTTGAGTTAAATAAAACTACCCAGAAGGTTAAACATTTAACCCATCGTTGGGTTGTTTTTAAGTATGCATCTACACTTATACTTTACTTATATCTATACTTACAGTATACTGTGGATATAGTTATGGAATTGTAGGCCATTTATAATTGAAATGAAAGATATCTAATTTTAGCAGCCATAATTTACTATATATTTCATACATGTTTTATTATTCAGCTTTGGCTATGTTGTTCCAATTTAGCAAATAATTTCAGCAAAATCAAATAAAATTGATATACTTCTAAAACAAATAAATAAATAACCTACCTACCTACTTTTTGGATATTTAGCCTAGTACAAGTCATGTTTTTTTTTTTTTTTTTTTTTTTTTTTTTTTTAAATAATAATAATAAAAAATAAATAAATAAATAAATAAATAATAATAATAATAATAATAATAATAATAATAATAAACTATCAAAACCATAAAGCACAAATGCTTGCTTCAGTTCAATATGATGAATTAATAAGTGAGGTTGTTTAATAAGTGAGGTGTGTAACTTCTGTGACTTCCTGACCACACCCCCTTTCTGCCATTGGTCAGGCGCACTGATGGTCCCGCCCCAAACTCACATTCAGTGCTGCCGTGTCAGGCTGCGTGTGATGATCAAACGAACTGCACTTATAGCATCAAAAATAATTGTACACATGACCTTTAAATGTACACGGTGTTGAAATTCAAGCAATCATTTAATCAGAGTGTAGTCAGTGGAATATTTGCTCTTTCAGGATGTCCTTTATATAAAAATGATATGTGCTACATATGAGTCTGAGGGGAGGGAAAAAACGTCAGAAAAAAGTATTATTTCAGGAAACACTGTCTAAACCAGCATCCTGATCAGACTGGTCTTCACAGATGGATCCGGCTCTGTGTGGCGCAAGCTGGACCCCAGATGAACCATGAGGGTGGCAGATCAGATCAGATGAGTGCAAAAGGACCTGCATCTGACCCCTCCAAAAACTCCTTCAAGCGTGCCGTAGATGGCGCACATGTGGGCCATAGATCAGGCTCTCGTGTCCCTTCATTCCAGCACATGGAGGCCGGTTTGTTTTTAATCATTCAGCCCATTAGCAACTGCACAGAGAGAGAGAGAGAGAGAGAGAGAGAGAGAGAGAGAGAGAAAGAGAAAGAGAGGCTGCTGCTTTGTTTTGGAGATATGAAGACAGGAGATGAATGATCACTGGCACAGGAAGGAGAAACAGAACGGAGAGCAGCCTAAAAGAAGCAGCCCGATTCTTCTGTGAGTTTATATTCACAGCATTACTAATGTGGCAGCGTTATTAATGGAGCGTGTCCTCAGATGAAGTCTGTGTCACCATCTGCAATGAACTATAATTATACATTTGCTAAAATAAGCTTACAAATGACAATGTGACAGTAAACCCTGAATTTACTAACATTAATAACATTAAGGTTTTACAAATTTTCATTTAATTTTATTTATTTTTTAATGTTTATGACATTGCAAGTCTAACTATTCTAAAACCACATCCGCAAAACATAACTCAGTCATTTGTATGAATAAACATATACAGAACTATATATGTGACCCTGGACATAAGGATCAGTTTTTTGAAATTGAGATTTATAGATACATTTATACATCTGAAAGCTGAATAAATAAGCTTTCCATTGATGTGTGGTTTGTTATGATAGGACAATATTTGGCCGAGATACAACTATTTGAAATACTGGAATCTGAGGGTGTAAAAAAAAAAAAAAAAAAAAAAATTGAGAAAATCACCCTTAAAGTTGTTCAAATGAAGTTCTTAGCAATGCATATTACTCATAAAGAATTCAGTTTTGGTATTTTTACAATAGGACATTTACAAAATATCTTCATGGAACATGATTTTTACTTAACATCCTAATGATTTTTGGCTATTAAAGTAACACATTACTTTTTGAATTTCTAAGAAAATATGTTACTTTTACGCTAAGTTACTTTGTCAAATAAGTAATGCCAGTTACTTTTTTCCTCATTTATTGATTGACAAGTCTCCTGTTGGGAAACTGGGAGTAAACATGATGTTACTGTATTTTAGACTAAATGTGAACATGCATAAATTTGTCTCACTCACAAAAAAATAGATTCAGTAATCCTCAAAATAAATAAAAATAGTGAAATACAAACTCAGACTTTGATGCAACCCTCCAATAATTAAATGTGTTAAATAAAACAAATATCCTTTATGTATTTAATCCGATTTTATTAACCAGTGTCTTTGCTGCTGACCTTGGATGCAATTCAACCATACTAATAAGCAAAAATTACTTTTAAACTAACATTTGTAACATTTTTTTTTTTTTAGAGTTGAAGAGTGATCTCCTGCATTAATGTACTTTTCCTTCAGCCTAAGGTGAATTCATTTCACTTTTGGTGTAAACGGCTTTTACATTAGAATTGATTTATATTAAAAACAAAGAAGCAAACCCTGCCCACATTTAAAAAGTAATGCAAAAGTAACGCAACACATTACTTTACAACGTAATTAGTTACTTTTTCAGGGAGTAATGCAAAATTTTAATGCATTACTTTTAAAAGTAACTTTCCCCAACACTGCTTATTAGTAGTTAGTCAGCCAGTTGTTAAGTTTAGGATTAGGGATGTAGAATATGGTGTTGCGGAATAGGTGCTTTATAAGTAGCAATAAATAGCCGATATGTTATGAAAAGGCATGCTAATAAGCTACTAGTTAATAGTGAGAATTGGTCCCTATACTAACGTGTTACCAAACATGCATGTCATTATTATGTGCATGCAACATATAATTGATCTGCACCTCTAAAGCATGATATAATGTAATGATGTTTATTACAATTATCACTAAGTGTTATGATGAATTGTTATTGTTGATCCAAGTTAATTAAGCACAACAAGAGCAGATTATGGGTATGGCATTGTGGAGTCTCTGTGACGTGTATTGCAGGGATCGGTCGCTCCGGCGCTGAATGAATGGCATAGGATTCAGGCATAGAATGGCACTACTGTGAGTCAGGAGCATGTCGTCAGGATGCAGCGATTGGGGCCGCTCTTTTACTTACACAAAGAGCCGGTCTACAGGGACGCCATGGGAAGCGACTCCTCCTCCTTCTCCATCTCTCCTGAATCCGGCCGTCCTCGCTGCCCCCCGTTCAGCCCTAGAACTGAGGCATGTTGTTGGAAGTGTGTGCTTGTTTGTGTCTGGCTAACGAAAATAGATGCACTCTAATAATGCCCTATTCTCAATTTATATGAACAAAGATTGAGAGGGCCCCTCGAGAGGGAAGCGCCATCCCATAATGCGTCTTCATGTAGTCGGGGGGCCGTCATATTTCCCGAACTGCGGAGGAATCATCAAACAGTGGGATGCGCTGACATCATTATTTCATGGAAACTTATGATGTGATTATTTGCTCTCAGAATGTACTGTGAGCGTAACAGTACCGCAGCAGAAATAACAGTGTCGGGCTTATTTTGACAGCGTTGGGCCGAGGCTGACTGAGCCGGAGATGTTGACTTTACTCAAATACATGCGAAATTAATTTGCCCTCCAGCAGTGACTTTACATGATCCGATAATACGTGTCTATAGTTGTTGTAAATATTCACAACAAATTCCATCATTAAACACGATATGTTTTTATATACACACCAGCAAATATAATAAACCGCTGGTCTGAGGTTTAAGTCGACATGAGTATGAGTTCATGTTCTGGGTGTTTTAAGTGTTTTCCCAGCCAAGCTGGGTTTCGGTTTGTGAAAAAGAAGTGCACTTAATTGTACTAAATGTGCATTTGTAGTGTACATCACATTTTGGACATAACTTGTATGAAAAACTTGCAGATAATATAACATCAGTTAAATAAAAGGTCACTTAAGTGTACTTAAGGAGAGACACTTTCATGACTGTTTCACTTAAGTACACTTTTAAAAAATTTCAATATTTTTAAAAAAAAATTTAATATTTGAAAAAGTTCAAATATTTACTTTAAGGTACTTTTTAAATCATTATGTTTCAATAGATTTAGAGAAGCACACTTATTTTGATGTGTTGACTAACATATTAAAACATGTAAATTACTTGAGTATAATTTTTATTTGAGTCTGTCATTCAAATTTAAAGTAATTATATTTTAATTGTACTAAATTGCAACTTAATCATTATAAATGTGTAATGACAAATATATCTAAATTCATGACATGCAAGTATATTTTAGTTTGTCATAGTTTATCATAAATGCTTGTCAGAACATCAGAAGTAACACTTTAACCATATTTCACTACACAATAGAAGCAATTATTAAATTACTTACTAAATTCAATTTTTACTAAGTTCAGTTTGTGAACTTTTTCCCCCACAAGAATTGTGTTGCCATCTAGAAAATGATTGTTGTTGTGTTTTTAAAGACCCCATGAAATCTGGTTTTATTGGTGTTTTGTGTCTTGTAGGTCATGTCTGCTAATCTATAGGCAAATGAACTCATAAAAGTTGACAAAACTAAGTGTAAATGTACAATTAAAATTCAGTTTTTTTCTCTCCATAGTAGGAAAAAAAAATCCTACCAATTCACAAGTGTAGCCACCAGATGCAGATGCAGAACCTGATATTACCAAGTACGACATGTTCCTGGATCAACATCTTTGTTGACCCTGGAACAACATTGTGATTAACCAATCAGATTTGAAAAAACAGTTTATAGTTTTTGTGAGGTTTAGGCTTACAATCAGTGTTTACTGCTTGCACATCAGTGTCATTCATCTATCATTTCCTCTGATTTTAGGGATTACTCATGGGTAGGGTTAGGTTTAGGTGTAGGGATGTGGTCAAGTTTAAATTTTTGGATTAAAATGTTGTTCCAGGGTCAACAAAATATGTTGACCCAGGAACACATCTAACTCAGCAAAATCAGGACGTGCGATGCAGATCATTCTGGCACAGTTTAACCTATTTTGATGTCCCATTTTGGTCACACTTTATTTTAAGGTCCAGTTCCCACTATTAACAAACCATTAACTACGGCTCTTGCCTCAATAAACTCCTAATTTGCTGCTTATTAATAGTTCAGGTATTGGGTAGGATTAGGTTTGTAGAATATGGTCATGCAGAATAGGTGCTTTATAAGTTCTAATAAACAGGCAATATGTTAATAATAGGCATGCTAATAATTAACTAGTTAATAATGAGAATTGTTCTCTATACTAAAGTATGGGGAACTTATCTAATCAAATGCTCTCTAGAATGATAACAAACTCTCCTCCTAACAGCACCTGCCTCTGGATAGCAATAGCAAGTAGCAAATCACGGTTCGCAAATGTGACAGAAAAATGATTGGGCATAGCCTTCAATATGTCCCATCCCATCATTAGTTTATAATGAATAAATATGGTGAGCAATCATGCAAACCATCCTTTTTTAATATTACATGTATTATGAAGCAAATAAAGGCTAGACAAACACATCAATGAGTCTAACAGTAGTTTAAATAAGCAGACTTTGGGAAGTGTAAAACAAGTACCTTATATTTGGAGCGGTGGTTTACCTAAACGAGTTAATGTGTGACACATTAGAGACCGCAGTAAGATGACACGCTACACACTTAACGAGTCAAACACATGTTCTGAATCTGCGCGACTGCTGGCAGACTTCACCGGCCGGTCGAGCGGCGAGAAGGATTACTTAACCCGATGGAGAGATTCTCCAATTTATAACAGAAGGAATGGAGAAAGGCTACAAACCACAAGGGGGCCCAAAGAAAAATAAATCTAGGGTTTCCCATTTCTGACACATGTACTGTAGAGGTAGTATGTGAGCGTTTAAATCACACGCCTTGTTGGAAAGGCTTGTGTATTTACCCAGAGTTTGCCGTCTCTCTCCCCAGAGGTCATTACGTGGAGGCATGGCTTCTCTCAACGTTCGCACTGACTGATGTTGTCCAGCATGTGTGCGTGAAACCAAGCCTGTCCTGCCTTGTTTGGGAGAAAGAGCTAATCAATTGTGGAACTGATATGCAGCTAAAACAAATTAGACTTCAAACTAATTCAAATATTCCTTGAGAGATGGATGCGGGACGTCGCTGCGGCGGCATATGCTGCGTTTCACCGAGCACGTCCTGAAAGCGAGGCCTGCAGAATATAAACTTCATGGCTGTGTTCGAATGATGCCAATATTTGGAAGAAAGTCGGTCTTGAAAGCCTTTCTTGGCATTTAAAAAAACAACAACTAAAAAAACAAATATATGTTTATTTACAACGCTGTCAGAATCAATTTCTCTCCTGCCATAACGCTCTTCATTGTCACTCACTTTAATTGGAGTTACTATTGTGTTTTTAGAAAATACAAATCTTAAATTTAGTAAATTAACATACACAAAGAGCAATGCAATGCATTTTTTTTTCTCAGTAATATATCGCAAACATGCTTATGTACATGTATTTTAAAGCACTGACACCCTTGACTCATTTTATAGTATACAGTCAAAACTGCATTTATTTAGACAGCTTCAACATTTCTCACATTATCACAGTTTAGAAAATGGTAATAAAAATGACAAGAACTTAACTGCGTCAGAACAAATTCATCTTGATAATGTCAGATAACTTTTAAAGAAAGGTATGCAATGGATTACAATCGGCCAAAAATTCAGACAACCGTTAGTAGGACAATATTTACACAACTATCAATACGTTTTTGACCAATTACCAAGCAATGCTTAATTTTGTTCAGTCTGATGTGTAAAAAAAGGTCACATTAGCAATTAAAGAAAAAAACACAAACAAAACAAGGTCAGGTCAAAGCTTCTGAATAATTTTTATCAGTTTTAATGGTAGTCCACAGTATGAAGAATTTTTGGCCGTAATATGTCACAGTTTGGTTTATTTTGCTGTCCTCACATAAGTGAACTTCAAGGTGTCCTGTACCCACTAGTATGAAAAAAAAAAAATAAAATTATATCTGGTGTGTGAATAATTTCTGGTTTGACTGCATATAAAATATTTGTAGTAGCCTATATATAGTCATTTTTACTATATATAGTAACCACAGATGAGTATTTTATGCACTCAAAGTTGTAGATAAAACACATTTCATATTTAATTAAATGTGTTACTTGGCATTTTTACTAGCAATTTCTGAGTGAAAACTATTTTTTTTTTTTTCTCACTGTGAACCATTATTTTTATTGCTCTAATAATCATTATATACTTAATGGTTCATATCCAGCTAAACTTCTTTATGACCTTCCCTTCACTCTCAATTACATGGCACAGCCACTTATTTTCATTTACAAATCCATGAAGATGATCCAACTGGATGCGTAGCAAGTTCCAGCCTGTGGCTGTTTCCAGCACGATTAGCTAAACCTCCGAAATGAAAACAGGGCCAGTCATTTCTGAACTCCTGTTCAAACTTTTGGTGAGATTACAGTGGAGAAGCGCTCGTCCAAAAGTCCTCCTACAAACCAAATATTGCGCGCTGATAATTGCTCGTGCCACGCCTTTGGTAGCGGCGTAATCGCTGCAGGCTGCTGAGGCTTTTTCCGAACTAATGTTTACAGTTGTTTTGGAGTGGACAAAGAAGGCACCCAGAGGACAGCAGGGTGTGTGTCTCTTCTCTGCAGATTGCGGTTAACCAGGTCTCATCTGGAGACCTTATGCTTGGCTCATCTCGCTCCAGTCCCCTTGTCTTTCCCCCTCCTGATATTGTCTACATTCCACATCAGCTATCTCTGGCTGAACATGTCATCCGCTGGTATGTGCTGATGGTTTGCTTTTATGGAGCTTTCATGTGTGCAGTGTGTGCAGTAATTGCTGGATGGGATGTACTCATAATAAATCAATTTGTCATATAAGGAGAATTCGCTGAGTGGAAGGGTTCACGGACAGGTTTGTGGCCTGTCGCGCTGCCTGATTCCCTGACTGTCGTGTCCCACCCTGAGCGACTGGGCCGCTGCCATCGATTGCACTACTGTGTGGCGTGAAGCTCTGCGTTTTTACAGCGATCGCTTTGTGATTCTGTGGTGCATCTGCAGTTTGACAGACTTCGTGCTGAACTAAAGCTTTTTTAGTCAGTGATTGCACAATTAGGCATGCATCCCAAAAATCTTTTTGATATATTTGCTTTAAAAGGTTTTAAAACCAAGGTCTGCAGCCAACGAAATTGCTTGCTCAGCATTTTTAATAGTCTGGTTCAGTGTTCGCTGTAAGCTGGTCAGGGTTCCTCTGAAACCCTCCACCTCCCCCAGCACCACTGCCTAGATCTAGATTTTTATTACACTAATTGTGTAATGTACAGGTTAAATATGTAATGCATGCACCAAAATGTTTTTTTTTAAATTACATGAATTAAACATTTTGGTGCAACTTTTATTACCGAAGATACAAATAATAATTATGTTTGAAAGTTGCCGTGGGTATAAATGTGTGTCTTCGGCATATTGACGCTTTGATAGCTTTGCATACACATGGGAAAAACAATGATAACAGCAAATTACAAAATGCAACTAACTGCATAATTGCACTTAATAAAAGTAATAATAGGCTGATCACAAAACACTTCCTGTATCTTTTGTTGTCAGTCTCATTGTTAAGTCAAAAGCCATTATGTGGCACACACACCAGACAAATCTGACCAAAATTCTCCACTGATTTCAAGCACCTATCGACGCAGAGACCCAGTACAGCAATTGCTTTGTGATTTTGTGGTGCATCTGCAGTTTGACAGACTTTGTGCCGAATGAAAGCTTTTTTAGGCAATGATTTCGCAATAAGGCGTGCATCCCAAAAATCTTTTTGATATGTTTGCTGTAAGCTGGTCAGAGTTCCTCTGAAACCCTCCTCCTCCCTCAGCACCACCTGTTTAGATCTGGATTTTTTATTACATTAATTGTGCAACTCAAATGTTAAAGGAACACTCCACTTTTTTGAAAATAGGTTCATTTTCCAACTCGCCTAGAGTTATACAGATGTGTTTTACCGTTTTTGAATCCATTCAGCCGATTGCCGGGTCTGGCGGTAGCACTTTTAGCATAGCTTAGCATAGATAATTGAATCTGATTAGACCATTAGCATCTCACTATAAAATGACTAAAGACTTTCGATATTTTTCCTATTGACTCTTCTGTAGTTGCATCATGTACTAAGACCGGTGGAAAATGAAAAGTTGCGATTTTATAGGCTGATATGGCTAGGAACTATACTCTCATTCCAGCGTAATAATCAAGGAACCTTGCTGCCGTACCATGGGTGCAGCAGGCGCAATGATATACACAGCCCCTGAAAGTGACCTGCATTAATTTTGTGTAGATGCAGAGTTGCAGCCGGCAGAGTTGATGGCTGTGTAATATCATTATGCCTGCTGCATCCATGGTATGGCAGCAAAATTCCTTGATTATTACGCCAAAATGAGAGTATAGTTCCTAGCCATATCGATCTAGAAAATTGCAACTTTTCATTTTCCGCCAGTCTTAGTACACGATGCAACTACAGAAGAGTCAAGTTTTAAATAGGAAAAATATCGAAAGTCTTTAGTCATTTTATAGTGAGATGCTAATGGTCTAATCGGATTCAATGATTTATGCTAAGCTATGCTAAAAGTGCTACCGCCAGACCCGGCGATCGGCTGAATGGATTCAAAAACGGTAAAACACATCTGTATAACTCTAAGGGAGTTGGAAATGAGCCTATTTCAAAAAAAGTGGAGTGTTCCTTTAAATGTGTAATGCGTGCATCAAAATGTTATTTATTTTAAATACTTAAAAAAAAAAAAAAACTTTTATTACATAAGATACAAATAATTATGTTTGAAAGTTGCCGTGGGTATAAATGTGTCTCTTGGGTGCATTGAAGCTTGTGTTCTTTCCTAATTGTTCGCTGTTAACTTGTCCAAAAATGGTTTGCTCCATTGATAGCTTTGCAAACACATGGGAAAAACAATGATAAATGTAAATTACAAAATGCAACTAACTGCATAATTGTACATAGTAATAATAGGCTGATCATTAAAAAAAAAAAAACACTTCCTGCATCTTTTGTTGTCAGTCTTATTGTTAAGCCAAAAGCATTATGTGCTATTTATCCAATTAAAGTGCACTTTATTTTAGTGTAAATTAGGCATGAACAGGTTGTGTGATGCCCTCATTCTCACACACCAGACAAATCTGACCACAATTCTCCACTGATTTTGAGCACCTCTCAAAGCAGAGACACAGTACCGTGTTTGATTACTCCGAGGGACTGGTAAACACCGACAGCTTTACCCACAATCCACCCTGATGCTAAGTCAAAACAGAGCACAGAGGAAATCACATCCTCCCGTACTGTGTCACACTAGGGCAGAAACTACATTAGCGGAGGAGAAAGAGATGAGGAGGAGGAGGAGGACGGGGGTGAAGGGATTGGGGGGTTGGGTGCTTTTATTCTGTAACACAACAGAGGACTCAGGCTGATACTCAATCGGAGCAGGCCTGTATTTTCTTCGCAAGGTCAGAGAGGGCAGCAGTCGGAGCGAATTGCAGAAACGGGGAGGGTGCTGGATAAACGTTTGCTTTCCCCGGCCGTGCTGGGATTAGACGAGGCCAGGTATAGCACACTTTAGAGCCAGCCAATTAACACCGTCAGCAGCGGCGGCCGTAAAGAAAGGCTCCCGCTACGGTGCGAGTCGCACGCTTCCGCTCGCCTTTTTTTCATCGCGGCCGAGCCGCGCACAGCTGTTAAACTGGCAGGTTTTTAAGCATTGCTGATGGGCGCAGGAGCTCCTAAAGATTTCTCAGCAGTGCTTCCTGAGGAGAGATGGAGGGTAAGCAATCAATGTGCCAGACCTTACAATGTGGCAATGGATGGCAGATAGCGGCTCCGGACCCCCCATCCCCGGCCCCAGCCCTCGTTTTTTTTTTAAGAGTGAGAAGTGGCTGATATTGATGTCGGGCCTGCACACAACAGGCTGGAATGGCCTGCTGGGAAGACTTGGAAGTTGGGTTGACTTCTTCATCCAATCCTTCGCTCCCCTGCCTGCCACACACCAACTGCTGGCATTTCAACAGCTTTGATACATATTTTAAAGGCTTCGCTGCATCAGAACCGTACTAATCTTAGTTAAAAGGGGCGGCGCTCTACACAGATTTCAGTGCGGTGGCCCACTGACTCTTGATGGAAATCTCTGGGAAGCAGAGTCCCATGATCTGGCCGAGGACGGACAACCTTTCTTTCTTTCTGTTTTTTTTTTTTTTTCAGTTTCAATGCGGTCAAACATACATTAGATGGTGGTGGACAAAGTGGTCACTTGTCCCCTCTGCCTTCCGGAGATTTTTGAAAAGGCTTCCAAAAAAATATATGTATATATATCTTTCTATTGTTACAAGCTTCACTTTTTAATTGCACTGTTAGTATAGTATAGTTTTTTTTTTTTTAACATTTCCTCTAAATTCTTTTATGTAAGTACTGTTATGTCATTATCTTCGGTTATATTCTGAGAAAAACAAAATTAGATATTTTCCAAAAAATGAAAGCTGCTATTTTCCAACAATAGAATACAGTAGTCAACATTTGAAGTGGATCAAAAAAGTTCATCAAAGTTGTCCTAAGACAAGAACAGGTATTGTTTTGGTTTTAGGGACACATTTGATGAAAGGTTTTGATCCACTTCAAATGTTGACTACTGTGTATATATAAGAATAAATAAAAAATACAATCAAATCAAATCAAATAAAACACAAAACAGCATGCAGTACCAAAAATGACTCAAAATATATTGTGACAATGGAAAGAGAAAGTCAAATTAATCTATATTATGCCCACTTACAGGCTGCGAAAGAGAATATGGATACACACATCCTCGCTTGATAAGAGTGATGAATGCAGATGCGTGAAAATCCATCTCAGCGTTTTACAGTCGTGATGATGCATGGTTTGTTTTTCACATAATAGTGTTATTGGAGGTGATCGGTGTCAAGATGTTCTTTTATAATTCCCTCAGCTCAACACTGTACCGGCAGCTGCTTTACACGGAAGGTAAAAAGAAGCAACAATAGGTTGACTTATTGCGTCGTGTCCTTTATCTTCTGCGGGCTGTTTTAGAATCGTAGCCCGGCTTGGCGTTCAAAGTAATGTCTTACTGTTTATTAAACCGTCACCCCCACCCATCCATCGCTTTCTTCCCCAAACCTTGCAGTTTATTGTTGCCAGGGTATTGAGATATACATCTGATCATTTCCTCATTCTCAGCAAATCTCTGACATTAGTGGCATTCGTGTCAGTGTACGCGTAAATCTTCTTCTATCTGCGGGACGAGCAGCACAATATGACTCACACTAAGTGACTGCTCAGCTATTATTGGTGCGGAACAGATAGCGAGTCGAAAAAAAGAGACGGATAAAGAAAGGCGAGGAGAGTTGACCACATGCTGGACAATATTGGTGGCAGATGTGGCCACCAGATCGCGGTGAAACCAGGATGGCATTTCCTCAGGATGAGACTATATATTTTTGAATCTTTGATGTGAGTGCTCTCCAGAAATATGGAGGATTTCGCGTGCATCTGATCTGGCGGCGTCAATCGCGGGGATCAACTGAAAAGTGAACCTTGCATTTTTGGCTTTGAGGGTTGCAACGGCGATTAGCATTATTCATTGTAGAGCTATTTCAGTCCCACTCCTGCTGTCCTTGGTTCAACTAGCGGTGCTTTCCCAATACAGAAAAACCTATTATGATGCTGGTGTGTCTTGAGGAGTTGCCGGGTAATGCTATGTGCTTGCAAAGGTGTCACTATGTGTGTTTTTTTTTAGCTTGTTCAGATGCCTTTGCTATGAGCTGAAGATATGGCCTGAGTCATTCAGTGTGCATCTATGGGATTTTTTCACCTGTTTTCTGGTCCAGCAGGCCAAAACGGTACATATAATCACATGGTAAAGTAGCAAGACACCTTTCATCAACAACACACATGATTTTGAGAAATCACAATCACTGCAGGATGATGCATGTTTAACACCTAGGCCTACACATTTTGAAAAATGTATGTACATTAGTTGTAGCAATGCATGGAAATTTCCGAAATCAAGAGATGTGAAGGAACGCAAATAGAGCACATCATCGCTCATCCAATTTTTCATTGGCTTTGATTCTGGAAGTATTTTTTCTATTCATTTTTCCCAAAAGGATTTTTTAAAAATCTTCACTTTATAAGCCATGCATCACACCAGCATTACAAACTTAGTTTTTTTTTTGGAAGGTTGCCACACATTACATTTTAACTTTCAGGAATAACAAAAGATTGTCATATAAACTGTTACACATTTCACATGTGTATACACTATTACAAACTTAGTTTTTAAGCAAAAAAGTATTTGAAAATCTGCCAAAAATACTCAAAATTGACAGCTAAAGTGAACTACAATCCCATGAGCCATTTCCAATGACATAATCAAATAAAAAATGATAGAGAATATCCACCTCATTTTTCCCGTAAGACAGCCATTTGTAAATTTTCTGGGTCTGGTTTTCATTTGCATCCGTGTCCAGCTATTTTTAGCTGTACAAAAAATTGCTAATTGGTGTGTCTTTCTATATATTTTAATATATTATCTTAGTTATGAACACACTTACCATGTACTGCACATTGTTATTCTTTTGTTATTTCCCTACAGCGGCTAACGAACTGGAAGTCTCACTCATAGGCTTATTTCCGCATTGAAAAATAAGGTGGATAACGCTAATAATTTAAGTAGTAGTAAATAATTAATATATATTGTACAGTACATTATACAAGTAATCATATATTGACTCTCAGTCAACTCTATTGTGCTTCTCAGTGCTTCATAATAGAGGGTGGGCGCAAAAGTGCGATTTCCTTGTTTTGATTCTCTGATTGGTGGAGATGCTGTGCAGAATTATGGGTAATGTAGTTTTTCACCAGGAATTCCATTGTTAAACATGATTATTTAAGTTGAAATCCTGTGAACTGATGGCTTCAATTAAAAGCACATATTATCAATTAACAACCTGTCTTTGAAATTTTCTGTAGAAATCGATTCCCCTATGTAGTAAACGAATGGGATTTGTACTTCCGGAACCGACTGTTGTTTCTCTCTACACTGAAGGCAGCGTGATTGTTTAGCCACATGCTGACATTAGTTCAGCCTCGGGCTCTCGATGTGTGATTGTTCAGTGAGAAAGCTGTGAATTCTTCCCTCAGCTGTGTTGCTTGTGAAACATGAGGAGTTTGTTTTGCTGTCGTGATGTCACCGAGGATGGGCCGTACTGTACGATCACACCCTGAATGCTAACGAGCCTTTTGCCAGCTGTCAGGGTTGGGCAACATCAAACACCTCCAGGTCATCGAGCCAAACAGGAATAAGGAACTGGTTGGACTCAACTGTGTCCACACTCGCTAATGTACACTCAACCATATCAGTGTTTGATCTGCGGCATCAAACTAATTCATCGAACCCCCAGCAGCCATCGCTCGGCCAATAACACGCGAGCGGACGCCAGTCGGCTAACTGCGGGTTCAGATCGCGATTCGCCACGGCCGGTCCGAGAAAAAAATCGACATGGGCCGCGATGCAGATTAGAGGAGCCGATCTGATATCAGCCTCTGCGGCGCACATGTGCGGAGGGGAATAACAGAGCCGGGCCCCAGCTGCTGGGTGACACTTCAGATACATCCGTTCCTCTTTGTACAGACCTCTGGAATTAACCCAAACCCACAATGGCATCACATCAGAAAGCAGCGCAGGAAAGTCTGACTTTATTATCCGTCTCTGTGGAAATTTTCATGCGGAGGGATAAAGCTCTGTAACGGCTGTCTGCTGTTTATTAGGCGCAGCACAAGACAATAGCAGCCTCGGGGAAGGGTCAGAGAGTCTGTGTTAGGCTTCGCAGGAACGGACATCAGGAAAAAAGTGCATTATAAGCAGACGTACAGCAGGCGCTGGAAAGGATGACTGCCTGCGTGACATCTCTGCTACTAGTTGTCTCTTGCATTTGTGTTTGTGTATTTGATGTGTGTTTACGGTTTAAAAACCCAAACGCATCCAAAGGAATGCACTTAAATATTTCCAGAACGTGTCTCAAAAAAGATTAAACCACAGATTTATGTACGCTTTGATGCGTGACTTTCACTGCAGTGGACTGAGATTTAGAAAACAATTTTTAACCATTAAGGCTGTGATGTTACACGACTGATGACCTTTGACCCTTGCTAAATAATCTTGTATGGCTGTCTTTTTTTTATATGTTTTTCTAGGTTTTTGTTTATGACAACATAAATTCAAAATGTTGCATGAAAATGGTGGATTAGCCACCTCTGTGGACAAGAAAGAAAATAATAATAATAATAATAAAAAGACTGGAATGATTATATTCTTGTTTTAAAATACAAAGAATGTATGTATATTTCCTCTTTGTGATTTTAAATTCATGCATCAAAGGTTTTATATCCAGGGTTGCAAGGATTTCACAACAAAACCTGCCCAATTGCTACTTAAAACTAGCCCAAAACTAGCTCAATCACGTTTCGAAGGGAGTACACCGTTCCGGGAGATAAAATACAGAGTTTTTTTCAGGGTTCCCCTCGTAAATTCATATTTCAGGGTCTAAATATGACGTTATTAGGGTCGCTTTAACCCACGGACATCAAAAACAACACGCCACAACAGTGTTAAAGTAGCCCAATTCCGTAGGAAAACCGCAGACTTGGCAACACTGTTTGTATCTACAATTTATCTTGAACTACTTCTAGAACTTTGATTTTTGTAGAATTTTTCACAGAATGCCAAGAAATCTGACTTGCATTATACATTTTTTTCTTGTCTATATTCAAAGTATTTAAGTGGCAATAAATAAAAAACAAATACAATAATATGTATAATTATTATTATTGTTGTTGTTACATTTTATATTGTTATTATTATTATTTGTATATATGTATATGTATATTATTTGTAATATATTTAAATATAAATAAGACAATTAAACTAAATTATATGATACAAAAATGCTATATACAACATATTATATCACTGTAAAAAAAAAAAAAAAATCAAAGTCAAATAAAACAAAGATTATTTGAGTATGCTTTACAATAAAGTACTATTTCAGTTTTTCTACTTTAAATTTTCATATTTAATTCAGCGTGTTACTAGATTAGCCATTACTGAGTGAAAATTGTTTTAAAGTAAATACTACATCATTTTTTCCCCCATTCTGCATTATATAGATTTAAAAACTCACAATCATCATATGTATATCTGTCACCACCAACACTTTTTCCAGATGATTGGTTTTTCTGTGTGTTTGGTTTTTCACTACTGTTTTTCCACCAGCACACAGTGATTGTAAAAGCCACTAGCAGTGTTCACTAGCAGTTGTCCCTTGTTGCTATTTGTGCTAGTGGCGTGAGAGCAGCTCTCTCTCTTTCACTCTCTCGTTCTCTCTCTCTCTGGAAGCAGAGGCCCAGCCTCATCCGGTGGCATGTTCTACAGCAACCCATCGCTCCTGGGATGAAAAGACGATGACCAAGGTATCCGTCCCATTCAGCCTCTATTGTTGTTTTGGAAGGCAGGAACAGCAGAGTAGTCAAACCATAACATGGTGTATGGCAAGTGTGGATGTGTGTGTGACTACTGGACTCCCCGACTCGCGGTTCCCAGCAGGGCCCGGCCATTGTTGAAGGTATTCACCCGGTGCACTCATGAAACTAGATAAATGGATTAGTTCTTCAGAGATACTGGCGGCATCTTCAAAAAGACAACAGCGTGGGGCGGTGCTGATGGTGGGGGTGGATGAAGGGGGCATTTGTGTTGTAGGGCGGGGGGTGTACCAATGACCTGTTTCTGCCAAAAAGACAAGACAGTGATAAACTTTCCTCCCTGTTCACCTCTCTCTCTCTCTCTCTCTCTCTCACTGACAGAGACACAGGCATCATGGGAGAGAATCACTCACACTATGCTGGAGCAACAGTTCCTGCGCAAGTATACAGTGCGCTGCTGCATTATTTATTATTCCTATCGGCTGGCTTTTATGTCACCACAGCACACACCATTATCCGTGTCTTTCAAATAAGATTATGATAATGATTTAAACGATTATTGCGATTTTTCCTCTATATTTCCAGCCCTCCCGCGCCTGCGTTTCGCTTTATTCTGTTACGTCGTTTTTTGGCTGTCGTTTATCGCCCGGGGCGGGTGTGAGAGGAGCTGGAAGTGTCAGAGTAATTATGGGTTCCAGCCCCGTTTATTTCTCGTTAGACAATTGACTGTACATCAAGTACAGAATGAGTAATTGCGTGCGCATTAGCGAATCCCAGCCCGATGGCCTCCAGCACGAACCCCATGCTAGTTCAGGACAAAAGATATAAATGAAACACCGGGAGCTTATTGCATTTCAACCACAACGAGCTCACCAAACGAGATGAAGACGAAATAACCAGGAGACAGAGAGAGAGAGAGAGAGTGAGAGAGAGAGAGAAAGAGAGAGAGCTGAGATTCGCGCACCTGCCCTCATTTCATCTCTATCCATTTTTAACAAGGGATTATTATTATTATTATTATTATTATTATTATTATTATTATTATTATTATTATTATTATTATCAGCAGCATACAATTACAGTTTGTTTAAGCGAGATTCTGGTTAACATTTTTATGTGCGCAGTGTTTTCCCTTAAAATTCGGGGAAATGTAATTAATTCAAAACGGCTATAAAGCGTTTTAATAATAATAGTAATAATAATAATAATAATAATAAATATAATACAGAGCATTATCAGGCTATCTGCTGCGATTTATTTATTCTCTGCTAAATAATGCCGAAAATAAACTAAAACATGAGCGTATATCATTAAGTTTTTCGTTAGGCCTATTATTTTTAGTTTGTTTAATGTTTACTAATATAACATAAATATAGAAACACATTACAAAATTGTATCATTTAAAAAAAAAAAAAACTAACAAACCACCTCTGAGTATTTCGATTTTCAAGTTGCATGAATGAATGTTTTAACGTTTTCAAACTGATTTAACTTAGTCTTACTATTACTGTTGGATGTTTCAATTTTGTGGACTACTGAAATATAAAACACTTTGAGTATTTTAGTGAATGCAATACGCAAACGGGCCTTATGTTTTAGTATAATATAATTGGAATATTACATGTTATATAATAGTGCCTTGGTCAAATATTCAGTATTTGTAAGGGCTGGGAATTCAAATATTAGATCACTTTCTCATCTGAAATGCTGTCTGTACTT
Organism: Cirrhinus mrigala; assembly: GCA_036247105.1. Taxonomy (NCBI): domain Eukaryota; kingdom Metazoa; phylum Chordata; class Actinopteri; order Cypriniformes; family Cyprinidae; genus Cirrhinus; species Cirrhinus mrigala. Next base: position 41,623,393 of record CM070022.1, read on the forward strand.
TCAGGGAAAAAAACAGGTTAAGTGATTTTTTATCATTTTCGTCTTTTTCTCCATGTAAACCAGCTGTAATGATTCTGCCAATCTATAGAGGTCGCTGCAAGCCTTAATTTATTTGCAATTCGGCATATTCTGGTTCCCTGCATCAATAGAGTTTTAAATGGAATAAAAAATCCAGAGGGCAAGTAAATACACAGCCTAATTATAACTGACAATGCCATGCAAAATCACTTAACCTGTTTTTGTCATAACAGCTGCATATTGCTCGATGTAAATCACTTTTGTGTGTGGTTTCTTAAGCCACCATTTGAACAGACTGAAGTAGATATTACTTTTTAATTACGTTTTTGTTCATTGATTCATTTTTAAACGTTAAGTAGTTGTATTTGAATTATTTAATGAATAATAATAATAATAATAATAATAATAATAATAATAATAATAATAATAATAATAATTTCGCTTTCAAATAGATATCATATCCTGTCTAACAATTGTTTATATTTTAATTTGAAACTGTCTAACTGGCTATTACCTGAAACTGCAATTTTGTGAAACAAATTGTAATTATTAGGTTATAAATTGTAAACAATATGAGCGCTAGTGTCTCATGCTGATGACGCTGAAAGGCCTCAATCCACACTCCCCTCAACTGAATGTCACTCTCCTCAACAAATTAATAATTTATTATCGTATCGAGGGTTTTTTTTTTTTTTTTCCTCCTCTGACAGATTAGATTTTAACCATTTGATTTTGTTTGCACAGGGCGTTCCCACATTATTACTTAATGATATTCCCAGCTGCTTCGGTCCATTTTCCGCCGCCAGCAGCCATCTGGTCTCTTATTAGCACCTCAATGCATTTGCAGCCAGCTCCATTTAACAATTGAATTTGAACACTCCCGCAAAATATCTGGAGATCCATTTTGGGCCTCATGCAAACGAAATAACCGACAGCCTTTTCCCTCCTCACTTTTAAGAGCATTCGTTAGTATTATCGGCGATTATAAAGAATTAAATTATATTTTGATGTATTCAATAATAATAATAATAATAATAAAGGCAAAGTGAAACATAAATGCGGTCACTTTACTAAAGCCTCTTCAGAAAACGAACCAAAGCACACACACCCTCAAAAGAATACTTTGAATTTGTCTATAATTTCATTTAGTTTATTAGACAAAATATATGATCTGAACAAACTCCGTCAACTCACTATTTACAAATGTGGGTCACCTTAAAGGAAAACACCAACACATGAAGACAAAATAAGCCTACCAATGTCCCACGGTAAGGAAGGGATCACAGGTGTCATTATGTACAACTCCAGCGGGCGCTAATCAAACTCGGCCATTTGTTTTAGAGTAACTGAATGCTATGCTGAATTGATTTAGTTTTCATTGTCCCATTATGAGTGCCATCAGTCCTTTTTGCGGGGCAAATGTCTTGATCAAGCGGAAGAAAGAGCTGTGAGGACCCTCTGTGTCGATTCCTGCTGGTTTCTGGGGCTGTGGAGACAAACAGAGAGAAATAAATGTGGTGTGATGATGTCCTATCTTCATAACAACAGCTTGAAGTTTCAAACACCAAGCAATTATACGGTTAGCCACACATATATATTTCCCAAGCGTTATAATGTAGTTATAATAATTAAATGAACTATATATATATATATATATATACCGACTATATATATATATATATATATATATATATATATATATATATATATATATATATATATATATATATGAACGTAGACTAACCAACGAGTACTGCAGTAAGTTATTAGGCTAATGGGCGATTTTCTTAAAAAAATAAATAAAAATTAAATCGTAACCGTGTAATAATAAATTATTTCCTATCAACATACTTTTTTTTTCTTCTTTTTTCAAAAGCCTCTTTCGATCTAAAATACTGACTTTCAATAGAATATGGCGATTTAGCAGCTAATCCACTGGCGCGACTTTTATGCAGGAAATACATAATAACCATAAGTCAAGTCACCAAAACCCCCTGCTAAAATTGTGGCACTTAAAAGGGGAAAGTTTGAACAAGACTGCTCCCCCGAGGTTCACTTTTCCCAAGGGTCTTTAGGAAAGGCACACAGCCTCCGTGACTTGATAAGTAGTTATTCTCCTGAGAGACAGAGAGTGTGTGTGGGGAGGGGAAATCGTGGCCTTTTGTCACCAGGAAAAGCACAACTATTTATTATAAGCGCTAAGCGCAGATTTTTCTCTGCCTGTCTGCTAGGAAATAGCTTTATCCCAAGAGTCCTTCTCCGATAAGCAGTTCTAAAAAAAACAGCCGTTCGATGCGTTTCATCTCGTACAATGATCGCCAGCTACTGCTAATAATAAAAAAATAACAATAATCAAAAGGGTGAAAAAAGAAAAAGAATAAAATGAATAAAAATTTACCTGTCGTGAAGAGGACGAAAGGATGACTTTAAAGGTTGCGTTGGTGATTCATTTCTGAGGACATTTTCCCGATCTGAGAATTAATAACAAAACGTTGGAATTAGATTAATTGGAATTGGATTATTGTACAGATTTGTTTTAATTTATTTTATTAGGTATTACATATAGGTCTATACATTGAAGGCGAAAATAGCAACAACAATAATATTAATAATAATGATGATAATAATAGCGACATTTAAAATAGCATTGCTGCCGTGTGGGTCACACATGTTGTTGTGCATACACAGGCCTAGTGTGATTCGTGCATACCTATGTGTTTTGGACTCAGGTCCTCTGGCGCCTTCTCACTGTTCACGGCTGCCATCGATGACACCACCACCGACGTGGGCTGCTGCTGTTGCTGCTGCTGCTGCTGTGAGTGAACGGGATGATTATGGTGATGCTGATTGACGCCCAAGAACGATCGGACGTTCAGCAGGGAGTTTTGGCCCAGAAACGCGCCATTTGTCCAGTTGTGGAACTTCCCAATCTGGCACGTGTACAGTCCGTGGCTGGGCAGGAAGGCCGGGTGAGCGCCCGCGTGAGTGGCGGGAACCGAGGGTGACGTAGGTTTCTGCGCGCTATCTGGACTGGTGGCGGTTTCTGCTAACGACCATATTTTGGGCTTATTGCTAACCGGAACTTGAAAACCTCCCGGTCGCCCCGGCGACAGAACCCTGGTATGGTTGTTGTTGCCGTCCGACGGCTCTTTGCTGCCGGAAATGGCGTTGGATTTGGATTTCTCGAAGGCCTCGTGAGCCTGCAGCGCGAGCGCGTGCCGTTTCTCCTGCAGGCTCTCGAGCTCCCCGCGCTTTTCCTCGTCCTCCTCGTTGCTTTGATCCCCGTCGTTGTCGTCGATCTTGTCGATATCTATGCTCTCCAAATCTATTTCCTCTTCGTCTTCGTTCTTCTCGGCGTCCCCCTCGTTGTCGCTGCCAAAAATGTTGCCATCTTCGTCCTCCTTACTTCGGGCTCCCCATGTCACCTTGTTCTCCTTCTTGAGTCTCCGCCTGGCGTTGGCGAACCAGGTGGACACTTGCGTGAGGGTCATCTTGGTGATGATGGCCAGCATGATCTTCTCGCCTTTGGTGGGATAGGGGTTTTTCCTGTGCTCGTTGAGCCAGGCCTTCAGAGTGCTGGTGCTCTCCCGTGTGGCGTTTTTAGGCCTGGCAGGGTCTCCGTACTGGAACTGGCCGTACGGGTAGAAGGCAGGGCTCGTGTGGGCAGCAAAGCTGGCAGGGTGAACGCCAGGGCTGTCTTTTAAATCATACTGAGAGCCCTGCAATGAGATCGACAGAAAAAAAAAAAAAGCAACAAAAGATCATTCACATGGCATTTATTACACACGACAAAGCGCACAAATAAATTCCGGAATACGCTGTGCCAAAATCCCAAAGCTAACTTTCACTCTCTCTGGCAAAATTATTAATAATTTCTTCTTAATTTTAGCTGGTCTCCTCCAGCAACGTTGACCGAGTTTTTTTGCTTGGAATATCGTTTTCCTCCCCAGTAACGTTTGTTTTGACCTTTGACCAGTATTGTTATATAAAAAAGCTAGGCCACTAATAGTGATAACACTCAAAATTGATGTGTAAATATCACCCCAAACTTAATAAGAATGACATTCTGAAAAATGAGGAAAAAAAAAAAAAAAACGCCCACTGTGGCTTAACAACCGCATTATTTCGAGTCCGATGTGTGTGTAATTAAGTGTATATTTATTGTAAGGCTCGCTCACGACGTACAGGCCTTAGGATATTCAGCAAGTATTATAATTTTTATTTATACAACATTATACAACAAACGAAGTAATTAAACTACAATGTTAGATAGCCTTTCCATCGAAAAAGTAGTACTGCGAGAAAAATAAAAACATTTCGCCTTTCCCCCCCATAAGAATTAAATTGTTTATATAATTTTAAACGATTTACCGTGCCAAAGAGATTCATGCACGCAATTTGAATTTATTATAAATTAGCGAAAGGTACAACTAAACAATAACTCTCACTTTCAATATCCTTGTTTTTTGGGGGGAGAGATGCAACGGGATTCTACTGTCAAGTATCACATTTCAACAACATAAACTCTCTTTGACCCTTTTACGAGCACTGGTATTTTTTTTTATAATTTAGTACAAAACAAGAAAGCATGAGTTAATAATGAGTGAATAATGAGCCAGCAGGACCGTTTCAAACAATAATTCGTCTTACGTTGTTTTCCGTCGCGAACATCCAAATTCTCGATCGAAACAATTTAAACGAATTATTAAATAAAAAATAAACCTTAGTAAGAATTATAGCGTGTTTTAAAAGGTAGAAATTTGGTACATTATTCGTGTTGTCAAAAAAACCCGCACAACTGTTCTTCAACTCAAAACCCGAGCCGACATAAAACTTTTCTTACGGTGTAAAATGGCGGTGGGAAAGAATTTTTGGAATTTTATGCGTTCCAAATCCATAATGCCATTTTAACACAGCCTAATCTAAATGTGAAAATCTGCGAAGAAACTTCCCATGCACATTGCAAGCTTAAGTTACATGAACCAAGCATGTGCGGCAATCCCCCAAAAATGGTTGGCAGTCAACTACAGGACGCTCGCAGAATAAAAGCAATAAAAGACAAAAAAACAAAAGCGAGCAGCTTTCGTGAAAGTACATGTGCTTTTCTTACCATCTGGGAGAAAAGAGCCAGATCGGCGCTGGTGTAAGGCAGAAAGGCGCTGTAGTTGTGTGCGTACGGGTACATGCCCAGCACCGAGGACACGGCAGCGGCCGCCGCCGACGCGCTTCCCCCGATCTCGGCGCTCCCTCCGCGGGACGACGGAGTCAGCACTCCCGGGCGATCGCCTCCGTACACCGCCTGGGAGGCACTTAAATACTGCGGGTAGCCCAGCTGGGGGAAAGACATCTCCTTCGCCACGTCGGAAGCCAAAACAAGGCGAAAAAGCAAATAGCCCACCACCAAAGCAAGAAGTGAAAGAAGAGTTTCTCTCTCAAGCCGCACGGAGTAAGAATGGGAAACGCGCGTCTTTAAATCTCAGCTTCTCTTTTGCAGCAAGTCCGTCGGATGTGATCAGATCAACAATTGAGCTCCAACTGATGTCTCTGCCCCTAGGTCCTGGGCTGATCTCTCAGATACAATTTGAAGTTGATGCTTTGATTGGCGTCCCAGGCTCCTCCTCGTTGGCGCATGTGGTTAGTGCATTGGCCAGGGCCACTTTTGCACTGTTTGGAGGATTGTATGTTAAATGTTTAGCATTAGAATCCATTCACTGTAGTGTGACAACCTGTCTACACGATTTTACAGCTGCCCAGCACTGGGGAAATGAACTGATAGGCACGCGGAACTTATTTGAATGGCTCGTAATTCTTATAAACACTGGAGAATTAAAGCAACACTCGCGATGACACTGATCTTCATAAGGTATTGACGATCAAACAACTGTATTCTTTTTGAAGGTGGCTTTTTTTTTTTTTTTTTTTTTTTTTTAAGCGTACAGGATTAGACACATTTGGTAAAAATTATTCTCTGAATTGAATTATTCAAATGGAACACTGGCTTTTCTGTTTTCTTGGAGTGAGCTTAAATAATTAAAGATGTGCATTTCCATACTCTAAACCTCATGAATTTGTTTTTCCTTTATTCCTGTTGGTACGGACAAAAATACAGTTTCTAATGCATGAACTTTCAAACGACCTTTAACTGATGTAGGCTGTAATTATGCGAAACGACAGTTTTTTTTTTTTTTTTTTTTTCCTTTGGTGAAACAAATTAATTAATTGTTCTCGATATTGACAATCAGGGCAGAAAATGTGTGTCAAATAGTCTAAAACATTCTGACACGTCTTTCTCTTCCATTTCTTCGCTCTCTCTCTCTCTCTCTCTCTCTCTCTCTCTCTTTTGCTCACACACACACACACACACACACACACACGTACGCACACACACTTATAACCCAGAGGCACTTACAAGCATACACACGGGGGTGGGGGCGTTGGGGACTTTGTATTTATGTTTCATTGTTAAATACTGAACGAGGTGATGTCGTGAATAATCGTGAGCACTTCATTAACATGCACACGAGCGCCATTTAGCTACAAACCCCCAAAATTATTAATACCACTAATAATAGTCATGACAGATAAAGGGATCGCCTGTGGTCTAACAGTTTGTGATTTAATGTGTGTGTGGTAACAATAATCTCACTAATCCTGCCACATCTTTACCAAAATACCTCCCACTAATAATAACGAACCGTCCTTGTATAATATATGCAACATATAATAAATATGCGACTTGCTGATATTCTTCAGATTGGGGGAAAAATACAGATTTGTTTACAAAATGTAATTTTCGAAACGATTTAATTTTTACATCGCGATTTATTACTATTATTATTATTATTATTATTATTATTACTAATTTAAACTGGCAAATAAAATCGATATTTGTTAATTATTATAATTCAGTCGACACATTAAATGCGTTAAATGCGAGTGTTTTCCTCTTAAGCGAACCAAGTGCGCTGCTGCTCGGCTCTTGATTCGCCGCTCGTGTCCGGGGTCCAAGACTCGCTCTGTCATGGGGTCGCTGCTCAAGCGCTTCTAAAGTTGTGCTCGTTGAAAGGATATAGTGGATTTAATACTTTAACGGCTCAGATGAAGCCAGTGATTGTGATCTGCCCCAGATGGCCGCGAGTGGAGGATCTGTTGAAAATATCTGAGGGCACTGATGCCAATCAGAGGAACACATCAGACAGAAGGAGGAATGGCACTGGTGATAACCCGCTGGAAACGCGCAGAGCTGAAGATCATGCAGATATGACACTGAAAATATCTCTAAACGACGAAGACACAGACGTTAAGAAAGGACATTCAATCTTGAGAAATGTTGTAGAGGGGAAAAAAGTTGGGGTGGCTCAATTACTCGCTTCTTTTTTAAACGTTCGCTTTTGTTTTTGTTTTTTTTTAATTTCATATAGACTTTTTTTTATTTTTTATTTTTTTTTTAATGAGCGCGTATTTTAATATTGTACTATTTACGGCAGAAACGTATTTTTTATTTTTTTTTAGACTTTATAAATACTCGCTTTATTTTTTTGGTGGAGAATATCAAATTTCCTTTTTCGGGTCAATAGGGAAAATAAATTGTAAAGGGGTTGAAGTTTGACCCTCGTCAAACAAAGGCACGTGTAATCTATGGGCAATAAAGCGTGTTCACACTTAACTGATTTATGGGGCTTGTTAAACTCCCATTATCACTTTCCTTGCAACTGCAACAGCGAGAGACCAGTGCAACTTCAGTGGATACCTGTAGCATGTTCTCTTCTGGTTTCTAAATACGCATTTTTTTTTCCTTATAAATAATAACAGTATTTCTCTCTCTATATCTGTGCAAGATGAAAATTTGACCACGCATGTGAATGCAATGCCAGGCGTGCATGTAGACACACATCTATAAATTATGGAAAGTACACTAGTACACATGCCCTTAAGCAAGCTCTTATTTTTCAGCTCTTCTTCTGCCATATAAATAGCAAACCTAAGCTGAGCAGAGCAGTGATTACAGTGCTGAATTCTACATATTTCAAAGGTTAAAGTTTTTTTAGGCAAGGGAAAAAAAAAAAAAAAAAAAAAAAAAAAAAAAAAAACCTTTTTAGACTTTTAAACCATTTCAAAACAACAGGAGACACATCTTCATGGTGGAGTTTCGTGTGCTGTTTTATATTCAGAATCTGAAATGTTTGAAGGTTTGCTGTACAGTGACTCTGCTGCTGTCTAAGTGTCATTATAACAAACACTGTGCTGTCTCGTTTGTCCAAGCTTTCTTATCCAAGCTCGCTTTCCCATTAATGCACAAATGGATTTTTTTTTTTTTTTTTTTTTTTTTTTTTTTCAAAAAAACTACCTGTATTTATTTTCTTTCAGACCATTTCTGTCATCTGCATGCGAGCTTCATGAGACAGATATTGCAGCGCAGACTCCTGTTTGTGTTTGGATTTCATAGAACTCAAAAATCAATGCGTTTCTCAAGCATGTCAATGTACATTCTTTAAGTACAGGTGTAGGGCAATTCTTACAACACTGTGAAACTCGTGTCGCACAAACGAAAGCAGGGAATGGCATTCAACTAAACTGTCAACTTTAAACAGCCAAAAGCAATGAGATCAAAGGCATGCGCTGGAGTCTCTTCTCTCTCTAGATTACAGCCCTAACGGTTTGAACCCTTAATGCTATTAAAGGGAACCAGGACATCTCTCCCAACCATGGTTACTGAGTAAATCCCCTCTGGACTCAAAGATGACCAGAGCCAGGCTTGAGTCAGCAGTGGTCAAATGGAGCTTTTGCACCGACTTTCAGCACCAACCATCATTGTAGCATTTTATGCTCCGGGTTTTCGTGAGAGACGCTGTGCAAGTGCACTGATTTAACAGGCCCTTGATCCACAGTCTTGGCCGCACGGACTGTTTGCATCTCAGCTTGTGAGCTAATTACGGCAGGGCTCGTGTGTCTCTGTAAGAATAATCGCTGCACGACTGGGACGTGAATGGTGCTTTGCAACTTTCAGCTTTAAATATACACAACATTTAATGTGTGCCAAAAACAATGCAAACTGAAAATATCAAGTACGGCAGCGGTCCAGTGAGTGTGCGTATATCACGTGTGAAATCACAGCTGATGAAAACACCCAGGATCCTTCAGCAGTTTGGGAATGTCTTGAGATTATCAATGTTGGGAACTGTTATCACGTCAGCGGCCGGCTGGACCACACATGATTGTCCCCTATTGTCCTTTTCTGTCTTCGGCGAGTTGACATGAGGTTAAAAATCTCTGGTATGCCCCTCTCGCCCAGGAGAGATTAACAAATTATATGTGCTGAAATCTAGTCCAGCTAAATTCGGAAGAAAGCAGTTACCACCAACCATCGCGACGTGCCGTTCGCTCCCAGCCCACAAATAAAGTTTATCCAATAACCCCAAATATCCCCCAATGCCGCAATAAACCGGAGAGCAGTTAAATGCCTTATTAGAGTCCTGCTCTAGGAATTCGAGAGGAATGCTTGAACCACACCCAGGTACGGAAAGAGGGAATTTCAGGCTAATAAAAGACGTGTGTGGAAATGTCATAAGGCCAGAGTGCAGTGTGTGTGGCTGACAGCAGAGCATATGGAAAGAGATTTTACCTCGTTGTAGCGACACCTTGGCAGTGAATCTCCTACACTACTGGGCATCTGCTGGTTTGGCACTTGCCTGCAAACTTTCCACTCAATTGCAAATTCGCCAGAAAGGGACCGAAGCATAAAATAGTTGTTACAATGCACTTGTCTGTAACGTTATTATTTTATATGCCACTGTCACCATTGTACTATTTTCTTTCATTTTGATTAGAGAACAAATTATGCTTTTGTTCCTTGTATTTAAATGAAAACACATTAACACACAATGTAAAAAGGAACAATAACTGGAATTAAATTACATGACAAGTATATTCTATAGTCTGTGTGCTAAAACACAAGCATCAATTCAACACTCAAACACATCAAAAGATTAGGGGAGTATATTTCAGTATCAATAAGGTGTGAAAAGTCCTACGACAAAAATACAGGGGTTTTGTAAATTTGCGTTAATATACGTTACTATTAGGGCTGTCAAACGATTAATCACGATTAATCGCATACAAAATAAAGTTTGAGTTTGCCTAATATAAGTGTGTGTGCTGTGTGTAATTATTATGTATATATAAGTACACACAAATTAATGTATATTTTTAGCAGAAATATGTTATTTTTGTACAATTTATTTTAATTTATATATAATATAAACTATATAAAAATTATAATAAATACATATACTTATAAATATTTCTTAAATATATACATGAATGTGTTTTTATTTATATATACATAATAATTACACACAGAACACACACATATATTAGGCAAACTCAAACTTTTATTTTGTATGCGATTAATCGAGATTAATCGTTTGACAGCCCTAGTTGCTATTTATTTATTGTTTGTTTGTTTGTAATAACACAACGTGAACACAAAAACACACTCTGAGCTCAGCTAATGAGGATACGTTTTTAGTAGCCTATCAGAAATGTTGGGATATTTTTCATAATGGCGCAGGCTGACACACGTTTTGCTTGTAGTAATTTTATACAATCCACTATTTACAATATCTGTTGAAGCAGCAAAAAAGGTTTTTGTGTGTGTGCACATTTTGACTTTTTTTTTTTTTTTTTTTAAAAATGCTTTATTATCATTATAGTTTTTTGGCTGAAATAGGCTATCATTGTGACAACTTACCCCAGAGTTGGTGTGTGCCTTTATTTTTTTTTTATTTTTTGTTTGTTTTGGTAACTATTTGTTTTAAATACTTAGTAAGTAGATTTAATATAATAAGCCTACTCTGAAAATGGACGTGAACTCCAGAAGCACAAAAGCGGATAGTTAGTTTGGTCTGGTATATGTGGCTGTGTGTGTTTGGGTTAATCAGTGTCTTTCCCGCTGGATCCCGCACCTCTTGAAACACTCGCGGGGTTTTAGTAAAAAAGGCAACAAAACCTGCTCCCACCCGGCCACCCCAGCATGCTCACATATCAAAGGCTGGCCAGGGTGCTGGCCATCCCAAAGGGCATTGTCAATGCTGATTAGCGGGTGGGTCACCTCTCTGAAGTGATTGGCTACTGAGAGAAAAAGAGAGAGGCAGAGAAATGTGAGAGGGGATGTTAATTGTTTTGGCTCTTTTCTAAGGAAAACATATCACCATGTGATCTAGTGGAGGTTAAGTACCCTCATTGCCACAGGGCCAGAGGTAATTAATAGACAGAATGGCTGTGTTTATGTGCATTAGTCTTTTATGGCTCTTTCAGTTGTAATGGTTTGTTAAATGGAGGCCTCCTCTCACCACAGATTGCAGGCTGATAAAAGACATCAGGTGGCCCGCGTTTAAATCTCAAGCACGCCACTTAATCCAAACCAACACCTCGTCACAACGCTGAACTAGGCCAGCAACTTCTGTTGCAAGCTTCATGAAAACGACGTTTAAAAAATGATTACATAACGCTGCAGTTGAATGGAGGTTTTACAGAGACTGTTTAGCTTTTACACTTGTATAATCTATTCACTGTAGTGAATGTGCAAAATTTACCCTTAAGATATTTCTTCAGATGCACAGAACGCACACGCAGATGCACACCCACAACGTGATACGGAGCATGCAAATCCGTTAATTGAATTTTAAAGAAGGCCTGTCCAAATGATGGATTTGTGCGTATGCAGACTTTGATATCCCCATATCTTGGGACAGAGTTAAAAGGAGAGTCGCACTTTTAAGCATAACTTTGACATTTTGTACGTTCCGAATCTGCTTTAATGAAATAAATCCTGTTTTAACTCTCGCTAATCATCTGTTTGTCTTTATTCTTATCACAGTCATCCATCTTCAGATCAGATGTGTTCCACATGCGTGAGAATGTTCGTTTTGAGCAGTCAAAAGCAGTTTCACATTAGCCTCGCATTAGTATGTCTTGCCATGATCAGGTCTGTAGTATTATCAGCGTTGTTAGATCTGGAGCAGTATTTCCAGGTGAACCACGAAGCGTCACGATCAAGTGTCTAATAATCGGCGAGTCTACGAGGTGCGCTAAACAAACGCACAGATTTCTTTCAACTCCGGATTACTCATTCACCTTCAGGCACAAAGGGATGCAGCGGACTGAGTCAGCGTGCCTCATTGAACTGTCAGCATCTATGAAGCCGCTCGCCACGTACAAGGTTACGGAGCGGGAGGGCACGGAGGGCTCTGGCAGGTACGGCCTGGCAGAGCTCGTTCCTCGGTCCGGCGTCGTGTCACTTTCGTTCAGGGCCGAACGCTCTCAGGCGGAGCGTCCAGGGTTGTGGCCCGAGGGGGTGGCAGGTTGCATCCCCCGGTTTCGTATCAGCTCCACGTAAAGGCGGCATTGATCCCAGCTGAAAAAAGCCATCCAAACAATGAGGTCCAATAGCAAGTCCATTTCAAGGGCCCAGCTGATTGGCGCCGGGTAATGCCGGCATTAGAGATACTCAGCTGGGCCGGCGAGTCGCGGCGCGCACCGTGAAATCTCTTGTTAAAGTAAGAAAAATAGTGTTTGCTCAGTAATTGAACAATTTTATTTTAGCCCCACCGGCCCCGGCGGCCCCCGCTCCTCCTCCTCCTCCTCCTCCTCCTAACTCCTGGTCCTCGCGCTCCGGCGCTCCCCTCCCCCTCGCCTTTGTGTGAGTACCCATCAAATCTGGATCGATCCTGCAGTGTCATTGTGTAAGGGGGTTATTTATGTGGGCATCCAATCTCCAGCTGCCGTTGTATTCGGGCAGGGAACAAGGCCAGAGATTTTGTTAACAGCGAAAAGAACATCAGAGGAGACACGGCGGCCGAAGCTCCGGCGCTTTCACAGCCGGTTAGTCTTTAAGTAGTAGATGTATTGAGTTCATCCTGGCGAAATAGACAACTAATTTACTGTTTTCTCTCTCCATCTACATGGATTACGAGAGGCGAACGAGACGACCGCGGGACACCCCCCCACGCCCGCGACCCCTCCTGGCAGGCTCGCCAAAAAAAGAGCCCCGGCCCTATCTGCGGGAGAAATGAACGATCCTATTTATGTTAATGCATACATGAGCGTTACACAGGTTTTCCCATGATAAGGCTATAGGTTAATGAAATGCTCATTTCATTCTAGCAGTTGTTTTCTCTGTGAAGTTCCGATAAGTAGCGAACCAATGAAGCCTGTAATTACAATCTTACAGAAACCCGGCCAATCTGTATATAAATCTCACCATCCAATTACAAGATGTAATAATTTTGCAGTCAAGCTGGTAATGAGGTCTAATACTCATGCATGTGATAATCCCCCCTGGATGCTGACTCTATCAGATGTTAGCTTTGTAATTATGTGAGCAAAAAATCATTATTTCATGTTCAAGTAGAAAATGAGGTTGGTGGGAAGTTAATTTTCTCTATGCTCTGTGAAGCGTAGACAAGAATTTAATGATTTAATTACAGTTGTTAGCCCTTTTTTGCGAGAGGCTTAAATCGAGCTAAGCGTTTTTCATTGCCTGACATCAAGAGTCCGGGAACATCAAAGATCGCGGCGGCGGCAGGGACGGAAGTGACGAGCGGCCCCCGGAATTTCCAGGAGCGCCCGTCTCGCCGGAATTCCGGTTCTATCCTCATCGCCAAGGTAACCGCGGCCCCAGGACGCCGAGCCGCCAGATAAAAGCGACATCAACAAATATTAAGCGCCCGGGCTTTCTCCGCCGCTCGCTAATCCACTGTATGTGAATTTGTCATATCAGATTACTATGACAGTCATGGTGAGGTGGAGTGGAAGGCATCCACCCACCTCAAAAGGACAATATAGTTTTCTCTCCACCTTTCTGGGAATTTCAAAACGGCTTCTGAGTGGTGTCTGTAGCCCTCTGATTTCCATATATCCTTTATGGAGGAGAGCGAGCGAGGGAGCGAGCGAGAGAAACAGTAAATACATTCCTCAGAGTAATCCCTAGAAAGGGGAGCGCTTTTTGCCAGTGGAAGAAAGCGCTTTGAGCTATGTAATTCAACTTCACAGCGACACCAGCTACTTGTTTATTCAAGGGTTGGGGAACGCTGCTCCGCTCCCTTTAACAGGCCTCTGTGAAGACTGCCAAATATTTAGCCTGTCCTCTCCTGCCTTTCATCTGCTCCCGCAACTTGACGCTCGAGATACTTCTCACCGCTCTCCTTACAAACTTCTGCTATGATTTGAATTTGACTTTGCAATAAAGGGTATATGCAGTCTAAAGTCACTCGAGGCGCTTTTTGTTCAATGACACCACAGAAGCCCTGGGAGGCATTTGAAGCCTTTCAGAACTCCAGGTTCGGGGAGAAAATATTTGTAAATGGCTTGTCTTTGCTCGTGCATTCCACTCGTCGAAATTAAGCCCCACAGCTACGCGCATTTTAAACACTCCGACGCCTCTCGAAATCTCCAAAGGTGACAATCGCGTACCCCGAGGCGCGGGGAACGGATCCTCGGCGGCGACGGCGCTCTGGAGCGCCCGCCTCCCGCGCTCCGGGTCCCTGACCTTTAAATCTTCCGCCCTGATTTCGGCGCTTCACTGCGCTCTGTTAAACAAGAAGTGTTGTGACCCATAATTGTGGGCAGGCTCTCAGCAGGTTGGGAGAGCTCTTTCCGCCAGAGTGTCCGGTCCGGCTCCATCTGCTGCTGTCTTGCGCTGGTCCCACTGGGAAGCCTGGCTAATTTTGCAGTCAATTAGCAGAAGGACGCCTTTTGTTCTCTGGCCGTCCCAACGGGCCGCCGTGCCAGTCTGCCGCGATCTATGGACGCTGCATTCAGATGGTGCGCAGGGCTGTTTTTCATTCTCCTCGCTCTCTCCGGCGCCGGGCCCTCGCTGACCCTTTTGACATTGTTGGCCAAACGCTGTCGATCGCGGCGAGCCGCGCGGAGGCTTGAGTGACGAATGCGAGATGGACCGAGAGTGCCTGGGTTAAATTCAACCGTGAATGAGAGGCATTAGAGGCTTCATTAGCTGTAGGATTAGATGTCATAAAGCCCTCATGGGCACATCATGAGCAATGAGTATGCTTAAAACCGGTGGATTATCACTGCAATAGACTAATTCTGCACTACGCCACTGACACGAGACTCTAATGTGCTATAACCACACCAAATCTCTAATGATACACGGGAGAAACGCCATTCAATTCTCATCCGCGAAAGCAAATTGTTTGAGATTACATGTTGATTGACATTAAGCTTTGCTCATGAGAATCTTTTATATAACATTTTCTGTTCCTGTAAAACACATTACTTCAGTGCACTAAAAGTTGCTTTTATTGCCTCTGTCAGACAAATAATGCAGAATTACACTACGATGAAACCGTTTTGGATTAGTACTTTTTTTAATTGATACTTTTATTCAGCCACGATGCATTACACTGATCAAAAGTGCCATTAAAGACATCTATAATGTTAATGTTACAAGATTTTTATTTCAAATAAATGCTGTTCTTTTGTACTTTGTATTCATCAAAGAATTAAAAAATAAATAAATAAATAAAATGTAGAACAAAATATAAGGCAGCAAATCAGCATATTAGAATAATTTCTGAAGGATCATGTGACACTGAAGACTGGAGTATCGATGCTGAAAATGCAGCTTTGATCACAGCAATAAATTACATTAGAACACATATTGAAATAGAAAATGTAATAATTATTATTGTATTTTTGATCAAATAAACACAGCCTTAGTGAGCAGAAGAAACGTCTGTCATAAAAATACTTCCAATGTTATTGAGGAAATGCACTAAAAAGAAATCTAAAACTGTATTTAAAGAATAAGGTCTTGCGTAACAAGGTATCATATTTGCATCCTGCAGATAAGGTGCTGATGCACATATTGATATAAATTAAATGCACTATAAATAGTTTTTATTACATCTGGCAAATAATTTAATCTGCCAGTTTAACCACAATACATATTCAAGTATGATTTATATTTAATAATAATAACAACAAATATACATATATTGATAGTACTAAATTGCTTTTATTGTTTTCATTAAATAAGTTCTGCCAAATTAACCACAATACATGAGAAGTAAATGCCATGTATAATTATGTCCACAACTGGTTATTAAATATGATTTATAGTATTAGAAATTAACTTTTTATTTGACTATCTAATCATTTTAGGGTCATATTAATGATACGTAACAGTGTATCTATCATATTTGGAGGAATTATAAAATAAAATAAAAAACGAAAACTTACTTCTCCTTTGTAGCCTGTAGATGAAGTGCTGCCACACTGACATGCATTGAATGTAGTAAATTACTTTTATTGCATGTCAAATAATTTAATTAAACCACAATAGATCAAGCCAATGCCATGTGTAATTATGTCAATAATTGGTTTATTCCAAAATTTAAATATGATTCATGTTGAATAAACTTTTTATTTGACTTTGTAATCAATTTTTCAGTGTCCTGCTTAGTCACATCATGTCACACCTATTGATGTACCTTGAAAGCAGCATAAATGTGTGCATCTGCCAAATAATTATAAGTCGCCATTTTAACGACATGCCATGTGAAGTCCGTGAATGGGTTATTCTGACACTTAAATACGATTCGTGGTGAATACGCTTCTGATTTGACTTTCTAATCACTTTTTGGTGGGGGAGATCCTGTTAAATATAGTGATGGCGTGTGATATCGGGAGGAATTCTGATGTGTGAAACGGGCCCTCTCCACCCCGCTAACCTGTGGACGAAGCGGCGCCATTAGCCGGCGGTTACAAATGAGCTTCCCAGCCTCTCGGAGCTCTTTTTTTGATAGATGAAGCACCCTGTCGGTCTCACCCCGCAGTCCTGGAGCAGCTCTACCTGGCCTCTCGCCGCGCTACCTGTCTCAAGTTAATAAATCATTTTGGTCCATAAAATATTCAAGGTGGGTGGGAAGGGCCGAGGTATCAGGCAAGCAGGGCAGGTTAAAGAATTTCTTAAATTTTTATAGCGTGACAGCCTGTCCCACATAAGCCCCTCAGCTGTCTCATGTTCTGGGGCAGAAATGATCCTCTGTGTCACTCTAATAGTCTAGAATTACACTTGTATCACTGTCACTAGCATATGGGGATGTGTAAACCCCCTAGGCCTGTGCTCCCTCTGCTTTCATGGCATTTAAAATGATAACATTTGGCCAAGCTAGTTTTGACAGAAAGAGTGAAGCTCTATTCTCTCTCTTCCCCCTCCACAGCGGGCGTATCGGTGACAAAGACAGCCACCAGGGGCCTGCCACCGAGCGGCCAATCATCAGGCTTTTTACTGGATAATGATGGCGGGCTCTGACTCTGTTAATAAGGGCCCGAGCACAGAGGGAGAGCGGCGGCAGAGCTGTTCGGCTGCCATTCACTTCATTATAGGCTCTCTTGTTATAGAGCGCTCTCTGACTCGCTCCCGCTCTCCTCCACCTGATCGTATCGGTGCGGCTAAAGCGCCCCGTGACGTCGGCCTCGTGTTCTCCAAACCGATCGGACCGAGTCAGAAGCCTTCCGATCGACTGGCCTCTCTTCTTTTTACGTGGAAAAGCAACAGCAATCTTACGGAACAGGACAAACTCAGACTCATACGTTATTATTTTCTGCAGAAGCACAAAGGAATATTCATGCTGCTCTGTTCCAAACAATAACAAGTCTCCGGAAACATCACAGAAGAAGCTTGTCCACCTTGTTATGTATGCAATGCCTTCGACAGTCATACAGAAACTTAAACGACTAAAAAATCTCAGCCATATTTGATTGGTCATGATAAACTATGAATTCTGTGAATAAACATTGCTTCAAAACGTCAATTTTTGTTCCAAAGGAAAATATATTAATATACATGTCAAGTGTTTGGAAATAGACTTTTTACAATGTTCTTGAAACAAGAAAATATCATAAAAAACAGTAATATTGTGAAATATTATTGCAATATAATATTATATATATATATATATTCTATTTTAATGTATTTAAAATGTATTTTAATATATTCTGTCCAAATATTTTCATATATTCTCTTTTAATACATTTTTGTAACATTGTGAATGTCTTTACTATCACTTTTGATCAATTTAATGCATCCTTACTAAATAAAAATATTAATTTCGTTGTTGTTTAAATCTTATCAAACTTTTGAATTGTTAGTGTATCATTATTTCCAAAAAAATAAAGGGTTAAATAGGTAGAATAATAGAATAATATTGATAACACAGATAACAATCAGAAATGTTTCTTGAGCAACATATTAGAATGATTACCATATATTCACATAGAAAACAGCTATTTAAAATCGCCATGATATTTCACAACATTTACAGTCTCTTGAAAAACAGTACAGAAGAAGCTTGTCTGCCTTGTTATATATAAGGAAAAGAAGATAGGAGGGAAAAGACGTGACATAAGGCCAAGTATGGCGACCCATACTTGGAATTTGTGCTCTGCATTTAACCCATCTAAGTGCACACACACAGTAGTGAGTAGTGAACAAACAAACATAAGTTTATATGTTTATCACATATAATCACATATAAGTGATATCTTCTACAGTCATACACAAACTTAATGTGAGAAAAAAAAAAAAAAGAAAAAAGAAAAAAAGCCATATTTGATTGGCGAACTCAAAATAGAGCATTTATGGTAATGATAAATGGTCACTATTTGGAAAAACATTTCTTCAAAATTAATTTTTTAAATTTCATTTCCAAAATTTTTACTATTTTTACTATTTATTTGATCAGTAATAATAAATCTGAACAGCAGTATTGTGAAATATTATTGCAATATATATATTTTTTTTCTAGATTTTATTTTAATAGATTTTTGTAACATTATGAATGTCTCTTCTGTCACTTTTGATCAGTTTAATGCATCTTTACTGGATAAAAACAACTTCTTTTTGTTGTTGTTTTTTAAATCTTTTCAAACTTTTGAATGTTAGTGTATCAGAATTTCCAAAAATAAATAAATAAATAATATTGATAACATTGATAATAAACAGTAATCAAATGTTTGTTGAGCAGCAGGAGTAATGATGCTGAAAATCCAGGTTTATCACAGAAATAAATTATATTTTACTATATATTAACAAAGAACACAGCTATTTTAAATTGTAATAACATTTCAAAAGATTTAGTTTTTTTTAAAATACATGAATGCAACTTTTTCTGAGAGAGAGAAAAAAAAAAAAAATTCCAAATTTTTATCCACTAGTGTTTATTTAATTTTTTTTGGCAAACTATACCTTTAATAAAAAATAAATATAAACCTTTTAATTGAGAAATGCATCAACATGATGTAAAATGAATGTGCTGTTCTTACTGGTGTATCCAGGCATTATGAAGGATAAACTGCGTATGAAATAGTGATGACCGACCAATTAAGGCTCCGTCACTGCTTTCCCCTCTCTCTCGGTGCCCGTCCTCCCCCCTCTCGCCGTTTTCTCTCAGTTGAACAGACTCCAGCAGCGTGACGGGGTCCCTCCGGATTCGGCCTCTCAAGTTGTTAAAGTGGGAATCAGCAATCTCTGCTTTCTACACCAACAGGGAGCGCGAGGACAGGAGCCTGGAACAGCCCTTCCGTTATTGAGCCTGAAGGTTCAGGTCCCGGCGCTTGTGGGTGAGAAACCCCTGCTCTCGCACTATTAATCATTACGTGACCCTTTAACACCTGCTACTAACTCTCTGCCTCCAACTGCCGCCGTATTGATATCGTTCCCTGTTGATTTCTTCATTTTCCGCGGCCGGCCAGGACCGAGGCTTTTGAAATTCCTCATAAATGTCAGTAATTGCGCATCAGAGTTCAATGTATTACTTTCCCACTGTCTCTTTGGCCGGGTATTTCTCTTTTTTCCCTCGCCCGCGCCCCTCGCGCACGCACGCCTGCAACTATGCGCCGGAGCCTCATGTATTTTGATGATAGAAAATATGACCACATTTACATGCAAATAGAAGTTTGAGATTAATGGGGGAAGCAAGCAGTGAAAAAAGGAGGACGGCATGGTAATACGCCATTATGCTGTTTAAATACATTTACCCGTGTTTGGAAGCTGAATTAGCATGGTCTGAGCACCAGGAAATCATGTTGGCCTGATTGCAATTTTGTTTTCCAATTGATCGTACAATTTCATCAAGTTCAGCTGTCATTTCTAATAGTAACCCAGGTTTACTGACTAAATTGAAGATTTTCGCTGTGGCGGAGAGATCTTGGCAGAACAGGTGAATTAGTCTGCTTTTTCTGTTTTTTCGCATTGGCCCATGACACCGAATTTAAAATTCAAATATTCCAAACATGTTTCCCGTGCGCATTTGAAGCGTGTCCATGCCAGTTGGCAGTCGCACACACACACACACACACACACACACACATTGCATTTCTTTACTTTTGACTCATAATCGTCAACAAACTCTCACGTGGTCGTGTTAAGACCAGTATTAATTGACTCGAGATCGTAAGCGTGTCTTGAGACGCTGCCTGACGTTCTCGGAGACGCTCACAGGACGGTCCCACCAGAGCTGGGGCCACCAGAGGCCTCGTAATATACAAACAATAAATCCATTTCTGTGGGCCCGGCGTTTGGCCCTGCGGATGAAATGATGATTTGAATATTTCACAACATCATCTAGGAGTGGAATAATCTATCAGTCACTCAAACGTCTGAGACGAGCGACCAAACAAACACCCCGAGCAAATGTCACTCATCTCTTCCCCAAAATGATGCTGACAGCTAAATGCAGATCTCAATTTTACAGAGAAGGATTCATTACCTCTGAATAATAAATGGCAAAATAAATTGTCTAATCTTCTCTTTGTACACTCTTTGTCTGGTGGGCCTGAATAACAATCGCAAACAGATTTCAGCCTCAAGAAGGCACTGGAGAATAATGGCTTGTCCGCTTGAATTGTCTGACAGAACACATTCAGATATCTTTTTGATTTTTTTGGCGAGATAAAATGCATTTATATTTACAGATGCCTTTAATAATGGAGACGTTTAATCATTCACTTCTACAGGCAGCCCGTATACAAAAATAAAAACAATTTATTCTATTAATTATATATAGGATAGTTCTAGGATTTTTTTTTTCTTTAAATGGTACAGATTTCTGTTTTGCCCTGTTAATATTTTTAGTGCAAAATATAATACATTTTTCTATTTACCATTTTAATATTTTTTTTTTCAAATAATTAAATATTAAATAGTAACATATTTTTGTATGTCAAAAACGTTGCATCACTATATTTAATAAATTATGTTATTCAATAAAATATTACATTATCTTTTCAGTTTTTTTTAATAATATTTACAGCTATAATGTATACAGTTACATAATTACAAAAATGCATAAACAGCGAGAAAAAAAAGGAATAAAATCAAAAATGTTATTTACATTTATTATTTTTATTATTATTATTATGCTTGTCAGGAAATCCCATAAAATTAAATAAATTAAATCTTCTCTGCATGAGAAAAAATATGAAAATTTAAAGGTATATTTAAATATACCTGTCAGACATTTTTCTAAAATGTTTTTGAAAGAAGTCCTGTGGTGACCAAAAATACATTAAAAACAGTAATATTTGTAATATATGAAATATTTTCATATATTCTATTTAAACAAATTTTTGTAACAGTATGAATGTCTGTACTGTCACATTTTATCAATTTAATGCATTTTTACTAAATAAAAAGTTAATTTCTTTTTGTTGTTTAAATCTTATCAAACTTATGAATGTTAAAATATCATGATTTAAAAAAAAAAAAAAAAAAAAAAAAACATTTATAACATTATAATAAAAAGTAAAATGAAACTAAATTAAATTTCTGCATAAGAATATTGCTTTGGCAACTAGCTGACACTAGCTAAAGTTAAATTAAATGAAATACTCTTTCAGTTAATGTTTTTATTTTATTTTATTTTATTTTATTTTAGTGTAACTAAGAGACTATTATCATTTTTGTTAATTTTTTTTTTTTTTTTTTTTTTGCATTCTTTACAATGTTTTTATTCATTTTCAAACATTTCTATTTAACTTCAGTTATTTTAGTACAACTGATAAAAATGAGAAATGTTGTCTTGAGCTAGTGTTGTTGTTGTAAGCGGTTTAACACTCATTGATGATCAGGTTGTGTATTCAGTGCTGTGGAAATGAACTCTTCATTAAGTTCCTGCGGGAGTGAGTGTGTCTGCTGGAGTCCGAGCACACAACGGCCAGCGCCGGTGCCCCGGTGCGTCAGGCCGCTAATTTGGCTCACGGGGGAGTGGGTGGCTTAGCAGGCCAAACGTACGGCCTCTGACATCAGGGATCGATCGCGTTCGGAGGGCTGAGGGGCAGAAGCGCAGGCCTCTCTCATTAGCTGACCGGACGGGAGCAGAGGTGCAAACTCAGCCGTCCCAGAGGAAAACACGGAGCAAACTTATTTCAGCTCCTGCACGGCCATGACCACGACAATATCTCTGTACAGCGCCTTGCAAAAGTCTCATTCCCCAGTGCTGATCTCACACTGCAGATATTGCTTTCACTGACATTGTCAATGAATTATTTTTATGTGCAGATTCACAAACTGTTCAGGTGTGATTTGCTCCAGGATGATCTGGTCAGTGAGATGTTACTACACATCACAGTTTTTTTTCAGAACAGGGCTTTGACTTTGAGTCATGGTAAGCGGGACCAACCCAATCTCATGGCAATTTGTACATTATTTTATGGCAAATTTGCACAACCTCACTAGTATGAATTCGTACGATTTTTGCCAAATCATACATATTTTACGAGTTCTCCAATTCGTATGAATTTGTACAAATGACCTACCAAATGACCTGGAGTCTTGACAAATCACATAAATCATATAAATCGTATGAATGAGATTGTATGAATTCATATGAATTAGCCACCTTATAAAATATGTACAAATTAGCTGTGGCCTAAAACTAACATTTCCCCACACCTTTCAGTGTATAGTAACTTGAGTAAATTTACTGACAATAAATAAATAAATAAATGAATGTGTGTGTGTGTCTATATACAAGAAACAAATTGACAAATTGGGGACAAAAAAAAACAAAAACATAATTACATGTATTTGTTTGTTTGTTTACATTACAGAAATTAAACAAATTGATAAAGAAATAATGTAATATAACTGAACTGTAAAATATTTCATATTAATTTTAATTGATATAATATATAATAATTACAAATAAATTATATAAAATGTATATAATAATTATATAAATTATTAAAATATATAATAATAACTTGTTTTTGTTCCTACTACTACTATTATTATTGTAATAATAATAATAATAATAATAATAATAATAATAATAATTATTATTATTATTATTATTATTATTATTATTATTTATTTATTTATTTATTTATTTTATTTTATTTTATTTTTTCTTCGAAATTCTCTTGGTCACCATCTGGGATGATGATGATGTTTATTATTATTAATATTATTATTATTATTATTAAAATGCTAATCAGTCGTACCATAGTTAACTAAAAAAAAAAAAAAAAAAAGCATTAACTGAAATTAAACCAACTGAAAAAAAAAAAAACACTAAAATACTTATTTTATCTAAAGTTAGTTGCAAAGTTCAGATGTGAACGTTTAATTTAAACTAAATGGACATAAGTACAAACCACAAGCAATTACAAACAACTAAAATTTTAAAAACAATTTTTAAAATTTAAAACATGTATTCATTGTTTAAAACATGAATATAAACAGTAAGAGCATCTCAGTAATACCAAAATGACACTGATACTAATATTTAAGTTTTTTCTTTTTTTTTTTTTTTTTTTTTCTTGCTTTCAAAAGTTAAACCACAGAGCTTTTATTGTGGTGGAAAACCACAGGGAAACTTCTCTCTTTTGAAATGCTTCTCTTTTGTTGATTGACAACAGCTTTATAAGCCATTCTCATTACGAACTAGGGAAGATGTGGTCACACCTTATTTTAAGGTCCAGTTCTCACTATTAACAAACCATTAACTATGACTTTTGCCTCAGCAAACTCCTAATTTGCTGCTTATTAGTAGTTAAGGTAGTTGTTAAGTTCAGGTTTGGGTAGACTCAGGGATGTAGAATATGATCATGCAAAATAGGTGCTTTATAAGTACTAATAAACAGCCAATATGTTAATAAAATGCTAATAAGCAACTAGTTAATAGTGAGAACTGGTCCCTGTACTACCGAAGATGTTTGGTGCCAACTGCTGAGTAACAGCGTTTCACAATACTTGCCAACGCTGGTTTGTGCTCACATTTGGTGCTTGACCAGTGTTAATCTAAGGTCATTCACCTTTCAGTGCTCGAGTCGCTCCAATGCTAATGTGCGATTGTGTTTCTAATGTGTTTCTCCAGAGCATCAGGTTTAGCTGAACCTCAAACTTGATCTACTTCAGTGAATCCACTTCTATTCATTTCAGTGCGCATCTGATCAGTGCATTTCCTTGAGTCAAACTCAGCTCTACCACGAATGAGAAGGATCTTTTTAATCAACTTAATTGCTCTCTTTCTTCATCTAGCGCTCTCGGAGCGGCGCACACAACTCCTCGTTCTCCACTTTAAAGTGTAAAATTCAAGTGGTTAAGCAACAAGATTGTTTCCTCCTCGCTAATTAATTGGACAGAAAGGACTGATTCAGTAGTTTTACAGCACAAAGTGGCTGCTTATACTAACAAGACTCAGATAAAGGTCTCGGGTAATGAGAGGAGAATCTCATCAGGGCCGGAGTTTACATCATCAGAACAAAACAGAGCAGCCCAAGGTAGTAATCACCATAATGTCAGCTTATTTATATTTGTGTTTAACGGCCCCGCATAATCAGGCTGTTTCACGAGCACTAGAAATAAGAACAAAGAGACGCCGGAGGTAATTGGTGAGAGGCCCCGTTCCCGCATCCCACCGGCGCACGGTTACAGAGATAAAACGCGCAGGAAATTGATACTCGATGCTCTTCGGGAAAATCCTCCCTCCAGACCGTAGACGTCGAACGGGAGCTGCCCAGGTGCCAGCGAATCGCTCGCGCTGCTCGTCCGACTCGTTTTCTGCAATAAAAAGTGTGCGGGATTTGACAGGCCTGCTTAGCGCTGTCTTTGAAAGCATTTTTAATGACTCTCAAAGCAGCGCTGCGCTATATCGAGTGCCAGCTTCCCATGATATTCATACATTAATGGGCTTTCCGAGAGCTCCAAACGAGTCTCCCTAACAAGGCCACATAAACAGTTGTCATTGAAGCAAATTCATTCCCCACTCAGGGCAAATTGCTCATAAAGAAAGTCCCCGGCCAAAGCGGCGTTTCTGCAGTAGTTTATCAGCGTTAGCCGCATATTTGAGGCTCTTAATTGGTGACATTTCGTTCTCGCCACTGTTCTGCTTCAGTCTTTTGGCAGTCGCTCACCTCTACTTGAAAATGACAGGAATATGTAGAGAGGCCACTTTTCGGCTTTTCTGCTTGTGGATTAATGTCTGGTTGGGTGGAACACGCAAAAGGCCCCGGAGATGGAAAATGACTGGATGTCAAACTTATTTTACTTTATGAGACTTTAGATTTTTTGTACAACCAGTGTGGTTCAGAAGGTTGGGGTGGGTATGACTTTTTAGTGTTGTTGAAAAAACTCTTTTCTGCTGACCAAGGCTGCATTTATGTGATCAAAAATATTGTGAAAAATGTGAAATATTATTACCATGTAAAACAGCTGTTTTCTATGTGAATATCTGTTCAAATGTAATTGATTTCTGTGATCAAAGCTGAATTTTCAGCATCATTACTCCAGTCTTCAGTGTCACATGATCCTTCACAAATCATTCTAATATGCTGATTTGCTGCTTTATATTTTGTGATACATTTTATTTTTCAGGATTCTTTGATGAATAGAAGCTTAAAAAAAAAAAAAAACAACATTTCTTTGAAATAAAAAATATTTCGTAACATTATATATATATATAATATATTTAAATATATATAATTTAAATATTTTTTAAATATATATATATAATTATATATAATAAATATATATAATTATTTATTGCCTTAAGAAAGGGACAAGAAAGAATGAAAGAATGAAAACATGAGTACATGAACAAGATGTTTATTTTCTCTATTACAGGTCAAACTCTCTGTAGCCATTTAAAGGAGAGGCAACCACTGCATTTTTAAACTTAATCCACACAAAGATGCTCCATGCATGAGCCATTTGTGATTTAAATTAGATTATAATTTCTGAAGCAAAAACAGAATGGTCTGACTTTAGCTTTGTGAAATGATGCTACATAAAACACCTGGGCCAAACCACACATGAAAGATAACTCCAGTACTCCAGTAATCAGGCGCTGTTTGACGGGCTTTTTATTTATTTCATTTTTTATTTTTTGAGTGCGCACGCTTCAACTGTAAGCGCATGTCAGAACGGCACACAAATTATTGTGGGTTAAAGCACATGTAAAAATAATGTACTTGTGTAATTGCATACCTCTAACTGCAATGCAGTGCAAATCCGGAACAGAGATTGAAAGAAAATGTTTGGAGCAAAACCGTCCGGTTCCGAGTTCCAATGGAGAGCAATGTGAGTGATTGACGGCTAATATCTAAAATCTGCATTAAAGCTAAAAATACAAAGATGAAGTTTAACTGGTTGTGTAAGCTAACGCTGGATAGAACGGCTCACTGTATCAGCTCACAGCAGTCATATACTGTTCAGTATTTAGCAAGAGTTTTGTAAAGAAATGAAAACAAGTCGCACCACAACAATTGCTCGCACAAATGCTCCCAAATATATTTTGAGGTCGTGCAGATTAAATTCTTGGAGCATATGCGATTGTTGCAATGGTTTCGAGCCCTGATTAATTAAAAAAAAAGTACTAATTCAAAACAGTTTGTAGTGTAATTCTGCATTATTTGTCTGACAGATGCAATAAAAGCTATTTTTTTTGTGAAATATTATTACAACATAAAACAGCTGTTTTCCATGTGAATATGTGTTAAAATGTAATTGCTGTGATGTGCAGCTGAATTTTCAGCATCATTACTCCAGTCTTCAGTGTCACATGATCCTTCAGAAATCATTCTAATATGCTGATTTGCTGCTTAAGAAACATTTCTGATTATTAGCAATGTTGAAAACAGCTGTGCTGCACAATATTTTTTTTTGGTGGAAACCACAATAAACTACTATTCAAAAGTTTGGGGTAAGCAAGATTACCAAAAAAGGAAAAAAAAAAGTTAAATAAGTAAATAAATAAATAAATTAGTGATCAAATTAATTGATCAAAAGTGACAGTAACAATATTTACAATGTTACAAAAAAATGTATTAGAATAAATTAAAATATTTGGATTTAAATAAAATTTAAAGGACAGAATATATTTGAATATATTTAAAATATATTACAGAAACACAATTATTTTAAATTGTAACAATATTTTACAATATTACAGTTTTTACAGTATTTTTTTTTTTATTAAATAAATGCTCTAGTGAGACTTCTTTCAAAAAAATTAAAATCTTAATTATTCCAAACTGTTTTTTTTTTGTTTTTTTTTTACGTAAAACATAAATCTTCTGTGACATTATAAACGTCTTCACTGTCGCATTTAATGCATCCTTGCTAAACTTAAAACGTGCATTTCCAAAAAATCCAACTGAACCCAGACTTTTGAACAGTGGTGAACTGATTCAGAGAGTAGGATATAAACAAGAAGCAAAAGTATTGGTGCACTAACTAACAGCACAATTTCACGGACGCTGCTCATTGTTGGTGACAATCCAAAGAGGAAGTGTAACTGCTGGGATCGCTCTGGGGTTTGTTTGGTCCTGCCATCTACACAGGTTGCTCCTCTGACTGGAACCAGATGGTTCGCTTCAGATAATATCATCTCGGCTCTTTAAAAAAAGAGAGGGCGGGGGTCTCTCGCACCACTCTCAGAGATCTTCGGCTACTTTGTAACGCTGCATATTATTCATGCCACAACATGGGGTCTCGCAATTCAAGCTGTCTGTTTACTCAAAAGCTTGAAGCAGCACCATGTCCAGAAGCTTTGAGGGTCCAGCTCAGGCCTGAGATCGGGGCTAATGTGACACCCGAGGCCTAATCTTCTTAGTGGACCAGGATAAAATGAGTATCCATTACCAAATCAACCTTCATCCACCCCCTCCCCTCGAGCCAGCGGCCCTCCGATAGCCAGCCATGAGACAATTGCTTGATTGGGCCCTTAATCAGGTATTAGCCACTAAAGCTGTAAGGGAAAGCAGCTAAGCTCCAAATTTTCTCCATCTGCACTTGCAGACCCAACTGGTTTGGCCCTGCTAGATCAAAGATGGCTGGTAAAAATCAGATTAGGGAGCGGAGAGGGGGGCGAGGAGCAGGCCAGAAGGGCCACAACAGGCCCAATCCAAGAAGAGCCCCGCTTTCCTGGCATAATCCTAAAGCTAAGCTTGCCGTTTGAAGCACGGGGCCTTTTGTGCTAGCGCTTCGACAGAGTGGAAGGAAAGAGGTTAACAAACCGCTCTCGGTTTCGCGTGTGCGTGCGACATCGTACGCCAACACGTATGCAGAACGGCTGCTCAGCATGTTGGGAGAAAGTCAGGTAATGCTTGAAAACACAGCTAACACTGTAACACTGGCAGATCTCAATGCCTTAGCACAAAAACATCATTTATACACTGCTTATATGGAACTTTCTTTTTCTGAAACCTTTCAGTTGGATGCTTATGCAACATTTTTTAAATGTTTCTCCTTAGTTTTCAAAACATTCAAAAGTAACACTTCTATAATGTTTGCAAAATGATACAATGGAATGTTCACTCAACGTCTTCTCTAACATTTGCATAACTAAGGAAAAAAACTTTCAAAACATTTACTTTTCGGACATTCAGAGGTCGTTCAGAAATAACGTTATTAGGAAATTTAGGGGGGCATTTTTCAACGAAAAATGGAAAACTTGTATGTGCTTTGCTGTTCATTTACGCAACAACCATCTTTTGGGGGCCTGAAAATGCAAACATTTCCAAAATGCAAGTTTTTTAAAAAATTATACTGTTAATAGTCTCAGTGTAAACAACAAAAATGCAAATTTGTGAAAATGATGAAATAGTGCACAAGCATATTACATGCTCAATCTATAGGCATGCTCAAATTTCTTTACAAAGTGATATCCCCAACTACTGGTCTGACATGAATAGTACAGCATTTTCAGTCACTTTCGCAGATACGTGTAAACAGGGATCGTTTTGACAATGAAACTTTACAAGAACACAAAGGAAAACACTTTTGCGTTAACGTTTGTGTAAACGTAGCCTTAGAGAAAGTAATGTTTGTATAATGTTCCCATAATGTTTGCAAAATGATAAAATTTAATGTTCCTTTGATGTCTCTCGAACATGTGCATAACCAAGAAAAAAACATTTTTAAAACATTTAGACAACTGGACCTTTCGGAAGTTCAAACAACATAACATTAACATTAGTAAAACATTTCACAGTTTTATTAGCTGGGGAAGTACAGCGTTTCTGAAGCACTGCGAGGCTTTCCTCGTGTATTATTAGCAGTAGTTTATTTGCCAGTATTGTGGAAGCAATTATCACTTTGGAGGGGGGCAGATTAGTTCGCAAGATGGCAGTCTCCTGTCCTGTGTACACAGAGCCATGTGGGCCAGGAGAGATCAGAGCCATATTCCTGATGATGACCTCGCTCCAAATCCACACAACACACCCCGAGCACTTCTACATCCACTGGCTTTACCGTCCTTATGGGTTACACACACACACACACACACACACACGCTTCTGCTTCTGTCTAATTTCAAACCAAAACGCACTCGTTAAGAAGTGTCTCCTCAGATAATGACTGATGAGTGCTGATAAATCAGAAAACTGAGTCCTAATACTTAAGACATATTTACTATTTCTCACCATCTTTCTTATTCACATAAGCATAACTGTGTATATATATATATATATATATATATATATATTTGTGTGTGTATATTTTATTTTAATTATCTGTCTAATCTTTGTCTGTACAGCTTAAAGCTTCTGTCACTAAGACAAACTGTGTTTGAATAAATTTTATTCTGTTTACAGAAGTGAATTTTTTTCTGATTATATAAGTATTAGATTGTAGATTGGCTGCACCAATGTAAAATAAATGTACTAAAATGTATTTAAAATACATTTCTTTTATGCTAAATATACTACTACAAATACATTTCCATTTTATGTACTTAATAAAAATACCCTGCAATTGTACTTTTAGTACACTAAACGGGTATATTTAAAGTCTACTAAATTGGAACAACTGATTTTGTACTTTAATTGTGCAGAAGTAGTGCTGAAGTCCAACTAAAAAATATACTGAAGTATATTTGATTGTGCTAAAGTGGAACTACTGCAAGTATACTTCAGGTACACTTTAAATATTTTGCATTTAAAGACTCATATTATTTAAAGATCATACAATCCTCATCAATAGCGACATTAACATATACTTAACATGCAATTTTTTTTATGAGTAAGTCTCAAGCGATATGTCAGTAAATATGTTAATAGACTTGAACTATACCTTTCAGTAAAAGTCATTTAAACTTAAATGGTATGAAACTGACTGAAAAACAAGTTTAAACTACAAACAAACAAAAAAACAACAACAACAAAAAAAAAGGATTAAATTGGTTAAATTAATTTGCTGAGTTAAGGTAATGGGGAGAGGGAGAGAGAGAGAGAGAAAAAAAAAAAGACTTTCTAATTTTTTTTATTTTTTTTTTAACAGTATAGAATTACGGTCTCAGATCTCAATCTGTGTTCAGATTTGCACCAATTCATGAATATTTCATTTATCTTACAGAATTTTAGAAGAAATATCTCAGACAGTACAGTTGATGTTTCAATGAAACACAAACTCACAGTCTAAGAAATGTTTCTTTTTTTTAGTCAGATAACAAGCTGTTTGTGGTGAAGATACATTCTTTTGTTTTTCTCAGTCAGGCTGGATATTTGATGTTTGACGATGTTTTACTGTATTTACTGCATTAGGAGACCAGGAAGAGCAGCCATATGTACAAACACAACATGAGCTAGTCTGTTTAGAAAGCTGTTGTACACACACACACACACACACACACAAACACTCTCTCTCTCTCTCACACACACACACACACACACACTCTCTCACTCTCTCACACACACACACACACACACACACACACACACACACAAACTGACACACCAACAATTGATAAAGTGTCTAAAAAAACATATATGACAGTAGATTTGGAAACAATGTTGTTCATAAAAAAAAAAAAAAAAATTTGAACAAAACTAGTTGAATGAATGAATGAATGAATAGGTGGATTTTGTAATGTAAATCTGATGTCCAGTTTACCTTCATGGGTGATGGAAAAGAAGTTCATTATGGGTATATTGGCAGTAAATGAAGTATTAACAAGGTTGTAGATCGTTCCCAGATGTCATTATTACACAAAGTAAAAGCTGTTTTTTCCCTCTAAAAGCTTAAAACTTCAACATGAGAGTTGCTCTTCATCACTTTCTACAGTCTTAATGTCTAGCAATCATTATTTTCAAGTACTGGCAGCTGCCCTGTTGAGAGATATTCCGATTCTTAATGCCATAAAGTCACAGTCAACTGGCTGAACTCATTAATGTGGATTATGTTGATGGTGAGAGGAATAAAGGTGAAGTGCTGTGTAAAGAGGATCGAGGACTGAGGGCAGAACAGCCCTAAAATCACAGGAGAGTTTGTATGTGTAAGTGTGTGTCGAAGGGGTGAAAGTGCTGAAATGATTATTGACCGGAGCCTATTTACTTCACACTTTTCAATGATTGCTGTAAAAGCAAAGGTGTCTGTTTAATTGCGGAGGAACAGCGAGTGTCAGGGGAGCTTCTGCCGAACCACTGACTCCTGCACTCCAGTTTGACTTCTGCATCTTCAAGGGTAAAGATGTCTACAGCCGCACCATAAACACTCTGACTTCAGAGCACACACACAGCACCAGACAGAGCATCAAAATAAAATACAATACAATAAAATAATAAATAAAAATGTCTCTACACTAGACAGTTTTATTTGAAATCAGAGAGTTGCGCAATAAAGCATTAAGCGACTGGAAGCTAAAATCATGATAAATACATGAACTCAAAAATTAATTACATTAATAACAAGATCAATAAACAAAGTTGAAACAAAGTTCATCAGCCTAACACTACCAACACTACACACTTTGCTTACAGTGTTTTAGTAGTTTCCAAAAATAAATAAATATAAATAAATACTCAAAGGCATGAGATAATTTGAGGATGCTATTTTGTTACATATTTGGTCTCTAAATAAATCCAGGCAATGCATTTGCCTTTTTAATAATAATAAAATAATAATAATAATAATGTTAAACAAAACTGAAATAATACTTACTCTGTTTACTGTGCATTTGTAGTTTCTTAGTAACTTTTGCATTTGACACAGTGGCCTTATAAAGTATTTTGACTGCTAAGCCATGCTTAAAAATGGTTGTCAAGAAGATCATTAGCTTTTAAATTCTAAAGCAATAGCAGAAAAAAAAAAAAATAATAATAATAATAAATAATAATAATAATAATGTGACTGTGTTTAACTGTGGTTGTGAACTTGCTGATTGACACAGAGGCTTTAAAAAGTATTTCATGCATCCAGAAAAAAAAAACAAAAACAAAAACACCAGCTGATTAAAAGAGAGAGAAAAAATAGTTCTGTTAGTTCTGTAAGAAGTACTAATGGTTTGTGCTATTAGTAAGTATGACTTAATAGAGCCACTGTACACCTACTTTAGACTATATGTGCCAACTTTTATTTGTGGCTCATCAGCAGAAAGTTTCCATTTCATAATTAGAAACCGCACAGACGTCACACAGAGCTGTACGTGCGGAGCTGGTATTGCGTTTCTGGCTGAAATCAGTGCAGCGAAGGCGGACGTCTCTCCCCTCAGAAGGTCACGGAGCTCGTGGCACCAGGATGCTCGCTGCCTCTCTTCGATTGTCTGATTTTTTCTCCTTCATTACCGCTAGCAGCTGTGAATAAGACGGCCCCGCTCTCTTCTTCCCCCAGCTCAACTCGCTAAGTGCTGTTGTGCAGTTTTATCAGAGTAGCTGGAGGACTCCTGGGAGATGCACTATCTCCTCTGGCCCTGAAAATTGATATTGAACATGGGGGGAGAATCTCACGAGCTGGTAGCAATTAGCTAAAAAGGATTTGCAACTCTCTGTGATTCATCGCACGAGAGATCGAAGTCATTTAAAGAGACGATTTTGACTTGCTCTCGCCCTCTTTTCGAGATACGGCTCTGTTAGTCCCTTACAAGCTAGTGTGACATTTCCTATTTTAAGGCCTATTTCTCTTCCTGAAAAGTTGCAGTGTGCCGCGGCACAAACGGGGCCTTTGATTCGCTCGTGTTTGCGCACCTAACGCCGGCCCGCGAGCTTCGTATATTGGCTGCTCCGGGTTTGACTCGTGAATTGGCGGAGTAATGAGACGAGGAGGAGAGTTCATTAAGAAAGAGAAATGTTTGCCGGGGCTTTAACAAACACATGGCTGCCGAACTGCGCTCGAGTCCTCGATCTGTGTTTTCTCTGCACACTCGACAAATATTTCAGGCAATTAAAAGGAAATCTGGGCTCTAATAAACTCAGCGTTCAGCCAAGTTTCATTTATAGCGCTCGTGCGTGCTGAGAGTTCATTCTAGTGCACGGCGTTCTGCAGACGTTTTTGTCCACATTAAAGAGACAGTGATAAACTGTTCCTCCGCCTTCATTATTTTAATGCACAGAGTCAATGTAGTTTTAGCCAAGTGGTCTTTTATTTGATTCCCCCCCCCCACATTTACAGTAGCTGATTTTTGTATTGAGAGAATTTGTGTTAGGTTTCCATACAGATATTAATGCAGTTTCACATTTGCTGTCCTTTTATGTAGCTAATTATAACCAGTGTTTTTAATACCATGTCCACAATTAAATATGTTAATAGCAAGTTTCACAAGCTCTGCTATTTGTCTCCATCATTTATAATTTGCTGTTGTTCATTTGAGTTCAGAATGTTGATATAGTGTATATGCTATTTTAAGGTATTTGTAACAAAAAGCTTCTAGCACTTTATAGTTCTAGTATTTACACGTGTTACTGTGGGGGCAGTTTAATGCAGTAACCAGATTAATGTAAATTAATTTTAAAGATTGAAAGATTAATTTTGTAACACTTTACTTGGATACTTAACCACAATGCACATTGTAATGCATTGCTCATTTTTATTAAAAAAAGGTTAAAATGCATTATAATAGTTGCAGATTCCTTGTCACATCTGAAATTGTTTCTAAAAGTGTAACAATAAATTATTATAATGCATTATAACTGTGGTTACAATTGTTCATGAGATCACACAATGCATTATTTGTTAAGTCTGATGTCACCGCTTCAGTGTCCAAACGCTCTACCGGATGCCATGTGAAAACAAACGGTGCTAATTTACACTCACAATGTGATTCTACCAAGAAAAAATATAATCCTCCCCATTTTCTCCAAATATCTCCAAAATCCCAGATAGCCAGATAATGAGAACATACATATAAATAAATATAAAAATTATGTGTGTTTGGGACGCTGTGAGCACGTAGACTGTAGTGTACACCCTACGTTTGAAAACGCTTTGCTTATATGTTTAATATGAATAAACAGCGCTCATAAACGGCTACTGAGATAGTATTCTCAAGTGAAATAAGTTGAGGCTTGGACCCGGAAACAGCATTCGTTGGACGCATTACATCATCACTTAAGAAGCGAATAAGCTGCATTACAAGGCATAATAATGCAATAAAAATACTTTTAAATGCATTATAAAGACTTCAGGTATTCCTAAATTAAATTTAAACTATACATATCCAAATGATCATTAAAATTATATTTTTATTTTCACTGCTTAAATGAATTGTTAAATGCATTCAGTTGTAAGTGTTCTAGGGTTAAACTACACGGAGTTGGCCTTGTTTATCTTCTGTTTTGTTTCTCGGGGAGGGTTGCATCATCATAAATGTGTGTCAGATGAAACAAATTATGATTATACCATAGACATAATTTCCAAAACACATTTATGAAGCGGCGTGGTCTTAGAGTTTTTAACATCCGTGTGTGAATTATCATAGGGAAGGTGACCGAAGTCCGCTGTCAAACATGACCCACACAGATGCAATTAAAAACAGCGAGCTCACCCTGGAAAAGATGCAGTGTCAACAAAGCAGAGGTCGAGATCGCGGCGGGCGACGTTTGGCGTTTGGGATCTCATCAGCATGCGCGGACCGGCGGGTCCGCCCTGGTGAAAGCTATCGTTTAAGAATTGAGCGGCGGCCATTAATAGAGCCAGAAAGATGACAGATGACTTCATATGCCATGCAAGCAGGCCCAGACAATAGCTTTAGCTATGACAGATTGCCTGGCTGTAACCCACTTTATGTTAAACTCATTCTCACTGTCCAATTTCACAAGTGTAATTTTGTTCCTCCGCGTGGCATTGTCCTCGGCGGACTAACCGAGTTCCTTTGGTAATGATTCCCTTTTCTATTGTATTGTTTTCTGCATAATCGGACCGGTAGTCAAGGGTTTGGGTGACACAGCCATCTGTCAAGTTCATTTGCTTTGTAAGGTGTGCTCGGAATAATGGTCCATACAACTGGAGGCTATCCGTTATCAAAGAAGAATATCCCCCGTACCTCGCTCGATGCGCCCGAGACGTTTCCCCCTCCTCCCTTCCTCTTATTATGCTATACCCTTGGCTCCATCACCTCATTTTTTTCGGCAGCTGTCACATGGGCATCTTGTATTATGAAATTTAAAGCCACGATTCAATTAAGGGTATGAGTTATCATCCTTACCGGCTCACCTCTGCTCCGTGGGGGCGGCTCCGCAGACTGCAGCGCTCACCAGAAATGATCTGCCGCTCGTTGAGCCTGTCAGCTCTCATTTGGGAGAGTCCAGTTTAATCTGGACCCGCGCTGAAATCTCATACTGCCACCGCTGCGTTTTCATCTGTCTTGCCTACCGGAGCCAAAAGTTGACTGCTGAAATATACCGTCTATATCGAGCGGGTCGCACCGACCGGGATGGCGAAGGCGCGCCGTTCCCGAAAGCCTCGGGAAGACACGTGGGGAAGACCTTTCCGACGTACCGAGGATGCGGTCGGGAGTAGGCCATTGGGACGTAAAAATTGGATGAGGATATTGTCCTTGGCTTATCTCTTTATTCTCCCCTTCAAGTGCTTTAATATTCGATGCGCTATTTGCAAAACCAAAGTCAGACTCTCAGCTCCGTTCAGTGTTACAACACATTTCACAGCCCAAAGTCCCTTCACGGTGGACTGAAGCAGCTTAGGAGTTGAAAAATACTGAATGTGAATAAGATGATGTATATACATGGATCAGAATACTTTACAAATGTAGCACTGCGTCACTTGCTCACCAACGGATCCTCTGCAGCGAACGGGTGCCGTCACAATCAGAGTCCAAACAGCTGATAAAAACATCACAATAATCCACAAGTAATCCACACCACTCCAGTCCATCAGTCAACATCTCGAGAAGCCAAAAGCTGCGTGTTTGTAAGAAACAAATCCATCAAATCCTTCAAACCATCGCTTCTGGCATCTGAATCAGGAGAGAAATATGCATAGATCAAGCACCTCAAAAGCAGATCAAAATACTCTTTACAAATAAATGACCAGCTGTGATACTTCTGGGCTCTCCAGGCAACCCTTATGAGTGGCTTTAGATTAGCGCTTCATTGAAGTTGAGCTCAAACTGGCAAAAACACAAGATGTGTCCCAATTTGAACAGTTCCACACTAATTTATGCCATTTTGTAGTACGCGTAGCACGAGTAGTGTAGAGCAGAGCACTTCAAATACCTAGATGGTGCACTTAATTAACCGATAAAACAAAGTATGGAAAGTTGGAGCTTTCCATATGTAGCCGAATGGCTTCCAGTGTTGGATGACAAAATAACCTTATAAAATTCATGCATTTGGAACAATTATTTGATTAACAGAACCACAGTGTTCCTTATGTCGCCAATGTTTGTACTATACGAACATTCCGCTTATCCAAATTAACCATTTTCACGCGGCTTGACAGATCCCCCGAGGTTCACTACGGTGGCATTCAGCAGCAGAGATGGCAGTGCAGGAATGGACACGATAAAACGTCAGGGAGCGTGAATGCCAACCAAATGTCTGCAGAAGCTCTCCAACAGGCTGGCAGAGAGTTGATCTGAGGGGATCCAGATCAGCTGTGCGGGGTATTGGGCCGTAATGGCCGCCATACTACCTGGCATTGAGGAGGTTCATTATCCGAGCGCTTGGCCCCATTCAGCGCACTGTGATGCCCGTAGCGTTTGGCGTCACAGCGCCCAGGCTTTTATCCACATCCTGGGAGACCTATTAGAGGCTATTTGCGATTATATGGTTGTACTCTTAGGTGGGTTCAGTGCACGGCCTATATTTGACATTTGTGCGGTTGGGTGCAGCTTCCAAACTGAGCATAATGTCAAAAAATGATTAAACTGGCAGAGAGGCAAGCTACTGTGTTAGGCCTCATGTTTTCAAGCCTTAAAATTGGCATAATTATAATATTCATCAGCCATATTGAAGAAATAGTTCACTCAATCTGTGCATATTTCTCTCCTGATTCAGACCAGACCACTTTTTTCACTGGAGGAAGCGCTATTATGGATTATGGACTTGTATTTTAGTTAAAAAAAGCCTTGATGAACTGGAGTGGTGTGGATTACTTGTGGATTATCGTGATGTTTTTATCAACTGTTTGGACTCTCATTCTGACGGCACCCATTCACTGCAGAGGATCTATTGGTGAGACAGAAGTAATCTGTAAGGTTTGGGGGTTTGGGTTTAGCTTGCGTATCCACACGTGTCCGAGATGTTTCTAAGAGTCTTCAAGGAAGCTTTATTAAATAATTACTTATGCCAAAATAATTATTTTGTTAATTTAAGCCATGATAATCCTCTGTCAGGAATTGCTATTCATGATAAACGTAATGTGAAATGGATTGGGAGAGAGGTTTTTGCAGGGTCTGCAACATTTTCATCTATTATTTTTGATTCTCTCTTATAGCTGACAAATGCAGCGGTAACCACTTTAGCACTTTCATACAATCGAGCGAGCGATGCGTCTGCTGTGAGCTTTTATTAAAGTTTATTGGCCATGTAAAAACCTCTCTGTAGAAAATAACTGGCTTCGTCTGTCCTGTCACCATGAATTTAGGCGCGGTGTCTATCCGCTGCTCCCGAAGCCTCCAGCGGAGCTACAGGTAGGAACAGTCTTCTTCAATTAAATCTAATCATCCCTCTAAATCAATAATTGTGCTAAAGGCTGCCTTCAAATCTGGGAGGGATTCACGTCTAATGTGCTGATCCAGCTTGTCTGGGCCAGCCTCCTTGTGTACTGAAACCAAAGCAATTTAGTCGTTGCCTACGGGCCTTCTGGCAGTCCCGGAGTCGGAGTGCAGCGAGGACTCGGAGATACGATTTAATCTGATACATCTGTGTGCGCGCTGGAGTTAAGCGCGGCTAGAGCGGGGGCTATGTTTCAAGTGAGAAGTATTATCGCTTTCCTACAATAACAATGGCGCAGAGCGTGGGGAGACCTTGGAAAAACAGCTCGCGTCAACCTAAGCTGACTTCTCCTCCCGGCCCGGGCCGCGTTGCGAAATCCAGCCTGGAGACGGGAAAACCTCGCCGCCGACCAATCGCGTCTCCGGCTCGCCAAAACAGACGAGGTCGAAGGAAGTGAAATAGGTGGGTTAGAGAGTATCCGTCCGTCTGTGCGTGCGTGCGTTTGCGTGTTCTTCTTGGATGCGAGCGCAGCGGTGAGTCATATCCACTACTGTTTGTTCCAGACACCAAAATGTTGGCCTCGAAATCACCGACGCACTATTTTTTATCAGACAGCGCATGGGGAAATCTGCAAATGAATCATTGGCACGGTGACATCAGACCATAAATCCTTCTCGGCTCTGTCCGCAAACTTGTGTCTCGTAGTTTTTCATAGCTTTCATTGCAGAAACAACACAAGCCTAATTTAGGAGATGCAAAGCTGGCAGGATGAGCGCCGTTTTTTGGGTTTATCTGGAAAAGAACAGAAGCTCCTCCACTGTGATTAACCTCCCATCTAAAACACAGATGTGCGAGTTTAGATGTGAGTGTGCAGCTCACAGCCATGTGAAAAGTCAAATTAAAAAGAGAGCATTTTCATTTTTCAGTGAAATCTTCCTTGTCGCCTGTCATCCTCAAATGACCACCAACAACAAAACTGTATAAAATAGCACAATTTTAAATGAGATATTAATTGGTTAAAACTTTTCTTTTGCAATTGCAAAAACTTGAGCCATGACATCAAGCACTAATATCGAGTGATGTTAACCAACCTACGGTCCTCGCATCGCTGAGGATGTGACTGCGTTCCCTCTCGACTTATATGGATAATATGGCTGCTCCCTCATTCCCACGAGCCCTTTATATGAGCTAAGTCACCAGAGGATACGTCTCAGACGGTGAATGACCATTATCTGTTTCAAATGCTTCAAGGGGCTCGTGATAAGAATTTCAGAGCAGGGCGGCAAAGGTTAAAAGGAGAGATAGTTCTTGTCATCGTTCATCTGGTGGATGGGAGAGCGGCAACGGGAATGGCGCGATATCTTAAAATAGGCGAGTGATGGAGGCGAAGAGCAGATAGACGCTTTAAGCAGCTCAAGTCACAGTTCAACAACCACTAGTGCTGTAAGACAGGACAGTTCAGCAGGATCCGCATCCAAGTTGGCCCGTTCTCCAACTTATGAAGCTGGCTATTTCACCGATGATGAATCTCAGACGATATGGAGCCAAAAAGAGCTTCACAAATGTTTGTTGGCAGGTCTCCAGTATGAAGTTGGATATTTGACCAATAACGATTCCCATTCAGTAGTGATTTCAACATTTACAGGTGCTAGTTGATCATTTTATTGGGTCATCCTTGGTCACCTTTAGCCATTTTGTTGACTATAATTGACTTTGCAACTACATGTCAATGAAATCTCATTAGAGTGTGATTAGTTAGGTTAGGGTTAGGGGGAGTAGAAAAAGTTTAGATGTACTTGTAAACAGTGTAGTAACTGATTACATGTAATCTGGATTACGGAATCAGATAAAAAAAAAAAAATACTTGTAATTAGATTACATAACATTACATGGTTACATACTATTCACACACTAGCAATAAAGTAATCAGAATTTTTCACGTTCTTTTTCATCTTTTAAATTTCCCTTCTAAAAAAGCTTTCCGCTTATATACATTCAGTCTTCATTCACACAAAGACCAGTCATTAGTCATGTGGATTTAATTACAGAAAACAGAGAAGCCACACAGCATCTGACCACTGGATTTACAAAAAATCAATTTAGTTTTAGGAAGTGTTTTCTCAACAATTCAACTCTGGAATGCTTTTGTCTTTCAAAGACATTAAAATGCACAAATTTAGGTTGTTTCTTATTCACATGTGATGCAGGACACATTTGCATGTTCACAGTTCTCTGACGTTGGTTAATGGTCTCATGACATGCAGGCAAACAAATATTTATTTTTGTTGATTGTGTTTTTTAGTGTTGATTGTTGTTATTTAACGATTATTTTCATTTTACATTTATATGATTTAATTAATTATTAGCTTTTCAATAAGCTCATGAACCCCAGTTTGGTGAACCTTGACATAATGTAACATTTAATGCACTTCATGTTGTTAATAACAATAAATGGAATATATTTTATATTCTTGTGGTATAGTTTTTTTCCCCCTATTTATATGGTACAATATTATCCTATTAAAATCAATGTGATAAACAAACTGGGTCAAAAGTAATCCAAAACTTGTCTGATTACATTACCTTAAACGTGTAATGTAATATGTTACGTAACCACAATTTTCACCATAAAATCTGTAATCAGTAACAGACAATAATTCATAAGTAAATCTACCCAGTACTGCTTTTAAAGTTACTTATAGTCAGTAGAAAGTCCATCAAAATCAAGTGTTAACAGATATACTATCTACTAATAGTCTGTTGACACGTCCTAGTTGACATGGACATTGCAAAGTTACTTATAGTCAACAGAATGTCTAAAAGAAGACCATCAAAAAAGCTGTGATGGTTAACACTGTTCAGAAGTCCACTGCAACATGAATAACTCTTGTTTATAGAGACAGCATTAACCACTTGACAGAAGAGTGTGTGTGTCAATGCATCTATATGTATAAATAAAGTAAAAACTCTCTCGTTGGCCCTCGATTTAATTTTCATGAGTTATGCGAAAGTTCTTTTATAGGCGTCACCCTGAGAAACAATTCCTGTCTGAACAGACCTTAAATGATGTACAAGCTATAATTTGTTAGACAAACGGGAATAAAACATTTGCCTGATGAAACAGCCTGGTTCAAAGAAAACACGGCTGGATAGACAAGGTTACGCAGTCATCCCTAAACACCTAAGTGACACGGCTCTAGGAATGCTGTAATTATCAGGTTGATTAATATCTAGTCAGCCCAAGGCCAGACTCTGAGGGAAGCTCGGGTGTAAGTGACACTTTAATAAGTGTTTTGCTCAGACAGCTTCTCCAGCAAGACCTCACTCTTCATATCATTCAGCATTTTGGAGACTAGCTGCTAATATTTTGACCCTAACCTCACTGCATCTTCCCCGTCCA
Organism: Cirrhinus mrigala; assembly: GCA_036247105.1. Classification (NCBI taxonomy): domain Eukaryota; kingdom Metazoa; phylum Chordata; class Actinopteri; order Cypriniformes; family Cyprinidae; genus Cirrhinus; species Cirrhinus mrigala. Next base: position 41,665,223 of record CM070022.1, read on the forward strand.
CCCTCAGAGACCCTCGCTAAGTGCGAATGACTAGAATCGCTGTCGTATCTCCGCTCGCGAGAAAAATTGTCCTTATCTGAGCTGCGCTCTGTCAATACCTCATTGTTCAGATACTCGCAGACAGGAGCATTAAAAAGAGCTTTAATTGCTGCTAACTGCGCGCCTGTTGAAGTTCACGCCGCAGACCCCGTGCTAGGAACTATTCGCGCGTATCATCGTTTTTAAGGATAATCAAAACCACGGATGGAGTCCAGTGGGTTCGGCGGGATTTATTTATTTTGAAAGGCGAGCTCGCAGACAAAGATAAAAATGGTTCATGGGAATCAGCTGATTAGCTAATAGGTATTATTAGCGATTACTCTCGTCCTACTTGGGAGGAGATTAGCAAGTGCCGGAGAGAGACAGACGCACTGCATTCCAGCGCAATGAGAGAAGAGGCAAGGTGTTCGTAGACATGAACCCGCAGTCAAGCACTCATTTTCAGACAATTCATCAAGCCCACATCTCGTATTTCAAAAGCCTCTCGTCCTCCCACACCTGCACATGTTTTACATATTTTTTGTGGTGTGTCTCACAGACAGTTGTTTGTCTCGCAAATGTAAATCTGGGTGATGAATAAATCACATAATTCCTGTTGCTTTGAGCTCATCCATTCATGCAGCATGGTTTAAGCGTTTTATGAGAGAAACGATCTGTTCACAACTAGTAATAATACACCTCGTTCTATATTTTCAGCGTACTATTTGATCTTTCCACCCTTTATGTTTAGATAACTGTCAAATGCTTTACGCAGTGATTGATTTGGAAGATCTATGGTTAAAAATCATTAATTAATATTAAAATAAATATTGAACATTGACAGAAGCTTGATAATTTGTGTCAATATTCAGTCTAATATTAGTTATATTCATTATATACTTCAATATTTGTGTATTTGTTCTAGAACAGCAAATACAATTTTTGATTTTAGCTATTTTTATTCAGAGGAGTCATTATTCCGGCTACAAACTGCCTTTGTAGCAAAACAGATTCAGTATGTTTAGAGAAAGACTAAAATACAGTATCTACATAGCCCCACTTTGTATTACGTGGCCTTAACTACTATGTACTTACATTTAAATTAATCATTTGGTACAATGCACTTATTGTGCACATACATGTTTTTACATTGTACTTATATTTAAAAAATTACCTGCATGTTATTACATCTGTAATTAATTTCTGTAATTACATTTATAATTACACTGTTGACCCATCCCTTACACCTTAACCCACCCTTAAACCTACCCATAACAGCAAACCTGTCCCTAACCTTACCCGTATCCCACCTTACCAGCAAAAGTGTTTTGCATTACAATATGAACACAATAAGTACATTGTACTTATTTTTTTCATGTAAGTACACAGTAGTTCAGGCCACCTGATATAAAGTAGAGCCATACATTTATTTAAAAAAAAAAAAAAAAAAAAAAAAAAAAACGAGGCATGTTTTACACTATTTTTTTCTCAGTAAATCAGGAGGGTCGAGTCCTGCTCCTGGAGGGAGTTTAGCTCCAACCCTAATTAAACACCTGAACCAGCCAATCAAGGTCTTCACGATTACTAGAAATTTCTAGACAGGTGTGCTGAGGCAGGTTGGAGCAAAACACCACAGAACGTTGACCCTCCGGAAGCAGGACTGGACACCCAGGCACTCAATGAATGATTCCTAAACATTTTTTATGGACACCAGCAGTAAAATGTTTTCATAAGAATGATGAGGTAAACCAACCACTGAACCAAACAGACAGTTTGAACTGATTTATGGATGATTCACCATCACATATTTCACCAGTGAATTTAAAACAGAAGCAATATTAAAACAACAGCCTTCGTGTTCTCATAATCATTAGCTATAAGACAAAGAGGCAACACAAAACTAATGACAATGTTTTCTTTTTTAAGTAAGAGAAAGTTAATGAATTCCTTTAAATGAGTTTAAAAATGATCACAATGTGAAACATATCACAATTAAATCATCAAGAATATAGGCCTATTGTGAATACTCACTATATCACCCAGCTCTAATTGTTATATAATTAACAAATCCAAACCGCTCTTGGCGTGTTACTTTTCCTTATGCCAACTCTGAAAATTTTGCGTGGTCACTTGCCAGCAGCACCAGAGGGCCCAGAACAGCCTCACCAATTAACAGCACAGCAGGATTCATTGCCCTGCTTTTAACAATCATTATAGATTGCGGGCAAACATGTGTTGATGGTTAATTTTATTTCCAAGAGAGCACGAAACAATTAGCCTCTTAAAGTGTGCTTGCAATAGTCTACTTACAGATAGATTGGCTCTTGAATTGGACTGGGAGGAGGAAGAGCGATCTGGGCTTCCAGTGCCGTCTACCGATCCCGCGTCACGCCGCTCCCCATCAGCCAGACTGTAGAGGCTGGGTTACCGACTTAGGCTCACACATATTCATGGACACAGCTGGGACAGTTTAATGACTTAATTCTAGTTAATTACTCACCCCAGTGCAGCTGACCAAACTCCATCACAGACTCTCTACGCATGGCTGAGTTATGGTCAGGTTTGGGAGGGGATGTGGGAGCCGGAGAATGATGGACAGACAGAAGCACCAAACAGTGGATTGCAGTGAAGAACTGGGTCGGGTTGCACGAGCCGTTTCTACATTCTTACTGAAACTGGAACGCAACGTCCACATCAGAGGCTTAGTAACTACTGGCTAGCTTGTAAGCAGCATTTGTTCTTAGGGGTGTGTTTACACTTATAGTTTGCTTCATTTGGTCTGGACCAAAAAGGAAAATGATACATTTGGTCCTGGTGTTCACACTGGCATTTTTGACAGCGAACCTAAAGATACTGAACCTAAAGGCATAGTGATACGTTCACAATCTGATTGGTCGTGTTGAATGACGTATATTTCATGACGAAACTCACCGAATGCCCCAAACAAAAGGTGTGTTCGACTTAATGTGGTGCTGCATAGATCTACCGGTGTATGATATCAAAGCACCCAATCACCGATCGGTCTGCTCAGCACCGCTTTAAGTCAAATACACCTAATGTCGTCTGCTGGACTAAGCGTGCTCTTTGTTGCATAAACGTATTATTTCATTTTGACAGAGATGGCAGCGATCACACTTACTCAAATAGCCGCACTAACAGAGCAATTGCACCAGACTTTATTTTAATCGAACCAAACATGTCAAGTGTGAATACACCCTAAGACAGAATGTAATTAGTATAACCATCCACGTGCCACCAGTTAAGCCCGATTCTACCCCCTGATGCTTTGTTGATTATGCATTTGCATTATTTGCATTGTAAGTTGTCTGTTAAGTAACGCACAATTGCATGCTTGATTTCAGTAGCAGCCTTCAAACTCATAAGCAAAAGTTGCATTTAAGTGCCATAAATATCTGTAAAAGCTGGAGTATGCAGTTTCTGCACAACTAGCGTTACAAAAATAAGCATGTTTTTAAACAACCTTTGCAAACGCCCTTTCACATGTCATGCCACCCCACCTCAAACATCACAAACTGGCTCTTGCCGGTCTGTGAAAGTGAAGGCTTGTCTCCACAGATAAAAGTGGGATATTTTCAATAAAAGATCCAACATATGAGGCATACTTTTAACTAGAAGTTTAGCTTACCTGATGAGAAGAAAGTTTGTCACATTAATTGGAACCCAAATATTCCACCAAATTCCTCCATCTTGTAAAAACACTATCCTTGTTTTACCCCATTGTCTAACTCTGTGTATTTTGGCAAGACTTCGATTTTTGGCATGCACTTCTTTAACAGAATCCGAACTTGACAGGCTTCTGTAAATATTTCTGTTACATTTCAACTAAGTTTAATGGTGCAACGCAAAAATATTTAGCAGTGCGTTAGATGCAACTTAGTACCCCTAAGTACCCCCTTTTGATCTCAATCTGGGTCTGGTCGTGCAATCCTAGAAGACAGAATGGATTTTCAGAAAACAAGGCATTATGGTTGATTACAGAAGTGTACAAAAGCATATTTGCAGGATGTACTTTGTTATTAGCCAAGTTGTTTTTTGCAGCTTGAGTAGGTTTAATTCATTCCAACGTACAGCAATGCACATTCCAGCAGCAACTTGGCCTATCTATATTCTGGTGGACCTTCAAGGACCCAGAAATGTTGAAAATCTTCCCTACCCACTACTCCCGAGTGTCTTTATTTCAGCTAGAGTGCCAACGACTTACGCAGAGCTTCTGAACGGGTGGCTTTTGCATGTGCAAATGAATTCACTCAAAACGATTTACTGCCCTGGAGCAGCTAATGGGAAACAAGGGTAAAAACATGAAGACCGTTTTCAGGGATTTCCTGCTGGCTTCCAATTTGTCTGAAGCCCCCGCGACCAGTAATTTATTACCTTGCTGTTTATAGCTATTGATTTCACCCACAGAGCCTCCTGACATCCAGTGTTGGGGTTTGAGATGCGGAGGGCAGGGGCTGCTCCTCCCGGTGCTCCGGGGTCAGGTAAGGTAGCACAGGGGTCCGCTCGGGGTCACGCGGCCCCAGCAGGAGAGCCCGAGAGTGGGCAGAGTGTTTGCGGATTAAGGACCCGAGGACCAGAACCGTCCACGTACCACCAATTAAGCCCGACTCTGCCCCGCTGACGCGGGACACCGCAGGGCCGGGTATTGGGCCCCTTGTTGATTATGCATTTGCATTGTTCCCAGATGTGTAACTAGGCAATTGTGCTGGGCCATAAAACAGCATGGCTGCTTAAAAGGTTCTGAAAGGGAAAAAGAGGCAGGCTTGTCCATTCATTTACCTCAACTGTGTCGATCTCCCACAAACGCTATTACAACCTTAAACCGGCAGAATGGGGAGCAAAACCACGGCTCCCACTGAGGAGGAGTTGGTGAAAGAGACAGTAAAGACGGGAGGGGAAAAGCTAAACAAAAAGGACAACAAGAGGGAAAGGAAATTAATGACTCTTCACATATTGCCCGTGTTTCTTTTGTGGAGGCCGACAAAAGAGAAGCAGGTTCGAGAGGACGCGGGGCTCGGGAGCCGGTGGATATCGGGCCTGTAAATTCCACCAAACATTAATAACTTCATTACATGGCAATTAACGGCCAGAGGTGGTGGAACGGAGTATCCCACTTCCACATACGTTTGTCCAAGACTCAGCACTTCTCGCCCTTCTCCTTTTCTCTCTCGTCCCCATCTTTCTTTCTGTCTTCTAAAGGCAGAAAGGTCAAACCATTACATCGTCTGAATGAAATGTTCCTGACTTCCTCTGATGTATAGGCGACTGGCCCTGGAAGCCACTGGTATTGTTCAGGTGTGTAATAATTAATGCAGCTTTGGAATGGCTCTCCTGGGACGAACGGAGGGGCGGGAACGCTGCCGATTCCACACCAACTGACTCCGGATCAAAAGGCCAAAACGGGAAGCCAATGAGCAAACGCTACAATGCTCAGTTTACTTATTTGCCATCAGTTGTCTTCTTTTGAAACGGACACACCCTGCTACGCCCTGGTTACATCTGTAATATAAGTCCGTTTAAAGCATCTATGTCTGTGTGTGCAATTAAATGATGCTAAATAAACATCTGCTTGTACTTTTATATTACAAAACCACACTGTGAACCCATATTGCACTTATTTACTGACTGCATATTATACATTAACCACCCCTGAGTGTCATTATTCCCAGAGAAATGAAAACGTTTGTGTGTGATCATTAAACAGGCGTGACTCCTTAAATGAGATGGGATAGAAGAATAGTAAATGTCTGTTAATTGGTTAAAAAAAAAAAAAAATGCATATTAGGACACTACAAGTAATTTTGCAGAAAAATACTGTGAACACGGTTTTTGAATTTATGGTGAAAATCTATACTCTAACAAAACAATACATGCGATAATATTAAGATTTATTATTTTAATATACTGACAACATTAATGCTATTAAAATTTGAATATATCTCATTTAAAAATAAACAAATAAACAATATTTAATGTAAGTAAAAGTTAATAAAAGTAAATATTTTCCATGTTGTTAGTAAACAAAATGCGGTCATCTTATAGTTTATGATGACAGTAAAATGACTTTCCCAGTCGTGACAGAGCATATTTAATGAGAATAATTTAATTCATTTGTTTCTGCGTATACGTGTTGGCAGTGCGTATTAAAGTTACAATTAAGTTGTTTGGTTTATTGCATTATTTTGGCACCCTGATGTTATGTTGTGTTTGTAGTGCTGCGCTCTGTCTATATACTGTATGTTTTTTAATCATTGTTCACTGCTCTAATGAGCTTTTATTATGACTTATTAACCGCAGCCCTTTTTTTCATTGTGTTTGTGTGCTTAAAAGTCTGTATTAAGTGATACACGCAATAAAATAGTTGCGACGCATGTGGACGCACACAGACTGAAATGATATGGGCAAGCAGAGACATGAAACAGCAATCAAGTCTTTGATGTGAGCCTCAGGCAACAAGTCAACCTGAACCACCTCTACAAGGAACTATTCATAATTGCTGCATGTTCATACAAAGACATGTATTGTTTCCTTCTCAGATGCTCAATTTGAAAATATATTCCTGTGAAGGCGCATTAACCCGTATCTGTGTTTGACCTACTTTGTTTGACAAAATGATCATTTAATCAAGCCCTCCTCACATCTGAGGATGCGGCTCTGCGCGACTCGAAATATCGCAGCGTCTATACGTATTTATTGTTCCTCTGCAAACACCTTAAGGTGTTAAACAACCCGAGCAAATTGATTTACGACTGAGATAAACATTTCCACAGTGCTTCTTTCTTAATTCCAGGAAGCCGGCGCTCAATAATCAACCCCTGTCAGTGTTGATGGAAGACATCAGGATTCACACAATGCAGCGTGTTAAACATCAAACTGTGGTGTGAAAGAAGCATCTCGGCTCTCTAACTCTCTGACTGAGATTCCTCACAGAAGCTGCTGCTGGTGACACTTCCGCTGAAATTCCAGCAGAAATCAGCCTTACGAGGTAACGCCGCATTAAGACAAGATAATTAAGGGTCTCTGACAGCATGAACACACGGTGGAGTGAGAACAGCTTTTATTTAGGTTCACTAATGGGCTGTCGAATAATGAGAGCCGTTGTTAACTTTAGGAATCCTTTTCCTCATTAAGACTCTTCTAGAAAACAATCATTGTTCCTGTCTCTGTTCCTGACTAAATCTCTCTCATCTACATCCCTCTGTTTGAGCACTTAGGGACAATATTTCAAATAATGAAGTAAAAAGAAAAAAAGGATATCTTGACCTCATTTAGTTTATCATTTACTTGACCTCATTATATATGGGTAGTTGACAAATAGCCAGTTAAAAAAAAAAGAAAAAAAAATACATATTTATGTAGTGTCAACTCTGACCTTTGAGAAAATATAAACTCTTAGATTAAACTCTTAATAATATATAAATAGCATGAGCGAGATTTATCTTCATTGTTAGACACTTGTTTTCATATAGTGTTATTTATTTGATATGAAATTATAATTAACATATTATGTTAATTCCCCATGACTTGTTGGACACTTTCAAGACAAACTGCTGAAAATTAAACCATTTTAAGATGAGAGATATTTCTATCTCCCCTACTGCAATACTCAACAGTTGTTTGTAAGACATTTTTAGATAAAAACAAATTTGTGGTTCTTTTATGTGTGTCAAACCATAGGACATTGTGTCACACTAAAGCACAGAAATGGTAGCTATTAAAGTATTTCTATTTCATTTTGAACATGTCAAATGAGAGAAAAATTTTGTCTTGTAGTCAATCAGTATGTTACTGAAACGCGTCTAGCCTCCCTGCTGCATGTGCGGCACAGATAAATATGATTGATATTTATAAAACAGCAAAATATTATTAATATACGATTGAAACTATATTCATTAAGATGTGAATTTTTAAACTATATATCTACTCTTTTTAAGGCATGATTTTGATTCTATTTACTTACTCCCAGGATCTCCTCACTTCTGGCGGATCCCAGTTAATTTTCTATCTATATTTCCAACTTTTTAACTGTACAAGTTTTCTGCAAAAACATGAGGAAACAGTTTAATGTAATTTAAGAACACTGAAAATGATAAAAAAATAATGAAAAGGAGTTAAACTAATCTTATTTAAAACACTTTTTAAAGAGACCTTGTCCTCTGGTGTGACAGCACAGGCGGAGGACACACCGGAGGACATTTTCTGTCATACCATAGGACGTTTCAGCCTTTTGTGTCAATTAATGACCTTGCTATCCCAAGCTAACCTGTCATTAGCGGTTTGCAAGACACGTTTGCATAATTTTCCATGATTATGTTAAAAAACATAATTTAGGGGTGTCACACCAAAGGACAACAGTGTAACACTTTTGTAGTGGTTCCAAAGAAGTTATTAGTAAACTTAGTGAAGTAATTCAGAGACAAAAATGTACCATGTACACATGTCATGGGCTTGACAAGGGGCTTCAACTAATACAATTTATTTCTGGAATTGGCCGATTTAAAATCAGGATATGGCGTCACACCAGAGGACGTGGTTTTCAGAGACAAAATGTATCAAGCTCCTACACTTTCAGAAACATACAGATAAAAAAAAAAAAAAAAAGACTACCATTTACTAAACAGACACTTGTGCTGGATTATGCTGGATGTATTTATTAACATTTTTATGCTTTTCTTTTTAATTTATAAAAGCTGTAATTTACTGAACCATGCTTGAGACAGTCACACCATAGGACAATTTTGACATTTGACTCAAAACAACAGCAACAACAACAAAAAACAAAACGAAACAAACAAACAAAAAAAACTGAGTAACACTGCAGCTTTTATAACAACAGTTCCATGTAGGACAAATGAATGTTTAATGATTTACAGTATTTTAAGTAATGACAATATTAATTATATTCATTTTTATCTTGTGGGACAGTGAAAATGCCACGTCAACAACCCATACATACACACAAATACAAAAAAAAAAAAAAAAAAAAAAAAAAAAAAAGTTAATAAATAAATACATAAAAAATGAAACTTGAACAATTATAAATAGTAAAAAATAATAAATTTTAAATATTAATATAAACTATAATATTATCTATCTCAAAGAACAACAACAACAAGAAACGAGGCTGTGAAGTTCTCCTTAAAATCTCTTTGTGTGTGCTTCACAGGATAAAATAAAATAATCCGAACGACACGAGGGCGAGTAAATGATGAAAACATTTGCAGTTTTGGCTGAATGATTCCTTTAAAGCAGCCAAACAGGAAGTGATTTGCGCTTGTGCCCTTGGAGAAGAGAGATCTCGGCATCAACAATGTTTGGAATAATCAAATAATCAATCAGTTAATTAATTAGTCTGGTGAATAATTGAAGGTCTCAGTCCAGACTTCCTCTCTGATCTCTAAGAAGTTGGCGTCTGAGTAAGAGCATCGGACAGCGTTGTATACATCGCTTTAATCAGCGCTTTGATCTTCTCTACAACACTCGTATAAGTCAATTAAAACTAGGCTGACGACGATGAATTATGCAGCACGTTTATTAAAACATTTATCAGCCAGACTTATTATAAATAGATGACTTTGGGCGCAGATGAATAGGTCAGTTTATTTGATTCCTCGCTCGCTTTGTTGCTCCAAGTTTGTTGTTTATGTCTTTCAATGAACCTCATCGAGGCTTGCCTTGTTTCATCATGCCTGTTTTTGGATTAAACCAGAAATACGGGATGATTTGCCCCACAAGCGCACACGTGCCTTCCCGTGGACGTTTTCTCACAGTCTGACGTACGAAAATGTGCTTGGCTTTGCTTTGTCATCCTGAAGGCGTTACGGCACGCATGCAGGCCAGCACACGCGTGCGCTTCGACATCTGCCCGCGGGACGTGTCAGTGGAAACATCTCGCACCCAACTGATCCAGCACAGACACCGGAAAGCTCGCGGGGCTGGAGATGGCAGATGCAAACCCTCACAGTCACGGAGAACAGAAAAAGACCAGCTTCACAAACTCAATATTACACCTGAGAAACGCGATGGCAAACGAACAGAACTCAGCAGCGACTGTGAGCGTCTTTACACGAACATGCTCTTCCCCTTGAGCTCCATATTCTGGTTAAGCCTTTATTCTGAATAGACGTTTGCACACTCGACAGATATTGGAATGGTCCTTTATCCACCTTTTTCTGAACGCGGACGTCTCGCCCGACTGGAGCGGTGCTTCACGTTTCCGGTCTCTGGTGTTTCTAGTCAACATCCAAATTGTGGACTTCTATGGTGCCCGCGAGTTTGAACGTCCAAAATGCAGTTTAAAGGCAGCTTCAAAGGACTCTAAACGATCCCAGACGAGGAATAAGGGTCTTATCTAGCAAAATGATCTGTCATTTTCAAAAAAAAAAAAACAAAAAAAAATAAACTATATACTTTTTAACCTCAAATGCTCATCTTGTCTAGCTCTGCCATGCGCATGTGTATTCTGAGTAGAATCATTTTGAAGTTGGAGCAGAAAATGAGATGGGAGTTTTTTGACATAGCCTAACTGTACTGACCCGGATTACACAGAGTACGCATATGCATCGCAGAGCTAGACAAGACGAGCATTTGAGGTTAAAAAGTATAGAAATTTGTATTTTTTTAAGAAATGACCAATCTTTTCACTGGATAAGACCCTTATTCCTGGCCTGGGATCGTTTAGAGCCATTTGAAGCTGCATTTAAACTGCATTGTGGTCGTTCAAACTCACGGGCACCATACAAGTGCACTATATGGAGATAATTCCTGAAATGTTTTCCTCAAAAAACATAATTTCTTTACAACTGAAGAAAGAAAGACATGAACATCTTTGATGACAAGGGGGTGAGTACATTATCTGATTACGACCAATCCAGACTAGTTTCTGGATTCTGGTCAGGTTTTGTCTGGTTTTAAGATATCTAATCAGTAAAATTCACAAATACACATTTTCCAGTTGCTGAAACATTTCGAGTCTCAAATACTAAGAAATACAATATTCTACAAAAAAACTCATGTCGGAAGAACAGAATTCCTAAAATGTTTTCCCAACTAGTCAAACATGGTTGTAAATAAATAAATAATGTTTTTCAGTTTCTGCCACTGAAAAACAAAAATACAAACAAAAAATAGAAAAGTTATTGCAACTTTTGTCACACGTGAGCTATAAACTCACAATTGCCGGTTATAATGTCAGAATTGCAAGATTTACTGTCGGAATTGTGGGATATAAACAATTTCGGGTTATAAAGTCAGACCGGTGTTTACATCTTGCAATTCTGACAGGGTTTCTTAGAATGGCAAGTTTATATCTCACAATTCTGAGGGAAAAAAGTCTGAATTGGAAGATGTAGACTTGCAATTATGAGAAAAAGTCAAAATTGCGACTTTACATCTCAGAACTCTGAATTAATAACTTACAATTGTGAGTTTATATCACATATTCGTCACATTTGTTTCTTGTTGAGACAGATTTATTGTCTGAATGAGGCATTCTGCATTTACTGAATAAACAAATTGAAACTGGCAAAGTAGTGTTACTTTGCCTTATGTTGTTGGATGCTCCCTGTCTTCTTGTGTACAGTTTGAACAACAACAAACAAACAAACAAACAAACAAACAAACAAAAAAAATGTGTTACTTAGTACAATTATTAGAAGAATAGTTGAGAGAACATAATCCGAATTCGCCCAGTTGCCTTGGATTTTTAATTGTTCTATTTTTTTCTAAGAGCAGAAAATATATTCATGTTGAGATCAAGTGAATATTTATTTACTTTTCCTATTAAATTTGAACTGTTTATATAAAGACTGAGGTATTTTGACTGAGGTATTACTAACAGGCAGCTATATAGCTGTGAGAGTCAAGCCATCTTTTGCCATATCAAATACACAACTGCTGCAGATGAAGAAAAAAGTAAGAGAGAAAAAAGAAACTTAAATACCATTTGATCTTCTCAACCTACTCTCGTTGAGAAACAAACAAGACGTTCTCGCCACATCAGACGCTCGTGACCGAAGCGGCCCACTCTCGCCTCAACCAGAAACGGACACGGACGTTTCTCTTTGTCTCAGTGTCTCTTTTTTTATTTGATTGAAGGCTCTGATCCTCGCAGGCACAACAAATTATCCCGCACTGCAGGAATGAGGAGGTGGCGGAGGTCGGCCTAGACTTCTGTTAATTGGAGCTGTGAGTTAAAACCGCAGAGACAATTACTTTGTAAGTGTTTTCTCCGCTCTTTCTTCTCTCCCTCCTTCGTTCCCGGGGCCGTTTGGAACCTGTTGACACAGATTATGCAGGTGGATCTCCCCGGAGGGCGCGCCGGCGGCCGCCGCCGGGACGGCCCGGCTCATCGCTCTCTCTGCGAGCCGTATGGCTGCCGGCCACATCTGCTGGGCTCTGATAATGCGGCCGCCCTCCCTCTCGCGGCTGCGCGCGCAAACCTTTCCATTAGCCCCGCGACAACAACATTCCTCACCGCCATTCAGACCATCTTTCATGTCCATCTTGTTTCTTCCCAAATGCAGATTTTTGCGCCTCCTCCTCCTCGGGCCCTCGAGCGGCGACGGCCGCGACCAAATAAAAAGCGGCGGCTCGTTCCGTTCAAACGCTCCGGACGTTGGCGTCGCTGAACTCGGCGTGTCGGGCAAACGGGAGTCGCCGTCGTCGGCCCGAGCGTACGCTTTAGCGACGGCTGAAGGTCGAATTAGCTCTCGTGTCTTTGAGCGCGTTGCCTGAATCAACAGCCCTGCGAGTGTTATTTTCATTTCCAAATGAGCTGGCTGCATCCGAGCTCGCCGCACATCTGGAAATTGTGATTTGACCTTTATTTATATTACCGAGCTCATCAATTTGAGAAATAATTTACACAGTCAGCTGAAACTAATGTGAAATGTTTTGGCAAGCCGCACGCCGGCGACGCAATGCAAATAGCATCTTTTTGTATTTGTTTGTATTTTGAAGGGAGAGAGCGGCCAACAGAAGAGAAACACACAAAAATTAAGTCACAAAACTATTTATGAGAGGAAAATCAAACCCAGACTAAACACTGTCCTTCAGCTTTTTTAAAACAAATGCACAGGCCCCAAAATAGATTTGTGCACCTAAGTCACACGTGCAAATGTCTAAATGTCACTGCTTTAGACAACTCATCCCAAACGGAAATGTAATATATGACATTATATCAAGTGATATTGACATAACATGCGTCACCTATAAGCCCATATATAATTTACACATTTATACCTAAATTGTCTGGCTAGATGAACATCTAAGTTTATACACATAACCCATTTCACATAAAACCATTGTAAACTCTGTATATGTACATGCTAAGGATATCTATAAGATCACATTTTTATATGCTACACATATAGCATTGTATGTTATTTCTATATGCATTTTTACATTTACATCATGATGTTTTGACAGGTTTTAAACATGATGTATATATATATATATATATATATATATATATATATATATATATATATATATATATATATATGTTAATTTGTGAAATTTTGTCTGTTTTTAATAGGTTTCATATATGTTTTTACTACATGACAACATAATTTACATGTGGACATTGTATATATGTGCACCGCCATTCAAAAGTTTGGGATCAGTAGAAGTATTTATTTATTTATTTTTATTTTTTTAAGAGGTGTCTTATGCTCATCAAGGCTGTATTTATTTAATCAAAAAAAAATAATAATATTTTGAAATATTATTTCAATGAAAAATAACTGTGAATATATTTTAAAATGTAATTTATTCCTGTGATGGAAAGCTGAATTTTCATCATTTTCATCAGTTTTCACCATGAATTTGCATCATTACTTCAGTCTTAAGTGTCACGTGATCCTCCAGAAATCATTCTAATATGCTGATTTATTATCAATGTTGAAAACAGTTTAATATTTTGCAGGAACCTTTTTTCAGGATTCTTTAATAAACAAAAAGTTAAAAACAACAGCATTTATTTATTTCTTGTCTTTTTGTTAAGAAATTAATACTTTTATTCACCAAGGATGTGTTAAATTGGTAAAAAGTGACAGCAAAGACTTACATTGTTTGAAAAATATTTTTATTTTGAATAAATGCTGCTGTTTTTAACATTCTATTCATCAAAGAATCCTGAAAAAAAGTATCACAGGTTACAAAAAAAAAAAAAAAAAAAAAAAAACATTAAGCAGCACAAATGTTTCCAATATTTATAATAAATCAGCATATTAAAATGATTTCTGAAGGATTGTGTGACACTGAAGACTGGAGTAACGATGCTGAAAATTTAGCTTTGCTTCACAGGAATAAATTATATATTAAAATGCATTAAAATAGAAAACCATTATCTTAAACTGCAATAATATTTCACAATATTACTTTTTTTTCCTCAGTATTTTTGATCAAGTAAATGCAGCCTTGGTGAGCATAAGATAATTCTTAAACAAAAAAAAAAAAAAATTCCCAAACTTCCCAAATTCCCAAACTTTATTAATTAATTCATTTATTTACATATAGAATATCAAAGCATGTGTCATTTATTGTAAAGAAAGATAAGGCTTTTGAAGCATAACATTTTTTTTTTTTTTTTAAATGATTTTAAATGACAAAACAATAGATTTTCTGTTTAAAATGAAGCAGGGACTTGGCAGAAATTGTTGTTTTATCAAGACACATATTAGGCACAACGACTTTTGTCATTGCAAAAGTGACTGAGAAAAGGTCTCGCACAATTTGCTAGCATGATATTTTGCTTGTAATTCAATGCCATTTAAGTGTGACTTTAGTGTCTGAACACTCTTTAGGGTCACTGTATGTATAAAGTAAAACTGTAAAATCTTCCTCCTGTTCGTTCAGAGCAGCTCAGCATGTGCGTCCGGTCAGAAGCTGTTTTACACTCTTTTTCTTTCCTAATAGTGTGTGTAACAAGTTATCCAGATGTTTGAGCTTTGAACCGACATTTTCAATGGGAATTCAAATGACAAAGACTGCTTATGTGAGAGAGAAGCACGCAAATTCAGTTCAGAGAAAGAGTCCTGTAAACAAAGCCCAGACATTATTACATTATTACTATCCGCAGCTTTGTGCTCATAATCGACAGAAAATACACTGTTTGCTTTGGGTTAAAAGTTTGCCTCCTTTCAAACCACAGCATTTAAGATTAATATAGTTAAAATGGGATACATACCCCAGGTAAAAACTAATAGATTTAAAATCCATTGATTTTATACTAAGTACAAAGTATAGTTCAAGTATATTAACATATTTACTGACATAAAAATTGCACTTGAACTTTATTGGGAGTACTACTTGTGCACAATGCATATTTCTTAATGTTAAGCTTAAAATGTGTTTTAATGTCACTATTGATGAGGACTGTATGATCTTTAAATAATATTGATGTTTAAACACAAAATATTTAAAGTGTACCTAAAGTATACCTGCAATAGTTCCACTTTAGCGCAATCAAATATACTTCAGTATATCTTTAGCTGGACTTCAGCACTACTTCCGCACAATTAAAGTGCCTTAAGTACAAAATTAGTTGTTCCAATTTAAATATACCAGTTTAGTATACTAAACGTACAACTGCAGGGCATTTTATTATATTTAAATGTATTTGTAGTACACTTAGCATGAAACAAATGTATTTAAATTCATTTTAATATATTTATTTTTCACTAGGGTAATCATTTGTCACTGTGTTAAAATATGACACCTAATGTCTCAGCTCTTCATCCAATAAAATTTTAAATAGCAAAAGATCTTCAACACACTATTAAATGCACAATAAAACATTAAAAAAATATCAAAGAATCAATGGAATTTCCTATTAAAATAGGAAGTTGTTGTGGGACACATGGAAAGAATCCTTAAAAAAAAAAAAGATAATATTTGAGATATTTATTTAAAATAAAATAAAATAAAATAAAATAAAATAAAAGTGGTTAAGTTTGGCAAATGTTCACTTAAAAACTGAGGTGCATAAGCTCAGATTAATGAGGCCTACAATCAATTAAAACCAAGATTTGCTGATAATATAGCATAATGAGAAATTCATAAGCATTTTTGAGGCCAGTCATCTTTGATCAGGAACAACACTTGTGTAACAAGGTGGAAAAAAAAATCCTAAAAAGTACAATTTTTTGTACGAAGTACAAAGCTTTTTTGATGTTGTTACACCCTGTGTGAGCAAAGTCAATACGTTTTAGTCTAATATGACAACATTAACTAGCATTTTTTGGGTCAAAAGGTCACATGACTTTAAACAGAGAGCATTTGATTGGACAAAATAAGTTCAGGAAGAGTCATCAATATTTTGGTCTGATTTTGTCAACTTTTAAGGGCATCTCAAAGCTACAGATGTGAACTAAATGCCACCAAAGTGCAATTATGATTTGACAAGGCTTTAAATACAACAACTCAGATGCCCCACATTTACCAGCTGTCCAACCATGTATTGTTTATAACAACAGGTCTTAATTGTTTATATCACACAGACTGAATAATTAATTAAAAAAGGCAAACAGAGTTAATCATGACGAAGGGACATGACATTTCAGCGATTCACCTGTGAGGTTCTGAGAGGACAGGCGCGTGAATCACGAGCAGATCGAGATGGAGATGCGAGCGCAGAGTCAGCCAGAGTGCAGCGAGTCGGCCGTGATCGAGTGTGTTCCCGCACGCCTGCGTGTGTGTTCATCATTTAACAGCAACACGATTATCACGGAGCGTCCAATATTATCACAGTCATTCAAAACCGCTAACCTTTGCGATGACTGGCCATGTTTTGCCGGACTAGTTTTACAATTAATTTGACAGCATCTGAATTACACAATGGGAACGGCGTCCTGCGGAGGAAAATGCTGAAATTAGTGATATGTAAGAAATCCGAACACACTGGAAAAACACAAATTACCGAAAAAATAAATAACAAGATGTCTGTCAACGCTGGCAGATGTATGCGTTTGAAAACACTGCGCTCAGGTAAAGTAAACCTCAACGCTCTCACAAATAACACGGCGCTAATCATTTCATGACGTTCATCATTCTCGCTTTTGTGCCGAAGGCTGCAAGGTCTTGAAATTCCTCGCTCTCCAATAAAAGCACTTCAGCAGTTTTTAAACAGTGTGTCGTCCCTCGCTACCAAAGTAAATGTCTCTGTAACTCTGTGTGAGGAAGCGAGTGCTAGAGAAAACCACAATGTGATAAAAGCTTCACCTGCATGTGTGAAGTCCTGATGAAATGTGTTCACACCATCGGAGTTAAATGGCAGAGCGAGGGTGTGAAGTACACACACACACAAACACACACACACACACAGTCCTGCGGAGAGTTAAGAAGTAAAGGAGGACACACACACACACACACACACACACACACTTCATCAATCTAGAGAGCATGTCCTCCTCCTTCACCTCTGCCATGTCAGGACGCTTCTGCTCCTCTGCTGGATGAACAGTAAATAAAAGGAGACGCGTTTCAGATCCACACGGGTGTTTCTTCAACTACAGACAACTTCTGACTCTGATCTTTCAGAAAATAAACTGTCTTTAAACACACTTCTCACTTTCTCACTAGCTGATTTCATTTGTCTACTAACACTGCATCACTTAATAACACAATTTGTATTTATTATTATACTGGATACTACTACTCAAATACTACTAACATTATTCAGGTTGTCATTTCTGATTATTGTCATTGCCGTTCTGTCGAAGTTTTTGTGTTTTGTGTTCACTGTATATGTTGTATGTTTTGCACTAATACTAAAAAAAAAAAAAAATGTGTTTGTTTTGTTTTTGAAAGTCATGAATATTTCCATAATATCTCAAATAAAATATTGTGTTGAATAACATTCTGTGGTGGAAAGGATATAAAATGACTAAATATTGTCACTTTTTATGTATAAAATGATACATGATAAAGTGATACGATTACAGTTTGATTGTATATGACATACAAATGTTCAAAAGATTATTGCATGCTTTTCTCATTTCATGCACATTGCTTTCTCCTTGGTAAACAAGTACAACATTAATGGCAAAATCACAAAATTGTTTGCTGTGATCAATATTACACAAACAGCTGATACATACATACATACATACAAGTAAATACAGTATATAAGTAAATACTTAGGTACTGTACACACACACACACACGCACGCTGTATCTTGACTGTCTACAACATAAAAAAAAAATAAAT
The DNA here is from genome assembly GCA_036247105.1 of Cirrhinus mrigala. Classification (NCBI taxonomy): domain Eukaryota; kingdom Metazoa; phylum Chordata; class Actinopteri; order Cypriniformes; family Cyprinidae; genus Cirrhinus; species Cirrhinus mrigala. The sequence continues at coordinate 41,683,470 of CM070022.1, forward strand.
AAATACAGTATAAGCATATGAATGAATGAATGATTGAACAAACAAACAAACAGAAAAATAATAAAATAAAATAAAATAAAATAAAATAAAATAAAATAAAATAAAATAAAATCCGCTTCCCCTTTTGGAAAATACCCTGCTGAAAAAAAAAACGAACAAACAAACAAACAAACAAAAGTTAAAAAAACTGGGTGAAATATGGACAAACTCAGCGATAGGGTTGTTTAACCCAACATTCTGGGTTGTTTTATTTAACTTAGCTATTGCTTAAACATGACCATACTGTTTGCTTAACATGAACCCAAAATAAGTTGTAAATTAACATTTTTTTTTTTTTTTAATTTAATAATTAACACTTATAAATAAATTGAATAAATCACAAATAAATACTACATATATTTAAATTGCTTATTAATAATGTTCACCTTTTGATTATTGCTGATGCCTCTAGTAATTACGTGTCTGATATTTAACTCCCAACATATTTTGGGTTCATTTTAAGTATAGTCATTTTTAAACAATATCTGAGTTAAATAAAACAACCCAGTTGCTGGGTTTGTCTATATTTCATGCACTGGATTGTATTTAACCCAACATTTTTTACATTGTATAATTATTTCTGGAATCATTCGTGCTCTGTAATGCAGGCTTCGACGACTAATACTATACTGATATTAGCATCATTGGAGTGAGAGTCTGTTGCTCACTCTGCTATAAAATGTATAAAATGAATATTTATCATTGTCTGTTTTGAAGTGTATACATGCATATAAAAGCAGCCCGTGTGCTGTTCTCAGGCCTGTAATCCAGGGTTGTGTACGGGTTGCTTGATGGATTTGTCAGAAGCGAAAGCAGATCACAGTTCCACAGCAATAATGCGTGAGTTTTGATCCAAATAAGACTGCACGCTCCGGCCTCTCTTATCGGGACGCGCGGCCATGTCACTCACCAGATTTAGCCGCTGCAGATTCCTCAGTATTCAGTCTGCTAAATTATATGGACATTTGCAGCAGCCAATAGCTGGAGGCGGCGCCGTTCTCAATGGCATTCTGTACATAAGCTTAGCTTACTAGCCTGCGATAGCAAGCCAATGCTTATCCATGTTAACAGAAAACCTTCTAAGACAGGATTAGCAGCGAGATGGTGACTAGCACGACGGACGCTCCGTCCCCGGGGACGCCACACAAACGCCAACCTCACTTACTGCGCTTCAAACGGACCAATCGTCAGAAAATCTGCTTTAGACCACATTTCACAAACGACTGCAACTGAGTGAAAACACACACACGGATCTGTGTAGAATATGATAGCAATCCAGTGTCATACCATAATACTGCAGCACTGAAAAAAAAATAATGCTTTTAAATAAATAAATAAATCACTTCTAAAGTATATTACAATTTACAAGAAAAAAGAAGAATATAGAAAATTACTAAATAATTATTAAATCATCTTGCACTGTTTGTAAGACACACATTTTCATGTTAATTTTAGTCGTTTTGTTATGAGTTTATTTATTTGTTTTAAGTATCTAGTGTAGTTATTTTAGCACAACAGCAGCAGAACAATCTGATGCATCAGAAAGCAGAGGAAAGGAAAGGCAGCGTCTTGACTGTCAGATGTGACCTTCTACTTCCCTTTATGGGTTAACCAGCCTTAATGCGCTCTGTATGCCTTCTGTCACAGTCTTTGCATATATGATACCAAATAATTGGGATTTATACATTATTCATTGTGTACTAATGCAGGTGAAATGACTTTGTGGCTCGGAGTGCTGTCTGTCGTTCAACGAAATAAAAGACAGAGAAATCACACATAGTTCAGTGTGAAAGAATAAATACCCTGCAAGAACACATGCAATAAAAATGTATGAGCCGCGGGCGGCCGCTCGACTGCTTTAACTGTTAACGTGGCATATCTCTAAAACAACAGAGCAGAGGTGATGATCGACCGCCTGCGCTCAGATTTCACGTCGGACATCAAGTGGCGACCCAATGCAGTACCAGAATTAGCAAATAATCACGTTTATGACTTTTGTGTTGGTTTGTCCTCACTATCCTTTTCTTCACGGTTTTAGAGGATGATGGTCAGTCGAGAAATCTGTCCGTGTCAGCAGATGCATTTGTGCCAGAATACAGTTGAGTTTGTGACAGTCTTTTGATAAATAAATAAATATGAAATATGCTATTTGTATATATTATATATATATATATATATATATATATATATATATATATATATATATATATATATATATATATATATATATATATACACATATATACATACAAATATACACATATTATTTATTTTGTTTAAAAACAAACAAACAAAAAAAAACAAAAACCACGCAGCATAAATGAAACACTTTCTGCTTATGTTTAGAAAATTGTACTATTTTGCTATAATTTCAAATTAAAGGTTCTTCATTGGCATTGATGGTTCCATGGAAATCCTTTAACATCCAATGAACCTTTCCACTGGACAAATGGATATATAATTAAATAAATAATAAGTAAATAAATCGACAGATAGATAGATGGACAGACAGCTACATATCACCAAATCTGTGATTGACTGGTTGATTAAGAATTGCAACTAATTATTTTAAGTTTCCTGAATTGTTATGTTTAAATATGCAAATGAGGCATGATCTAATCAAATATGCACTCATTTGTATACATTTACAGAACAAATGTCTGTAGACTGGATTGGGGCAGATTATTATTATTATTATTATTATTATTATTATTATTTTATTTTTTCCCCAATTATTTTATTTTATTTTATTTTACCAAAGGTCAAGGTTTTTACAAAGTCACAGGTTTTTACAGAGGGGATTTTGGATTTCCCTTTTCATCAATCCATATGTTTGAACAAACCCCTCTATACAACAAAATAGAAATACAACTGTAGTGTTAGTGTAGTATTACTAAAGTGAAGATTTGACTCTACAGGAGAGAAATAAAAAATAATAATAATAATTTTGCTAAAACAATCTTTAAAGGTATGTATTTTGTTTTAATTGTACATATGCAAATAAATGAAGTGCAACAGAAGCAACACTTAAATGTGTATTTTGGATGTTTTCTTTGCACTAGTTTGAAACAAATTATGAAATAAATAGCCTAAAATCTCAAAACTGACCGATGCCTTCTCGTTCACTGAAAGGATCTTTGGGGAACCAAAATAGTTCTTGTATGGCATTACTGCAAAAACCCCATTCAGAATATTTAGTTTTAAAAGTGTGCGATCCAAGTTTTATTTTCCCCTGCTGCCCGAAACCCACCGGCTGAGAAGCACTACTGTATGAAATTCCCCGCTATTGTAAACAGACGCTTCCACAGAGCAGATTTCAGCATGAGTCACGGTTACCCGAACCACGGCGACTCCGAAAATGGCCGGAGAACACAAACAATTAGTCTTCAATGACTCGGTAATCCCGTCCGTTTGATAACCGGCCGAGAGTTCAATTCGCCCATTCAGCGGGGCCGAAAAACCCCAGACACAAGAGCGTCGGGCGGCTCCCGTTCCAGCGGCGAACGCGGCCGTCCCGTCTCCAGATCTAAAGTTCCTCCTCTCCGGCATAATATTGTAATTACAGGGCTCCCATGACCCGTCTTTAGCACGTACTGACCCGCGCATTTGAAACCAGAGGGGCTCAGAAATGTTTAGGTTGATAAAGAGCTGCCCCTCCGCAAGTTTAGGGCGACATAATATTTCTTTTGGCAGGGGTCATCGGCGCTGCCCGTACATCATCACCAACTTATTAGAGCTCCAGGCAATTAGCTGAAAACAAACAGGGCAGACAGAGGCGGCATTGAGAGCCTGAGAAGCGCAGGGGAGGAGGGACGGCCTGCGGCGCTGCGCTATTGCAGAGCTCCATCAAAGGCCAGCGGCGGCCCGGCCCCGGAGAAAGCCCGCCATTGTTGCGGTGTAACGCCTATACAGTAGACCGGCTCGCATCCGTATTTTTCCACTGATTCGGGTTTCAGGGCGACTCGGGCTGGAATAACGCGCGGGTTGGCGGGACTTTCGGCCGAACACTACACGCAATGTGCGGCCCGGTCAGTTCGGGATTAAGGAGTCATGAGGGCTCGTCCGGGACGCTCGAGGCGAGAGCCCGTCGTTAAGGTCACGGGTACATCGTCGCGTGACCGCCGGACCGAAACGAGCCGCTGAAACGCTGCACTTACTCAGAGGGACGGGAGACTTCCTCTGATAATCGGCCCAAATAATTACAAATTGTTTCTGAAAGCTGAAAGTGTCTCTGCTACTTCAGCACTTTCCCATGCACTGAGATTTCTTTCTTTAAGCTCACAAAGTTGTTTTATAAACGTGTTTGTCATCATCATACATACTGCTCATCATTTATTACTTTTCAAATGCCCTCTATGATTGCATTTTCTGGTTTCATGGTTCCAAACGAATGCGAATTATTACATGCTTAAAAGTGGGACGATCTAAATAAATAGTCAAATAAAGCATTTAATGTGTAGAAATGCTGCAGACAGACAAATAAACTAACTGTGGCAACATTTCCACCATTAAATAACCTTAAATAACACTTTACAATAAGGTGTCATTTGTTAACATTAGTTATTGCATTAACTAACATGAATGAACAATCAACAATACATTTTAACACTATATATTAATCTTTGTTAATGCTGGTTAATAAAAACCAACGTTAACAAATACAGTCGTTCATTGTTTGTTCATGTTAGTTTGCAGTGCATTAACTAATGTTAAAATGTTTAAAAATGCATTAGTGAATGCTGAAATTGACATTAACTAAGATTAATAAATGCTGTAGAAGTATGTTCATTCTTATTTCATGTTAGTTAACATAAGTTAACTACATTAGTTAAGTAACCTTATTGTAGAGTGTTACCATAATAATATTCCCCACAATAAAAGTCAGTACACTGAAATATGAATAATGTACTGACAATCAATCAATCAATAAATCAATCAATCAATCAATCACCTGTGATGCACAACATTTTTCCCCCCAAGTCAATATATGCACTTTTTAAAATTTATTTATTTTCAAAATGGTCATATGCAGGGTTATATTTAAGCCTGTTTCCTCTACTGAAAAACAAACAAAAAAAAAAACATTAAACAACAACAACAAAAGCTAATTGTGCCTGTTTACTTAGAATTACAAATTTAAATCTTACAATTCTGACTTTTTTTCCCCTCTCACAGTTCTGAGTTTATATTTTACAATTTTGAGTTTATTTCCCAGAATTTCAACTTTATTTCTCACAATTGTGAGTTTCTATCACACATTCCTAACTTTCTAACTTTAATTCTAGTTTTAAGTCTTCCACAGTGTTAATATACAGTAGTCAACATTTGAAGTTGATCAAAACCTTTCATCAAAGTTGTCCTAAAAACCAAAACAATACCCGTTCTTGTCTTAGGATGACTTGGATAAACTTTTCTGATGCACTTCAAATGCTGACTACTGTAGTCAACTGAAACTAAAATTATATACATACATGGACCATTCTACAAAAGTGGTGCAAACTGCTGTCCCACATTTACAAAGCATTTATGTATTCAAATTTTAGATGTTTACTAAGATCATTTTATTATCTATTGACACCCACAATAATATTTAAAATATTAGTAAGCTTAATATATATATATATATATATATATATATATATATATATATATATATATATATATATATATATATATATATATATATATATATTTATAAAATCATAATTTATTGGGTACTTTCAATTAGGAGGTGGCTATCTCAAACCCTAAATTTCAACTTATGAAAATAATGCTGAAATAAGTTTTGCATTTTATTTCATTGTAGTTTTTAAAAAGAACTTTTTGATTTTTTTTTTTTTTAAGTGAAGTTAAAAAAGTACAATATATATATATTCTTTGTAAATTATTAAACTTTATGTAAAAAACAAACAAACAAACAAACAAAAAACACTCCTACATTTATTATCAGGAAATGTCACTCTCTCTCATAGCTACACGGGGAGCAGATCGGCCCCATCGTTTTGTGGTAAATGTGTTCAAAAGTATGAAAAATCTGAATGAAAAATAAAGAATGTCACTACCGAACACAATCTCCCTATAATTAAACACTTCTGTGAGTTATTCCATAACATTTAGTTTTTATTTGTGTACAACTGTTCAGAACTGTGCTAGCTAAACATGTGCTGATTAGCATCTTTGAGCTAGCTTCAGAAGTATCTAAAATAGTCTCTGTCAAAACATTTGGTGGAGTTTTGGTAGTGACACCTTTGTTTTTTAGGTGTTATCTTATAAAAATGTCACTACCGTAACAGTCACGTCGGAAACATGTCATAATTATTCGCTAGTGACACAAGGAAACACATAATTCTTTATTTGGGGGAAATAAACAAAATTTTAGTACAGTTATGCAAATGTTTAGTATTTTATTGTGTTGTAGTAGTGTTTTAGTATGTGGGTTAAAATGCTGTAATGTGATGTGCTTGATACCAAAACATTACTGTCACTACTGAAACATGGGATGTTTTGTCAAAAATAAAGTATACTGAATTATCAGCTAAGATGTTATGATAGTTATTGGTTCAGTGTATATTCAAACTAATGAATCCTTAACTTTGAAATCAGTATGATCGGCTTTTGCCTTTAACAAATAAAAATTGGATTCAAAATACAACAAATCTCATAAATTACATTTGAAATATTGTTAAAATTGTAATTGTTATTAATTTACCTCTGAAAATGCTTTAATAAAATAGCAAAAAATATATATTTACAAGTAAGATGTAAGCAAAATCTAAATAGGTCAATGTAACCCTTCTAATCAAATGATATATTACTGTGTTTCAGTAGTGACCACTTTGGGGAGAGGACAAAAATTCCAAAACTTTCTGAAAATACAATATGAGAATTAACTGCACAATTACTAGAAATGTGTACCTTGGATATTATACAATTTGCATACATATTACAACTGTGTAATAGACTTTTTTTTCTCGTTTTCAACTTAGAATGGCTCATAACCTCACTACAAATTGACTAAAAATATACTTAAAAGTATGTGTGCAATACGTTATGTAATTCAATACCAGCAGCATTTGAAATACAGTATTGAAAACATTACACAATCATGTTTATATAAGATGCATAAAATGGTCGTTTGACCACTGTCATTTGTGACGGAGTGATTCTGAGCACGATATATATCGTTTGAGATGTGGTGAAGAATACAGTCGTTCACTCTGAATATTAATGTTGGAAAGTTTTTTTAACGTGGAACAAATGTCAAACATCGAGGCGTAGGGAAGTGACACGGAGAAATCCGTGTATCACGGTCGCGCTGCTGTGATGACGGCGATCCTCGCGGCTCCGTCACTGCGATCTGCTGATTAAGTCTTCACTCCTCCGGCCGGACCGGCCCTCCTGCGGCGCCGGGCTCCGGGTCGGGTCACCGGATCGGCTGACAGAATCAGGGCCCGTGGCTCGCAGGACCGGCCCGTAGTTTGTCCGGGTAATTTGGATGCAGACAGACAGATGTCAGGTCGCGCGGGTCCAGGCGGAGACGGCGGCGGCTGACTGACAGGAGGAGCGCACACATGCACATGCAGAGGTGTAGCGTGACAGATGGCTGAGGGGGCGACGCTGTCACAGCAGGTGGGGCTGACGAACACGGGGTGTCAGGAGCGGCAGGAGACGGCCGGCTCATAACCAAACCTGTTCATCCCGATTGGAATAACGGTTGACACGGGAGACACGCCGTGAGGTGTGATGCGGAAGCGCTCCGCCTCTGTTCGCTACACGCTCTCTTCCAGAGCGCCGCGGCCTCGGCTCGTCACCGCAGACTGCCGGAATTTGTCGCAGCACTGCTTGATGGTCAGCCGCATTTTACATTTGCAAGGCAGCGTGAGGATCGGCTCATGGTCGGGACAGCCAATCAGACGCAAGCAACTGTCCTGTCGACCAACCAGACTGCTAGATCTGACTAGCGCTCCACGCAGGGCTACTGCAGTTAACTAAAACTAAAATCATTAAAAACATGGCTTGTTACTTAAAATAAAATGAATGTTGACTGTTTATATATATATATATATATATATATATATATATATATATATATATATATATATGAAGAGTTCAGATGCAAAAGCCTCTAAATCCATCTGACGTCTTTCTTTAAAAAATGCATTTTTATCAGGCTCAGATGTATAGGTTTCTATGTCAGTACCGGCACTTCTGATTGGGCTGAGGCTGCAATTTTAGAGAGTTTGAAGTCAAAGTATCTGATGGACGTATAATATGTGTCCAGACCATTCACTCACTATCATTATCTCATATGTGTATATACACATACACACACACCAAGGCAACATTTCTTATTTTCATGTACTAAAATATTAAACATATTAAAAAGTGAAGAAAGAAAACAAATATTACATTTTATGTTGAATTCAATGTTACTTGCCCTTTCTTTGTAATTAACTGTGAAATTTACTAGCAATTTCTGAGTAAGGGGAAAAAAAAAAAAAAAGTTTTTTGGTCAGAAATGAAAATATTGTCATCTCAAAAATAAATAAATAAATAAATAGAAATAAAAATAAGAGGATATTTAAAATAAATAAATAAATAAATAAAGGGATACATCAGCCAAAAATGAAAATACTGTTTATTCCTAAACAAACAAACAAACAAACAAACAAACAAAAACAAATCTAAAACAAAAAAACTAACAAAACAAAACACATTGTTAAAGGGATAGTTCAGCCAAAAATGAAAATAAAGTCATCTCAAAACAAACAAGCAAAGAAACAAGTTTTTTTGTTGCAAAAAAACAACAAAAAAACAACAACAAAAAAAATGTTTTTTGGTCAGAAATGAAAATATTGTCATTTTAAATAAATAAATAAATTAAATAAATAAATAAATTAAATAATCATTAAATAAATAAATATAAATAAAAATAAGAGGATATTTAAAAAACAAAAAAAACAAACAATAAATAAATAAAGGGATACATCAGCCAAAAATGAAAATACTGTTTATTCATAAACAAACAAACAAACAAACAAACAAAAAACAAAATACAAATCTAAAACAACAAAACACATTGTTAAAGGGATAGTTCAGCCAAAAATGAAAATATGCATGCCGGTTCCCACAATGTCAAACATTTCAGGTTTTACTATCCTTGTGGGGAGATTTGGTCCCCACAATGTAGCAAAAACAAGTACACACACACACTCACACACACACACACACACGCGCACACACACACACACACACACACACATGTCTGGTTTATTATCCTTGTGGGGACTCTCCATAGGTGCAATGGTTTTTATACTCTCCACACTGTATTTTCTATCCCCTTACCCTAACCCTACCCCTAAACCTAACCCTTACAGAAAACTTTCTGCATTTTTACTTTCTCAAAAAAACTCATTCTGTATGATTTATAAGCTTTTGTACACATGGGGACCTCAATTTAGGTCCCCACGGTGACACTAGTCCCCATGAGTCTGTGTGTATTCAGGTTTAGGTCCCCACAAGGATATAAAAACAAGTCCACACACACACACACACACACACACACACACACAGCTAAAGGGATAGTTCAGCCAAAAAAGAAAATACTGTCATCTCTAAATAAATAAGTAAATTCTCAGAAAATAAGCCAAATGTGGTTGAAATGATGTCATTTCTTTTTGAAAGTCACATTTTTTTAAACATACTGAAATGCTTTATTTCACTGTTTAGATGATCATAGTTTCTCATTCAAAAGTGGCCTGTTGAAAGCAATACTCACATTCGTAACCCATTTACAGGTCATTTTTAGGGAAGCGCGCTTAAACAGGTTGATTAAGAAGGATGCACTGCCATTGATTTGATTTGCACATTTTAAGCACTACTAAAACAAACTGGCATGTCTGCCATGGAATAAAGTGATCTCAAATTAGTCTTCAAACGGCTGCTCGACGCTTTGATCGCGTTTGCCTCTGGTCGACAAAATCCCAAGTCCCAAAACATGGGGACTGAGGGGCAGATTTGAGACGCTTACACACACACACACACACACACACACACACACAGAGCGGACGAGGATGAAGAGGAGGGGACGAGACTTTCAGCACACTTATCAGTTTCATGTGAACAGCCACTGGAATGCCGGCTCGAGTCGCTCGCTTTCCCACAAGAGTTTTTCCCCCTTTCTTTTTTTAATTTGTTCCTCATTCTCTCAATGGATCTGGTTACTGGCCGTGATACGCCGAATGACCCGTCGGCTCCGCGCCGCCACTCGCAAACCGTGAGATCTGCTGAAATTCTCCGTAATGGCAGATTCCCGGGTCAGGGCCGACGAAGAGTCTTGAATCGAGACGCTCGGCTGTAAATTAGCGGTAATTAGCGCAGCACATGTAAGGCTCACCTCAGCTCCACTCGCTTTGTGGCTGTAAAATCAGAGCGCCAGAGATGAAACCGGCAATCGCGGCTTTCATTTGAGCCACGCGGCTACAGAGACGCTTCAAAGCGGCTTCATTTGCACATAAAAACCCAAATGTGATCAGAGCATCGCACTCCAAAACACGGGTCAACAAACAAATCTGGGACAGTGCGTTTACACTTTTTGATGCTGAATTTTGAATGTTATTTGGCCTGTTTTCTCCGGCCCATCCATATATTTATCTGTATCTAAGTGTGTTTATTAATAAATGCATATGAGTAAAAGCAGGGCTTGTTGTTTTTATTCCACTCAGGGTGAGCTGACACTACAATATTCCGTTTATGGCTTTCAGTACAATGTAAATGTAAAACAGTAAAGCAATTAGGAAGCACAAAATGACTCATGGAAGCAGAATGGAAAAAGAAAAAAATATATAACATATACAAAAATATCAAACCACTGGTTTGGCCTACAGAAACCGTAGTTAATCAGCTGCATAGAATTGCAATATCTGAACACGTGTGACATGGAAAATAAAAATATAAATTTATGTTCTAAGAACTCAGTTCAACTCAGAATTATTAGTTAACTAAACTAATACCATTAAAAAAAATGTATTTAGTTTACTATGTTTAATTCTTTGTACAACCTGGATGTACTAAACTAACTAAAACTAGATAAAATACAAACTGATAAAAATATCAAATAATAATAATAATAATAATAATAATAATAATAATAATAATAATAATAATAATAATAATAATAGAGAAAAAGTTTTGTTTAACTTTTTGATAATTAATTATAATATTTTAAATGTAATCATTTGAAATTACTTAATAAAGTACCAAACCTAATAAACAAACAAACGAACTATAATAGTATCTCAATGATCCTAAAAAAACACTGGTTCAACTTTTCAAATCCTATGAAATCTTGAAAAATAGTTTTATTTTGGCATTATTTTCCCCCAAAGATATTGCATTTAAGTTAATTGTAAAGTTAGATGCTAATAAAAAATAATCATTTAATAAATGTAAAAAGTTATTTTTTTTTATTTTAAATAATACAAATTTTAAATAATATTTAAGTAAACCAAAAAAATGTTTTATTATTCATTTTAAAATTTTAGAAACAAAGATACTTTTCAAAGGAAAAGAGGAAAAAAATAATAATAATAATAATTAAAATAAATAAATAATACATGGAAAAATAGTAATACACATTATACACTGATAATAAAATATATTACAATTAATAATAATAATAATAATAATGAAAATAATAATAATAATAATAATAATAATAATAATAATAATAATAATAATAATGAAGTTTTTAGTTTTTAAGATAAAAATATATAGTTATTAAAAATAACTGATAAAAAAAAATCAAAAATAAAGTTTTGTTTAACTTTTTAATAATTAATTGTAATATTTTGAATGTAATCATTTAAAATGACTTAATAAAGTACCAAACCTAATAACTAAATGAATAAACAAACAAACAAACTATAATAGTATCTCAATGATACTAAAAAACACTGGTTCAACTTTTCAAATCATGTAAAATCTTGAAAAATAGTTTGATTTTGGCATTATTTTCCCCCAAAGATATTGCATTTAAGTTAATTGTAAAGTTGGATGCTGCTCAAGAATAATAATTTGACTGCAACTTTAAGTTCATAAAGTTGTGACTTATTGTCTTTAGGTGAATTAATAACACTGGGAGTAAATAGAAATGCAGATTACAGCACTATTAGTCTTTGTACTATTTTATTGTGTACATTTAGATGAATGATTCAGTCTTAAAGAGGCTCTTGATGCTCTGTGAAGGTTTTAATGCGTCATCCAGGCGATGTGGTTTAAGATAAGCGCTGCTTAAGTTGAACTAAATGTTTCAGCAAAGCTGTTATGATTAATGTTCATGTCACACTGTAATTTATCTAGAAGTTTTTCACTCTTTTGTGCGTGTAGATTATTTTACTCTTGGGACAGTGAAGTGGGAACACAGCTGAGCCATTTCATTTGCCCTTAAAAGTCGCAGGTATTTATAGTTCTTTTTAGCGTAGCGGACTCTTGTGTCGATGCGGGTTTATTGGATTTTATATTAATTGTTGCATGTAATACACTGCGATGACTGAAGTGCTTTGCTGGAAAGTCTCCAATTACTAACAGGCTGAATTAATCAAAGACAAGAGAGCCGTGTGTCCCAGCAATCCTGCCATTAAACAACAACACTGAGTTGATTTGACTACTACTACTACTGCATTATTATTATTAATAACTGAGTTATAAAAAAAAAAAAGTATACTTTAATGAATAAAACTGTATATACACAACCATAAATAGTAGTTAAATAAATAATTTATTTATTATTTATTTATTTGTTTGTTTTAGTTTTAGAAACAATGCAACATTACAAACAACTAATAATAATAATAATAATAATAATAATAATAATAATAATAATAATAATAATAATAATAATAATATATATATATGTTGTATTATTTATTTAAACATTTTAGAAAAAGGAAAATTGAAAAATTAAAATAAAATTAAATTAAATTAAATTAAAAAATAAATGGCAAAAAAGTCATATACATTATAAATATACATGATAATAAAATATAATACAATTAAGTAATAATAATGATGATAATAAAGAGTTTGCCTAATAAATATGTATATATAAATAGACACATTCATGTATATGCATTTATTATAATTTTTATATAATTAAAAATATTTTGTACATAAATAACATATTTCTCTTAAATATATACATTAATTTGTGTGTATTTATATATACATAATAATTACACACACATTTATTAGGCAAACTCAAACTTTTATTTTGTATGCGATTAATTGTTTGACAGTTCTAATGATAATACAATATATCTATACCAAAAATACATATTGTTTTCTTTTTTTTTTTTAATCAATGAATACATTGTGTCTTATTTGTCAGATGCTTTTTGAAGCACTGTACACACCCACGTATATATAGTCACAGTGCTTGTGATTAGACGGAGAGCTGGTGATCACAGATCTGCAGTAAAGAGGGTTTGTTTGCGGTGGATAACCTCTCTCACAGAGTCAATAATTACTCATTATTAGAATCATTAGTCTGCCAAATAATTAGACGGAGGACTGGAGTGTACGAGGCGTTTTAGCAGCGCTGCGTTTCTTCGATGACCTCATTATAATCTCACACACTCCATACAAGTGATTAGGAAACACTATCAGTCTTTACACACGGACTGACGTGCTGTCATTAGCCCATCCGCCCGTCACACACACACACACACACAGAGTCGTTCTGAGCGCTTGATTTAAATGTTTGCGGCGCGGCGAGGCCAATCTCTCCGGAGACGCGGAGCCAGAGATACGGCCTCATTGCCTATGCATGGAGCCCATGTAGAAAGATTAAAATAACATTGAGTGTATTCTGTAAATGAAGAGGAGAACCAAGCAGGGCCTCCGGAGTCCATTATACATTTTAATAATACATCAAGGTAGTGTAACTGAATAACCGATCTCTTAGGGAAGAGACACGACATTTGGCTAATATTACAATATGAATTATGAAAAACAAAAAGAGCTTTTAGTTAATCTTGTCTTCTTACTTTTATTCTTTGGGCATCTTTCTTTTTTTTTCCCTGTCACTTTGCCTGAATTCGGAACAGCGTGTAAACAAATAAAAGTGAGGCAGAACAGTTTGGTATCTCGGTAGATTAATTAATGTGCCCATGAGCTGGCATCGTGCTGCAGAAATTATGTGCATAAATAATATCACTAATTAAAAAGATGCAGATTAACATGCAAATAATGTTAATGAGAATCTGCGGTCCCAGAGTGGATTCGCATAACATCAACAATTTAATGTGTTGGAAGGCTCGTGTTTGCATTGCATTAATAAAATTCAAAGAGCTCGCATAAAAAATTCCGCGCCGCTCTCCGTTTCCCACTAGCGAGTTGTAAATTCGCCGGGCAGACAGAGCCCTTCTCTTGGCAGATGCCGGACTTATTATCTCAAAGGCTCGCTGAAGAGCTGCCGTGTGCCAGGATGACCAGCTGCTGGACCTGGACGGCCCGTCGCGGGAGCCCTTCTTTCAGACGGGTGATGCAAAACGGCCGAAAACGAGGCGAATCCGAGCGCAAGCGCTGGAGGTTTCCGGTAACGTCGGCGTTCGCCGCTCTTTCGACGGGATCCACGACTGCCCGACGCGATACTCGTACGCCCACCCACATCGGCAGAAATACATCATCTGCCGTAAGATGCTCATCTCCAGACTGCTTTATAACCAGGGAGTCTCAACATATTAAACAAATTAACCACTATTAATTCTGAACAGCAGATTCCAGAAGTTTCAAGAACTGTTTTATTAAAAAAAAAAAAAATAGCAATAAATAAATAAACTCCAGTAGTTTTAAGGCCCCAGATCTCTGGTTGAGAACTACTGCTCTACAGCCTCTGCTTACAGTTAGTCAAAACCTAATCCTCGTTTCACTGTTCCAAAAATAAAAAAAAAAATAAAATAAAATAAAATAAAATAAAAATACATTAACAAAATTAAATATTATTAATTTGTGTAATAAATGTACTGTTCATTGTTGGTTCATGTTAGTTAATACATTAACTAATGCTAACAAATGACACCTTATTGTAAAGTGTTATCAAACAAGTGTTTATGTAAAAATAAATAAATAAATAAATAAATAAATAAATAAATAAATAAATAAATAAATAAATAAATAAAATAAATTTTATTTAAATGTAATTAAAATAAAATAAAATAAAATAAAATAAAATAAAATAAAAAATAAAAATTACAAATGTAAATGCAGCTTTTTTCCGCAGATATACAAGTTTAAATCTTGCAATTCTGACTTCAGTGTCAGGAACACGACTAAATACATCATTTATTAAAAAAAAAATTCAAGCTTACAAATCAAAACTGAAAATGAGCTGTGGTGCTCATGTTAGTGATGCAAGATTAAATCCGACCTGCAACATTTCCTACACTATCGCTATCAATAAAAGTAGCAGGAAGGCTACATTTACAACCCTGATTTTAAATGCCCTGACGTACTCTACTTGCAGCACTTTCTGATTCCACTGCTCAAATCATATACTTTCTCTACTGTCATGATCAAGAAACTAAAGGCAGACAGGCTCTGCCTCTCCACTATTACTATCAATAAATAGTAGCAAAAAGTACAATTAAAAACCTCTGCTCTGCAATTTTGAACTGCAGTAGGAGAGAACAGAGCCAACATTTTCCTTCATAACACAGGCTACTTGAAATGTACTAGCCATCATTTGATACAAAAAAATAAAAAATATATATATGTATATATATATATATTATATATATATATATATATATATATATATATATATATATATATATATATATATATATATATATATATAGGTGCACTAATTAATGTAATAATACTATAATAATACTATAATACTATACTATAGTAATAATACTATAGTTATATTTTCAGTAATAAGGACAAAACTGTAATATTACATTAAATGTACAAAGTCAGAGTGTTGCAATTGCTCCCTTGGTAGGGATGACTGTAACAGTGTTAACAGTTTAATGTGTAACACTAATCATTTTAAAAGTTGCCTTGTTCATCAAATAAGGTCCTTACACTGGACCGTGTGTAACACAAAGTAACAATTGTCCCCGATGTTGCAGCCATGATGAAATCTCATATGCTAGCTAGCCACACCTACATTAGCATAGGTTTAATTCCTAATCAATAAATGGATGAAATGTAAGTTTAAATTTGCACTCATCTAAACTTTAGACAACACAAGAAAAATACTGTGCATCCAAAAAGTAACTTTCATAGCTTAAAATTAGTATTCTGTTAAAAACTTTTGCTGAGGTGAAATGCTTGTGCTCCTTTTCCACAGGCAGAGAGAGAATCCTACTGAGCATGTGCAGATCAAGCGTCATCACTCTAGCTTGTTTCTGATTGGAGGAAACGAGTGTGTTACAATTACCCCGTTACAATTTGAGTTTAACTTTAGCTCACAACACTTCCTGATTTCACTGCCTAAATAATATTCTTCCTTTTCTCTACTATCATGATAAATGCCAAAAAAATGAAGAAAAAAGGCCAGAAATCACATGTAAAATGTGTGTGCTGACATACTGAAGTATGTTGCTCATGTGGGTGATGCAAGTTCATCTCTTTACTGCCAATATTAGTAGCAATCAAAGTAGGAAAAAAAGCAAAAAGACAAAACAATAAATATAAAAAAAATAAATTAATTACATAAAGAAAAAAAAGGTAAAATAAAATAAAACAAAATAAAATAAAATCATATTTTTTTTTTATGCTCTAGTATACTGAGCTTCAGTGCTCATGCAGTCAATACAAGCTTAAACTTAGCTTGCAACTAAACCTGAATCCACTTTCTCTTTTCATGATCAAGAAACAAAAGGCTGAATAAATGGGAAAAAAAAAAACAGGACAGAAATAAATGTTAAATGTGTGCTCTGACATACTGAGTTTTGCTGCTCATGTGGGTGATGCAAGTTCAAATCCAGCAACATTTAATCTCTCCACTGTCAATATTAGTAGCAATCAATCAAAGAAGCAAAAAAGGCAAAAAGGCTATAAATAAATAAATAAATAAATAAATAAACAAACAAACAAACAAACAAACAAACAAACAAACAAACAAAAATGTAAAATAAAATAAAATCATGATTTTAATGCTCTGGTATACTGAGCTTCAGTGCTCATGTGGTCAATACAAGTTTAAACTTAGCTTGCAACAAAATCCACTTTCCTTTTTCATGATCAGGAAACAAAAGGCCTCAAAAAAACTAAAAAAAAAAAAAAAAAAAAACAGCCCAGCAATAAATGTAAAATGTGTGCTCTGACATATTGAGTTTTGCTGCTCATGTGGGCGAGTTCAAATCCGGCTTGCAACATTTCCTCTTTCCACTATACGTGATAATAAAGTGGCAAAATAATGAGAATTTTTAAGAAAAAAACAAAACAAAAACACACTGATAACCCAAATAATTTCATTTTTCTTTCTGTACTGTCAGAATTAAAAAAAGGTAAAAAAAAAAAGTGTGCTCTGACATACTGAGCTATGGCGCTCATATGGGCAATGTGAGTTCAAATCTGGCTTGCAACTTTTATTTTCTCTATTGCTGCTATCATAAATGAATGAATGAATGAATGACATACTGAGCTTATATGGTATTTCAAATCTGGCTTTGCTTGATAGCACTTCCCAAATCATTTCCCTTCTTCTCCCAAATATTAATAACGACGTGCTAGAAAAAATTAAAAATGAAACTCGGAAGAAAAGCAAACGAGCAACACTGCTCCAATCACGCTGTTAACAGTCTCATCAAATTCCCCGACAGAGACATTAGAGCAGGCATGCAAATCTCGACGTGGCCACGTTTCCTTTCGCAACCGGTGGGAAATGCCATCGCTCAAAATCTGCAGCGAACACAGAACACGCGCGGCGAGAAAGCCGAGCGTCTGACCTAATGGATTTCGCAGAGGAGATGAAATGACAAAAGTGAGTGAGCACCTCACCTCCTGAGGGCCCGACGTCTGTCGGATTTGGATCGTTACCTGTAGAATAAACAGAGCTTCCACTGAAAAAACAGCGGCTGCGGTGTGCGTCCGTCAGCACGGGGCTGAGGGGGGGGAAGCGTGTAAGTCTTCCTGCACCATCTCCGTCGAACTGTCCTCGGAAGGTCAAACCGCCGCGCTACAGTATTTCACTCGCTCTGACAAAACGGAGCCGTAGCTCTTCTGACGACACGCAAACAAAACATGACGACACTGGGCTAAGAGTAACTGCACGTTCTCGTTTTGAAACTCCCGTCGTTAGCATTAATAAATGCCGTACACGTAATCGCACGCGCTCTTCTTTTGTTCCCGCCACTCTGGCACGGATCGCCCCGCAGCCCGACAGGCGTTAAAACGGGAATCGAGATAAACATGTTTATTGTTGATCCCCAGGTATTTGTGACCAGCAGCTGTCTACACATTCATCATATATTTGCCAACTGTTTGCTTCAGATGAAATCTGTAATGTGTCACGCAGGGCATAAAATATCGCAGAAAACTATGAAACGTCTCATCCACTGGGCATGACAACAGCAAGTGCTGAACCAGGGTGTAAGACTCTGTGTGTGTGTGTGTTTGTTTCGTGGGGGTGAAGCCTGTTAAAACAGTCAGACATGCTTAATGCAACCGATAGCTTCTCGGGACATACGGTTTGTATTATGCTTGGCTGTGAGTGAGCAACAGTGTGATTTTCAGAGAGCAGAGCAAGTCCAAGAAAAAACACACAATGACCTCTTCAGCCGGGCACAGGAGCAGCTGCTTAATAACTTACGCCAGGCCTTGTAATACGCTTAGGCAGCGCATAAAATTATGACAGGAATATGATGTATGAGGGTCAGTCCAAGCATGCAAATAAAACATTGATCGTTTGTTATCAGTGTACATCACTGAGAAATCAACATTTCAGACAGTAAAACAAAACTGACAAGCACAGTTTATCTGCATGTGCTTTCTGCACTGATTTACTGTTTTTTTTTTTTTTTGGTTTAAAATACCCAAAAAATACCAAGTTTGCACTCAGTTTTATCACTTTACTCCATAGTTTGCATGATTGCATGATAGAAAATGTACACAACTTCTAGATCAGTGCCTGCTTTTAACATACAGTGTTAAAAAAAAAAAAAAAAAAAAAAAAGGTTGTAAATGAAGATTACAAGCCCTGTGTGTGTACGGAACAGCATTTGTAACCATAGCAACATTTTGCCATATTGCGGGAGTGAATAAGAATTTAGCCATTCTGCCGTTTTTTTGGCTAAAGACTCTTGTTGCCCATCGCTGATAAATGTGCTGTGTTTCGTTTATTCTTGGGAGGCTGCTTTAGAGAGCGCTGTCTCTCAGTGTTGCCATGTCCTCATATTTTCAAGTGCTTTTAGACATGTTGTTTGGTTTTAGCTCATAAAGCTATGCACTTTTTTTTTTTTTTTTTAAGATTAATGTTTTGCCATTTTGCCTTTATTATGACAGGACAGATCAGAAGAGACAGGAAGCAAAGCGGGAGAGAGAGATGGGGCGGGATCAGGAAAGTGCTAAGGTTTAGACTTTCACTGTTATTTTCTTGCATCTCACATACAGACGAAGACACATTTCTGATGTGCGTTTAAATACGTCATTAACAGCTAGTTGTTCGGTTCAGTTCCGTACACACTGCGGAGAATTTCTGTAAATGCGGTTGTCACTACCTGTATTATTCAGTTGTCACTCTCCTATTTTAGTGAATTATGTGTGTACAGAATGCGATTAAGGAGTAAAAGGTGAACTGACGACCAAATTTAGCTGCAGTGTGTACGTGGTCTATTTCACTCTTTCTATTTCAAAATTTCATGTTTAATTCAATGTGTTACTTGACATTTATTTGTAATTAAAGGAACAGTTCACTCAAAAAATAATGCTTACCAATGGATCCTCTGCAGTGAATGGGTGCCGTCAGAATGAGAGTCCAAACAGATGATAAAAACATCACAATAATCCACAAGTAATCCACACCACTCCAGTCCATCAGTTAACATCTTGAGAAGACAAAAGCTGAAACAAATCCATCATTAAGACGCTTAATGATAACACTTCCTCCAGTGAAAAAGTCCTCAGTCCAGCGTCGTCTCTCACATTAAAATACAGCCACATATTTGTTTTGGACTGTTTTGGCTTGTAAATGGTGCTTGATCTGTGCAGATTTCACTCCTGATTCAGACCAGAACACTTTTCCACTGGAGGAAGCTATGTTATGAATTATTATAAGCCTTATTATAGTTAAAACATATCTTAATGATGGATTTGTTTCAGCTTTTGTCTTCTCAAGATGTAAACTGATGGACTGGAGTGGTGTGGATTACTTGTGGATTACTGTGGTGTTTTTATCAGCTGTTTGGACTCTCATTCTGACGGCACCCATTCACTGCAAAGGATCCATTGGTGAACGAGTGATGGAATGACACATTTCTACAAATCTGACGAACAAACAAACTCATCCTAATTTTGGATGGCCTGAGAGTGAGGAAATGTTTAGAAAACGTTCATTTTTGGGTGAATTATTTCTTCAACTGTGAAATTTACAAGCAATTTCTAAGTGAAAACTGTTTCTACATTAAGTGCATCATTAATTGTTACAGGCCAATAGCGCTGATTAAATGAACATCCTAATTAATAATCCTAATTTCCAGAATCTCCAAAAGCGTGTTTGCATATTACTTAGTTTAAATGCATTACGGTGCTTTTTCAGCTCAAATAGATTGTGTTATTGAATAAGACGCAGGTTTGTGCTGAAATCCCACACGCAGAAGTGGTGCAGTTGTTTAGCGTGTCTGCTGTACTCTGGAGGAGCGCCTGAACACTGACTGGACAAATTGCCCTTGGCATGAACAAAAACACAGCCCTGTTCTGCCCTTCTTCTGCTTCGGCGTATCAAGCGCTGGTTTGCGATCTTTTGAGGATGCCCACCATGAAGTGGCGTGGCAGGAGCGTTCGGTTCGTGCAGGAGCCGCATCACGTTTGATCTGGGACGGCGCCGTTTCAAAGGTGTCGGACCGAACGTCTTGTCTTTCAACCTGTCGAACGCGAGACTTTTTCATGATCCTCTTCTAGCCTGGGGTGAAATTCATCAAGGTTACGGCGGGTAGCTGTTCCATTTGTTCTCCACATGAATATAAAGTTGGTAATGATTCTCGGAAGACTCGCACTACAAAGCGCCAGTGTGAGCGCGGGCTGGAAGCTAATTACAGCCACGCAAATCTGCGTTAACGCTGCTGAGATGAAGTACAAACTTTTCCAAGTTAGTGACACATTTTGATATCCATTAACAGTGAAAGGCTTGATCTGTGAAGTGGTGTGATGTGATCTCCTCTTTCTAACAAATCAGCATTTATTTCAAATCAAAAATGCATATCACAATCTAAAGATGCACTGATGTAGTTTGTCAGTGTTTAGGGGTGCACTGATCCAACACCTGATTTGTAATGATCAAGCTCCAGAAAAAAAAGAAGAAGAAAAAAAAAACCCATAAAAATATCCAGTTGTTTCTGACAGTTATGACCTCAGAAGACCTGAGTGATTTTTTTCTGGATGTAATAATGTCTGTAATAATAATAATAATAATAATAATAATAATAATAATAATAATAACTATTCTTTATGTAATTGCTATTGATAATTTGCTTAATATATTTATGTTGTACTTTCTTGTAATTCATGCCAAATAAAAAAATAAAATAAAATAAAATAAAATAAAATAAAATAAAATAAAATAAAATAAAATAAAATAAAATAAAATAAAATAAATAAGTAAATAAAAGTTCCTGATGTCATTATACTGCTCTGAAATCAAATATGGCACAGGCTGGTTGTCAATAACATTTAAATCTCGTTGGTTGCTGTCTTGAGACATCATGAGGTCAAACCTGTGCCATATTAGATTTGAGAGCTCCATAATGATCTACATGAGTTATCTGATTGACAAATTAATAATTACTTTGTTATATGGTTTCAGAAGACTTGTCAAGTTGCATGGATAACATTTATGTTTTGTGTTTTTATGTTTTTGTAACTTTTATGCATGCATGAAATGTTTTTCATGGATAACATTTATGCTTTTGTATGTATTTATTTATTTCATTTATTAAGTATCTGTAATGCTTCATATTTTCATTCATTCATTCATTCATTCAATTTCACTTTTGCTAAATTGAAAACATAACATCATAAACAAAACATGAAGCTAAGTAAATAATGACTTAAATATTAAAATATTTACAGTATTATTATTATTATTATTATTATTATTATTATTATTATTATTATTATTATTATTAACTATTCTAATACTGTATTATTGAATTGTCTATTTCAGTGATTTCCAAACTTTTTTGTCAGCTGAACGCCTTTTACATAAAACATGTATCTGATAATGGTGAATGGTCACATGACAAGCAACAACAAAAAAAAAAAAATATTTATCTTTAGAAAGTGTTTTATTTTGATTGTTTTTATTTTAAAAATACTGATTTATTTTAATTGGACATTTTATGATTTTTAATTATTTTAATGTTTTTTTTTTATGATTTATTATATTTACTTTTTGATGGGTTATTTTTTTATCTCATCCAGCTTTTGTTCTCTATCTATCTATCTATGTTATTTATTTGTAGGTTACTTTTCCATCTTATTTATTTGTTTGTTTGTTTATCCTGTTCTCTTTATATTAAATGAACTGAAATAGTTAAATGATTTGCTGTTAAATGATTTTTTATTGTTTATTTTATTATACTTTTGATAGGTCATTTTTTTTTTATCTGATTTATTTATTTATAGCATGTATTTGTTTGTTACATTTTAATCTTATTTTATTATAATTTATTATTATTATTATTATTATTTATTTATAGTTCTTTTTTTTCTGTTTTCTCTATAATAAAATGCAGAGATTTGCTTCTTCACACATAAGCCTGTATATCACAAAAGAGAGAAAAAAAAAGGCACTATTATCAGATCGATACTCCAAATTTGAACAAAGTAAGTCTGATGCATCCTTATTCACATCTGACCTTGAGTCCCCCAAACCGCTGCATGGATGACTTTTAGTCACAAATGGAGGCTAAAGCAGCCGTATTTGAGCAGAGAGCTGCATGTGCTCTCATAACTCATGATCGCTTCACCGCAGGCTATTTCACAGCATCAGCAGAAGCCCAGCTGACGGAGGAACACCAGCGTACGCCTCATTGTCCATTCTCAATAGGACTCAACAAGTCCATCTCCCGTTTCCCAAAACCGTCGTAACCTCCACGAGCGGATTCATTACAGACCCTCCGCCGAGCGCCGACTAATACGGAATTAATCGCGCTCCAAACGGCCAAATTATTTTCCAAACTCCAGACAGAAGAAATTAAACCGCAATTATCATAAAATCCATCATTGTAATGCACATTGTGCCGCGGTGTTTGGATAGGTAATGATTTTCTAATATGCCAATTTGCATAAGTAGCCCAGAGATGGGTTATCGTTTCCGATCCCACACAATTACAATTCCATCTCCATACATCAGAGCTCACAGCGATGTAAAACCACAGTACTAATTAATAAGCCATTTACAGGCGGCAGCTAGTTACAGCGGTTGCGCGGCTGACCTCGCCGAGGATGAGGCGTCTCTGAAGCTCCTGCGCGCGTCTACACACATAATGACGTGCCAGGAGGGAATCATTAAAAATAATTTACACAAGCCTTCATTTACAAGATCTTTTGATAGTGCGCTTCCCCTGGCGTTTAGACGGGTGCCCGAGAGCCCCCTCCCTCGGCCCGGCGTTTGGAAGGCGGCGGGCGCACCGATACCTAAGTGGTTAATTAAGAAGCGTCGGGCCGCTGTGAGAGGCTCCTCCAAATCCCTCTGATGTCTGCCGTGTCAAGTGTCTCTCTCAGGCTGGAGCCGCATGAGGTGACTGCCGCGACTCGGCTAATTACCGGGGAGAGCGTGAGCAGATGAGCGAGAGAGAGCCCTAAATGAGGCTTCTCCGAGCGCAGGCGGCCTAATATTTGGCCGATCGAAACCCCTTTGTGCCGCCGCGAGCGCCCGAGCCAGGGGGAGGCAACGGGGGTGTGTTCGCACTCGGGCCTGTTTGAAAGGGTTAACTACCCGGGGCCCCCAATCATATCGCTTCCTGACAAAGGGGTAGGGAGGGGTTTATCTAAATGCGCGGCCTGTGGAATAACACTGACCCGACAATAGAGCGCGCCAGGGCCAATATTACCACCGCATATTTTCCCATATCACACGATATCGAAATTTATCACGATATTCATTCACCGTTAATGGGGAAGCAAATGCTTTTTGCATGTTTGCCCTTGAAAATGAAAATAGCTACTTTTTAATTTAGCTACTTCATTTAATTTTAAGTTTGATTGATTGCTTCAGTTTTTTATTTTACAAATTTATTATCAAAAGTGTTGTCTAATGAAATTAATTAATTCAAAATTTAAGTTTAATTGTTTTTTATTCTAATAAAATCAAAATATAATTAATTTTCGCACAATTTAGCTTTTTGTTAAGTAAGATGCTCCACAACAGAAAGTAATAAAATAAATAGTAAATAATATAACAAAGTGTCTTTTTACACTAAATTCAAATAACCCGGCTTGTTGGCAGAGGCTATTTGCACTAGCTCCGCCCACCAATGTGTGATTGTGGTAGTCAACACTACAAAAGACGAGTGACAAACGTCAGCTCAAGTCGCACAGTTGGTAAAGTGCATGCCATAGTTTTTTCGACGCGATCGACCCGAGTTCAATTCTGCCTTTTGCCAAACCTTTTTCGGAGTGTCTATTCACACTAAGTGCAAATAGGCTGTCTTGTTGGCAGAGGCTACTTATTCAGCTCCAGTGGCGCAGATGATAAAGAACATGCAGTGGTCTTTTCGATGCGATCCACCCGGGTTTGAATCCGCCTTTAGGCAAACTTTTTTTCTCCCTTTTCAAATCATTTTTTTTATATCGGAAAGGTCACTTTTTATCTTGCAATTCTGACTTTTTTCTCAGAATTGTGAGATATAAACTCTCAAATGCGAGTTATGAAGTCAGAATTGTGGGAGAAAAACTTGCAATTCAGTGAAAATATCATATCAGTCTTTTTCTTCTCCTCAGAACTGGAATTCATAACTCATAATTACAGTATGAGTTTCTATCCCACAATTCTGAAAAAAAAAAAAAAAAAAAAACAGAACAAAAACAGAACAAAAACAAACAAAAAAAAAGAATTGTGAGATACAAAACTCGAAATTGCAAGAAAAAGTCCAAATTACGAGTATATCTCTCGCAATTCTGACTTTATTTCTTGCAATTGTGAGTTTATATCCTGCAATTCTGGCTTTATAACTCACAATTGTGAGTTTATCTTTCAGAACTCTGAGAAAAAAAGTCAAATTGCTAAATATATCTCGCAAGTCTGACTTTGTTTCTCACACTTTAAGTTTATATCCCTGAATTCTGACTTTATAACCTGCAATTATGAGTTTATATATCAATTCTGGGAAAAAAAAATAAAATAAAAAATGCAATTACCTCTTTTTTATATATATTTTATATATATTATATATATATATATATATATATATATATATATATATATATATATATATATATATATATATATATATATATATATATATATATATATATATATATCATATTTGTTTTGGTCAATATTTGTACATGCACACTCACTAGCCACTTGATTGGGTATAGTACATCCATTCAAGTGCTCATTAATGCTATATTCTAATCAGCCAAACACATGGCAGCTTCTCAGTGCATTTAGACATGTAGACATAGTCAAGATGATATGCTGAAGTTCAAACCAAGCATCAGAATGGGGGAAAAAAGGTGATTTAAATGACGCTGAATGTGGCATGGCTACACAGTTCACTCAGGCTCACCAAAACTGGAAAAAAAGTGCTAGGCATCTGTGTGTCCAGTGTTAAGGGCCATGTATGCTGAGTAACGAAAGATTTTTTTTTCATATGTGCTCCTAGATGTCTCATTTTTAAATACAAGGTAATCTCATTTATATAAACTATTATTCTGAGTGCAAAGAAGCAGACCAAACTACAAGCCAGTACTGTATAAGGAAAACTTACTGCATGTAGCAGCAGGGACTTCAGCATTTATGGAATATAATGCATGTAATATTAATGCATCTCACTCTTACTGTTTGAACAATAATGAAACGGCAACACTTAAGAAGACTTCAGATTATGCAAACTTTGGTTTAACGCACACAACTGTCAAATAACATCCTCACATTGTAATCATGATTATCACAGGCTGTAATTGCTGTCTATTATCTGTATAGTACGCTTAAATACATGCTGTAAAATAACATGGATTATATCATGGACTTTGCTTTGTTACACTCATCTCTGGCTGATAACACAATATTTCCTGATTGTAACACCGGAACAACTTTTGTTGTAAAGCTGCTTTGAAACAATACGTGTGAAATGGTGAAAAGCGGTATACAAATCAACCTGAATGTGCCTACGGTTCTAGCAAAGCTAAGATCGTGGCACTGAATGCATGCGCAGGTGAAACACAGACCTCGCATGCATGCGCTTTAAGTGGATCCAAGTATCTGCCAAATGCATAAATGCACAAAACACTGTTCAACCACTATAAAAAGGAAAACACATCAAGTTTATCAGCGCACCAAACATCAACCGAAACAGTTTGCCGACAACAACCGCAAATCCCCCGTCAGCCGCATGAGGAGGATCCAGGAGAGATGCCCCCCAAACACGTCCTCTTTAACACGCAGAATTCCTCACTGTTGTGTCGAAATGTTGCAGCGCAGGCGCCGCTGCCAAAGACCAGGCCTGAACAATCGTAGACGCGGGCAGGCTGCGGGTTTGGCTGGCTTCTCCATCAGCCATCAGGCTTCCCTCGTCCCAGGCAGGCGCGGGGCTAGTGGGGGACGAGCCCAGAGACAATAGAGGCGTTCGGAGCCAGAGCCGCCTCTAGCAAAGCAGCTTTGGCCCAGGCCTCGCGCTCCAGCCACATCAGCTCCAACAGAAGGCTGGCAGAACAATCATCTTAGCGCTACGGCTGATCCGCTGACCCGCAACTGTCCCGCTTTATCTCTCCAACTATTTGCTAGCTGGCTGAGGCTGGAGAGCCGCACTGTCACGGAATGCGATGCCGCCGGAGAGGAAGAACGCGACAAACGGCGGGACGCAGGAGACGGGTCACCGCAGAAACAATGCATGTTCACACTGAACCCGTTCACTGAGGAGGTCAGTCGTGGGACACGAACATGGGATAGGAACAAGCACTTCTAGCGCTCATCTGCATGATGGCATCATATGCAGCAATAATGTCTCTTTAGTAAAGCAATGGCTTTGATTCAACTGCCAAAGAAAAAGTTTTAATAGTTTAAAGAAATAGTTAATCTAAAAATGAAAAAAAAAAAAAAAAAAAAAAAAAAAAAATTGTAATTCTAGGCATTGAAATTGTATTTCACACTGTAAAACAGAAAAGACTGTAAAGCTACTACAGCAAAAACCTGTTTGTTTGTTAACTGAAATGTACCTTACCATATACAGTGAAACAGTTGTAACTCTAAATGTAATACTATATGTATTTTTTTGCAAAAGAGTCAAATTATTATTGTTATTATTATTATTATTATTAATAATAATAATAATAATAATAGTAATAATAATAATAATAATAATAATATAATAATAATAATAATAATAATAATAATAATTTAGTTCATATTTTAATTATTTTGTTATTATTAATTATTAGGGTGTTTTGTATTATATTTTCTTTTATTTAGTTAATGTTTGTTGTATTAATTTAAGTGTCATATAGAGCTTATATAGGGATTATGACAATAATCATAATGGCCGATCATTCCCTTGAAATTGTAATTGCAATTATTAATTATGATTATCACAACTTACACTGAATGTTTTGAATAGCTTTATACCATTGTTTGAAGCAACTGGATGCCACATTTTTATACATAGTTTCTTCTTTAAATATAAAAAAAAGTACACATTTAAAAATCAAAACAACAAGAAAAAAAAAAAAAAAGAAAAATATAGTGTTTATACTGACCAAACGATACTGTTTATCCCCTCACCCAACCCTAACCACCTACCTCTTACAGAAAACCTGTTTGCATCGTTGCATTTTCAGATAAACATCATTTACTATTTTTAATAGCCGCAGGCCGGCCCCCACAATGTAGCAAAAACAAGTACACACACACACACACACACACACACACGCACACCTTAAGAAAGCAGAATGATCTAAGTGGATTATTATTATTATTATTATATAATTTTTTTTTTGTAATTGTGCCTTTGAATGATTACATAATTGTGGCATTTGTAACTATAATCACAATTAGAAATTCGATTAATTTTGTGCAGCCCTAGTGTCATGTTAATAGAAGCTTGCTTCCTCTAAATAAATAAATAAATAAATAACTGCAACTTTCCCCTTTTTAGAATAGCAAGATATTAGCACGGTTGAAAAACGTTTAACTCACAAATCTGAGGGAAAAAAAGTCTGAATTGTCGCAAAAAGTTGCGATTACCTTTATTTTATTGCACAGTGGGGAAAAATATAAAATATTAATAACTGCATGGAAGTCCATTTCTCCCAAAGATTATAAATAAATAAATAAATAAATAAATAAATAAACTTGCAATATAGTTCATCTTACAATTCTAAACTGCAAGAAAGTCTGATGTTGCAATTACTCTTTTTATTTTATTTTATTTTTTTAAATTCCATTGCACAAACATGTATCTACTGTACATGTGTATGCTATTTTGTCTTTGTACTGTATGTATCATTTTATGCAGCATCCGTATGCAAGTATTGGTAAAGTTTTATGAACAGATCACTTATGATAGAGTCTCCTTCAGCTTGTGGCTTTCTGTTTTACTGCTTGTAATATCATCAATACAAATTTAGGTAAAAGCACATTTTGGCATTTCAAGCTGTTTGGTATATTAATATTAAAACACTAATTGAAATACATGGATAGAATGTATAAATACAGGCACTAGTATGCCATCCCGTAATTCCTGAAACAGTGACAGTATTTTGATATTTTAAAACCTAATATTACAAATATTTAGATATTCTAGCGATCTTGTTGATTATGAAAATAAATATCAATCTCACAGCAGCCTGAAATCAGTGCTTTCTGAAATGTTACGAGGTCACGTGGTGTTAAGGGTGTAGAGCGTGACCTCTGACCTCACTGTAGCGGTCAGGGTTCAGAGTTCATCTGTGGCTGAGGTAGGAAATGTTGGCAGCTTGCTAAACATGCACAGCAGACACATGAAAGAGGCCGACCTACACAGGAAGTGCTCAGTGCTGCTCAGTGAAGGGCATTGTGGGCCAGGTGTTCCCTTCCTGCCTTTTGCTCTCTTGACTTAAGTTCACAGAAACACACATGCAGACATGCAAATACACTTACATATGTGCTGCTTGTTTCACTGTACAGATGCTGTCCGGTAAACTGCTGCAGTCTGCAGCTGAAGCAGAGAATACAAATGCTCCTCCTATTTATATATTGAGCTTTTTTATGCAGAGAAACAGATAAGCTGTAATATTTTGCTCTATAATGCTTCAGTTTGTTATGATCATCTAGAAATTAAAAGGATAGTTCACAAACCAAATCACTATAAAAACAAAAATAAAAATAAAAATAAACAATTTACTCACTGTCTTGTTGTTCCACTTGTACTTGTATGACTGTCTTCTGCAAAAGACAAAAGAAGATTTCTGATGAATCGTCTGGCTGTTTTTGTTCATACAATGCAAAGACAAAGGATCCATCAGTTTCAAGCTGCAAATATGAAAGATGATGTAAAAGTCTTCTGAAGCGATATGATCGCTTATGACCAGAATTAAATACAATATGTGGTCATTCACTCTCAGATGGACTGCTGTATTCAGAGTAGAGATCGACCGACAGTGGAATTTACCAATAACTATAACTAGGTTTGACCACGTGGCCCGAAACAATGCCACATACACTTGCAAAATAAAATGACAGTACTGAGAAAAAATAAATGTGCTTTTTGCAAACAAAAATACAGAATTTCAAAAGAAAAAAAAAAGTACTGTGAGAAAAAAAAAAAAAAAAAAAAAAAAAAAAAAACTTTGCAAACAAAAATAAAGAACTGCAAAATATAAACTCAACAGAGAAAAAGCAATGATTTTGCAACATTTTCCATGGCCATGGCTACTCATTTTGTTGCAATGCTGCTTTTATTTTGTATTTCAGTCAAGTGTGAGCTTGCAACACCGATTTTTGCAAACAAAAATAAAGAATTGCAAAAGAAAATAAAGAATTGCAAGAAAAAAATAAGTTCTGCTAACAAAAATAAAGACTATTAACAAAAAAAACTTGGAATGTAATGTAGTACTTTTATACTGCTTTTTATGGTCAGTTTTCACAAAAAATACTTGTTACTGTACTTTCATTTGCCTGTTGTGTGTTTTATATAGTTCAGAAGTGTGTAAGTTTAGGGTAGGGGTGGGGTTAGGTGCTCCAAAAGTACACATTTATATACAATGATTTTTGCAAATGCATGCAGACCATTAAATGTGATGCATAATGCAAACAACTAGAAGCAATGGAGGACTGCGCACATCCAAAAGTGATGCCAAGGGGTCCTGACCAAGCATCGATATGTGACAAGCTGGGAGTGAGAACGTGTTGGGAAGTGACGTCATCGGCCTGAGACGCAGATCACAGCTGATCAGAGGCATGTGGGTGAATCGTTTCCTTGTACACACTAACATTACAACATGCATGGCTTCATTTTATAAACTCTATGTATGTTAACTGCATTTGCTCGAGTTAAAGAAGTTGCTAACATGAACACGTGCTGTTTATTTCTCTCAATGTGCACACTTTTATTGCATTAAAAATGCATCCTGTTTTGTTTTGTTAACTAAACGTGGATGCCAGCGCACAGAAGTGCTCTTTGTTTACATTAGTTTGAAGTTACTGCTGCTTTTAATGTAGAAGAATGTAATTAACTTGATAAACTAAATTAAAGAGGTCTAAGACTCATGCTTGATTTTTTTAATCTTACAGTGACAGTCATTTCTTAATTTACGTCAGGAGTTGTGTAAACAAAACACAAATGTCTTCAAAATAAAATATTTACAGATCCCTTTCTATTTGGACATTTTTAATACCTCTTTAATCAAACTTCTCACTTAACCTTCTTTGGCTCTGCATCAATTGCCCTTCTATGAATCGAGCAGTACAATGTTGAATGGTTTTGTCAACTGTAAGTGTGGGTAAGTTGACCCAGCATTCTGACAGATCAACGTTTTGATAACAGAGTCACTCTTCTGTCTTAATCTACACGCTCTTGCATATCTGAGCATCGAACGTTTCTGCGTTGGCTCTCGAGGTTTTCTACGTTTGGACTTGAGGTTTGGGATTAGTGTTGTGCATTATACAGTCCCAAATTGCTATTTTGCATTCTGCTCAGGTTTTATTAATGAGATGAAAATAAAGGATTCCTGCCGTAATGCCGCATTTTCATGCTTGCCACGCTCCATGTATCTGAAAGAATAAACAGTGGTATCAATGGCTGGCCAGAAAGTAGCAGCATAGAAGCTGCCATGAAAATTGTTTATCTAGCTGCAGAATGCTATTCAACTGGGACTGCGGCATAATGATGCTGCGAGAACTGTCAGCTTTGCAATTAAGTCTGTCTTCAGATGCTTTCCAAGCAATTCATTAACTCAACACACTCCTGCTAAATGTGTTAAAACAGATCAGTAATTACTGAAGAAGTTTGTGTATTAAAGAGCTCAACTTTTTTGGAGGAATCCTGAACGACTTTGTTACGTATTACGGCGCAATTACGCTTTCTCATTAGTCTCTTGCCGACGCGAGATTTTTAATTGCTTCGCTATTGAGAGTCATTAGAAACAATAGTTTTAAGCGAACACTCCTCTGCTCCTATCTGATGTCTTAAGAAGTTCTGACTGCTGCTTTTCTGTTCCTAATGAATGTCACCGGGCACGCTACAAATTGGCTGCATTATTGAGCACAAAATAAAACTGTTCAGAAATTAAGCCTGCTTTTTGATAAAAGCAATCATTAGCAAATGCATTAAAAACGAAAACTACGTATATTTGAACCGTCAACAACGTTTCTCACGCACTTGATGGAATTGCTATTATCAATACCTCTGAACGGATACGGAAAGTCTTCCCTAGGGGGCCTTCTTCAAATTTCTCTTCAAGTTTTAGCCCAACTTGAGATTGTGTCGATTAGATGTGTTGTCATATAAAGTGATGAAGTAAACAAACCTTGGAATGTTCCTGATGTGATGCATCTCATGCTCGGAAATCAAAACCACGGCCTCCATTTTCTTCAAAAAGTTTACTAGGCCTCAGATCATTTTATTTTTTATTTTTACTGAAGCTCAAGGAAACTTAATTTCACATGTCAGAAAACTGACCGCGCTTCAAAACCGAAAGCGCAGCTCAACCACACTACAGCGGTGGAGAAGGGGAAAGTTTGGAAATGGGAATCTTTGAATTCCCTTCGGTCTCAAATTGAACTGAAGTTGGAAAGCGCCAAAATGATGAATTGTTCAGGACTCAATAATCTCCCAAAGGAGGTCACTAACTAGCACCCTACAGGGAGCCACAAATTCCTGAAGACATCTTTAATCAACTATTAGAAGCGTGCATACATAGTAGTTCTAAATGAAAAACCTTCGTGTTTAACCCTTGTGCTGCGCTGGAAATCCTAATTTGCTGTTGAGTCGCCTTTTAAAAATGGTGTATAAATATGTCATTATGCTATATGATCACCAAATCGTGCATTCAATCTTTTTATCAATGCATTTCCTTTCAGTAAGCACAGGTTTTGTATTTCTTTTCAGAACTGACTGATTTGAGCTTATGCACCTCAATTTGTGAGTGAAAAAATCATTATTTGTGGATCATTTTGGCAAAAACTGTGGTGCATAAGCTCAGATCAGTAAGGTTTGTGGTCAATCAGTTCCAAAAAGAAATACAAGTTGAAAAAAGTACTGGAGCGATGAGTTGGCAATAATAATAAAACAGCATAACGAAAAATGTATAACCTACTTGCAGGCAGGGCTGGGCGATATGGGCAAAAAAAATATCACAATATTTTTTTTTCATATCAGCGGATATCGATAATTATCACGATAAATGTCAAATCTCTATTTCTTTCAAGTTTAAAGTCAGATTTTTGCTCCAAAGTGAAAGTTGTAGAAACCAGACCATTCATTTTCCTTAACAAAATAAATATCTAAATAGAAAAATTAATTTCTGCATGTTCTAATGAGTTATATTGTTTCATATCAAGAAATAGGTTTGGGTTGTCTAATAATAATAATAATAATAATAATAATAGCATCACTTTTTTTGTCCCTTAGAATTATTATCAATCAGTAACATCTGTAAAAATTGTAGCAACCTCAGTTTATATGGTTAAATTTATTCTGACCCATTTTTTTCTTTTTTTAATTAAGCATTGCTCTCCCATAGTAGCAAGCATACATTTTAAATCATGAAAAACAGTTAAAACCACACATAATGGTACCTCAATACCATGGTAAAAATATAACTACATGGTTTTACAGGTAGCCTATTTGTATGAAAAACGTTAGTCTAAAAACATTCACTATAAATGCACACATGCTATAGCTTAATCACAAATACATGCATACTATAATTACATAATAAAATTCTATGTGAATATCCCACATTGCTGCCACAATACCATGGTGCAGTGAGTGTTACTACAGTAAATCCATGGTAAATGATGGCGATGTGTAGACTGAAAAGCCTTCTGACTGTCTCGTTGCACACAGCTTTAAACTAGTTTGAATCACAGAGTCATTTGTGTTCATCGCTGAATTCATGTGTTTCACACTGGATCTCACAGCGCTGTTTAGTGCTCGCGTGACGGAGGAAATGCATTTTCTCTAGTAAGCTCGCACAGCGCGGCAGTTTGAACTTTGGTCAGAGCAGATAAATGGTCCACGTGGCGCGATTTGCGCTGTTCCGTTCCGCTTTTTTAATCGAACATTTATCGATCTCTTCATATCGTTTTATAGAGGAAAATTATATCGTGATAATTGTCGTTATCGAATTATCGCTCAGCCCTACTTGCAGGTCAGTTTTGACTGGGAACACCACAAGTGTAACAAGATGGGGAAAAGGCCAAAAAATCATTTTTGGGTTAATATACCCTGTATAAGTAAAGTCAATAAGTTTAAGTCGAATGCAATAACATTAACTAACATTTTTAGCAAAACAATAACATGATTTTGAGCAATTACGGCACAAAATAATTGATTGTTGACCATGCGTGAAGATACTGCTAGCATGCATTTTTCTGCAAAAGAACAATGGTAATCGCAACGACTTCAGCACTATCTATCTATGTCTTAAGGAAATGAGTGTTGAAAATGTCACGCCGCTCGACAAAGCTCTAGTTAAAAATGGCCGACCCTGACAGAGATCTGATGAGGGAAGCCCACGTTGGCGTCGCACGCTGGATGTTTTTCCGTTAATACTGATCCGAAGCCAAGTATAAAGTGCCTTTAAAATCTAAAACGCTTCTATCGGTGCCTTTGCGCTCTTGCCAGTTGGCCACGTTTGGTAATATCTCGAAAGTGGAGCGTTAATCTCAAAGCCTGGCTAATTAAACGGCATTAAACAGATTAATTTGTTCTTTGAGTAAGTGGCTGAAGCGCTCGCTCCTCCGAAGGGCCCGGCGCGGTCCACCGTGCTCGGCCTATTTCATCTGGGCAAGCGTTGTGCTTTCCTCCCTCGCTCCCTCGCTCCCTCCCTCCGCCTCCATCTGATGTGCTTCCTGGGTCACGGAGGCGAAAGAAGAATTATACGCATATAAATGTCCCTTTTATGAAGTGCCTTTTGAAAAGCCACTAATAAAAATAATAAAGATAATGTCCCGGGCAGATGCATTCGGCTGATCTGAGGCACGGGCCGCGGGCCTCGCAGTCATTCGTTGACAAAACAGTCATCTTATTTACACGCTCCACAATAACCCGCCGCAAATGTCGAAAAGAGGAATAAGGGGGGAAAATAATTAGCATATTAATCTTTTTTATGCCGTCATCTTTCAGGTCCGGGAGAGCACGGTGTAATTTAAATCTAAATGCTTTCCTGGCATTAGAATTCATTTTAGATGGGTCAATTGTTCTGTAATAAAAGGATGGAAGGTGTACTTCATGCAGGAGATTTATGTTTGCCATTTGTTCATATTCATGTGCTACTGAATACCCTCAATTCAAATGGTGATGGCAGCTCATATCAGCCTCGCTGCAGCCCCACACATCACTAACCACCAGCAATGAATTTCATTTGCAGAACAAAAAAAATACTAAAGGGAGAAAAGAGAAAACGGGGGGAAAAAACACGCTGAAATTAACTCCGCCGGTTTATTGATTTTTTTTTTTTTTTTTTTTTTGCTTGACAGAGGCCTGTATAACAGCTCTATTGCCCCCATAATGATTAGTGACAAAAGTTTAATTAAGCAATTATGAAGGCAATAATAGAGTTGTCGGGTTTGCTTAGCTTTAGACTGTTTAAGACTTATCTCCTTGCCGCACATCATAGCGGCAGAAATCTGCTTTAGGAGATTAATGCTGCGAGAACACAGATGCCCACTCTAATACCCCTCCGCCGCCTCGCCCAGGACCACAACACAAGCGTCCCTTTATCAAATTACAACTCTGTTTTTCATGAATATGTAGTACGAGGGCTGGGGGGGGGCAGAAATCCAGTTATGGCTTTAAGGTGTAATTATAAAGACGTACGACACAAACGGCACGCGGCGTTCTGTTTCAGTCATCTTCGCGCGTGATAATTTCGTCGTGAATAATGATGCACGCCGTTCTGAGAGCCTGTGGAGCTTCCAGCCGTTTGTCGGCGGGTATTTCTGAGAGCGCCTTAATGTGCTAATCGATTAGTCCTCTGTCTTTTGTTTCCCGTCTCTGTTCCTTTATTTCATTAGATTTTCAACCCTCTCGGATTCTCGCAGATACATGGGAGACTTTTATGCGCCGGTTTGATAGCGCGTTCTTGAAAAGGGCCGGATGAGAATGTCCTCCTCGCAGAAACACTATCGTTACTTCAAAGCCACAAACTGGGCTTTGTTCATTACTTCGTGTTTAATTCTGAAATGTTGTGGTTTGTTCGCTATACGCTAGCGCACTCACGTGTATTTCGCACATATTTAATGGCACGACTATTCCTAACAGTTGACGAAATACACCTCTAATAGATACAGTATGCGCCGTCTATCCAATCAAACGCGCTCCGGAGTGAGAAAGTCCCTCCCACTATACTTCTGACTATAGGAGCAAGTAAATCAAAGCATATGTCCTTTAATAGGAAAATAAAATGGTGCAACGACCACAAATGCTCTGTAAAAGTTTTAGATACGGTATCACCTGCTAATAAAAATAAGAGAACTTAAATGTTTTATTGATTTGTAAGAGCACTGGGAAAACACTGAGGTTTTTCAGCGTTATACATCAAGGAAGCGTTTGCTTGCGTTTGGAAACTGCCCATCTGTTAATGCCGTCCTGCAGTTCTGCTGTTTTTAGAGAAACGACAACTCTCAGCTTTCATAAAGCCTTTGCAAAAAAACGTATAATAACGTTAAGCTGAGTTCTCATCATTGGAAAACTCTTTGCACTCGGGCCACAACTACACAGCAAAAAATAAGACTGTTATAAGCTTCGCGGGGCAGATTTGAGAATGCTTACACAGGCTTTTATGCTTGTGTAGCTTAAGACTGCAAATCGAACCACAGATTAGCCTAATGTTGAATGATATGTCTTTTGAGTTTGCCCCGAACCGGTTCCATGAATTTAATTTTACATGGATACTCGATCGGGAATCTGTGGTCACTGGGTTTAGGCCGGGGTTTAACGTGGGACGCACGGATGAAAACCTCGAAAAGACGGCGTTTGCGGCGTGAATTGTTCCCTAGCAAAACGGGAGCGTCTTGACGCAGCCAAGCAAAGCTCTCCAGCGCCGAGCTGCCAAGAGCGGACGTCTTCTCTGTTAATGAACTGAAAATCCTAACAGACGGGTGGAAGACTACAACACACTGCCGCTCAGACAAACTGTCTACGGATGAAACCCGGCGCAAAACACCGGGAGAACGATCCCGACGTGAGTGACAAACACCGACAGACCGGCGTAGATCGACGACTCGAGAGATAATAAGTCGGGAAACAATAGGCCGCCGGGTTCGGAAGCGCAGAGGTTAACGTCCCCCGCCAAGCCATTAGTCTGCGACTGAAGGTCGAGGTTGGTCAGGGTCACCTCTGCTGTCCTCTTTCTCAGCTGTTGTGCCAGAGAAGAGAGCGGCGGGCCGAGCGGCGGACGGCCGGCTGATGCCCCGTCCCTGCTGCCTACACAATGAAATGACACACCGAAGGTGGTCTTGCATCTGGCGTGCTATTCGAACGGGCCAGGAACACGCACCGTTGCCAGATTGCAGGCTAATTAAGGAGCTCTTGGATGACCATCAGTGGCGTCTCCGGCTAAGGTGGCCCCGAACGAGGCCCTGGAAGAGGAGCGGCGAGCGAAACCTCCCGAGAGCCGTCGCGTTCGTGACCGCGACGAAGGACGCTCCTGGCTCACTCGCCAAAAGCCGCGGCTTCTCTCGTTGTTTTTCCAGCCCGCGGATTTTTCGAGCTGCGGATTTAATGCGGTCTATTTAAAAAGGCAAACTTGAGCAGTTTTGACACAGAGCTTCCCCATTCCGCTCGGCTTTTAGCATAATGTCTGTTTGTGACAGGCCGCGTAGCCCGGTAAAATGCGCCCAGTTTGACAGCAGCTCTCTGAGTGGAGAGCAGCAATTGTTTACCCGACTTTATTTTTGCTGCTCGCTGCCTTTATTTCTCGGCGCTGGGAGGAAAAGTGAAGAGGGCGAGGAAAAGAAAGACAAAAAAAAAAAAAAAAAATACAAGACATGCAGCAGAAATGCTGCCGCTCGCTAATAAGATGCCCATCATGCTCGGCGGGCTGATTTGCAGCGCTCCCCCTCTAAGTCTCCATGATTACAGCGTAAAGGCCCCGCTCTCCTCCCCAGCTGATCCTCATCTTGTTCGCTGGCATTAATGACACTTCAGTCACCGCAGCTTTCAAGCAGGGGCCCTTCCACGGCGAACAGAGAGCTGACATTTCCTGACATTTTCCCAACTAATTACAGTACAAATAATTAAGCGTGTTCGCGTATGTAACAAATGAAGGCGAAAGCCGTCTGTCAGGGTGCCTGTGATTGATGACGCTCGGAGAGAGTTTATCTGATGGGTCCCTGCCAGCGGCTATAGAGGGAAGCAAATTTATTAGAACGAACAATGCAAATTTAGAAGTCATCTCATCCAGTTAGGCACCCGAGCAATATCCGTGTCAAGGTGAATGTGACAATGAAAGCAAAATATTTGCATTTTGTGGAGCGGGCTGAGGGGAAAATCAGAGCCAGAAGATGACAGGCCTAATTATTTCGACTCACACAGGCCAAGACAGCTGTTTCTTGTGTCCTGAACAAGGCTGTCATGCAGGTAACCAAATAGGTCTGCACACGAGCCCGTATCCGACACAGACGCGGAAATGTCTGCCGCTAATGACCAATGCTAATGTTGCTGCCATGTCTCGCCGAAACTGCAGAAGTGTCAGCGCGCACTTTCTGCAAGCCAGTCAACATTTTGCTCCATAATTATGTGTTAGAGAATTAATTCTTGCCTGTCAGTCCCCCTCGGCCCACCGCCGACGACTGACAAAGACGAATGGCGTCGAGAAGCGGGGATGACGCCGCTCCAGCCCCGCGTACCTTCCCAAGTGAACGTATATTTTTCGCAATTCCTCATTTGCCGTATTAATCACACCTGTGGCGGACGCGACTATTTAACACAAATCCACGCTATTTGGCATCGGTGCGTTAAACACACCTGCTGTTTCAAAGAAATTACACTCGGGCCCGGGGGTTTAATTTTTGAACT
The DNA here is from genome assembly GCA_036247105.1 of Cirrhinus mrigala. Classification (NCBI taxonomy): domain Eukaryota; kingdom Metazoa; phylum Chordata; class Actinopteri; order Cypriniformes; family Cyprinidae; genus Cirrhinus; species Cirrhinus mrigala. The sequence goes on from CM070022.1 coordinate 41,722,619, forward strand.
TAAAAACGCATACGTCGGTGACCCGCTTTTTCATCCGCTCGCTCACGACAACGTCGCAACTCCTGTGCTTTTAAGCGACCGAATATCAATACGATGCATGCACGTGCACTTAAGGGAATACAAGCCTTACCGCCCACACTTATAACGAAGCTAGCATTTGTACTGGGGGGCAGCTATACAATAGCTGGAGAGGACGGCAAATCCTGGCGGGTTTGGAGAAATCTACATTGGGATCAAAGTACGCCGCTTAGCTGCCTAACTCCTGCTGTAGAACAGATGGGCCCTGGTCACACGATGAGCCCTCCGAGATTCGCTATCTAAAATAGCTGCTGCTTAGATAGCTAGACAGATAGACAGAGACGGAGACAACTGGCCAATTTATTTGTGTAGCCGTAGACGCTGTTTTAGCCAAATGAAATTCTTCCTTTCTCCATGTTTGTCTGTTTATGCCTCATTAATATATTAGAATCTCATTAATATATTTAGGATTTCATTCATCTTTGCGAGGATCAGCATAAACACACCCAATCAATGCCTAGGCGTAAATATTTTATTTTGAAACTGAGCAACTCATGTTTTTGGATATCCTTTCCCTCTAGTATACACACACTAGTCTTCCTTTCTACACATCAGTCGAAGCTCACTTCACATAGACTGTGATTCTGTTGTGCAAACGCAATAATAACAATGTCATGCTCTATCATTTGATAAAACAGTAGCAATGGTTTTAATTACAAATGTGTTGATCTTGCCACCTTAACTTGTCGCAATACTCTGCAAAGGATGCGTTCTACCAAAAATGTGGATCTTTCCTTCAGGATGAGGTTTTGCAATAAGATTCCTAAAAATACTGTCTCTTAAAAATAAAGTTTTTTTTTGGCATTGACTGTTCCATGTAGAACCTTTAACATTCACGGAACCTATTCATTTTTACAGTGAATAAAGGCTCCTTAGATTATTGTAGAGTGTTTTTTGAGGTGCTAAAATGGAATTCAAAACGGATCCTTTTTTTTTTTTGGAAGCGTCATTTCGAAGACTAGGTTTTGCAAATACTAGACAGTAGTCACGTTTCTTGAAGAATATTCCTCTTATTAGAGTTGACCTCTATGGCTCCCAGATGAGCTATCATCTCACTCAATATGTTACTCAACATTTCAGAGGGCTAAAGTGGTGTCAGGTTCCGTAGCATTTGACCTCTGACCTTCCTGAAAGGCGATCTGGAGAATCTCTGGGCATACTGCCCCCCAGGTGGAACATCCTTCTTTCGGTGGACGTCCTGACCCTCGGGTGGAGTGGCTTTCTGTCAGTGGTTTCAAAGCGAGCACAAATGACAGACTTCTGCCTTGCTGGAGACACCGTTTCCTTTTGTGCAGATGACGCAAACCTTGGATTGTGTGTCAAAGAGAGGAGATCGGTTTCATCAACACCTCCACCGATCAAAGCTAAAAACGCTCGAAGCTGATTTTGGATTAAAACCCAGAGATATGATGGCATTTTGGTCGAATTTGGCAACGTGCATGTGTTAGAAGGAGAAAGTGTACTTGAGGAAAACTGAGATCTCAGTCTTTATGTCTCCCGTTTCCACAATATTTTCAGTTCTGGCTGTCTGAGTCACCCAATCTGTAAGGACAATACTGTCAGCATCAAATACCAGTGAACGTCTATGGGTTCAGGCTGTGCCAGCAGAAAGAGTGCGGGAGACAGAGAGAGAAAGAGAGAGAGAGAGAGAGCTTTATATCATCTTAGCTGACTGTTCACATTCAGACGAGATAATTAGGAGTAAAACAAAGACTGTCATAGGACTTAAGAAAGAAAAGGCATTAAACAGCGTAAAACAGGTTTAACATTTCCCATTATAAAGACACCAGTGATCCTCGAGCCCCTGGGACAGAGGACTTTGTTCGAGTGATGCTTTGGGATGACTAATTTTGTCATTTTTTCCCTCTCTCTTTCTTTTTCTTCTCTTCGTGTCAGAGAATTTGAGCGGCTGCATCTAGCGTTTCCTCAGAGCCCGTTTCTGCTTCGCTGGCAATCGGGAATCTTATCGTTGGATGACATCTTACCTGACATCTCTCTCGTAACGTCCCTTCCAGGAATTCTATCAATTTCATCTGACGACATAAGTCAACACTGAAGAACCCTTCAATACAAAGCATTGAAATTATTATAGCTAATGTCAAACATGTGATGTTTGGCCTGTTTTTGTCTTTATTTTCCAATGCAAAAGATTGTCTAAAGATGCATGTCTAAAGATTCTTCAATCAAGATGCATTTACAGAATGACAGACTGAGGCTAGTTTATGAGAAACTGATCAAATTGAAGCAAGTTTGATTAAAACAAGAACAAATATCCATTGGGCTCATAAAAAAATAAATAAAATAAAATAAAATAAAATAAAATATTCTTCCTGACTGTTTTGCAAACACATCGTTTGTTATGTTGATGTAATAATCTGAGACAATGCGCATCAAAGTTTTGGAGAGAAAACGTGTTTCAAACAGTCCTCATCTCTGCCGGACTTTAGCGTCGAGGGCGCAACTGCTCCCATTGTGCAGCATGAGAGAGATGGGCATGACGGAGACGTGCAAAGTGAAAGTGCATAAAGGCACTGTCTATTTCGAGTACAACTTGAACAAACTACAACAGGTAAAGCTGTCAACTGTGTGGACATTAACAACATTGTTAACAATTCTAGTTTATAATCGATACTATGGCTTCTTCTTATTAACATCTTTAGTCAATGCGTGAACATCATATTATTTGTAGCACACTTGCCGTCCAGTAATCGCAGTAATGCTTTGTTACTTCTCAATAAACAAAGTATCAACTCAACGAACATAATGAAATTCAAAGAATGAATTCGGTTTGGTGCTCAGTTAAAGTGGCATGTTAAACTATCATTACTATAGTACAAAATGAACATAAATGGACTTAAAAAGGCAGGCTATTTTATAATATAGCCTCCAGTACAACTTACTGAAATATCTCATGTGATCGCTCATTCAGTGTTTCAAACTTCGGAAAACGTGCAAAGCATAAACATTGCCACCTAACAACAGATTTACCTCAGAATAACCTTTTGACGTCCATAAGCTCATCAGTCAGCTAGAAAAATAACTGTAAATTCTGCTAAATGTATGCGCTATATTGCACGTTCCTATTTCTACTTAACCCGTTTTCTACATGATAAGAAACAATGCAAGGATCTAAAGCTAAAATTCAACACCTAAAAACTGCATGTTACTAATGCAGAAAAACAGACTGGATGAAAGACATATGACAACATTTAGGATGCACTGAGGAGGAGCTCAAACTACACAAGTGATGCTGACGTAGTTATGGTCCATGATATTGGCACAGATTCTGTGTAACAAATAATTCTTTGTGCATGTATATAGTTCTCAAGTTGGAAAAGACGTTTAGTACCCAGGACATTTACACGGTGGATTAAAATTATGAAAAAGAACAACAACAACAACCAAACAACCAACCAAACAAACAAATAAATAAATAAATAAAACACGTTTATTCTGTGGCACCTAAAAAAATTACTTGGTGGCTAATTTCGAACCAATAGCTCCTGAATTGATTTTTTTTTTTTGTCTGAAGCCCTGATACATGTTTAATTCAAAATAAAAAACAGGTTTTAACAACACATTGACAGATATTTGCTCTTGTTCTAAGCATTTAAAACAAGAACTATTAGAAAGCATGACTTCATATCTTGACTTAAAGATGTTTAGATATTTGTACTTTTTTTCCATGGCAGTGCATGCCATGCCTTTATGAATTTAAGACTTTCTGCTCTGACTTAAGACCTTTTAAGGCAGCAACGTTAAACAGAGCATTTCAGACACTGATCAGTATTATTTTTTTTTGAATGTTTCAAGGGGAATTCATTAGGAATGAAATGCAACCTCTGACAGTGCTGTTTATTTGCATGCACTGTCTACAGTGTTTTAGCATTTAATTCACTAAAATAATTATGCAAACCAGTTCCTACAAATTCTGTGCTGAACGCGTCTTGCCGTTCTTGTGGTTTGGCTCTGAGTGTGAGGGAACATGCAGCACCATGATCTGGCATACTGGGATCAAAACTCTAAAATCCAGAAGCCTAAATCTGCTTTTTAAAGGGCTGAAAGTGCAACTGTTTGCACTACACTTTCAAAAATAATGTTTTTTTATTGGCATCAACAGTTCTATGAATAACCATGAACATCCATGGAACCTTTCAAATGCAGAAAAGGTTTTTTATAGTTGAAAAAGGTTCTTTCTATGTTTAAAATGTTCTTGAAAATGATTCTTTTAGAAACCGTTCACTGAAAAATGGTTCTTCTATGGCATCACTGCAAAAACACCCTTTTGGAACCTTTATTTTTAAGAGTGTATTACTATATTTGGGTATTTGCTGGGTTAATCCAATACTGCTGCCATAACCAACAGAAAACCTACACAAGGGTCTCTATTAATACAGTTCAGCCTGATTGGCTGGTAATATCGGCATGTTAACTGTGGCAGGCAAATAGTACTAGTTGATCAGATGCAACATGCAAATGTATATCTATCCCATAACATGCAAAATGTCAGCTGCATCTGTTTTAGGAATAATAACAAAGACAGACAGACAGACAGAGATGACAGAGATGGCAGCGTGATGCCCGGGCCCGTGTGCGTAACCCGTCTCGTACCTCCATTCGACACAAACGCCCCACCGTCTCCGTTGTACATACACAGACACTTGTAAACAGGATCTGATGCAACACTGCTCTTTGAAACGTGCACGGCCTAATGAGATGAGATCCAAAAAATACATATTATGCTGACAGTAAATCATATTACATTCCTAATAAGCATTAACTGGATAACTGGGTCAAAGCAGAATCATCTTAATTGATTTTTCTAAAGGAACCTGACAGGAAAATGTCAATGCTTGAATATTTCTTCATGCATCATTAAAACAAGATTGGCTTTTAACAAAAGGAGATTCCTGTGCCGAATTGATTCTTGCTCGGGGCTGCCTGCAAGTAAGTGTATTACATAAAAATCTATACAGGATATTAAAACAACACCATTCTGCAAGACAGTTACAATTAAAAGCTGACACCCGCCCCCTTTGTGCTGGTTTCGGCAGCATGCCCGCAAATGCATCGCCGGGTTGCTGAAAGTCGGTCCAATCAATGGCGGAGCACAAAACGTTGGCTGGGAGACTGGCAGCAGGATAATTGAGCTGTTCTTGGTTCCGCGGCGACACGCGCCATATTCCCGTTCGCTTTTCCTCCCGTCCGTCCGTCCGGGCCCGCCCGCTCCAGTCTCCCCGGTTGGCGGTTAAAGGCTGATCAGCGTGGAGAATCCCGCACGCTCAAACTAGCGAGGTAACGAAAGCTCAAGGAAAGAATTAGTCCCACATTACGCAATCGGCTGCAAGGGTGAGGCGGCGTTCCGGGAGCAGGGTGTCATTTTACGTGCCTGATGGAAATGTTTCGCTAGGTGTAAACGGCTGCTTGGGATTTGAAGTACATGCGCTTAAATTTAGAGCCTAAACATCATTCGTTCGCTAATACAGGGGGACGCCTGCGTTTCATGCTTGCTGATCTTGTAGCTTGGCAAGTTACAGTTTCAAAGTAGCTGCCAAGTACATTTTAATTAGCTAAGCGAAGTAGTGCAGTCAAACAGCTTTACGGTAGCAGACTACAGTATGCTGAATGTATATCACACGATGTGATTTATTCTACAATTACAAATTAATAAATAAATAGGAACAAGAATAAAACGGAATGAATGAATAAATAAATAAATAAATAAATAAATAAATAAATAAATTAATTAATGAATGAACGAACAAAAAGCCTGACAATAAGAATAAAAAATAAAACTGAAATAAAAAGATATCAAATCGTTTTTTTTTTTTTTTTTTCGGTAGATGGTTATATTGAATGTATATCACGTGATTTATTCTACAATTACACAAATTTATCAATAATAATGTCAATATGACTTACAGCATTAAAGGGATAGTTTATGCCACACAAACAAAATAAAATAAATAAAAGACTGAAAATAAAACTGAAATAAAAAAATCTGAATAATAAGAATAAAGCAGCACTAAATAAATAAATAGGAATAAATAAATAAATAAATAAGAATAATAAGAAAATAATAAATAAAAAATAAATAAATAAGAATAAGAAAAAAAAAACAAAAACAAATAAATAAACAAAAAAAAAAAACTAAAATAAAAATATAACAAATAGCTTTTTTTTATAGTAGATGATTATATTGAATGCATATCACATGTGATTTATTCTAAAATTACAAATTCATCAATAAGAATGTCAATGAGTTACAGCATTAAAAGGGATACTTTATACCTAACAAACAAACAAACAAATAACAAAAAGACTGAGAATAAAACCGAAAAAAAAAAAACAAAACAACAAGAATAAGAATAAAACGGCAATAAATAAATAAATAAATGATTTACCCTACAAAACCCATCAGAAATGTGTTGATCTTTGATCTGAAGACACAACTGATTTATATGATGAGGTTTAATTTAGGCTTTTAAAATATAAACTTTGATCACCTAACAATGTTTACAGCATTCAGATCAAGGGGGTATTCCAGAAAGCAGGTTATGTGACATACCTGGGTATGTTTAAGGGTAAGTAAGCGGAAAACCTCAACTTTCGGTTCCAAAAACGGAGGTAACTTTCAGGGTATGTAAGTAGCCATAGCAACTTGCTCTCTGAAGATGCCCTGCTACGCAGTAGGTCACGTTTCAGCGTTATCCTATTTCAGAGCGATCACTATGCATGCGTGACCTACTGATGAGACTCCAGTGGGCGCGACAGATACATTTTGTTGTATGATATGTAAATTATAAAGCACTAATTTAAGTAAAATATAAGGTAATATTATATTATTCTAATATGGTTATTATATTTATTCTATTGGCACATATTATAGGTCTAGTTATCGGCAGAAATTATAAAACACATATGACAAGCTAACGTTTATTTCATTATATATGTTTATTATATTTTATTATCTCACACATCATGGATCTGCATTTTCAATAATAATAATAAAAATACATATCTGATATGACATTATATAATTAGCATTAAACAAACAATATAAATTTTATTCTTATGGATTAAAGATTAAAGGAAAAAAAAAAAGATTGCACAACCACCAATTAGGTGGCGATATGCACGTGTAAATGACCTTTTGAACGACAGAAGAAGAAAGAAGCGCTTTATCTTGGTGTCTGTTTCCATAGTGACTCGTCGATTCGTCGCTCTGTTGAAAACGTCTTGCGTGGTAACCAGGAACACACTCTGAGGTGAATGAACTTACTCCCGGACGCATTTGTGGAACCAGCATATCCCGAGTAAGCAAGGTTTGGGTTAATCAACCGAGAGTTCAGGTTTTAGCAAATGGTAAGTTAACCTTGCTTTCTAGAATACACCCCTGGACACAGAGCTTGAATGTTTGCTTGACACGTAAGAACCAATCAGGTTCATTCTCACACGTCTGAGCTACCACAAGAACCAACGAGGTTTGTTCCTCCGTGTTACGCAGGTATGGTTGAGCTTCTGTTTATGGTCACTGATCAATATTTATGTGAGAATAAAGCCTAAATGAAATTAAATCAATCATATAAAGTGAGTGTTCTTTTCAGAAGAGTTAATTAAAGGGGTCATCGGATGCCCATTTTCCACAAGTTGAAATGATTCTTTAGGGTCTTAATGAAAAGTCTATAATATACTTTGGTTAAAAATTCTCACTAGTTGTGTAGAACAACACCCTTTTTACCTTGCCAAAATCAGCTCTGCAAAAATCATCTCATTCTGGTTGAGGCTGCTTTAAATGCAAATGAGCTCTGCTCGCCCCGCCCCTCTCTTCTCTCTGTGGAGTGATGAGCCTGTTTACTTTAGCCGCGTTTAGCCGCTAAACTTGCTAACTAGCACATTATTAGGAAAGGTGATCGCAAAGATTCATAAAAAAACGCTTATACTCACTTCTGCTGTAAGTGAAGCTGGATCACGAATGATTCGCACGAACGTAGACGGATATATGTAGATGGGGAGGCGCATTCCCTTCACAAACAAACGTAATCCACTGCATCTTCAGCGGCTCAGATGTCGGGAGTAAATGACGACCACTATGCTCATTGTTACATCCAGCAACACAACACCTCAATCGCTCAATCGGAGATATTCTTGTCTAACTTACATCCCTGCTGTGGCATCAAAACAATGAGGTCGGACTGTTACAGCTGATCTGAGGTAAGAGCTCATGTCAATCAACTATTGTGGGAATCAACTACTGCGGCCTCATTTAATCTGTGGGTTTGACGCCACACCGACAGGCATCTGAGAACGGCTCGATTTGAAAAAGGGGATATTATTTTTACAGATTAATTAAAAACCACTGCATGGATTTTTATCATTATAGGGTAGATTTGTACATACACTGACAACACACATTAATGTTCAAACATGAAAAAGTGAACTTAGCATCCGATGACCCCTTTAAACCACTTGATTCATATGGATTTTTTTTATAATCTCTGCTTGTTTTGAAAGAGTTTTGAGTGAAAATACTTTCAATGGAGGGAGAAAAATCTCTCAGATTTGATTAAAAATATCTTAATTTCTGTTTCAGACAAGACTCATTTTGGGGTGAACCATCCCCTTAATGAAAATAAAACTAGACCAAATCTGAGTTTGAAAACATAATGACGCTGTACAGTTTGTTCTGTTGCAGTATTTAGCACGGTTTGCTTTGCTGGGATGAAATGAACTGGCAAGTATTTTCATTTCCGACCGGTTCATTTACTGTCCAAAAAGTGAGTCAGTTCCTCCCTGACACTTGGGTGATCTGCTGCGTGCTGATGCTTCATTTCTCTAATGCCGTCTCTCTGAGAGAAACCCAACACCAGGCGCTCCTCTTCTCAGCGAGCACGCGGCACTGAAGGGACGACACTGGCAGCATCAGACGCGGCCGTGAGGAGCAGTAAATCAGTCTCGCTGACATCCTGACACTCATCAAGCCACTTCCCAACGATCCTCCATCAGTTAAGATCCAATAAAGCCGTTCGAGCTCTGAGAGAGAGCTGTGAAAACACAGCAGCGCCGTCCCGTAGATCCCAGAGACACGCCGTAAATATACTTCCACTCTCAGACACAGCAGTCAGGTTTCACGACAGACGCCGCCTTTAAATAAAGGGTTAGACACATTAAGAGAGAGACAGAGAGAGAGTAAACCAGGCTGTGTGCCACTCTGAAGAGCATTGAGTCGAATGCACAACTGGAATTTGCACTGGTGGTTCTATTTGAAATGGACTAAGATTCAACGAAAGAGAGCAACATTTTTTCACCAACGAAAACAAGAACTTGTTTTGCATACAAGTACTTTCACATCTCATGAACAGAGAAATACACACAAAATACACACCGTTTTGATGCGTATTCACGTAAACGCACTCTTAGGTATTAGGTCTTAGGTGAACGGAAACAGTTGTGAGAATATCAGACGTGTATCAGTACACTGCATCCGTGCGTTGGGTTTTAAAGGGACAGCGGCCTCATTTAATTAAGTTGTTAATCAAGCAACAAAAGACAGACAGAAAATCACTCCCTGCTCTTGACTCACTTTAGTAGCCCTAATAAAGATTAACCCAAATTTATTTATATAAAAACATATCTGCTTGAAAAAAAAAAAAAAATAAAGAATGTGGTGAACAAGTTGTTATAAATAATGCATAATTAGCCTATATACCCATTGGCATTTCACTGAAAATAAGACCATGTTCTTGTTTCTTGTTTCTTTATGACAAGTGGTTTCATTTATATATTATGTTAATATAAAGGCATGTTGCATGTCACAGCGGTTAAATCTGTGTCTATCATGATCAAACCTTAATATTAAACCTATGAGTTTGGTCATTTTGGAATAATGCTACTAAATAGAATAGAAATGTACTATAGATTTTGTCGACTAAAACTTCATATTTAGTCAACTGAAACTAGATGACAACAATTCAGATGACTAAAATATGACTAAATCCAAATTTGCAGTCAAAATTAACACTTTTTTTTTTAAATAGATTTCATTGCATTTTTAAAGTTTCAATGGAGCAAAACAACGTGAAGCAGGTTCTATGTGGATTTCTGGTCTTGATCATTTTGTTGAATTCCCTTGAATTGCATAATGTATATGCAACAGTGTTGTTTTAGTATAACTGAGATACTAAAGTAGTTTTTATTCATATTTTGAAGCAGTTTTCATTTTTATATTTTCATGTTTTCAAATCTGTTTAGCGTCTTTAAGCTAACTATAATACCCCTGATATGGAATAACACCTAGGAACAGAATAAATATGCAAGTATACAAACATATAAATGATAAATGATATGCATGTACAAGTTGTCAGTAACAACATCTGAACATATGAACACAGTAAATCTTCAAATAATTATTCAATATAAAATGAATATGCGTTATTGCAAATCTTTAATTGAAAATAGGTTTAATACTTAAAAAAGGACTCCTTTTTTACATTGTACATTTATTTTTTTTTAACCCTAACCCATTTTGTTATTCATTTTTACTTATTTTTTTCTTCGTTATTTATTATTATTATTATTATTATTATTATTATTATTATTATTATTATCACTGTATTTAAGGATTATGATACATTTAATACACTATTTTGTTCTTTAGACAGTAACATTAAATATATATATATATATATATATATATATATATATATATATATATATATATATATATATATATATATATATATATATATATAAAAAAAAATACATGCAAAATGGAACAATTTTACAAAAACAATTTGATGTGTTTCATGAGGTTTGTAGCCATTTATAAAATTTACTAGCAATATCTGATATTCTGATATTTCTACACCATTTCTGATGCAGCAATAAAATTTAAATACAATTACTCAATGAATGAATGAATGAATGAATGAATCAATCTTCAAATTCTGGTTTAGCAGCACTTTTTTTTTCTTTTTTTGTTTTACAAGAAAATACTATTTTAGTCTTTCACATTTATGATACATTTAATACACTTTCTACTTTAGACAGTAACATTAAATATAAACAATCTTTAAAAAACAAGAAAATTATATGCAAAGTGGAAAAGGTTTCTATTACTAAAAAATCCTGTTGTGGTTTGTGTGCTTTCAATGCACCGGGAATCAGAGCATGTGATTGTGAGCAGCGGCGTTGTGTTACAGCAGGATCCAAACACGGACATAGATACGGCAGCCATTAAAGTTTGAAACGCTCTTGCTAAATCACGAACATTATGCAATTTATTTACAACACGAGCGGATTGCACAGAGGTGAGCGTACGAGTCTTTAGGAATCCTCTGAGTCTGATGGGAGGCGTGTAATGCTCATTTTACACAAAAGCCTGACAGAAGTGCTGGGCTTGTTTTGTTGCCACCCTACGGGACGCTCGCGCATGCGTGCGGATGTGCGTGTGCGCGCGCGTGTTTGTGTTGACGTGCGCCCGCGATGCAATATTCATGACGAATTCTGCTGCAACTTGTCTGTTTTCCGAGAGGCGGCTAAACAGAAACAAAGAGAGCGGGAGAGTGGGAAATCAGCGCTCACCTGACATCTGCATATGCCATTCAGCGCGCCTGGCGTTCAGCCGGGCCCTCGGCGAGTTCCCGAACACTTTGAGGTCAACAAATTATTAATATTTAGTATTAGCACTGACGACAGCGCGCTGTCCTCCGGAGAGACGCAGAGAGGCGGGAGGAGGAGCGCGGAGGGCCGTTTCTTGACGAAGAGCGTATTTGGCAGATGGAGCTGTCAGTTTAGCTCTTCATTTAATGCTCTCGTGCATATGGCGGCGTCCCTTAAAAACCAACAAGCTCATGTATTATCTATGGGGCTAAAAGCACGCGACACAGGACGCAGGAGTTTAAACCTCTGTAAACAGCACGCGGCGGCCGTGTAAATGCCATTTTTACTGTCAGAAATGGCCGAAACATATGGTCGGAGACGGGGAGCGTCCGCGTACCTGCGCCGGGCCCGGGCCGCGCTCGCTCTCCTGACGTGATGCCGACTGACAGCGAAAGACGCGAGGAGGGAGCCGATGACTTTTTCATGAGTTACCTGACAGCTCCGACTCCGACCGGCGAAAAACGCCCAGGCAAACAAATTTTCGCATCACCTCTTTAAAGGAAGTTGGAAGCGGGCGCTTAAGCGGGCTGACGGGGCCTGCGAGAGAACGCCGTGAGCATATATCATGTTATATGGCTCTCGCAGGGCTTCTTCTGAGAGCCTCGCGCATTCTTTCGCCTTCATGCGAGGATGCAGTTGTTTGACAGGGATCACAATTGAAAAGCTATACGGCAGCGTGGCTGTACTGCACTCTTTCAGAGCCCGTTTCTGTGCAAGTCTCGCTGGGAATGTCTGACTGCCGCTGGTGTTTGTAGAGGTGCCATCGCACAGACTCCAGCCCAGATTTACTGCGCCGGTGGGACAACAGGTGTGTTTGTCTTTGCATCTCCGAGAAGAGAAACGCAGAGCATGACCATTATAATTAACGCTGCGGTCGTCAATATTACTTAGACTTTAACATATCAGGAGAAGGTTTGCAAACAAGTGCCAATGCAAGAATTGGATTTCCAAAAGCACAGCTGACACCACATTTCACTGGTCAGAGAAGATATAATGTCCTTTATGGTTTCTCAGATTTCTGATTCCTGTATATATATATATATATATTTTTTTTTTTTTTTTGTTTTTTTTGTTTTTTTTGTTTTTTAATTAATTAATTAATTTATTTATTTATTTTTAGCTTTTTATAAATTGTAAATAAAACAGATTAATAGAGTAAGTAAAAAAAAAACAAAAAGAAAAAAAACAACAACATTCAGTTCATCTGCAGTTTCTTTCAAAAAATGTTTGTGACATTTTTAAATAAAGGTTGTTTCTTTTTTATAGGCAGACTACAATCAATCAATCAATCAGATCTGAAATTCTGGTTTACCAGTTGTAAAAATGTTGATTTATTGAGCCATTAATCAAAAAATGATTGGAGTACCTTTTCCAAGAAAACACTAGATCAGTTTTGGGTTTTTATTTATTTATTTATTTATTTATGCAGCAACAGCAAATACAATCTGTTAGTAATTATCAAAGCTGCAAATAAAGAAGAGTATTGGAAAATAGCTTATTTATTAATTTAATTATTTACTTACTTATGCAGCAACATAAAATACAATTAATTAGTAATTACCAAAAGCAAATAAAGAAGGGTATTGGAGATGTATGTATATATGTATGTATGCATTTACGTTTGTATTTGTATTTATTTATTTATTTATTTATTTATTTATGCAGCAACATCAAATACAATCAATTAGTAATTATCAAAGATGCAAATGAAGAAAAATACTGGAAAACGATCTATTTCTTTATTTACTTCTTTATTTATTTATTCATTCATTTATTTATTTATGCAGTATATATATATACACCTGACACTTTATATATAAAGCAGGGGGATGAGTTCAGCTTCTCCCAATAAACTCAAACACAATCAATCATTCATTCAACTTCTGGTCACATGATGGAACATGCAGTGCTACAGTGGATCTGCAGTATTCCCAGCATTTACTGTAGGAAACCTGCAAGCATGATTTTCATCTGCTGGGTAATAAAACAGGTGGAAAGGACACATATGGAAGAACCAGGCCACGTCTAGACTTCTCTTGACACGAGACAGGACGAAAACACCTAGCAACCAGCCAGAACACCTTAGCAACTGTATGAGAACATGCTAACAACACTCACACAGCTGCATTAAATTTCCACAGTTTATACTAAATTTCCCACTGACGTTTGGTCGTACAGGTAAGGCTGGGTATTTCTGAAACGCTCCCTGTCTGATATTTCACATTTTCCCCGACTGAACACGCACACCCACTCGATTTCTCATCTCGAGACTCGACGCGGCGCTCGCTCCTTAACCCTGCCACGTCTCCGACAGCTCACTCCACGAATTGTGCCAAGAGATCAGCCCTCTTTACAGATAACAGGCTGAGGAGACGAGAGAGGCCTGCGATGCACGGGAGGGGTGCTCATCTGAACCGAGAAAGGGACAGGTAGAGCTCGTCAGCAGACAGAGCGATATGAAGCAGCTGGCACGTCCAGCTAAAGGGAGCCGGAGAGGAAACGCTTTCCAAAATCAGAGAATCGAAACGAAAGCATCCGCAATCTGAACAGACTGGATCTGTGATCCGTTGTAAGGAAACGCGTCGGAGATCGCTCCAAAAATAAAGACACGAGCGGAAAACAGTCGAATCAATAATTAAACGCCCCTTTTGCGTCACAACGCGGCGGTCCCGAGGAATGACGGGCCCTGGCTGACAGATCCGGAGCGTTTGATGGTTTGGTGTGTGAAGTGGGAGTCAGACGCCGCAGTCTGGCTGGAATTCTCCTGCATCTGCCAGCTACTCCCAGGTATTAGGAGTATCAAGCTTCACCGAGTCATAAAACACATCATTTATGCTGATAGCAGCAGCCAGCAGGACTGTAAAAACACATATTTGCAGACACACCTTTTAGCCTTCTGTTTCTTAACATTCAAAAGAGTTTATAAAGATGGAGATAATGGAGGAATCGATCGGTGTATTAAAGACTGGAGACGTATTGATTGGTGCCATCAATAATTCAGTCAGGAAACACTAGCAAACGCTCATGCATGGCCTGCCTTTCATCAACCAACAACTATGAATGTTGCATTTTTGTTGGAAGTGTATAATTTTCAGACCTTTGAAAGAATGTCTTCTGCTCCATTTATTTGATCAAAAATGCAGTAAAAATTTGAAATATTAGTACTATTTAAAATAACTGTTTTCTGTTTGAATATACGCTAAAATGTAACGTAAAAGCTGAATTTTAAGCATCATTACTTCAGAAATCATAACATGCTGATGTGCTGTTAAAAAAACATTTCTGATTATTGTCATCAATGTTGAAAACAGTTCAACTAGTGCTGCTTCATATTTTTGGAACTGTCACATTATTATTTGATTATGATTATTCGATGAAGATATTTTTTAGCAATATCACTGATTAGTTCAATTACCATTCTGCCTAATGAACACTACACACCATATACTTATAGAAAGAAAGCAAAACAAAACAACACATTGTGAATCAAAACACATTATGCAATTGTAAACATTTTAAACAGTAGTATGCAAAACTGCTTGTATGTTTAATAATAAAAAACAAACAAACAAAAAAAGCAGCTCATTTTTGCCCAACAAAATTGCAAGCACGTTTCAAGCACTAACCTAGTGAAAAATAAACATACTAAAATGTATTTAAAATACATTTATTTCATGCTATATATACTACAAATACATGTGCATATTATGTACTTAATAAAATACCCTGCAATTGTACTTTTAGTATACTAAACGGGTATATTTAAAGTCTGCTTAATTGGAACAACTAATTTTGTACTTAATGCATTTTAATTGTGCGGAAGTAGTGCTGAAATCCAACTAAAGATATACTGAAGTATATTTGATTGTGCTAAAGTGGAACTATTGCAAGTATACTTCAGGTACACTTTAAATATTTCACATTTAAAGACCAATATTATTTAAAGATCATACAATCCTCATCAATAGTGACATTTAAACATATTTTAGACTTAATATTAAGAAATGTGCCTTGTGCACAAGCAGTAATCCAAACAAAGTTTAATTACAATTTTTATACGAGTAAGTCTCGAGCGATATGTCAGTAAATATGTTAATAGTGTTGAACTTTTTTTTTTTTTTACTAGGGTTCCCATCTTGGTGGAACAGAAATGCCACTTTGACTGGTCAAGTCAGGTGCATTGCATTGTGGGACACGGCATTATAAAGCATTCCTGTAGCTCAAACAGCAGAACACGGCTCTAGCAATGCCAAAGTCATTAGTTTGTTTTCCAAGGAACTGCACAAACTGATCAAACGTACAGCTTGAATGCAATGTAAGTCGCTTCAGATAAAAGCATCTTCCAAATGCATAAATGTAAATACAGCCATCCTGTGTGTAGCACTGCTGACTGCTTTACAACTGCATGAGAATAAGTTTATCTCTGCAAAACATTAATTCATTAAAGGAACTTTGCTGCCGTACCATGGGTGCAGCAGGTGCAATGATATTACGCAGCCATCAACTCTGCATGTACACAAACTTAGTGCCGGTCACTTTCAGGGGCTGTGTATATCATTGTGCCTGCTGCACCCATGGTACGGCAGCAAAGTTCCTTGATTATTACGCCGGAATGAGAGTATAGTTCCTAGCCATATCGGCCTAGAAAATCACAACTTTTCATTTTCCGCCAGTCTTAGTACACGATACAACTACAGAAGAGTCAAGTTTTAAATAGGAAAAATATCGAAAGTCTTTAGTCATTTTATAGTGAGATGCTAATGGTCTAATCGGATTCAATGATTTATGCTAAGCCATGCTAAAAGTGCTACCGCCAGACCCGGAGATCGGCTAAATGGATTTAAAAACGGTAAAACACATCTGTATAACGCTAGGGGAGTTGGAAAATGAGCCTATTTAAAAAAAAAAAAAAAAAAAGTGGAGTGTTCCTTTAAGGAGGGCTTGTGGCAAAAATACCATTAAAATGAACAAAAATGCCCCATAAATTCAAAACAAAGAGCAAAAACACCCCTGCACAATTAAACAATGTATTACGTCTGTTGCTTTTAAAATGAAATGTGAAAATGAATGAAAAGTGTCAGTTTGCAGGATTACATTTAGATTTATTCACAGTGAATCAGATTGCTTTTAAGCGCTGTTTTGTGCGGCATTGAGTCTTATAACCAATCAAATGCGTTTTTGTTGGACTTAGAAATGCACTGACCAATCAGAGGAGCTTAGATTAGTCAGAAAACACCGGAGCTCTTCATGAGTGTGCACGCACGTAAATCCCCTCATCATAAACAAAACAGTGCAGATACAATGCAAATAAAAGATCAATTTTGTAGCTTCAGTGAATTCCTGTCATGATTCCTCGATTCAATTTGAGTATTCAATTTAAATTGAGCAACTGGCAAAACACCAGAAGTGGCACATTCCTTGGACGAGAATCCATAAAATGCCTTTTTCAGATCATTTTCTGCACGCTATATTAAAACCATTTAAAAATCATCATTAAGCATACCGAGTAAGAATCGCGATTTGAAAATAAAAGCTCAAACCCTCACTCTGAGTTTACACGTTTTGATGTCCACATATTGAGAAATTGCAGTGGCTGTAGCATTTCTGTCACAAAGAAAGGGCACAATACTAAATATTAAGTGGATATTTGAATTACATATTGTTTTGCCAATATTAAACAAGGATTAGATCACGCAGTAAAGTGTAAAAACAATCGTCAGGCCGTTGGCACCCTCTGCAGTCACTTATTATAATGCCAAACACAATACATTATGTATTTTAACAGTTTTGTTCAATAAAACTATACGATTAGTTGTATTTGATACTTTATTTGAACTAATTATTATTGTCCTTATTGCTATTATATATGTATTTAAGTAACTTTAAAGCCTATTGTTCACTTAGGTCTAGTTTTATTACCACAAAAAAAAAAAAAAAGTATTATAATTATCCAGTTACTCGATTAATCGTCAGAATAATCAACTGATTGCTCGATTACCAAAATAATCGTTAGTCACAGCTCTAATGATTATAACAAGATTTTTGGCATAACTTTTGATAGACTAGGCTAACGTCATGGACCGACATGTTTGTCTGTGAAGCCAGAATGCGACGTGCTCAAAACAAAACAAAATCATATTATTTCCTTTTAAATATTATTTTCGATATTAATAATTACTAATGATTTTTGTCATAATATTGCAGCCCTATAAGCTCCTGTTTTTTTACATGTTTAATTCAGACAATTTTAAACAGTCTATTGTTATTGACAACAGTGTAAAATACTGAAGACAAGACAAGATAGCATGGTGATTATTAACATTGCCCTCACTAATATTAAAAAAAAAAAAAAAAAAAACCTTGGAAATCAATTCCAGGGGGCAAATATTGCCTCTTAATGGAAAAAGTTAATTTCTGATGCTGCTATGTAGCAAATACAGCATGCAGTAGTTCGAGAGGCTTTTAGGAGCGTCCAACCGCTGTGGACGCGTATACTGGACAATTGCAATCCAGGTATTCCACGCATACATAAAAAAGTGCATGCTATGCTGAGTACACACAATGCATTCTGCAAAAACAGAGCGAGTTCACAAAGCTCTTTTACTGGTAAGTCAAAATAAAGAGCAGGAAGGGTTTGGCCTAATAAATTGGCATCTCATTCAGAGATCAGCATGTCGAGTGTATTATTCATTATTCATGCTCATTAAATTCGGGGGCCTCATATAAGCGCAGGCTGCCATCTCCCTGCCAAAGCCCCTCGGTTTTCAGATGTGCCCACTTGAGAGCGGCGGATCTGAATCCAGGACACCGCCGCCGAACAACACACGCCTGAGGTCCCCAAACAAAAACACACAGTCCGCTTCCAATTCCATCCCAACACATTTGACAAAACACACAATTATCTCCCCTCCGCTCGCACGTGAAGCGGATTTTCAATTACGGCGTCCGCGAACGCGCATATTAATGGACCCGCGAAGCTTGTTTGTTTTGCGCGCGAGAGGCAGTTGTCACCACATGTCCTACGAGCGAGGGATCGCGGTGCCAAATCGCTCCCCTGCGGTACTTTCCAACTTCCTCTCTTCTGATGAGGTATTAAGGTTTGATGGCCTGCGTCATTGCTTGTCTGCTCTGAACATTTGTAAAAACAGAACGCTAAGTAAGAGCTGGCTCACGTTTCACAGGCCCCCTGTCGATTCGAGATTTTCTCACCGCTGCACCCCGAGTCCCAGATCCACGGATGCCAGGCGAGCATGTGAGACGCCCGCAAATGGTCCGAGGCGGAACGCCGCAACATAAGTGGGCCGGCTCGACTCGAGCGCAACAACTGGCGGCGCTCAAACCTCCTGCCTTCCCTCGCAGGACTGGAACATTGAGATGTTTTACAAGCCGAAACCGTCGCCGGGCCTCTCCCGTGTCCGGCAGTCGAGCGAAAAGTGGATTTGACATACAGGAAACAATTATTTATAAGGACACGCATGCCCGAAGGCCCCGGCAGCTGCGATGTCCCGGGCCCTCCGGCTCGCGTTCGTCTCTCTTAGGGGCCGAATCCCTCGAAAAACAGAGCGGGATCTTGCGAGAACGCTTTCCCATATGTTTGGACGCGGCCGAAGCCCCGGTCAGATCTTTCATGGACTCCTAATGTACTGGAAAGTCTGCTACAGTCGGCTGCCGCGGTTCCCCTTCCAGTCCGGCGGCGAGGGGGGCCGATGCCCAGAGGACCGGTTGTTGTCAGGTCGGGTTATGTTTTAATAGCAGACACTTCAGCGCTGGATTCGAGCAGGACTATGTCAGAAACAAGAGGTCTAAATAAACACAGAGGCCGGTCCCGCTCCTCATTTATCACCGGCTCTGACAGAGGCAGGGCGGGGGACTCATCTGGATTCGTCCTCTGCGAGCGTCCGCAAGGCGAAACGTGAGCCCTCTGCACTCTCGCCGCTCTGGGTGCCAGAGCCCGACAGGGCCGCACGTCAGTCCTCCCGTCCGACGGGTCCGTAGGCACGTCCGTCACGGACGTTTTCACACGGGTGGCTTTTTTCTGCTCGTCTTGAACTGGTAACAGCAATAGGATCCGTCTTATCCAAGAATCCAAAAATACAACTTTTGTTCTCTTGTCTTTGTTAAATACATAAACAGAAGAATGTCTGACCTCATGATCTGTTTGGAATCGAAGACATGCAAGGCCTAAAAAATCATCACATGGCTCAATCTTTTTGTTGGCCTATTATAAACAAGGAAAAAAAAAAAAAAAAAATCAGCTCAGTGGTTTTCAACCAGGGGTCCAGGGCCCACTAGGGGGCCTCGGTAAACATACAATTAGGGCTGCACAATTTCGGGAAAAAAAATCTAATTGTAATTTTTGATAAAATTTGCAAATTCAAAATGTGGTTTCCTGTAATTGTTTATGGCCAAACTTTTAATTATTATTACTATTACCAAATAAAAACCTAAAAAAAATGTATATTAATAAAAATAATAATAATAATAAAAGTAGAATAATAAATGTTAATTTTTTGTGACTGCAAAATCACAGTCACAGTCATCAATCAGTATGCAAGTTCTTTATTTTCAACATTAACTGTTTAAACTTTTGTTTGATGGATAACTGCTGAAAGCTCTTCAAGCTTCTCTTCTGGTGATAAGAGCTCCTCAAGTATGTAAAGATGGTTGGCACATGTAGTATTTCCAAAAGCACATTAAAGGGAATCAAATTCAGAGCAGATGCAGATAGAGTTCACGTAAAGAAGCATTTACCGTGAACTGAGTCGCTCGAGTATCATGAGCTCACGTGTAAATGAACACAGTGCCGCTCTTCACTCTGAAACACACAGTGCAGTTCATAGCCTTTGTGAATTGCACTAATCTATAAATGCAATGTTTGTTTTTAGCATTAAAGATAAGCTAAAACAACTAAAAATATTATGTAAAAAAAAAAAAAAAATCCTATTTTTTTAAACCCCATAACTATTTATTTATTTATTTATTTATTTAGAGAAGACTCTACACTTTTGAAAAGAATAAAAATCATGCATAAAAATCATAAAATGCCAATATATACGTTCTAAAATATATGTTTTGCAAGCTCTAAAATATTTTATTGGGTAGAAATCATGACCAATAATTGTTGCATGTATCTGTTTATTTGTATTTTATTTATTATTTATTTTTCTTTCTTTCTGTCTTTCTTTCAGAATCAGAACAACACTTTCAACACTTTTGAAAAAATAAAACTAATACAAACTCATAAAGGGAGATACATTTTCTAGTTATTGCAAGCTCCAAAATATTTTATTGGGTAAAAATCATTTACTAATCTATTTATTTGTTTGTTTGTTTGTTTGCTTGCTTGTTTGTATTATTTATTTATTTTTCTTGTATTATTTTTCCATTTCTTTTATTTATTTATTTACTTGTTTATTTGAAGAATCAGAATTTCAATACTTTTGGAAAAATGAAATGAATAAAAACTCAAAGAGAGAAGCTCTAAAATATTTTATTAGGAAGAAATCATGAGCCATTTTATTTAAAAAGCAATTACTTTCATCACTTACTTGACTAGGATTCTTCTACATTAAAATACATTTTGAAAACAAAACTAGTGTTAAGGCCTTAAAATACTGTTATGATCAGTGGGGGGCCAATCAGAGCAGCTCCTTCAGTGAGCGTGTACTTTCATGCAACAACGCCTTGGAACTGAACTAAAAGTTTCTTAAGAGGCAACACGGTGACTACTGGAGCAGCCTTCACATGGAGAGAACATCACGATCATGGAGGATCTGGATCAGAGCACACGTGTGAATCCAGGAGTCTGGATCTCTTTCTCTCTTGGCTTACTGATCTAAGAGTGCTTGAGAACAAACAGAACATCAAAGGCTCATGTTCGACAAAAATAAGGTAAGAGCGAACGCAAACATGCATTCATTTAGTCCTATCTGCCCTTTTTGCGTCTGCCTTTAAAGAATCTGTTTGCTCAGATCAAAAGCTTAACCTCACGACCGCGGAGAATTCAGTCGCTGGGTTTGATTTCATAAGGCAACTCTGTGTGCTGTCTGAAGGACTGCAGAGGGCACAGACGCACAGGGCTTTACCAATGCCACATGTTTACCGATTCAAACTAACTAGTTATGGCAGGCTAAGAAAACAACTGCCGATTAGCAACTTTCACAGTGTGTTTCAGATTGAAGTGGTTCCCCTGTGGGAACAATGAGCACTTATGTCAGAGACGGCGCTCGTCTTCTGGATCTTAAGAGGACGTGCTGCGGAAAATACACATGCATGAGCAGACTAAATACTCAACTCATACTTTGTCATTTGTATCTATACAATTCAGTCAATTTCACAAGATCATTTGTAAGTTAACTTAAAAACAAGCATGCTCAATTTAAACGTAGTCTATCTATAGTGGATATTATGATTGACCCGTGCAGGACCATTTTTATCAAGACTGAGTTTCGAGTTGTTAACAGCACTCTAAATGTCCACTTTAAGTGCGCCGCAAAATGAAATGGCTTTTTGGCCCAAACGGTTAAGTATGAGGCTCATGTGCTCTTTGCTGACTGGAAAATCCCATTTTAGGGTGGCTGAGAAGCCTCAAATGCTTGCATGCTAATATGCCTAATGCAATTAGTGGCTAAGCCCTTAATAAGGCAAATGACACATGGCGTATTGAGCCGTGATCTTCAGAGGCTGGAGGTGGAAGCTGGAGGAACCGACGGAGCCCATCGAACGCAAATGCACAGAAATGTATCAAAATCAATTAAAAGCTGATTTTACCATCGGAATGAGTAGATTAGAGAGCATAGCGGTGTAATATACATAATGTATCTCCTAAAATGCTCTTAAATGTATCTCTGTTTTTCACACTAAGCTACTGAATGCCTTTGAAAGGCTTAGAATACAGTGTCTATGAGAATATGGACAGATTTTGTAGCTTTTGTTGTCGTTTGTGGAAAGTTACTATGACTGTGCATGCATCGAGTTGTGAGTTATGAGCAGTGTTGGGCATGTTACTTTAAACATGTAATTAGTTATAGTTACTAGTTACTTCTCACAAATAGAAACTAGTTACATCATTATAAAAGTAACTAATTACCAGGGAAAGTAACTATTGTTACTAAAAAAAAAAACAAAAACAAATGTCAAATAACTTGGATGCCCCAATATTAAATATGTTAAATGAATTAAATCACATTTTTAGTTTATGCACCAGACGAATTTCATATGTAGGGCTGTGACGGTGGCAGATTTTTTCTACCGCGGTGGTAATGGACCAACTACCGTCGGTGGTTATATATATAACATAAATATATAACATAAAAAAAAAAAAAAATATATATATATAATATATATATATATATATATATATATATATATATATATATATATATATATATATATATATATATATATATATATATATATATAAAACATAAAAAATGAGGCTCAAAAATTATTAACAAACGTGTGTGTTTATTTCAGCCTACAAAACACTAAAGTAAATATCAAAGAAATGATGCAGTTAAATAAGTAAGTAGCCAAAATAAGAACGGTAAATACTAAACAAACATTTGTTGCATAAATTCGTAACAACCTCGTCCAACCCTTTCTGTTTGTTTCTTTATAAAGTTAATTTAGTAATATGTTTGGAACGTTGTTTTTGTTAAATTAAGGTTTTTGCTTTTTTAAAGTAACGACCAAGCGGCCAGAGGCAGACAGTGAGTGATCAATTTTGCCTTCTCAAATCATCACGACTTGCCTAAAATAAAATGTTCAGGCATATCACAATATATTTTTTTAAATGTTTAAGTTAGATAAATGTACGCTATTTTGCGCATACAATCGTTTGTTGGAGAGTGGAAGCTAAATGCGCTTTGCAGGACATGGAGGCGCCAGCGTAATCACTTGCAAAGAAATTAAAATACGCCATAATTTTTGCTCATAAAGGTAAGCATAATATATCATCTGGAACTGTAAAGGGTCTGATTTTATTTGCGTGCACTCACAATATCAACAAAATGTTGTGCTTTTGTAAAAATAAAGAAAACACACAAGATGAGCTTTCTGATGTCTCGGTGTTGAACAGGAGCGCTGCACAAAAATGAAACAAAACTCAGCGAATACTTGCCTTACAGTCAGGATAAATATATCTATAGAAAGCTTTAAATTATTACTTTACTACTTTAAAACTAAAAAATTCAAATTGAAAACAAAAACTATTTCATTATAAAGTCTGTAGAGATGCATTTCTCTCTAAAGGTGCATCCAATGAGCAGATGGCGAGTCAGGATCGTCATCTTTGCGACACTAGCTCAGAAAACACTAGTTTATTAATAATACATTCGAGTATCTCCTTATTTCCCCCCGACACAATCATGGTGCAAGCTTTAGCCTATTGTGTGCGTTTGAACGCGGATCTCTTCCAGCAGCTGCGAAGGCACTCGCACTCGCTGCTGCTGCTGCCGGCGGGGACACTAAAAACGGCCACGGCAGAGTAATTGTTGCAGAAACACTGTATTTTATGCTTGTTATAGATTGTGTGACGTCACGTGCAGTACTGCTGATGGCAACCGACCACTGCGACCGTCACAGCCCTAATTATATGTAAAGCTTAATGGCACAGTTTGTAAATATCTGAATGAAAGTACACTTAGCATCAGTAAATCAAGCATTATAATATGACATTATGATAATTTAGCATTAAACTTTGGTAATTAGAACTTTAGTAATTAGAATAACCATGTATGAATACATATTTGTCATGTTGACTGAACTTAGGACTGGTGGTGGTGCTTCAGATTTTGTTTGTAATTTAGTGTTTCTAAAAAAAAAAAAAAAGGAAAAAATAAAAATACTACTGATAAGATGACAAAACTACTACAACTTCTACTACTAATAACAATATTAAACACACTAAGGATAAATGAGCTGCTGGGTTTATGAATATTAATCATGCATTTGCTCAAACTGATTTGCTGAAATCAAAACATGGACGATAATAGGTGAGCACCAGCCAATGAGATTCCTGTTTGCGCATTAGTTCCGCCCACTAACGGAGAAACCAGCAGTTCTTAAAAGCTTAAAAAGTTATTTTGACAGGAAAATACAGCAAAGAATATCATTTACATGTACAGCGTCAATTCTGCATGGTATATAGGACTCTCTCGCTCTGTATGGTTTTTTGTGTGTGTGTGAGACAAAGCGACGGCTGGTCGTGTGCCTTCACACTAGAGTTTACAGTTTGTCAAATACAGGTACGCTGCACATCCATTCAGATGAACTGAAAAATAAAATTATAATATTATAATAAATTATAGTAATGCCACATTTTATTGTCAGTAATGGTAACAGCGTTGTAACGGTGGAAACAATAATTCATTTGATTACTCAATACTGAAAAATAACGCTGTTAGTAACAGCATTTATTTATAACTCCATTATTCCCATCACTGGTTATGAGTGGTTAAGATCAGATGCGAGGTATTGGCTTTGTTAGGTCTCACATATTTCTATAGTTGTATTATAATTAGGGTAGTCAGCTGATTAAAACTGATTAAACGATAAGCAGATAATATGATAAAAATGATCAATAAATCAAATTAATCATATAGTAAATCAATTTTTGTTGAGAAAAGCCCTCTAATAAAGAGGATTGTTACCTTTACTTATTTATTTGACTAATTGTGTTAAATTGATTTAAATATAATAAAAAATAAATAAATAAACAAATAAACCTTATACAATAAACATAAGCTGAAATTAAAAAAAAAAAAAAAATACATGCAAACGTATATAAAAATCTTATTTCAATTTGCTTCCAAGGCAACATTGTTTATTTCAATTTAGTGAACATAATCTAAAATAAAAATTCAAAGATATATAGAAATACAGCAAAAACACAACAAATTTACTAAAACTAACTAAAATGAAAATAAAAAAAAAAAAAAAAAAAAAAAAAATATATAATAATAATAATAATAATAATAATAATAATATACAAATAAAAACTGATTCTAAATATTAACAAAAGCTATAATAGTGTCTCTATTTTACTAAAATAATTTTTCAGACTATTTCACCAGCACTACAGTGATGTTTGCCTTGTTTGTCTGCCCTGTAAGAGGAACAGAACTGATTACTGCTGCATTTTGGCCACAGCGCATTTACAAATTGATATAGTGCCATAATATTAGAGCCCGACCGATTTATCGGCAGGCCGATATTATCGGCCGATATTAGGCATTTTCCAAACTATCGGTATCGGCATTTATAATGGCCGATAAATGAATATTTCAAAAATAAAATAAAAACGGACGAAACACCCTTCAACCATGTCATGAGTGTTGGCGTTGTATAGTTTGTCCACCAGAGGGCACTCTACACCGTCCCTGATGGCAACACTCGTGTATAACGCGACCACACATCCTGCAACCTGCTGATCCAGCCAGAGTCGGGCAGAGAGAACCAGTTATCCGCGAGTGAGATCATCGGTGAAGTGTGTTCATGGTGAGTTGGTCACGAGACATACATTGCTTGAATAACAATTAAAAGAACATCACCATCAGTTCTCTTAACTCAAATAAGCATGACAAAATTCGTGACTATCATGTCCAGTTTTGCTGCTGTTAAATAAGCCGAGAGTGAAGCGGAATTAGCTAGTAATTACGTTACGTTGTTTCAGTGTAGTTGACTGACTGTCCTTTTAACTTTTGACAATGAGACTGAAGTATTTCTTTAATAGTGTGACAGTTATAGCAATGAGACGTATCATCTCTCCTTGGCCTGTTATATTGAAAATGTATGTTTTACAATTTGCAGTATGACGTTATCCATTGCTAAATTATGGCTCATCATAGACTAGCTAACCACAAAGCTAGCTAATGCCACTATCAGTGGAAGACCGCTAACGTTAACATTAATGAGCTTGGAAACCACAACGAACTTATTCTGCCTAAATAAAGTAATGATTACTGTATTTATAACTAGCATATCTCTAGTTACAGTCCCTGCATTGTAAAATGTAAGTTAGACTTGCGAGGAGTGAACATTTAGACATAGAGAAAAAGTATCAAACGTAGCTTGTGCATAAAAGTTATCTTTTCTTTTACATGTGTGTGAAATCCAATGACGCCAAGTGTGCGTTGCAGACTGTCGTTCAGCCGCAGCATTAACGAGTCACATAATGGATTTAGATCGCTAAATAATAGGTTTTAGAAGGCAGGCAGCAACTGATGATTGAAAATGGTTTGATGTAGCTTGGTGGAAAGAATTTAAAAAGTGCAGGTAAAGGGATAAGCAAGCTGACATTGTAATTATAAGGTAGCTGTTATTTATCAGAACTTAACAGAATTTGTCTCCAGTCCTAGTCAAAGTTATATTTATGAAGCTTACCAAGTCTTTTAAAACTGGTAACTTTGATTTGGTTGTTGTTGTTTTTGTGTTTTTGTTCAAAGGACTTTACGTTTCATATCTTAAGTTTGTATTTTTATACATTTTATTTATCAGAACTTTAATATATTTTGATGTTCCTCTGTTCTGTTGTGACAATAAAAGAAACAAGTTTCTTTTTAAAATATATTATATATAATATAATATATAATATATTATGTTAGTTAAAACTCATAAATAACTACAAATAACTAATGTTAGGGAAATCTGTTAATGTTTTGTTGCACGTTTCCTAAATTAAATAAATAAATAGATAAATAAATAAATAAATAAATAAATAAATAAATAAATATCGGCCGATATATCGGAATATTGGATTTTGAAACCAATAAACATTTGTATCGGTATCGGCCTTCAAAATCCTTTATCGTTCGGGCTCTACATAATATAAGTGAAGTAAAAGCATGATACATTTTCACGAGGATGTCCCAGTTAAATGAACCTCAGGACTAATGAACTTCAGAGCCTGAGTGTGTTTGTTGCGCTGTTCTGTGTCGTTTACACACTCAGCCTGTCTGTCACATGATCTGTCACAGAGTTTCGGGCCCCGGGCCAGCTCTGATGATGGCCGTTTTAATTTCCCCTCCAACCCCAATCACTCACTAAATAAATCAATACTGTAAACAATTGCGGGATGGGTGTCTAAATAGCAATCGTGGCCGGAAGGGAAAGCTAATCTGAGAGAGAAAGAGACACAGGAAAGAAATATGTGGTCTAAGCTGGATAGACCACTGTTTTACTGCATTTCTTGCTGAATTTATTTACACGCTTAAATTATCCAAAACTGCAATAAATAAATATAATTTGGAGAAATGAAGATCTCTAGCACACTTCTTCAGTTCCTGATGACGCAGCTTTATATCTGACCTTTGAAGGCACCAAAGGGCAATATTACTAAACAGTTTGTGAAGTTTATCAGTGCAAATACATGTCCTATTATTATGTGCTTTTAGATTAAGTCAATGTCATTCAATATAAAGTAGTCTTATTAAATGCAAACTTATTCTCATTGTTTGCCTTGTGCAATTAGTCTTACGCTACGCAAACAGAAATGTATTTATTTATTTTTTTTTTTTATAGATGTTTGTGTACTGTTCTATTGATCATGGCAGCAGTAATTCAGCAAATGGTGATCAAATGATGGAGAAGAGCATTATAATCAGCATTTATCCAGATGTGCTGTGCAGGCAAATGCATATTTTAGCGCGAGTAAACTGTCCTCTCAATAATCAAAGTTCCACGATTTATTTTACAGGATTCCACTCATAGCTGTCATTTGTCAGGATGGAATGACAACAGCTTTGCGGGCTTAGTGTTGGGTTTTTAGTCATTATATTAATTCATCATTTTGAGCCCAGGATTCGTTTGGAATTTTTTTTTTTTTTTTTTTTTTTAAATGCACCTACTACAAAGAAGAGCAGAAAAAACAGCATTATAAAATAAAAAGGTGCACATTGATTTTAAATGTCGAAGACGTGCTCACCCATAGACATTCACAGGTTCATTTTAAGAGGTACTAGCAAAACAACAAAGCTACTGCATTTCACGGAACTGTAATTACCCATCATATATTGTGATATATCCTGGTTCGTTGGTCCTTTGGATTGAATTGCTTTCTCACTACAACCAAACCGCTTCAGAGTTCGTTTTTAATCGAGCCGAGAGCACCTCGTTCAGGCGATCTCGGACCATTTGTTTAGGTGCAGATCCGAGCGCGATTGCCATGTTTACATAATGCCAAACAAACCAAGCTAAGGGGGGAAACGCAGCAGGTTCCGAAACAACGGGCCAGGTGTGAAAGCACCCTAAGACATACTGGACTCTGGACTCTGAATGTATACAGTATACAGAAATGCAACTGTGTCATTAAAAATTCAAAGAATTGATTCATTCATAAATGTTTGTCTGAAGCTCTGGATTACAGATAATAATGTTGTAAATAAGTTTTTTGCACAAACTGATTGTTTCACTCCAAAAGACCTTGATATATCATCAGGAGCCTTGGGTATTTATTTTTTTTTTTTTCTTGCCTGATATGCTTTGTTTTTTTGTTTTAGCTAAAAATCATCTTAAGTGTTGAGGTTAATTTCATATCATTTGTTGTTGGTTCATTGATCCCATTCATTCTACAATTTTTTTTTGACAACGCAAGACTATGGAAGCCTGAAGATGTGAGGGTGGTATGGGACACTTTTCAATATCTGTGGAAAGTGCTTCTTTAGCAGCAATAAGTTTTTGTGCATTATTTACGCCTAAAGGGTGCATATAAGTACCTTAAAGGGACAGTTCAGCCAAAAATGAAAATTTGCTGTTCATTTCACTCTCCCTCAGGCCATCCAAGATGTAGGTGACTTTTTTTCAGTGGAATAGTAAGGAAGATATTTAGTTGAAACCGTGCTCCTTGGTGATTCATGAAATGCAAGTCAACGGCTACTGGCACTTCGGTGCCAAAAAAGCACATCATGCAACACAAAATTAATACCGGTGACTCCTGACAGTGTATTGAGGTTTTAGTGATCAGTAAGTTCAAGAAACTGAACATTATTTACAACATGTAATCCAGAGCCTCAGACAATGGGAAAATACGATTCATTTCTGTGAACTTTCATTTGGCTCTTTTATTCAACTGTTCGGTTCACACATGATCATTTCAACAACTTATCAGTGTTTGGTCCGAGTCAAACTGTTCCCTCAGTTCAGTGTCTGTTGAAAGAACTGGAATGCTGAATGATTTATTCATCACTATTCTGGCTCAGATCCGGTCGGAGTGACTGTCATGTGTTCTGCAGTGAGTTTTGATCGAGTAACCTGTAGATCAGTGCTGCTGGAGCCACAAACTGTTTGAGACGCTTCAGTCCGATTTGATGAACTGATCCAACTGGTTCACTAAAAAGAACAGGTTCAAAGAAATGATTCATTCATAAATGTTTGCCTGAGGCTCAGAATTACAGGTAATATTGTAAACCACGATCAGTTTCTTGCACAAACTGATCGATTCACTTCATAAGACCTCAATGTATCATCAGGAGCCATGGGTATTAATTTTTTCTTGCCTGATATGCTTTTTGACTCTCAATGTGCCAGGAATCACCAAGAATCAAAGTTTCAGCTAAAAATCATCTTAAGGTCACCTACATCTTGGATTAACAGCACATTTTTATTTTTCAGTGAACTACCTCTTTAAAGGTAAATATTGATACCTAAATGGTACATATTTGCACCTTTTGAAAAGGTCTAAGTATGCTCTACCATATTCAACACAGAATGCCTCACTTCTCAATTTACCATCATTCAGCTACTGTATGACCTAAACATACAGTAGCAGACAGGACTGTCAATATTTTTGAAGTAAAATCTGTATGTACCCTTGACTTTTTGTGCACGCCTATTTGATAAAAGTATCGAGACTGACCGGCTCTGACGACAGCTCCTGTGTTAATATATGAGCTCATGTAAATTGAAAGATCACAGAGCGGCTTTTTACGAGGACTAGAGGGCAAACACACACACACACACACACACACACACAGTCCTGCTTTATGGGCCATCTTAAACCCATTTAAATGACAGCAGTAAAGAAAAGCAATTATTACTAGAAAAACCCTTTACTGCTCAGTGAAGCAGCTCCATTATGTTCATAATCCACTCCAGTGTTGGTGTGCGTGTGTGTGTGTGTGTGTGTGACATACGTGGGCAAATTATGGCTTCTGTACTGTAATATCACACAAAAGATGTGAAACAACATGTCACGAGCGGCTCGGCTCAGCGATCGCACTCGTTCGAAGCGGGTGGGATCTCATGATGGGGTCTGAAATCTGTCCGATTCTTTATGGGAGATGAGACAATGATCGTCTGTTCACTGAAGCATGATTTTGCCCGGTGAAGGAGGATTGCGTTCCCAAACTGCTCCTCTGGACTTCCTATCAAAAGAAGTCTGATGAAATATTACTTCTCTATCAGATGCCACTCACATCTCCACATCTGGATGGTCTCAATACTCCACAGTCAATACAAACATCAAAAATGGTGCTGAGGTATTCGCTATAAAGGAACTGACAACTGTGTTTTGGAAAACCCTTGTTCAAAAATGTGCCAACAAATAAATGTAAAAATTAAAGGAATTAAAAAAAAAGTCACACACACACACACACACACACACACACACACACACACACACACACACACACTTATATCACATTAATAATAATAATAATAATAATAATAATATTATTATTATTATTATTATTATTATTATTAATACTTCTTCTTCTTCTTCTTCTTCTTCTTCTTCTTCTTCTTCTTCTTCTTCTTAAAGTTTATTTATTTATTGTTTTGTTTTTTTCTTCATTTACAACTACATAAACAACTATCAACTCTATCAAATTCATAGGTTAGGCACTGAATAAGAAACTACCAAACCTTTGGTGAACAAAGAATTCAATATATTTTAATTGTAAAAATAAAAGGAATTATAAAAAAAAAAAAAAAAAAAAAAAAAGTTACACACACACACACACACACACACACACACACACACACACACACACACACACACACACACATTTCTATCACATTAATAATAATAATAATAATAATAATAATATATTTGTATGTATTTTATATTTGTTTTATATTTTTTTATTTTTTTATCATTTAATTTTAAGTAACTACCAACCCTAAATTTATAGGCTAGGCACTGAATAAGAAACTACCAAACCTTCGGTGAACCAAGAATTCAATATATTTTATCCAATATAAACGAAAAGAAAATAAAATAAACGAAAGGAAAGGAATAAAAAAAAAAGTTTACACACACATTTATATTACATTATTATTATTATTATTAATAATAATAATAATAATAATAATAATAATTAGTAGTAGTAGTAGTAGTAGTTCATATTATTATTATTATTATTAGTAGTAGTAGTAGTTTATATTATTATTATTATTATTATTATTATTATTATTATCATTATTATTATTAGTATTATTATTAGTTATTATTATTATTATTATTATTATTATTATAGTTTTTTTTCTCAAATCAATATATTTTAATTGTATTTTTTTCAATATATTTTTCATATTGTAAAAATGAAAGGAATAAAAAAAAAAACGTTACACATACAGATTTATATCACATTATTATTATTATTATTATTATTATTATTATTATTATTATTGCTGCTGTTGAAAAAAAAAAACGTATCATCAAAAAGTACAATACAAATGCAAGTGTGCTTAATATCAGTGTGAAGAACAAAAGCATATTTAAGCAACAGTTCAACCACAAACGAAGATTATTATTGAATTATGATCTAAAGTTTGGTCTTTTCTTCAAATAGAGTCATTATATGACTTCAGAGTACAGTATACACGTATACCGACACATATATGCTGCTTTTGTGTTTCGTTCAGCGCTTCTCGTGGCTTGACAGATAAATAGATCACACAAGGCTGACTAAATAATGAAAGACTGGGTAATTTTGTGTGAAGTTTCCCAGTACAGAATTAATTTTAGTGCACCTCTGCAACCCACTGACAGCATGAAATGAAATGGAGCAGCGCTGAAACTATAGTAACCAATAATCTGCTGGAGCTGAAAGGAAACTATGTATGATGGTGAGGAATGGAGAGAGAGAGAAGGACAGATGAACAATGCTCTCTCTCTCTCTGCTGGCCGCCTCCTCTCGCTGTTGTGTGGGCCTGTACAGACATGCTGTTCCTAAAATTAACTAAACTGCTGCCTGCTGCCTGCCTTAATGCAAAATAAAGCGATTGGCCACTTGCAGAAAACACCCAAAACAAATGGACGACATTGTTCGCTGTATTACAATCTCATTTGGTGACACAACATTTGTGGACTTACATTTGCAGAGCTAATTGCTAAAGCAGCCAGCGCTGCCACACTAGCTTAGCACACGGAGCGTCTCTCTGCCTCTCGAAGGTGGGAAAAGCAAGAGAAAATTCCCTCAAACACATGAAGATCACTGCAGCATGCGCTCACGAACGGAGCGGAGAGGAACGCTGAACAGTGGCCTCGCTTCCAGAAACATCTCTCCCCATTCACTGCTGTGAAGAGATTCAGATATTCAGATATTTACAAATGCATTACATAGTTTGCAAGTGTACTGAGACCAGCTCAATTACCACAACTGCAATGCATCATGGGAGTGGGTGGTTCATCAAGAATTTTTTGACATTTTGAAAATCACACTGATATGTTTAAAATTGGTGCAGATACTTTAAAACTATTTTCATTCAGAAGCTGCTAGTATATTAAAAAAAAAAAAAAAAAACTGAAATAAAATGGACTGAAAGAGTATTTTCTTGTGAAACACACTCCATTTATTTATTTACTTATTTATTTATGCAGGCAGTATTAAGTGCCACTGGTAAAAATCTGTTTCTCTATAAAGACAATGAAAGGGATTTTTACTTTTGGAATGGACTGTCCTAGCTGACAAAAATATGTTCCAAGAACATTTTCCTTGTTAAAATGTTACTTCTGAAAAACTTTTCAATTTTTTTTGAATTATTCAAATGTTAAAGGAGCATTCCAACATTATTTGAGAACATTATTAAACACTAGTTAACTTCCCAGCTAACAAAAATATGTTCTAAGAACATTTTGCTACCATTTCAAATAAAGGGTCATGAAACCTCCGTTCCAGCACTGGTTTGTTCTCACCGCAGTTTTAAAAAAAGCTGCAAAAGTGGGCGTGGTGCACTGTGGAGTGAAGGGAGGGGAGAGAGTCAACTTCGGGTTCAGACAGTTTCATTTCACTCCCATTGAATTACCAACACAAATAAATGCACAGCCATTTGCACTCTGCATCGAAAACATATATGAACTCACTGTTGCACCTCTATTAACTTTTCAGGCTTGCATCTATAATCCTTTTGATGGGTTGCGTCAAGGAGTTGTAAAAACTGCGATTACACTCACCCTATGAATGAAGCGCGTTTGTGCCGAACTCTTACAAAGCAAACAAAAACAAACACTCTCTTTCCATCCAGTCTGAAGCTGTCATAGCAAATCAACGAAATCTTCTCGTAGGATAAGAACACGCCGCCTCATCAATAACTATGAGACACCGACGCGTCATCGAAGCACTGTAGTCTGTTTCCACTTCACAAACTCTGACGTCAGCACAATGTAGATTTTAAACCCAGAAGATGAAAATAGCGCAAAAAAGCTCAAAACTAACCAGTTTTCTCCAACAATTAAAATGAACGGATGCTAACATTGTCATCAATGATGTGCAACACAAACACCTCTGCTCAAATCTCAGAAAAAGTAGTCTGGGGTTTCATGAACCTTTAAGTTATGAGAACATTATTTCTTAACGTTCTCTGAATCCGTTCTTTAAATGTTTTAAAACGTTTTTTTTTTTTTTTTTTTTCCTTGCAAACATTAAGCAAATGCTCTGTTTGAATGTTATCTGAAACAGCTTGTTTTAAAACTAGTAGTAAGATTTAAAACTAAAATGTTTTAGGAAAAAAAAAAAAAAAAAACATGTATAAATAACATTTTTGAGTATGTTATTATATAAATTTGAATGAATGTTCTAGTTATGATAATGAGAAGAATGTTTGTTCATAACTAGGGCCCTATAGTTTTTTGTTTTTTTTTTTCCCCACAAATTTTATTTTTAATTTTTTTAAATTTTCCAGATTCCATTTGAATGGTTTCATTAAATATTAATAATCTTAAGGATTGCTAATGAATTGATTTTAGAAGGAAACATAATTTATCATTATTTCATTTTATTTTTTTCCAGAAATACTACACATTGCATTTACATTTTTTCTGCAAAATGAATTCAGGTAATATTTTTTTTTTCTGGTAAAATTCCTTAAAATTCCTTAAATTTAAGATAAACCAAACTTTTATTTTGACGGGTTGCTGTGAAGACCGTTTCTGTTTGTATACGATATGTTTTACTCCAAAGAAATGTTAAAATGCTCATGAAGTGGCTCAGAGCAGTTCTAGAGATTACGTTCATGTGTTCATGTACTCATATTTTGAGGCGGCAAAATATGCACCACGTGTTACTTACAAAACTGAGTGTCTGCGCCATTCATTCACACAGAGACACACAGAGCATGCAGGATTCATATTTAAATGGTATTTTTGCAGCTTAATATTCACAGTCCGTATCGCATTTTAAGTGTAACGTTACTGACCTACTTTTGATATATCCATCCAAAATGTGCCAAATTCTACAACATTCTGCTTTATACAGTAAATTCCGTTTTTATGACTGAATTCCACGATTCCGTCTGCGTTTTCCGCACTAGGGCCCCAGTTCATAACGTTGAGAGAACAAATGAAGTAGAATGTATTACAATTGTACATTCAGCATTTTTACTAAACTAAAGAGCACCTGTGGATGCTGAGGTACGCATGCTAAAAATGTCATTGAATATCATTGTTTAAAGGTGTGGTGTACAAATTCTGCAAAACTGGCCCGCAGTTCCTCTCGGCGCCACTAGAGCCGCAGGAATGGCACGCTCGCACCTTTGAAATGAACTAGCTTGCACAAACTGTACAAGTAACGGGCCACATCTAGCATTTTCGCCGGTCCTCACAAAGGCTTTCGAGCGGGCGACAGAAGCAGTAGTGTTTTGCTGAATACTTCTAAAGGGATTTGCGAGAGGAATGTGGCGTGCGTCCAAAAGCAGGCTTTAGAAAATCTATCAATTTGCAAACACACTTAGCACGGCTGCAGCGGCGCGCCTCCTTCGGCAGCAACCAAAGGAAATATTCTGCCTCTCTGTACTCCAGCGATGCACCCCACTTATGATGTAATTTCGTTCGCTCCGTGAGCTCGCTTTCAGCCGCTCTCCCCCTCTTTCTTTCGCTATCACGCCGAAGGAACAGAGGGAGAGAAAGCCAATTCCAGCGGTGACAGAAAACTGCCCACTCGTCCCCATAAAATTAGAAAAGCTGTTCATGTTTTTATCTTTCAGATTTCCTGGGTTTTATTGCTAAATACTAAAGCACTGGAGGCTGGTCATGCTTTAAGCTACTAGAAGGGGAAAAAAAAAGTTAAGCTTCCACGTTGGCCAGCCAAGATATCGGCTATAAGCTGACAAGTAATTAAACCAGCATATCTGTAACAACTGTCATCTCTTATTTCTGTGGAGCCTGGACGTAAACCAACAGCGGGAAAGCCGAAAAAGAGAGTTGGGGAGGAGAGCGGGGGAGAAAAAAAGAAAAATGAGTGAGACACTTCATATGACTGCTT
The DNA here is from genome assembly GCA_036247105.1 of Cirrhinus mrigala. Lineage (NCBI taxonomy): Eukaryota > Metazoa > Chordata > Actinopteri > Cypriniformes > Cyprinidae > Cirrhinus > Cirrhinus mrigala. The sequence goes on from CM070022.1 coordinate 41,759,056, forward strand.
AGCATCGGCCGCGGAGCGATTTAGCCGACTCGAGCGTTTCGGGGATTGTGCGGCCCATCAAAAGGGTCAGAGATGCTCTTCTCAATTAACGGCGGCCATGGGACATCAAATAAGGTGTCGATTTCAGAGCAGCACTTTTGAGGCAGCCGAGCATGAAATGCATGTGAATGCTTTTGAGGAGCTGCTGTTTTGGGCCACTGCTGATGTCACTGAGCCACTAAAGAGAGCTTAACATGGCTCAGGATGGCATGCAGCAGGCGCGCTTCGCTCCCGATGCTCTCCCTCTGTCCGTCCTTTGACAAGGGCTGCAATCACGGGAACACAGACGAATATTCCGGGGGAAAAAAACAACGTCGGCTACAACCAAACAAACAAGAATCCGCTGGCTGACACTGACAATGCTCTCTGTAATTGATGCAGATGCTGCCCTGCTGCCACACGAAACAACTCCACCTGTGTGCTCGGAAAGACTTCAGTTTTAATTAGACAAGTTCAGTGCATCGGTCTGCAGCTGATGCAGGGCAAATGCGGTTGGTTATAACTGAGAATGTGTCATTATGTCATCAGAAGCTAAAGGAATGAACTCGGGGACTTAATAAAGATGCAATCTAAAGGTACAGTACAAGTTGTAGTCCGTTACTGATCACAAATTACACGACAAAAATTGTAGTTTGTAGTACTTTTAGATTAATTTTGACCTTTGAACTCAATTAGCACACAGATTTTAAATAGGATAATCTTTTACCATATTGATATAAAAAAAAGAAAGAGAAAAACGATAAATCACATTCTTTTTTATGAACTACACAAACTGCAATAAACATTATACCACAATTTCCAAAAAAAAAGGTTCATGAAGGGAAAGAGAATTATAGAACAGAAACAAATTTTAAATAATTTACTAATATTTCATGAATAATTTGTAATTATCTAAGTAACTGTAATTTGATTATGAGCATTTAAAAAAAAAGAACATAATCTAATTAACAAATACTAATATTTTGTAATCTGATTAAAATATAAATATATAAAGCCAAAATTAAACAGTATTAATACAAATGACAAATTACCAAAAAAAAATAAATAAATAAAAAGATTAAAAAAAAAATAATTTTAAGAATAAAAATGAATATAAAAATATTATAAATAAAACATATAAATTTGGAATAAAAAAAAAAAAAAAAAAAAAAAAAAAAAACTTTCCCAAACTTGACATTTAAGGGAAAAAATAAATACAAAAATAAAATAAAATAAAATAAAATAAAATAAAAATAACAACAAAAACAATAATATAGTTTAATGAAAAGTTAATTCATTATATCATAAAAATATTACATTAAAATAAATTATTTAAAAAAAAAAAAAAACAATGATATCAATGATAAAAAAAATGAAAATAAAAATAAAGCATTTTATTTGTTTACCTGCACATCATGTGACCATAACCAACATCAGCAAACCAATGAACAAGCAAATATGATACTTAATTATTAAAATATTATTTTAAAATGTCAGGGGTACTTTAAGTCAATATATAAGGTGAAAGAGGATCAGATGACAAAAAAAAGTTTGTGAATTTTTAATGTGTTTGAAAGACAAAAGCCTTCCAAAGAGATACAAATACAAGGTTAAATGACCTACAGAGTGATAATTCGAATAAAAATCAGTGTTTGTCAGTAATTTATGCTGATCTTTGTGCAATGTCCACAAAACCGGAAAACTTTCTCAATGAGTAGGCTACTTTAGAAAGGGAATTTTAAAAGATTAAAAACAAACAAAAAAAAAAAAAAGGATTTAAAGAAAATCAATAAATTATGAAAAATGTATTGTTATTGTGTAAGCAATATGTAATCATGTAATCCATTAACAAATAGTAACTGTAGTCTGATTACAAGTATTTTAAAATGTAATTTAATCTAATTACAAGTACTTAAATTTGCAAATCTAATTACGTAATCCACATTACATGCATCAGTTACTACCCAGCTCTCTCTCTTTAAATAAATAAATATACACTGCCGCTCAGTAAGACTTGTAATGTTTTTTTTTTTTTTAACGTCGTCTCTTATCCTCACCAAAACTGCATTTATTTGATCAAAAATACAGAAAAAAAAAAACATTAATATTGCAAAATGTTATTACAATATAAAATAATGGTTTTTATTTTAATAAACTTTAAAATATAATTTATTCCTGCGATGCAAAGCTGAATTTTCATCAGCTGTTACTCCAGTCTTCAGTGTCACACGATCCTTCAGAAATCATTCTAATATGCTGATTTATTATTAGAATTATCAATGTTGAAAACAGTTATGCTGACATTTTTTTTTTTTTTTGTTTTTTGGTTTTTTTTTTTGGCAGGATTCTTTGACAAATAAGTTTAAAAGAACAGCATTTATTCAAAATATAAATATTTTCTAACAATGTAAATATATGCTATCTCTGCTATATCGATTTAACACATCCTTGATGAATAAAATTATTAATTTCTTTCAAAAAAAGAAAGAATAAAAACGTACTGATTCCAAGCTTCTGAAGAGTAGTGTATATTGTTAGAGAACATTTCTATTTTAAATAAATGCTTTTTAAAATTTTATTGATCAAAGAATCCTAAAAAACAAACAAACATTCAGCTTTGCATCACAGGAATACATTTCATTTTAAAGTATATTAAAATAAAAAAACATTATTTTATATTGTAATAATATTTTGCAATATTACTGGGTTTTTTTCTGTATAATAATAAATGCAGCCTTGATGAGCAGAAGAGACTTCTTTAAAAAACATCAAGTCTTACTGATCCCAAACTTTTGAGCGACAGTGTGTGTGTATATATAGTGTTTCAAGTGTTAGTCACAAACGTACAAAACCACTGCTAGAACATAAACGAAGAACTGTGTAACTGGTTTAAGCTGGGTTAAGCTCAAAATGACAGTGTCTAAAGCCATAAGCTATAACCAACATCCATGAATCATCTCCTCTTCAGAAGCCTGTGCTCTTTTCTTCTAGAATCTTCAGGAGATAAGCACTTGATGAAATGATAATAAACAGCAGCAACAGTATGTGAGTCACAACAAAGCGCTGACACAAGTCACAGATACTTCACAAAACACCAGAGTTCAACCAGCAAAACCCACACAAGCAAATAGCAGCTGATTACAAACGCGAGCGTGTCGGGGCCACGGGAGACCCGCTGGCATGAATATCAATCAGCCCTCCAGGGCCCTCACCTGCTTACCCAGGGGCCTGAACACAAGTTTCAAAAACAAGCCTCTGTACACAGCAGCTTATAGGATTACAAAGATTTCAGACGAGCAGGAGGACACGTGTGTGACGAGCATCTGCATTAGAAAGTCCCACTGAAGGACGTGGGATAGATTCACACTAGATGCTCTCCGCGTTTATCACACCGAATCTGAGCGAGACGGATCGTTAAGGACACAAATTAAGCACTAATTAAACACAGCACTCAAGGTGCACGATCTGATCGAATCCATTATCATAAAGAGCAAATCAAAGTGATGTCTGAGGGGTGTCAGAGTAAAACAGTTAAAAAAAACGGCAACAGCACATCATCAACGTGCATCAATTAATTTTTTTGTGATCTCTGTTTGTTTATTTATACTTATTTTTCCTTTAAAAATGGAATCCAATAATCTTTAATTTATTCACAACTTTATAAAAAAAAAAAAATTATATATATATATATATATATATATATATATATATATATATATATATATATATATATATATATATATATATATATATATATATATAATAAAAAAATATTTTACTTAAAATCCAATTTTATTTATTTTATTTCAATATATTTCAACTGATCTGTTTGTTTGTTTGTTTGTTTGTCTTCATTTTACTTAATCCTATTTATTTATTTATTTATTTATTATTCCAGTATTGGAAATCAATATATTTTAATTAATTTGTTTGTTTGTTTGTTTTTATTTAACTTAAAAAAAAAAATCCAATTTTCTCTCTCTTTCATTCTTTCTTTCTTTTTCTTTATTTTGAATTTCATTATTGGAAATCAATATATTTCTGATTTATTCGTTTTATTTTTTATTTATTTATTTAGCATTTAAGTATTGGAAATCAATACAATTTAATTCATTTGTTTGTTTGTTTGTTTTTATTTTACTTAAATCCTATCTATCTATCTATCTATCTATCTATCTATCTATCTATCTATCTATCTATCTATCTATTTCTGTCTCAAAAAGATTAAGTGCCACTGCAAAATAATACATAATAATAAAATAAATACATATTAAAAATTCTTTTTCGAGACAATGAATGTAATTTTTTACTTCTGGAACAGGACTGTTGTGATATTAAAAATCATAGTCTTAATCAGCCACAGAAAGCAGATGACGTATACACGTTATGTGATTGAAAATCAATATTTAAAGGTGACGTGTGTAAATTCTGCACCAAAAGACAACTGAAAATGTTTACTTCTTTCTTTTATTTTTATTTTTATTTTTTTTGTAAAAATGACTGCAGCACCAATTAAGAATTAAGCACTAATTAAATGCAGCACTTAAAGTGCATGATCTAATCTATTATCATACAGAGCAAAGAGCAAGAGTGGCATATGAAAAGTGTTGGACTAAATCAAATAAAGTGACTGGGAAGAGCATTAATTGTTGTGATCTCTGTATGTTTATTAATTCACACTGTCGTGATGCTCATGTTATGTTGGGACGAAGCTGGCAGCATCTAGCATGATTAATTGAGCCTTTGCAAGACGCGTTTTAGCGCAACACGTCGTCTACAGCGATAATGCGAAACTCCAGCGATGAAACGGAAAATAATGGTTTGTAATTCAGCGGAGTAATCGCGACTCATTTGGCTGCGCCGAGGGCCGAGGGCCAGAGACAAAGCGCACGCGTAGCGCCGCCGAGCTCATTATGCTGCTTTAAAACTATTTGCAATTCAAGGCCATACAGAGCGGTGGGGAGAGCGCTCGCCTTCAAAGACGACGGCCAGGAGTGACCCCACAGCCCATTTCTGGGGTCAAATCCCTGATGAGGACTGGTGAGACCCAATTAAAATAAATTTGAAAACAATCTAACTGCAGGCGGCTCCTACCGCTGCTTACTGAAGCTCCGTGCCGCAGTGACCCGAGCCAACGTCTGATATTTCTGCAAACTGCTAAATAGTTTGGCAGGAGGTTGTGTCACAAAGCTGCGGTAAATGACAGGCCACACGAGTAATTACTACCGAGGTGTGAAGAGCTGCTTTAGCATTTTGTCTCTTACAAATCACACTCTTCCTCTCTAGGTACACCGTTTTATCATACGGCCTCATGGCATATAAAATAATAATCAGAAAAAATAAAAAATAAAAATCTACGTTTTTGAAATGGAAAGTTAAGTGAACCTTTACATAATATGTATGATATATATATATATATATATATATATATATATATATATATATATATATATATATATATATATATTTTATTTTTATTTTTTTTTTTTTTTAGCTATTAAAAATTATTTTGCATGTGTTTTTTGTTGAATGTCATATTTAATGCATGGTTTATATAGTCTGATATAGTGAGAAAACTAGCAAAAATATGTAATTTTTTGCAGGTGCTCATATGTCTATGTAGAAATTCTGATGCTTGAAATGTAAATCAATGAGATCTTTATAACAACACAGCAGACACTGACATAAAATGATCTAAATATCAGTCATCACTCTGTATCTCCAATAATATATCTTAGTAAGATGAGATTGAAATGATCTAAACATATAATGCGATGCAATCCAATGGCCGAGAGATGAACAAATAAACGTTCCTCAAAAGATGTGAGATGTTTTGGAGTTTTGGCTTGTGAAGATCATTCCTCCACTGAGGAACCGTGAAAGTAAAGCTTCTGGAAACAAACGTTCCTGAAAAGATCCTGATGACCAGATTTGACACTCACTGATTTTTCTACAAAATGATTCATGGAGAATCAAGTAAAGCCAAGCTGCTTCAGTCCAGTAAGTGATCAAAATTACTACAGGTATTCTTACATTTACTTGATATAAATAGGCCAAGATTTGACAGCAAAAAGACATGTGTGTGTATATATATATATATATATACACACACACACACACACACACACACACACACACACACCATGATCTTCACATCAATTTATTAAACGTTTAACAAAAAGTTACATGTTTAGGGCCCTATGAAATGTTTTATTTTTTTTTTTTTTTTCACCATATGTTTTATTGTTATCAAATTCAGTTTTTGGCATGTCTAATTATTTAAATGCATACTTAATTTATTCAAATTTATTCTTAAAATAGCCTTATGAAATGTTTTTTTTTTTTTCCTCAGAAAATCTGTGTTGTGCATTTAAAATTTTCTGGGTATCAAATAAAGAGGAAGGTATAAAACATTAATGTTTATTAATTATTATTATTTATGTCCTCATTTATTGAGACGACAGACGCTGAAATCACCGCGAGTGTCACGTGTGCTTCAGTATGTGTGTTAGTAAACAAAACCACTCATCTGCGCCATCCATTCACACAGAGACACGCAGAAATGCTGGATTTTTTTGCAGCTTAATATTTACAGAAACGAGTCCATATTGCGGTTTGATTTAAGTGTAATGACCTAGTTTTGACTAATTCATCCAAACTTTGACAAATTCTGTGACATTCCGTGTTATTCACTAAATATCATTTTTACGACTGGATTCCGCCCGCGTTTTCCGCATTGCGGAAATCATAGAGCCCTACAGGCCTGCTCTTCTTTTCACCCAGGTTGATTAAAGTGAAAAGCATCACCAAAAAAAGGACATGCAGAATGCCTATGTCGATTTCATTATTTCAGCCATACATAAATAACAACAAAACTGGTGCGCAGCAGATTCCACACGGCGCACGGCTCCAATCACTCGCACCTCGCGCCGCCGTCTCAATAAGACAAACAGAGCCTGAGGTTGGGAGCGGGCGGCTGCTGCACCTTATCAGCGGCAGACTGATTTTGACTGGGCTGACAGTGACTCGAGTAATCCATCATGTCATCATCCGCGCTGACGGATGTAGCGGCGCGCCGTCTGAGCGCCCGTGTGCCGAGAGGACGACGTCGGGGGCCAGGAGGCGAAGTAACACTTAACCCCCGATCGCCTCCCGCCTCATCTGCCTGCCCGTCCCGCCGCCGCCGCCTGACAGCAAATCTATGGGAATGTTCGCAATCTCCAATCGTGACAAGCTAACCTCGCAATCATAACAGGCTGAGGGAGAGGCCAGCTGATACAGCGCAGTAATCCGGCGGGGTCACGGACTACATCTGTAGAGAGCGCAGAGATGTTAATAACCAACGCCACTCCGCTCGATGGGAAAACTAAAACATAAGGTGAAGCCCATCCTGTGGTGAGGCGCTGCGACAGAGGGTCTGTTTTGGTAGCAGATGTACACGAAGTATCAGTCTGTGTTTCTATCATCTTAAACGCCGCTTTACAAGAGTCTCAACCCAAAAACAAGGCTGCAGGTCTCTTTTGATAGAGTCAAAGATACATTGAGAGCCTAAAATTATCACTCGCTGAGAGTCAAATGTGAGTAAAAATCAGCATTGGTGAATATATGGAAGTGCTACTCGCCACTTGGCTTGTAAATGTTATTAATTCTACAAATGCCTGAGAATGCAATATGTTGTGCTGTGATTGTTTCACGGTTCGCAGGAAATTCTGCTCCACACAAACTCCATCTCAGCAAGCACTGAGTTTGAGTCGCCTATAATGTACACATTTAAAAAATGCACCGATCTGTTGTCAACAAAACAGAAGCATTTCAAAACAAGTTTCCACATGGTTTCCAAAATAAAAGCTCTATGGTATAACTTTTAAAAGCAAAGAAAAAACAACCATGAATATTAGTATTGTAATCGTACTGTTGTTATATAATAATAATAATAATAATAATAATACTATTATTATTATTATTATTATTATTATTATTATTATTATTATTATTATTATTATTATTATTATATATACACAATATATTTTATAATAGTATATTTTAAAACAATAACAATAATAATAATAATAATAATAATGATAATAATAATAGTATTATTATTATTATTTCTACTACTGCTGTTTTTTTATTATTTTATTTTATTATTTGTTTATAATAATAATAATAATAATAATAATAATAATAATAATAATAATAACTATTATTATTATTATTATTATTAATATCATTAGTAGTATTAGTATTATAACAACAACAACAACAACAACAACAACAATTATTATTATCATTATTATTATTACTTCTACTACTGGTTTAATATTTTATTTTATTATTTTGTGTAATAATAATAATAATAATAATAATAATAATAATAATAATAATAATATTAGTATTATTATTATTATCTCTACTACTATTATTTTTTAGTATTTTATTATTTTATATAATAATTGTAATAATAATAATAATAATTATTATTATTATTATTATTATTATTATTATTATTATTATTATTATTGTTGTTATATAAAATAATGTAATATTTTACAAAATAGTATTTAATTTTTTATATTATTATTTTAAAATAAAATACTAAAAAGTAGTAGTAATAGAAATAATAATAATAATAATAATAATAATAATAATAATAATAATTATTATTATTATTATTATTATTATTATTATTATTATTATTATTATTATTATTATTAATAATTTAAAAAGCTTCACAGTTCAATAGTATTATTCTTCTTTAATGATTTGCTTATTTTTATTTTCATATTAATAAAAAAAAAAAAAAATCCCCAATTTGACCTGCCTGTTTGTGTGTGTGTGGTTTTTTTTTTTGTTTGTTTTGTTTTGTTTTTTTAATGAAATAATGCATGTAGAGTATCACGGCCAATAAATTTTCACTGAAAAAAGTCACTGGCTATTGTCAGGTGAGGTGAAATGTTACTTTCTGGCCCTGTACACAGTAGGGAAATAAACAAAACTAAACTGAAGCAATGAAAAGGTAAAACTAACTAGTGAATGAAATATAAATGCATTTAACAATACAATTTTTGATTTCAAGTCCACTTTGTTTACTTTTGTGCAATAAACAGTTTTGGCACTGTGTAAATGCAAACTGCAGGTTCTGAAACAAAACCACAGATTTAGAAAATGCACCAAATGTTTGGAAAACAGCCTGTGCCAAAGCCTGTCACAAAAAACTTCCTGACAAGTGACTGTTAAAGTGATGTTTACTGTCTGCACCCAAACAAAATAAATAAACACAGCGAACGGCAGTCTAAGTTTACAACATTCTCGAAAGAGTTGTAATAGACCCGCAACCCGCCGTCAAACACCGTCAACGTGAAAACTATGAGCGGCGGCCCCCATTATTCGACACAGCGCATAAACCGCCCCAAACTCCACTCATCTCAGGACTCCACATGTTGTAAATTCATCGCAAATGCGCCGGTTTGGTGCTTATTTCTCTTTCACGGAAGCAGCAGCAGCATTACGGGAGAAAAAAAAGAGAATCAGCTAATCTGCTCCAGGAGGATTAATCAAAAACAGAGTGTTTTTCAGCATAATAGTTGAAACTTTTTCTCTATTTATCATTCATTTGAAGCAATATATGGGTCGCAGGAGTGGGAAAAGTAGCTTTAGTCTTTGAAAAATAATCTGTCATAGAGGTTTAGAAGAGGTGATAAAAATCAATAGCCTGAATAGAAAATTGCCTGGAAGGGCTCACAACAGTTGCGAGATAAGAGAAAAGATTAAGCGGCTTGTTTTGCTGCTCTCTCTCTCTCTCTCTCACCCTCCCCCTCTCCTCCATTGTTTTCAGAAGAATTTCACTCTTGCCAATATGCGCTGTTGGCTTGTTAATAGGCCAGCAGTTAATTTCGAGGTCCTCGTGTCAATCTTTTGTCACTTCTGGTGTCCTGTGGCAAACTCAGGGCGGAAACAAAGGCCCCCTGAAAACAGGCGATCGATAGGCTGAAAGGAAGATGTTATCAGAGCAGAGCGAGGCTGCTGGCTTTGGTAAGCTCTGTGTTTTGCATGATCATCAGGGTGAAGCTGCCTGCCTGCCTGCCAGCCGCTCGCGACCCCGATGCGCTCTCCGCAGACCTGTTCCAGACGAGATAAACGCTCAGCCCTGACGTTAAGAAGGGCGTGAGACAACGGCGACAGAAAGAGAAGCGTTACGCCTTGAAATGAGGCAACGAGATGTAAGACACGCGCGTGTGGTCACCCTCACACCCAACGGCCCAAACTTGTGGGAAGCGCGCCTGTTACGATGACACGCTTCTCGTCTCTCGAAGGGAACGCTTTTGACGTGCGCCGAAAACAACAGCAAAACAAAACTGGTACAAAATTCAAACAAATCATTCCGAGCGTGCCCCGCAAAAATGAACAGAGGAGTCTTTAATTATTTAAGGCGTTTGCATATTCAGCGTGATTATACGGAGCCAAAACAGGAGGAATTGTGGGAACAAAATGTGAGTTATGTATACTGAGAACTGTTTGTGTATTACAAATGAAGAGTGTTTTTTGACTCTGTTGAGCTGTCGTGCACAAACAGTGCAGATTTTGGGAGCTCGTCTAATGAGACGGAGAGCTTGCTTTTGATGACACATGTTCTGGGACGGGATACAACCCTTCGGCTCAACGTCACGCTGGTCCCCGAGGAGTTCTGGTCCAGCCACTGCTTCAGCACATCGAACACACTTCAGCACATCTTCATCCAATCTAATATTTTGATGGGTTAAAGGGAGAGTTCAACTAGAAATGATCATTGTGTCATCATTTACTCCACTCACATCGCTCCAACCACGTATGACATTCACTCTTATGCAGAGCACAGAGAAACGTCGAATGATATTCTGCAGAGCTCGAGAAAGATATTCTGAGAAACGTCCCAAAACCAACACATTTGGTTACAAACATTATTCTGCAGAGGAGTGAAACTCACACAGATTTAGATTTTTAAGGCGAGAGACACTGCAGGTGAATAGGGTAAAAAAAAAAAAAAAAAAATTACTAATCGCCTTACTTAGCCAGTTGATTGATTACATCAATAATTGCAAACATTTTCTGTATTGTGTTAGGTTTAAATGAGGCATTGTTTAATGAATCTAGTACAAAAGTAAAAATCTAGTAAAAAAATCTAAACATGTTGTATATAATCAAGCAAATTATACATGAACAAATCCCTCTGTAAAAAAACCTTCAGGATATAGACAGGAATAACAATTTAAAGTTTGGTGTGCATAAGTGCTACTGAAGTGGAGATTTATGGCTTAGTGTAGGAGAAAAAAAAATATGTATACTGTAATTGAAATCTATTGACACAACTAGATAAAGTGCTATAAAAAATAAATAAATAAATAAACAATTAACAGTGTCTTTTGGACATTTTCTTTCCACTATTCTGAGAAAAAAAAAAAAAAAAAATCTCAAACTTGATAGGTGTATGAAAAAACTGTTTTGCATGCAGTGTCTCCCCTTAAAAATAAATGAATAAATAAATAGCTGCGTAAAAAAAAAAAATTAAAAAGTGCTGTGTTAATAAATGTGTGACCATTCATTTGCGCGTACCTACATGGCTGACAGCTGTTCATGTACAGTCACTGTTTTAGACTGACTAACTGTAATACTGTATACAGTAAGATTTCCATTCAAACTGAAAGCATAAATGTAGGTTATGTGCTGCCGGTTTCACAACAAGATGCAAAACTGACATTTTATTCACTTACACTCTTCACTCTGCAGCACTAATAATGGTTATATATATATAGAGAGAGAGAGAGAGAGAGAGAGAGAGATTTTTTTAAACGTAATTCATAGCATTGTATTTTTAAGTGTACTATAAAATAAAAGTATTTTTATATAATACTCACTTTTTATTTTAAAATAGAACAGTATTACCATGCTCTGTTTGTTATTTTGTTAATTATTACATTTAAAAAGACAAAATAAACAAAGTGCAAAAATACAATTAATCGCTACTTTTAATCATTTTATTTTTTATAGTTATATTTAATGAGTCATACTATATGCAGTGTGAGATCCAAACCAAATTTCCAGATAATCTCGTGAGATATACAAATTGCAGCATAGGCATAATTTACAGAGGGGACGGGTGGGACATCTCCCCATCACTTTTTGCCATGGTCGATACTGTCCCCATCACTTTTTTAAAACATCTTGTACCTGATGCAAATGAAACATATATGACATTCGTTTAAGCTGCGATCTGACACTAGAATCTATTGTTTTTAAAATCATTAATGTTCACTGTGACGTTTTTAGTAACAGAACGTTCTCTTGTGGCTCAAGCACAGTCTCACACACCAGCGCTTCGATCTATGGCTTAAACACTGCATAGACTGTTTATTCATTTCGGGTAAATCACAAAACAAAACACAAATTGTGTCCCTGCACTGCATATACCACTACTGATGAACATCACTGATTTTAATAAGGGGGAAAAATGATGGATTAGAACCCAAAACCTCCTACACGCCTAAAGCAAATTATACCACTTTACTGTCTAGGAGCACGAATGTTTCTTGCATATCTATGCATTTATTCACCAACGTGAAGGATTTCAGGCCTAATACTGTCCTATAATAACAAAGGCTACACTGCTATACTATAATAATAAATATACTGCATTGTTTTAATGCCTGATTTACTAGTCACGTAACAGTGCAAACCTGCGCCGAACAGTTTGCATGCTGCATATCCCATTTTGCAGGTCAGTTCTAAGGGTTAGGCTGTAGAAGATACAGCAGACTACCGTGACCTGGTGTACTTTACTTTTACTGTGTGTGACGCAGGAAACTAAATCGACTCTATAACCCTGTAAAGTTTACCGTCCTATATTTCATGCATTTCATGAATTTCTAAAGTGTTTGAATAATTGTATTGCATTATACATTTTGAAACTGCAGAGCTTTGATCATAAAACTAAGCATTTCCATGTCATCTTACTAACCGCTATATCTGGGAGATACAGCATGACTACTTTCTATCATTTTCTGCAAGTATCTGCTATACTGTTTTAAGTCATTGAGTTACTGTAGATAATTTTATATGATGTTTTGGCCTGCAATTTGGCCTTGTTATCAGCATCTGCAACAAGCCTTTGAATAAAACTGAACCCCATAATCTCACTGTGTCAAACGATATGTGCCATCAACGCCTGAAGAATTAAATATGATACAAAACATTAAACACAACCTTTAGTTTCCTGACAATTATTTATCAGACATATGTCATTTGCTCAAAGTGCGCCGGCTCTTCTGAGGCAGTAACAGCACAGTGTTAACTGTGTCAAGCAAACAGTGCCTACATTTTTGTGAATTAGGCAAAAGCTATGGCTAATGTGTATGTAGCAGAGGCATGTTTGGGCTGAGCGACAACTCAAATACGCTTGGCGTGGCCCCAAACTAGCGGCTTGGACTCTTGGGCTGCTGGTGGTTAGCGAATAACTAGCGAAGTTTACATTAGAAATGGAGCGTGTTCAACTCCAAGTGCGTATTTAAAAACTGGAAGTCTTCGTGAATGTTGTTCCACCCCAAATAAGCTTTATCATGCATGCAGTTAATTTCAGCAGAAATCAAAGGCCTCTCTCGTGGTGAGCTGGGAATGTTTGTGCATGTTAATGCCATCAGCTGTCTGTCTGGCTGCCCATCGCCTTGTTCTCGGCGCCCGAGGAGCCCGGGAAGAATCCCAGCCCTGGGCGATGACCTCGGCGCCCTTGTGCTACATGACAGCGCCACGGGAAAGCGCTCAAGATGGTCCGACTAAAGCTAACGAGATTCCCCGCTACAAACACCAATCGGAGGATGGAAACTAGCAGCATTCTGATAAAGATATTAAAAAGCTCGTGCTGAGAACAAGGGGGATGCGCCGCCAAGATCAATTGGCGATATTAGCAGGTAGTCTCTAATAGATTTTAAACGGCCGTTACAATTAAACTCGCGATTAGGCCGAATAAAGGGCCGAGGAGAATTCATCCGAGCTCCGCCGTCAGAGCTTCGGCTCGCGATAGTTTCGCGCGGCTTGAAAGCAAGCGATGACCTACCGAGAGGGTACACGGGTAAACGTGTAGCGATACAGCGGTTATTACTGTTACCCCTCCGGCAAATACCTCTCCCTTAAGCCTATGCACGAGGAACGTTTTGTTTTATTACCTCGCAAGATAAGTCAGGGAAAAAAAGGCTCTTAAGTACCTGGGGAATTAAAATATTCCGGCTCGTCATATCAGTGTCTGCTCTCGGTTTCACATAATTATAACAGTGTTTTAAATTGATCCTGGAAGAAAGATGGGTTCAAGTGCAAATTAATTTCAGATTACCACAACAAAGACAATCAATTCTCAACGTGCGTGCCAGCAAAATGCTTTCGAGAGGCCTCCAGGTCCCTTCCCAGCCTCCCCGGCAATTCGGCGAGAAACAAAGACCTTTTTCTGCTTAAATTACGCTAATGATCCGACGCGGTGCCGGCGCCTACCTGGTACATCCCTTTTTCCCCCCGTCTCCCATCACAGGAGTGGAGCTCATTAACAGGTCTATCAGCCCGAGAGTCTGCTACGACTTCATTAGTCCGGCCCGGTCCTCGGCACAAGGCTCGCTTTGTCCTTTGTGCTAAAGAAGTCATCCTGGCCTGCCGGTGAACGGGGAAGATGATTTCGCTGCCGTTCATTTAAAATCACATACGCTAGTTTTAAAGCTGAGGCCTACGCTTTTACCAGATTGTTTTTTTTTGATTGTTAACATGCCTTTTTTGGGGGGCATCTTAGCTTGCAGTGCATCTGTTGTAAGTATTATACTTCACACACAAGTTTCTAAGGTCTCTACATGATCAACGTTGCTGTTAAACCTGTCACACACAATCTACTCCATGTCATCTGTCATCTGATTAGCCGGGTTTCCATCCAAAGTTACGAATTTAACTGCAAAAATTGGAATATCACATAAAACATTTGCGAATAAGCACCGTTTCCATCCAATAAGTCGAAGAGAACAAAATCATCACTTCCTGATAAACTGACACTATGTATCACTAAGAAAAGTAGGAGAGGCCCCCGCATATAGTGATTTTTATATATAATAAATTACTTGCATCTCAGAGTGATCGGACGAAAAAATAAATGTGATCATTTCTTTCGGAGGCGGATGCCTGCTGTTTGGGAACGCAGTCATGCAAGACAGTTCTGGGAGGCAATTATACAGAAATACTTTGACGACAGACTTTGCTCAGGCATTTCAGAATGACCATAACAACATTTCAGATGCTGTGGAACGAGATCGGTCCACTGGTTAGACGGGTTTTGCCATCCCATAGCGCAAAGTCACATGACTCTTTTGATGCGAATGGAGGAATTTATTCAGCAAATGCATTTCCATCTCCCATTATTCGCATTAACCCTTTTTTAGTCAAAAACCACCTCAAGCGAGCCGACTATAACACTGTTGCCTGATTTTGCTGTATTTCGTCACCAATACTTTGATTCAATTTCCCATTCATAAATGCAGTCACTTGCTTTATTCCTAAATAAATCAGCTGTTCGAATTAATCAACTGAATGAATGATTCAGTAATTAAATCAGTGACTTGCCACCACCTACTGGCAAATTTAGTTTCATTTTTAAAGTATCTTTTCAGTTTTTTAAATTATTTAATATTTCTGTATTCAAAATTTTATATGTAAAACATTAATCTCAACATGAATTTATGAATTTGATTGCACTCATGCCACCTCTGAGCCTCATTAAACATATGAAAATACACCTACAAGACACTTTTGTGATCTTTTGTGCCACCTCTGTAGTACTAATTAGTTTTGTTAATACTGATTTAATTTAATTGGTAACTTATTCTTATTCTACATGTTCTTATTCTATTGTTTTAATTAGACAAGCTTATAAAAAATATATATATATTTTTTTTACAAATTTGACATAAAAGACGACATACTTTTAATAAAGTTATAAAAATGCTATTACAAATGTAAAAACAAAATTCCCCTGTAAATCACTTCAAGGAGTCATTTTTTGCAAATTTTTGATCATATTTTTGTTTTTATTATTGACTAGAAGTTTTTTTTTTTTTTTTTTTTTAAAGTTAAGAGCACAAGTGCTCCTAAAAATAAAAGTAAGCACAGAGCCCTGTTGAGGAATGTTTATTTGTTCATCGCTCAATCATCATTGGATTGCATTCCATGATATGTTTGGATCATTTCAATCTCATCTTACTACTCAAATGTGACATTCAACATATTTTAAAAAAATAATAATAATTTTGTCTAAAGGCTCAATAAACTGGTCCTTTAAAAAAAAAAAAAAAAAAAAAAAAAAAAAAACAGGTTTTAATTTCATGTATCAGTCTTTACAGGGTTAAATGATAGCTTGTCACTTGGGAAGGCTACACTTTCAAAGAAGCCTCCCCAACTGGGTTTCTTTTCATTTCCAGATCTGTGACAATCTAAACGCACATCATCAGGCCTGTATTATTGGGAGCGCAGCATCCATAGGAGTCTCAGGCTGATACGGCCTTTTCTTTTCAGCCTGCCGTCTGGATTTCATCTGGCTTCAAGAGTGCTGATTTCTTCTCCCCTTCTTCATGCCCGTTCTCTCCCTCCTTGAGTTTCCGAGCCGCGATCTTCCCGCCCTCCCCTCGTGTGCGGTGAATGGAGAGCAAACGCGGAGGCTCAAGCCCTGCATCCATCTATCCATCCGTCAGCACCGCTTCTATAGAAACTAAACATCTCCTTCAGCCCCTCTGGGAAGCTGCCAGGAGTGGAGCGCTGAAAAAATTCAAGTCAAGCCTCATTAGCTTCTCATTACCTTTGCAAACCGAAAACGAGGGAGAGGGAGAGCTTTTCTAAATCGTCAGGAGCGCGGGGCCATGGGAATCTGCCATGAGAATCGCTTTTTAGCGTGTGCACATTGAAGCATGCAGGATCGTTCTTCACCGAGGGAATTAAAGTTTTATTTCCATTTCGGTAACACAATAACTGCGTCATTAAAGCCATTTTTTAAAGTGGAATATGCCATCGCTTACCGCTGCCCGAGTCAATTTCCAGCCCTTCAATAGAGAGTGGCAAGTTTTATAAACCTGTCATGTTGTATTACGCCAATGCTAAACATCACCTTTTGAAGTTTCGCTTTCCTCCACCGTCTCTCGCTCTCCCGTCTCTCTTGCACAGTTTATTTTTAATAATGCATTTTTTAACCTTCCATTCACTTGCTCCGCTAATCTGCATCTCCCCGCCTGAGGGACGCGGGAGCGCGAACGCACTCGAGCTCACAGCTGGGGAATCCCTCTCCACCCCTCCACCGGCTGCACACAAAGGATTGTTGATTCAGGGCGAATTAGGGCATTTGAGAAACTCGCTGAAAACACAAACATAGCACAACACTCCAGAGAGGGATACCATTACAGAGGAACAGCGAAAAAGGGTTAAAATATAAGAAAAAACAACAGCAGAAGCTGTTAAACAATTTCTGAAAACGCATGTTTGTCGCACCTGTGTGTGCGTGCGCTTGAAGGTTCGGTTAACTTCCGAAATCAGACAAAACAAGACGATGAAACCTGTCTGTAAAAAACAAATGATCTCAGATGGCCTATAGATTGCACAATATTACAAAAAAAAAAAAAAAAAAAAAGCCTGACACAGCAATGTGTGATATATTTTATATATTTTCTGTGATATACTGTGACATGGAAAAAAAGAAAAAAAAAAAAAAAAACTTAAAAGACTTAAATAGTTATATAGAAACTAATATAGTTAGATAGTTAAATAGAAAACAATAATTAAAAAAAAAAACAAAAAAAAAAAAAAAACGTATATCTTATTTTATTACTTATGTTTATTTTTATTTATTTTTTGTTTGTTTGTTTTTGCAAACCATCTTATTAGGGCTGAAATACTTGAGAAAAACATTTTAAAAACGCAAGTGTTCATACTTGGATTTACTCATTTCAAAATAAATAAATAAATAAATAAATAAAAATGCAAACCTCTTTTGTCCTTCCGTTTTTATATGTCACATTTCCACTGTATTTAATCCAATTCACAACAACAACAACAACAATAATAATAATAATAATAATAATAATAATAATAATAATAATAATAATAATAATAATAATAATAATAATAATATTTTATTGTATTTTGTTATTAAATGCAAATATTAACCAAATTAAGACATGGTAATAATGACATTATACTGTAAAATAAAATAAAATAAAACTATGCAACTTCCTTGAATCAGGCAGTGAAGTCATTTGTATTAACACTACCAGCCAGCCAAAAGTATAGTAAGATTTGTAATGTTTTTTTTTTTGTTTGTTTGTTTGTTTTAAATCTCTTCTGCTCACCAAGCCTGCATTTATTTCATCCAATACAGTACAGTACAGTAAAATTTAGAAATATTTTTACTATTTAAAATAACTGCTTTCTATTTGAACATATTTTAAATGTATTTTTTTTCCTGTGGTTTCGAAGCTGAATATTTAGCATTATTACTCCAGTCACATGACCCTTCAGAAAACATTCTAATATTAATATAGCAGAGCAGATTTTTTCAGGTTTCTTTGTTCAATAGAAAGTTCAGAAGAACAGCATTTATCTGTAAATAATCTTTTGTAACATTATAAATGTCTTTATTATCACTTTTGATCAATTTAAAGCATCCTTGCTGAATAAAAAAATAAAAAGTACTGACTCCAAGCTTTTTAATGATATAATGTATATTGTTACAAAAGCTTTTTATTTCAGATATTTTTTTTTTTATTTCTGTTCAAAGAATCCTAAAAAAGTACTCAACTGCTTTAAATAATAATAATAATAATAATAATAATAATAACACAAATGTTTGTTGAGCAGCAAATCAGCATATTAGAATGATTTCTGAAGGATCATGTGACACTGAAGACTGGAGTAATGATGCTGAAAATTCAGCTTTGATCACAGCAGTCAATTACATTTTAAAATATATTCAAATAGAAAGAAGTTGTTTTAAATAGTACAACTATTTCACAATATTACTGCTTTTGCTGTATTTTGGATCAAATAAATGCAGTGTTTGTGAGCAGAAAAGAATTATTTTAAAAAATCTTACTGTTCAAAAACCTTAGACTGGTAGTGTACAGCAGAACAGTTTGATGCGACTTGCTTCTTTGGTTAACAAATTTACCAATTCGCTTTATTTTAACACAGAGTAACACATTAAGGCATGGGTCTTTAAAACGTCACAAGTATCTACGTGACTATTAATGAAGCCATTTCAAAAGTTAAGGGGGGTTATAACGATTGCTGTGCCTCTGTTTTACTGGACTGTCTGTTTTTACCATTGCATGATGGTTAATATAATATGTGCATGTTCCACTGGTATCCCGCCAGCATTGTGAGCGGGTCTCTGGTTGCTCATCATTAGTTTGATTAGCATGTGAAGCACCAGCGTGAGAGCAGGTCCCAGTGAGGAGGCTGTTAGCAGGGCAGCCAAACAGGATTAGCTCCTTACAGTTCAAGGCCGTCTTTCAGTACGGCCCCTGATCCGCTAGGGGTCACGGGATAGTCACACCATCCCTGTTCTGTCCCATATGTCCCGCTGCCACACACACACACACACATCACAGAGATAAGAGACCGGACCATATGATTTGATAATGTGAGCACGACGTCGCTTATTAAAAAGAATCCAGCAACGGAGAAAGTGTGTTTCAGGATGTGAAACTGGAAACTGATACTTTCACAAATGATTCCATTGGAACATGTCATCAAAATAGGACCATATTTGTTAAAACTACAAATGTTGACCTTTTTTGATGACATTTTGCAGAGTATCTAATACAGTAATTAATACAAATGTCACAATGTTAGTTTAGTAAGAAAAAAAAAAAAATACAAGTATGCAATGTTATCAATTCAAATGTTCAATTTGTTTCTATTTCAAATGTTTCCAAGGGAACGCTTTATTTGCTCATAACTAATGTTAGACAAGTTAATAGTGTAATGTAACTACAAAGAATGAAAAACAACTTGAAAATGACGCGTAATGGAAGCAACACGGCGAAACATCTGCTAATAAAAATACCTCACTGAGTGTCGTGAATGTAAGCTGGGATAAACTTATCTCTGCTCCCATATCTCTTCCAACTTTTTTTCCGTTTTCGCTCATGATAAACAGACCCATATGTACATCAGTGCCAGGACCCTGCGGATATCAGGGAATAAATGAAGCCCTAGCTGTGATTAATGAAGAGGCCTACGATAGCGAACTCCGTGATAACGGTCTCGCAAATAATAAATTAAAACTTAACACTGGAAGCGGAGCTAAAAAAGCAGCAGCAATTTCTTTGAGTGCCGATAATCTCACCTGCACTGGTGAATATGAGCGGTAGTTAGCATTCACGGCAGGGAGAGGCATTACATAGACTTATCATGGCAGCTCTTGTTTGGCTGACTTCTGCTCTGATCCGCTGGAGGATAGAGGAGGAGAGAAAGAGAGAGGGAGAGACGTCTCTTTCTCCTGCTGTAGGCTGGAACAGGAGTTACTGTACTATCACCTACAGCCCTGAACTGAAAGCCAAAGGAAATTGGAAAGCCCAGAGAAGCCGTGCGGTAATTAATCACGGCTCCATGAAGCCTGTCAGAATAGCGCTGCACCGCTGATACTGCTGTCAATTACACCTCATGTGTAATTGTGTAAAACGGTATTGTGAGCCCAGTTAGATCTCCTGAAAGCATGACCCGCTCCTTTCTAAGTGTGGCCTCCTGCCAGGACTCCTCGCCATTTTAACATGCCATAAGAAAATGTGTGTTTTACCAGGTTATGATCTGAAACCTTATTCAAGACAAAAATGACAACTGGGACATCGTTGACTTACCGTCACGTTGTTTTGAACCCATATTAGACGTTCAGTGAAACACCAAATGAGCGTCCAGCATGTATGCAGCTCTTCTCCAGCAGTTCATATAGTGGTCAGGCTCTGAAAAAAACAAATAAATAAATAAAAACATAGATAAACATTAAAAACAATTCACCATAACAGTAGAACATATAACTGATGAAGTATTATGGTAGCTTTGTGTGAGGAGCAAACTGATATATGTGACCCCGGACCACAAAACCAGTCTTAATATATTTGTAGCAATAGCCAACAATACATTGCATGGGTCAAAATTATACATTTTTCTTTTTGCCAAAAATCATTAGGATATTAAGTAAAGATCATGTTCCATTGAGATATTTTGTACATTTCCTACCGTAAATATATCAAAACTTATTTTTGTAATTAGTAATATGCTTTGCTAAGAACTTCATTTGGACAACTTTAAAGGCGATTTTCTCTCTCTCTTTTTTTTTTTTTTTTTGCACCCTCAGATTCGAGATGTTCAAATAGTTGAATCTCGGCCAAAATATTGCCCTATCCTAACAAACCATACATCAATGGAAAGTTTATTTATTCAGCTTTCGGATAATGCACATTATGTATAATCTCAAAAAAAAAAAAATAAATAAAAATAAAAATAAATGACCCTTATGACTGGTTTTGTGGTCCAGGGTCACATCTTAGTAGTTTGTCACTTAAAATCTTGTCTTTTCCCTTCCTTTGGTAGGGAAAAGTGTGGTTCAGTCAACATCTAACAACACCTTCATTATTAGATCAAAACAGGCCAGGTAGACCTCTCTCATCTATAATGTTAGCTCTGTATTTAAAACTTTTATTTATTTACATAAAGGAGGTCTGTGTAGGTTTTATGTAGGATTTTCCTAAGCACAACAGATTTGATTATAAATACAGGGCGTTTAGTAGATTTCTGAACATTATTTAAGAAAGAGTTCACCCAAAAAAATCTAAA
This sequence comes from Cirrhinus mrigala, assembly GCA_036247105.1. Taxonomy (NCBI): domain Eukaryota; kingdom Metazoa; phylum Chordata; class Actinopteri; order Cypriniformes; family Cyprinidae; genus Cirrhinus; species Cirrhinus mrigala. Next base: position 41,780,947 of record CM070022.1, read on the forward strand.
CTGCGTCATTATTTAACGTTACTCAGCCTAATGCCGTTTCACGACTTTCTTTGGTCGTAAAACTCAAAATGCGCTGTTCTTTTAAGAATATGCTGTACGCCTTAATACTTGAAGAAATCTGAATGATGAATACTAAGAAATTACTACGGTATTGACAAGAAATTAAAGTAAAAACCGTTCTGACAGGAGTCAAATAAACGATTCAGTCGAAGTCGAGTCTTTTTGAATGATTTGTCAAGAGATCCGGTTCATATGAGTCATTAGTTCGTTAAATTAATTGATTCATTTGAATTTGATTCACTTAAAAGTCTGCTTAAAGCCCGCAAGATTAAATCAACAGAAAGACCTGTTTGCTTACCTTTTTTTATTTATTTTATCACAGATCGCACTCGATTCAAAGTGCAGGTTCACGGCTCCATTAAATTATTATTCCTTTGTCAAATCACGACGTGCTCTGGACACTCACTGTCTGTGCGCGGGAAACACTTACTGAGTAGTAATGCGCAAGCGCAAAAACTTGGCCACAGGGAGCAAAAGGACAGGTGCGTACGACATTCACTTTTTCATTTGATTACAATGTATGTACATTTTAATTCATCTCTACCTTATTTTGCGACCTATATAAGAGAAATATTCGAAATGCATTCCACCTTATTTTTCCCAGGCGCGGTCATTTGTACATTTTATTGGACTGGCTTCCGGTCACATCCGCGTCCAGCTGTATTTATCTGTACAAAACAGCTTGTTTTCCTGCTTGATATTGCAAATTGGTGTGCCTTACCATATTATTGTAATGCTTTATCTTAATGACGAATACACTGGTTTGTAGTTTTACCGTTTACCGCCCGGTGTTATTCTTTTCATTATTTCTATATAGCGGCTAATGAATTGGAAGTCTCACCCATAAGCTTACTTCCGCCTTGAAGAATAAGGTGAATACCAAAATTTGGTCATGTGTAAAATGGGAACCAGTAGTTTCTGTTTGTTTTCAGGTATATATATATATATATATATATATATATATATATATATATATATATATATATAATTACGAGATTAAAGGAGATTAAACGAGATTAAAATATTTCAAGAACAGAGTAAAAAAATATAATAATAAAGTCAAAATATTATGAGAATAAAGTTGAAATATTGTGAGAATAAAGTCAGTATTTTGACAATAAAGTCAAAATTATGGGAATAAAGTCAAAATGTTTTGAGAATAAAGTAGAAATGTTTAAGAATGAATTTGAAGTGTTTAAAAAATACAAGATTAAAGTAATAATATATATTTTTTTCCATTTCTCATAATATTTCAACTTTATTCTCGTAATTTTGACTTTATTGTCAAAATATTGACAAAATTACGAAAAAATTATGACTTTCCAAAATCACGAATCTTCGAATTTTCTTTTTACCTAGCACTAAAACACTGTTGTACAAAGTATTTGGAGGACAGGAATATTAATAACTTAAAGGAAAATCTGTGACTTCAGAAGACTTTATTATAGAATATTATATATTATATTACTATATTATAGAATGTAATGAATAAATCTTTATTTATGTATTTATTTATATTAGTAAATTAATTTTTGTTTCTTTGTATCCTAAAAGGTCGAGTCTGCATTCACTTTCATCTGGAAAAAAATCTGACAGGATATTTTCCAAAAAATGTCATTTTATGTCCCATGGAAGAAACAAAAACAGATTTGGAATCACATGCAGGTGAGTAAATGATGTCAGAATTTGTATTTTAAGTGAACTGTTCCCCTATCACGCCTTTCCCGTCTCTGTCCTCTCTCATGTGTGGAAGCTCATTGCTGCTGGTGTGCTGTGATCCAAAATCAGAACAGCTGAATAGCCATTATCCCGGTCTTTAAGCGCACGCAGGAGTGAGGATCCATGCATGAATGTGCTTTAATCAGCGCCCATCCACAGCTCCACTCAAGGCTCTGGAGGAGGGGACGACTGTGACCCCTCACGGTCCCAGAAGATTATTGTGGTGACTTTGTGATTGGAGAGTTTTACAGCACTCTCATTAGAATAATGATCCCCCTCCATCCAGCCTTCTGCATGTGTGTGTTTTTATCCGTAAGCTCCCAGTGGTCCTTGAGTATTTTAAGCTAGTTAATAATCATTATGGATGTGCAGTGAACTGGGCAAAAAGAATAATTAACTCACCTGAGCCAAGCTAAATTAACCCTTTATGCTTTTGTTAGCCCATTCTGTTTCAAATATGCCGTCCTTCAGGGACCCATTAGACGTGTCTGTTAAATGGAGAGAGAATGCCCGTCCAGCCCTGCCTCCATATGATGCTAAAACCGGCTGCTATTGAACATCAAGGGTTTTTACACCAAGTAAAGAATTGTGTCTTGTGAATTCAAGATGGCTTTTGATGTGAATTTGTCCAGGATGTACTTGAGCCCCTACCTGCATCCAACTATTCATGGGAAATAGAGATAAATGATTATATTTCTTCTCATTCTCTCATGATGGACTGATTAACCTGACAAATGTGATCTGCAAACACATGCACACTTTACATTGTATTCGCCCCAGCTTGTGCCGCTTACTTCCAAATGCTAGGAATGTATAAGCTTTCTCAAAAGCCAGATTTGTACCCATCTACGTGTAATGGGATATAATTAAAGGCAGTAGTTGATGGGCGTACAGAGTTAATCTGTGTTTTGATATACTGCCATCTTTCTCCCACTCATAGGCTTGTAGTTGACCGAAGGTTTGCAGAAGGGTTGTTGGTGTATTCAGGGCTCAGAGGGTTTTTATACTTAAGCGTCCTTTTAATCATGCAGTCATGAAGTGTAAGAGCGTAGGAGGTACTGAGACTTTACTCTTTGTCATGTTTCAGGGTGGTAATTACCTGCGGCCTACCTGAGACATCACGCTCTCCTGATAAATCTGAAGGTAATCTGTGCGCTCTGATGTCTAAACGCGAGCATAACAGTTGTGGAAGTTTGCCCGGCTGTTACGTTACGTGACATTAATTTTACTACTGTAGCTTGCGTAAGCGCGCACATTCATCTGTGAACGATAAATTGTTGTCAGAGACATTGTCTGCATGTAGTGCTTGACACTCGTGCGTGTTTGCCGATGCACGTTCAAATCAGACTTGCGTCAATTCCCTCTTCTGTTCTTTCCTCAACTCTATCAAAAATAGGCCAAAATAAAACAATAAAAACGCAACTTATGCATGCATGGAAACAGTGCTGGGTAGAGTACTCACAAATTGTAGTCAAGTGACCTTTATTTTTATAGCGTTTTATACAATGTAAATTTACCGTGTTAAATAGGAAAATATCAGTCAGTTGAGAAATGATTGCGAATTACCTGACCGAAGTCGTAGTTATGTAAAGTAACATAACGAAATCTACATTTAAGTTGTAAATAAAACAAGAATCTGAATTCAATGTGTTACTGGACATTTCTTTGTTTTTTTTCAGTGTGCATTACTCATTTTATGTAATATAATCCAACTACTTTGGATTACTTTTAGATACCTTTGACCTAACTTGTTTATAACATTACTTGGAAAAGGATAATCTTTTACCATATTGATTAAGAAAAATAAATAAATTTCATTCTTTATCATTAACAAAATTAAGTGATTTAAACATTACATTATGCATAGTTTACCAAATAATGGTTTGTGAAGAAACTATAGGGGGTTCGTAAATTGATAAAGAAATTGAGTCATAAAAATGTAAAATCGAAATAAATAAATAAAAAAATAAAAAAATAAAAGTACCTAAAATATATAAATGTGTGTGTGTGTGTGCGCATATAGTTGCATTTTTATCATTTTATTTTCGCCTATTTTTGATAGAATTATAATATATAATATATATGTGACTCTGGACCACAAAACCAGTCTTAAGTAGCTTGGGTTTATTTGTAGCAATAGGCAAAAATACAATGTATGTTTCTGTTACAATTATCGATTTTTATTTTATGCCAAAAATTATTAGGATGTTAAGAAAACGATCATGTTCCATGAAGATATTTTGTACATTTTCTACTGTAAATATACCAGAAGTTAATTTTTGGTTGGTTATATGCATTGGTAAGACCTTCATTTGGACAACTTTAAAGGTTTTTTTTTTTTTTTTCAAATAGTTGTATCTTAACAAACTATACATCAGTGTGAAAAAAAAGTAGTCTGATTATAAGGGTTTTTTATTTTTTTGTTTGTTTGTTTGTTTGTTTGTTTTGTTTTGTTTTGTTTTTATAAGCACTACAATAATCTGATTACATACTCCAGACTACATATAATCCGTTATTCCCCAGTACTGCATAGAAATAATTCTAATGTGAGTCACTGGAATAAAATTTGAATTAATTTATTTTACGCCGGTATTATTGTGAACAATTCATTACACGTAATGGAAGTAAAGGAAGCCGCTCAGCCTCAGATTCCCTCTCTCCTTAGCAGCGCCACCACCTTCTTCACGGGCATATAGATGTACGTTTGGCTTTGTGTCTCTTTTTGTTTAATTGAAACCAGGGAGGTCAATTAATTTTGCTCCCCACCATCTTTTGCCCACATGATTGAAAACGATGTTTGTCTCTCTCTCCCTCTTCAGCGTGCGCTCTGCTTCTTTTGTATTCAAATTCCGTGTCACTTCACATGGATTAATTGAGCCACTTTGTGGTTAATCTCAGAGCTGCAGTGCTGAGAGACGCTGAGCTGTGTCTATCTCTCCCAGTCTTACAGTCACAGTAATTCCACACCCGACACACGAGAACACCGACGCTAACAGCTAATGTTCGGCAGATACTTTATTTCCAAGATTAATTCATTTACAAACTTAGTAATTAACGGCAGGGACAGTTCCAGTCCAGTAACCCGGGCCTCATTCTAATTCGGATGACGCAGCTTGTGTGTTGATGGCCAGGGCTTTAACTTACCACTGTAAAATTTCAGTCCTAAACAGAAAGTAGTTGAGACACAGAAAATGTTTTGAGGTAAAAACATGGATGTGTGGTAATGTGGTTTCCACCCATCTCCCACATCAGCTACAGTAAAAGTGCTTGATTATGTTGTGTTTATATAATTATGTTGTACTTAAAGAAGCACTTTGAGAACAAAGATGAGCATTAAACAGAGCTCCTTGAATATGCGCCCAGACATGTAAAAACAATACCGTGTCCAGAAGTGTTTAGACACCATTACTCAGCAGTGTTTTGTAATATTAATCCACTATCCATCTTACAAGACACACGTGAGACCCGCCGAGCCCGGCGCATGTTGGCGCTTGCGTGCATGTGTGCACTCCGACTAAGGATTTCATTGCTCCGCTTTGAAGGTGAGCTGGTGTGTTCCAGGTGATTAGCAGCGAAATGAAACACCCCTCCGCTCTGTTTATGATAACAATGCAAGTACGATCAGCGACCCACATTTATATGCACAGTTGTGCACAGCGGTAATCATTTTAATTATTGCATTTACAAGGACATCCAGGGATGTTCTGTGAAGGGAATGAACCAAAACACCAGGGGACATGTTTGGTCTGTTTTACCCTGTGTTTATCCATCAGTCTTGAGAAATAGCTGCTCGGAGCAAACGTGCAAACAACTACCTTCTTTTTCAATTACAACTGGCTTTGAGGAAAAGGGTAAACATCTTAAAGAGTTATTTGTAACTTCCAAACAGGCGTTTGATTTGAGCGCCGAGATTAATTCCTTCAGGACGGCTCGAGTCGTGCTGGAAAACAACGATACGCCGAACCACCCCAGCGTCCGCTTCAATGACTAATCAGCGCTGTGATCCTGGTTGCGTTGCGTATTGTAGCTTATCGCCGTTTTCCTCTGTTCCCGTTTCACAATTAAAATCGGTGTGTGATGTGTCACGACATCTGAGCGCCGCACTCCGTCGAGAGTTGGGTTTGCGTTGACTTCTGCCCTCCCAGCAGCTCTGTGTGAAGTGCTGACTGGACTAAAGTGTTTCAAACGGCTCCTCGGCTCGGGGTTGGAGGCCAATCCGCTGGGCTTTGTAGTTCGCTGGTGAAAAATCACTTTCTATGCAGGAAGGGAATTCAGTGTAGTGACCTCGGCTTCTCCTCTAAGCTCCCTTAGTAGCACACACGACCTCACCCTCAAAGAGTCCACCATCATCCGCCTCTCACAACACAACAGCTACAGTAATGCACTTTCTCATGAGATGCTTTCGTCTACACGCTAGTGAGGAGAGTGTGAATTTGCTAAACTGCTAATATTTGATATATATTGGTGGAATATTATTTACCTTACATTTGCAGTGCTGGTGCAGGTTGGGCATCTACAGTATATATCAGTCTACTGTGGGTCAAATAGCTTTTTTATGTTAATGTACAGGTCTAAGATAATACAAATCATGCAGTAAGTTATGATCAATGTATGCATTAAAGTAATGATTTTTCGAAACTCCCTGATTTCACATCCGGTCATGTGTATACTATATAGTATATAGCAAATATGAACAGCTTGATTGTTTGTGTCATGACAAAATGTAAACTATATGGCCCAGCTCTAATGTGCTAAAATGCATGAAGATTTTGATCTGTAAAGCTGCTTTCAACAATGTGTTGTGAAAAGCACTGTTCAAATAATATTTACTTGACTTAAAGTACAAATTGTCATTATGAAAATAACAGTTGTGAAAAGAAAACTCGCAGTTGGACATTTCCGTGTAGGCCATAATTTGTCATCTCAAATGAAGTCTGACCTAAGGAAGAAATTTGGAGAAATTACTAATAATAAATATAACGTACCGTAGTAATAGGCTTTGCCGTGTTTGATTTTCTTAAACGCTCCAATTCAGACTCCTTAAAGGGGTCATCGGATGCAAAATTCACTTTTACATGTTGTTTGAACATAAATGTGTGCTGGCAGTGTGTGTACACAACCACCCTATATTTATAGCAATCCACCAGTGTTTTTTTTTTTTTTTTGTTTTGTTTTGTTTTAATCCCTATAAATAATACCCCCTTTCTCAGATTAGGCCATTTTTTGATTCTTGGCTGTGTGACGTCACACAGACCAAGGCCGCTCCCACGATAGTTGATTGACACGGCCGTCTTACCTTAGACCCGCCCTTAGTGATCTGAGTGAGCTGTGAACTGTTCGTCATTGTTTCAACGCCAGAGTGGGAGTAGACAAGAATGTCTCCTAAGCAATTGAGGTGTTCTTTTGTTGGATGTAATAATGAACATAAGAGTTGTGATTTACTCCTGACATCTGAGCCCCTGAAGATGCAGAGGATTAGTTTTTGAAGGGAACGTGCCCCCCGATCTGCCTAAATGCGTCTATGTTTGCGCGATTCATTCGTGATCCAGCTTCACCTACAGCAGAAGTGAGTATAAGGTTCTTTTATGAATTGCCTTTCCTAATAATGTGCTAGTTAGCAAGTTCCGCGGCTAAAGTAAACAGTACGACTCGTCACCCCATGAAAGAGAGAGGCGGTGTGAGCGGAGCTCATTAGCATTTAACATAGCAGGTTGCTGTGAACAGAGCTGATTTTTTTACACAACCATTAAGAATTTTTAATCAAAGCATTTATAGACTTTTCATTTAGACCCTAACGAATCATATCAACTTGATTGGAAAATGGGCATACGATGACCCTTTTAATGTTAGTTTGATTGGTTGTGTGACATTGTGACAACGATTTCTGTTTATCTGAGGTTGTAGATTTGTTTGAATGTGGATGAAGCCGATTCATGTTAGATGTGTCCAGCATGGAATTAAATGAGGGCTTCTGTCAATAAACGGGTCAGGTGTTGTGTTAAGCGTTTACTAAACAGAACCCCTAAAGGTGAAGTGTGTACATTTTGTGCCAATAGTGGCACCAACTGTAGCTGCATTAATAATGATGTTTCCTACCACCTTTTCTGTTCCACCTACTTCTGCCATTGTTCTTCAAACAGGACATTAGTTGACACAGTGGACCACTCAATAGTGTTGGCAAGTCTCATTCACTTCCATAAATTGGTTTTGAGCAGTTGAAATCAATCAATCAATCAATCAACCAATCAGCTTTTTAAAGCCTTCCTCTCTTATATATCATCTTCACATGTTTTCAAACATCTTGGGACATTATATATCATTTAAGCACATCTGTTTATGACCTCTGGGCAGTGATGGGTAGATTACATGCAAATTGTAGTCTGTCACTGATCCTACTGTTACACAGTAGGGTTTTTTAGAAAGGAAAATTTAAAAGAGGAACAAAATAATTAGGGAAAATCGATACATTATGAATCATGTATGTGTAAATTACACACAAATGTAATAATGTAATCCAAAAAAATAAAAAATAACTAATCTTACTATGAGCATTTTAAAATGTCATATAATCTAATTACAAGTACTTAAGTTTTGGAAAACGTAACCCTGATTATGTCTAAATAGTTACTAACCAGTAGGGGAGAGTGGGGCAAGTTGAGCCAGTGGGTAGGTTGACCCACCCCTGTATCTTGGCACCTGTACACTTTTACTATCACGTGACCATGTATTTTGGAATCACACAGCACCCGTTCACTTTAAAAACTGTTTTTGGCTTGTCAAAGTAACATTTTAGCTTTATTATATTATAGTAAATCAATCATATTATAGTTATATCAAAGTAAATGTATCCAGGTCTAAAAATATTTATGATGCATATAGGTGATTTAGCAACATATAATACCATGCACATAATTTAGCTAAATATTAGCCTGAATTGATATGCTCGCTATTTATTTATTTATATATTCATTTAGTTATTATTATTATTATTATTATTATTATTTTTCTTTTTTTTTTTTTTTTTTTTTTTTTTTTTTATCCAAAATGCCAGCTATGGGTGAGCCAAATGCTGTGGGGTAAGTTGAACCAACACTTTAACTTACCCCCCATCAGGCACTGAAGTAAGTTAAATCTCTGAAGTATGAACTGGTATTTTAATGTGATATTAAGCAACTGGTTTAGTTAATCAGATATTATTTGTAGTTTATTTGATGGGGACGTTCACAAGTGCACCAGATCCTTCTCTGAGAACCAGAAGATGCTTTTCATCACATTATAATCAAATATATAGTCTCTAATGGCCTGTTCGTCATTGCAGAAAAGCTACCATGCCAAGAATATTTTGGCTAAAATGTTTATTAGTTTCAGTGACATTTATTCCTTCATTCTAATTCAGATTTTATTTAATTTTGCTCAACAAACTCTCTGTTTAGTCTGTTTTTGGGAAGGTTAAAACTTTGGTGTTCAACATATTGTTTCAGAAAAGCAAACAATTAAAGATTGAAAATGAAACTTCATTTGATTGGTTTTATTTTGTTTAAGTTCGCTTTAAGAAAAGAACTATGTTTGTAAAATTAGGTTCGATTATTAAATTCATTTTTTAAAAGAGGTAAATCATCTTTAAAATTTCACATGGGTTTGAATCAGATTCATTCAGATTTAAACCGAGATGGTGCCTTTTACACACTGACTTGGGTCAATTTACCCCTAATCTGGGGCAAATTGAACCACAGGAAGACTTTTTTATAAGAAGCCATATTTTGAGAACCCTTTGTCATAGATACATTCTGATCATTTAAAATGATAGCAAAGATCCTGAAATTACTTTAGATACTTCTATTGTACTTCTGCCTCATTTTCCCTTATCCTGAGGACCACATAAGTCAAAAAATACTGCTTCTTGGGTGGCTCACCCATCCTTGGCTCATTTCAGGTTGAATATAACCGAAAGACAAATTCAGTGAGTTTGGTAACTTTAGAACCAGTATTAACAAATCTGACCAGCTCGAGAATGAATTGTTTGTTTTAAACTGATTTGCAATTGGCTCATTAAATAAAACTGGCTAGACTGATTTGTTCATGAATTGGTCGTCACTGTTCAAACAAACAGATCAATGTTTTGGAAAGTGTGCAGAACCAAGTCAATCTACAAATGGGTTACTAATGGATGTTTCTGTACATTAAACCGAGTTTAAAAAGTATTTCAGCACAAAAAAGAAAAGTGTAAAGGAATAGTTTAAATGAAAATTAAAATGGATTAACAATCCATTAAATAAAGATGCTAGGCATTGGTAACCTTCTCTGTTTTTGACTTTGGCTTTTGTTCTGCTCACTAATTATTCATTAGGTAATTTATTAATATATTAACATACCTGTGAGCTGTCTGAAATCCTGTTTCCCCAGGCGTGTGCTCTTCGGTTTCTGTCTTGTGTGGTCTCGGCTCCTTTACTTCACTAAACTCCTCACTCCAAGTAATTATCTAATAAGCGTCATAAAGGAGCGTAACTCTCTAATCTGTTTATAATTAGCATTTCAATGGTCCCGGCACTAATGGTCGACCTTCAGCAACTCTGACCTGCTCATAATTAATAGTAATATCCGATCCTCGGCGTGTAAGAAGCTAGCCATGACCAAATGAATGAACCTCAGGTACGGCTAATTTCTGCTGCAATTATCTTTTCATGTTGGGAGATTTAGCAGATTATCTGCACGATTTCACACCATTTTATGCAATTCTGTAATTACAGAATCAGGTCTAAACGGCTGCTCGGCTCACGCAGAGAGTTTCGTGTCGGTGTGGGCCGTAAGTGCCGATTCATTGTGTTCTGTGTTCATTGACATGATGTTACAGTGTGCATGAATTAGCATGAAATGAGGTACTGTTGAACTTTGTGTGATCCAGACAAGCAGTGTAATTACTGTCTCAGAGTCTCGGCATCATCAGATATGAGTCAGGCGAGCGGTGACGCAAAAGGAAATGATTATCTTAAGAAGGCTGGTTATAAAAAGACACTTTCTACAGATGGAGTGGCGTATATCTGAGCATCACACAGCGCAGGTCAGTGAAGTAGTTTGATAGCAGCCATGGGCCTTTTATTAGATACAAAACAGCAAAAATTCACAATCAAAAACTTTGAGTCTGTATGTTTAAGACTACAAAAATATTTCTATCTGCACAGCATACAAAATAATACAAATCTGTTCTCTAAACATCTTTGAGCATTATTCTCAGTTTGGCTGGATAGAGTCTTGTCTTTATTTTCTTATTAACTGAGACTTGTTTTAATTAATTAATTTAATTATTTTATTTTCTCTAAACATTTTTCTCATATCCATTTACAAAGGACAAATTATACTGGGAAAAAGTGAGATACACTGTAAAAAACAAATTGTTTAAAATAATTTGTTACCCAGCTGCCTTAAAATTTTAAGTTTAGTCAACTCAAAAAAGTTTAGTCAACTTGAAATGTTAACTTGCACTAAGTGACAACTTAGATATTTGAGTTCATTCAACTTAAAATTTGCCCAGCTTTTAAGTAGTTTAAGTTTTCACTTAGTACAACTTAACAGTTCAAGTTGACTAAACTTATTTGAGTTGACAGAACCTAAAATTTTAAATCTGCAGGGTAACAAAATGTTTTAAGTTGACTCAACAATTTTTTTTTTATTTATTTTTTATTTTTTATTTTTTATACAGTGTATTCAATATAAAAAAAATCAGCATTGGAAAAAGATGTGTTGTATTTATTGGCGTGTCTATATTTTCTTAATAAATTAGTTTTTTTTATTTATTTTTTTATTTAATTTAGTTTAATTTAATTATTATTATTATTATTTATTTATTTATTTATTTTATTTTTTTTTTTAACTGGGTCTCTGGAGAGTGGAACATATATATATATTCCATAATAAGAAGTCTCTTCTGCTCACCAAGCCTGCATTTACAGAAAAAAAGTACAGCAAAAACAGTGCAATTTTGAAATGTTTGTGTTATTTAAAATAACTGTTTTATATCTGAATATATTTTAAAACATAATTTATTCCTGTGATTTCAGAGCTGAATTTTCAGCATCATTACTCCAGTCTTTAGTGTCACATGATCCTTCAGAAATTATTCCAATATTCTAATTTGCTGTTCAACAAACATTTTATTATTATTATTATTATTATTATTATGTTGAAAACACCTGAGTAGGTTTCTTTGATGATTAGAAAGTTCAGAAGAACAGAATTTATCTAAAATAGAAATATTTTGTAACGTTATAAATGGTTTTGACCAATTTACAGCATCCTTGCTAAATAAAAGTATTAATTTCTATAATTACTCCAAGCTTTTGAATGGTACAATGTATAATGTTACAATTTTTTTTTGTTTGTTTGTTTGTTTGTTTTTTAAGATAAATGCTGATTTATGGATCTTTCTATTCATCAGAGAATCCTGAAAAAATTTACTCAGCTGTTTTAAATATTAATAATAATAATAATAATCAGAAATGTTTCTTGAGCAGCAAATCAGCATATTAGAATGATTTCTGAAGGATCATGTGACACTGAAGACTGGAGTAATGATGCTGAAAATTCAGCTTTGAAATCACGGGAATAAATGACATTTTAAAATATATTCAAATAGAAAGCAGTTATTTTAAATAATACAAATATTCCACAATATTACTGCCTTTTTAGGATCAAATAAGTCCTGTTTTTCTGTGTTGTTTCTGGACTTTTGCATGTACAATACTTTATGCATATAAAGAACAAGCTATTTATAGTTCATTTATTAGACGTTATTCACTAGTGCGTCAAAAATGAAAGTCTTTCAGAATGTGTCATGAATGTATTTGGAATGTAGACGAGTCATATTTTACACATAGCAATTGCAAATGTAATTTTGTTCATTTGCACATTGTCAAATATGCATCAATATGGCTGGAAGGATTATAGATTGAGGAAACCCTCCACCACAAGCCCCCTTTTGATCTCTGTATTACTTTATTAGTATAATCCTATATGAAGCTCTTTACTCTTCCATTCCAGACCAGTGGATTCATTTCAATAACCCGTAATCTATCCACACCAATCATTCCTCAGCTCTCTCAGTCTGTAGACACCGCGGTGGCGGGGCTTCCCTCAATCGCCGCCCTCCAAATGCAACTTTTCAAAATGATTTTTTTCATTTTTCCTTGACACATTCATCTTGCTGCATCCTATTTTCTGCCCAGTGCTTCCTCCTCTTTGGCCGTATTCAAATGAACGGCGAGACCTTTTCACATACATGAGGGCGTAATGGGGAGCTTAGCAGAACTTCCACCTGATTACCAATGCAAATATTAGCAAGTCAAGTTCGGCGTGTGGCGGCAGATTAGGGTTTATCCCTCGTGCACACCACTCGATTCTTTACGCTCCGGAAACATTTTTGCTTATCAGCGCGAGGCAACGATCAACACTTCGCGTCCCCGGTCCCGCCGAGACTTCAAGAGGGCCGTCATCAACATTCAGACCCAGCGTCGCACGCCCAAACTTCCCCGTTTCTGAATTCTTACGCCTAAATCCGTATATTAGACATCATAATTGCTGTAAGCCTTGCCATCAAATGGGGAATTACAAAGAACTCGTGAATGCTCCTTCACATTACAAACGACACATTACACGCCATTGTTTTAGTAATGAAATGCGGCGCTGCACGGATCTACTCATGTGTTTTAAGGGACGCAGCAGTGCTATCTTTGTGCGGCAGAATCTGTGAGGACAGATCTGTATTCATAAGGTTTTTATATTTCGTAGCGAGTGCAGAACGCTCATTTTCCACTTGATTCATCGCTCATTTCTTCTGTTGTGGTCTGTTTCACCTCCACTATCCAGTTCAGAAAGACTTCTTACCGAGTCTTTGTTATTTCAGGACAATGTTATGCATTTATTTTGATTAATTAAAGATATTTAATTTCAGTTGAGGGCTGATTCTCCACTTCCTATCAGTAACTGTACACGTATGACACCTTCCTCAAATACGGCTCAATCTGGTACACCCCCAGATACACAAACATTATTATTATTTTTTTTATTATTATTTATTTTATTTTTTTTAGTGATGACATTTTGGCGGTTTTGACCTTTCTAACTGTATCCAAAAAGTACAGATTAACTCATTTTTTAACCATCTGTTTGTGTGTATGTGTTGCTTCTTATGTCATGGAGCAAATTTGTACCCAGAAGTTAAATCTGCCAAAACCTCCGTTTGGAGGCATCCTAATTTGTAAAAACAATATACTTTTTTAATACATAATTTGTAAAAATGCAGACAGCTTTCTGTATGAATTTGGGTCAGGGTTATTATTTATTAATTAAATCTAAAAATAAAACTAAAATTAAATCAGTAAAAAAAAAAAAAAACTTTTTCAGTACTTGAAATAAGATAAATGTTAACTGAAATAACATAAAATATTAAAAACTTTATATGGGTCAAAGATGTTAAGATGTCCACATCAAAAGAAATTGACAAAAGTGATTTTATGTCCATAGAAAGCGCATTGAATGTAAATAAAGTGTCTACCTTTAAGGTTTCAAATACGTTTTTGGAGAATAAAATGTCAAAATTTGGTTGAAATAATGTTACATTGTCATTCAGTGAAACACAATATTCATGTAAAAATTCAAACAACATGCTTATTATGACTTGTACATATTAAAATAGATAAAGGAATAAGGGAGCATATTAAATTTTATTGTTTTTTAAATTAGTAAAAAATTCTTACTGACAAATGGGCAAAACCTAGGATAGCGGCAAATTTTAAAAAATGTAGAATTAAAACTAATCAGTAATTCATCTTTTAATATGTCATAAATTGATTTTTGTTGTAAATATGCCTGCCAACATTGTTACACTGAATTACATTTTAGTGGGTGTCTTCTGTAAATTAGGGGAAAATGTATGATATTTATTTTTTACTCAGAAAAACAAAAACAAACATGCAATTAAATTAAACAGAAAACTTTTTTTTTTTTTTTGGAAATACAACAACAATTTAAAGCAGTATTACACTTGTTTTTATGCTTAAACCCTTTTTCGTCTTTGACCCATATATACTAGTTGGCAGATTTTCTTATTTTCAGCAGCGGTTTGCCCAGAACAAAATGCATTGTGTTTCTTAACTCTAACAATTTATTTTGGCGGTGAATAATACATGAAGTGAGCTGCAAACAAAGTCCCATCCATTGAAGAGGGAGATCGTACTGAGAATCTGAAAGCAAGATGTGGATGACAAACATCAGACAGATTGAGTACAACCGAGTCTCTATTAGTGCAAGCGTTCACATGGAGTGATGACATTGATTCATGTGATTGTTTGAAAACAGAGTCTGTATATTTTAATAGCATGAAGAAAACTAGATTTTGACGTTTGCAAGAATATGTAAATAGTGCTTATTGTGTCCCCCAGTAAAAACTTAGCATTGATGCTATAGGGTGTTGTTGTGAGGTTATTGTGTTTCTTTCCTGTCTGGTGTGAAAAGACTCCTGCACCCTCACATCTCTGTGATCTTCTGGTGTTCAGATGTTGTTCAGGTCATTTTTTTTTTTTTTTTTTTGGTCATCTGATCATTTTTGATCATCTGATCATTTTTAATGGTGCATCTAATCACTTACACTGTAAAAAAAAAAATAAAAATGTTGTTTCAACTTAAAAAAGTGTTTGTGCTGCCTTAAAATGTTAAGTTTACTCAACTCAAATATCCACGTTTTCATGTAGTGCAACTTAACATTTCATGTTGACTAAACTTAAAATTTAAATTTAAGGCAGCACAAACACTTTTTTAAGTTTTTTTTTTTTTTTTTTTTTTTTTTTTACAGTGTAGTAAAATAACAGCCCAGTCTCCTCAACAACACACACGATCACTGAACTTTAAACCTGTAAAACATGACATATGAAATATGTTTTGTAGTGTTAGAGGTTGAAAAACCAATCATCAGAACATCAAAACAAACCATCGCACTATATAAAATAAATAAAACTGTGTGTGATAGATATAGGAGCTATTTATTGATTAGATTATCAACACCTACACATTCAGGATATTATGAGCATTTCTCCAGACGTCTCTGGAGCCTCGGTTTGCATTCTGTGCTCCGTCGATGTGGAAGTTTCACAGATGCGGGGATGGAAACTGGCGATCTGTGTTGTTGGTTTCCTAGTTTTCTGTTTGAGTTGTTGTGTCAAATTGCGGTTCCAGTGTAAACGAGTGTTCGGAAGAGAAAAGCCACGGCGCATCGCTGTGCGCTCGCAAACACAATAGCCTAATCTGCACAAAGACAAGGAGAGGAGACGGCGAGAGCTTATGCATTCAAAGTTTGCGGCTGTGAGATTAAAAATTTCCTTTCCAGAGTATCATTGCAAAGTTGTGCACAAAGCGTACACATCCGTTTCAAGCAAATCCAGTCAGTCGGTGCTATTGGAGCGTTTCTTCGGCCTACTCCGCTTTCCAAAGCATTAGTCCTGCACGCTGAAACGCAGCCGAACACAATGACTCTCAAACTAGTCTCCTTTCTCTCCTCCTCTGTATTTACTGCAGCGACTAAATCATGTGGTCAAGGTTGTGTGAAGCCAGACTATAATGAGATCATTTCCCATTCTCTTTCTCTTGCCTATCAAACTTCGTACAAATAGCTCGACTTTCCGTATCCTGAAAGTTTGGATAAAGAACTTGACAAAGCAACATGCCTTGCCTGCTACACAATATATGGCTTTTAGCACGAGGGACCGTAAACTCCATTTCCGTCGAAGATAATAACATTAACTCGGCGGGCCGAGAAACCGCTGGAATGGGCGCGTATAAAAACAATTCGACAGAACTTCAGTTTAGAAGTGGATTCGGCCTGATGTGCGTCTACGGTTCCCGTGAGAGGGAAAAATGCACGAGGAAATGTTCGGGCGAAGATAATTATTAATAAACCTTAATGGAAATTCAAATAAATGTGTAAATAAATGACTTTTCCCTCAATTTCTTCAAAAATGTCTGCTTACAGAATAAGCATCGATGTGAAGCTCATATTTTTCACTCACTCTGCAAATAAATCTGTTTATTAGTTGAGATGTAAAGTGGTCTATGGTTCAAGGTGGGACTATTTTTCTAAGTCAATACCAATTAATACCATCCTTCATCATATTTACTAAATAAAACCTGACACTTGCTTCTTAGAAATTTGGGACTGTTGATTCCAAAAGTAGTATCTGTTGTGTTTGAGGACAACATACTTTCTCACAAAATATGACACATTTCATAGCGTTTTTGCTTCCAACAAGCGTCTGTAAGGTGAAGAAATTTAGTACTCTCCCTTAACCAGCAGAAAAACTGACATGAAGACATGATTCTCTGAGCCAGATTACAACTGTTTGTTTAATTATCAGACCATTTTCAACAGTATGACATTATTTTGTGCCTGATTTCCACTTTTTTCTCTTTTGCCAATTGTAAGTTGGGTCATTCCGCGTCCAGTAGACCAAATTTCAAAAACTTCCCCAGCTTGAATTTTTGATTTTGCTTTTTTTTTTCTGAAGAAAGATCACATAGTGATGAAAGCCAAAATATTAAATGCCATGGATGAATATTTACTTAGTAATTCACTGTTTTGTAGAGGGAGGTCAAAATGGCCATTTTCACCTGAGATTCAGAGCCAACTTACAGGGGGTTAAAAATGACTTCAGAAAGCAGAATCATAATGTTATTTTTTCACAGAGATTGGTAGATCTGCTAGTTAAATCTGTTGAATTTAGCAATCCTTGTTGCATTGCATGCCAATGGTGGCCATTCAAAATTGGGGAAACAGCAGTTTTCAAGTTTTTTTTGTTTTTTTTTTTCTCTAAAGTTTGCATGTCAGTAACTCTAGAAGTATTAAAAATATCTTAATACCCTTTTAGATCCTCAGTGTGAAAAGATGAATCTTAAAATCAAACAGTCACTGTTGTAAAGGGTTCTAATATGCAAAAGATGCTGGAAAACTGGAGAATCTGCAGGAGCTGGAGGATTTTTCTGAAGAATAGTGCTCAGTTTAACTAGGGACGACATGACATGAAACAAAAAACAGTCGTAGATCATCCAGGTAACCATACACAGTATTAAGAACCAAGGGTTTCCAAACTTTTGAAGAGGGTTATTTTAATAATTTCAGCTATTTTTTTGTTTTTTCTTGTGGACTATATGTAAACATCTTCTATGTAAAATATGTAACTCAGGACAGTACTAAAAAAAATTTCACAATTATTCACATTTTCACAGATTCTGCAAGGGGTTCCCAAACTCCTTGCAGAATGCCACTGTATGGGGGTCTCAATGATGCTCCATGTCCAGATTTTTGTAATATTCAATATTATATTCAATATATCAATATCAACATATATATATATATATATATATATATATATATATATATATATATATATATATATATATATATATCAATAATCAATATGTCAATAATGAATAGTACCCATTTTCAGTGATAAAAAAACAAATGTTGGTCACTTTGTATACAGCTGATGCTTATTTTATTTTAAGCACAATGTCTGAAGAAGAAATAATGTTGAAATTAGAATTGTATCTTGTATCCCTCTGTCAAAATGGTCACCATTGGCACATAATGCAACAAAGATTGCTAAAGTTGAAAGATTTTACTAATAGACCTACTGATCTCTGTGTAAAAATTGCATTATGATGCTGCCATCTTTCTGAAGTCATTTTTGCCACCCTATATTTTGGCTCTGAATCTCAAGTGAAAATACAAAATAGCGTATTACTCAGTAAATATTCATCCATGACATTTAGTATTTTGGCTTTCACCACTATACATGTGTATCTTTATTCAGGAAAAATATTAGCAAAATCAAAAATTTGAGCCAGAAACCTCTGGTTGAGTTGACACAGAATGACCCAGTTTAGTGGATGCATTGACCAAGTTTATGCAGCCGGACCCTGATCTTGTGCATTTTTATTGTAATAAACTTGCCGTGACTGCAGTTCATTTATTAAACTTGGGGATGATTCAAAATCATTTTCTGTTGTGATTAACATTGCCTCAATGTACTGAAGTGCATTCCTGAATACCATAGGTTGGAATAGGCTGTGTGGGAGTGCTTGAGTATTCACAAACACATTTGGTTTAGTGTAAATACGCATACAGTTTGTCTGGTGCATTGGCGTTTATGACCTCGACGAGATGAATGGGTTCAAACGGCGCGCCACGTGACTCGAACGCATGAAACCGGCCTGCCATAAGGTCTACATAAAATTTTAAATGACCTATTCATAAAACACAACACACAAATCACTAAACACAGGTACGACCGCACACACTCCATAATGTGGCGCATTAAAGGACGCCGGCGATGCCTTTCATTTACGGAAGGGTCTCGTGAGGCGCCCAGGGTCAAGCTGATGGCTGCGCCGCCGCACATGCTCAGTAGCCGCCGCTGATTAATTCCCGCTCGCGTCTGCTTTGTCTTCTCCAGCTCGCTGAACAAGTTCATTTCGTCTGATGAGTTCACGCGGGGGTCAGGACGGTCCTCGCACCCGCTCTGGGATACGGCCGATGTAGCGCCGCAATTAGACTGCGGTACAAAGCCAGAACTTTTTGTTCCGCCCGGTTTCGAGCGATGCTTCAGAAGTATTCTGGCGTCGTCTCTGAAAGTGTCTTTTTGTTTTAAACGTGCTAGAACAGCTTCTTGTTCGCTCCGTCTGTGAAAGCAATCAAAACGGACAGGTAGCGGGATTTTCTCTGTTTGGTTGCGTTCCAGGGAATGAGAACGAAGCAATTTGCTTTTGTCTGTGCGTTCGGGACAATCCAGTCAGTAGCCTGGCACGCTTAGCGTTTAGTATCGCCGCTTCTAAATCAAAGGAAAACAAAAACTATTTTTGATTTCTGCACGGTCGGCCATCTGTTACTATACATCTAAATTTCACAATCCAATTCTCAGAAGCGTTCGCTTCAGCCGCTTTTCCTCCACCCCTCCTCCTCAGTCAATCATGAAAATGTGCTCGACTGATGACTGCCTCTCCGGCATCGTGTGAAGAAGCACGGGGCTTCATCAAAATGCTCAATCGAAGGTAATTTAAAGTCGGCGCCACAAACGGCTGTTTAAGGTGGGCTCTGTTGCGCGACCGAGCGGAGCTTGGGAAGAGATGACAGGAGGCGTTTTACCATTTAAAAGGATAGCGGAATAGATTTCGCACCCCGACAATACTGTAAATATATCTGGCCGTGCGTTTGGACGGCTGCCATGAGACGGATGTGACTTTCAAGTAGCTGTGCATTAATAAATCACAGGCCTTTCAATGGCCCCCAAACTGCTGCTTTCTCCCTGCATTCGGCCCGCTGGCGTCGTTACAAATGAACGTTGGTCTGAAAATACAGCGTTATGCTCTGCATTATGGGGACTGAATTAATTGAAACACTACCTGTGATGAGTAGTTTGTTATAAAGTGTATGTTTTGAGATGCAAACATGGTCTCACTTCATTTTGGGTTGCAAAAGCGTGCATTTATTACACTGTGAGTGGATTTTAAATTTGCCTTTATTAATAAATTTGATCCAAAGCAACTTAAAGTGCATTTTAACAGCATGCACTCCCTTGAAGTCAAACCCATGACCTTGGCATTGCAAACATTATGGTTGCATTTAGCACATTGCTATGAGATTGCTAGATATTGTTGGTTTTTACTTACTAGTTCAGAAGTCCAGTCAAGTCCCAAGTATGTTTGTGTCCCATAATTCTAGTTTGATTGTCCACTAAGTGAACGTCTGATCATTGAGACCAGGGTTGTTATGATTAACTAGAAAAATAAATAAATAAATAAAATAAAGATGTAAATATATTTTAAAAATGAAATATATGTATGTGTGTGTATATATATATATATTTACAGTAGTCAACATTTGAAGTGGATCAGAACCTTTCATTAAATTTGTCCTAAAACCAAAAAGAATACCTGTTCTTGTCTTTGAAACTTTGATGAACTTTTTTTTGATTCACTTCAAATGCTGACTACTGTATATATACTATACTAACACATTAAAACATACAAAAAACATAAAACTAAAACTACTCAAATTAAGATTAAAATTAAAATTAACAATAAAAAATAATAAAATAAACAAATAAACAATAAACAAAAGTGATCCAAACTATTAACTAAAACTTTTATTGTATAGGAATGAGATATGTAACTGCAGAAGTCATAATGCAAGCTTATTTAATGTTTGTTTGTTTGTTTGTTTGTTTGTTTTTGCAAATAGATGCTTTTAAATGCATGCATTTCCACCATTATTAACATTCATAGTGCAAGCTTATTTAATGTTTGTTTGTTTGTTTGTTTGTTCGTTTATTCAAATAGATGCATTTAAATGCATGCATTTCCACCATTACTAACATTCATAATGCTTTTTTTTTTTAAAGGATGCATTTAAATTCATGCATTTCCACTGTTATTAACATTTTAAATCTAACAAAGATTTTGTATATTTTTTGTATAGCTATAATAGCATATCAGTAATGCTAAAATACTACTGAATGAGAAAAACAGCTTGTGATTTCAGATGCATTTACTTGTTCTCTTTTTTCTTCTTTAAGGAATCATTCATGTTTGCAGCTCAAACTCTCATGCGTCAGATAGCAGTATTGATGTCTGTCTTAGCAAGTGCCTCTAAATAGCTCATCATTCGGTAAGGCTTTGATACAGTAGATAGATTTTGCGTGTCATATGCAGGCCTTTAATGCGGGCTGCATTAACCTCGTCTAAGGCATTAGCATTTTCACAGACTCGACTGGCAGATAATATTGAGTCCTCTCTCGGCCCCTCGCGTGGATTAGCGCGGACTTCAGCCGCTCTGCTCTGGGCCTGTCTCGCTTTAAACAGAAAGTCAGACAAAGAGAGCGCTCTATTCCTCTGAAGTCAGTTCATCTCCATCCAGCCAAAGACCCAGGGCTTCTGTCTATTGAACAAAACTCAGCAAATTGGTTCCTGAGGTTCATATCTTTCTCAGCCGTCTCACCTGGGACAAGAGGAGGAATCGCCTCGTAGGCTCCGACCGCAAGCCCAACTTTCTTTCTCTTCTTTCTTCTCTGATCCCGGCGCCGTTCGAGCCGCGCTTTCCCTCGGCGTCGTAAAACGCGCTTCGCTCCGGCTCATGCATTTTTTAGGTTGACGCCAACCCTCGCCACTCCAAAGCTTTCAAGTAAGTTGCGTACCTGCTCGCCGTCGTTCCAGAGCTGGAGGCCAGCGCCGGCCTATTTGTAAACAAGTCTAGGACGACAGCAACACATTAGTGTCACCTCGGTGTAAATTCAGCGGCAGGAAATGCCAAGACGCTGTTGCATGATGCAGTAACACCGGGATCAATAATTCATCAGCGCTTGCTCAATTCGAGACGTTTCATTAAGGCGATCCGCGGAAAAGCAACGCCGTGCCGTAGCTCGGGAAATGCCAGGAACGGGGTCGCGTCGTTTCACACCGAAGGACCGGCCGCGAAGCCTCGTACAAACACCTGCAGTTTGTTTTCATCACTTATTTATCGGCAGACTTACGTTTTTCGCTGTTTTCCGCGCTCACAGGACGGCGGCGGCGGTCGTTCGGCCTCAGAGGCGTGTCTGTAATCCTTTCACCTTCAGAACGGGAGTGGCGGCCGATCCGCCGGGGCCTTTCCTCCCGCTCCACCTGCGTGGCAGGAAAATGGATTTCTATTTATGGGTCTGTATCGCTCATCGTAGCTCATAGCTTCCTTTCAGGGCCACAGTCGACATCGCAGGCTGAGCACTGATCGGCGCCCAGAGATGGGCTGATGGCCTCCAATCTGCCAGGGCGATGACGGCTGTTTTGCTGATACTATCAAGTAAATTCTATCACTGTCACTGTTGATTTCTTATCCCGCTGCTCTGTGCTTGTCACTTGCCCTTCCTCGGCCCGCCGTGCGCCTTAGCAATGGCCTGGAGTGGCCTTATCGCACGCGTTTCATCCTCTAAAACATGCCCGCTAATACGGCAGGTTGCAATGGGATATTTAAATGCATTTCTGTTTTAAAAAGGCCTTTTGCAATGGACCCTTTTCACAGACTGATGATGTGTTCCCACACTTACTAACATTGTGAACCTAACAAAGATTTTTTTTTTTTTTTATAATTACCTCAATTAAATTATAGACAGTAAATTACAGTTTACGCTGCTGCATGGGAGGGAGTGAATTTGAACTTCTTTCTGTCTTCCTACTCAATCCATATTTTTTTCCACTTTTAAAGTCAAAAAACACTATCAATGTTTTTGTCCTTTGCCATTGGAGCAAATAAGAATGCAAAACATATATTTCTCGTAGTTTGTGTTCATGACTGTATAAGAAGAAATGTGAAAAGCTAAAATAAAAGCTCTATGATTCAATATTTGAAATAGGAAAGGGGAAAAAACATAAATATTAGTATTGTAATTGTACTCTTCTTATATAATTTTTTATGTTGTTATTAGATATTAATAACAGTAATTATTATTATTAATAATGTAATAATTATTATTATTATGAAATACTTTACATATTAGCATTATACAGATTTTTTTATTGATTATATTTTTATAATTTTAGTAATAATAATTATTATTATTATTGTTGTTGTTGTTGTTGTAATTAAATATGTTTGCCCATTATTTATTTATTTTTTATTTATTTTTTTATTATTAAATACTTTACTCAGTAGTGTTATACAGATATTTCCTTATATATATATATATATATATATATATATATATATATATATATATATATATATATATATATATATATATATATATTTATAATTTGATTAAATAATTTTAATAATAGTAATAATAGTAATTAATAATAAGACTACTAATAATAATAACTAAACATGTTTATTATTATTATTATTATTATTATTATTATTATTATTTATTATTATTATTATTATTAAATGCTTTACTCAGTAGTATTATACTGATATTTCATTATTTATTTATTTTTTTATAATTTGATTAAATAATAATAATAATAATAATAATAATAATACTGGGCAAACATGTTTAGTTATTATTATTATTAGTAGTAGTAGTATATTGTGTTTATAATAATGAAATAGCGCACATGCAGTTCCATTGCAGGTAAAAAAAATAAATAAATAAAAATACTGGTAACACTTTACACTAAGGTTTATTGGTTAACATTAGTTAACTACATTAGTTAACACGAACTATGAATGAACATAATTCTACAGCATTTAATAATCTTAGTTAATTTCAGCATTTACTAATGCATTATTAAAATCATCAGTTGTGTTTGTTAACATTTGTAATGCACTGTGAACTAACATGAACTAACAATGAACAGCTGCATTTTTATTAACTAGCATTAACAAAGATTAATAAAAACTGTAATAAATGCACTGTTTATTGTTCATTTGTGTTAGTTAATACATTTATGTTAACAAATGACGCTTTATTATAAAATATTTACACCCAGTACATTTTCTCAAGGCACCGGTCATTGGCAGACATGTTAGATTTAGGCCGTGCATATGAATTATGCATACGGTCGTTGACCATTTAAAACAAGTGAAAGGCAAATAAAATGCATACTTTCCCTTATGCATTCAAATGTAACCCTAAAAACTTGATGTTGTTTAAAACGCATCCCCATATGCCAAAAACAGCGCTTTTATTGCGCGTGACACATCAACGATATCACGTCGCACGCTCTTCAAACAAAACTCCGGCGACAACGACGGCGAGAAAGTGAGATGGCGAAACAAAGGTGTAGTTATCCCGATATCACAGGCAAGCGGAGATGACAGATACCTTATTGTGTGAAGCTGCTGGCGTTCGCCACGAGCGGGGAGTCAGAGTCGGGGAGGCGGCTCGCGCTCGCGCACCTGTAAAAGAGCGCAGTTGAAAGAGATTATTGCCTTCAAATCTCCCTCACTTTCATTAAGTGTTCAAGCTGACAGCAGCGGGGTTTGTAAACAACACTGTTGGCTCAGTGGCTAGAGATAAAGAAGCCCGAGTCTGCGTCTGACGAGATGTGCACACAGATTCTCTACAGTTGGCAAAGCCTATAAAAGCCACGGCGGGATTAAAGGAGAAGAGAGGGCTACATCGAAAGTGACTGCCGTACGACTCGAGAGCGCGGCGAGATGAAGAAATGTTTGGCGAGCGCTTAGACCCAAATTTAAAAGAGCTGTCGTCGTGCCTCATCTTTAATAAAAGCGCTCAGCCCAGGGTAGTTTAACCCAACAACTCGGAGGAGAAGTCAATTACGCTAGGTTCAATTAATGTTTCATGACTGCGAGGCGTATTCCTTTATCTCCAGGCAAAGCGCGAAACAAGTTGGTTTTCATTATCGCTGTCGTACGCAAGGCCACCGGTTCTTCTACACGGATTATAATTAGAGTTCACTTACGTAACGTGTCATGTAGTTATAACCTGGTAATTACGGCGTAATAATGCGGTTATTACGCGGTAATAGAGGAGAAACTAATAAAGCGGGGCCCGTGTGTCTGCTAGAGGAGGAGACTAATCCCTGTTTACCAGCTGGCTCTGACTCTGACCAAACATGGACGTCCTGCGAGCGCGGAGGAAATGATGCGGCACACCTGCTTTCCGCGGAGACAGCTGATTGGTGCGTGCTGTGTGTTACGTTAATCTGCCAAGAAAGACAATCCTCTGTGAGGAACCTGCTCTGAAAACACACTAGACAAACGCTGTTATTATGGGATTAGAAAAAATAGCCAGGAAAGTCATCGAGAGAATTTTATTAGAGTAATTAATTATAGTTAGTTAACTGACCTGACCTTTAGAAATTCAAGATGAACCTGTCTCTCCATAAAAGTATTATTATGTAAATTGTTGTATATTTTACGTTCGTGTAAATTAATAATGAATTGAACTGCTCTTGAAATGCTTTACAAAACAAATGCTGCAATTTATAAATAGTAAATGCACAGATTTACAGGGGTTGGACAATGAAACTGAAACACTCGCCAATATAGTATTGGAGGTCTCATGGCTATATTTGCGCTGTCTGGTGCCCAATCTTCACTTATTGTACATTACACCAGTTAGAGCAGAGTGTAAAGTTTCATTATGTGCACCCAATGGTTCAAACATTGTACCTTGAAGGTAGTGCTCTGTATCAGGATAATAATGCACCAATACACACAGCAAGACTGGTGACAGACTGGTTTAATGAACATGAAAATGAAGTTGAACATCTCCCATGGCCTGCATAGTCACCAGATCTGAATATTATTGAGCCACTTTGGGGTGTTTTGGAGCAGCGAGTCAGGAAACGTTTTCCCACATCAGCATCACATAGTGACCTGGCCACTGTTCTGCAAGAGGAAAATGGCTCAAAATCCCTCTGGCTGCTTTGCAGGACTTGTATTTGTCACTCCCACGATGAAATGATGTTGTATTAGCTGCAAAAGGAGGCCCAATATCATACTAATTGTGATCTAAAACCAGGTGTTTCAGTTTCATTGTCCAACCCCTGTATGTCATTAGCATATGCAAATAAATAATTAATATTTATGAAATTCAAGTTCAATTATTATTTATTTATAATTCTTATTTATTTATTTATTTTGAATTGTGAAGTTTGTTTAAATTAGGAATAAAACATGCATATAAAACTATTGATTATGAATCAAACAAACTGAAGAATTAAGATTTAAAATAGCCCGAAAAGCCACAGCCAGGAAAGCCATTGAGAGTATTTTATTAGAGTAATGTGTTAGTTTGCCTGATTTAAGGAATTCAAGAAGATCCAGTATCTCTAATAAAGCAGTATTGTGTAAATTATTGTGTATTTTAAATGTATGTAAATTAATTGTGTATTGAATGGCTCTTGAAACAATTTACAAAAGAAGTAATAATAATAATAATAGCAAATACATAATATATCTGATTGTATTTTTAAAACTGAAGAATTTAGACTTGAAATGGCCATTAAGGATATCTTAGATTTATGCCATCAGCATATGTAAATAAATGAAAAAAAAAAAAAAATGAATACATTAGGAATAAAATATGTTTTATACAATTAAGATTTAAAATAGCCTGGAAAACATACATACATACATACATACATACATAAATAAGTTTATTTATTTAATTATTTATAAAATTTAATTAGATTTTGTTTTTGTTTGTTTGTTTTTTTTCCAAATTAGCCAGATTTAGGAAAAATCATATAGAACCAATTTCTGTTTAAAATCCATTTTTGTATATTTTAAGTCTAGAGTAAATGAATTATGAATAGAATGTTTTTTTTGGGGGGAAAGCTTCAGAACTATTATTATTATTATTATTATTATTATTATTATTACTATTATTATTGTTATTATTATTATTATTATTATTATTATTATTATTATTATTATTTGTTTTTAAATATCCTTTCTTAAATTAAAAAAAAAAAGAAAAAAAAAAAAGGTAGCTGGCCTGATTTATAAATTTAGGGTAGAATGCACTGACATAAGTTGTTGGATTTATTTCTTTTTTGCAAATTGTGAAGTTTGTGTAAATAAATTAGGAACTAAATGGCTATTTTGAGAAATGCTTTACTAAACATCTAATACTGATTGAAATAACTAGTATGCCTTAAGAAAAAAAAAAAATTGTAGATAATCACTGTATATCAAATATCAAAATATCACTGACTGTAAATATTATGCTGATTTATGCTTTGTTCATTGCATTTAAAGCATACTTTTTATTCCATGTTTAATAGTAGCGTTGATAACTCTTAACAGAAGCTGTCAGAGCATTATTTGTGAGTGTGTATTGTTTGGGGTGTTTGTTATTTAGTCGTGTGTGATGTTGCGGCGTTGGAACACAGTGACTCTGTTTGCAGGCCGGAAACTCTAGTTTGTCCATCAAAGTGAAACCCAAGTCCGTCGAACACAAACCAGGAAAGCATCACGACGAGCGACACACGGCGTTCTCGCTGGCAGAAATAAAATATTAAAGAACGCTGTTGTTTGAACGACTTGGCTTTCGAGATCCTGATGATGTTTGTCCGGATGAGGCACGATAACTAAAATGGCTGACGCACGATCTGAATCTGTGAGCGACTCCGGGCTGAAATCCTACCTGGAAGGTGCCCCGAAGGCCAGCGGACGACTGCTCCATCTATTTCCAGCGCCACCCGTTTTAACAGCCTCGCCGTATTCGTTTCAGTGCTGTAAATGAAACCCAATTTGGTTCCATCAATATTAATGCCGTCAGATCGCTCTGATGACGTGGAGCGAACGAAGACCTTGGCGGAACGGAGGAAAGATCAGTAAATAAAGGATCAGAGGCACTTTTGCTAGAGAGGCTTTACGCCGGGCGTATTGTTAGCATGCCAACTGTTTTAACACAATCAATGGCATTGATTCCACAGACGCAGCTATAGCTCATGATTCCTGGCCTCGTTCATTTATTACGCCTTTCCCGCCGCGCTTCCGCCCGGCTCAGGATTAACTGCTCCGGCAGGACGTTTGATAGAGCCGTGGGCTTGTAAAGCGGAGGAGTGTAGCCGTGTCTGCGCTGGACTACAGCTGCCCGCTTTCTGATAAAGGCCGCTTGTTTCACACGCTGACGTTGATTTGTTGGGGTATCGTGTTAATAGTCCGCTGGGTTCGACCGGCGCTTGTGTTTTTAACGCTCGCCAAAGACTCCGGTCTCTTAAATGAAACTGGTCTCCTGAGGATCGGCCGTGTTTCTGCTGGGGGTCTTTATTAGAGCCCAGGCACATTTCTGTGGTTGGACGTCTGTTTCTGTCAATCCACTGCAGGAGCCTGACGTCATCACAGTAGAGGATGTCGGCTTGATCACGTCTCACAGGTTTTTGTGTGTGTGATGGCATCTACATGAGAAACCAACCCAAGTGCATTTGCAAATTTTAGATTTAAATTAGTATTTTTTATTGGCAAGAATTAATATGATTTATTTGCTTTAAAAAATGCATTTATAAATTAAACAAAGATTAGAGTATTAGAGTATGTTTTACCAGAAAATAGCATTTTAGTTTTTCTATTTCAAATTTCATGGTTAATTCAGTGTTACTTGCTGTTTCTGTGTTATTATTAATGAAATTCGGAGTGAGAATTGTTTCAAAGTAGAGCCTGCAACATTTATTTACCTATCTATTTGTTTGTGTTTGTTTCTGAGCAGATACAATGCGTTTTACTAGGGCCGTCTAACAATTAATCGCAATTAATCCCATACAAAATAAAAGTTTGAGTTTGCCTAATAAATGTGTGTGTGTAATTATTATGTAGATATAAATACACACAAATTAATGTATATATTTAAGATAAATATGTTATTTATGTGCAAAATATTTTTATTTATATATAACATAAATTATATAAAATATAAATAAATACATAAACTTGTAAATATTTCTTAAATATATACATGAATGTGTTTGTATTTACATATACATGATAATTACACACAGTACACACACATACACAAACTCAAACTTTTGTTTTATTTGTGATTAATTGCGATCAATCATTTGACAGCCCTACTCATTACATCATACATTTTCAAACTTTTTTCTATTTTCATTCTAAGAAAGGACAATCGCAGAAAATCAAACAACAAATCCACTGTAAAAATTATATTTCAAAGTCATAAAACAAACATTATTGTTTATATATAAATATTTACACAAGAAAATACTATGTTATATAGTAAATGCGTTTTTGTGTAAAATATTTTCTCAGTTATCATAATTTTTATTTATTTATTGATTTATTCTATTTTTTTTTTTTTTTTTTATGTAATATAGATTAGTATAGTATAGAAGTATAGATTGATTATGTGGACAAAAAGTAAAATATCATGACTTTATAGCAGTAAAGTGACTTTAAGCATCCCACCTACTCTCTTTTAAGAAAACCTTTCAGGAATTGAATTAATAAATTATACACATATGTGTGTGTGTGTATATATATATATATATATATATATATATATATATATATATATATATATATATATATATATGAAGAGTTCAGATGCAAAAGCAGCTAAATCCATCTGATGTTTTTCTTTAAAAAATGCATTTTCATCAGGCTCAGATGTATAGGTAGTACCGGTACTTCTGATTGGGCTGAGGCTGGTATTTTAACGAGTTTAAAGAAAAAGTATCTGATGGACGTATAATATGTGTCGAGAGCATTCACTCAGTATCATTATCTCATTTTTGACCGAGATGGCTTTTATCTGGTTTTGCATCTGAACTCTTCAAATATATATATATATATATATATACACATATATATATATATATATATATATATATATATACAGTGGGTACGGAAAGTATTCAGACCCCCTTAAATTGTTCACTCTTTGTTATATTGCAGCCATTTGCTAAAATCATTTAAGTTCATTTTTTTCCTCAGTAATGTACACACAGCACCCCATATTGACAGAAAAACACAGAATTGTTGACATTTTTGCAGATTTATTAAAAAAGAAAAACTGAAATATCACATGGTCCTAAGTATTCAGACCCTTTGCTCAGTATTTAGTAGAAGCACCCTTTTGATCTAATACAGCCATGAGTCTTTTTGGGAAAGATGCAACAAGTTTTTCACACCTGGATTTGGGGATCCTCTGCCATTCCTCCTTGCAGATCCTCTCCAGTTCTGTCAGGTTGGATGGTAAACGTTGGTGGACAGCCATTTTTAGGTCTCTCCAGAGATGCTCAATTGGGTTTAAGTCAGGGCTCTGGCTGGGCCATTCAAGATCAGTCACGGAGTCGTTGTGAAGCCACTCCTTCGTTATTTTAGCTGTGTGCTTAGGGTCATTGTCTTGTTGGGCGGTAAACCTTCGGCCCAGTCTGAGGTCCTGAGCACTCTGGAGAAGGTTTTTGTCCAGGATATCCCTGTACTTGGCCGCATTCATCTTTCCCTCGGTTGCAACCAGTCGTCCTGTCCCTGCAGCTGAAAAACACGCCCACAGCATGATGCTGCCACCACCATGCTTCACTGTTGGGACTGTATTGGACAGGTGATGAGCGGTGCCTGGTTTTCTCCACACATACCCCATAGAATTAAGGCCAAAAAGCTCTATCTTGGTCTCATCAGACCAGAGAATCTTATTTCTCACCATCTTGGAGTCCATGCGGGCTTTCATGTGTCTTGCACTGAGGAGAGGCTTCCGTCGGGCCACTCTGCCATGAAGCCCCGACTGGTGGAGGGCTGCAGTGATGGTTGACTTTCTACAACTTTCTCCCATCTCCCGACTGCATCTCTGGAGCTCAGCCACAGTGATCTTTGGGTTCTTCTTTACCTCTCTCACCAAGGCTCTTCTCCCCCGATAGCTCAGTTTGGCCGGACGGCCAGCTCTAGGAAGGTGTAGAACCATCTCAAGGATGATCAGAAGAAATGGACAGCACCTGAGTTAAATATATGAGTGTCACAGCAAAGGGTCTGAATACTTAGGACCATGTGATATTTCAGTTTTTCTTTTTTGATAAATCTGCAAAAATGTCAACAATTCTGTGTTTTTCTGTCAATATGGGGTGCTGTGTGTACATTAATGAGGAAAAAAAAAAACTTAAATGATTTTACCAAATGGCTGCAATATAACAAAGAGTGAACAATTTAAGGGGGTCTGAATACTTTCCGTACCCACTGTATATATATATAATATATATACAGCGCCGAAAGCTCCCTCTCTCTCTTCTCTCAATAATAGCATATCCATCAGAGATGACTGGATCAATAATTGTGTTTTGGCCCGGGTCGTCTACGAGATGGCATGTCATCAGTGACAGACAAATATCATAATAGGCAAACTGTACGAGAGCCTGGACTCTATTGATCCGCTGTGAGTTAAAGCTACACCGGAGCTAAGAGCCCGAGGAAAACGCCTCCTTTTGTTTATCGCCTCAAAATATATCGGTAAACCCAGGAATGCCACATTAGCGGCTTTTCGCAGCGTTTTTGGCCGAATGAAAAACAAGGCCTGTGAAAATCCATCAGTCCGCCGCGGCCGTTCTGTTTTTCAGCTCACATGCGTGGCACGACGCAAACACTAATGTTTTGTGGTATGATGTTTGAAACACGACGTTTGGCTGATGGATTGTGTGTACATACATGTACTCTGGGGCTATTTGATTAACAGATAATTGCCTTTTAGATTTAAATGATACTGCCAATATGTTTAGCGTAAGTAGGAATGATGGGGCTCGCTGAAATCATTATCCCCAGGTGTGTTATTAGTGGAAGGTTAATGTCTCATGGTCCACATGTACAACAATTTGTAACTGTTTTGGCCCACATGACTAACATGCAGCATGTGCTTCACTCTACAACAGGGTTTCTGCGGCTCTTCAAGAGTCTTCATTCACCCATACGCAGATTAAAGCCTAAAAAGGTCTTAAATCAGAGCAGAAAGTTAAGCCTTTATGTTGCATGTTCTACAAAAAGCATTTTGTTTTGTTTTCCAATATAAATAAACATCCTTAAATCAAGATACACTTACTTGAGATGCAAAATGAAGATATGAAGTCTTGTTTTATGAAAAACTGAACAAAATGAAGTGAGTTTATGCTTAAAACAAGAATAAATAAATGAGCCCAAGGGCATGGTAGATATTGTCTTGATTTAATCATAACCTTTTCAATCTATCAATCAATCAATCAATCAATCAATCAAAAAAAAAAAAGTATATATATATATTATATATATATATATATATATATATATATATATATATATATATATATAACTCAACTAATTGAGTTTTACTGTTTACAGGATATATTTACTATATTTATTTAAGATTTTTTCATTTTTTCATTTTTACATATTCATGTATTATTATTATTATTATTATTATTATTATTATTATTATTATGTATTTGTTTGTTTTTCATTTTGCATGTCCAGTAAATATATATTGATTCATGAATGTAAAAAAAAAAAAAAAAAACTTAAAAAAAAGGGTGATCAGAAATATTGAATCCTTTTGTGTGTGTATGAATGTGAGTAAAATTTATGAAACATTAATGGAGATCGCTTGGAAGTTGTATTTTTATGCATTCACACTTTTTATTATTATTATTATTATTATTATTATTATTATTATTATTATTATTATTATTATTATTTTTATTTTTATTTATTTATTTTTTTTTTATGTAGTATAGATTATTATAGTGTCGAAGTACAGATTGATTATTTGGACAAAAAGTAAAACATAATGACTTTTTAATACTTTCATTGATTTGTTTCTTTGAGCATCCCAAACAGGAAAATCTAAAAAAAAGAAAAATAATAATAATAATAATAATAATAATAATAATAATAATAATATATTTAAAAAAAAAAAAAAAAAATATATATATATATATATATATAGATATATATATATATATATATATATATATAATCTATTAACAACACAGGGAATTTAATTAATAAAGTAATAACAGTTGCTTATTCAATAGTAATTGTTGCAATAATAATAATAATTATTATAATATATGAAGAGTTTATTTTCAAAAACAAATTTAAAAATCATGTTTTTTATTGTTATCATGTTTTTATTGTTTTATTGTGTTAGTTAGCAGTATTTTTTGTTATTTTTACTTAATCAAAATAACCCAACTGCAGTTTGATTGAGATTATCTGGAATGAACAGTGAAAAAAACATTTCTTGGACGTTGTATTTTCATACACTGAAGCATTGCTAATACAAGACATTTAGATTTAGAGACCATATTGATGCATTCCATTCAATTCAGTCCTTAAATTTTCTTTGCCTGGTCTTAAAAAGGTATTGTTACCTTCATAAACCCTGGTATATGCAGTGAATGCTGGAGGATGTGTGTGTGTGTGTGTGTGTGTGTGTGTGTGTGTGTGTGTGTGTGTGTGTGTGTGTTAGCGATCGCTTGAATCTTTGATGGTTTTGCATGCATTTGGGAAAAGCAAAAGAGCCTGGAGGCTGATATGAGCCATCTTTTATTTCCAAGATTTAAGCACGGTCCGAACTGGATGGAGCGTCCAACAAAAGTGCAGCGGTATAGCGGGGTTCTGCCGCGCTTGATAAAGCGCAGGCCTCTGGGTTGCATAAGAGGATTGTTCGCGAGCGATCCAGGGGCCTTCGCCGCTCAAGCCTGCCAGCTGGGCCCCGTCTGCGGCTCTCATCTGCGCAGCTGGCAGCCGTCCGGCTCTGAAGCGACGCGCGGCTCGCAGGCCTGCTTTCAGAGCGAGCCAATGTCACATTACTGCGCTGTCCAAGCGCACTCATCGAGATGCCTGCATCGCCGCATCCCGACACAGCGGTTTGGGCCCCTCGTTTTAATCTGTGAAAATCAAAGATGTGCTGTTTGTGAGGCACAGATTATAACACGATGTAGATGAATCTTCAGGACCAGGGGAACGACTGTATTCTCCACCTACTGTATTTTCAGCTGTGTTTGGCTTCAGTCTCCCAGAATGTGTGTTCCTATCGTTCAGTATAGATCAACAATGATTCAAAATAAAGATAAGTGTTGTCAGATCTATCATTCACACTGATCAATGGATGAATTGAGATTAAAAGAGAAATATGATCACTGTTGCGTAATTAATGAATGAATAAATAAATAAATGTTGGTTGTTAGGACACACAGAAGCAGGTGCAGGTGAGTGTCTGTGTTTTCAGCGCTGGAGTGAAGGACGTGTGTGTGAAATGAAGTATGTGTGATTTCTGACTGAGACACTGAGGGAATGTGTCTTAATGTTCTGGCAGGACGGGTTTTTATCATCTCTTGATCATCTCATCCATCCGAGGGGTTAAAACGTGCTGCCATGGCAACAGACGGGGTCAGCTGATAAAAAGATCAGCCACTCCTGATCCTCATTTTCTTCCCATCTGAGCTCAGTCTGGAGTTATCTGGACCAGCCCATCACAACCCACGCAGATAACACACCTGAAAACTCAATCCACCCGCAGCCGTGAGAAACCTAGGAGAAAAACCTCCAACACCACTGCCAGACAGGACTATTTAGTGTGTGTGCAGGAAACCTGTCTGATAACAAGCACTTCAGCACGTCTGGAACAACTGAGATTTTTTATGTCTTTGAATAAAAGTCTCACCATGGCTGCATATATTTAATCAAAAATACAGTACAAATTGTGAACCATTATTACAATTTAAAATAGCTGTATTCAATATGAATATCTGTTAAAATGTTATTTATTTCTGTGATCTTCAGTGTCACATGATCCTTCAGAAATCATTCTAATCTGCTGATTTTCTGCTCAAGAAACATTTCTGATTATTAGCAACGTTGAAAACAGTGGGCTTAGTAATACTGAATGAATGAATGAATGAATAAATAGATAAATAATTCAGCAAAGATGCTTCAAATTGATCAAAAGTGACAGTAGAGACACTTATTTTGTTACAAATGTATATATTTATTACCTACTTGTTACAAAATATTTCTATTTCAAATAAATGCTGTTCTTTTGAACTTTATATGTGAATCCTGAAAAATAAAATGTATGATGGTTTCCACAAACATATTGGTCACCACAACTGTTTTCAATAAGAAATGTTTGTTGAGCAGCAAATCAGCATATTAGAATGATCATGTGACACTGAAGACTGGAGTAATGATGCTGAAAATTCAGCTTTGATCACAGCAATAAATTACATTTCAGCAGATATTCGCATAGAAAACAGCCTTTTTGAATTGTAAAAATTTGTTACTGTTTATTACTGCTTTTACTGTATTTCATGATCAAATAAAAACAGCCTTGATGAGCAGAAGAAACCTCTTTCAAAAACATTGTAAGAAGTCTTTCTAAACGTTTGACCTGTAGTATACAGTCAAACCAAAATGTGTTCAGACACCTTCTACATTTCTTACATTAACACAGTTTATTCGCTATAGTTCAGAAAATGGTAATAAAATATGGAAAGAACTCAAGAGTTAAACTGTGTGTGTAACAAAACATGGTCAGGTCAAAGTGTCAAATCAAATGTTTGGTCCCAAATGTTTATCAGTTTTACTTTCTTTCTCACAATTGCAAGATATAAACTTGCAATTCTGACTTTTTTTCTCAGAATTATGAGATACAAAGTCCAGTTATGAGGAGAAAAAAAGACTGGTATGTTCAGAGAATTGCGAGTTTATATCACACAAATCTGATTTCATTTCTCAGAATTGCGAGTTTATATCATGCAGTTGCGACTTTATTTCATACTTTATTATATCTCACAATTCTGAGAAAAAAAAGTCAGAATTGTGAAATAACAAGTCGCAATAACCTTTTTTTATTTTTTATTCAGTGGCGGAAACAGGCTTCCATAATAGTGTGCTGCACCCACTAGCAAGAACATATATCAAAAATTATATCTGGGGTCTAAAATATTTTTGGTTTGACTGTATAGTCAGAAAGGCCTCATAATGCTCTGGCCCAGCTTTCTGATACTTTCCAGAGGATAATGTGCTGTATGCATTGCGCAGGTTTGCACCCATTTTCCAAATTAGCGTCACTCCCACGTGGAATACGTTGTTCCCTTTATATCCGCGTCCCGTCGCCCGCGTGCGACATGTGTCGTTGTCAGCGGCCGTGGACGGCTGCCAAAAGCCCAATCAACAGCTTTCACCTCAACTCTCAATAATGATCCCTCCAGATAAAAACTGCTGACCATTAAATTATTCATGGCCACGTTATGAATAAATAAACTGACAGCTCCTCTCGCAACAAATCTGGGAAGTATTTGCTCATTTAATCATTGAATTCAAACAGAAGCTGCAACACATTCGGTAAGCGGGCCGTCCCGCCGGACCGTTCACACTTGACCGGCGGCCAATCTGCCGACGGAGGCTTCCTTCCAGACCCCTTCTCCCTTCTATTTGATTTTCTCAGGCTTGTGTTGAGTAGTGGCTGCGCTAAACCTTTATTTCTCCCCTGATATTTGATGCGATTAATTGTATGCAACGCACACGCATACCCGTGTTTAATTAGCTGAGGCCTCTGGTAGCGCGCTGTAGTCTGCGTCTAAACTCATCGATAGCGCGGCGTGTCGATGAGCCGGTGTATATCTGCTCGAACAGAATTTATTGTTGTTCTTGCGCAGACTCGGGATGTGCAAATGGCCCGTGTCCAAACTCCGATCACAGATCAATGAACATTTAGCAGTGCGCTACAAGACTAAAGCGGGACGCGAAACAAACAGCTTCATATTGAACAGTCTGAGCAGTGTTGTGAAATGCTCAGATTGAGGAGGATGAAGCGCTGCGCAGGTTAATGGGACGGCAGGATCATACATTTACTTCCGGCAGACCCACAGTGACATTTCTCCCTTTTCAAAGTAATTTGGAAAACACAACATAGAGGTAAGCGGTCAGATTACGGATCCAGCTAGAAGACAGAGAATCACTGGGCTTCTTCATCTTTTAATTTTATATAGAATATATAGAATCTTTAACATTAAATACTAGCAGTGAACTGCTTAACTAATAACCTTTTTTTTTTCTTCTTCTTTCTTTTTTTTTCACATGCTGTCAACGATTTTAGCACCTCATTCATTAAAGGAATTATGCAAATCAGATAACTATAAACACACAGTCAAAAAGCAAAACTGCAATCCAGACTGCTGAATCAACATTTTAAAATGCTGAAAATAAATTTTAGGACGCTGCAAAAATAAATTCATTTATTCATTTATTAATTAATAAATAAACTAATAAAAAACAAACAAATAAAAAAATATTTTTAAAAAGCACTGGCAGAACATCCATTATGCTTACAGACATTTCAAGTCAAGTCAGCTTTATTTCTATAGCACTTTATACAATTCAGATTCAAATTCTGATGTAAAGCAGTTTCATTCAGCAATAAGCAGATCTACAGAAAACAATGTTGTTATTCAGCTCCAATTCAGTTCATTTCAATTCAGTTTAACCCTAAAACACAAGTGCAATGCATAATTCAAAATATGGATAAAATAGGTAAAATAACACTTCATTTGACATAGTAACACGTTACATGCACTTACTATAGTAATAATAGTAAATTATGTGTAATTTGAAGTGCATGCAGTTAAGATTACTGAGTACTTATTTGTGCAATTGCACTGTACAACGGCACAATAAAATGAAGTGTAACCTAGAAAAAAATGTATATATATATCATTCATATTAGCATGGTAATTTACCGTAGCCCACTTTTCTTATTGTGCACCATGCATCTGAAAATATATGTTGCGTATAAGAAGGAAATACAAAGCAATGCATGCAATCATCTCTTTTTTATCAAATGTCCATAGAATTAATTGTAAAAGGCTTTTTGTTTTTTTTTCCTTTTTAAATGAGCCACAAACTATAATACCATACGTAATGGTAATTCGAAATTCTATACATAAAAAATAAAAAACATTTAAAATAATCATGAAATAATCACAACAGATGCATTAGTTGATTTAAAATATATTAATATAGAAAATAAATAAGGCTATTTTGGTTGCCTCCATACAGAGACACTGTGATTCATGTCAAACTCGAAATGCTGGAAAAATGACCAGGGTCTTGTCAGTTCCACTAGAACTGGATGTGTTTGTGACGGGGCTGATGATCAGCTGATGTCTTCCAGCTGGAAACACATCTGTCTGCCTAACATTCACTTCCTGTCTTTCTCTCTGTCTTTTCCTGTGGATGTTTCTGATGTTCTTGAGCGATCCTGTCCGCCTTCTGTTTTTCGCCACGCCTGTTCTCTTGTATGAAAAAGTTGAGCATCGTTTACATTTGACAAATGCACGATATCTCACGACCCGACTAATAAAGCTGGGGTTTGTGCACCCGAAGTCGGATGCGCTTTCATTAGTCGCCGCTCTTTTCCGAAAGCGAATGCGATATTTTATTTCGTTCCGATAAGCTTTGTGAAAGCCGAGCCTTTGATTGATCGGTCTCCCGTCCTCTGGCTCGAGCGTCTCTGTGTTTACATGGCATTCTCGGCTTCAAAGTCGGGTCCTTCCGGCGCGACGCATCGCGTGCCAACGCTTCGCTCTCTGTTGTGGCATTTTGTACGGCGTTTGCGTCTGCCACCCTAACATTTCATCGCGATAGGATTTCTTTTAAGTCATCGAAACGCTCCCGCTCTCTGGCTGACCTTTTGAACCTGTCGCTCCGATCGCGCCGTTCCCGAGCCACTTTAAATGTCACCTTACTTGTGCTCAAACATTGTTTATTTGCAGTCCCAGACATGCAACCCGATAACACCACAAAAGAGTGGGTGCGAGACCTGCGCCGACGGTTATATGTCAGTATCCTCGTAGCTTTTCAGGCGTCCCGACTGTACAAAAGCGTCCTCGTACAAAAGCGTCCCCGGAAACCCGGGCGAGGTCAGCGTGGATTAGCCACAGGTAACCCAATCGGGCCCCGCACAATGCTTACAAAGACCACTGACACTCGCTGTCAACAGACTCTTTGGAGGGAATTCTATCCGCCCGGCCCGCCGTTATTGGACTACCTGGACGAGGACGGCTCGGGTAGCCTTTTCCAATTGCGCCTCTTTGTGACTCCTTTTATTTGCCTTTGATTTAAGGTGATTCACCGGCCTCATCAATCGGGCCGTCTGGACGCTTGCGCGGCCGAGACTCGTCCGGCGCGTAATTCCTGTCGTTTGTGGCCCTTCTCTTCACACACAGCTCTCTTTGTGCTCCAACTTGCGAGAGGCAGATGAATGAGACAGAAGCTTAATTCTACATGACACGGATTAGGTGTGTTCCCATAGGATCAGCCGCTAGAGCAAACACAACCCAG
Source organism: Cirrhinus mrigala (assembly GCA_036247105.1). Taxonomy (NCBI): domain Eukaryota; kingdom Metazoa; phylum Chordata; class Actinopteri; order Cypriniformes; family Cyprinidae; genus Cirrhinus; species Cirrhinus mrigala. Next base: position 41,820,533 of record CM070022.1, read on the forward strand.
AGAACCGAAGTCTCGTTTCCACTTGCTCCTGAGAAGCTGTGTTTTGTTTTAAGAGGTGCTGGTGTTTGGGCTTGAGAGACAATCTGTCAGCGGTCTGCGCTCCTTATGAAGACCAGCACATCAAAGCACAACGAACTTAACCGTTAATCATAATGCATGTGTGTTTTTTGTCGACTTTTTGATCCATCAGGCTTTTATGGCTCATATAGTCTGATATAGTGAGAATGTGCAGCTCAGGTTCATTCAAAGACTCAAACTGAACAAAAATATGCGATTTGCTGCAGATATTTATATAATGAAATTCTGATGCTTGTAATGTAAATCAATGAGATCTTTATAACAGTATAGCAGATGCTAACATAATGATATCTCTAGTAATATGTCTTAGTAAGATGAGATTGAAATGATCCAAACATATAATGATGATTAAGAGATGAACAAATAAACGTTCCTCAAAAGATGTGAGATGTTTTGGAGTTTTGGCTTGTGAAGATCATTCCTCCACTGAGGAACAGTGAAAGTGAAGCTTCTGGAAACAAGCGTTCCTGAAAAGATCCTGATGATCAGATTTGACACTCACTGATTTTTCTACAAAATGATTCATGGAGAACCAAGTAAAGCCAAGCTGTTTCAGTTCATCTGGAAATATTACTACAGTTATTCTGAAGATTTGACAGCAAAAACACATGTGAAGCACCAGCTGAAGGTTGACATTTGTACAAGTACAGTATAAGAGCTTTTAATTGATTAAAAAAAAAAAAACCTCTAAACTATCAATCAGACGACAGAAGACATGGAGTGTGACGGGTTTAACAGCAAAGTTCAACCATGTTGATCATTTGTGACCCTGGATTACAAAACCAGTCATAAGGGTCATTTTTTTTTTTTTTTTTTTTCAAAATTGAGATTTATACATCATATGAAAGCTGAAAATCTTTCCATTGATGTATGGTTTGTTATTGATGTAATATTTGGCCAAGATACAACTATTTAAAAATCTGGAATCTGAGGGTGCAAAAAAATCAAAATACTGAGAAAATCACCTTTAAAGTTCTCCAAATAATGTTCTTAATGTATCTTACTAATCAAAAATTAAGTTTGCATACATTTACAGTAGGAATTTTACAAAATATCTTCATGAAACATGATCTTTACTTCATTTCCTAATGGTTTTTGCCATAAAAGAAAAATCAATAATTTTGACCCATACAATGTATTTTTGGCTATTGCTACAAATATACCCCAGCGACTTAAGACTGGTTTTGTGGTCCAGGGTCACATTTAGAGACCTTAAAAATCCATGCATGAAATATTAAATGTGTAATAAATGTGCATTACTTCATGTAAGGACTTGTGCAGTTGGACAGGATCTTTAACTTAATATAATTTTATTTATTTATTTATTTATTTATTTATTTTTATTTATTTATTTTTTTTAGTAATATAATATACCTGAGCTGTGATTTGGCTGCTGATCTCATAGTGTGAAACCTTCTTTCCTATGCAGAGTTTGAGTTGTTGAGAAGATGCAAGTGTGTCATTTATCATGCTTTCAGATCACTGGAGCTCAGCGTTTAACCTCTCGACAAATTGTCATTTTAATTGATTAAACTTAGCTCAGCCAATGGACGAGGGTCATTTAAATCATTAAGCCGCCGTGTATCATAAAGCCAGTGGTTCGCTCTCTCTGGATCTGCAAATATTTGAAAATCATCATTCATAGTCTTCTCTGTCTTATAAATCCCTGATCATACAGTAATGATGAGGTGTCCGGTCATTACAGTCAGTCAGACACAAAATTCAGGAGCACATGATGAAGATCTCAAGAAAATCTCAAGAAAAGACACACATTTATAATATTTTTATTTTATTTTATTTTATTTTATTTTATTTTATTTTATTTTATTTTATTTTATTTTGGCTGGATCTATTTATTTATTAAAACATACAATAAAGTGTTTTATAGTTTGTTTGTTTGTTTTTTTTTTAAATAAAATAAAAAAGTGTAACTGGATAATAATAAAAGCTTATTTTGTGTCTTTAAAAACTGGCATAGCATAATATTTTGTTATTAATTCTTTACACTGCATAAAAGTGACTTTCTTCCTCTGTATTTTCTTTTATTTTTTTTCTTGTTTTGCAGTACAAATATCTAAACTTTCTTAAATCATGATTTACTTCAGAAACAAAAAGACTTAGTATATTAAGCATTGTGTAAAATGTATAAAAGTTTATTAAAGTAGTTTATTAGTTTATTAAATATTATAGTTAGATGAGAAAGAAAAGAGTCAGAAAAATTTGAGAATATTTTTTGTCCACACTGGAAGATTTTTTTTTTTTCTTATATTATAAACCGTTTATATATATATATATATATATATATATATATATATATATATATATATATCTATATTATATAAACTATATAAAAAAAATAACTAATTACCTTACTTAGTTACTTTTTATGGAAAGTAATGTATTACGTTACTTTTGCGTTACTTTCTAAATCTGGGCAGGGCTTGCTTGTTTGTTTTAATATTAAAAGTTCTATTTTTGGCAAATGTAAAAGCACTTTCACACCAAAAGCCTCAGGCTGAAGGAAAAGTAAATGTATGTCTGTACATTTGAACCCAGAACATGAAAGTTCAACACTCTTCAGCAATAAAAAAAAAAAAAAAAAGAAGAACAAATGTTAGTTTATCTTGAGTACTTTTTTCTTAAAAATATGGATGAATTGGATCATCAAAGGTCAGTGAAAAAGACATTCGTTAAAAAAAAATGGGATTAAATACGTAAAGATATTTGTATTATTTAACATATTTAATTATTGCAGGTTTGCATCATATTCTGAGTTGCATTTAACTGTTTTTTTGTTGTTGTTGTTGTTGTTGTTGTTTGTAAGTGAGATTAATTAATGCTTATTCACATAGAGCTAAAGTAACACTATAGTAACATCTGATTTCTCCCAACATGCGAACAAGAGAGCTTTCAATCAGCTTATTTGAAAAATGTAACTCAGATATTTTTGTGTAAATTAAAAAGTAATGTGTTACTTTACTAGTTACTTGAAAAAAGTAATCTGATTACGGAACTCGCGATACTTGTGATGCGTCACCCCCAACACTGATGCTTTATAAGTACTGATAAACAGCCATCATGCTAGTAATACGAATGCTAATAAGCATCTAGTTAAGTTGGTCCCCATAGTAAAGTGTTACCAAAATTTTCAATTTCCACGAAATCAAAGCAGCACGCAGGACGACATTTTCTGAAAAAGGAAAAAGGAGCTTTATTTTGAAACATTCTTCAAGCATGTGTGAAACCAAAAATGTGACAGAACAGATTTCTCCCTTTCATCGTCTCGGCCAATATCTGTGGACAGATATCGTCGCTCTGGCTGAACAGTGAAAACACCCACCTATGATTATGGTATGGCCACCTAAACTACACAGACCCCCGCAGTCAGTGTGCATCAACAGAGAGTCTGGCTCTCGTCGCACACAGTATACCGGTTGATGCGGCATCCACATCCTGCTGATTTGTTCCTCCTGCCTTTAAAAAAGCCCAAGCAGAGGAGAGCAAAAACGCCGCTCGCTCTTGCTCTTTTACATCCATGGCCTTCTGCGGCATGTTAAACAAATCGAGACTGTGTGCGGCGCTTCACGACTCTATTCAAGCCGGAGACGGCGAGCAAACATCTGCGTTCCCGCGCACACTTCGTCAGAGGCCCGAACGGCGCTCGCCCAGAAGAGACGGGGCTCGGGGTTTTCACTGGGGGCGAGGTGCCGATTCGAAACCCCTCCGCTGCCAAGCGCATGGATAGCTGCTGATTAGAGGTCTGGCGAGCTCGCCGCTGCCGGTCGGGCGAGATGACGGCTGTCGCCACCCTTCCTCGGCCCCGTAGGGCCCACTGGAGAAGACCAAAGACATTCTCCCCTGACAGAAGAGCGCATCGCCCCAAAGCGCAGGGTCGGAGCATTGAGAGAGCGCTGTATCTCCACGCCGCACCGGCACCTCCAAAGAGATGTGAATTATCACACAGACAAATTGCTTTTTGTGTCATGCTTATCTGCGCTCTCGTTTGCTCCGGCTCAGCTCAAATTTGCTGCTTTTTGTCATATCGGACTTTTTTCTCTCTCGTCAAAGATCTGGCTAGCTGTAGAAACGTGATGAAATAACAGCAAATCTAGCTCTCGCTAAGGTGCCTACGGACACACAAACACCCGTCTTTTTCTTACATTTTGGGATTTGCAGGCATTCAGAAGCGAGTTCAAAGCCACGTTCAAAGAGGACGTAAGTTGATACGGGCCGTTTTAGCTAGCTCACGTTATATATTTCCATGAAGAGCACGCTTTCTGATAACCAGAATACAGATTCACCACTGAATCAAGTCCTGAAGAATGTGAAAAGGTTCCTTTCGCTGTAAACATGTTTTTATTCAACAAGATTTTTTTTTATGTATCAAGTGCCTTCAGCTACTACATTTACAACCTACTTACATTTAAATGTATCATTTGATAAAATGCATGTATTGTGTACGTTTTTACATTGGATATACATTTCAAAAAAAATGTTTAATTCTTTTATTAAATATATTTTTTAGATATTAAAGATTTTTAAAAATGTAATTACACATGTATTTAATTTTAGTTACATCTACAGTTAAACTGTTGACCCAACCCCTACACCCTAACCCACACTTAACCTAAACCTAACTAAACCACACTTTCCGTTACTGATTCCAAATTACAGGACAAAAACTGTAGTTAGTGACGTAATCTATTACATTACACATTTTAGGTAATATAATCAGACTACTTTTAGATTACTTTTGACCTAACTCGTTTATCACATTAATTTAAATAGGATAATATTTTACCATACTGACATAAAAATACAAAGAGTAAGAAAATATATTTTGTTCATTGTTATTAACTAAGTGAAGTGCATTAAACATTATATTACATCAAGGTTTCCCAAATTGGTGTTTGTGAAGGAACTGCAGGGGGTTTATGAGTTTAATAGAAAAAAATAAATAAATAAATAAATAAAATAATAATAATAATAGTAATAATAATAATAATAACAATAATAATAATAATTATTATTATTATTATTATTATTATTATTATTATTATTATTATTATTATTATTATTTATTAAATCGTTTAAAAATGTTACATTAAAATAAATAATTTTAAAATAAATCAAAATATGATTTTTTCTTTTAATTTGCTTACCTGCATGGCATGTGACCATAACCAACCTCAGAGAACCAATGAACATGCAAATGTGATACTTAATTATTAAAATATTCATTTTAAAATCTCAGGGGCACTTCAAGTAAATATATTAGGTGAAAGATCAGATCAGATGACAAAAAAGTTAGTGAATTTGTGCATTTTAATGTGTTTGAAAGACAAAAGCCTTCCAAAGACATCAAAATACGTGATTAAATAACCTCCTGAGTGATAATTCAAATAAAAATTCATGTTTAACTTCTTAACTTCTTAAACCCGAAAGGATTTTTGTAAATCCAGTGGTCAAATGCTCTGTTGTCACCTATATAATGACTGATCTTGTTGTGAATCTACACAAAACTGGAAGACTTTCTCAATGTATATAAGCAGTAGGCTATTTTAGAAAGGAAAATTTAAAAGATGAAAATAAGGATTTAGAGAGAATCAATAAATTATGAAAAATGTATCGCTACTGTGTAAATAATAAATAATCATGTAATCCAAAAAAAAGGAACTGTAGTCTGATTTTGTGTATTTTAAAATGTAATTTAATACAAGTACTTCGTTTTTGGAATCTGATTATGTAATATACATATATATAGAAGGTCAACAGTAAAGTATTTGCAAATAATATTTCTCTTTTAAAATTTGCACCGCACCTGTTCAAGTCTTATGTTCAGCATGAAAATACAAAACAGCAAAATATTTCTTGTCAAGTTCAATTACATTTTTTATTCAAAATGGCAAAATTTTGCCATTAAAATAAATAAAATTAAATAATGGATGTTACTGTTATTCAACATTTCTACATTCAAAAAAAGAAAAGAAAAAAAAAAAAAAAAAGGCAAATGTTTGTCTAGTTGCATTTCACCTTGCACTCTTTTTCAGTTTGGTGTCTATAAACAGTAAAGCTGGCCTAAAAATGATTTTTAAAATGCTTTCAAAATCAAGAATACCAAATCTTTTTGGCCATTTCTAAATATTGGGGAGACTCGGTGTCTGTGGTGTTTTCGGCCCTGTGCTCTGCCTCTGTGTGCCATTATATATCTGTGAACGAGATCATCACAGGAGCATGTTTTCACCTCCATGTTCGGTTTCAAAGTTCAGATTGATGTGAACACAAGGGGGGAATGTTAACAGGACACATAGGTTACAGCAAACAATATCTGTTTAGCCTTCATATTTCTAAAATAGCCTGTATAACAACCTACTGTTTGAGGACTGCCTTTTTTGCATTACCAACAGACACACATGCATGAGGAAGATAAACACACACACAAACGCTCTCCAAGATTTATGCACACACAAACACACGCATACGGAGTGGGCCAAAGAGAATTGTACTTCACAGAAACAGCACTTGAAACCCTGTCAGCTGCCTGGCATTCACATTTCAGAGTAAAGAATATAAAATCAATAATCATTTAGTCATAAGGGTAAATGAAGTAATATAAGATCAAAGTGTACCCTTTGGCCATTGAAGTTGCACTGAGTAATTTATCTCATCAAAAGGCAGTGCTGCTAATCCCTGCGCTGCTCACTGGAGCTGCCACTGCCGCGCTGCATTATCCCAGAGTAAACACGGCCCCGGAAAAATATGAAAAATCAATAGTTGTTTCCTTCTATCCAAATCGATGGCATGCATCATAAATCTGACTCTGTAAGGAGCCCGTGTGTGTGTGTGTGTGTGTGTTTTTGCTCTCAGTGTAATCAGCTTTATTGAGCATAAGGACCCGTATAATTACAGATTTTGCCGGTAAAACTTGATCAATGGTCTAAAAGGCCAGTGAGTGAATGTTCTGTTGGGAAATCCAGCTGATTGTATTTACTGTTCAAGACTGCAAAACTCACTCACTGCATGCTCTTAGACAATAATAACAACAATAATAATAATCAGCTGTTTTAAAGAAATTAATTAGGCATAGATTGTTTGTGCAATGTTTAATAATCATAACTTTATTTTGGACTTGTTTTTTTTTTTTTGCATGCATTTCAATTTTAGACTTTCAAATGCATAATACATAATCATGTAAATTAGGATCTTATACACATTTAAATGCCTTGTTCAGCAGAACAACAGAATAAAGGAAATTACCCAGCTGTTTAACATTGAATGAATTATGTCATATTAGATGATATCATATTGTCTGCAATATTCATTAAGTTCTGAGTAATTATTGAAAATGAGTCTATTTGAATTGTGCATATATATGCAATAATATTACTATTATATAGCAATAATATTACTATTATTTAGTAATAATATTACTAAATAATAATATTCAGTTTTATATATATATATATATATATATATATATATATATATATATATATATATATATATTATATATATATATATATATTATATATATTTGAATGCACAGCCTATATATATATTTATTATGGCTTTCAGGCGTGTGAGTCAGTAATACCATGCAAGCCTATTGTCAGTTAATTCCATAATTTCATGTTTAAAGGCTTCTGCCGGTGAATTGGATAAGTGCATTTCACTGATACTTAGCTGCAGTCTTGGGCTGAATCTCCTATAATTCCATCATGTTTGCTGGGACTAAAATATCACGAGGGTTTCTAAGTATGGAAGTTAACCTAGTTAACCTACTGCCCCCTGCTGTGCGCTCAGTGCCGCGCGCCTCCTGTGTCCTCTGTGAGCCATCAGCGCCAAATTAATCTGTTTCCAGTCTTTACAAATTACTTTAGCACAGAAATAAGGAAGCGGGTAGAAACAGGGCGGCACGTAGGGTAGAAATTAGACCTGCTATTCATGTCTGAATGAGAAACAGAGGGCTGGAAAATGTGGAGACGTTTTATTATGAAATTAATTGTAGCCTGTGCGATAAATAAAAATAATGCTTTGTTTTAATTCGAACATTTTTTTCACCATTACCACCATTATTTAACATAGCATGACAATCATTTATTCCATCTTAAGTGTCAATTTAATCGATATTTCAATTAATTTCCACTAATCCTTGGATAATCTTTAAATGATCATTGCTAATATGCGAAATAGATTTTTCATATTGTTGTATTTGACTGCCATACCGAAGGACTTTACTGATCGCAATTGCGTGTTTTATTCATTACAGTAAGTGACTTATATTTCATTCCAATCATTTCAATTTAAGAAACGGTATATACTTGAACATTATTTACCATAATGCAGCCGACAATTAAAAGCGTTTTACGAATGCATTTCCCTCGTCACCAGTTTTACGCGTTTTATATTCATTTGAATTTGTATAAATAATAATAAAAGTCAAAGTCAAATAATCATATTTGCACATCTCTTTTCGCCAGTCGTTGTCACAGCCCGTTATTTATTTCAGTCATAATTTCCCGGTGTGTGTTTGTGTTTTCCCGTCACGAACCGTGATGCGCTAAAGAAAACTATTCCTGCTGAATTAGTTCTAAATATATGTTACAGGTATGTGGAAGACAAACTCCTGCTGTCAGGTCGGAAGACCTCCTGCGATTAGAGAGCAGAAATATGACGGGTTGAGCTGAAGAGGACTCACACCTCCCACCGGCCTGAACGCGCACTGCCGCTCCCACCGTTCACACAGCAGCGCCTCACACTCACCGCACAATTCAGCAATTAGCCTTTGATTCAAGAGAGCAGCTCTTTACATTACAGAGTTGTGCGTTATAATAAATATTTACGGATGCAACAACTGAATTATGACGGTAAGACCTGGTCAGTGGAGTGAAGGAACGGCTGATTATATTTACTGTCAGTGACTGCACAATTCACTCATATTGTGTTCGTGCAATACTGGTAATATATGTAATAAAATAATAATAATAATTATTATTATTATTATTGTTATTATTATTATTATTATAGTAACTTTTAAACTAAAGAAAAAATGCGACTAACATAATTTTCTTTGGAAATGTATTTGCATATTGCATGCATTTCATTGTCTGGCTCTGTGCAGCAGTTTGAAGAGAGTAGAAAAGCACTTTCTTAACGACGTGTAATTACAAATGCAATGCGTAAATAATTATATTTAGTGCGTCTAGTTTATTAGTAGGCTACTCTTGTGTGGCTATGTAAATACGCTGTAATGCACGAACAAACCCTCTACAGCCGCGGCGGGATTTTTTTTATAAAGAAATGACAAATGGGAAAATGGCATCATGTCATCCGTCCGCCGCCGAAATAAATCAAAAAGCAAGAAAAATGCGGCAGATAAACGACGGAAACGCGACGACGAGGACGCACGGGCTGCTTTCTGTGCCGGTTTTGTTCCGGAATTGCATTTCACGGCGCGGGAGAGGGGGCGGAGATGGAATATTTAGATGAGCCGTGATTGACAGCTCCTGTTTCTCCAATGCTCTCAGAAACTCGCCTGCTCCTTCCAGCAACTCTTCACTCTCCACTCCCGAGCACTACAAACAAACGGACGCTAGGGGATCTTCATGACGGCACTCTGCTGATCGCTCTTCCTCTTTTGCGCTTTTATTTATTTTCTTTTATTAGTTTATCCCTGTGCGCGCTGGTTAAATGCGCTGATTCTATCGATCAGCCCGTTTTCTGCCCTCCCGCGTTCCTGTTCTGGAGAGAACCTATAATAATGTCCTATCCTCAGGGTTACCTCTACCAGCCCCCGGGCTCTCTGGCGCTCTACTCCTGTCCGCTGGCCGCCCCGAGGAGCGAGGAGCTGGCCCGGTCCTCGTCCGGTTCGGCGTTCAGCCCGTACCCCGGATCGGCGGCGTTCACAGCCTCGGCCAACGGATTCTCCAGCCCTCTGCCCTATTCAACAGATCCAGCCACGGGATTCCCGTCCTACATGGTAAACAGCGCTGCTGTGGATGGAGAGCCGTCGCCATTCACGACTCATTGTTCTTGATAGGAATGCATGAATATTGCATGATAGGATGGTTATAGTTTTGGTTGTGGGTTCGGGAGTTCCATGCGCGTTTGCGCGCGCGCGCGCGTGTGCTTGTGTTTCAAAGGAAAGCTCGTGCGGGTCATGAATACAAATGCAGCTCGGCTGTACAGCTGGTTATGATCTAAAAGTTATTCTATTCGCCAATAAAGTCGCGAGTAAAATTTACAGCTATAAATGCGTGCGTATTTCCAAGAAACAATAACAGCGCGAGGCTAAATACGTCTTGGAATTCCTTCAGGCCCACTTTTACAATTTACTTTTGCACCGTTAATAGGCCTTGATGTTAAAACACCGCGTTGTTATTTTTAGACAATAGCTCAAATTATTGCTTGTGATATTTTACAATTATTAACAAAAAAAAAAAAAAAAAAAAAAATGTGTGCAATTGCACAGGACATTTTTGCGACGAGATTTGGAAGGATGTGAGCTTCAATAGGCGTTATTTAATCGTCAATTGATGAATTGCAATGCTAATGACATGGCACATGAAAGCGGGTAAAAACGGTCCATATCCAGTGGTTTTCTAATAGGATTTGTAATGCTGCGCTTCACTGATATGCTTCTGACACTGAAAGAGCACTGGGAAAGTCAGCCTGGTGATTATGCAAAATGGCTGCAATTACCCATTATCTGTTATCCACCCCAGTCCCATGTAATTGTGCATTCTGATAATTGCATGAAGGATTAATCATTGTTTATTGGCTTAATTATTATTAGTACTATATTTTTGGTTACACGCTATAATAACGTTCATTAATAACATTAACATTGTATAATACAAAATATATCATTGGTTCGTGTGCATTCAAATGTCACAAAACGTTGATTGATTTTGTTTAATTTGCGCTATATTTATTTTACGCTGTAAATAAAATAAAAAAAAATAATAATAATGAAAAAAAAAAAGACAGGACGAAAAATATATGAATAACAGCTGACTGACAAAAACTGTTATTTTTGAAGGGCTCTCCGTATGACGCGCACACTACGGGAATGGCAGGAGCCATCAGTTATCACCCGTACGGGAGTCCCGGTTACCCGTACCAGCTCAACGATCCCGCTTACCGGAAAAATGCCACGCGGGACGCGACAGCCACGTTAAAAGCGTGGCTGCAGGAGCACAGGAAAAACCCTTACCCCACAAAAGGAGAAAAGATCATGCTGGCCATCATCACGAAAATGACCCTCACGCAAGTATCCACCTGGTTCGCTAATGCCAGACGGAGACTCAAGAAAGAGAACAAAATGACATGGGCACCACGGAATAAAAGTGAGGACGAGGATGAGGACGACGCCGATGGGGAGAGAAAAGACGAACGCACGGATAAAAACATGGACAACAGTGAAGCGTCTGCTGAGGACGAAGGTAGCCTACATATTCTTATCATTTATTATTATTATTATTATTATTATTATTATTATTATTATTATTATTATGATACGCTAATTTAATTTAAATGTATTTACGATTGGAAAAACGCAAATGCACTGCATATTTTGTAATGTAAAAAAAAAAAAAAAAAAATATTGACATCTGCATAATGTAGCTCTATATATTATATAATACAGAATTATAATTGTACATTTAAGAAGTTGTGCAAGTTTTCGCACAGTTTTGACAGCAGTAACTCATCGCAGTGTGTTTTTTGTCTACAGGCATCAGTTTGCACGTCGATGCCCTGACAGATCACTCGTGCTCGGTGGAATCCGACGGCGAGAAGGTCACGTGTAGGACCGGGGACCTGGTTTGCGATTCTGGACCCGATACCAAGGACAAATGCGACGCGAGTGATCTCGACACGGGCCGCGAGGACAGGCAAAGAGGCCCGTCACCCAAACCGGTGACATCCTCCCCTCTGACCGGGGTGGAGGCCCCTCTCTTGACCCATCATCACCGAGAGGACAACCGAAACAGCACCAACAAAACATGCCTGGACGGTCAAAACCAAACCGTCAAACCTAAACTCTGGTCATTAGCCGAGATCGCCACTTCGGACCCAAAGCAGCAGCAGCATCAGCAGAACTGTCCCCCGGGCGTTGGCCTTTTGACCTCCACGGCACCCAGCGCGTCCCCGGCGGGCGCAGTGTACCCCGCCACCTCCATATTAGGAAGGCCGCTTTATTACACCTCGCCGTTTTATAGTAATTACACAAACTATGGCAACTTCAGCCCGCTGCAGGGCCAAGGGATACTGCGCTATAATTCAGCTGGTGAGGGACTCCTGCACAAACAGAGCGGCGAGCCTCTGCTAAAGACTAATCCAAACCAGACTGAACAACATTTCAGGGCCTCCAATGCAGAATCCAAAAAAGGTGCGTAAAGGATGCATATACACATGATATGTTATAGATTAACGAATTGTCTGTCCAATAAAGTAACGATATTAAATGAATTAGTTGAGGCACTTTTTCATGTAATCGGGCAAATGATTTTCTTAGCTGTCTGTTGTTGTTTTTGAGTCATCGCGGCATGTTCAGAGCTCTTTTATTTTATTGTTTGAACGCTTCGCAGCTGTTTATTTTTCTCATAATCGAGCTCTAGCGTCAAGTCTACATTGTAAGAAATATTTAATAGTCATTTCCCTTTACTAAATCGGGTGTGTGTTTTCTACAGACCCCACCGAGGTTTTCAGAGTAAGATCCCAGTCTTACCTGTCGAGTTAAAGACCAGGAAGATCTTTCAAGTAAGTCGCTAATATGAGCTTTTAAGTGCAGTTTTATGTGCCGTTTTTATGACAACATTGGAATGTTTCCAGAGGCCACTTCCTCATATTTGATTAGTCGTATTGTTCTTGTCAGCTAATATGTTCCACTGAGTATGAATATAGGGCCTGCTTTATGGTTGTGTAGATTAAGTGTGGATTTCTACATTTTATGCAATAGTTGTATTATTATTATTATTATTTTTTTTTTCCTTTGGAAAATCGACTGATGTAGGTTTTGTTTCCTTGGTTCACAGGTAGGTGTCACAATTGCTTTGAACAAAGCGAACAAGCCATCACCTCTCTGTGTCTCTCTCTCTCTCTCTCTCCCCAAGCTGTTTTAAACTAACATTTGCTCTTACGCGGATCCTTTTGTGTGCCACTGTACACGCACGGACTACAGAGCACCTGCCTATAGAACAATAACACGTACGATTGTGGAAAAGAAAAGAAAAGAAAAGAAAAGAAAAGAAAAGAAAAGAAAAGAAAAGAAAAGCGAAATTTTTAAGGCACAATAGCCAGTCTGGTTTGGATGAACTGTTGATTTATTGATGAAGTACTTTATCCCAACATATGTGACTTTTCGATGAGGAGACTTATTTCTCAGGATCCCTATAGTAGCTTCATTGCCACCAGTTGTACACACGCGTGTGGGACATTCTAGACCTCCTATTTGACTTTATGTGCTAGAGGTGTGAAGTGTAAACGAGAACTCGGGACTGGTATAAACTTGACTAAGAGTGGAATACATTTGATATTTATTTTTGTAATGCCTATAATTTATGCAAGTTGTATTGCAACGGTAACTGAACATTGTTTTGTAAATAAATTATGATTGGTTTTTATTTAAAAAGCCGAAGTTACACGATGTTGTTAACAAGGAGACTTTTACTAATTTATATCTCTGATTGTAAATAAAATGCGCTAGTCTGCACTGGCACCATTTGGACTGGCCTTTTTTTCAAGACGCAATGATATTCTAATCGTAGTGTCATTCTTTCACATCCTCAAATAGATTATTATTGCTATAATAATTATAGAAATTCAGACCTGCTGATTTATTTTTTTTGTTTTTCTTCTTCTACAAAAGTGCGTTTAGAATATCCAGTGTGTGTGTGAATATGAAGCGTGAATGTTGAATGTGCTCTTGATGGCAGTGAATAATAGAGGCTGCTTATAATCCAGGCCTTCATCTATTTTTCAGAATGATGAATACAGGGCTGGAAAGGAAGCGTTATGAGCTCCCGGCGGGGTTTTAAGATGGTCAGTCGGGCTTCATTATAGACCGATATTGAACGATCCATAAAATCGTGTCTAAACATCTGCCAGCTCCGATGGGGCCCTGCGCGCTCCCGTGCTATGGCAGCGACGTCTCTCTTATACGGGCCACCCTGTTAAAATTTTAAAGGCGTTAGTTAAACAGATTACTGCGGCTCACTGTGTGTTAACCTCTACAACCTTTCGACAACCGCTATTAAAAACTGGGGTATATTCACTATTGTTAGTATAATAGCTAATAATAATAATAATAATAATAACGACATATAATGCAAAATATAATTGTTATTATTACAATATCCAGAAAGCTATTTGTAAATACAGATTTTTAAACGATTAATAATTAAATAACCACGCCAACGCACCGGTTTTAGGATGATTGTAATATTTAACGCGCATTTAGTGCCATAACACACACACAACAGAATTCAGGTCAATGTTGTGATGGATTCTGTCGTTTTCTCGATTTTGTCATTTGAAGCATGTTGCGCTAGGCTTCATTATTAGAGGTGAATTATTGAAATTCAGCCTTTAATCTCAGGTGGGATCCCGGGGGGATCGACCACTGTTGTCAAAATGGCACCACAGGCGGTTTCCATTCATACTCCCTTCAAATGTCAACATTTGTTCTCAATAAAAAGAGTTATTGTTTCTGTAAAACAGCCTTTGAAAACATCAAAGAAGTTCAGCCACCTCTGTTTGATTGGGATCAGGTAAAGGTGAAGTAAAGGAGCCCGAGTTATTGGACTGATTTGCGGCGGTGAGGATAAGGACATTTATTTATCCATTAAGCAGATTTGAGACAATATTTTAGTCAGCGCTTTGAATTTTAAATAAGATATTGGACGACTTCAGTAGATTTCCCGCTTATCAACTGCTAGTCTGTTCAAGGCTGTAATAGTGCGTTTACGAGTGGAAATACAAATAATTAAAACGAAAGCTGTAAAGATCTTTTAATGCAGTTGTTGGGATTTGTCAATAATAACAAGATATGCAAAACGAAAACGCACAAAGACAGATTTATTTGATAGTTACTTTATGAAAAATGCCTAAGCGTCTCTCTCTCTCTATGTGTGTGTGTGTGTGTGTGTGTGTGTGTGTGTGTGTGTGTGTGTGTGTGTGTGTGTTTGTGCAACACATATGCTGATCCCACATAGTTCAGTGAATCCAAGTGGAGAGGGCAAGCACATTAAGACACTTTCTGAAAACAGCCTCTAATGGCCTCCTCTATTCTGCACCGTTTATCTTTACAACTTTAATCTGCCATTAGAGTCAGGCCGTAAATAACATTTCAGGTCAGGAAAGGAGAGAAAAAGTAT
Organism: Cirrhinus mrigala; assembly: GCA_036247105.1. Classification (NCBI taxonomy): domain Eukaryota; kingdom Metazoa; phylum Chordata; class Actinopteri; order Cypriniformes; family Cyprinidae; genus Cirrhinus; species Cirrhinus mrigala. The sequence goes on from CM070022.1 coordinate 41,835,988, forward strand.
TAACAAATCGAGTACATGTGGGTTTAATAAGATACATCAAAGTCTCCGAGGCTCTAAAGTGAGTCCTGGGTCGGTTCTTCCATAAAGGTGTCACAGAAGATGTCCTCCCATTAGACTGATCAAGGCACGGGAGAGAGTTTGTCCACATTGACTCTAAATAAGACCATTAGAGCCGTCAGCTTGCCATTCGGCCTCCAATTCCTGCCAAATACAGTAGACAGCCACGGAATATTTGTTTCTCGGGGAAGTTGCTTTAGTAGCTGCTGTTTATTGTGCGGTTTTTGTTCATTCTCTTCTTGTTAACACGTAGTCAATTTATGCTTCTGGGGATTTGTCATCTCAAAAAATAAAACGTGCTTTTGGAAAGCATTTAATGCTTCCTGGGTGGAAATGTATTATGCGTTAAGATTGTAGGGAAAGCATTTTCGTGAATGATCAAGGAGGGTTGATTTAACCTAAATAGTGGCAAAATGACAAAGAAAGCAAAGAGAGGAGAAAGAAAAATATTGGTGGAGAGTTTAATGAAGGGTGTGGATGGCTCTGATAGCGCTGTAAGACGAGGGCAGGCCGAGGGAATGCTATTCTTTAATATGTCACTGTTTGCACTAATAAGAGAGGTAACTAAATATCGTTAAAACGTATATCCTCTCTCACACGCTCAACTTTTTTATTTTTGTATTTTTTTTTTTTAATTAAAAGCGATTATAGTAAAACGGTTCAAATAAAAATATTAAATATGAGTACAACCAGTTGATAAAAGCATATACACCATCGTTATTTATTTGGCCTAACAACAGACAACGAATAATAGCGTTTTAGTCATTTGTATATATAAAAAGTGATGGACAAAATAAATCCGTAATATTGGAGAATGTGATGCATTATTGCTGTTTTGTAGTTTGTGTAGCCTACATCAGCTCGGCCTGCCAGCATTTCACCGGTGTGACACAATGGATGTTTGTTCCACACACAGGTATCATATTTACCGAATCCAATCCCGTGATCTGATGTGATCTCATCTGATCTCGCACGTCACACGTTTCTCGCTGTTAACACCGGGATATAATTTAAGAAAGATGGCTGCGCTAATGAGTCCGCGCTCACGAACCAAGGCAAACAGCGAGTCCCCATTAGCGTCTCGGGCTGAAGTTTAAAATAAGCCACACGTACGCACGGTTCCCGCCCTGCTCTCGGCTCTTCTGTTTCCATGTGCGCCTCTCATGCATTTCGGTCATGCCTCGCAGACAAACACAGTATCCCCCGAAGAGCCACGTGCGCGCGGTGGAACGCCGCGGACAGCGGCCATTAGCCCGGCGAGGCCACCGAATGAAGTTCCACCGATATCGCCGCTAATTAAAATTCTGTTTAGCGTGTCCCGGCCGGAATGCTAATGGGCTAGTTGGCCTTAACTCGCGGTTCGTCGACTAAAGAGCGAGCAGGGGGCAGCCGGAGCGCTTTTTCAGGTTTTACAGGGCCGTGTTCAGCTGATAGCATCTGCTCCAGCCAAGCTCGGGGTCAGGCCAGAGCTTGCCGCTAAGTCATTAGCTCAAATTACTCTGCTAGTTTCTCTCAAGTTGTGCAGGGCTCAGGCACTAGATCTCCCCCGGCTGCTGCCCGGCTGCTTGTGGCTCCCTTGGAAGCCAATACTCTCCTAGGGGATCAGGGCGGCATTAACCCTCTATCCCCTCCCTCGGAGAGTTCACCGATGCCCGCGCTTCCCCCGGACAAATATAGCAGCCCCGAATTAATGCGACTGGAAGAGCAGGATCTATCGGGTAGCATCTCGCCGGCCAAATCCCGGCAGGATCCTTGACCCTTTGAAGTTCTCTGTGAGTTTGCTTACACAGAAGTTTACACCGTCTTGTTTCCGCAAGAGGAGGAGGCCTCTGAAAGTGGGGAAACTGCAAAACCCAGAATCCCTCGTTCCACCTGCCGGACCTTGGTGACGTCCACGGCTAGATGGGATGTGAGACGTGAACGTGGCAAGCATTCCTTTGGTTGAAGGAAAACTATAGATCTTCATTTTCCCACACCGCCTCTCTCTCTCTCTCGTCGACTTTCTTCACCCTCCACCCTTTCCGTGTAATTACTGACTGAAGGTTATTGCTGCAGGATGCTAACTAATTAGCGTGCGTGTGTGAGATGAAGAAATAAGTCAAAACTACTTTTTTGCTTCAAGACCCAGATTTTACATTTGACTTCCAGTGACCCGACACATAACCCGTAACAAACATGTAAAAACTTAATTTCAATTAATTAAATTGGTAATCACTGCTGGCAAGATGGGCTTTTAATCAAACTTGGCTGTCTGAGCACTAGAAAGGCAAACAATTCAGAAACTGGTGCAACGTGACAAGAGAAAGCGGAGAAAAAGGCCTGTGGCGTTCCCTTTTGCCAGGAACGTTACTACCCATAATGCATTTTTGATTTTGGTGCCGTCCTACGTTCATATCGACAGTCTGGATGTGTGAATACAAAAATGCATGTTTTAACGAAATCCCCAGAGCTGTCAAAAATCAGCAAGATGGTGAAAAAAGGCATGCTTTGAAAAATAATTGTTTGTCTTGTTTTCAGCCAAATTATCTAAAAATTCTGAAATCAAGAAGGATTTTCTAGACAAGCAAACATTGTAATAAAGAAATCTGCCAATGCTGTAAGAAAAGTAATCTTGTTTTCAGCTTGAAATAAGATTATTTTGCTTACCCCATTGGCAGATTATTTTGCTTGTTCTAAGCAAAAACTCACTTAAATTTGATGTTTTTTTTTTCCGAAAACAAAACAATATTTTTTGCTTGTCTAGAAAATCCTTCTTGATTTTAGAATTTTTAGATATTTTAGCTGGAAACAAGACAAAAAAAAAAACTAAGAAAGAAAAGCATTTTTTGCAGTGTTGATGACCTTCACTTACAGATAAATGAGATATCTGATACACATTGTTCACTGAAATAAATGACAAACATTGTAACAATGCAAAACTGATTGAAAACTTCTCCTTTCATTCATTAGTCCAATAATTAGCAAAATTATTACCATAACATAGACTGAATAGGAAGACTGACACTGAATTGTTGGAAATGCATGAACAAACAGAACAACACTGGGGTAAATTCTGTATAAAGTTTGTCTTTAGTTGTGTATTTCATGCTCTGGGAAGCAATAACTCACAGCACAAAACACACTGTGGTCGACGACACAAACCATGTTTACATGTGTTGCAAGTGAAGCCATATTTAATATAGTCTGGATCATATTTTCTTGCAAAGTGTTTGTGGTTTTTGAGCATGAAGGCGTCACAACCTGTCCAACTTGTTACAGTTCTGTAATGTAATACCAACTAACTATGCATGATTATATGTTTAGAAGGGCTTTATGTGTTGGATTTCCCCACTACAATAAGCAATGGCAGGCTGTGCTTTACAGGGGTTTTACCATGCTCATTGTCCTGAATTATTTTACTCCTAAATGGTGCAATGGGTCAATCAGAATCAAGTATTTTAGAGATCTGGTTAATAATAATTTGCTATGCACACCCTGACACGCTTCCACATGCAAACAGACATTCATTTGCCTAGACATCATAAATCTCTCAGCCTTCACATGCATGGTGTTTGTGGGCACCACAATGAAGAAAATGGGAAACATTCTGCAGAGTTTCATAGCATGCAAATCATTACAACATTTCAAGACCTACTTCGGGCATTTTGACATTAAACACCATAAATCAGATTTTTGGAGCGCTCCAGTGCAGTGGAACCTCATGAAATCACACTGTCGTATCTGTGCATCAGTGAGGATGACGATGTCCCGATGATGGAGGAGCACTTTCGCACAGCAGATTCGCACGTGAGGCAAAGCATCTGACCTCACATCAGCTCCATCAGTCTCTCAGCTGTGACACAGAGAGAGATCCGCAGGTGGATGAGCACAAGCAGACGACATGCTTTCTCTTTCAATTCGGTTGTGAGGTATTTAAAGCGAGCATGACAGAGCTTCATACCTTTTCCTCCCGCGTCCTCCCTCGAGTTGCGTTTGCCAGATTTTCTTGTTAAATGCTATCTGTCAGGTTTATCAGCTAATTAGCAGCGGCTGCCTTTAAAGCGCTCCTCTGTCTTTCCCCTGCCTGTCGTCGTTTTTGAAGAGAGTTTATTAGAGTGTTCGACAATGTCTAGGGAAAGCCGAGACACAGGAGAAACTCTCAGAGCTCTTTAATGTGACGCTGAATCAACATCCGCCGTTGTGCAGCAAGACTACAAGCTCATCACCTGGAGAAGCCAACTGCATTGTGATTCATGTTTGTCAAACTCCACGACAGAGGATGCACGCAAGCAGGAAAGAACAGCAGTGAATAGATTTGAAATACTTCAAATATAGAAGAAAAGAGGGCAAGGACAAAAGTATTATGCACAATTTTACCTGAAAAGTACAAAACAATTCATATGTGACATCACTTTTTGTTTTTTTTCTGTTTCTGTGATCAAAATTGTAAAATGCAAACTCTTTCTAGGCAGGTTTTCACTGTCATTGGCAATTTTAGGCCGCTCGATTCTTTACTGTTTTCTGCAAAGCTGCTATGGAACAACATGTATTGTGAAAAAGCTATAGAAAGGAATGTGATTGTTTGTTTGTTTATTTTATTTTATTTTATTTTTTTATTTTTATTTTTTTCCTTTTAAACCAGCGTGGCAGTGGTTGTTAAAATTCCTAGAAATAAATGCGAATTTAATGTAAAATGTAAAATGTAAAAAAAAAAATAAATAAAAAAAAATAAAGAAATATGCATTTAATTTAAAATTTATTTTATTTTATGCTTTAAACATACATTTTAGTTTAATTTAAAATGTTACTGTTATTTATTATTATTATTATTATTATTATTATATTATATTTATTTATTTATTTATTTATTTATTTATTTATGTATTTATTTATTTATTTATTTATTTTTTATCACTGCCCCAGTGGTTGCTAAAATATATGAATTGGAAATTTTTTATTATTATTATTGTTCTTCTTATTATTAAATCAGTGTCTCAGTGGTTGTTTGTTAATATTATCTTAAAGCTGCTTTGGAACATTTATTGTGAAAAAGCTATAAAAAGAAATGTGATTGTTTGTTTGGTTGTTTAGTTATCTATGTATTTATGTATTTTATTTATTTATTTATTTATTTATTTACTTTTTAAACCAGTGTGGCAGTGGTTGTTAAAATTCCTAGAAATAAGTGTGAATTTAATTTAATGTAAATGAGTATCAGTGTCTCAGTGGTTGTTTGTTATCGTTTTCTGAAAGCCTCTTGACCCTTTTAAATGCTGTAGATATAAATCTGAATTGAAATTAAAATGTTTCTCTGCATAATTGATTAATATTTGTTAAAAAGTAAAATAAAATAAAAATAAAGTGCATTTTTGATAATATAATTTTTTTTTTCTTCTCTAGTCTAAAGAAAAGTAAGCAGTTTTTCTTCCACAGTAGAAATGGGATTGTTGCCCTCATATTTTCTGGGTTGATCATATTTTGGTGTCCTTGGCATCATAAAGTGTGTTAAGTGACCATTTAAAGCGTTTTTCTCCACATGTGACAAAGCACTCATTTGCACGACAATAAACAAGTTGTTTTAGGTGAGCCGTAGCATGACTAACAGCTCGTCGAACAAAAACTGCGGGCAGACCTCCTGACATTTGAGAAAATGAAGAAAACAAGAACAGACATTGATCTTCTGTCCTTGCGAGCATCTATTTATACTTGGGCTAAGGTCAATTTGAAGACAAACGGCATGTGGCGAGTTGTCATAAAGATTGAGAAGCGGAGCGCCAACAACTGCGGCCAGCCGAGCCTCTGCCTGTGTGAAAATATGTGTAACTGCTCGGTTTGAAACAGTATACGGCCAAAACGCTTCCTCGACATGCTCCGAGACTGTATTTTCTCTCATTATTTAGCATATTTCAGCAGTGGAAATGTCAAGAGTTCAGCCTCAGCTCTTTTCCTCAGAAACCCTCTAAAGCTGATATAATTCAAAGCCGAGAAGCTTAAAACAGCTGAAAAGTATGAAAAGTAGTGTTTACTTTGGTCTGTTGCAGTTGGCCGCGCGGCCGCGCTTACACACGCTACATAAATCAGCGCTTTCTCCTTTCTTATTGTCTCGCGGCCATTATTCTCAATTACGTTCGACGTGTCTGTGAAAAAAGCGTCGAGAGACCGCATTTAAGTATGTTATTAAGTTATCCAAAATGAAAAGTGATTAGAGAGTGCAACCAAAGTACAAGATACAAGGAGGCAAATGATTCTCCTGATAGGATTATAAGATGATGAACCACTTCAAAAAGGTTAATCTGCATATCTCATTAAGGATACACTGGTTTTAAGTCCACTAATAACAATAATGGTGTTGAAAAATGTGCAGACGAATTCCCTGCGAAGCGCTCCACTTCTGCACAGAAGAACGCGAGTTATTAACCAAGGACTTTTCCTCTTAACTACGTTTAAAAGCACGATTAATTGCCACAGATTCGAGGACCAAAGCAGCTGCCGAGTTGCCTTTGTAATGCATTACGGGAAGAAATAAAATGTATCTCCAGGGGTAGCATGGCCTGCTCTTTTCTTTGTTTGTTTGTCGTATTTTCACAGTGCAACTATGCAATAAACCTTCAGCTGTGCTTTTGATGAATCGCATGAAAAGGAGTGATTCATCAGCCCTTAACAAAGTGAAGAGGAAAGAAAACTGTTCGCTGTAAATTACCAGAGGTCTGGGATCAGATTCACATCAACACGTTGTAACACAGAACATTCACACAAACATACATGAATATCAGTCCACGCATGAGGCCAAGAGCGGCACGACAGAAACAAAACCGCTCTGAGAACGTTTTCATATCAAGTAGACTTTCCTGGTTCAATCAAACATTAAAAAGTTCATGCATTGTTTGAACTGAACAATAACTGTTATCTCAAATGATCAGTAGACTGTGATGATAGTAACTCGTGACTTTTGTACTTGATCACACTGAAAGAAGAGCAGAAGCTACAGGTCGTTCTCACTGATGTTTATGTTGGAAAATGGTTAGATAAGAGATGTCATGTGCACTGTTTTCATTTTAAAATAGCTTTATTGGACCAGGAGTGGGAGACACGAACGGCTTAGCTGGTAAATGTACATAAAAGTAAGATCTTTCTGCGCTTGAAACAAGGGGTCAAAACGGTTTGGCCCTGTTTGCCCCTGCTGGCAGATGCTGTAACTACACTAACTGACTCTCTATTGCAGGGATTCAAATAATTCTGCATGTTCTTACGCCAAATAGCAGGTTTCCTTATGTTACAGTAACAGATAAACTTTCTTGGCCTGAACAGGAAGCAAATGCGCTTTCTTCAGTAGTACCACTTGGGGAAAAAATGCAGTTTAAATGAAGGCAACTGAGTTAAATTAGGAATATTCTCTCAAAATGTAAACACATAATAGTGCAAGGATTCCCTTAGAGCTAAAATATTCACTTGTAGTATCCCTGAGACTTTAAGTCAGTATTTTAACATTAAATTAACAACACATTTTTATGGTTCTCTGGTGTTGGTTGAAAGAGTAGTTCACCCAAAAATAAAAAAAGTGCTCACCAAGATTAGGATGAGTTTGTTTCTTCATCAGATTTATAGAAATGTGTCATTGAATCACCAATGGATCCTCTGCAGTGAATGGGTGCCGTCAGTCCAAACAGCTGACAAAAACATCACAATAATCCACGAGTCCATAATAGCGCTTCCTGCAGTGAAAAAGTTTTTTTCCAGCCATTTGTTCAGATCTGTTTTGGCTTGTAAACGGTGCTTGATCTGTGCAGATTTCTCTCCTGATCCAGACCAGACCACTTCTTCACTGGAGGAAGCCCTATTATTATATGGATTATGGACTCGTATTGCTGCTTGAGGAACTGTAGTCATGTGAATTTCAAGCTCTGATGGTTTTTATTTTGACATTATTTTAATTTTATTATTTCCTGTAAAAATGAGCCCAAAACTACTTTTTTTTTTTTTTTTTTTTTTTTTTCCAAAAGCCACACTTACCAGGCAATCGTATGGGGATTCCGAAGGTCGTAATGGAAAAAAAGTGCTCTTATTTATTATGTATACGAGTTTTTGTCAAGAAAACTCTTTTCCCTGAAGCATTTCATGCAGTGACAGGGAGCAGGACGATGAGAGCGAGATTAGCTTTTGAGGTTAACACAGCGGCGTGTTTGTCCGAGCCCTGCCCAGTCCCGCAAACGAAGAGGCAACCCTCTGGTGTGGAGATTCGCCGTACCCTCCTCTTCTATAAATAAGGTTCCTCCCCATCTGAGAGTCTGAGGCTGTTTATCGTGGCATCTCTCTCATGCCTTTCAAGCCCATCCGCACTCAGCCAAGTCACACAGGAATATTAGTCTTTTCTCATCTAATCAGTCCATCCTTACGCCCAAGACTTCAATTCATTAGAAGCACTCAGCGATTCAGACCAGCTGTTTCCTGCCGCTTGGCTGAGAACGAGGTGAGGAAAGACAGGCAACCCAATCCACGGCGTCGCTCCACACCGAGCGCTTTCAAGCTTTCTATTAGAGCTGCAATGTCGGGCTGCTGCGTACACTAATTCAATCAGGTCCATACAGACCCACGCGTCTGCGGGACTCACACTTTTCACTTGGGCTCTGACACGGACGGGCCAGAAGAAAGGAGGGATGAGTCTGCTTCTTCTTTTCAAAGTGATAAGTTGCAGCGGCCGTCTGCGTGAGGAATGCGCAGACACATTAAGCTGGATATCAGAGCGGGAGATTACGAGATGTATTGTGTCTGATTTGGACAGAAGTGTTCCACTCTCAAAGGGAGGAGGGGAAGTGCTTTAAGGGGATCGAGAGGCAACCATATATCTGCATGCGCTTGCTCAACGTGCCTGATAAAATATTGACTCGGCCGTAATCTGGCCAGGCCCAAATAAAGCCTGACTTGCTGATGCTGCGCCCGTGTTGAGCGTGTACCTGACAGCAGTTTCTTTGTAGAAAGGACACGCTGTCAGGCGAAAAAGAAAAGCAGAGGGCAAAGGTACAGGTTCTACCGTTAAAGGAGTAGCTCAGCTAAAAAGGAACATTTTCTTACTTTCACCTCCAGGCCTTCCAAGATGTGTATGGTTTTAGTTTTTTCGGCCAAAGAGAAATTAAGGCATTGGAGGAAAACACTTCAATGCAAGTGAATAAGGCTCACCGTATAACATCTTTGAGGGTCCAAAATCCAAATTTCAGAGTAAACCACATGAGCCCACAAATAAGGGTCTTCTCTAGCAAAACGATCAGTCATTTTCAGAACATATAAAAAATGATGAACTTTTTAATGTCAAATGTGGTTCTTGCTGAAAATGACTCATCGTTTTGCTGGAGAAGACCCTTATTTGTCAGCTGGGGTTGTGTGGATTACTTTGACGCTGCCTAAATATGGATTTTGGACTGTCAAAAATGGTCTATGTTGAGCCTCATTCACTACAGAAAGAGAGTTTTCTCACCCCTGTGTTGTTCTAAACCTGTATGATTTTCTTAGTTTTCTCTGTCGGACACAAAAGTAGATATTTTGAAGAATGTGGGTAACCAAACATCTGCTGGTTATATATTTCACACTACCATGTCATACTATGCTAGTCAATGGCTACCAGTTTCGTTACCCACATTCTTCAGAATATCTTCTTTAATTACTTTATGGGTCTAGAAGAAAAAAAAAAAAGTCAGGTATATCTTGGATGGCCTTGAGTTGAGTAAATTATCAGGGAACTTTTATTGTGGGGTGAACTTTTCCTTTAAGTTTACCTACCTTTCCTTTAACGTTAAACCACAACACAATGCAACGCATCATTAAAAATATGGGAAAAAGCACCTATCAATGCAGAAAATTCCTTCGTTATGAGCCGTATTTTTACAGACTTTTCTTTGAGTTCCAGACACACTCTCTCTCTCTCTCGTATGAGCGGACCTTCGTGTTGAAAGAACAGGAAAGCTTTCCCTTCGAAATCCCCGTCTCCGTCGGCACTCGACTACTTCCGCACTCGTTGTGCATTCAGAGCAGAAATACAGCACAGAAGAGTCTGAGAGGTGTAAATGAGAGCAGCAGGTGCGGAAGTGCCTTGGAAACACCTCGAGGCTCAAAGCCAGCTATTCAAATGATGCAGGCCTGTGTTTTCCACTGATTCTCAGATCTGTGTGCAGCCTTGTCTTGTATGTACTGTCAACATGCAACATATAGCAGAAAAGTCTTTGAGAGGTCAAGTCAAGTCAAACTGATTTGTATAGTGCTTTAATAACACATATGGTTTCAAAGCAACTTTACTTGTTAATGTTTATAATGCCTTAGTGCTTTAGCATAATCACTTGCTTTTGTTCTATTTATAAATTTAAATATCAGTCTATTTTGTTTAGTTTAGAGATTTAAATATTGGCCAGTTTTATTCTGTTTAGAAATTTAAATATCGTACAGTTTTGTGCTGTTTAAAAATTAAATTTTGATACTTTTTGTGTTGTTCTTTGTTTAGAAATTTAAATTTTTGTTCTATTTAGATTTATTTTTTTTTTTTTAATATTGGTCGGATTTGTTCTATTTAGATTTTTTTTTTTATTTATTTATTTTTTTTAAATATTGGTCGGTTTTGTTCTGTTTAGATTTTTTTTTTTTTTTTTTTTAAATATTGGCCAGTTTTATTCTGTTTAGAAATTTAAATATCGTACAGTTTTGTGCTGTTTAAAAATTAAATTTTGATACTTTTTGTGTTGTTTTTTGTTTAGAAATTTAAATATCAGTCTTTTTTTGTTCAGTTTAGAAGTTTAAATATCGGTTGGTTTTGATTCGCTTAGAAATTTAAATATCAGGTGTTTTTTGTTCCATTTAGAAATTTAAAAATGGGTCGTTTTTTTGTTCCATTTAGAAATTTGAATATAGGTTGATTTTGTTCTGTTTAGAAATGTTTAAAAATATTGGTCGGTTTTGTTCTGTTTAGAAAGTTAAATATTAGTTGGTTTTGTTCTATTAAGAAATTTAAATGTCAATCGGTTTTGTTATATTAAGGGATTAAATATTGATTGATTTTATTTAGTTTGAAAAAATTGGTAACACTTTACAATAAGGTGTCATTTGTTAACATTAGTTAATGTATTAACTAACTTGAACAAACTATGAACAAAACATTTATTACACTATTTATTCATATTTGTTAATGTTAGTTAATAAAAATACAGTTGTTCATTGTTGATTCATGTTAGTTCACAGTGCGTTAACTAATGTTAACAAACACAACTTGTGATTTTAATAATGCATTAGTAAACGCTGAAATTCACATTAACTAAGATTAGTAAATGGTGTAGAAGTATTGTTTATTCTTAGTTCATGTTAACTAATGTAGTTAACTAATGTTAACTAATGAACCTTATTGTAAAGTGTTACCAAAAATTTAAATATCAGTCAGTTTTGTTCTGTTAAATGATTTGGTTGGTTTAAATAAGAGGTTAAAATATCGGCTGGTTTTGCTGTATTAAGAGATTTAAATATTATTCTAAGATATTTTTAAATATTACTTGGTTTTGTTCTAAGGTATTCATGAAAATATGATCAGATGTCAAAGGTGAAAAGTCTGAAAAACTCTGATGCTCAAAAGTAATTAAGGGATTTAGATAATGGTTTGTTTTGGTCTAAGTGAAAAGAAAGCATCAATGAAGATACAACCAGTTGTCTTAAGTGAAAAAAATAGTCAGATGTCAAAAAGCCTGAGTTTAACGTTTTGCTAATTAAGAGATCAAGGAAACGGCAGTGTAAAGGTCTAATTATCAACGAAGATAAATACTAATGTTTCAAAGGCATTTAAACAGCAAACATTAGTAATTAAAACCGCTGCATTCGGAGATGAGTACACCTGACGAGTGTGTGTCATCAGCTACACCTCTGGTTTTAAGGTGTGTCTGTGTTTACATCTACTACTACTTTACAGGATTAATTCAAACCAAAGATTTTATTTCACCTCATAAATTATTTTTGACAGTGAGCCTCATAAATATAGTCACACAGACTTACTTTATGGCACTTTTATGATGCCCTTTCTGATGCCATATTTTGGAGTATGAATCATACATTGAAAACTTAAACATTATGTCACAAATCAGCGGGCGAGAACGCCACGAGGGTGAGTGAAGGATAACAGAATTCACATTTTGGTTGTACTATTGAATACGACCTGTTCGAAGGTGAGGGTTAAAAGTTTTAAACTCATCCACACAGCCTTCTGTAAACCCAGCAGATGAAGCAAACGGGCCGTTTTCACACTGCAGCGAAGATTTGTGTTGCACTGCCCCCTCTGTGCAGTATCTGAAAGTGAAAGAACACGTGTGCCTCCTTCAGAAAGCGAAGTATGAATGAACTGCACAGCTGAAATGACAACGCTGCACTCGGGTCGGCATGTAGGGTTTCACTCCCGCTCCGCGTCCCGTATCACGCACGCCTCATGAAACATACAATTATGACAAGGCGAAGATCATGATAAAACACTTTCGCGGGCCGTCCTGTGCTCTCCTTCACGTGTGTATTTGCATGTCTCTCGACTCGCTGCCCTTGGCCTTGATACACCACACCTGTTTTAGTAATAAAGACACACACGCTAGCGGCAGATCGGGCCGCCGCGGGCCCAGGGGTAAGAGAGCCGTACGGGCCCGGGCGTTTCTCCCACCCTCTGACGGCAGATGTGTTTAATTATTGCTATAAACACCACTTCATGCGTGCCCATTCTGCCTCACAGCACACTAAAGAAACTAAACAGATTGTATAACACAGTGTCCTATTGCTGTCTGCAAGGGATTTGGAAAATAAAACACTTCCTTTTTGACTTTCAGTCGCTTGGCAAGGGCCACACAGAATGTGGAATGTACTCCCGGGGCACGGGCCGGGAGGGGATTGTGGGAAAACTTTAATTAAAAGCTTGTCAGCGCAGTTTCACCTGGGCGAAATAACCCCTCCTGACTCCGGGCTCTGCTGGCGCTCCGTCTGCGGCGGGACGGCTCGGGAACGCGGCTCAATTCGGGAACGCTTTCGCTGAAGGCCAGCCGTGCGGTCGCAGCTACTGTGGGCTTTAAAGGAGCTCTGGATCGGGGCTGTTTCTGGCGCCCGTGACCGCGCTCTCACCCGGTGGCTGCTCTCCAAACACATCTTTTATCCTCATTCATATTTCAGTTTTGTGATCTGTATCTATTGTGGAGCTGAAATGTGAGTCTCAAAAAGATACAAAAGGATTCTGTCTTCACGGCGTGCCCAGCCAAATCGGCAAAGACACGCACATACGCAAACGTGGAGTCGGTCTGGGAGTCGGATGAACTCTGAGGACATCGCTAGTAAAATAGCACAATCAGAAGAGCGGGAGATGAGCAATCACATCGACACGGCTGTGTCTCATTCCACTCTGTAGTTCCCAGTGACATGAATCAGTATATTGTGAACACATTGAGCGCTAGGAAGCTCCTCCATTCACTAAACTTTGAGAACTGATGTCTCCTGCGACACAATTACATGGTTGTACATTCAAACACTGCTGGCATTATAGCTTCTCTGTATAAGGGGTTATTCACACAGAATGTGTTTTTGCCATTGTTTTTCTATACAAACACGTCCTAGATGTCATAAGGGTCAATTTTTATACATCACCAGAAAGCTAAATAAATAAGATTTGAATTGATGTATGATTTGTTAGGACAGGACAATATTTGTCTGAGATGCAACTATTTGAAAATCTGGAATCTGAAGGTGCAAAAAAATAAAAATATTGAGAAAATTGCCTTTAAAGTTGTCCAGATGAAGTTCTTAGTAATGCATATTACTAATCAAAAATTAAGTTTTGATATATTTACGGTAGGAACTTTACAAAATATCTTCATGGAACATGATCTTTACTTAATATCCTAATGAATTTTGGCATAAAAGAAAATATCGATCATTTTGACCCATACAATATATTTTTGGCATTTGCTACAAATATACCCGTGCTATTTAAGACTGGTTTCGTGGTCCAGGGTCACATATGTGGTTTATTATTGCATCTTTGTTGCTCTACAATGCATTTCAGTTATGAAATATGTGCTCTTCTATTTATGAATATTTTATAAAATGAAAAAATGTCAGGGGTTTTTAACACATAGACAGGTTTATAAATCATATAAATATTAGGGTTGCATTACACATTAAAAAAAAAAACAAAAAAACAACAATAAATAAATAAATAAATAAGTAAATAAATCTCCATTTTTGATGACTAAGGAAGGCATGACAACATTTCCAATATGCATTTTCCTCGTTGTCTTGACTGACCATTTAGAATGCAGTATCCCAGCAGTGATGCAGTGATGACATATTTTTGTAGGCCAAACTGTAAGTTAGCATCACCCTGGTTCACTTATTCTCTAACTTCTAAAGACCAACAAAAGTTTATGATTTTTACACATTTTATTCATCATGACAATATTCACTAATTAACACAAACCTAATTTTGAACACTAGTTACAATCGGCAGAAGAAAAAACTAAATGTAGACTGTAAACAAACGTCACCAACATTATGCTTCGACAACTGTTTCATTCTTTATTTAAAAATATTTCCCCTGAAAGTTTGAGTTAGAATAGTTCGCAAGAGTGTGATTATAAATTGTGAGAGTGACTAGTAAGTAAATGAGATAACCTGTCCAGCGTCAAGACATTTAATGTCCCAGACAAGCTCTGTAGTCCCATTTACACACTTACTAACAAGACAAGCAGTTATGTAGGTTTTAGTGCCATTCATTTCTATGGCACAAAAACTCCAGTGATTTGAGTGGTGATGGGGGCCTAACTTAAACACCTCTGATTGGCTGTTGGGTTCAAAAAAATCGACAGATATGTCTTTGATTGGCTGCACTGCTCAACAAAATCACGTTGAAATAGAAATCGATCTCCAGAGCGCAAACCATAAAGCACTGGATGGTTTGCCAAATCTGAAATACCATTGAAATACCAATGAAATACCATTATTACAGCTTTAACTGAGGGTGCTGCTGATTTCGTTTGAGGGTGCTTAGCACAAGTAAAAGCTTAAAAAATCAGTAGCTGGTATTACTGACGTATTCTGCTATATATATAATTGAGCTTGTGTTCATCACCTTATTTTGGGCATTTAACCAAGAACATTGAACGGAAGTGCTATAATATGAGTTAGTTTCTGGGTTTTGGCTTACAAAAGTATGTCATTCCTGCAGCTCACTATAATGACCCATGAGCTGAGCACACAGATATCTGTCTTTCCATATTCAAGTCGGACACTTGCGTCCCTAGAAAACAGCTGTCCAGTGGAGTTACCACCATGACTGTTGAGTGAACTGAACATCTTTCTCAGATGACGTTTCTGTTCAGCACCAGCACGACGTCAAGACTTCCTGAAGCAGCAGCAAACAGCAATCACACGAGCACTTTAGACTGGAAAACAGATGTGTCTCTCATCATGGACAGGAATAAAACATGCAGGGCCACATTTAGCAGCAGAGCAGTTAGCAGTGTTAAGAACAACTTAAGATAGCCTGATACAGACACAGAGGTGTTTCCTCAAACAACTGAGGCCTGTCAGCGAGTTAAATTAAGAAGCTGAGGTAGTTTGTGAAACTGCTTCTTGAAATATTAAAATCAATAAATGTATGTCCAGGCATGACTTCTTAATTTTAAGTTAGATTTATAATAACGTACAAATGTTAATATAAAAGAAATGAATGAATGAATGAATGAATTTGCAACTTTTTAGCTCACAATTCTTTTTTTCCCCTCAAAAGTCTGAGAAAAAAAAAAAAAATCAGAATTGCAAGATATAAACTAAGATGTAAACTCACAATTGCAAGAAAGAAAATAATATTAATAGTAAAATAAAAAAGAATTGGGAGATTTATTATTTTATTTTATTTATTTTTTAATTCTGAAAAAAAGTCAGAATTCTGAGTTTGTATTTTGCAAATGTATTTTGCAATGACTTTATTTATTTATTTATTTATTTATTTATTTATTTATTTAGAGAAAGTGAGAAAGTGTTGAACAAGCCATTAGAAATTAATGACTTTAAAATAATTTTACATGAAAATGTTTGAATTATTATTAATTAATTGGCACAAAAAAGCACATTTGTTTTAATGCACAAGTACAACATGATGATAAGCATCCACAACCGTTAAAAATGGTACCCATGAATTTATAAATTTAATTCTATTATATATATAAATATATAGGTTGTGTGGGATTAACTGAAGACAAAGCAGATCTAAGAGTCTGTTTGCTGATGACCGTGATGCATGTCAGTGTTTCCTCGTGTTTTCAGGAGTATTTAAGGTTCTGCGATTCCAGAATTTGTTTAAACGCTAAACTTTTTAAATGATTCTTTTGTTTAACACGGACTGCAGCCAGGTCTCTTAATTGTGCACACATCAGTTTTAATCAAATGCACGATGTGCATAATGGCAGATGTAAGCCTTTAATATTTCAATGGAGCTGCTGGGGCCCAGAGGGGAATGCTGGGAACTTCCTAACGTTTATGAGATGTGAGGGCGTCTCTCTCAGGAATTAGCCTCATGGCCTCTCTGTCATATGACCTCAGTTATTGGTGGATGCATCTGGGCATGTCTTACTGGATCTGATTAGGTGCAAATGAAATCTTCATCCATTGTCACAGCAGATTAAAGGAATGAGATGAAGGGTGCCTTTGTTCTTACTCTACATATTCATAACATACTGTAGCTGAACTACTGTACACACACACACAAAATTAACAAACATTTTCTTCTTTATCGAAGGATGTTTTATGACATCCAAACAGCAACAAAACAGTACAGATTTTGTGGGGGAAAACCAACATTTGAATGTCTTTTCCCACTCATTTGCTTAAATATTTTCCAAAAAAAAAAAAAAAAATCTTTGCTTTTGTTTCGCAATTGCTTTTGTTGTTCTGATGAATGCATTAAAGCTTTTGAGCTCAGCATCATCAAACCAGGTAATACCAGGCCTTTTTTGGAAATCACTTTTGCAAATCACTCCCTAAGGAGAGGCAAAGCTGTGTAATCTTTTTTCAAAAGTTTGCATACTTATTTTTATGTTGTGTGAATCCTCCTTGAGCATCAGAATCTCAACATTACACAGCCGCTGGAAGAACTTAAACATGAAGCTTTCAAGAATTATGCATCAAAAACAGTAATATCAATAATTTATTAATTATTTTAAATTATGCTTATATTAACATAAACATCACAGAAATGTGAAAAAAGCCATTAAGACAGATAGTTCTGGATGCTGACTGATAAAAACAGAGGTCAAAAGTATCATATGACAGCAGCTATGATACATATTACCAGTTTACCTAATTAATATGGATACAAACATTTTAATAAATGTAGTTTAAATAGACTAAACTTAATCTATAAACTATAAAACTACGAAATTTAATGCTTGATTCAAAAGTGTGTAAACTACCGAACAAGAGTTTGTGCTTCAACAGGAAATAAATAAATAACTAAATAAATAAATTGTTGAATTATCATATATACAAATGAAATATATGTACATATATAAAATTTCTTACATATAATACCATATATATATATATATATACCATATATATAGATATAGATATATAAATCATCATATAGATATGACAAATACACATTTGATTTTTATTATGTGGATTTTATATAGGTTATAAACTTAAAATCATGTAGGTAACATATATGGATATAGGGCAATATATGACATATTTCTGCATGGGCTGCTTTGGGGAAAAGAAGAAATATTTAAAGTCACAGCGCAATTGCAAGAGCTGTTGTCCTTTTTGGTCAGATCCAGTCTGAGAATGGCAGTCATGTGAGCGATGGCAGGAATACGACGGCGCGAACACAAACAGACGCCGCTGTGCCAGCCCAGCCGTGTTCTGCAGCACATGTGTGTTTTGCAATGCAGATCCGAGCCTGCGACTGGCAGCAGTAAATCCATTTGCTCGTCGACGAGGGTCTCTCTGCCCAGGCTGGGAATTAGTGTTTGGGGAGGGGGATCTACCGGCTTCCACTGATAACGTGCCGGCTGAACTAGCCAAAGACTGTCTGCAGGCATGCATTAAGCATCTCGATGGCACTTACCAAACCCGTATTCTGCCTCAACCGGCTCTTCTCTGAAAGCACGGGCAAGGCTTTGATATGGAACTACGGAAAGCAGCTTTTGACTGATTGAGTGTTTTGGGGAGATACTGAACAGTCTGTGCGTCTGTCTGCACATTTGACACGCAATTTGTGTGCTCGCACTTTTGTGGGAAAATGTGCAAAAAGACGCTTGTGAAAAAGAGAGATGGAGCCAGACAATTTCAAAAATGGAAACAAAAGAGGGTTTGTTGGTTTTATTAAAACCTTTTCTCACTGAAATGATCAAACAATCTCATCTCAGTCTCATTAGCAAAACTCATTAACACCAAACTAAAAGTTTATTCCAACTTCCCTTCAAAATACGGAGCAGCATTTAATAACAACACTGTATGTGAAGAACAGACTCGATAATCAGCTTCCACTCAAACTGAAGAACAGAATCTGTTCATCACTGCATTTAGTTTGATATTTGCTTGATTGGACAAGCAATTTAATGGAATTAAAAAGAACATAATGTTCTGTTGTTGTGGAAAATATGTCTGTAGTGCAGCTTTTAATGAAGAAGTCATTTTGCTTTCCATTGTTAGCTGCCAACTAATGGGACTTAGCCAAATAATAATAATAATCATAATAAATATATAAAGAAATTATTACAAAACTATTTATTTAAAGTCCAATTTAAATTTAAGTCCATCTCTTGTTGTCTTTCACAACAAAATCCAGCCACATATTTGTTAAGAGCTGTTTTGGCTTGTAAGCGGTGCTTTATCTGTGCAGATTTCTCACCTGATTCAGACCAGTCCACTTTTTCACTGGAGGAAATGTTATTGTGAATTATGGACTCCTATTTTAGTTAAAAACGTCTTAATGATGGATTTGTTTCAGCTTTTATCTTCTCCAGATGTGAACTGATGGACTGGAGTGGTGTGGATTACTTGTGGATTATTGTTATGTTTTTATCAGCCGTTTGGACTCTCATTCTGACGGCACCCATTCACTGCAGAGGATCCATCCAATGACACATTTCTCTAAATCTGATGAAGAAACAAACTCATCTACATTTCGGATGGCCTGAAGGTGAGTGCATTTTCAGCTGTCGACTATAATACCTTAATACTTTTTGAGAGCTGCTTAATCTCACTTATAACAAAATAACATTTAACGCTACGTAATAATGCTTTATAGACAGCACCAGTATGACCTTCTATAAAGCTGTGTGAAGAAGATGTGCATTATGAAAAGTGATATACAGATAAATGTGGCTTGACCTTATAAGCATTTTTGAATAATCAAAGTGTGTCTGATTTGACTCAGCAGTTGCACGGAACCAAGTAAATGGAAGTACATAGAATTTTTGTGAGTGGTGCGAAAGAGGAAGTTGGTCTCTTTTAAGTAGTGAACATTTTATGCTCAACACAGTGCTCAAGTAAATGAAAAGTGATGTTAGAAATCAAACTGCAGAGCAACCAGGACTCTGGAAGCATTTCTGCCAAAGGCTTTAGGAGTCGACATCATTCACCAGACTTCATTAGTACGTTGACAAACAGTCAATCATACACGTTAATCCAGCAATACGTACCACGGTTTAAGCGCTAGTTACGACACGTCTGCATTCTTTGGCATAAGAAGGGCCACCTACCCCGTAAAATTTAATCGCCGCGGGTTTACCTACGTACATCTGTCACGTAGATGTATCCGCAATAAAACGCTCCTTTGTAAACTATCAGGCCTGTTATGTCAGGTTTAACAACTGGCCTTTCTGGTTTCTACGAGGAAATATATTTAGATTTACATACACTCTGATTTACAGCACAGACGCACGTAAGACGACGCAGCAGAAGGAAGGCCCTCGGCTCCCGACGATCGAATGACAAAGAAGTCGTCACACGATGCCTCAATCAATACAGATGCTCTCCATCAAAAATGACCCGTGGTTAAACACAATCCGCAAAACTGCCCCGAAGGCCACTTCTCACAAACGCTCTCGTGACTCGCGCCTTCAAAAGAAATCTTTAATCACCCAAGGCTCCTCATTTAGCAATGTCAAAACACAACTATACTCTCAGCAATATGAGTAAGCACACGAGTGAAAACATCCAAGTCGGCCGGTGGGATCGAAGCAATGACAGATAGGTTAATACCGACTGCAGTGAGAGAATTTGACAAATTAGAGCAGCACCTGGGCTGTGATTTATCAGGCTCCTGTGATGTGCCTGCTGGGGATTTCAGACACAGAGAGAGGGAGAGAGAGACGAATACGGAGGGCTTTCACACCGGACCGCTTTTTTCCTCCAAATTATTAATAGCATTCTTGACCACAATTCATTTTGACAAATCGCTACTCAGGGTATTAGGATAGTTTGACTGTGTCTAACATTGCCTCATACTCCTGGTTTGATAACCTCCCATCTGCAAGCTCCTGTAGGATATTTGATGAAGAGATATGGCAGACGCCGTTGCGGGGCGTTCGCAGAAATTCTCAAGGCAATAACCCAAACATTAAAAGGATGCGCGAGAGCGGCGGACATCTCGTCCGACTGTCAGTCAGAGGGAAGCCGTCGAAAGAGAGACGTGCGAGTTTTGGAACTGTTGGAAAGGAGAAACACGCAATTAGTCAGCTGTCAGACAGGCTTTTCTTCACGCCTCGAACGCGCATCAATCAAGAACGTCACCGTATGATTGTGGATATCTCTGTCAAAACATATAACGCTCCTACTATGATATTTAGCCCAGGCTGAGCTGATGAAAAGTGTTTAGTGGTTCAAAGCTGAGCCGGAGCTCAAATGATTTTATTGATATGACTAATAGATCAGATATTTGCCCTTGTAAACAAGAAGTGTGCTTAATTGTTTTGAAAGTGCACTTGTAGTGTACTTCACCTCTTAAAAGTACATTTAAAAAAAAGGAAGAAAAACTGTCCTTGCAGATGAAATAAAATGCCACTTAAGTGACTTAGACTCTTTCATGGCTGTGTTTCTTAACACACTTTTAAAAAGTACACTTTCCAATAATGTCAAATTAAAATATTTACTTTAAAGTACATTTGAAATCATTGTTTTCATACACTGTAAAAATGATCACGAATTTAACAGTGAAAAACTAAAAATGCTACAGTAAAAAAACTGTTAAATGGTTAAAGGTAGATTCCCCTACTATATACGGTGAAAAACTGTATTGGACATTGCATTTAATTTTACGGTAGTATACCGTTTTCGAAGGTGGGAAAAAGAACATAAAATTTACAGTGAATAACCGTAAACTGAGATTCCTAGAATTCCCTGCGTTACAGTTTTTAAATTTGATGTTTTTTTGTTTTTTTGAACATAACTGATAACTGTTTCTTCTTAGTTTTTTTCTTATTTAGTTTTAGGGTTGTATGTTACATCTAATGTTGTTAAATGAATGTTTATTGCATTATTTTAGTTTCATGTGTGTTACCATGATGGTGTTCAGTGTTTGTGTGAATGACACTGTGCACCTTCGATATATGTTGATATTTAAAAGCTGCTTGTGATGGGCTTTAATTCATCATTTGACTTTCTCATCACCACCTGCATTTGGTGGTTATATGTGTATTACAAAGGTACAAAACAGATTTCAGTAATTTAACAGGTTGGTATATTACCATTATATCAGTTAATTAAATTACGGTATTTAACTGTAAATTTAAGTTAAAACTATAAAACCTAAAATGTTACTACTGTATTTTTTACTGTAAAATTCAGGCAACCACAGCTGCTGTTTTTTACCGTAAATTTTACAGATTTTTAATTTTTACAGTGTAGTCTTTTGTCATGTTTTAAAGACGTAGACTTATTTTGATGTGTTGACTAACATACTAAAGCAGATGTTTAGTACTTGATTATCATTTTAACTGTAGTGCTATTCAGCATTACATTTAAAGTAAATATATTTTAAATGTACTGAATTTCAACTTCATCATTACAAATGTGTAATTACAAATATTTTTAAACACATTACATACAAGTTTCAATAGAAATGCCCAGTGTTGGATGTAACATATTACAAGCAATGTGAGTTATGTAATAAAATATAAACAATGCCAGTTACTTTGTTTTCCCATGTATTGACTGACATCTCTCCTGTACTTGTGTTGAAAGAAATCGTGAGTAAGTGCATAGGTGCTGTGTGCACAGTGTAAACATGATGCTATTGTAGTTCTGGACTAGATTAATTCATCTCACTTGCGCAAACAGATTTAGTATTAGTCAAAATGAGTAAAAACAGTCAACATATGATGTAAACCTGCAATAATTAAATATGTTAAATAATAAAAAAAATTCTTTATGTATTCAATTCTGTTTTATGTCGGTTTCTTTTTTTTTTTTTTTTTTCATTTACCAAAAATGACGCTTTTTATTTGAAAAAAAACAAACAAGCAAGCCCTACACAGATTTAAAAGTTAACACAAATGTAACATAACACATTACTTCCCATAAAAAAGTAACTAAGTAACATAATTAGTTACTTTTTAATAGAGTAATGCAATATTGTAATGTATTACTTTTAAAAAGTAACTTCCCCCAACACTGAAAATTACATTAAAGTATATTTTAGTTTATCATGTCAGTGATTTATTATGTCAGTACATTCTGCAGTAACAGTTTCAAAGTCACCATATTTCAAAGATAAGTAATTTTGAATTTACCCATACAAATGTACTTAAACTTCACAGTGAGTAAAAAAAAAGAAGAAGAAGAAGAAGAAACTTCTAAGTTCTCCTAATCATACTTGAATTTCACTCAACAAATGTATCATTTAATTGCAAATAAAATGTTCACAAAAATTACATTCAGTTTGCACTTAAGCATACTTTTAAAAATTAGGACTTTTATGGAAATAATATACTTTTGAATATGCCTAAGTGTGTATATAAGAAAATATCAAAACAAAAAACAAACAAACAAACAAACAAAAAATAATAATCTTTCACAATATGACAATGCATATTGGTATTTTATAATATTTTATTTATGTCATTAAGTTATTATATGCACTATAGTTGTATGTTATTAAATTTAAATGTCATGCTGACACATTTTGAACATTTTTGAGTGAATCATTGAATCAGACTCCTGAATCGATTCACTGAAGTATATATTTTGAACTGATTCACTTGGTTTCACTTCATTCGGACCCCTGTTATGCTCTTTTACGGGGTCATAATTTTTGCTCGGGGGTCTACTAGAATAGGTTTACAAGATTTAATGTCCAAAAACTCATTATTGTTCTTATAAATTACATTCTTGGGTACCTGTTTTCACAAACGTTCTATTTTAGTTTAGTTTCTTTTTTTTTTTTTTAAACCTGTCTTTCGAAAAGCCCCAACTGCTCTCAGCCGGTCCTCAGTCTGCTGCGATTGGTCAACCGCTTAGAGCGTGTGTTGGAAATGCATATAGAATTGTTATAAAATCATCCTTTACTCTGTGAAGAAGCAGAAGCGGCAGTCTGATGGGTTTTTTATTTCATCATGCTTCTGCGGGGACACACGGATCTCTGTGAATCGCTGTGACACAGCAGAGGGGTGTGAGGAGGAGAAACAGTGATTGATGGGTGAAGGGACCAATCTGCTCTATGACCCTTCAAATGGGTGCTGTCTGTAGGGCAATAGCAGGTCAACCGTCAGGGCGAGTTAAAGAAACTCACAGTGCAGCTGCAAGAAAGACCTTGAACCCTGAACGGTATATCAGATCATCTGTCACCAAAGGGAACATACAATAGTTGACAAGTCAATGCTTGTAGTCTCTATTACATAATATTACTCCACTTAATAATGACGGAATGAGGATTGAACAACATGCAACTAATCAAATAAAAGCTTGCATAAATTGAGGTTTGTCTACTTTTTTAGAGAAGAAAATGTGTCATATCTGCTCTTGTTAATGTCTTGTCAAAGGTTGTTTGTCAAACTGTACTGTTCTTTGGTACAAATTGAGCTGTCATTTAGTCTAGTCAAATTCAGACGAGCTCCATAACATGCTGTAGACCACGCCACCAGCATTGTTTTCCTACTTAGATTTTTGTCTTATTTTCAAGTATAAATATCGAGCATTCATGAATCAAGATACATTTATTTTAAAAGCATAATAACATGAGATATTAAGTCTTGTTTTCTAAAAAATGCATAAAAATTAAGTGAGTTTAACAAAACAAAACAAAACAAAAAAGTCTGGCAGTAGGGCAAGAAAAACAATATTGTTTTGCTTTTTTAATTAAGATGATTTTCTTGCTCCAGTGGCAGGTTTTTTTTTTTTTTATTATTATTATTAAATTTAACTAAACTTTTAATCATTTTTCAGAAAAAAAATAATATCTCAAGTCATTATGCTTTACATGTCAAAACTTGCAATATATATATATATATAGAGAGAGAGAGAGAGAGAGAGAGAGAGAGATTTTTGGGTTACACTTTATTTGACTGTCAATGTTATGTGTAATTACTATGGTAATAACGATAAATTATGCATCAGTTCTTGCCACTAACCCTAAACCAAACCCTCATTCTAACCCTAACCCTAATATTACTCATCACATAAACGTATAATTACACTGTAAAAAGGACACCATAAAGTTTAGCACTTTATTTGACAGTGCTGTTCCTTTTGTACATACTATGTACTTATTATAGTAATTACAATAACTAGGTAATAACTAGGTACTAACCCTGAACCTACCCCTAAACCTCACCCTAGCCCACCTTTTATTACCAGAACTTTCTTAGTTTGGTACACTGTAAGTACATGTAGTGTAAAAGAAATTGCAACCAAATAAAGTGTGATTGACTTTTGTTTACTTTTGTGCAACATTTTCAGTTCTGCGTTGAGTCGCCACTTAATGTCCAGCATGAAATCTGTGTCCAGATGCAAAACCGTGCAAAAAGCTGTTTGAGGGACGCAAACTTTATTTGTTTACAGCGGCATTTCTGCAGATCGCTCCATCTCAGAAGCGGGTTTAGACACGACGCGGTCAGCCGAGCGGCGAAGACACGAGGTGGAATATTGTAAGTGCACACACTCCAGTGAAGAGGACTCCAGGCAAGGTTACCTTCTCTTGTTTTGGCTCTCCTCATGCGTGCTTTCAATGGTTCCCCGTCCCTCAGGCCCTTTGGAGAAGCAAACAATCCAGCCCCTCCTCGGGCAGTAACATCTGCTTATCCCTCACCGCCTGTAGCATGGCTCCGGGTTCCCTCTGGCTGGAGCACACAATGTCATTTTCTGTCATGAGCACAGAAATTTGTAGTGACAATGTTAAGGCTTTTAGAAGCTTTGGCCAGCTTAGGTTTGCTGCCAGCTCCGGCCTACACAGCAGAGATGATACGGCCCCTTGTGTCACTCTTTCTTCTCTTCAATTTCAGCAGACACCCAGAGCGCAGCGCCGCGTTACACGTTTTTATTCCCACGTCGTTCTGCTTGCGGTTTTTTTCTGCCAGTCCCGCTCTTTTTGGCTGCTTATTTCTCTTTTAGACCACAAGCTTTTCACGCTATTACTGCTGCTATGTAAATATATATCTTTTAAAATACACACACATATGTATTGTTTTTGTATTTTATTCAGAGGCTTCTTATTGTCTTTATAGGACATGTAGCATGCCAGATTCGAACCTGCATCCACATGTCTCCAATTCTTTGTTCTGTACAGCATGACTCCAGCAGTCATGTTTATATTTTCAAATATAAGAAAATCTTCAACAAACAAAATCTAAGCAGATTAAGCCATGGTGCTCATGAACGTTTCTTGAGTTAAGACACTTTACAACATTACAAACCTCTTCATGTTCTGCCATATCTCTAAACTATAAATAATATTGCCAAAAAGACCAAAGTTTATGGAATTAATTAATAAATATTATATAATATAATATCATACACAGAAATGATTACTTTTATTTAGCAAGGATGCTTTAAATTGATTAAAGGAACACTCCACTTTTTTGAAAATAGGCTCATTTTCTAGTTAACAGTTAAACAGTTGAGTTTTACCATTTGTCCGGGTCTGGCGGTAGCACTTTTAGCATAGCTTAGCATAGATGAGGGGTGGCGAACGTTGGTCCTGGAGAGCCGCAGCCCTGCAGAGTTCAGCTCCAACCCTAATTAGAACTCACCTGCCTGTTGTTTTCTAGTAACCCTTCAAACCTTGATTAGCTTGTTCAGATGCATTTGATTAGGGTTGAAGCAAAACTATGCAGGGCTGCGGCTCTCCAGGACCGAATCCAGTTAGACTGTTAGCATGTCGCTCAAAAATGACCAAAGAGTTTCGATATTTTTCCTATTTACAACTTGACTCTTCTGTAGTTACATCGTGTACAAAATCGGATGAAAAATGAAAAGTTGCAATTTTCTAGGTCGATATGGCTAGGAACTATACGGCAGAAACATTCCTTGATTATTACGCCGGAATGAGAGTATAGTTCCTAGCCATATCGGCCTATAAAATCGCAACTTTTCATTTTCCGTCAGTCTTAGTACACGATGCAACTACAGAAGAGTCAAGTTTTAAATAGGAAAAATATCGTCATTATATATGGTCATTTTTGAGCGAGATGCTATCGGTCTAATCAATGATCTATGCTAAGCTATGCTAAAAGTGCTACCGCCAGACCCGGCGATCGGTTGAATGGATTCGAAAACGGTAAAACACATCTGTATAACTCTAGGGGAGTTGGAAAATGAGCCTATTTAAAAAAAAAAAAAAAAAAAAGTGGAGTGTTGCTTTAAAAGTGACAGTAACAACATTTATAATGTTTCAAAAAATTTCTATTTTAAATAAATGCTGTTCTTTTGAACTTTCTATTTTCTATTGAATCCTGAAAAATAAAATGTATCACGATTTTCACAAAAAATATTGGGCAGCACAACTGATTTGAACATTGATAATAATCAGAAATGATGTATAATGAAATAATAATCAGCCTATTAGAATGATTTCTGAAGGATCATGTGACACTGAAGACTGGAGTAATGATGCTGAAAATTCACAGAAATCACAGACATAAATTACATTTGAACAGATATTCACACAGAAAAGAGATTTCTTAAATTTTAATAATATTTCACAATATTACTGTTTTGGTCACACTTTAGTTTGTTAGTAATTAACTTACTATTAAATATGACTTTTGCCTCGATAAACTCCTAATTGGCTGCTTATTAATAGTAAGTAAGGTAGATACTATGTTTGAGTACCTAAAATGTTTAGGATCTAAGATGTGACCCTGGAACACAAAACCAGTCATAAGTATCACGGGTATATTTGTAGCAGTAGCCAACAATACATTGTATGGGCCAGAATTATTGATTTTTCTTTTATGCCAAAAAACATTAGGATATTAAGTAAAGATCATGAAGATATTTAGTAAATTTCCTATAAATACATCAAAACCTAATTATGGATTAGTAATAGGCCTATGCATCGCCAAGAACTTCATTTGGACAACTTTAAAGGGGATTTTCTCAATATTTTGATTTTTCTGCACCTGCAGATTCCAGATTTTCAAATACTTGTATCTCAGCCAAATATTGTCTTATAACAAACCGTACATCAATGGAAAGCTTATTTATTCAGCTTTCAGATGATGTATAAATCTTAATTAAAAAAAAATTTGACCCTGGTTTTGTGGTCCAGGGTCACAAATAAACAGTCAACAAAAACTATTTTTACAATAAATAATAATAATAATAATAATAATAATAATAATAATAATCACAACAAAACTCTATTCTGAATGTGTATCATTGGACTGATGAATCCAAGAATGATTCATGAGAAGCCAGGGCCATAACTGCCATAGACATTATTAATTAGAAATAATTAGAAATGGCCAAACTGACCCCCCAAATATTTGACATTTTTGCACTGATCTGCTGCACTCCATTATGCAGTGATTTTGTTGTTAGGATGGATGACACAAAAACTTTAGAAGTTACAGTTTCAGCCTGCTTAGCCTCAGCGTGCATCAATCCCAAAATAACTGAGCTGGCCAATCAAATCAAAGTAGGCAGTGTTTACCGTTCACAGAAGCAGAGCGTGAGTTCCAGTGCTAAGCATCAGTTGAAAGAAAGAGAGGTAAGATGGAAGTTGAAGATCATTTAATATTAGTCAACAGTTTTATGATAGAAATGTTACATAACTGACATGCATATGGGTCATTCCACGAAATCTGTGCCTTTTGCGTCCCTAAGAAATAATCAAACATAGATTTAATTTAACAACAAATAAATGTACAATTTAAAAACTTAACAATAGTATGCATGCTTTCATCAATATTATGTAAAAAAAAAAAAAAAAAAAAAAAAAAAAAAAAAATATATATATATATATATATATATATATATTATAAAATATTAAATATTCTTTCAAATCATTTAAATAGCTTTTATGCTGCTAAGGGTAAGGTTTTTGGCCTGTCCCTCACTATTATTTTTCTTTTTCAGAAAAACGTTTATTTTGCAAAATGATATAAAAATCACATTTTCATATTGTTACAGTCGATACAGTTGATACAGTCTTATTGTTAAGCAATGTTTCTGGCAAAAGTATGCTTTTTTCTATAAAATACATATAATTTTAATGGTGTTCATGTCAGCTCTGTTACCCTCATGAAAAATAATACACATTCAAGTGACGTCACTTCTAGGAGCACCTTTTCATCTCTCAAACAGGATTTCAAGACTTAAAACACAAGTATGTTTCTCTCACTCCTCTATAATGCTCTATTTTTGATGATTTATGAGGCTTGGCTGAGGGAGGAACCATCATGCAATGTCAATACTGTTACCATTTTTACAATGTAAATTTAAACAATTACTTTTTACATTTAATATAATCAGTATCAATAATAAAGTAAAATCCTTTCAAGATGTACAATATGTGCTTTTGTGAACTTGACTATTAGCTAGCTATTAGCAAATTTGTTTGCAATTGTCAAACCTGTTGCTGTCAACCTGATTAGGTTTGACCCTGTTTTTAAAGATTGTCTGTGTAAAATTCAAACTTTTTAAAGGTCACCCTCGGTATATAACTGAGCTAATGCCTATATCATTCAGAGGCATACGAGTTCTAATTAAACTATAGTATCCAGTAACGCTTGTGTCAGTAGCAGAGTTGACAAAAAATATCAAAACGAGGTAGAAAAATTATTTTATTCTTCACATTTTCCATGTGAAAAAGGTACTGATTTTGTGGAATGACCCATATCCAGTGATGCAAGTTACTCAAGTTTCTCAAATATGGCCATTACGGAAGAGAGAAAGAGGATGAAAGCTGCTTGTGTGAATCACCTGCATCTGTTTGTCTCTCTTCACAAACAATGAAGTTGTGAGTTTAGTTACTTCAAAAACACCTTGTTGCTGAGAAATATAATGTAGCAATTCAGTATCGAAGCTATTTCATTATAATACATTTTGCGGGGTAGCGTTGACAACAAGTTTCTGTGCTCCAGAATGTTTCTGTGTTGCCCCCAGTGTTCAAGACATGGTTATGGCCTTGCGAGAAGCACGTCACTAGTGGAACCGGTTGTATAAACTAATTGTTCAGATGTAAAGATGCTTGGCGGTGAATGTGATCACAAGAATGTAATAAATCACATGCATAAGGAACAAGAACACATGCAAAACTAGCTTTGTTTTCAGAACAACATACTGCAACATCTCAGTCGATTCCTAGTGAATATGTCACTCTCGGTCTCCCTCTCTCTCTCGCTTAGATAACCTTGGCTGGAGGAACGAATCTGGGCCATTTGCATCGCAGATCCAGAGAAAGAGGAACGGTCTCCGGAAAGTCACTCGCCGGCTGAATCCCGGGCGTCACGGCGCTCCGCGGGAGGCAGGTCACCGGCGATACTGCTGGAGAAGCACATTATTTGTGGACGCAGCGAGCCGAGCGGGGGGTTTGAGTCCCGTCCCGCCGCGCTCATCCACCTCCACCTTTACAGGTGCGCCAGCATTCCTCGGCTGACACAGACGGATGACATATTTATTAGCTTGTTAAAGCGCAGCCTCCCCCTTCCGCCCGCCGCTCACCTAGCTAAACAAAACAATTGGCTCCTCCATTGGCTAATTGGGCCGGGCCCCTGTGGCGCGACTCGCCCGAGTGCTTGATGAGGCATAAAATGATGATTAATTAATTTACTGCTCAGTTGATCATCAAACTGCGAGGTTTATGATTTGCACAGCGGTCAGCGTCTCTCTGCTGTTTAGGAGCTCAGCGGCGGAGAGATCAGAGCCGCAGCCGCTGCCTTTGCTTTGACCTGCGCCGGCAAACTTCCACATCCAACATCCAGCACTGCCTTATGTAACAATACTACATTAATGAGACTCTTGAATGCCAAAAAAAAATAAATAAATAAATAAAAAAATACTACTAATAATAATATTAATCAGAGTGGGTGTAAAAATGTGTTTGGGGTCATTTGGTTCGTAAGGTTGTGATCCATTGAGCACTGAATCTAGAATATCCTTAAGTTGACAAAAATCTCTCTGAATTTGGATTGAGCAGACAGGATGTAGAACTGCAATTTGAATTTAAGGAAGTACAAAATTAGCATACAGTTTCATAATATTCATGTTTAAAATATTCTAGTGACAATGATATTAATGTTTGCCACAGTCTCTGTATTTGGGTCATTGACGTATAAGGATTTTTGACAGGCCAGTTTTAAAATAAAATAAATAATAATATTTGTTGTAATTGTTCAAACATTAAGAATGTTGTGTACACGTAAATTCATATTAAAATTAAGTGATTTTAGTGTTTTTTCATCTCGATGAATTGCCCGTAGTCTTAAAAAATGTCACATGGTGCGACCATGATTTATATTGAAATTAATTTCCTTAACATGCTTAATTTTTTTAGATGTTTTCAGTAATTGAAGTGTTTAGAAGTAAAGTATTTGTATTTATTTTGAATTTTTGTAAATAATGATCTCATATTTTTTGTTTTATAATTTCAGAGTTGCCTTCTTAAATGTAGTTAGCAGACTTATTTTTCCTGCAAATTGCATAAAACTGATTAAAATGTTTTAAAAATATCATTCACTTAAGCATTCTGTAGGAGGGACTCATATTTTAACCAAAGAAATTAGCTATTTTATTTTTATTTTAATAATAAAAAAAAAAGTTATTCCTATTATTGGTTGCACCACATGATGAGTGGTCGCTCCAAATTACGCAAAGGCCTCATATCATTAAAAATTTATTTAAAGAGACGTGTGTGACAAGGCATTTCTTTAGCCCCACTTATTTCTGAACTTTGCCCAATCTTGGCTGCTCAATTGACCCTTCACTGGGAGTTTGATTAACAGGCGATCTGACCAATCATAACACCAAATATGCAGTTTTGTCTGACAGACAAACCGACAGTAGATTAAAGTCAGTGAACTTGAAAAATGGTGTGTATTGACATCTTTTCACAGTTGAAACAAGATACGGTGAAGAGATGAGCAGTTCACAAGCCGCTTGAACTAAGGAACTACAGTGATCTGTCAGGACACATTAAAGAGCCACAAAACAGTATTTGTTGTTTGAATTAAAATAAAAAAAAGTGCAGGGTCTGACTGCAGGGTCAGAATTAACATGCTGCCTATGGAAAGCATTTATTTTACTGTGCTTGGCAATGGAATTTGGTAAAAAAAAAAAAAAAAAAAAAAAAAAAAAAAGATTAAAATAGTCAAATAGTGCAAAAATTGATCAGAATAAATTAAGGGTAATTTCGAAGACATTTCCAAAACGACAGTTATGGCTGGACAGTCGCACCACATGATATTTTGACACTTTGAATAACCTAATAATCTTTTTTGAAAAGTTAAAGTGGGTGCATACATAGGAGAGGTACTTCATATATATGGCATCTTTTTAATGCATTTCAACCTGTTTGTAACTGAAAAAATGCAATTGGACAGAAAATTTAGGCATCACCTCATTGACCCATTTATGTACAGTATACTGTTAAAAACTTCGTTATCAGCACCCCCCAAGAAATAATGCTTTTATTCATCAAGGACGCATTAAATTGGTAAAGACATCTATAATGTTACAAAAGATTTCTATTCAAATAAATGTTTTTTTTTTTTTTTTTTTAAAATCTTTCTATTAATCTGTGAATCATGAAAAATACAATATATCAGTTTCCACAACCGATTTCAACATTGAAAATAATCAGAAGTGTTTCTTGAGCAGCAAATCAGCATATTAGAATGATTTCTGAAGGATCATGTGACACTGAAGACTGGAGTAATGATGCTGAAAATTCAGATTTGATCACAGCAATCAATTACATTTTAACAAATATTTACATAGACAACAGCTGTTTAAAATTGTAATAATATTTAATAAAAGTATAAAAGTAAAGTAAATAAATAAATCTTAAAAAGGTAGTTGGCAAAGCAATATTTCTCATTTTTTATTCAGTGTACTAAAATAACTTAAACTGAAATAATTGAAACAACAACAAAAACTTACAGACCCCAACGTTTTGACTAGTAGTGTGCATTTCATATTTCATAAAAATCAATAAATAAATAATAAATATTTTCCTGACAATAGTGGAAGAACACTTTGTTCCCAGAATAATGTAGCTGAAGTCTGGAGCCCATGAATTTTGTCTGACACTGATGATTTAATTACATGTGAGGGACCTTTGCGTACGAATACTCGGAATCGGATACAGAACGTTCACATGAATTATTGAAACTAAAGGACCAGTTGATGCTGAAGCATTAATATGTGTTTGATATGAATAATTTAATCCGTCTTACATAGCACTACCACTGCACATTAAGCCGAAATGCACACATGTACAATACTCATTCACTCACAGCTCCAACATCATCTCCTGCTCACAGCGAGTTCAGGTCTGGTGTGGATGTTGGGATGTGGCTGAAGAATCACGTGTCCTGCGACACGAAAGCAAGGTTAAAGAGGTAGACGAGCTCATTCCATTCTGATGCGGTCTGGCGTGTCACGCTGACGGATTGCATGATATTCCAATGACTTTCAGAGGAACTTCAGGGTTTCCATCAGCTTTAACGGATATGCAAATGGAGCTGAAGCACACAGGCCTCAGGGCTCACGTCTGCTCGTCACTTCAACAGTTTCTCTCAAACCTCGATGGCCTCGGGAGTCTAATTATGTTACGATCACAACGAGAGCGAACAAACAGAAGTTGAAGTTAAATTTGCACCAATCTAAAATCAGTATTTACCTTTCAGATGTCGTTTAAGTGCCTCACTGATACTCAAATAGTAACACGACCACACAGATGTTCTGGAGAAATGGTGTCACCGCAAACACTGCTGTTTAACTACAGTTAAGTCTTTTACACAAGTGGAGGGTCCTGCCAAAACTCTTCAGGAATAAAAAAAAAAACCCAGCACAAATAAAACAAACACCTCAAACTTTATCCAGAATGTAGCTTTGCATTCGTTCCCAAAAAGACAGATAAAGTGTGACAGAATGAAAGAACTACAACAGGACAAGCCCGACCTCAGGAGCAGCGCCGAGGGGAGTCTTCAGGATGTCTTCAGGGAGAAGCCTCCAAAATAATCGCATTATAAATGAACGCACACATTACAGGAACATCAGTGCGGCTCATGTACGGCTGACTCCATTGATTTTAGCCTACAGCTCTCCTTCATCCTCTGAGGCATTTCAACTATTCATGCTTCAGCTTTGTTTTCACATCCACCTGCATTTAGTGGAGATAGAAATAAAAATGAGGCACAAACAAACCAATAGCAATCCTGCGTTGTTTTGTCAAGAAGCCGTTTCGCTCGTATACAGTACAGAAGAAAAGACAATTGCAACTTCCGTTTCATGCCGACTTTAACTGCTGAAGCCAAACTCCGACCCTTTGGTAATAGCCGCTCTCGACAGCCTCATTTTCAGCTTTAAGTGCTGAAGCCTTGACGCTAAAGAGAAGGAAAGCCAGAATTTAATCGTTCGGTGTGAATAAAAATGGGTAAAAACAATACAGCTCTAGCTGCTGGCCTTTACACCTTCTCGGCCGACTCCGAGTGAGTCGTAATTGCTTTAGGACTTCGAATCCACTTTTGAATTCAGAGCTTTGGACAAATAATTGGATTTCCAGCAAACATGCTGAGCTGTGTTTCCTTCTCTATCGGTCCGTGTCCTGAGGGCTAAACACTCGCCGGTCTGTATGCGGCGCTGGGGTTGGAGGTCTCGGGTTGGCTGGAGACTCTATAGGAACGCGTTAGGACGGTCATCAGCTCTGATGCAATAACCCCGGCCTTCACTGCTGGCAAAATTCAGCATAGCATTAGCATTAGCTGAGATGTCTAAAGCAATTACAGCTCATCCTGCACTATTTCAGGGGCTGTTTGACACTGAGCCCAGCAATGCATGAGAGCAAACAGAGAAAATATATTTGACAAGTATGTGACAGATATTGAAGATACTAAAGAAAAAGTAACCTAAAGACAAAAAAAAAAAAAAAAAAAGACATTTTATCTAAGCCAAGAGAGCCAATTTTTATTTTATTTTATTTTATTTTATTTTATTTTATTTTATTTTATTTTATTTTATTTTATTTTATTTTATTTTATTTTATTTTATTTTATTTTATTTTATTCATGCTTATTTAAATTTGATGTTTACTCTCTTGTATATATACTTGTATATATACAAGAGTGTTAGCTCCTGTAAACCACAACAAATTTTTTGTGTTTGTGGTCACAAATTTTTCTAAAGTGCTTCTGGCAAATTAATTAAACCCAGAAACGATCCAAAAAAACAAACAGACAAGCAAACAAAGAAACAAACAAACCAAAAAAACATATTATCTAAGCCAAGAGAGCCTGTGGCTCTTCAGAAAAATTAGGATGAGAAATTTATTTATTTATTTGTTTGCTTGTTTCTAAAATGACATTAAATAATTTTGGAACTTTTCTTTGTTTTTAGTTATTAAATCAACAAAGTTCTTTATTATTATTATTATTATTGTTATTATTATTATTTAGAAATTAAATGACTTTTAAACTTTAGCTTGTTTTTATTAATAATAATAATAATAATAATAATAATAATAATAATAATAATAATAATAATATTGATAATTGTCATTATAGATTATATAATATCAAAATATTATACTATTTAGAGATTAAATGACTTTGAAATGTCATTTTAAAATTTAATTTTATTTAATTTTATATCATTCATGCTTATTTAAATTTGATGTTTATTCTATATATATATATTAGAATATAAATTCTTTGTGTTTGTGGTTACAGATTTTTCTAAAGTGCTTCTGGCAAATTAATTAAACCCAGAAACGGTAAAAAAAAAAAAAAAAGAAAATTAGAACATACTGTAAAATGGGGTAAAACATGGGTTACAAAATATAAATACAAAAAAAATCTAAAGTAATTAAAAATAATTACATTATATACCCGCACACATGCTGCAGTGTGGTATAAACAGAGCTGATGGGCAAAGCTGGAGAAAACTAAAAAAAACCTGCACAGGTTCCTACTAGTGCGATTTGACATTGGAAAGTTGTCAACATGCCTTTAACATTTGTTCCCGTTACTACGAATTTAGCTGCTGCATCCTGACAGCGAGCCATTACAGTGAGTGTGAGTGGAGCTGCTGTCCGAGCGGACGGGACGGTGTTGTGCTGCAGGCCATATGTCCTCAGGACACACTACAGCAAACCTCCATGAAATATTCACTCCGGAAACACTTCCTTCAGCTCAGAGCCCTTCCAGCTCATCAGATGCACAACAAACACAAACCCAATCACCCTTTAACCCTGACGGGCCTCATACGAGTCCGAAAAATAAACACATGAGGGTGATCAGACGGGTGTCATTATCAAAAATCACAGAATGAGACTTTATTTTAAAAGTAGTTTGTCAAAGTGAACTTCATTAAATTATGTAATATTAATATATACTGCTGCAGTGATGTAAGTTCACGTCACCCAGGTTCCCTTCACAAAACCTAATAAAAATTTTCTTACAGGCCTATTGGGGGGAAGGGGGAGTTTAAATAAGTTCTGTGTGCAACAGAATTAAATGATTTGTACATGTTTTGCTTAACATGGTAATCTTCACAGATGAACACAACTTGAATACTAAAGCCTAAATACGAGCAGAAGTACAAATAGCTAAATGTAGGCTATAAATTGAAGGAGAAGTCCACTTCCAAAACAAAGATTTACATATAATGTACTCACCCCCTTGTCATCTAAGATGTTCATGTCTTTCTTTCTTCAGTTGTAAAGAAATTCTGTTTTTTGAGTTAAACATTTCAGCATTTTTCTCCATATAATGGACTGATATGGTGCCCCGAGTTTGAACTTCCAAAATGCGGTTGTAAATGATCCCAGCCGAGGAAGAAGAGTCTTATGAAACCATCGTTATTTTTATTTAAAAAATACAGTTTAAATACTTTTTAATCTCAAACGCTCATCTTGTCTTTCTCTCCCTGAACTCTGTGTATTCTGGCTCAAGACAGTTAGGGTATGTCGAAAAACTCCAGTCGTATTTTCTCCCTCAAAAAATCATTTCAAAATCATCCTACATCACTGCAGAAGTACTGACACAGTGTTTGCAAAGTGAACATGCAAAGAAGATCAAACACCCTTAACAAAAAAGATAAAACCGATATAGGACGATTTTGAAATTGAGGGAGAACATGAGATGGGAGTTTTTCGATGTACCCTAACTGACGTGAACCGGAACAAAAACAGTCCAAGACAAGACGAGCGTTTGACATTAAAAAGCATATAAATTGTATTATTTTTATGAATATAACCGATCGTTTTGCTAGATAAGACCCTTCTTTCTAGGCCCGGATTGTTTACAACCGCATTTGGGATCGTTTGAAGCCGCATTTTGGGGCACCATATCAGTCCATTATAGGCAGAAAAATCCTGAAATGTTTTCCTCAAAAAACACAACTGAAGAAAGAAAGACATGAAGATCTTGGATGACAAGGGGGTGAGTACATTATATGTGAATCTTTGTTTTGGAAGTGGACTTCTCCTTTAACTACACCACGGTCACATGACTTCAATGTCAACAGCGCTAAGCTTCTATCAACTCTTTCAGTCTTTATATAAAATCTGGAAAGTTGAGTTGGCAGACAGTAGATGCGTTTACCTGTTTGACATTCTTGACAATTTAGCCACTTGTTAACAAACACTTTTGCAATCTTGAATTTGTGTTCATCACAGACCTTGAAAACATAAAAAAAAAAAAAAAAAAAAAAAAACATTGACTGTAGGATGATGGAACTGGAAGTACAAAAATACAACTCATTTCCAGATTTTAACACTCATTCCAGCAGCAAATGGCATCTACTTTTAATTTTGGAATTGTAATATATATCTTTTTGATTCCACAATGCTTAAAACAACAACAACAACAAAACAGCCAAAACCAGCTACTTCCAGCTTAAACCACCTAACACCAGCCAACCAACCTAGCAGGGCAGTCTGGTGTAAACAGTCTTGATCTTCAATAATCCAGGAAATAGGTGCATTGCATTGTGGGATATGGTCCTCAGTGCACTGTGCTTATTTGTACCTTATTACTTAAATTGGAGTGTAAAGTCCACACTAGAGTAGTAACTACTAGCTGGTTTGCAACTACATTGAACATAAACAGTAAGTCTTAAGCTCTTGGTAAAGTAATGCATTATATGATATTTACCTTCAGTGATCATAAGTGGTGTCAGAACGCAGTGAATTTTAGTTGGTCCCTATAAAGCTGATTCTAACTTTGCCTCACTCAGCTAACTCTAAAAACATGTTTTCACTGACTTAATCATTAAATATAATTCAATAAATAAATATTTATACAAAAACATAATAAATTACATTTATTATGATTCATTTTCAGAGGTGTGCTGTTTTGGTCTGGTTTGTTTTAACAAGCTGTTGAACAAGACGTTTATTCACAGTTTTCTTTTTCTCTTGAAATGTAAGCGAGTGTAAATGTCAACATCAGTGTTGGGAAGAGTTACTTTTAAAAGTACTGCATTACAATATTGCATTACTCCATAAAAAATAACTAATAGTGTTACTTAGTTACTTTTTATAGAACGTAATGCATTAGGTTACTTTTGCGTTTTATACACAGCAAAATCTCCAGTGTTAAAATCCTGGTGTTAAGGACTTTTAGAGTAAAGAGTTAAACTTGTGGTGTTGAATTTGAGAGGATTAACACTAGCTAGTATAAACAGCGCCCTCTGGCCGGTGTAAATACGCAGAGTTACCCTTATTAACACTGTTGAGTGTTATCAGTCACATCCGGGACATTTGCACGTGTGCGCGCCATTTTCTTTGCTCGCGATGTGGAGCATAATGAGGACGGGAAACAGCGAAATACAGCGTTTAATCTTACTCACAAAATGTGTTTTGTAATATCATATCGTTTAATAACGATATTTATGTGCTGTATGTGGCTAAAATTTTTTTAAAGACATTTTTATCCACTCGTGATGCGGAACAGACCTGTGTACTCCTAAACTTTTTCTCAGAGAGATATTTTCTTTCACTCACGATGCAGAGGTGACAAGTTTTATCAAGGAAAACACCGAAAGTAAGTGTTTTATCTAAGTTGCGATATGTATTTTGTAAGATTATATACTTTATGACGATATTTATAACGTTATGCTGTTCGCGCCTAAACGAGCCTAAACGTTTCTCGCAGATTTGAATTGCAATGCGGTGCTGACGCAGAGGTCGCTTTTAATAGGGAAATTTAAGGGGTAAGTGTTTTACCTCATTTAATACATGTATTTTATAACATAACATTGATTAATAGTGACATTTCTGTGTTGTGCACTCCTAAACTTTTTTTTTCAGAGATATTTTCTTTCACTCACGATGCGGAGCAGACGGGTAAGTTGGTTTTATCAAGGAAGACCCTTAAAGTAAGTGTTTTACCTCATTTACATTATGTATTATATAGGATAATATTACTTTATGAAGATATTTGTATGCTGTATGCGCCTAAACGAGCCTAAACGTTACTCACAGATTTGAATTGTTATGCAATGCAGACGCAGAGGTCCCTTTTAACAGGGAAATGTAAGAAGTGTTTTACCTAATTTAAAATATGTATTTTATAACATCATACTGATTTATAGCTATATTTATCTGTTGTGCACTTCTAAACGTTTTCCCAGAGAGATATTCTTTCACTCGGGAGATGATGTTCTTGAAGAGTATGAAGTCACCATTACATTAAGTGGGATGAGAAGAGCTTTGTTAGGACACATACCAGAGACAAGGGTAAGCCACAATTGCATATTTTAAGATTGTTGATTGTCATGCTTAATTTTTTGATTATTAAACAATAATAATAAAAAGTCTGATCTCCTTCTAAAAAATGTATCAAATGTAAGTTTTTGGTATGCTTGCACTGCCATTTATTTATGTGCTGTCCCATTTATGTGCATTCATTTTGGTAGGAGGAGTCCAACCTCAATGCAGAGAGAGATCAGTACCCACTTCCCACTGCGCAATGTGACGTCGTAGTGACGTCTTTTCCATGTCAAAAAAACATATGGGCTACCAAATAAATAAATAGTAATACAGATAATAAATCTTGTTTGTTTATAAATAATCTGTATTCATATATATAATCATGTTGATAGGCTCTATTTTGTAAAACACATTTACTGCAACTGCCATAGACGTCCAAATGACGTCCAAAAAAACCCAGATCAAATGTTGAACGTCAAAATGACGTCCAAGTTGGGTAATGGATAGACGTCCAAATAGTGGACCTAGTTTGGACGTCGAATAGATGTCCATAATTGGTCATGGACCGACGGACCCAATATAGACATGATCTGCACGTCTATCCGACGTCCAATGTTTAGTGGGTTGGAATCATGACTTTGTTTCTGTTGTTAAAAGACTAATTTTCCCGTAAGACTGACTTTCTTTTTACAATATATATATACATACATTTACAGTGAATTAAATGATTTTCCTTAAAGTAGTAGGTCACCCAAAAATGAAAACTGAGTCAATTTACTTAGCCTTGGCCTTGTGTTGCTCTAACGCCATATGCCTTTCTTTGTTTTTTGGATCACAAAAGGAGATAAAAAAAAAAAAAAGCCCTGAACAAGTTAGCCATATAATGTATATGTCTTCTGTAGATTAC
This sequence comes from Cirrhinus mrigala, assembly GCA_036247105.1. Classification (NCBI taxonomy): domain Eukaryota; kingdom Metazoa; phylum Chordata; class Actinopteri; order Cypriniformes; family Cyprinidae; genus Cirrhinus; species Cirrhinus mrigala. Next base: position 41,876,295 of record CM070022.1, read on the forward strand.
TCAAAATAGAATTTTTTTTTGTGCTTCTCAAAAGACAGGAGATCCAAAATGATGACAGAATTTTCAGTTCTGGGTGAACTATTTTGAATTGTATTTTATTGTATTGTCTAGATTTAAACTGACAGTCTGCCTCCCGAACAGTAGGAGGTAGATTATTCCAGAGTTTGGAAGCTAAATAGGAAAAGGATCTGCCGCCCGCAGTTGATTTTGGTATTCTAGGTATTATCGACTCTGGCTTTGAATCTTGTCAGTTTAAATCTAGATTAAAGACCCATCTCTTTAATCTGGCTTTTATGTAATACACTTACACATTTCTATAATTCAAATCCGTTAAAGGGTTGTTAGGCTGCATTAATTAGGTCAGCCAAAACTGGGAACACATCCCTGAACACATGATGTACTTGTTACGTTGTAAGAAACAATGGCATCTACACTAATATCAGTATGTTTTGTTCTTATTTCAAGGTCACTGTAGCCACCCAGATCCAGACTGAATCCAGATCAGATGGTCACTGCAGTTCCCTGGATCCAGTCCGTATCCAGTCCAGATGGTGGATCAGCACCTAGAGACGACATCTACAGCCCTGAATGTCAGCAGAGACCATGACAACTAGATGAGCCCCAGAGACAGATCCCCTGCAAACACCTCGTCAACTACGCACCCGTCGGCACAAGACCTCTGCTCAATCTGACTTTGTTGCAGCCTAGATTTCAACACACTATTTCTCTGTTTAATACTGTAAAGCTGCATTGATACAATCTGCATTGTAAAAAACGCTATAAAAATGGATGTGAAATTATCCTGTTTTTTTATGTTTTTTTTTTTATTTAGTTTTTTCAATTTTACAGGAGCACTTTTGAAATGTTCCAAGTGGGAGTGGATATCTTGCTTGGCTGAAAACAGCAGAGAAATCTTGTCATGCTGAAAACAAAGCAAAGACTGTTGTTAAAGCTGATAATTGTAAGCATTATAAACCTTAAAACATTAAGAGCACATATGGACCAAATAAGAATATGTATTTTGTGCCTTTGCATTGATTTGCCTTGACATTATGATGTTTTAGATGTTGTGAGAACATGTAAAAAACATGTATTGAAAGCACTAAATGTGTTTCAATTAAACAAATAAATAAATGTAAACATGTATTGTTTTGTGGGTTTATTTTTTTATATTTTCACCTGAACACTGGTATTGTGTTGACCAGTTAATCCATGAGTGCTAAATTTGAACACCAACTTTGGTGTTTTCATCATCCGTTCTGGTGTTAATATTTTACATTTTAAGAGTTTGTTAGTAACACTGTCAGGGAGTTAAAAATGTCAACACTTTCAAAAGTGTTAGTTTAACACTTTATCAGTGGTATCCATATATACACTGGATAAGTGTTAAGTTTAACTCTGAAGGAGTTAAATTCACCTGTTAAAATTTGTAGTGTAGTTTATGGTTTATAGTATAAATATAGTTAAGTAAAGGGCATGGCTCAAACAAACCTTTCAGCTGTGCTGCCATTCTAGGTTGCAGAAGAATTGGTCACAGGAGAAGAAAGTTTAACACTATAGTCACTTTTGCTTATTAGTATGGTTGAATTGGATCATTAAAGGTCAGCTGCAAAGGCTTTTGATAAAGTTAAATAAAAACATTTGTGTTATTTAACATTTAATTATTGCAGGTTTGCATCATATTCTGAGTTTTGCAGTTTTTATTCATTTTGAGGAATACTGAATCTTTTTTGTACAAGTGAGATGAGCAAATGCATGTTAGTCTAGAACTACAGTAACATCATGTTCACACACACACACACACACACACACACACACACACACACACACACACACACACACACACGTGTCAAAATTTACTGGTATTACTATCCTTATGGGGACGTTAGGCGTGATGGTTTTTATACTGTACAAACCGTATTTTCTATCACCCTACACCTAAACCTAGCCCTCACAGGAGACCGTGCACACTTTTACTTTATGAAAAAAAAAAAAAAAAAAACTCATTCTGCATGATTTATATGCCTGTTTCCTCATGAGGACCTCACAAATGTCCCCATAAGGTCAAAATTTACTGGTATTACTATCCTTGTAGGGACATTTGGTACACATTTGGTAAATACCAGGTGCACACACACACACACACACACACACACACACACACAATGCCTCTGCATTTACTCATGATTTCTCTCATCATGGCTTATTTGAAAAAAGTAACTAAAAAAAAAAAAAAAAAAAAAGTAATGCATTACTTGACTAGTTACTTGAAAAATGTAATCTGATTACCTAACTTATGTTACTTATAGGCCCAGTTTCACAGACAGGGCTTAGACTAAGCCAGGATTAAGCCATAGTTCAATTAGAACATTTAAGTAATTTTTATAAACGTGCTTAGAAAAAAACATTACTGGTGTGCATCTTGAGACAAAACAAAGACGCTGATATATTTTAAGATCAGTCAGTGCAAGTTTCTTTCAGTTGAAACAGCTCAGACTTACATTTTAGTCTAGGAATAGGCTTATGCCTTGTCTGTGAAACCAGGGGGTAATGTGTTAAACCCCAACACTGGTCAACATTATCAAACATGTCTAATGAAGTGAAGTCTGTCAGATAAAACATGAGCTTAGACCTTTGAGACAAACCAAAAATGACACTTTTAAACCTTTTTGTCATTTTATAAAACAGAGCACTGGTGCAGCTGAACCCTGATGTGTACGGCACATTTTGGCTACTGTAGTGTCACGTGCGTTCCCTATGCATTCAACAAACCTGCATGCTGTGTCAAGTATAAATAGTATGTATTGTGCATGTGTACATGTGTGTTAGTGTGACATTCTGAACACAGCTGAGAGCCCTGAGGAAGAGCTCGAGATCTGTCAGTTGGCACATGATTTAACCAATGGCGTGAGTTTAGGGCGGGACTATGTGTCTGAGTGACGGGTGAAACCGGTCCAATGCCACAGAAATCACTCACTTGACCTCAGTCTAAATTTAAGCGCTGGAAGATTTTATCTTCAGTAAACTCCACATGATCCTTGACTAATAATGAATTGATTCAGAATGACCCAAGCGCGGGAATCGAGTGCACCTTATTCGAGAGGCCCGATGAAAATGATCCAAGTGCCATAATCCATAATTCACGATCACTTCAGGACGGTTCCTCCCGAATCAGTACTCAGAAGTGGGTGCTAACGCTACACGTCTGGGAGTAACTCGATCGCACAGCGGTCCCAGTCAGAGCATAACGGCGCGTGCATATTGCTAATCGGTCTCGTGTGGCTCCGGGCCCGGACCGGGCTGCCAGGGCACGGCCGGTGATTGGGTTTCCCGGTGAGCGATGCTAAGCTGCTTCCCCGCTAGTCGCCGCGGTGACCTCCACCTGGACGGGCGCCGGTAAGCAGAGCAGCCTGCCGGAAATTATTTATAAGCGCTGCCCCCCCGCTCTAATTTAGTTTCATCCCGTAAGGCCCTAAAGCTCTACTTGACACAGCAACAATGGCCGCTGAACTTTTGATCCAATGAATAGTTAATGACAGATTTGATTACAAATAAGGTTCCTCATTAGATGATCTCATTGTCTGGCTGCGAAGGGCAGCTGTAGCAAATAGGCCCGGACGTGAAAGTCGGCCATTAAGCCTGCTAATCTGTAACGTGGCCCGTTCGCACTTAGCGCGTCTAGCGATCGCTCGTGTAGACGTGCATTTCTGAACATTTACGCTGCGCTCAAATCAAAACAAACATGCTATTCTGAATGTTCCCAGAGCAAACGGCTGCCGGCGCTTTCTTTTATTTATCTCTCGTCCGCCGTCCGTGATTAAACCACGGCGTTAGCGGCGGTACCAGCTGGCTCCAATAATTGCACAGGGAACCACTTACCAGCAGTGAGCGAAATCATCAGTAGCTACATGCTCCTCAGCGCTTAGAAACATTTCCAACAAGGCTACGGTTACGGCGTCACAGCAGGTGAGGTGATATTAAGCATTCTCATTATGTCGTGCGGCCGGTTGAACCCGGAGCCCTCTGCTGACTGCACACAACACAGCACAACACAACACAACACAACACAACACATCACAACACTGCACGCATCACCACATTCAGCTGGGGATGAGGAAAAATAAAGAGCACTTGACAAATGATGTGCAATAGCGCAAAATAGTGCAAAATGCTGTGATGTGTTAACATGCATCCATATATAGTACACTTACATTTTTTATTATATCTCAATTATTTACACAAAGGCAAGAAAATGAACAGAATGGAAGTTAGTCATCGCCTACTAATTTAAGTTCACTTAAATATTGTCTTTTCTTATTAATATTTATCTTTTGAAATGCTGATCTCATCAAACAGCTTTGCATCATTTGTTCAAACAGGAAGAATGTTTTGCAGAGGTACAAACAACTTACACCACGAAACATCCCAGAATTCATAAGATCTATTGATAATACTGATGTTTGTGCTGCTGTTTTCCTTCCAAAATGATGTCACTTCCTGTTGGCTGATGCAGGGTTATTGTACTTATAAACTTAAACTAAAATCATTTTTTATTTTAATTTTAGTAAATGTTTATTTCATATTTAAAAGAAAGAAAAAAAGAAAGAAAGAAAGAAAGAAAGAAAGAAAGAAGAAAATACCTAAAAGTCTATATATTTTAAATAAATAATAATAAAAAAATAATAATAATTAAATAATAAATAATAATAATAATAATAATAATAAAATGTATTTATTTTATAAGTATAGTTCAAGTCTATTAACATATTTACTGACATATCGCTCGAGACTTACTCATAAAAAAAATTGTAATTAAACTTTGGAGCTTTGGAGTACTACTTGTGCACAATGCACATTTCTTAAGCCTAAAATATATGTTAATGTCACTATTGATGAGGACTGTATGATCTTTGAATAATATCGCCCTTTAAATGCAAAATATTTAAAATATACTTGCAATAGTTCCACTTCAGCACAATCAGATATACTTCAGTATATCTTTAGTTGGACTTCAGCACTACTTCCGCACAATTAAAGTGCATTAAGTACAAAATTAGTTGTTCCAATTTAGCATACTTTAAATATGCCTGTTTAGTATACTAAAAGTACAACTGCAGGGTATTTTTTATTAAGTACATAATATGTAAATGTATTTGTAGTATACTTTGCATGACATTTTAAATACATTTTAGTATATATATTTTTTTCACTAGGTACTATATAAAATATTTCTGAATAGAAGTAGTAAATATTAACTTTGTTGTGATATTGTGAAAAAAAAGACAATTAATATGTTTTGGATATTTTTAAATGGTCAGTTTAATATTTTATCTTCTACATGAAGATAATAGATAAAATGTACTAAAGGCATAAATATAAATAGATAATAGATAAAGTGTAGATAAAGGCATAAAGTGTACTGCACAGTAGTTTTGACCCATTTAATGTCATGTTTAATATTCTGCATTGCTAATGTGGACACAGCACGTCTAAGAGGGATTATATGGCCCTGTGTTCACCTTGCAGTGAGTGAAATGTCCTCTGAGGTGCACACACACACACACACACACACACACACACACACACACACACACACACACACACACACATTATCCAATTATCTGAAAGAAACTGTTTTGCTCAGTGATAATTCTCAAACAATGATCAAAACTGTAAGCAACTGTAAGGTAAAGCAGTACTGAATGTTAGGAAGAATGCACTTCACTATATGATCACTGTAATACTGAGCAAGTGTCTTTGCATCAAATCTCAACTATCCGTCTCAACATCAAATCTCAACATCTCTCACAGAGAGAATCGTTCACAATACTGCTGTTTGTCTAACAAGTTCCTTTGACTTTGACAAATGTTTAATTGCATTGTGAGGGTAAAAAAGAAGAGCATTCTGAATCTGTCAGCGGTTTCTTTTACGCGACAGTAGAGCCAGGGCAGCTTTGTCCGACACTGAGCTGTAAATAATTTAGCGGGGAAAAAAAGAAGAGGAGCCATCGAGTGTGACAGTTGCCCTTGTTGTTGTGGCTGCTGCCTAACGTGGCCTGTAGGACAACACTGGCAAGGTTATAGTTAATGCAGGCAACGAGAGGAGACGCCACACACACACCCATATGCACGCACGAAAGCTATAATTTAATACCTGTGTCTGCGTGCACACACTCACACATATGCAAAAGCATGCATTGTCTATATATGCACATATATTGGTTGTATAAATACAGCAAATGCATGCATGATATGTCATGCAATTCATCATTTCATTAACAGAAACACGTGCACACCCACAACTTAAACAATCCACTTTACTATCTTATGCACACACACACACACACACACACAAAGAGAGAGCGTGTGTAATCAAAGACTCCACCTCATGCAGCTAAAGCAGGTCCTGCATGTTGAACACACGAGTGCGGCTCTAAGGTGTCACTGTTGCAGCTCCGCAATGAGGCGAAACGTGTCGTCCATGAGTGGAGGCGTTTTATCAGACGCACAAAACTACTCGAATATCAGCAGCATCCAGCTCTTCCACAACAAACCACGATAAACGCACATAAGTGATTGATTTACTCGCAATATCTGCATTTTTTAGGATTTGTATTATTTATGCAGTCATTGAGTGGAGGTGGCTGAATTATAGTCATATTAAAAAGCTTTTGATTCAGGGTTTTTAAAATAAAACTAAAACCATAAAAAAAAAAAGATAAATTAAAATAATATAAAACAAAACAATAAAATAAAACTAAATAAAAACATTAAAGTAAAATCTGATAAAATATAAAAAACCTTTTCAACATTTCACATTTGAATTCAGTTTAACCTAATGTACATTAAGTTATGAAATATCGCTCCAGGCGTACTGATATAATAATAAGACTTTATTTGGAGTACTACTTGTGCACAATGCTCATTTCTCTAATATTAAGCCTAAAATGTGTTTTAATGTCACTATTGCTGAGGATTGATGATCTTTGAACAATACCGGCCTTTAAATGCAAGATGTTTTGAGTGTACCTAAAGTATACTTCCACTTTAGCACAATCAAATTTTCTTCAGTATATCTTTAGGTGGACTTAAGTAGTATTTCTTCACAATGAAAGTGCATTCTAAAATAACTAAAACTAAAACTGAAATAAAAATGAATAATAACTGTAAAGACATATTAAAACAACAAAAAACTAATAGAAGTAAAACACACAACAAATTGACTAAAACTTCCAACTATCTAAATTTAACTCAAAATATTAACCAAAACAATAATATTATTTAAATGAAACTAAAAATAACGCTAATTTGATATAAAGACTTCTGCTTAACCCTATAGAACTTGACAAATGAAATAATGGAGGTTTACATATGTGTTTTATGTTTTGTATCATAGTCGATGCATCAGGTTTTTATGGCTCATATAGTCTGATACAGTGAGAATATGGAGGAAAAAATGGCTCAATTTCATTCAGAGACTCAAACTGAGCAAAAACATGCATTTTGGTGCAAATGCTGATATTTATATAATACTGTTCTGCTGCTTGTAAATCATTGAGATCTTTGTAACAGCAGATACTGACATATAATGATGTAAATATCAGTGGTCACTCTGTAGTAAGATGAGACTGAAATGATCCAAACACGTAATGCAATGCAATCTGATGATGATTGAGAGATGAACAAATAAACGTTCCTCAAAAGATGTGAGATGTTCTGGGGGCTTGGGAAGATCATTTCTCCACCGAGGAGCCGTGAAAGTAAAGCTTCTGGAAACAAACGTTCCTCAAAAGATCCCGATGATCAGATTTGAGTCTAGAAAAATGATTCATGGAGAATCAAGTAAAGCCAAGCTGCTTCAGGTCAGTAAGTGTTCATGGAAATATTCCTCTTAAGTTATTCTGAGGTTAAAAAGTTAAAAACGAGACAGCAAAAAGTGCTCATCACACCTGTTTTGAACATCATTTCCATCTTAATCTTCTACAGTTAATGTCAGTATGTGTAGTACAGAAGCAAACTGTGGTTCTGTGTTGTGTGGTGTAGATCTGCACAGATTTAATGAAGTGGATTCTGGAGAGTCTGTGAGTTTGAGGAGAAGTGTTCGAGCTGCGATCTCTCCTCCCATCCTCCTCTCTGACTTTTAACTCCGCGTACCCCAGCGCGCTGCGGCGGGACAGCCCTTCCCCTCCCTCGCGTGACAATGATAGATTTGACAGCAGGAAAGTGTTAATGATGGCGGGCCGTGATGGCGGGGGCTACTTCAACAGCATTTGCATTTCCATTCATCTCTGCAGCATTTATCATTATGAGGTGGCTGCCAGATCTAATTAAAGTGCGAGCTAACGGGGCGACAGAGACGCCCAGCCACTCGCCGCCCAAACACACACTCGCTCCAGCAGGAAGCAGCAAAACCAATTAACTCCATCGCAAATGAAGTCATCGGAGGCCTCTTCATTAGAATTAGCCAGTGAAGAGCTGCAGAAGAAAGGGAAATAAATAAATAAAATAATGGGGGATTCGGTGTCATACGCGCTTTTCCAATCATCCCTCCGGCTGATTCTAGCACTGCTGCTGAAATCTGACTTGGGAGGTCTGAAATCATTTGCTCATTACATTAAACAGACTGTAGTAATGACGCCATTTAAAATACATATGTGCACTGCTTGAAAGAAAATAGTACTTTTATTCATCAAGGATGCATTAAATTGATGAAACATGACAGTAAAGCCATTTGTAATGTTACAAAAGATCTAATGTTACTTAATGTTACAATGTTACCATTTCTACTTCAAATCAATGCTGTTCTTTAGATTCACCAAAGAATCCTGAAAAATAAAATGTATCAGAAGTTTCCACAAAAATATGGGGCAGCACAACTGTTTTGACAGTGCTAATAATAGAAAGGTTTGTTGAGCAGCAAATCAGCATATTAGGATGATTTCTGAAGGATCATGTGACACTGAAGACTGGAGTAACGATGCTGAAAGTGTAGCTTTGATCACACCAATCAATTACAGTTTAACAGATATTCACATAGAAAATGGCTGTTTTAAATTGTAATAATATTTCACAATTTTACAGTTTTAACTGTAACTGGAAGTCTTACCAACACCAAACTTTTGAACAGTAGTGTGAATGTAAAGAAAGAGATGATATGATGTGCCTCTTAAGTGTTTCTGTCACACTACAAACATTTTAGAGTGTACAAAGACACCTGCTTTCCCTCTAATTTATATCGCTTTTAGCTTCTCAATTGCCACGGTTAGGAAATCATGCATGCACTGCCGTCCAAAAGTTTGGGATCACTACGATTTTTTTAATTAATTCATTTATTTTTTAAAGAAGACTCTTATGCTCACCATGGCTGTGTTTATTTGATCAAAAATGCAGAAAACACAGTAATGCTGTAAAATACTATTGCAATTTTAAATAACTGTTTTCTATTTTAATATACTTCAAAATTTGTATTTATTCCTGTGATGCAATGCTGAATTGTCAGCATCATTACTCTTTAATTACTCCTTCAGTAATCATTCTAATATGCTAATTTATTATCAGTATTGGACACATTTGTGCTGCTTAATATTTATTTATTTATTTTTGGAACCTGTGATACTCTTCAGGATACTTTGATAAAGAAAAAAATAATAATAATAATAAAAAAGAATAGAATTTAATCCAAAAAATAACCATGTAACAATGTAAGTCTTTACTATCACTTTGTTTTTTTTGTTTTTTTTTAATCAATAACACATCCTTGCTGAGTAAAATTATTTTACTTCGAAAAAAGAAAGAAAAAAATAAGGAACCCAAAATTTGAGTGGTAGTGTATATTGTTACAAAACATTTAACTTTTTATTCCTTTAAGAATAAATTATATTTTAAAGTATATTCAAATAGAAAACCATTATTTTAAACCGCAATATTATTTTTCTGTATTTTTGATCAAATAAATGCCACCTTGATAAGCATAACCTAAACCTTTGAACAGCAGTGTATATTAGGGATTGTTTACATTGTAACTTCCAACTCTGAATATCATATATATTTTCAGGTTCTGTACCCTTTACAATTTCTTCTTTGTGAGTGTTTTATTAGAGACATCTGTGAATGACTAATGATCATTTAAGTTCTTTATTTCAGATTGATACCAGCCAAACAAATGACAATCTAACCAGCAATTTCTGTGAAAATCCTTATCCAGTAATCAGGAGCAACTGCAAAGGTCAAGCAAACATCACAGAAATGCAGCGGTCAGAACGTGTGGGACGTCTTCTCTCATCATCTAATAGTGAAATATTGCGCATCTGTTTTTTGGGACAACAAAAGCTTGCCCTGGGAGCAGGAGCGGGGCTGGTAGTGCGAGTGTTACGGTGGCATCCTCGATTTATCAGCGCCCAGCGGGTCACGGGTGAGTGTGAGAGCTGCCATCCTTCACCAGGGATGGATGCCCACAGAGGCGTCCATATGTAAAGCTTTCCCAGCCAAAACCCCAGGCCGCTGCGCGCTGGTCATCCTCACCTCCAGACCGCAGGCGGGACGGGCGGGACGCGCTACAAGTGCACGAGATGATCCGCTCCGCCGGAACCCCCAAATGACTTATGCCACCTTACACAAAGACATTAGGATGAAAAATGAGACGCCGGAGGACTGTGCAAATGAGTGATAACATAAAAATGAAACAATTCCCCACATAAACTTTACAAAATAAAGGCACTGATGGTTCCATGAAGAAAGTCCATTCTTAAAAAGTGGAAAAAATGCTCTTTAGATTAAGAAGCAAAAAAAAAAAAAAGGTTCTATTAAGTACTGTTCATGAAATATAATTAAAACATCAACACAGCTGTTTATAAATCATATGAGCAGGTGCATGGGAATAAAGAAAAGCTTAGATGAATCCCACACATGGCTATAGTTTCCAAATCAAATTTTAACGCAGTGTTTTGGTCATGTGACCTTCATCAGACATTGCCTTTAAAAGGCAACAAAGGAAAACATGCCTGACGAAGGTCACGTGACCGAACCACTGTATTAAAATATGATTTGGTTATTGCGGTGTGTGGGATTTATGTGTTTTTGAAAGATCTGATCACTGATAGGTTCTTCTATGGCATCACTGCAAAAACCCCTCAGCAATGCTTAATATGATTCCAAAGTTTCTTTGGGGATCCAAAAATGGATCTTCTATGGCACCACTGCAAAAGGGTAAAATAATATATATATATATATATATATATATATATAATAAAATAAAATAAAATAAAATAATTAAAGGTCCTTTATTGGCATTAATGGTTGCATGAAGAACCTTTAAAATCCATGTAAGAAGGTTTTTAAGATTATTTAAACAGTCTTCACATTAAGAAAAAAATTGTTCGCTGAAAGTTTCTTATTGGAATTGTAAACGGATCTTCAATGAAACCACATAAAATAAAATAAAATAAAATAAAAAGGTCCCTTTTTGGCATTAACAGTTGCATGAAGAATCTTTAACATCCATGTAAGAAGGCTCTTCGGCTTATAGAAATAATGGTTATTTTAAGAAGTGAATGAAAGGTTCTTTGGGGAACCAAAACCATGGCTTTTTAAACCGTCTCTTGGAAACTTAAAAAGCACAGAATATGAGCAGGAAACGAAAAGCGTCTCGTGTGATAAACATCACGTCGACGAACGCTACAAATTACGTCTGGCTGTTTTGTCGGCCGGAGTCACGCGGTCATTTACGTTAACAAGCCGAGGAACAAAAGTCAGCTCTTGAAAAAACAGCAGAGACAAACGCAAGAAACACAACTTGAAACATCTTGTTTTCCCTGGCTGCGTTTTGTGATAAGATGAGGCCGTAACCCGAGTCGCCTGCCCTTCTGCCATATGTTCCAGGAAGCACAGACTCTTCACCACCAGAGAGCCGCCCTGAATTATTGATTAATGATTAGCAAATGCAATAGAAATGTTAGACTCCGTGTTGTGCGAGCGAGCGTGTGTTTGGCAAAAAGGAACGCGTGGAGTCGGCCGAGTGTGGACTAGAAAGGGGGAACCAAATTCATTATTGATAGCAGGACAAAACAGCTAGTGTGGGAGGTGGAGAGCGCTGCTGATTTCAGGCCTGTATTGATTACTGGAAACAGCAGGAGGTGAGTGTAGTGTGACAGACTGAACACAAGCTGACAGCAGACTGACTGCCTGTCACAGGCCGGCCTGAGCCTTGTCTGGGGCCCATTGTCCCAAAACCCAGCTCTCTTTAGCCGGAGCAGCTCATTCGCCCTCCGTGAGAAGTGTCATAGGCAGCGGTGAATACTGAGCAGAGGTCGTACGAGACACAGAATAATATTTCATTGAATTGATATATTATAACATTTATTTCGTTGAACTGTACTTCAGCTATTCACATATTACATATTGTTTTTAATTTTGGTAACACTTTAGTATAGGGAACAATTCTCACTATGAACTAGTTACTTATTAGCATGCCCATTATTAACATATTGGCTGTTTATTAGTACTTATAAAGCACCTATTCTGCATGACCATATTCTACCTGAACTTAACAACTACCTTAATAACCGTTGATAAACAGCAAATTAGGAGTTTATTGAGGCAAAAGCTGCAGTTAATGGTTTGTTAATAGCAAGAACTGGACCTTAAAATACAGTGTGACCAAAATTGTATTCATTCATTCATTCATTCATTCATTCATTCATTCATTCTTACGATTAACTCCAACGTTGACCTCAAACTCCTAATTCGCTGTTTATTAATAGTTAGGTAGTGGTTGCATTTAAGTATGGGGTTTAAGGATCTATTTTTTATGCATTATTTATATTTATTATGTATATTGAAGTTTTAGTAATTTTGCGTGTATTTTAAATTATTTTTCAAATTTGTATTTATTTATTTATTTATTTATTTATGTTATACTTACTATTAACTAACGATTAACTACAACTTTGACCTCAAACTCCTAACCTGCTGAATATTAATATTTAGGTAGTTGTTAAGTTTAGGTGTGGGGTTTAGAGATATAAAATAAAAAAAAAATTAAAAAAAAAGAATTCTAAAATTAATATGTGCTTTACAAGTACTAATAAACAACCAAGAAATTTTGCTTTTGGAACCAATTGATTGATTGATTTAATTTAATTATTCATTCATGTATTCATGCATTTCTTTCCAGTAATGAACATACATTTATTTATTTATTTATTTATTTATTTGCCTGTTTGTTTATTTATTTATTTATTTTATTTATTTATTTCAGTTAATGTTTATTTCAAGTAATGAACATATTTATTTGTTTGTTTGTTCGTTTATTTATTCACTTATTCATTCAACATTAAACCAACAGATGTAGTGTTGAATATGAAAACTGTCAGTATTGTGTAAATGATAGTGAATGATATAAATAATTAATGTGATTCTTTACACTTTATAAGTATACTAAGAATCACCAAAACACCAGCTGAGTTGAGCACAATGCGGAAGCAATGAAGAGGAAAGATGCTGCAGTATTTGTAACAGAGACACTCGCTTTGATATTGTGTCTTTAATGCAGTGATATTCAGACATGTGACCGAATCATAACCTTTAAAGTTAATGCACAAATCAAAGTGTAATGTAAAACACACATTCCTTATGCTCCATTTAACAGTTTCTACCATTGCTTTGACATAATTCAACACTTTTTTTAAGCATATTTTTAAAAAAATCTTTTAGAATACTGCATTTGATTTTAATTGAACTCTATATATGCAGCATTCCACTCTTTAAGGTATAGATCTAACCTGTCCTTTACGGATTGATCATGTTAACGAATATCAACAGACTCTTATAGCGTCGATGTTTCAGGTAACCTGAGCGCGTGGACTTCACGGCTCCGTCCTTCACCTGAGTTAACTCATGCGGTAATGAGCTCCTTCAGCAGATGCAAACGCTTCAGCGCAGCGGATAAACACAGAGACGCCGCCGGCCCGTGAGATGATATATTGGCCCGTAATAACACTTGATCATCACATTTGAGTCTAACTGAATTATGGGTAAGAGGATAGGCTTGACATATGTTTCAATATCGCTGAATGATACATTATTCTCCGCCGAGCAACGGATTTAATGAAATATAAATGTCCATTAATCCTCACAGTTCATCCAATCAGTGACGGCGGCCCGGGCCGGCTGTTCTCTCAGCACGACTGCCATCACCGGACGAAGACAGCAAGAGCGAAGGAGAACAGGGCAATGATTGCAGGACGTGACCGTTTAAAACAATTGTGATGGTTTTTGCTCATGAAAATCTCTTTTCTATGATGCCAAAGTGTTGCTTTGTGAGTGATAAAGTCATTTCCTCAACATGACTGATGCACCATTAATTTCTGTAGCACAAACAGTTCACAAGTGGCAAATTTACCAAATTAATAAATACACTAAACACTCTTTCTCAGAAGGCTGGTGTAAACTGCTGAGTTATCTTTACGCATGAACTGTTTTGTGAAACCAAACGCTAATATTAGCAAATCTTTTATTTTCTTCAAACAGACACAATTAAACGGGTGGAGCCGATACTTCAATACACAGCAACGTTCATTATTTATATTCAAAGACTGTATATGTACTCATGAGGATCTCATTTGGCGCATAAATGAAATGATAAAATCATGTCCACAGAGCAGTGTTAGCTGTGTTTTAACAAGCATATTGACACACAGTGGCTTGTGGGTAAACAAAGGCAAATTTAAGGCCAACATAAATATTAGCATATAGCTGTGGAAAACCCCTGCCTTTTCATAACGTTATTATAATAATGAAACCAGACAAACAAATACCAATATACAGGAACTACAATGCCATTAACATACACCTCTGTTCTCTAATTCAAAAAGAAACGTCTTACTTCATTAAAATAGTCAAATCAGGCTCGTCCTGCAGTTCCAACACGGAGACAAAATAAAGAAAGAAATCTTACACACGTATTTTTGTCCTGTTTACCGGTAAAAAATCTCTAAACATTCTTAAATCAAGACACATTTATTTAAGAAGCAAAATAATATAAGTTATATTATAAGTATATAAGTATAAATAATATAAGATATTAAGTCTTGTTTTCTGAGAAAAGTATAAACTTTTTTTTAAAATAATAATAAGAAAAAAATCACCAATGGTCAGAAAAATAAAATTGTTTTCTCTTTGAATTAAGTTGATTTTTTGAAACCCCACTGGCAGATATTTGTTACTTCTTCTAAGCATAAAATCACTTAAGGTTGATTTTCTTTCTTTCTTTCTTTCTTTCTTTCTTTCTTTCTTTCTTTCTTTCTTTCTTTTTTTCAGAAAACAAGATTTAATATCATATGCTGTTGTTCTACTCAAGTAAATGTTTCTTGGTTGTAATAGTTGTAATAGAAAACAAGACAAAAATACTATTTTAATATTTTTTAATTGTTATTAATTTATTTGTTTGTTTGTTTGTTTGTTGTGTTGTTTGTTTTATTCATTACCTAATCTGGTAAAGAGTTGTGTAATGTGTTTTTTATTTAATTGTTTGTTTGTGACTGGCAAAAAAAACAACAACAAAAAAACAAAAAAAAAAAACTCAAAATTGTGTAAGATCACATCACTGGATCAATCAGTTCCAAAAAGAAATGCAAAACCTGTGCTAACTGAAAGAAAACAAGTTTATAAAAAGATTGAATCCAATATTTGGTAATAATGTACCACATCAAAAGAAGGCTGGTTATTTTTGACTGGGAATGTCACAAGCGTAACAAGGAAAAATCCCCCCAAAATGGCATAACTGAGTGTAAGTTATACGAGTGATTATAAGTTCCCTAAATTTGGAACGATTTTTCCATAGGCTACCCGAGCCAAACCCTGCCTGGCTTCTGAAATCAGACCTGGCCGTCCGTTCTCCTGCTCCTGCGGCTGTTATTTTTATTTTCATGAAAATGCATAATGAAGTTCTCTCTTCCTGTCTGTCTTTCACAGAACAAACAAAGACTTCTGCAAAAGCATTAGCGGCACAGATGCGGGTGAAGTCCGTCACGCACGCATTCGGCGCTCATCTCCGCAGTCGGCCCGACCTGGGCATAATTTATTGACTGAAGATAGAGTCAATAGATCCTGAAGCACACTTAAACCCAGACAGCAGTGATTACAAGGTGTTGAGCGCGCGCCGCAAACTCCCTCCTCGCCCGTACGTACGGCTTACCTCTAGAATAAATGTTATCTCTTCATGAGAGGGCTAAAGCTGTCAACTTGATTAAGGACGCAGATGAGCATCTCAGGATCCGGCCAAACACACTGAGATATGCAAAAATACAGTCTGTTGTGTCGAGTAAAGACGCTCGTGTTTGAATGCAATCGTCACTGCTCTTCTGCATCACTGCGTTTCAATATAAGCACGTTGAGTTATTCAGATAACAGCGCCGTTATTATGCTGCCACTTATTAAACAGCACTGATTCTGAACATTATTCATGTTTATGTGAATGCACAGGCAAAACGCACCGCAAAAAGAGGCAGATGCATGTTTAATTCTTTATAGTCACAGTATTTATTACAAATTCAAAAACAGATTAAAACATAAAAAGAAATGGTGATTAAATTTCATCAGTCGTATTATTTTCACCTTTTTTTAATGCACTGTTATAAAAGCGTGCAGGTTCGTGGCCTCCACCTGAGCGCCCAATCCTCTTTTGTCCTTCTAAATGTTATAATTAGCCAGACAAGTGTGCGGCTTCCTCACCCGGCCTGTTATCTTGTCCGCTATCTCTGAGCGGGTGTTAAAAACAGGCGCAGTTGTTTGTAACGAATATGTCTGCTTTCCCGGGCCCATCCGATCCGATGGCACTGTAAACGTGAGGCGGTTAACATGAGAGCATGTGGAACCCAACGCTCGCTGTGGGCGACGGACTGCTCCTCGACTCTGCTTGCATATCACAAGCTGAAAAGCCCACATTATATCACCTTTCCTGGGTGAGCCAGTCTCACCTCATACTGACACCAGACAACCAGACACAAGAGCAGAAAACAGTGAGTTAGCAATGACAGACTGAAGAAACTACTGGCTCTCCCCATGTTATTAAACTTTAATGTCACTTCTATTGAAACTTGTATGACGTGTATTTAGATATATTTGTAATTACACATTTGCAATTTGGAAATGTATTAGGTTACAGATTACAAGTAACTTGATTTAAAATGGAATAAGTAGTGTAACTTTCCAATTACTTTATTAAAGTAATGTAACATTTTGATTACTTTTCTAAATGTCTAATATTTTCAACTGTTAATCATTTTAAAACTTTTAAGCCAGGCAGAGTTAACCTTACAGTAGCACTCAACACTGATTACTGTCAGACTTTCAAAATCCTTCATCACTTGAATTAAGATTACAAGTAAGGGATAATATACATCTTTATTTTGGGATAACAACTGGCTGGATGTACATTACCCCACTCATTACACAGCTGCTTGCCACAAAAGTAAATAATTCGACACAAAACACATGAAGAAATCAGTCGCTAGCAAGTGGCAAGTTCAAACTAGACAGACAGTATTAAGGGATACAGTGCAGTCATACCACTTTTATTACACAACATTTCACCACATAAATAATTAAGTACTAGTACTTACAGTATTTGTTATCTTATAATACATTACAGTGTACAAAAAAAAAAAAAGGCAGAAGCTGCGTTTGTATGAAACAACAGAATGAGTCCACGATACCAGGATGACAGCATTAAGAAATTGTACACATGATATTGAATTTTTAATATTGAGTAATATTTTATTAGCTAACCAAACGCAAAGCTTTTACCAAAAAAAAGCATACAGCGCCGACTTAAGTTTCCCGGATGAGTCTGTGTTATTGGCTTTTACCAGTCGTTATCGGGGAATAACATACCTTGAAATATCACGACTGACCAATCAGAATCAAGCATTCCACAGAGCCGTGTAATAATTTAATTTAAAGCACAGCCACACAAATTCAGACTTAACACCTCTTATTTACTTTGAGATCATTCTGAGGTTAAATACAGATTTGACATCATAACAAGAAATAGTTTAATAGCTATGATGCTGGTTTTGAAATCAAATGTTTGCATAGTTATGACAGGAAACACTGGCATCTAACAATGCCTTGGAAAAAAAAAAAAAAATAATAATCTTTAAAAAAAAATGAAGTATATGCATAAACCCAAATAGAAAATAAAACAGTTATCGAATAAGCATATGTCCTATTCTGTGTCCTGAACTCCTGAAACATTGGTGTCACATTTTATAGCAGTCAATGCAACTTATGAAAGAGGTCAATTAAATCTATATATGTGTGTGTGTGTGTGTGTGTGTGTGTGTGTGTGTGTACTTGTTTTTGCTACATTGTGGGGACCAAATGTCCCCACAAGGATAGTAAAACCTGAAATTTTTAACATTTGAAATTTTATTTTTTTCAAAAGTGACTGTAATTTAATTACACATTTTTTCTCAGTAACTGTAACTAATTACAATTACATTTATTTTGTAATTAAATTACGTAATTCCGTTACATGTAACTAGTTGCTCCCCAACACTGGCAATGATAAATCTGTACTTCAGTACATTTAAAATGTATTCACTGTAAATGTAATTGCATGCTTTAGTTTGTTAGTCAACACATCATCATAAGTGTACTTCTTTAAAGCATGTCAATAGATCAACGATTTAAAAAAAAAAAAAAAAAAAAAAAAAACACTCTAAACCTCTGTTCTGGTGCGCTAAAGTGGCCAGTTCTTTAAAAATAAGATTTGAAGTACATTACAAGTGTGCGTTCAGTTTAGTTGACAATGACATTTTTCATTTCTGCCTGAACTGTTCCTGTATCAGTGGTACATTTTAGAGTTCAAATGCATAAAATCTACTGTCATTGTGTTTAGAATACAGGTAAGACATTCATAAGAAGTTAACAATAGCACAGAAACATGCATAATGCAGCCGGTGCGTGTGCTGAACTGAAGTGTACTGTATCTGTTAGGAGCCTTCTGTCCCTGTGTGAGTTTGGATTGACATCGGCCTCTGTAAAGTTAACCTGGGACACATGTGGCTCTGTTGAGCAGCTGTCCAAATCAATTTTGCGGTTGTAGTGTACACACATGCCCGGGACACACTCCGTTCCAGACGGTGAGCCTCAGTCCTCGTCCCAGGGGCTCCGAGGGTGGGGTTATCGCTTGTGACTGCACCATAGTGCCACACCAACACACACACACACACACACACATCATCAACATCTGCCAACACACACACACACATACTGTATTCTTCTGATGACATCCAAAGGCATGTTCTTTGGGTTGAACATGTTCTGTTCACAAGCAACGTACCAGAATTATGTTTTGTGTACGATAATACTGAGCAAAAGGAATAGTTCACCTAAAACTGAACATATGCTGAAAATCCAAGAAGTAGATGAGTTTGTCTCTTCATCAGATTCGGAGAAATGTGTCATTCCATCACTGTCTTATCAATGGATCCTGTGCAGTGAATGGGTGCCGTCAAAATGAGAGTCCAAACAGCTGATAAAAACATCATAATAATCCACAAGTAATCCACAACACTCCAATCCATCAGTTAACATCTTGAGAAGACAAAAGCAGAAACAAATCCATCATTTTTAACTAATATGAATAATGCTTTCTCTGAATCAGGAGAAAAATCTGCACAGATCAAGCACCGGTTACAAGCCAAAACAGCTCTAAACAAATATGTGGCTGGATTTTGATGTAAGAGACAACAGGAGATGGACTTTTTTTTTTTTTTTTTCTGGAGGAAGCATTATTATGGACTTTTGTTTCTTACAAATACACAGCTTCTGTCTTCTCGAGATGTTAACTGATGGACTGGAGTGGTGTGGATTACTGTGATGTTTTTATCAGCTGTTTGGACTCTCATTCTGACGGCACCCATTCACTGCAGAGGATCCATTGGTGAGACAGTGATGGAATGACACATTTCTCCAAACCTGATGAACAAACAAACTCATCTACATCTTGAATGAACTGAGGGTGATTAAATTTTTAGCAAATTTTTATGTTTGATTTTTATTTTATTTTTTTTTTATATTTATTTATTTATTTATTTTTAGTTAATAGTCTTTTTTTATATTTCTTAATAGCTTTATTTCAGTTTTAGGTTTAGTAATTTTACTGCAGTACTTCAACTTGTTTTGTTTCAGGGTTGTTTTTTTTTTTTTTTAATGTGCTATTTATATTTGATTTGAGCTTTTTAAATTGTAATTTAATTGTATTTAACTGTATTTAATTGGATAGTTCCGGCCCTTGATTCTGATTAGTTGAGCCGCGTTAGAAGCTGCTGTAAATGACTCTACAAACATACACATTTGTTTATGTGTGTGTGTGGCTGGGTAACCACTTTGTTGCAACCGCAACCGTTTCTGAGGAACTACATGGTTTGGGGGAAGAATAATGCTTTTATTATTATCATTACGCTTTATTTGCTCCTTTTTTTTTTTTTTTTTTTTTTTTTTGTGAAACCTTACTACTTATATGGAATAACTGTTTTATAAAAGCAGTAAGCCCTGTGAAGCCATGGTTTACAATGCATTTATAACAGCTAAGGGGCGTCGTTAGGCACGATGCAAAGCGGAGCTTCTTGGAGCTTTTTGCTTTATTTTAATTTACTTTTAATTTTAATTTTTAATAGTTTTAGTGTTTAGTTACTTTTTGTTAAAATACTTCCTCCTAATCCAGTTTGATATGTTGAAACAACTACTGATAATTTACGCTGATTCTGCTGAAAAGTACAATGTTCTCTGTAGCACTTTAAACAGTGATCTGTTGCACAGCCAGTTTTACTTTGGTGTGGGACTATCCGTCCAAGAAATTCATTGTTTTTACAATTCAGTTCAGTCACTAATGGTGCAGAAATTCCACAACTTAAAGCTGAAGATGGGCTACTATTGTATGCAAGAGTGAATCTGTCCAGCACACCGACAAACACAGCAGAAAGGCGAGTCCAGATCAAGTCCAGCAGTGTTTTGGGATTTGGTGGATCACATGCCCAGTCGCTTGTCCAGGGAGCATTACATGAGAGGCCGAGCCAAAATTCCCTCTCGCTGGATGCTGACAATGAAATCCAGAGGTGACAGGAGCCTAGTGGCTCAGGGAGCTCGTATTGTGCCTGTTTTCCCTTGCAAACACATGCAAACAGAAGCTGATCCCTGCTGCCGTCTGCATGAGCTCTGGCCTGCTGTCGGCCGCCGCCGGGCTCTCGCTGCCGTCCTGATCCGCTGCGGCGAATGCTGAGCCGCTTCACCTGCGGTCCTGCTCACACAGTCAGCTTTGAGGTGTAAAAACTTTACCTGTATAAACCATCGTCAGATGTGGAGTGTAAAGTTTCACAAACACCACTGATGCTCTGTCTGGGGAGAAAGCAGTAAATCGAGGTTTGTTTGTTTTTCTAGCTACACCGTTTCCCAACACACTGTCATCACAGAATCAGACTTACAAGACACTTATGAGATTACATTTCAACAATAAAACTGACATCATGCACTTTTGCTCTGAGATGATCATCGGTTTCGGGTGGATCTCGTGGATTAAAATCTCACACCACGTCCACGAGATGGATGTGATCATTCTTACTGGATGGGGAATTTTAATGGCTTTCTTTTGCAAACCTGTGAGCCGACAAGCCCAATTTGAAAATAATGATGCCTGACAAAGCTGAAGCTGCTGTAATAGACGTCCTAAAGCAGAATCCATTCAGAGCAGTCAGATGGAAAAAGAGCTTTAAAACGGTGTAGCTAATTAATTAAGGGCTGATTCACTGAACTTCACCTTATTGTCCACATTGTATTAAACTACTATTAATTAGCAAAAAGCATATTCCACAGAGACTGAACAGCAGAGATGGGATGAAATAGTTTGAGAATTGACATGTTTTAAACACAGAAGTCACATCTAAACCTATAACACTGTTGAAGGCTGATAAATACATCATAAAGCAATAGTTCACATAAAAGTGATCATCCTGTTGTCATTTCTCCTCATCGTGTCATTTCAAACCTGTATGACTTTATTTCCTCTGCAGAACACATAAAAAAATCATTTAAAAGAACCTAGGTTTTTTTAGTATCACTGATATACTACTGTAGTTTTTAATATTTTAATTTGATTTTATTTGTATATTTTATTTTATTAATATTATTATTTTTTTCATTTCAATTTTATTTATTTATTTATTGATTGATTTTAATTGTAGGTTTTGATATGAACAGGGTTTTCAAAAAACTAAAACATCCATATAATCTGTACATGTTTAACAAGGCAAATAAACAAATAATATGGACATAAACATAAATTACAAAAAAAAAAAAAAAACATAGAGACACAAATAAGAGTAAATAAATCAAAATAGAAATAGAAATCAGAATAGCCATACAAAAAAAAAACAGTACAATAAGGTAACCTTTAAACCTTTCCACAGTAAATTCTGGATTCCTGAAGTTAATAATCGTGTTTCTTTCACCCCAAGATACATGAGAAAAAGGTTTTAATTTTAATGTTTTAATAATTTTGTTGTGTTTTTGTCATTTTTATTAGATTTTTATTTTATTTTATTTTTATTTTTTTTATTTTAGCACATTAAGTTTAACCTAATGACATTGAAAAATGAAATAAAATACCTTTTTTTTTTTTTTTTTTTCAGTTCAGTTCGGTGAAAATCTTTTTAATAGTTTTAGTTTGAGTAAAACGTAATAACACTGAATCCCATGAAATTTCACTGTTTTTACAAACCAAACAAAACATCTCTCAAACTATCTTCTTTTGTGTTCCACAGAAGAAAGAACTGACATAGGGGTGAGCTAAAGTGTTCATTTTTGGGTGAACTGCTCCATTAAGAGACCGAACACGATGACTTTTGTCAGTCTTTGTCTGTATGCTGAAGAGCAGCAGAAGTATATCAATAAAAGAGATGTTTTTTGTCTTTTCTATTGCACGGTGGCCCCGAACGCCCTGCGGCCAGCGAACTGAAGGGAATTGTTTCCTCAGGCGGCCCCGGGCGGCCCCTCGAGGAGCCCTGACTCTGCACCACAGATAAACGCTCTTGTCTCCCGGAGCTGCTGCTTGAAAACGCTCCAAAACCCCAACGAACTGTACGAAACCAGTAAGGGACTTCTCCAGCGCAAAGAAGCATTCATGGGCAGAGGAGTCTTCACAGCACAGGTCTTTTCTCCAGTGCGTCTGTTATTCAGATGTTAAAGCTCCGCTGGAAGAGCAGAATGGGATGTTTTCTTTGAAGCTTATCTTGGTTTGGTTATGATGAAAGGGATGATGCTGCTGAAACTGTTTTTCTTAGACTCACAGAAGCAGCTATTAGCGATCTGAGAGCATCATTACAATCACAGAGCGTCATGTCTTTCCGAGATCATTCGCCACAAATGAATTCAAACCCGAAATAATGAGCCCTGCGTGTCAATTAACAAAAGAAAAGGAAAGGAAACATGAATATTTACAGAGTTAAGAAAGCACGGCGTATTGAAGCAGCAGGCCGTTCGCATTGTTTTCTGTTACCCAGATCAGATTTGGAAACACTGGTACACGTCCCACAGGACAAACATCTCCTCTGCCCTCGCCGTCGGAAATAATGGGCCAAACACAGAGCCTTTGTTTGCCGTGCATTCCAGGATCGGGATATTTGCATCTTTCTAACATCAAACGCGATGAATGTCGAAGTGCTAATTACAGGAATCTACACAGGTACGCACACTTTTCAAATCAGGAAAACTTTTCAAATCAATAGTAAGTCATTCATGTACAGAACAAGATACACACGTTACTATTAAGCCCACAACATACATGGTTTTTCTGCATAGTTATGTGTACAGTGTGCATGCTGTAAACTTCATCTTCATCATCATCAGCACAGGCGGAAAAGAAACAGAAAGAATTTAAAAACAACAAACTACAGAAAACAACAACCAAAAGCTAAACCATTAAGGGCCTAATAAGTAAGTAGTAACATTTTGTAACTGATACGGAACTTAAAAGGTGGCCAGTGTAGAGATTGTTAAATTGGGGTAACATGATCCTATTTTCTTAACCTGGTAAGGACTCTAGCGGCTGCATTTTAGACTACCTGTAGCTTTTTTATTGAAGATGCAGGACAACCACTTACTGTAGCAGTGCAGCACAACTGTCCAGTCTAGAGCTCATAAATGCAGCTAACATTTTCCGTAGCTTGGCAGTGTTTCTAGATGGAAGAATGCTGCCTTTGTAATATGGGAAATATGATTTTTAAAAGGAAGTTGCTGTCTAATATAACACCCACATTTTTGACTGTAGGGGAAGTAACAGTACATCCGTCTATATGCAAATTGTAATCTAAGAGATTCTGTGTAATGTTTGTTTGTTTGTTAAAATCTCTATCTTATCTGAATTTAATAGGAGAAAATTATTGGTCATCCAATCTTTTACAATTTTAACACACTCTGTTAGCTTAGATAATTTAGAAGTTTCATCTGGTTTTGTCGAAATATATACAGTAGTTGAGTATCATCAGCATAACAATGGAAACTAATCCCGTATTTTCTAGTAATATTGCCAAGAGGCAACTTGTATATTGAAAATAGCAGAAGGCCTAAGACAGATCCTTGTGGCACTCCATACTTTACTGGGGTTTAAATAGACATAATGGTCAGACATGTAGGATCTAAATCATCTTAAATCCTGCCCTTGAATACCTGTATAGTTTTGTAATCGATCTATTAGTATGTCATGATCTATAGTGTCGAGCGCAGAAATAAGATCAAGTAAAACTAGCAATGAGATGCAGCCTTGGTCTGACGCAAGAAGCGAGTTTCCTATTCATGTTCCTTTTCAGCTTGTGGAAAATATACCTGTGTTTTTAAGGTGGGCAACAGTACAAAACAGATACTATTATTTTAGTAGATTGGTATTTATCTTTCTTTTTTTTTTTATAATAAACAGCACAGGCACTGGGAAAAATAAATAAATAAAAACACTTTACTTGAAACCTTTACATTTAATGCATTAGAAAGCACATTATAAACAATTGTAACCAAAGTCAAAATGCATTACAGTATCTGCAGATCTCGAATTGGTTGTATGTCCTGTGTTGTAACGCATGCTTTCAAGTGTAGCAATGAATAGATAAGTATTATAATGTATTTTAACTGTGATTACAACTTTTCATAAGATCATACAATGCATTATGCGCTGCATTACAAGGCATACTTAATGCATTTAAAAATACTTTTGTAATGCATTATATATAAAGACTAAGGTTTTAGTGTGCATGCATCGGCCGCCTGTGTTTGCACACGCTGTCTATTGGAATTCGCTTTTGGCTGTATGCATTATCTAAGCGTTCACGTCAAAACTGAAGTATACTTTGGACTTAAAAACTCTTAAGAAAGCAAAAGGGTTTACAGTCGGATATCACTGAAGAACCTTTTCATGTGGCAGCAGAGCTTAGCTGCAAAAACATTTCAGGAAAAGAAAGAAATTGATCTGTTAAGAGTTTGAGTGTGTTTACCAAATTTTACCAGTGTTGCTCCAGATTACTTTTGGTATCCGAATAGACAGCAGCAACAAGAAAAACATGTGAACATGGGAGTTAACACCAGACAACAGAGAGCAGCAGAATAAAAGGGCGTATTCTGTAAAAACAAAGAGTTGAAGGTCTAAATGAAGGTTTTGCTCCTGTAGATCAGATGGAGGCTCTTCCTCACTGTATGCAGGAGCACAACTCCATGCCAAATCCTATTTAGAGCTGCGGGAGGTGGAGGGGGAGTGAGAGAATACAGATCTGACTCCGGGGGACGGCCGTATCTCCTCCAGCACAGCAGGCTGCTCTCTCTCTCTCTCTCTCTCTCGCTGCTCTTCAGACGCCCAACACACTCGGGGAAGAAAGTTCCCTTTAAAATGCAAGTATATCACATCAAATTGAATTAAGTTTGTGCTTCATTTGTATTGCAGATAGGAGATAAGTAGCAGGATGGGGCTGGAGAGACGACACGGCTGGCTAATCCCATAGGCGCTTAGTACATGCTAGCATTCCCATGAGCCTCCACTGCAAAAGAGAAATGAATGAGGGGCTTCAGGTGCAGTGCGTGTGAAATACACACATCTGTAACGTGATTAAACACACATCCGGGGAAGAACCCTGCTGTAAGAGGGGTAAAAATTAGTTTCTTCTTCAATACGAGTTAAACTGTATAATGACGATTACCACAGAAAATAATGTTTTTCTTGAACAAAAATATTGTCCTTTTTTTTTTTTTTTTTTTTTTTTTTTTTGCAAACAACAGCACACCTTTTTTTAACATTGATAATAATCAGAAATGTTTGTTGAGCAGCAAATCAACATATTAGCATGATTTCTGAAGGATCATGTGACACTGAAGACTGGAGTAATGATGCTGAAAATTCAGCTTTGATCACAGAAATAAATTACATTTTAACATATATTTATATAGAAAACAGCTGTTTTAAATTTCACAATTTTACTGTATTTTGATCAAACATAAACAGCCTTGGTGAGCAGAAGATACTTCTTTCAAAAACATTTAAGAAATCTTACTGACCTCAAACTTTAGTAAATTGGTAAAAAAAAAATAAAAAAATAAAAAATAAAATAAAAACATGAAACTTGAAAGACTGAAAGAGTATTTGTTGTAAAGTGTACTCCAATAACGTCTTATTTACAACTTACTTGCAATTTTTTTATATATATATTATATCTGTGATCAAACAAGCAGAAAAAAAAAAACATTTAAAAATTTATGTTTGCATTAATATAAATATTTTTGTTTCACCAAAACCCATAGTTCTACATCCAACAAACCCACCATCTTTGTATTTTAAACAAAATAACATGCAGATGTTAAACTGAATTTAATTCATCTCACAAAATGAATGAATGAATGAATAAAATAAATAAATAAATAAACTTTCACTCAGTATTGCTAGTAGATTTCACAAATAATTACAAAGAAATGGCAAGTAAGACATTTAATAAAACATGAGCTTTTGAAATATAAATACTGAAAAAGTATATATATATATTTTCTTTACAACTTTGAAAACTTTTTCTTTTTTTTATAGTGTATCTGTGATCAAATAAATGCTGTCTTTGTGAGCACAAGGGATTTGACTAATTAATTGTGTTGAAAAAAAGAAGTGTGTAAACAAATATAGATATTGCAAACAGATTAAAAACAAACATTTTTGTGGCTCTACCTCCAACAGAGCAACTAAGATTTGTATTTCAAACAAAACGACACACACGATCTGAGGACAAAATGGAGACGTTACACTGAATTGAGTTGATCTGACAGTGGAGAGCAGACAGACATTCACAGACTCTGAACAGAGGGAATCTTCTGGCCTTCTTCTGCACGGAGAGCTTCTTCTCTCGCACAGATAACTACGAAGGAATCAGAGCGAATAAATGAAGGCTTTACGAGATAAACATGTATTTACTGCTGCTGTGCTTGAATGTAATCTCTCAAAGATGCTAATGCTATGATCTAGCAGCAGACAAATCCACCGAAATCCTCGAGGAGTCTTAATAAAACTGTCTAAATTCAGCCAGATAAAGACCTCCGCAGCGCCGCGCCATCGGCGCCATAAATAAAGCCAGCAATTGCATTTTAAGGTGAAAAATATTACAGAGCCAAGTGGAACATATTTAAAGCGCTCTCTGCACTTCCTGTGGAGAGATTAGGCTCCTCTCAGTTTAAAGATAATCAATTGCTCTTGATACGTCGGCGCGGGCCGTGAGCGTGCTGTAATGGAGTCTAATAAATACCAGAGATGTGGCATGTGTTGAACGCCATTAATCTACATGTTCTGGAAATGTAACACATTGTCAAAGCGCGGCTCGCACGTATTCCATCACGCATCCAATTGGCTTTGGCCGGCTCTACAATTCATTTGCGGTGTAATGCGCCCACTAAAAATGTATTCGGACTGCTCTACTGATTGTGAAATAGCGTAATCTCCAGCAAAGGAAAGAGATGAATATCCCCATTTTCTACACCAATATAGTTTTACCGCAACCTCAAATAAGTCATCGCGGCCTAGGAAACCTTTTTCCTTCGCTTCTCCTTCATGCTCTTTTCTTCACACACTCGCCCTCATGGTGATTCTTCCTGAGAACTTTAGCACAACATTCACACGCATTTTTTGGGAGAAAACTGAAAAGTTATTCACTAATGATCTTCTTTTCTTGCTTCTCATTCACTACTGTTCTGACATGATATGGTACACCAGGTTTGATTTTCATTGATGCCAAACGTTATTATTTCTCATGTGTCTCAAATCACACTTAAAGCATTTGAGACCAGAACTTGAATCTCTTTCTGTTCTTCACACAATGCCTAACTGCAGAAGACTTGGAATATAAAGCACAAGTTGTATGAAAAATGTTCTCAGAATGCTCTGGTTTCCAGTAACATTAACAGAAACTTCTTTTTTTGAATGCAATCTGTTTTTTTAATAATGTTCATAAAAACATGAGCTCCAAAAACATTAATACTTTTTTTTTTTTTTCCTGAAGCATTTTAGTTGGGTGTCTCTCTCCCTCTCTCTCACTGTGTTACTATTTTTGGAATGTTCAGAAAACATTTAAAAGTAATGTTACTATATAGTTTGCAAAATGAAATGTTGCAGTGTACCTAAAAAATAAATAAATAAATAAATAAATAAACATTTAAAAAAAATGGATATTTTGAACATTAGAACATTTTGAACATTCTAAAAACGTATTTCATTTTGGAGCTTGACAATTCCTGATCACCATTTATTTGCATTGTCTGGCAAGGAAAAAAATAAAATAAAATAAATCCTTGTAAATATGTATGTGTTTGTTAACCTGAGAATGAGAAATTTTGGTGAACTTTAAAAATCAGCTGGATATAAAATGTAGAATTGGCACCGAAGTAAACATATTACCAAGGTTAAACACGTGGTGTGTCTAAAATCTTGTCTTGTGCTCTGTGAATGACAACCTTAAATCAATATCTATCTTTAAGTACAAAGCACCTCAAACAAGGTCACTGTCTTCCTCCTGCAGACGTGTGCTGAGCGTGCAGAAGGGAATCATGGGATAGCTTGACTGTGTGTGTTGTGTGACTGTTCTACAGTCTGGAGCTCAGCGGACTGAGCGATTCATTAGTGCTCAACTCCATTATCTGCAGCCATCTAGTGTCTGTTTTGTGCTCTAGACCGCAGCACTGAGAGATGAACAACACTCAGATCTCACACATGATCTCAATGTAGCATAGAAAACTGCATGCACAATAGCCATCATTTTAATTTAGTTATCATAGATGTGAAGTCACTGCTTTTACTTTTTATTATAATTATTCAAAATGATTTGTATCATTTTTTTATTTCATTTTTTTTTTTTTCTAATTTATCATGAGTTGAAGGTACACTACGACAGAAAAGGTCAGGATATATATATATATATATATTTTTTTTTTTTTTTAAATCATGTGATCATGTGACACTGAAGACTGGAGTAATGATGATGAAAATTCAGCTTTGATCACAGATATAAATTACATTTTAACAGATATTCACATAAAAAGCAGTTATTTTAAATTGTAATAATATTTCACATTTTTACTGTATTTTTGATCAAATAAATGCAGCCTTGGTGAGCAGAGCAAACTTTTGAGCACTAGTGTATGTTTCTCAGTGTAGCTGATGTGTTGTTGAGGAATGAGCAAATGTTCCTCAGCACATCAGATTCACCAAAAGATTTCTAAAAGGAGCTAAAAAAAATATTCGTAATGCTACACTATAGGTTCTTCAGATCAGCGTATTGGTTTCTAGGTTCTTTAAAGCAGCAGCACACAGATTTACATACACATGTAGCTTTAAAGCAACACAAAGGTGTGCAATCTACAACATGAAGACTTCAAAGTCAGCTCTTAAGCACTAAACACTGAGTGTTTTCTCTGAGTCTGTGTGTTGTCATGTGGCTCTGGAGTCATGCAGGGCTCCTCAAACGCACCTGCACCCCGCAGGTGAGCAGCGGCCCGCGGCACCTTCACCTGAGCTGGAGAACCACCCAACGGCCCGGAGCAACACGAGGCCTGGCCTGCTGTCAAGACCCGCACCATCAATCATGAAGCCAGCGCTGTCTCCGTCTTTTCTCACACTCGTTTAAAGGTAAATCAAATATTTTGTGGTCACATTAAGGCAGGAATTGAATCCTAGGAGTCGAGTCACGAGCCACATGCGTGTCTGCGATCATGTGTGAGGTTCAAGCAGGTCACGCGACTTTTGATGCATTATTTTTGTTCGTCGTGTGAGGCGCGTCATAACAGACGTTTAGCAGCACACAGAACAGCCTCACAAGACACACTTATCCGTATTGATTCAAGACATAAGGAAGCGAATGAAAAACTAATTAAAAGAAAATATGTGCTAACCCGAGGAGCGTCTGGGGTTTTACTGTACACACAGAGTCCTGTCAGATATTTGTAACTTAATTCTGTTGTGTTTCAATTACCTAGTCCAGCGCGGGGTTACGCAAACATGACGTAGCGCGTGAGGAGTTCGGCCCCAACGCATCTCACACGCTCGCGCTTTCATTTTCTCTAAGCCTTGGGATCAGCGCTAGATGTGAAACTGCTGTTGGTTGCTGGAGTTCAGAGGTCGTTCGCAAACGTGACCTCATCACAGTCACAAACAAATCATCCAGACTCCTGCATCTGGCCCTGCTTATGACTGTCCTTATTACACACCGCCTGAAGGTCACTAAACTGTCTTCTGATTTAGATGTTTTCAAAGGAGTGAAACGACCCTGCTAACATAAGAATGTTTTGCTAACGTTCCCATTAAGTTAAGAAAATGTTGTTTTAAAATGAACATTTAAATGTTTAAAACACAGTTATTATAGTTAACTAAAATTGAAACCATTAAAAAAAACGTTACTTGAAAAAAAATAAATGTTAACAAAAAAAAAAAAAAAAAGTTTAGTTTAACTTTATATGCTAAAAACTAAAACTGAACTAAAAGTTAATAAAATCTATTGTAGTGTCACTATCAAAATAACACTGGTTTAAAAATGGAATGTTACTTTTGAATGTAACGTTTAACATCATGAGAATGTAGGGTTTAAAACAACAACAACAAAAAACACACTTTGGATGATACAAATGTAACTTTTTTTTTAAACATTTTAAGGGCATTTTTAAAGACTTTGAATGTGCATTCTATTAGTATTAATGGAAGAATATGTGACAAAATCAGTCATAAGGGTCAATTTTTTTCATTTATACATCATATGAAAGCTGAATAAATAAGCTTTCCTTTGATGTATGATTTGTTAGGACCATATTTGGACGAGATACAACAATTTGAAAATCTGGAATCTGAGTTTGCAAAAAAAAAATCGAAATATTGAGAAAATCACCTTTAAAGTTGTCCAAATGAAGTTCTTAGCATATTACCAATCAAAAATTTTGATATATTTACGGTAGGAAATTAAAAAAATATCTTAATGGAACATGATCTTTACTTCATATCCTAAAGATTTTTGGCATAAAAGAAAAATCAATAATTTTAACTCATAAAATGAATTTTTGGCTGTTGCTACAAATATGCTACTTAAGACTGGTTTTGTAGTCCATGATCCAATATGTGTCAATAACTTTAAGAGAACCTTGGCAGAACATTCTAAGAATGTGTCCTGTTAGCTGGGTATATGCATGGAACATCAGAAAGTATGCTTTGAATGTGTCAAAAAATATATTGTAGATATGCCTACAGTGCCTCCCCAAAAAGTATTTGCAACACATATAAATGCTTGAATGTCATCAAATCAAGTGTCATCAATTCTCAGAAAAAAAATCTGAAGATTCTAAGAAACATTTGACAAAATAATTGAATTGGCTTTGACATGTTCAGACAATAGCAGTGGTGTTGAAGATGAAGCAGGCGGTGTTGTGTGTGTGTGTGTGTGTGTGTGTGTGTTTGTGGTTAGTGCATGATCTTGATGTTAATGTGATGAACTGCACCTGTGGTTACACCCACATGGAAATATTCATCACATGACACTGTTGCCTGTTTTCACACACATAAAGGGCCAAAAGCAAACTCTGGTGTCTGCCACACACACGACAAATCAAATGAGTCTCGCTGGATGTTTTCATAACCTCTGTCAGGATATGAGAGAGACCACCCCAAACCCCAAACCCTATACCTCAAACCTCAGGCTCATTCATGGGAATTAAGAAGGAAACAGGTAAATATGTCAGAAGAGCCTGCAGAATGTAATTGTATCAGACGCCAAACAAACTGACATGAATTATTAAATCGCAATGAATAATCATAACGTTTCCTATTACTTCAAAACAAGACTACTGCCATTTTATAATATATTTTGCAAGACTTATGTGCCTTTTCAGGTGACTGCAGTAGTACCATTTTGAATTTACGTTGTCCTAAAAAACAGCACAAGAGGACAGTCATATAGAATTATGAGTGAGGGTCAAAGGTCAAATCTTTGGTGCTTTGGATGTAACACCACACCCTGAATGGTTAAAACATACTTCTTTAAGATCCGTCTGATGCACTGCATCTTATTCTTAGGAGTACGTAGAAACTCAACGCCTCCTCGTTTTCAGTTGGGTGGTCATTTGCATGTACAGAATCTGAACGCGTACATTGTTTTATATTCACACGACATTCGGAAGTTCAGCTCAGCGTTTCCAGAGAACCGTCCCATCTCGCCGTGTCTTTTTCTCTCCTCGGTTCCTCATTGCTACAGGCGCTGGAGAAGCAGAATGTATATTTTATGAGGAAAAGATTGTCTAACTGGTGGGTCAAGATTGACTAGAGTGATTGGCAGACACTGTTTAGCATATTGAGCTTTTGTTTTGCGTGCTGTAGCAATAAATAAGGCCTCAGTTAGGCGTCGTTTGCAGTCCTATCACAGCTCTCGGCCCTATTCAGAGGAGATAAATGTGATTTAAATTAATAGCCGGTCCTAAATAACTCCTCAGATGGTAAACGATGCATTTATCAGATACAGACAGCCAATGTCCCTTGATTCATGGGCCCCTTACAACATGAAGGGAGCCTACAAAAATTGTTATTACTTTTTAATAAAGTGTAGCAGCCGCTCGTCAGTCATTTATCAGAGGAGCTCAGTCAGATGACGGCGTTTTCCCGCGCAGTGGAGGGGCAGACACATGAAATATGGCTCTGTGCATAAAAACATCAGCTCTGAGGGAAGAGCTGTGGGGGAAATCATCTTCAGCCTCGCTGGGAGGACTTCAGATGGCTCAAACTTGTACACCGGTCACCTCTGAAGATTAAATGCATTCATGGCATTTATTTACAGAATTAGATTTGCTAAAAAAAAAAAAAAAAAACTGTAAAAAGTCAAAACATCAAGTGTTTCCACCTGACATGAGCCTTCAGAATGACATTTGCTGGTGTAATTCAGTGATATTAAATCATTTTGTGGCTTGAATGAATCAGTTAATTTAGATGTTACCACATGAGGCACTTTTTTAAGTTCTGTAACAAAAAATGTTTAGCGTGTTCATCAAGTAGAAGCATGTTTTGACCAAAATATCTTACAGTAATGGTGCGTTCAGGTCCTACTGTGAACATTTGCATCTACATTCATGCATTTGGCTCACACTTTCATCCAAAGTGATTTTGCATTCAAGGTATACATTTTATCAGTTTTTGCTTCTGACATCAGATGTGTTCAAATAACACTTGGAGATCTTCAACAATTTACAACAAGATTTTATAACTGTACTTCTATAAAATAATGAATAAAGAATGCCTAGAAATCGAACCCATGACCTTGGTGTTGCTAGCGGCATGTTGCTAAAGAAAGGCTTTTTGGAAACTTTCCATTTGTGACCTTGGAACACAAAACCAGTCATAAGTATCACGGGTATATTTGTAGCAATAGCCTACAATACACTGTATGGGTCAAAATGTTTCTTTTATGCCGAAAATCATCAGGATATTAAGTAAAGATCATGTTCCGTGAAGACATTTTGTAAATTTCCTACCATAAATATATCTAAACTTAATTTTTGATGCATCGCTAAGAACTTTGGGCAACTTTAAAGGTGATTTTCTCAATATTTTGATTTTTTTTTTTTTTTCTGGTTTTGTGGTCCAGGGTCACATTTACATTTTTGGAAGTCGTAATTACAATATCTGATGTGTTCAAATACCTTTGTTTGGAGCAAGATGGTGATGCACCTTTTTGGCATGAGATTCATCAAGATTTCTTTAACTCTGCATCTACAAAATGTGTTGAGTGTGTTTATGATTTTTTTTTTTTTATTCAATTTTTAAAAGGTACTGTAAATTAAATCTTTATATATTCTGCTGTAACTGTACAATACTATGATACTTTGTACATACAGCTTAGATTTCTACATGCAAATTTAGGTTTACTGTAAATGAAAACTCTCAGTGATGCATCCAACTCCAATTGGCAACGTCCAATTTAACTGGATTTATTCAAGTAATACTACTAAATCTACCTAAATACATTAATTTATACTGACAGAACAAAATTTTATGGGCTAAATGAGGTAGAAATGCCATATTAAGAAGACAACTGAATGTCATCACTTTTTACAGTGTAGTTAATGGATCACTTAAAAAAAGCATTGTAGACGTATACGTATGTATAGTTACATGCTCACACACCCCACCTGAAATAAACCCACTTACATCCAGGCCACGTAACGTGTGCGAAACGCCAAGCGCTGAGGAAACAGACATCAGTCACGCGGCCGGCGATTAAGCGCTCGCCTTGACCTTGTTCCTATGATGGAAATAAACAGATCAACCTCCTAATTTCTCCAACAAATAAGTGTGAGCCCTTTAATTTCAGCGGCCGACAAACAAGCTGCGCGAGGAGCTTTCCTCCCCTGTGTATCGGCGCGCCGTTAAGCCTCTCGCGCAGGTAACAGTCAATCCATTAACCTTTGCTTTTAGCCCAGGCTTCAGGTCGCTGCATCGCCCCCCCCCACACACCACAGCTTTTAATACATTTTTCTTAATAGTTGTTCGCCCGTGAATGAAAAGGGCAACTCGCCTCCTCTTGACATTGACTCTGCCACAGTCATAATAAGGTTTCTCCCTTTCTTATATCATCAACGGTAACCCATCGCCGAACGGCCCTCCGCGTCTCCTCCTCCCTCCGTGTCCGTGCCTGTCTGCAGTCATTTCAGAGAGGTAATATGAAAGGGCTTTTGAAGGCAGGGGTCATGTTAAATTGTAACGCAAATGTTATTCCTCAATTATCCAACTGGGGTAAATGTCAACTGCTTGAGGGGGAAGATCTCTGCTTCTCCGTTTGCGAGTCCGTCTGTGTGTGCGGTTTTTAATTGCGTGCCCGCACGTCTCCCGGGGGCCCGAGGAGTCAGGTGAGCACTTCCCGCAAAAGACCCTCTCTTTGTCATATCGGTTTGGGGTCCGTCGTGCAACGACACCGCAACAAACCACAGCTCTTGGCGTCTGATATTAAGCGCGCAGACGCATTCCTGCGATAGCTGGAACTCACCGCTGTAGTGAATTTAATGAAAAAGCCCCGGGATGATTGGCAGCTGAATGGCTTAACTAACAAAAGAGGGCAGTCGGGATGGGAGGTCAGCAGTGAAGGGGGAGCGCTCTGGGATTTCTCCTCAGGCCACTGGATATTACCCGTCCACTACATTTATATTTGCAATAACAAATTGACTTGAATTGGGCTAAGTGGAGATCAGGACCCGGTGTGGACAGACAGAGAAAGCAGGGCTTGAGCCGGAAACAAACCTCACAAAACACACACGCCGTCAAACAGTGTTAGCAAGTGGCATGACGCCACTGAACTAGAGTGATTCTGTTAGTAGCATTTTAAACTTCTTTATCAGTTATAACAGGAGCAAACTAGTTCACTTAATCTCTCTGTGCACTGGTTGCAAACAGTGAGTGACTCATACAATGACTTTTAACAAGTCCATATTTTTCAAAAGTAGTTATAGTGGTGATTTTTGCACTGCAAAAATTATTATGGGATCTCCTTCAGTGCTTTCAGAATCTTTACTTTTTAAAATGTTATTTTTTATTATTGAAATATTAGTTTATTAATAAATGTAATACTTTAATATTATTTAAAATTTTATTTTTCAAAATAAGTAGAAAATAGTCTTATAAACTTATAAACTTATTTTAGCTAAAGTATTTATATAAATACTGTGTGCCTTTTACCCCATGCTGGTGAGCCTTTCACTCCCTGTGTGGGGTAAAAGGCCACCTCATACATTTATAAGATTTTAAAACAAAATAAACAACTTTTATTGTCACAGAAAATTTGTTGCTCCATCAGTGTTCAATACAAAAGTATATATATATATTTTTTGCAATTATACATTTTAGGCGTAGTAAACAGCACTTTATTTTTTTTATTTTATTTTTTTTTTTTTCTTATGGTGTGCCTTTAGTCTCATTGTACCCTACATGAAAAGAGTAGCAGGTCTGAATTTACAGTATTCATGAAACGTTAGGCAAAATGTACCAGGATGGTACTTGATTTGGAGGGGTTTGGGTCCACACAGACTCCCCAAATACTCCCATGAAAGGCATGTGGGGTGTAAGTCAGTGTGTTGGGCTGATAAAAGGCCTGAGCGTCTGAATGAGACACTGTCCTTTACAATATGAGCTGTTTTATGACAGAGGTCAGACTCCGAGGGAGCAGCCGCTCTCAGTCTTTGTATCGCTTTCAATCTCAACATGACAGATGGAGACTGCTGTCTATTGTCATGTGCTTCTGCTCAAACTCATCTAATAAAAGAACAATCACTGAAAAATCTGATCCCTTTGCCAAATTAGAATATAATTTGAATGCTGTAGACACATGATAGCCTTTATTAGGAATAAATGAACATCAGTTAGGAAAGGAATATTCTGAAATATTCTATTCATTGTTGTAATTGTTAACTAACTAAAACTATTTAAATGTTTGTTAACTGAAAATAAGCCTGAAACAAAAACGTCTATGCAAATTAGAAATGTTTCCTTGGCAGCTAACTGAAATAAAATAAATTTAAGTACTAAAGTTAAAAAAAAAAAAAAAAAAAAAAAAAAAAAAAACTATTACAATGACAAAAAGCACAAGGCAAAATTACTAAAACTAAAATTAAAAATAAAGAAATCCAAACATATATGAATATTATTTGATCATTATTTGATTATTTGAACCAATAAAATAAATAAATTAATTTTAAAAAATTGAATATACATGTATAATTATAACATATGGATATAAGATAATAAACCTAGAAAGCTCATGCTATGTTACAAAATCTTAATTTATATGTACATACAATATACAGAACATATATTTTATGTATGCTCTAAATTTGGATGTCAATCATTATTGTGACTTTGATGATTATATTACGGAATTCATTACATTTATTAGGACTGATTATTAATATTGATATGATCTAGTTATCAGAAGCGCAGCTGAATTGTTATTATTTTTATTAACACACACACACACACACACACAATAAAGCAAGCTACAATAGAGTCTCTCAGAGGCGCAGATCTGTTATTATTCCACACTGTTGTTATCAGGCCGCGGCTCTACAGCCATTGTCAGCGCCGTCCCCATGGATACGGCTGATGCTATCTGCTTATCACTGTAATAAAACTAAAGTGCTGGGCAGGAAATTGAAAATGTAGCTGGACAGGAAATAACTGTGCTCTGTCATAATCTACGGCCCAGAACATGTGTTCATCCGCGTGTTGTCACTCTATCTGATGCCGCCTGCTTTGTGGTCAGCCGTTTCTCCTTCCTCCTGCCGCTTTATCAGGCTGCTGTCTGCTGGGTCAGCGCTGTCCTCTGGACGCTCGTCAAAGACGCCCCCTTCATAGGGAGCACGTGTGACGTTAGCATCACGTCCGGTGAATCCAGACGCCTTTCTCTGGATGGTGTTGGAAGGCAGCGTAGATGTTGATATATTGGTGGTTGGTTGGTTAGGTAGAGAAATATCAGTTTTGGGGATTTTTATGATCTTAGCGATTACACTTATGCAAAAAAAATAAGTTGTGTTAATAGTAGTAGTATTTAAATATTTGCCTTCTTCTGTAAAGCTCAGTGGAAGCAGTTCTAGATCAACAGATTTGCTAGAAGTTGAAAATGGTCTGAAATGGGTTGGAAAATGAGAATGATGATGTAAATATCCCAAAGTAAGCAGTTCCCTCTGTGTTGAATATGTGATTGAAGCATGTGATCATTTACAGCTCGTTTGCATATAAGGGGGCGGGGCCACGAGAGGTGTTGGTGACACAAGGCCGCCCTCTGTCTGAAAACCAAGAAATCTCCTCTCAGTCTCTCTCTTTCTTCTCATCCACACTCACAAATCATGTCATTTTACCACAAATTTACCACAACAGCATTACAGCAGGACTCATATGATTAGAAAATCTGCTAACATTTACTGTGAGGACTAATTCTCATAACTGGTTGCTTATTAGCACGCATATTACTAGAATATTGGCTGTTTATTATTATTTTTAAAGCACATATTAATGCCTTATTCTGCATCACCATATTCGAAATCCCTTAATCCTTAAACCCCATACCTAAACGTAACAACTGCCTTACTAACTATTAATAAACAGCAAATTAGAGTTTACTGAGGTAAGAGTTAGTCCCCAAACTAAAGTGTGACCAAAAATCCTACCAAATTAGTCCATATATATACATACACACACTCTCTAAAAAACGCTGGGTTAAAAACAACCCAATGCTGGGTGAAATATGGACAATTGTTTAGACCCAGCGGTTGGGTTAAATGCTTAACCCAACCTTCTGGGGATTTTTATTTAAACAATTGTTTAAAAATTACTGTATGGCTGGCTTAAAATGAGCCCAAAATAGGTTGTAAAAAAAAAAAAAAAATTAGGCATACAATTAATCAAGATCAAATAATCAAATAATCAAAAGATGAACATTTATCTATAAGCAATTTAAAAAATGTTTCTTATTTAACTACTATTAATTCAACTTATTAGTAAATGTTCATTTACTGAACATATAAATACATGTTAATTTCCGACCAGTTTTGGGATCATTTTCAGTAAAAAATATAGTCACTTTTAAGCAATATCTAAATTAAATAAAACTATCCAGAATGTTGAGTTATTTATTTATTTGTTTGTTTGTTTGTTTATTTATTTATTTATTTATTTTCTGGCACTGTTGCTTTAGCAATTTAGACAGTATGAAATGCTACACTGAAAAAATAAATAAATAAATAAAATAAAGAGGCTCATCTTACTTAGATTTTTTTGTCTTGTTTCTAGTTAAAATTTAATAATAATAATAATAATAATAATAATAATAATAATAATAAATTGTAAAAAAACATTAAATTAAGACACATTTACTAGATAAGTAAAATGACATAAGATATTTAATCTTGTTTCCAGAGAGTGAGAGAGAGAAAAAAAAAAAAACATAAATAAATAAAGAAATTGCAGGTGCATTTTGGTTAAAATAAGTCAAATTATCTGCCAGTGGGGTAGGTAAAATACTCTTGTTTATAGAATATTTTATTTACCCCATCTGGCAGATAATTTGACTTTTTTTTTCTCTTTGGAAACAAGATTAAACATCTTTTTGCTTATTTGCTTATCTAGTAAGTGCATCTTAATTGAAGAATTTTTAGATATTTTGACTAGAAACAAGACAAAGTGTTTCGCAGTGTAAAGCAGCAGAGCTTGTGTGTCTGTCATGTATCTTTCTTTAGTAAAAAAAAAAAAAAAAAGAGAAGCCTTTTATGTAAGGCATTTGTTATCTAAAACAATTGCACTAATGCATTTTGACATATGTTCAAATATTTTCAGCAGGTCATTTTTGAATATATACTTTTAAATCTGAATTTTATGCCATGGGAAATTCTTCAAATCCTCTGCTGTAAAACGTCAACACACACACACACACACACACACACACAGGTCTTAAGGCTGGAATATGATCTCCTGTATGCGGTCAGCGAGTATGACTTCATTCCGCATTAATATGTGACGACAAACGACCGGTTCGGACAAGTTCCTCTCTTTCATCTCATTTTCAATCCATACAAACTTCAGCCATTATTAGTTTCTCCAAAGGCCTTTTCCTCTGTGTCCGCCTTTCGCCTTCTAGCTTGTAATTGGCTTTCAGTATCTGAGGAAATGTAAGAGAGAGAAGAAAGTGGCAGGGAAAAAGAGAATGTCTCATTTGCATTAACTTCATTACCGCTCTCTTAGAGTTATATTTAAACAAGTCCCGGCCAGCGCACACAAGAGCGTCTCTGAGAGGTGCCGACTAGCCCTCGGCTCCCCCTTCTAATTGATGTAAATGAAAAAAACACAGTGAGCTCAGGAGCTTTGACCTTGTTATATGGGGTGACTAACCCCAATTAATCAAAGATTCTTTCTAGATGCTTCAAGCTAATAAATAGCAGGGCGAATCAAAAGTCCTGTGGTTACTGGCTCTGGAATGATTACGCGAGCGGATGAGATTAAAGAGCATGCGGATGAGGAGAGCTCTTCTGATCCAATCGGCCCGATGAGGCTGTTTATACACCCAAACACTGAGCAGTCGAGAGGTTGACTGAAAAAAAGCAAACAGATGTTGGCTTGTTTCTGCTTACACACTTTCTGAAAACCCTTGAAACTAAAGACTCATAATGACTAATGAACTTCTTACACATGGACCATTCAGATGTCTGGAGTCAGTAAGATATTTTAATGTTTTTGAAAGAAATCTTTTATGCTCACCAAGGCTGCATTTATTTGATCAAGGTCAATGCAGACTGTTTCAAAGCATCTTCACACAATAAACAGGAAAACAACATGTTAATTTATCAATTATGAAACAAATTCACCAAATGCAGCTCTACCAAAGACAATAGGTTCATTACAGAGGTCAATTCAGTTAGAGAAATACAGTAAAATCAGTAATATTGTGAAATATTTTTACAATTTAAAACAGCTGTTTTCTATGTGAATATCTGTTAAAATGTAATTTTTGTGATCAAAGCTGGATTTTCAGCATCATTACTCCAGTCTTCAGTGTCACACAATCCTTCAGAAATCATCCTAATATGCTGATTTGCTGCTCAACAAACATTTATAATTATTAGCAATGTTGTGCTGCCCATTATTTTTGTGGAAACTGTGATATATTTAATTTTTCAGAATCCTTTGTTTAAGGTAAAGGTTAAAAGAAGTACATTTATTTGAAAGAGAAATCAGTTGGTAATTTAACTATTTAAGTGTCTTTGTTTAATATTTATATATATATAAATCACAGATTTTTTTCTCAAATTAATCAGGCTATAAATAGCCAATATAAAAAGCCCCCCCCACCCCCGCTTCTCATGATAAAGCCATAGCTGGCTGATTCAGTGAATGGAAACCTACCAATCTCATGAACAAGAAGGACAAAACGCCGATTCAAAAAGACGTGAAACATTAGCGGCCCAAGTACTGTGTGAAAAATTAATGACCCCCCTCTATCCAGTCTCCTCTTGTAATACAGCGCGATTAGCAGCACTTTTATTAGCGCGCGGCTCAACAACAGCGGCGGTGGAGGTGAGTCAGCGTCCGTCCTCACAGTCACAGGCCTCTACGGTGTCACATCAAAGTCATCGTGACGCCGGCTTAGCTTACACCCATCCAATTAGCCGGAGAGATCACGCTGACCCCGAGAACACGCTCCTGTGTTCGGACCCGAGAGTCACTCGATCTCAGGTAACGCAAGCCTCGCCGAACGCTCGCTCTGCTACGTGAGGGAGAACACAAAAGACAGAGGGAGGGCTGGATAAGATGCCAGTGGGTGGAGAAAACGACAAAAACATGTCAAGAGAGACGGCGAGAAAAAACAAAAAGGAGGTAAACATACAAGCCAGGTACAAAAGCAGAGACGCGGACTGTCTGGCCCGGTAATGAAATGAATTTGTCACCTCATTGTCGGTAACAATAGGCCTAATTGAAATGAACCTGTCCCTCGCATGCATCTGGCACATTAAGCATTCGCTAAGATATGCTGATTCTTACTCACGCTGAATTATTTAGCTGCTGGTCCTCTCTTACAAACAGGGACAAACAAAAGACGCTGAGCGCTCACGCCGGTACCCATGTGCTGAAGATAAGCAAATGAGACGGGCCGTCTTCATCACCATCGATCAACACCGATGTCCCTGATTCTCAACACACCTGCGGTTCGTAGTCATCCCCTACAGTTTGGAATTTTAGTCAATTCCGAACACGATTTCAAAATGCAACATTGCGTCTAAGAGAGATACGTTTCCTCTTTGAACCACTTTCATCTGTACGTACACTGTTGTTTTTTAACATATCTGTAACATACTGAATACTGACAACCTAAACAACCTAAAACCTTAATAACTTAAACCTACATAAAACACAGGTGGAAAAGAGAAAAGTACATGAAGAATGTTCATCATCAGTTCATTCCAAGCTTTTCCACAAGCTGAGGTCAATACTAATATACTGTATAAAATGTGCAAACAAACAAACACAAAACACCAAATAAAATAAAATAAAATAAATTAAAATAACACAATAAACATTCTGTGACTCAGTTTTTTGAAATTGAGATTTATACATATATATAAGCTTTCCACGGGTGTATGGTTTGCTAGGATATTGTCAGGACAATATTTGGCCAAGAGGGTGCAAAAAATTCAAAATATACAGAAATTTGCCTTTAAAGTTGTCCAAATGAAGTTCTTAGCAATGCATCTTACTAATCAAAATTAAGTTTTGATATATTTATGGTAGGAAATTTACAAAATATCTTCATGGAACATGATCTTTACTTAATTTCCTAATGATTTTTGGCATAAAATAAAAATTGATAATTTTGACACATGCGCTGTATTTTTGGCTATTGCTACAAATATACCCGTGCTACTTAAGACTGGTTTTGTGGTTCACGGTCACATTTTACATAATGAGTTATAACAAAGCCATAAATGTAGGAAGGAATGTTAGTTTATGTTTTTTCACTGTAAATTAAGATGACTAAAATGATGACTTTTTTTACTTCCAAAAATATTCATTAGTACTGTATATAAAATAAATAAATAAATAAATAAATAAATAAATAAATAAATAAATAAATAAATAAAATAAGGCAGCTGTGTAACAAGCCCAGGTTTTAAGTTTAAGAAACCAAATTGTTTATTTTGTCTACTCAAATGTCTAAGTTTTCTCTTAGTACAACTTTTCAAGTTGACTAAACTTATTTGAGTTGACTGAACTTAAAGCTGCAGGGTAGCAAATTATTTTAAGTTATTTTAAGACTCAACAAATTTTTTTTTTTTTTTTTTTTTTTTTTACAGTGTAACAGGCTTTAACAGTTCAAATTAATATATTTTTACAGTGTGTTTGCATGCACTAATTGTCCACAATCCAAGTCCGATCTTACATTCTGAAAGTTATATGATTCACATATTTGTTTACTCATGTACCTCAAAAGCAAAGCTTCAACATATGTGCAGTACATCAGTCACTGCATTCAGAACTGCAAAAATCCAGCACAACTGTGCCACTAGAGCTACTGCAAGAAACTGAAATATATGTCAGAGAGTTTTTTGTTTGCTTGTTTGTTTGTTTTTGTTTAATATTTAATCTCCATCTAGTTCAAAAGATGTTAAAATGAACATATGCACATTTTTGAACCCGAATGAGAAAATTAAAGTGTTTACATGCTTCATTTTTTCCTTTAGATTATTTCTATTTCACCTGATCAAAATTGAATTTGGAATGAGCTTAGTCGGATTGGTTGAGGTGTTTACTTTGGGTTTTCATTCCAACTGAGTCATAGAACTGATTGAGTGCATGCAAATGTAGCCCTAATCATGTGACCACAGCATAGCGTATCAATACCAGGATGGATACAATGTATCGTTTGATTTCAACTCTATAAATAGGTCATCTAGTGCTTACGTTTCACATCCAGATCCAGCTGCACATTAACTACTGTCATTCTGATATAGATGTTGGCATCACATCTGGCCAGTGAGCGTCTTCTCATAGTATAAGAGACGCTCTTTCACCCAACGCAATATGGTTGCTGGCACGGGCACCCGAGAGGAATCTCTGCTTGATGCACCTAGCTGAAGCGATGAGCCGTGCGCTGACAGTTGACATTTGGTTGGAGAATGGGCTTGGCATTCGTGCGATCCGCAACAAAGCAGACCTGGGAGCGGCTCACCAAAGGACGCAACCATTTTCCACACAACAGCCTTTTGTTATGATGGCTGGGTGCCAGCCTTCGCTCGTTTAGCCCTTCCGAAAACGACTGCGCAGGACAACCTGAAGCTCTGCTTCTCGGATGAGATTTTTTTTGTTCCATAAGCGAATTCTCAGCGGCGCAGGAGAGCGAACACAGACGTCAGAGAAGGGTTACGCACGACAAATGCCACCGGATATCGTTTTTGACATCTCGTGAAGTCGTCTCAATCCCGCGCACTGTTCGGGGAGCGCGGGGTCCAGCAGGGCTCCGCTCTGGGCCCGCTGAAATTTTAATAGGCCCCCAGCTCACAAATGCAGGGCAGCATGATGTTGTCACCTTGGCATATTTTATCACTGATCAAACATTAGTAGGCAGATGTTGTAAACTTGTAACTGTCTCATCAGCGGCACTCAGAGGCACGAGCGCAGATGCTTCGTTTCGCAGTACCTTTTCTGAGGGTTCTTCCCACTTCGTGGTTTTGCGACACACGCTATACATCCTTAAGATGTGATCTAGACCAGCTCTCATCTTGGTCTGAGAAAATCCAGACTTTCCTCTAGTAAAAAGCTAGAATGTCTGTGGCAATCATCATTATGCGCACATGCAGTGC
The DNA here is from genome assembly GCA_036247105.1 of Cirrhinus mrigala. Lineage (NCBI taxonomy): Eukaryota > Metazoa > Chordata > Actinopteri > Cypriniformes > Cyprinidae > Cirrhinus > Cirrhinus mrigala. The sequence continues at coordinate 41,921,214 of CM070022.1, forward strand.
ATGTAAATACTCCTTCAAGGATTCCGCTGTAGCGGTTGCATTTTAGTGCAAACCAAACATATTAAAATTGCATTTGCTCATTCATTATGTAAATAGCCTGTGCTGCTGGCAGAGTTAATTGCATCCGACGTGGTTGTCTTCATCAGGCTGCGTCTCAAAAGCGGCGCTTGGACCTCTTAATAGCACGCGTTGCTTTTTGACTGTTGCCGCGCGGGTTTCGCTTTTGTCATTTATTTTTTGACAATGCCACGTGCTGAGACCTGCTAGCCAAGTACCTTGTTGGCAATGATTGATTACCCAATATCTAATTAAACCTGATCCGATCGCTTATTATGCAGAGAGGAATAAACAAACTGAAGTCAACTGTCAGGCCGTGTGATTGATGATGCTGCCAATCCAGCTATTGTTTGGCCTAATGTCTTGACGCTTGTAACAACCAGTAGAGCTGCCTCAGACAATGTGCTCTGTCAGTCTGGAACTGATTCGCCCGGCTCGCAAACAGATATTTGCTCGTTTATTTATTTCATTCTGGGCAGGGAAATATATTATGCAGGACCTTGGGAGATTTGTTGGGTTGCTGGCCCTATTAAACCCCGGGTCCCCTGACCTGTGTTTCTATACGGATTGAAATGGGACAAGCGACTGCATGAGGATAGTGAGCAAAGAAAGAGTCTTTGCTATAAAGACAGCCAGTGCTCCTCACTAATACAAAAGAAACCAGACATCCTGAAACAAATAGTACAGAAAATCAACACATTTTAGATTCAAATCTTCTAATCAGCTTGCATTTGAAATTATCCTGTGGTTTTCTAAAAGTATAATGTAGTCATACTTCCATGTAGTCAATAAATAAAGTTCATAAAAGCTAGATGCTTAATAATTAAAGTGCTTAATAATAAAAGTACTAATGAATGTACTTTAAACCTTAAACATACAGTTTAAACAAGGTTTAGATGGAGCACAGCATGTAACAAGTCAAGTCAAGTCACCTTTATTTATATAGTGCTTTTAACAATACAGATTGTGTCAAAGCAGCTTTACAGTGTTAAATAGGAAAACAGTGTGTCAATAATGTAAAAGGACAATAGTACACACCCAATTTTCCTTTACAGTAATACTTCAGGAAATATCAACATCACTGAAGTATCATGACAACTCCTCTTAAGTGCAAATGTGATGCAGTTCAGTGCATGCTTTTGCAAAACAAAATCTGATTTTTGTTTAGATAAACAGTAGCTTATGCTTGTCATGCTATATAATATGTGATATATTTTGAGACTTGCCTTCTTATTACATTCAGTTAAGGCATTTACCAACAGTGTTGGGGAAAGTTACTTTTAAAAGTAATGCATTACAATACTGCACTTCTTCCTAAAAAAGTAACTAATTATGTTACTTTTTTATGGAAAGTAATGTGTTACATTACTTTTGCGTTACTTTTAAAATCTGGACGAGCTTGCTTGTTTTTAAAGGGGTCATCAGATGCCCATTTTCCAGTTGATATGTTGATATGATTCTTTAGGGTCCTAATGAAAAGTCTATAACATACTTTGGTTTAAAATTCTCAATGGTAGTGTAAAACACACCCTTTTTACCTTGCCAAAATCAGCTCTGCAAAAATCATCCTGTTCTGGTCAAGGTTGCTTTAAATGTTAATGAGCTCTGCTCGCCCCGCCCCTCTCTTCTCTCTGTGGAGTGACAAGCTTGTTTACTTTAGCCGCATTTACCCGCTAAACTTGCTAACTAGCACATTATTAGGAAAGGCGACTGCAAAGATTGATTAAAAAAAAAAAAAAAAAAACCCTTATACTCACTTCTGCTGTAAGTGAAGCTGGATCACGAATAATTTGCGTGAACATAGACGGATATATGTAGATCGGGAGGAGCATTCCATTCACAAACAAACGTAATCCACTGCATCTTCAGCGGCTCAGATGTCGGGAGTAAATGACGACCACTATGTTCATTATTACATCCAGCAACACAACACCTCAATCGCTCAATCGGAGATATTCTTGTCTAACTTACATCCCTGCTCTGGCATCGAAGCAAAGCAGGTCTGACTGTTACAGCTGATTTAGGGTGGGTCTGAGGTCGTGGGAGCCCCCCATCTGAGAACGGCTCGATTTGAAAAAGTGGATATTATATTTACAGATTAATTAAAAACCACTGCATAGATTTTTATCATTATAGGGTAGATTTGTACATACACTGCCAACACACATTAATGTTCAAACAGCATGTAAAAGTGAACTTTGCCTCCGATGACCCCTTTAATATAAAAAGTTCTATTTTTAGAAAATGTAAAAGCCCTTTCACACCGAAGTAAATTCACTTCTGTACAGTAGAACGCAGAAGAAGAAAGTTCAACACTCTTCAGCAATAAAAAAACATTTAAAACACAAATGTTTGTTTATCTAAAGTCGTTTTTCTTATTAGTATGTTCGAACACATATACATCCTAATACATCCCTAACACATCCCTGCATTCCATCCTATCACATATAGCACAACTGTACATACCACCTAGTTATTTGTCAATTTATTTTTAACAATTATAATTATTATATTCTATTTTTTTTGGTCTATTTATATTCTATTTATGTTCTATGTGTATTTTTCTTATTCTCTTATTTTTATTGTCTGTGCGTTGTTGTCTCTGTGTACTGGAAGCTAATAACACTGAAACAAATTCCTTGTATGCGCAAGCATACTTGGCAATAAAGCTCTTTCTGATTCTGATTCTGATTCTGAACTAGGGAACTAAGGTCAGCAGCAAAGACATTGGTTAATACAATGGGATTAAATACATAAAAGATATTTGTGTTATTTAACATTTAATTATTACAATTATTCCTCTCAACGTGGGGACGGGAGACTAGTCAGTCAATAAATGGGGAAAAAAGTAACTGGCATTGCTTATTTGAAAAAGTAACTCAGATATTTTCTTGTAAATTAAAAAGTACTTTACTTTTAAAAGTAAAAGTAAAAGTAAAAGTACTTTAAAAGTACTTTGCGTTACTTTACTAGTTACTTGAAAAAAGTAATCTGATTACGTAACTCACATTACTTGTAATGCATTACCTGAATGTATGAATGTATAATGGTAAAGGCATTTATTATTATTATGAATAATAATACAAATACTTACAGTTCTAATAAAAATAACCCTTTTACCTCACAATTTAGACTTTTTTTTCTTTTTTTCTTCGCAATTCTGGCTTTTCGGAATTTTTAGTCAGAATTGCATAATATAAACTTGCAGTTCTGAGGAGAAAAGTCAGAATTGTGAGATATAAACTCAGAACTTTCTCGCAATTCTGACTTTTGTCTCAGAATTCTGAGTTTATATCTCACAGTTCTGTTTTGTTTGTTTGTTTCCACCAAGAAAAAAAATCCAAAGTTAATTGGTACTTTTTATCCTGCAATACAGACTTTTTATCTCACAATTGTGAGATTTAAAAACAAACAAACAAAAAAAAAACCTTGCAAAAATTGCATCTTACTCTTTGATTTTTTTTTTTTAAGTTGTAAGTTTATATAAAGTCCAAATGATGTATTTTGTAATCCTGTTGCAGAGCACAGGTTCCATCCATTTGTGATTAAGACTGCAATTCTTGTACGAAAGTTGTTAGATTTGTACAAGGACACACGTGTGCAGAGCTTTAAGGAAACGGAATTTACATTTCAATCTGCTCAGAGGAATAAGTTAGAAAGAAACGGTTGACGCAATTCTGTTCAACAAACACTGAAGAGCAGATGAGAATTTGACCTGATGAAAAATTCATATGCACATACAGCTCCGGACGCTTCCATTACCAAACATTTGTGAACCCTGACAGAATGGAGGTTATACAAAGCCACCATGTTCACAAGGTGTTGGAAATTGTTACTTTAATTTATCCTGAGATGATCAACATCTGATCCCAGTGTCAAGTGCCTGTAGGCTTTTTTAAAGCGTGGAAAAAAATGGCACGTGACGGCGAGGTGTGCGTCTGAAGGCCGGGGGAAGGAAGGCTGATGCGTTTGACATATATCAAACAACACACAACTGAGACCGGACAGCATTAATCAAAACTTTTCTCATTTCCCCAAAAATTAATCATTAAATAATTAATTCTGCAGCTACAGGCGGCAGTTGAAGGGGGTCTTGTGCCTTCCTGCTGTTAAAAATTTGTCCTTGTCTGAAGGCTAGATTGATATATTTATTATTTATCAGATTAATCATGGTTAGAAACGGTGGGTTGCAGGTTGGGCTCATCGAGCTTTATTCAGTGCTGTGTGTGTGTGTGTGTGTGTGTGTGTGTGCAGCTGTGGATGGTCATCATAAAGATTGGTCAACTGATTATACAAGAGCTCTCACAACTGAAAATGGCCAACTTTGCCTCCAGCGCTATTTTTACACAGGCAGCGCTGAGAGAAGAGGAGAAGTTGTCATTGATCTGAAGAGGTCAGTCGGGGTCCTGAGGTCATCTCTGTTTATGGAAAGGTCTTGAGTAAAACCCAAAGGATATGCCAGAGAATGTCAACCTCTCCAGTACAAAGGTGCCGTATTCATTTTTGTATTCATTGGCCCTTAAAGATTGTCACATGCACTAATTGACATGCTGTGCCAAAGGCAATTACATTTCAAAACCACAATCCCAAAAATCAATATCAGCTGTTACCCTGAAATTTTGAAAATTTAACCTCATCAAAAATCTTCAAATGTCAAATTAATATTAAAACTCACATAACATGTTGTAGCAGTAGCAGTAGTAATAATAATAATAAAAATAATAAAAAAAAATATTTAATAATAATAACAGCCTCAAAAAACTAAAACTAAAACTTACATAGCATGTTGTAATAATAATAATAATAATAATTGTAAATATTTAATTTGTCATTTATATGCATGCTTTAAAAAATAAATAAATAAATACACAAATGAATGAATGAATAAATGAATGAATGAATGAACCAAAGACACTTACTTTTTACCACTTACTTTCAAAGACCATATTTTACCTTTTCCTAAAATAAAACCTAAAATAATTTCTAGCTTTGGCAATATGTTAAAGTGTCTTTGGTTCTTATAACATATTCTTATAACATACCATGTTACATTGTATGTCATGAACATAAAGATAAATATATGTAAAATTAAACTCATATAAATTCCAAAAAAAAAAAAAAAAATATATATATATATATATATATATATATATATATATATATATAATTAAAAATAATAAAAAAAAACTTTAAATTAATATTAATACTCACATAGCATGCAATGATAATCATATTGATATATAATATTTTTATTGACACTTTTTTACAGCAGCCTTAAATAGTATTATTTTAAATAATAATAATAATAATAAAAATAATAATAATAATAATAATTTGTATTGACAGTTTTGTTTTTTTGTTTTAATAAAATTGTAAAAAATAAATAAATAAATAAATAAACCATATTTCCAAAGCTAGGAGTTTGTGTAGCAGGTCCATTCCTTTATTATTAGTGCTCCTTTGAAAATGAAAAAGCAAAACCAGTCCATCAATCCACCATAATCTCTCATTAGCCTCAAAAAAGCAACAAACTTGTCGAGCAGCTAAAGCTATAGCCTGCATTTAGAGTAAGGCCTTCGAGTGAGTCTCTGGCGCCCCAGGAGGGGAAAGACAAAGAGGGGACATTAGCGCAGGCAAACTCCAACTCCAAAATCAATGCGCAGAGTCATCAAGACGGAAGCGCCGGCTCTCAGTCTCTCAGGTGGTGACAGTCGATACAAACGTCTCGCACCGACGACTCAAAACCTCCATCGCATTCTTCTGCATCATTAGAGGTTAAATGGAAAATTCCTTCATCTTTGCACTCGCTTTGCATCCGATCCAGAGGATTTCCTCTCACCTTATTAGACCTAAATGCCATTTTAAGCATTAGCGCTGCCATTTCAATAACGCCTGCAGCATTTTAAAAACTCTGTCGGCTAAATGGCCTCTTTCATTCCAAGTTGGCAGCGGCGTCAGGACGGCGCGTGGTCACCGCGAACTGTACTTGCGCTGTCCGAGCAGCCGCGGCCGCCGCGTGTTAATTGAAGCACCGAGAGTGAAATTGCCACAAGGCCCTCGCCGCCTTCGGTCCCGTATCGGGCGAATAGATCCGGCTGACAATCGTGGACGTAATTGTACATCACACTCGATATTAAGATGAGAAAGCGCGAGGTCGTCCCATCACATCTGTGTGTCGGCCAGGCAATCAAACCGGGTTCATGTCAGTGTGAAAAACCCATTTGTGTTCAGAAACAAAACATTTCCCCCTTCCCTCATAATGGGCTAAAGCGCTCGCTTATCTCCAGCCATGCACGGCCAGACCTCATCAAGGGCGGGATGCGCGCGCGCACGCGCGGGACGCCGGGAAATCGAAAACGAGGTTCCGCGCCGGCCCGGCCCCCGATCTGCAGGGACTAACCCTTTGACATAAAGTCATATTGTGTTGGAGTTTTAGTCCCTAAATTTGTCCATCAATTATTAAGCGATTGTATAAATGTAGGAAATTACGAGCGGCCGCTTTGGCTCTCAGGCAGAAAGAATGCGATACATCGGCTACATCCCCACCTAATGTGCCGGCTCTCTGTCCGAGGGCCCGGAATTATTTATGCATTAGAAAACAGCGTGGCCGGGCCAGAGGAGGCTAGACACATTATTTTAAACCTTTCATAACACGCATCAATATTTCATAAGAAATAAATAAAGAATGTCGGGCTTGTTTGGAGGACAGCTGTAGCTCCGCGCTTCAGCGGCTCCAGGGACTCCAGGGAGGCCACGCATACCCCGCAGTAAAACCCTCCATTTCTTTTTAATCATCCACTTAGTGCATTGTGGGTAGAGGAGCTGTCAAGGTGAGCCAACGGCTTCTTCGATTGCGCCGCTGAAAGGCTTTGTCTGAAGAAAACCGAGCCTTTGTTGCCCAGCACCTGCGAATTACATCTTCACTCATTTTCCCCCTTTCTATTTCTCGTCGAGCCTCCGCCACCACGCGAGCGGAGCCGAAAACGCTCGCCTCGACCGAAATGGTCCACTGGGACAGCTCGACCGATTTCAGGTAGCGCAACGTGAAGATTAGAAAGGGTTACGAGACTGAGCTGCGCATGATCACCTTCATAAAAAATTAAACCCTGATTCTCAATGTTTATTTATGGGTGATAAAACGAGCGTAACACTCACAGGGTGAGCAGGTTCCTCTTCGCAGCCTGCTCCAACGTCGCATTTAGCAGCCGAAAGACAATGAGACTATCTTCACCCTGATCTCCAACATCATCGACTATCACAGAACAGACCACATACGTTGCATGTAGAAACCTCAGCGGGCCATTGAGGCTAATCCCAGAGAAGACCGCCGAAATTGCCATGAAGTGCGTCTCATTCCTGTAATTGCTGCAGATGGAGTCGTCTAATCTGCCATTGCTCAGCGTGAGATGACTGGGGAATAGCTGGTTTGGGACGGTGGGCAGCCATGAAGGTGATCGCACCACTGTGTCATGCTAAAGAGAGACTAAAAACAACCTGGTAAACGCTGATGCTGGAACCCATAGACACGAGTGTAAACCAGTGAGCGCTGTGATCGCTTCAGTAGTGTCTGGATTTCTGCAGCTTTGTTACAAAACTATCACAGCATACCTAGACAATACCCCTGATGTTTCAAACAATACAGGCAACAAAGTTGCAGTGTTCTTTAAAATTATTTCATTTTGGCCAATCGTTTAAGGCTTAAAGCACTCCCAGAATGCACTGCAAAATCAGTGAAATCTTTCAAGGCAAATGTGGATCTTAAACCACAGTACATTACCACCCAAATGTTTGGGTCAGTAAGATAATGAATACTTTTATTCAAGAAGGTTGAATTAAATTAATCAAAAGTGACTGGAAAGACATTTAAAATGTTACAAAAGATTTATATTTCAAATAAATGCTGATCTTTTGAACTTTCAATGAATCCTGAATCCTGAAAAAAATAAAAAATAAAAAATAAAATAAAATAAAATGATAATGGTTTCCACAAAAATATTGTGCAGCACAACTGTTTTTAGCATTGATAATAATCAGCAATGTTTCTTGAGCAGCGAATCAGCATATTAGAATGATTTCTGAAGGATCATGTGACACTGAAGACTGGAGTAAAATTCAGATTTGATCACAGAAATAACATACATTTTAATAGATATTCACATAGAAATCAGCTATTTTAAGCTGGAATAATATTTCACTGTTTTTATCAGTAAGACTTCAGTATACGGAACAATTATCACTATTAACTAGTTACTTATTAACATATTGGCTGTTTATTAGTACTTATTATGCACTTATTCTGCATAACCATATTATACATCCCTAGTCCTACCCAATACCTGAACGTAACAACTACCTTACTAACTATTAATAAGCAGCAAATTAGAAGTTTATTGAGGAAAAAGCCATTGTTAATTGTTTTTTAGTAGCCTAGGCTTCTTTCAAAAACATTATCAAGTCATACTGACCCCTTCATTTATTCAGCACTGAAAAGTAATGAAATTAAAGGTTCCATTCAATTAAAAATGTACTGTTTCTAGTGCAATATTGGTATATGGAAAACACAACAGGGTGTTTTTAAAAAGAGAATTATTTTGTCTTTTGGTCTCTCTGTACATGGGGGAGGGGGGAATAAATAAATAAGGAAAATAAATCAGAAATGCATTCTTTTTGAAAGTCCATGGAGTCAAAAAGATAGTAAACCAAAGCCCAATAAGTGCAGGATCAGACTGGAGAATGGATCAATTATTTAAAAAAATCAAAACAAAACAAAAACACACACACGTCCAAACATCTGCATTTGAAATAATGATTGCACATTAGAGTTTATAGCGGTTTGTGGCATTTCATTGCAGTAAATGTTAAATCAGTGACAGAGCTAGAAAAACAGATTGAGATTAGATCAATTTCACAGCACTAGTTACTGCCAACTGTAACAGCTAATTGTATCAGGAAGACTTGAGTAGCAGCAACAACTCAGTATCCGCTGACGTCTCCAGACGTCTTCTGCTCAGATTGAGGAGCGGCGTTGAACTGTTCGTGTCTGCTCGCTCTTTCAAGCCCCTTCAGTGCCTCCCACACAGAGCTCTCCGAGACGCTGAAGAGGCTGCTGGAGACAGAAAGCGGCTCCGATTCCAGCCGTTCAGATCTTTCTTCATGCAGTCAGCTGTTTCAGACTCCTTTCTTATAATCTCACAGAATCCTCCCCCAGCGCCGGGCCACAATAATGCTCTCTTCGCCTGCCTTTATCTGCCTGTTCCTACAAGTTGTTTTGAATAAAGAAGTCATTATCTTCAGGGCCACAATGGCTCCAGACATCCACGCTCAAGATGTTCTATGCATGATGTATTGATCAATCTGTAGTGACTAATGGGACGGTAATGAATGGAGTAACGCTGAGCTAATGAATCTGCCTTTGCAGACTGTGAACGAAGAGCTTTGCTCACTGCAGCGAATGACTGGATCTGCTGAACAACTACAAGCTTTCAGCTGGCTGCTGGACGAAGTAGTGAACCACTGTTCTCTAATATGAAGAGACTGTGATCACATTAAAAGCAAAAACAAATGTGAACTGATCAGAGGCTGTACTTTCATAAAAAATTGTTCATGTGCAATTCTAGAACCCGTGAATGTGGTGTTGCAAGCAAGTTCTACCGATTGCAATACAGGAGTTATGGTTTATGTAAGTGTCAAAACATATACAAATGAGACTGTTGTAGATATACAGTAAGAATACAGTCTTGGAGTCTTGGATTGAGACTTTTATAGCAGTTTTATATGAAATGTTTGGGTTCATATTGAATTCATACACAGAGATCTCTGACTTTTGATTGTAGACTTTAGTATCTTGGCGAATGTTGAGATGTCTTAGACTTAGCTCTACCATTTTCTTTTCATTTAACTTAAAGAAAGAACACAATGTTATAGAAATGCAAATCTATTTAAATATTCATGGTAAAGACCACATGAACTTAAATCAGGGACTTGTATAAATAATTCTTAAAAAAAAAATGACAAACCACATAAAATTACTAAAAACAAAACAAAAATTAATTAAAAAAAAACTGAAAATATAAAAAAATAAAACAAATAAACAAACAAACAAACAAACCCTGACAAAATTATATTTTAGGGATGCACACTCAAAACAAACAGTTTGGGTGCAGGAAAAACAAACCAACATACTGTTGGCAATGTTTGATCCTATGAGAAACAGAGTTTTCACTAATCTGGACAAAATCTACATTCAGAAACACCTAGTGTGGTGTGGAAAGCAACCCTTCTCCCTCAGGTCAGAGTATGAGAGGACAATAAAGAGCTGGAGCCAAATAAAACCCGCTTCACCCATTGAAGAGGAGCACCGCTCCGGTCTCTCCCTAACATATGTCTTTACAGAGCAAAATTCTGGCCGTTATCTGAGATTTATGGAGCTATTTTTCATAGCGTTATATTCGTACACACGATGGGAACAAGCGCAAAGACTGTAGGGGAAATGCAGCGGCCTGAAGAACATTATTGTGGCCTAATTTATTTTGCTCTATCAGCAGAGTGAAACACAGTGCACAGAACCCACAGGAATATCTATTACTGACAGAAGGGCCTGATAAAGGCCTGCATTAGCTCGTATGTCAGACACACATAGGCTTTCTCTGTAGAGAGCTTTAATCTTGCTCCGTTATGAATAATGCTAAGTATATTACTCTCTGACATCCCACAATTCCAATTTATGCACCTCAACTCGCAGTGCCAAGTACAATTTATAACTTTCAATATGCAAGGCATCAGCAATACATTAGAGAGATAGGGCCGAGCGCGGCTGCGGGTGAACCGGCGCTGGGCAGAACCTGGCCAGGCCTGAGAACCCGGACCTGAATGCTGAGAGGGTTTGGACTGAACCGCCTCTATGTCGCTGACTCGCTCTTTTACTCTTCAGCCAGCGGAATAAGGGGGAAAATAAAAGACCCTAATATTCAAGGACACTTCTGAGAGTGAGAGGGATCACATTAAGAATATCCAGCTAAAGTATATTCATTTTGTACGTTTTTTACAAAACAGATGTAGTTCAACTACAGTAAGGTTACCCTTTAAACTTAGTTACACTTCAAGTAAGCAATTACAGCAGTTACAAAGGCATCAGATTTTTAAATATAAAACCGTCAGATGATATCATATATTTTTCAGAGCGATAATTCAACTTCACTCTAAATTCATATTATTAAATACAGTGATAAACAGCAGCCTCAAATCTCATTACACAAGGGATGGAAAACACATCGCATCCTACTCATGGCCTCAAATGAACCAGTGAGCCATTTTTGTACTGGGAATAAAAACTAACACTACAAATGAAAGGCACACAGTTTAGAAGAGCACATTTTATTATTGAGTTTTCCATTCATTGCGACTATGTGTGCAATATAATATGACAAAGAGAAATGGTGATTTGGAGTTTTTATTGGTTACAATATGACTTGTTTCTGGAAAAGCTGAACTTTTTTGGGAGAAACGTGTCAAGCTACTGAAAAAAAAAGTAGTTAGAGTTTAGTTAGGTACTCCCGACACTGTTGTAGCTTGAAAAAAGTCAGGAGTTTGCAGAGACATAAGAGTGTAGATCAGGGCTGCCCAACCCTGTTCCTGGAGATCTACCTTCCTGCAGAGTTTAGGTCCAACCCTAATCAAACACACCTGTCTGTAATTATCAAGCGCTCCTTCAGTTGTGTTTGATAAGGGTTGGAGTTGTACTCTGCAGGAAGGTAAATCTCCAGGAACAGGTTGAGCACCCCTGGTGTAGATCATGGATAGGCAAGTCCGATCCTAAAGGGCCGCTGTCCTGTAGAGTTTAGCACCAGACCCAATCAAACATACCTGAAACATGTAACCAAAGTGTTCAGGATGACAAGAAAATTACAGACGGATGCATGTGATTAGAGCTATACTCTCCAGGATCAGAGTTACCCATGCTTGATGCTGTATTCCTGTAGATAGAAAAGTAGAGCATGGCACTAGCAACACGAGGTCGTGGGTTCAATTCGCCGGGAAAGCAATAATTGATCAAATGTACATTTTGAATGCAATGCAAGTCGCTTTGGATTACAAGTTTCTGCCAAATGCATAAATGTAAATGATGACAGAAAAAGCAGTTGATCTGTGTAAAGTGCAACTTTATTGAACTGACCAAATTTTGACATGCTAATATGTGATTTATGGTTTTAACACCTTTACATGCAGTGTTTTTGAAAGAAGTCTCTTCTGCTCATCAAGGCCGCATTTATTTGATCAAACAAACAGTAAAAATAATGCAAATATCTCTGATTTTATTTAAAAAATGTAAAAATGTCAGTTTTGATCAACTGAATGCATCCTTGCTGAATAAAAGTCTGCATTTCTTTCTAAAGACTTTTGAAAGCTAGTGCATGCATTTAAAATCCACTTGACACACAAATCTGCCGGAGGGCATGTGCCATTTTGGGAAGGCATGTCTCTCCTGTATGAAAATACATAACGGCAGAGGATATTCTCTCAGAGATCTAATTCTGCTGACGTGGCAGCTCTAGGAAGGAGGGAGGAGGCAGCGCTCGACATGATGTCAGCTTCGTCACCTTCATCACCTTCGATGGGCTCAGGCCAGGCAGGAGAAACGCTGAGATCCGTTTGGTCTCGACAATGGCACCGGGTAAAGCGCTCGGTGCGGGAGAGAGACAGCGAAGAACGTCGGAGAAGGAGAGGAACGGCGTTGTTTTCCGGGCCCGAGCGTCTCCGTGAATAGATTTGTTAAAACCTCACGGTTGATTTATGCTAAGCGGAGCCCATGCAGACGCGGGCTCGCCTCGCCAGAACACTTTCTAAGCCCCGACCCACACTTTGATGCTTCCGTTAGAGGTGCCCAATGAAAGGCCGCCCCGCTCCCCCTCACCCCGCCTTTTCTTCAGTTTCTGCCATGCAAAGATAATCAGGTTTATGTAAAGTATGTGTGCTCCTTTGACAGTCTACGCTAGCTCATTAATTCAATCACACCCGACGCCATTGTTCTGCCGGTGTTTGAAATGCGTACGGGGACGGGGGGTTTCCTTAATCCTGTCAATCACTGTTAACATTTTTCTTGCTGTTGCCATGGCCGGGGCCAGAGTTCATGAAAACAGCGAATATGAGCCAACAAAAGGAGAATAAAGAGTTATTTCAGCCACTTTTCTCTAAAAGGCCATCGACCATGCACAAAAACACAAGGAGTAAATGTAGACAAGTTTGAACACTACAGCCCCGGGGAGGGAGGGGGCGAGCATTTGAAAACCAAACAGGCCCTATAAAAACTTGACCCGGGAGGCTCTGGGAAAAACCTCCTGAATCGGCCCCCGGAAGAACAATGTCCTTTCTTGTGTGGCTTCTTCAGGGCCACAATGGCCGCTACAGTCTAAACACATGCCAGAGATGGTCCGACAGCGCCGTAAGCCAGATCAGCGCACTAGAATACTGAGTGCTGATCGAGAAGTGGACAAAGAGAGAGCGAGAAAGAGGGAGGCGTTCGAAGAAGCGGCGTTCCCAGAAACTCGAGATGTTCATTCTAACGCCGTATTTCAGCTCTTCAGTGGCCATTAGGATGCGTCGTACGATATGCACTTGAAAAATCATATGATTCAATCTTTGGGACCTTAATGATGTACGACTTAAACACTGACATTTATGCATTTGGTGGACGCTTTTATGCAGCGCGATTTGCATTGCATTGCACCTTTTGCATTTGATCAGGTTTTGCATGGGAATCAAACCCCTTGGCATTTCTACCACCATGCTCTACTGTTTGAGCTACAGGAAAGCATACTACTTAAAGCATTACTTAATAAAACAATTAGCATGCATTGCAGAATAGACTCTGAAGTACCGTATAAATACGATAACACCACTGTACCAAGTGTCGAACATTTCTTTTGTTGTTAAAGCCTGTTTACAACAAAAATGATAGTCATTAGGAGAACTATATTAACATCCACATCAGTGGACCATAAAGTGTATTTTAAGCACACGCTGTAGTTGTTTTCTGCTGGTTTAAATGCTCCAACAAATTAGCAAAATTAGGTGGCCTTAACTGCTATGTACATAACCATTTGATGCAATATACTTGCTGATGCATTGTATATTTAAAGTACCTCCATTTAATTACCATTCGTAGACTGTTAACTTTACCCCTTACCGTAACCCGAAACCTAAAACTATAACCCTTACAACCCTACCCTAACCTTGCCTTTAGTCCAAAACCTAACCATACCTCAAACTCATTAGCAGTAAATGTGGGAATCTTCCAGAAGAACATGTAGCTTTACTGTAAATCCATAGTCTTGCAGATATTTAATGTTAGTCCACAGTTGAGGCCAATGATGATGATTCCAATGATATCGTTCCTCTGCGAATTAGATTGATTATTAAACTTCATAGTTATCATCCTTTAGACTGATTTAAACCAAAATGTGCATGAGTTTGAGACTGATTTGTGAGGTTTGCTGCTGCCAATGCAACCCAACAGAGGCCTGCTGTCTTCGAAGGTTAATCTGACTGCGCTTCATTGTAAACTCCGTTCAAAAGCAAAGCTGTACTTGTGTAGTGTTTGTACAGTCAAAGTGCAGAGTGTTTTACTCGCATCTCACAGCATGACACATTAGCAGAAACAATGCGAGCGTGGCAGCCATTTAGCCAAACTCGATTCCCGCAGAGAGAGGCCTGAACGACTGTCTTTGGCTCCTACGACAAATTAGAGATTAAAAAATGCTCTCCTTAGGAATGTGCAAGCAACAAACGCTTTTAATATCGCTCAAAGACTCGCCCTTTGTTGAAAAAATGTTAACACGGGAGCACAATCGCATATCCCGTGCAGACAAAAAAAAAAATGCCCCTCAAAATCCGAACGTGCGACGTAATCTCCTGGCGAAAATTGCGAAAGAAAGGACAGATTTGATTCTGGTGGGAGGAACGGAGAAAGGAAAACATGCACGATCTTTCCCCATTTAACAGCCGATCTTGAATAAGAATGTAAAGCGAGGGAAGATTAAGCCATTCAGACGGCAGTCGCAGCCTACGCGTCGCTGCTTCTTTTCAAGCAATTTAGCCAGTGTTTGTTTATTAGCGCCTTACGCGCAGTATTAGCGCTGCGCTTATCGCCGCTCGCACACAGAGAGAGGCCCGGTAATGCGGCGGCGTTCAAAGCGCGATATGGGACTTCTCATTTGTTTCCTCGCAGGGTTGACCTTGTTTAAGTGTAGACCATGGGAGACAGGACTTATTGGACAACGATACTCATACAAGCTATGTAAACATGCTCGCCGGCTTAGTCCCCTACCCTCTGCGATTCGACAAAGGACTTCAGAGGGGCATGAGGAGATTTGGCTGGGCTAATCTGCTGTTTTCCATATATGCATGGGCTATCGCGAGACAGAGCTCCGCTTGAGAAATACCTGCGCTTGCTATCTGATTTCTGCTATTATCTCTCTCCTCCTCCTCCTCCACTTTGTCACAGAACTGCCTATCTGCATATTACTCTTACTTAGACGCTTATGCGGAAAGAGCGGGCCTCATACATCTGCATTCCTATCGTGGCGTCTCCTATCAGCGGAAATGCAAATGCGAAACAACACGGCGACGCGGAGCCATAAAACACGCTAATGCTGGACAACGGCGTTCTTTTGCAGAGAGAGTTGCCTGACGGGCAGCTTCTAAATGAAACGACAATCAGCACCTGGAATTAAACACAATTAGCGGGCCGGTCACAGCCGAAGGGACGTTCAGCAGAGTGATTGTCTTCAAATTGACCACTGAGAGGCAGCCTCCTGTGTGAAATAATATTGAAACTGCACAGATGAAGCGTCCCATTAAAGATTAAGTGAGTCATATTGCACGCGGCCGTGCGATCTCATCAGCTCTCCGCGGAAGGGATCCCTGAACGCGAGCTTATGGCCGGGGCTCCGGGAAGCCGGTTAATTAAATTAGCCCTGCGTTTGTCTACTACATCCTCTTATCTGGGGGTGAGGCTTGCAGGGGAGAGTGTCCAGGTTGTTCACGGTGTCCGCCGTTTGATTTAGTTTCTCTCTCGGCTCAGCTGCGGCTCTGGAGGTGGTAATGAGGAGGCCATTAGGGGCAGCGGAGCGTGCAGGAGACACAGGGAGAAAGACTGAGGCCTGTGACAGAAAGGTCATATCTAGTCTTAGCCTCAGACGGCTCTCCCACTGCCCGCCCCGGGAATGCTTACTGACTGTCTCATGCGGATTCCTCACTGAAATGGCAAGAGCTGACAAAAGACGCCAGCTGCATTCTGATTGGCTGCTGCTGCTTCCTGGAATCACAGGTTTCTATCAGAAGTTTCTTTAGCACTTAGCAGGCTGCTACAATGAACACATCTAAGAAGTGCACTTTCACGCTTTTAAAAGGAGCACTTATTACCGAAATAATTGTCATATATATGTGTACAAACTGAATGTAATGTTTCTAGACACTTACTAGACACTCACTTACACTTAACTATAAATGAACTGTAGTTTACATTTCTATTAAATGCAAGTAGAGGTCCGAACAACTTAAGCAGGACTAAACTCAAATACACATTGTAATGCATTTAAATATAGTTGTAATACCACATTTGTAGGGATGAAGTTGCTGTTGAGTACATTTAAAACATTACATTTAAAAATCAAAAATTACACACTACAGTTGAAGAGTTCAGATGCAAAACCAGCTAAAAGCCATCTCGGTCAAAAATGAGATAATGATGCTGAGTGAATGCTCCTGACACATAGTATACATCCATCAAATACTTTTACTTCAAACTCGCTGAATTCCAGCCTCAGCCCAATTAGAAGTACCAGTACTTACATCGAAACCTATACAAAGTAGCCAGAAAGAAATGCTCATTTTAAAGAAAAACGTCAGATGGATTTAGAGGCTTTTGCATCGGAACTCTTCAGTTCGAATTATAATCATGTACTTTGCATGTGCTTTAGTTAATGTTAGTCATCACATCAAAATAATTGTACTTCTTTAAGTGCACTTGAAATGCACTCAAGTTAGTGCACTTAAGTGGCCTTTATTTCATTCATTTTGTATTATCTGCAGATACAGTGTTTAAAAATATACTTTTACGATGTGAAGTATATATGTAATTACATATTTGTGATGATGAAGTTGCAATTTAATTCAATTAAAAGATATGTACTATTGAATAACACACTACAGTTAAAATTATAATCAAGTGCTTTACATGTGCTTTAGTATGTTAGTCAACACATCAAAATAAGTGTAATTCTTAAAAACATGACAAGATTTTTAAAACACTGATTTAAAATTAACTTTAAAGTTTTAATTTGCAATTATTACAATGTGGACTTCTTAAAAGTCATGAAAATGTCTCTCTTTAAGTCACTTAAATGCCCTTTTATTTCATTAATATTGTATTATCTGCAAGTAGAGTGTTTAAAAATACACTTTTAAGATTTGAGGTATACTACAAGTGCACATTCAGTACAATTAAGTGTACTTATCCTTTTTATAATGGTAGTGATTGGTGTATTTGACAAAAAACTTTAAAAGATGAAAGATTTGCTTGACGCAGTAAGCGGGTATATCCTTGAATAATATTACTGTGAGTGATGCCTGTTAATAATTGCCACACTGTGAAAAAAAAAAAGTTTCAGCTTAACATAATATGTTACCCCACTGACTTAAACTTTTTAGTTTAGTCAACTTGAAATTTTAAGTTACTTAATGTTTAAGTGACAACTTGGATATTTTAGTTGACAAAAATAAATAAAATAAAAAATAAATAAAATAAAAAATGTCAGCGGGGTAACTAATTATTATTATTATTATTTTAAACAGTGGATACATTACCCTACAATCAAACATTAAACATCAGCCCTTAAAGGATTAGTTCACTTCCAGAATAAAAATGTCCTGATTATTTACTCGCCCCCATGTCATCCAAGATGTTCATGTCTTTTTTTTTTCAGTCAAAAAGAAATTAATGTTTTTGTGGAAAACAGGATTTTTCTCCCTATGGTGGACTTGAATGGGTTGAAGGTACAAACTGCAGTTTCAATGCAGTATCAAAGGGCTCTACATGATACAAGGAACAAAGGTCTTATCTAGTGAAACAATCAGTCATTTTCAAATATATAAAAATGTATATACTTTTTAACCACAATTGCTTGTCTTGCACCAGCCCGACCTCACGCATTATGTAGTCATGTTGGAAAGGTCACGCATGACGTAGGTGGAAGTACTGACCCAGTGTTTACAAAGCGCATGTGCAAAGAAAGTCAAACGCCTTTTACAAAAAAGGTAAAACAATGATGTTGGGCAATTTTGAAGTTGAAGGAGAAAATTTGATTTTTTGCCCTAACCTAGCTGTTTGAACAGAAGTACACAGATGAAGAACTAACCGCGTGTGGCCTTAGACGCGCATTGCAGAGCTACTGCATTTGATGAGCATTTGTGGCTAAAAAAGGACATCAATTTTTATTATTTTAATTGTTTCGCTAGAGAAGACCCTTACTCCTTA
Organism: Cirrhinus mrigala; assembly: GCA_036247105.1. Classification (NCBI taxonomy): domain Eukaryota; kingdom Metazoa; phylum Chordata; class Actinopteri; order Cypriniformes; family Cyprinidae; genus Cirrhinus; species Cirrhinus mrigala. Next base: position 41,939,803 of record CM070022.1, read on the forward strand.
GCTGCATTGAAACTGCAATTTGGCACTTTCTCATTGAGAATGGCCAACAAATTTCTATCTGGATTGGTTGTGGGCACTGTGTCTCACCTGGATTTAAAGGTTGCCAATATTGTTTTATGAGTTTCCTAAAACAGGTTTACATGTATGCAAGGTCAAAAAACACTTTAGTTTTCTCAAAAACATAGATTTAATTTTACTTCATTTCTAAATGACTTGCATCGAAGAATCAGTCTCTCTAAACCCCTCCTTTCCGTGAGCCATCACTGCTGTGATTGGTCAGATGGCGCAGTCCTTTATGATTATGACGCCAATTGCCGTAACTGAATGACAGCCCTGGAGACTTGTCAATACATAGAAAAGATGGCATCGATTTTACCTTACCAATTCGAGCCGGAGTCTGATGATGAAACGGCTGAAGTGGCTGATCGACAAGTTAACACAGACTACCGTGGAAAGTGCTCGCAATTTGCTTATGTAAGCGAACCGGGCACACCTCTGTGATGTGAACTTCAACATTATATAATGCATTACACTGTGTAAAGTCATGCGACATCCTTTATCATTACTCCAACTAATGAGACAGACAGACAGACAAGCTGCATCAATCACAAATTTTCAGACTACAGTGGACCCACAGCTGAACAACAGAACTACAGAAGCGTGATTTAGCCGGTTAGCAAGACATGTGCAGGGTTGTTACACAACATAACATACACAACTACGTTACGTATTTTGAATGATTGCTAGAAAATACAGTCATCATTTTTTTCAGAGGAGCAAGCCGGTCCAAATAAACTGGGCACTAATCTATATTTTAAGAGCAAGCGTTTGGTGAATCCCGCATTGTACTCCCCGAAAAAACAGTCATCAGTAAAATGACGGGAACACAACACAAGACTGGAATTGTACTGCTGCGATGTTGTTGAAAAAATGAATGTTAACCACTGATTCTTTGTAGATTCATCTTTTGGAAGGGAATATAAAACAAATTTACTCTCACAGCGTAGGATACAGCGTCTTCTCGACATGACGTAAACCGCATGGAAATTTGACTGTTTGTGGGCGGCAAGTTGTTCGTGACGTAGAACGTGGGCGGACATTATGCAAATGTGTTACTTCGTGACGTGTAGCTGTAACAGAACAAGATTCGAATTCCTGACTCGTTCAGGCGATTGTGAGCCGACTCTTTTTTTTTTTTTTTTTTTTTTTTGATAAACAGTAACTTTATTTATCGTGCACTGTTGACTTTACAACTTTGCAGATAGTTTATTTTCACATACAGCTACATGACACACTGCTTGAAAGGTCATATTTAAAAAGGCCTTAAAGAAGCACTTTAAAGGCAACATTGCCCAGCAACACAACTCAAAAAGCTGCCTCGTGTATCATCACCTTTACATCATGGTGCTGGGATTTACACAGGCCTCAGAGCATGCCAACTTTAGCTAGATGAAAAGTCTACACCACTTTTCACACAGTCTGTTTCTGACTCTGCTGTGTCATTCATTGAATGAGCTTCCAATCACAGCCAAGAAAGAATGGTCTTATCTAGCAAAACGATTGGTTTAATAAAAATAATACAATTTCTATACTTTTTAATGTCAAGTGCTCGTCTTGCCTTACTCTGCCTGGACTGTTTTTGTTCCGGTTCATGTCAGTTAGTGTATGTCGAAAAACTCCCATCTCATGTTCTCCCTCAACTTCAAAATCGCCCCAAAATCACTGTTTTACCTTTTTTGTTCAGGGTGTTTGATCTTCTTTGCATGTTCATTTTGCAAAGACTGTGTTGGTACTTCTGCAGCGATGTAGGGTCATTTTGAAATGATTTTCGAAGTTGAGGGACATTTCTGACATACCCTAACTGTCTTGAGATTAAAAAGTATTTAAATTGTATTTTTTTAATGAAAATAACCGATCGTTTCACTAAATAAGACCCTCCTTCTTTCTTCCTTTACAACCGCATTTGGGATCATTTGAAGCCGCATTTAAACTGCATTTTGGAAGTTCAAAACCGGGGCACCATATCAGTTCTCCTTTATAAACAGCTGTGCTGTCCAATATTTTTGTGGAAACTGTCATATATTTTATTTTTCAGGATTCACAGATTAATAGAAAGTTCAAAAGAACTGCATTTGTTTGAAATAGAAATCTTTTGTAACATTGTAAATGTCTTTACTGTCAATTGAATGCATCTTTAATCAAGTTTTAATGTCTGTTCTCCATGTGTGTATATGGATATATCTGAGGGTTGTCAGACCCGTGGCTGGTTGAGCATTGGTTGAACAGCAGGGTTCCTTGGGCCCCGGATCCTCTGAGCCTCAGGCGCGTCTGGGAATCGCAGCAGCCGCCGATCCTCCATCACTGAGCACCTGTTCAACCGACGCAGCTTCTGCCCTCCGACGTTCACCCATTAACCCACGGGCCGACGTCGGCGGCACGCCTGCGTAATTAGAGCGAGGCCTTCGAAAACACGAATGGGAAATGTCAGTTTAAAGCACATGATTGATGACAGTCTCTCTGCGATATTAGATTTCAGTCATCGCGGCACTAAAGCCAAACTAGAAGCAACGGCGTGGTTTTTCTCCCAGGCACTTACGGTCGCAGTTTCGCCACCGTGGCGATGACAGATTTGATCAGGACTTGATTACATAATCATACGGGAAGCGTAGAGGACCATCAGCAGAGCTTTGTTAGGCATGAGTACGCTTTCATTTAATCCAAAACGTGCAGATTGCAAAAGGAAAAAATCCGCCGTGAGACACGGAAAGCGAGAGATTATTATGTTAGCTCAGACGACGTGTGCTTTCTGTCACGACGGGAGAAAATCATTTTACTCGCTTAATAAAATCTACACAAGTCCCTACAGTGTCTCTCCACACAAATCCAGCCAAACGTGTCCGATTCCCAACACCCAGGTTATTATCACCTCAGCTCCGCACATGAATATCAAATTTTCAATTGCTTCCTCTGATTCGGTTCCATGCAAACAAAAGCCTGCTTTCCCTTATTTTCATGTAAATGTCTCTATATAGGGAGAGACAAGTGTAATCAATCATCTTCATGACAAGGTAGGAGGGCCGGGATTATTGGTGCTTAGTAGTGGAGGGATCATAAAACAGGGAAATTGAAAGTGATATTTAATTGACACTGCCATTTCCAGTGTAGCGGGCAGAACAGCACGCAGCCGCCCACGCCGAGAGACAGAGAGAGAGAGAGAGAGAGGCGGAAGAGAGAAAGGGAGAGATGCCCGCAGGAGAGACGAGTCCAAACAAATTTCCTCACAAAACTGCGCTCGCTGCGAAAGTCTAAAGTGAGTTGTCAATCTCGGCCCTGAATGAAGAAAACAAGAAAGTTAAGCCGCTGTCGAACAAACTTTAAATGCCAGCCGCTCAGTGCAGGACAGCTGGAGATTCACCTGTATGGACACTGCCGTCCAGAACCAAATGCATACAGTTCACAGGTCAGCTCATAATAATAATAATATTAATAATAATATTGATAATAATAATAATAATAATTTGTGGCATAATAGACACTATTTTAAGACAACTGAAACATTATTGTTTCCGAATCTCTTTATTAGTCAGTTGTGCAAAAATATGAAGAATGTGACATGTTACGTTCAAGAAGATACTAAACTGTATGTATATATTTACCATAAAGCAAACTTTTTTTTTTTTTTTTTTTTTTTTTCTAAATTATCATTATTTAGGTAATTCTCAATACATTCTCTTTACTGTATTATATAAAAATAAATAAATAAATAAATAAATAAATAAATCCTGATTTACAATATAATTTTGTTTTATATCAGCATTAATTTAAGGCTGTACAACAAATTCTACCATGAAGAACAAATACTTTAAAACTTAAATACATTCAATTATATCAAAATATATACATTAGAATACAATCCTGAAATACAATATGAAGAGTTCAGATGCAAAATCCTCTGAGCATTTTTTTTCAGGCTCCTATATGTTTTGGTTCAGTAATTTTACTCTAATGGCAAGCACATTGTAAGTAAACTGTAAGTACACATACTGTAAAATGCAGCGCAATAATAATGGGTCAATATCACTGCAGGGTGCCTTTTGGTGTCCTGTACATAAATAACTAATTTGTCATGATAACTTAACATAAAAATGACTACGAAAGGGTGTGTTATATTAGTCTAAGTTTTTATATTCATAGCAAAAGCATTACTTGGCTCGTTAGATACATTTTCTAGATTTTTTAAAGTTTCGTGTAGGAGGATCCGTGTCCCATGCACTGCTCATTAAATTTGAATGAGAGTAGAATATAGTCAAATTATAACATTTTCAAATTTTGTTCTTCTGTTAATATTTTGCTAAATAACAGGTTACTCAATTTCTGTGTATTGATCATTTGGTAATAAAAACGATATTTGTCTACACTTTATTTTGATAGTCCACTTTAGACATTCTACTAACTATAAGTAACTTTGCAACTACATGTCAACTAATTCTCATTTATTTGCAACCACATGTCCACTAACTCTCAGAGCAGACTGTTAGTTTAGGTTTAGGGTTAGTAGAATAAGTTGACATATACTTGCAAAGTTTAGAAGAGTGTTAGAAGATATTAAGCAGACAGTCTACTAATACTCTGATGACTAGTTGACATGCAGTTGCAAAGTTACTTACTGTTAGTAGAATGTCTAAAGCGGACTATCAAAATAAAGTGTTACCCGATATTTTTATTTTAATAAAAAAAGAAGAGTTTGCCCATGTCCCTTGAATGGTTGTCCACCCTGTCATATCGGGGAATCCATCACTTTAAGAAATGGCCGTCCCCTTTAGTGACAACTGGACAACACATTTTTTGTCTCTTCGGTGGCGGGAATTTTAACGGCTGAGGTGAGTAAGTTGGTGACCTTTAAACTGACAAATTTTCTTTGTATGAGTCTGCCTACTTGCTTTTCCTAAGTTTAACATGTCCACCCTGTGGCATAAAACATGCCAGAAATGATTAAAATCCAGTATTTTCAAAATATGTCAATTTAAATATACCAAATTCTCTTCAACAACCAGACTGACTATTTAACTAGTCACAGTTTGTTGTAAGCTAATATGCTAATCGAAGCTAAAAATGTCCACCCTGTCGTTATTCCAACATGTCCACCCTGTTGTGTCGGACACTCATAGCGTTCATTTGTAGTTAATAATGCTAAAAACTAAAATGAATGGGGGACGTATCAATGTGATTGAGAATGTAATTATTATTTTCGAAGTTGAATACATTTTTCATTGTCATATTTTGTCATGGTTTGTGTGTTTTGCTTTCTTTTTTTATTATTATAATTACTAATATTTAATCCAGAAATATGCATATATTTTTTTTTAAACGTGTAAACTTTATTTATTTATTTATTTATTAACTATATGTTTCTTTTTTTTTTTTTTAAAGAAACATATAGTTTCAGGGCAGTCAGGGGCAGTTGTATAGGAAAGTCGTGGCCTAATATTTACAGAACTGGACCTGAAGGTTGCGGGGTCGAGTCTCAGGTCTTTCCTTCCCTTTCCTTAATTCTCTTTTGATTTAATCCAGGCATGAATGAGTGTGCTGAGGGTCTGAATTAGAGCAGACAGAGCCTGAGTTTGATGAGCTGTAATGAGAGCAAGGCATTGTGGGTCACGCACCTGTCCCTCCGTCACATGAGCAAACCTGAGAGCAGCCGCCCCTCAACAAGCCCCTGACAGGACGTCTGTAGAACAGCAGCGACCTCCGAGCGCTCCCGTACGGCAGGAGCGCGTGATTTATAGTCCGTGTGAATGACGCTATAGAAACACGGCCGCCGCTACCGAAAGGCCGGCCGCTATTGTTCCCAGCGTGGTGGCGTGACACGAGCTGTGATGTTTGAGCGATTCGGTCTGGGCGTCCCAGGCGTGCCTCAGCCACTTAAAAAAGCATTAATCACCACCCAGTTTATAAATCAAGCTGGCCAAGAGGCGACGAGCGATTATGAGGTCAGAGCGCTGCAGAAGTACTTAACCAATTCCCAGCGCTCGGAGCCGATCCGTCCTCCCGCTCCGGCCGGCACATTCATCATCATTCTCAGTCTCGGGCATAATGGAGCCGACAGCGCCGGTGACCGCACGCTGAACGAGATATGGAGAAGGAGGAGAAAGAGATGGAGATGGTCAAAGGAGGACAGGAGATTGAGAGAAGCCCTGTCTAATTCCCTGACCGCATCCACTTCGCTCCCTGAGCCTTCAGAGCCGCACAAATGACTCGTGACAAAACCTAGACAAATGTCTTAAAGATGGGCTGCCGCTGTGAGCGCAGTGTCTCCACTCCCTGCGCTGTACGTCAGAAGAGAAATGCCATTAAAGAGCGTGTGAAATGAGTCGATGAGCGCGGCTTCATGTACATCATAGTGTATCAAACGGCTTGTCCTTTTGCTTTTATGGCTTGTTTTTAAACCGTTAGTTCACATCTCAGCCGTCAACACGATGTCCAATCGCTGGTCATTATCAGCCGGCTATCAGACTGAACAGAAATGTGGAATGAGGAATCAAAATTTGTTGGTCCTGTCAATGAGAGACTTGTAATTCCATGGGCTTTTGGAGAACAACATGAAATCAACGTTAACTCCATAAGCTTTCTTAATAAATTTGATCTACAGCACATGATCGATCAACTCATTCATTCATTCATTCATTCTGCTTCTGTAATTAAGGCCCTCTGGGCAGGAAATAAATGAAAATTAGTTTACAAAATTCAAAATACCAAATTTATTTCAAAATTCATAATAAAAGTTTCAAAATACGAAATTAATTTCAATATTAAAAATAAAAAAAAAAATGTAAAATTGAAATTTATTTACCCTTATGTTGTTCCAAACCTGTATGACTTTCATATGAAACATGAAATAAAAATTCAAAATACAAAATTCCTTTCAAAATTTTAAATTTTACATAAAAAAAAGATTCATGTTGTTCCAAACCTGTATGAAATACAAAATTCATTTCAACATTCCAAATTCAGAAATTAATTTCAAAATTCATAATTTAAAATTTAAATGTTACATTTTATCTTTATGTTGTTTGAAACCTGCATGACTTTCTTTTTTATGTGAAACGTGAAATAAAATATTTTGAGAAAATATTTTGAGAAAGGTCTGATTGATTGATTGATTGATTGATTGATTGATTGATTAATTGACTGATTGTCCATATAGTCAAGGGTTACTGAAACAGGTCGCCCAACATTCTTCAGAATATATTATTTTGTTTTCAACAGAAGAATGAAAGTCATGCAAGTTTGGATGAACATAAGAGCAAGTAAATGTTAACAGAATGATAATGAAACTGTGACACATTAAGATTTGATTCGATTTGTTTGTTTTTTTTAATAGAAATGAATACTTTTACTCATCAAGGCTGCATTAAACTGATCGAAAGTGACAGTAAAGACATTTATAATGTTATAAAAGATTTCTATTTCAAATAAATGCTGTTCTTCTGAACTTTCTATTCATCCAAGAATTCTGAAAAATATAATTTATGACGGTTTCCACAAAAACATTGGGTAGCACAACTGTTTTCCAACATTGCTAATAATGAGAAATGTTTCTTGAGCAGCAAATCAGCATACTAGAATGATTTCTGAAGGATCATGTGACACTGAAGACTGGAGTAATGATGCTGAAAATTCAGCTTTGATCACAGAAATAAATTACAGTTTAACAGATATTTACATAGAAATCCGGTATTTTAAATTGGAATATTATTTCACAATTTTTACTGTTGTAAAATCATACTGGCCACACACTTATGAACAGCAGTGTATTTTCAGAAGAGTTTCAAAATATTTTTTCATGTCACAATATCAAAACCGTCTCCAAGTAGGAATCCTGACACAGCACATGACCTCAGACAAATCTTAAATGAATGAACACTAAATTTAACACATGTTAGGCTCTCTTTTTAATTTCCATCCTCCCGATAAAGTCGCTGATGGCGTGTTTGACTTGAGCATGTTTAATATGGCGGTCGGCTGAAGACAGCTAATTGACCGCTGTGACACGGGAGACGCTGCTCAACTAAAGCAGACGAGACACTTTCCATTACTCGCGCCTTTCACCAGAGAATCGGCTCTGGAGGCCAGCTAAATTGCGCTTTAAAAAAACGTAATGATGTGTAATAATTTTCCATCAGCGATGCGCTAACAGATGGAGGATGTGGAGAGTTTCCTCAGCGGGAAGTGTGCCGTAATCAAATAACACTGCTAAATCACCAAAACTCCGCTTTTTCAACCGACAAAAGCGTAAGACGCTAATGCCGCCCTGAAAGGGAACAGGTGTAGGAATTTGATAGAATTGGGAAAAGCTTGAAATGTCCACACTAATTTTATTGCTGGTCTATTAATCCTCGCAGAAGCACCAGGTCATGAGATCGTCCCGCTCCGGTAAGCACTCAGGGGTTTATACAAAAATAACCTCAGTTCATCCACACAAAGCACAGCAGATTCCCCATATCGTGATACAAAACACCTCCTTCATCTCCAGTCCCTCCCAAAAAATAAACCCGACCGCATCGAACGCCATCCTCCGTATGCAATAAAGCCTATAAGAAGGTGTTTATCAAATAGTTGGCTCTGCTTTAACAGGTTTATGTAAGTCAAAATGAAGCTTAAAGCAGATGTTCATGATCAGCATAAACTCCTTGCAGCTTTAGGCCTGTTTTGGACAGACCATCAGAAAAACACCAGGCTTTCTTCTCCTCCAAACTTTCCTTCTCGAGCACCGAGCCATCAGCAAACGCCCTCGTTTTCCCAAGCTGAGGCGACGGTCTAAACAAAGCCTTTATCTTTGACACATGTAATTTAGGAGAAATAAAGCACCAGCTACCAAGCATTAATACTTCATCACAAGCTCCAATAGAGCAGGGAATCGGCTCCTCTGACTGATTATGGTATCATTTTTAGTGTACTGTTTTGCATAAATACGCTCAGGTTTTCTGGAACGGAGCGAAGGACGCTTCTCTCTCACAACAGATTCAGGCTCATTGATTTGGAGAGCCCTGTTTATTGTTTCTTTGAAATGTATATGTACAGTCTAAGACGTCTCAGTGTAAAGCTGCGGTATGCCAGTGTTAGTCAAGGCAAGGAGCTGAAGGAACCCAGTGCTCCAATACAGCAGGCCTTCATCGGAAGATACACATATGTACTGTACAATCAGCTTCTTCATTACGATCAACCTGATCCATGCTTCTGTTTTACAGTTCGGACAGATAAACATTTTATTGCTCAAATGTTGCTCTTTCATAGCTTTGAAGGCTGAATGCTATGTCAGATGTTTCTCCTACAATGCTTAGAATTAAATGAGTCTGTTATCATATAAAATAAAATGTGATTAGAGCTCTGAAACCATGGTGTTGTTAAATCTGAGCATAGGTTGAGACAGCGTTGAGACGTCTTTGGAATCTCTTGGGGACCAACATGAAAGACTTCTGAGGTTTTTTTTTTTTAGGAGAAACATTTGAGATGCAGGAGAATCTAGTGAAAGTACAGAGCTGTTTAGAAAAAAATTGAATGTGAAAAATAAATATGCAAATAAATAAATAAAATAAAAAATCCAGGTTTGCTGTGCTTGTTTGTAGGAATGAATGATAGAATGATTCAATCAATTGATCAATTAATCAATGAATCAATCAATAAATGTTAGTATTATAATTAAAATAAAATTACATTAAAAATTAGGATTTAAGGAAATATTATAGAACAATAATGATAAATGCATCATCATCATCATTAATTATTATTATTACAAATAAATGTACATGCATACATACATACATACATCATCTTACTACTGTATTATTGCATGAAACTGAATAATAATAATAATAATAATAATAATAATAATGATGATGATGATAACAAATGTGTATTTAAGGAAAAATTATAGACAATTAATACATTATTATTATTATTATTATTATACATTATTATAATATTATTTTTATTATCACCATAATAATAATAATAATAGTTCTTCTTAATAAATATATAAAAAATAATCAAGAAAAGGGATACTACTGTGAATAATACTACTGCGAATAATCGCACTAAGTCATATCACGGTTTAAGTTTTGTTTTGATTAGTTGTGCAGCTCTACTAGGAGGAACCACTTGATCTATTAACCAGATGTCATTGAGATCATCATCACAATACTGACAGAGAGCAATCAACACTGGACCTGCACAAACTCATCCCAAAGAATTACAGAAGCGCAGCCTGTAAGTGTTTCCATAGCTCTTAATAATGCATTAAGTGTTCTGGAGACATTCACTGTAAACATCCGATGCAAAAAATCATTAGCACAGAGCGCTCTTTTAAACTGACTGTGCAGTTATGTCGGACACAAAACGCGACGCATGTAAAGAATAATACATATATGTGAGAATAAATAAAAGGCAGGGAAAACTAATTCGAGGCCTCGGCCGACGAGCGAAGCGGGAGCTGTTGTTATTTGTTATTACACAAGGGCTAAATGAGAAAATGTCTTTCTCCCCCCGTCCTGCATCCTGTGCAGATTTTTATACAGTCGGCCTGTTTGATCATAAATTGTTGAGTGCAATGACTTGTCTCCTCCACTTTCCTCACTGGTCAGGGCAGATTAAAAAGTCCACCTCACTTCCAACCGGTCTCAGCATACTATTAGCATATATATGAGATTTGAGACATTTTCTAATATTCTCCAGCAGAACTCATCTGTCAACGCTTCTGATGAATTATAAAAGGCTTGTTTAGAAGGAGAAAGTCACTCCCTCCTCTGCTCACCTTACAAGAGTAACCTTTACTGTTCCGGAGGAAGCTAAAACTACTTTCCGTCGCATTAATGCGACAGAGTTATGCATGTTATTATCTCATAATGCTGTGTGAAGTGCTCGCCGATGCATTTAATGGAAAAAAAAACATGACAAAGTTGATGGCTACAGGATTTTCCAGTGCTAACATGGCTATATTGATATTAATACATGTATCCGTCGCGAGGTGGACGCGCCGGCGCTATTATCGCTGATCTCTAGCGCTTCGAATGTCACGATCATCATCAAACTTTGGGATTTTGGAGGAATCCATTAAATGCTGTGACAGACACACGGAAAAACGTACTGGTTGAGGTTTCTAAAACTCACAGATACACTGAGCATCATCAAATGTGATTGCTGTAAAAGTACAACATTTTATTTAAATTGTATTTCATTTACATTTCATTTAAACCTTTACAAAAACAGGAGGACACTTGCATTTGTCTGCCTTGGAAGGGATGAGAAGCATCTAAAAGAATGTATCTTATCAACAGCACTTTACTTTGGCTTTCATAACCAATGTGGATGAACACCACATCACTTCTACACACTGAATCACTCAGATGCAGTTTGCTCAGATGAAAACCACTTTTACACCAAACAAGTGGACAAAAATCCAATGTCAAACACAATCAGACTCTAATTCTGGACTGAAAATATAAAGCAGCACAACAGTTTTCCACACTGATAATAATAATCAGAAATGTTTGTTGAGCAGCAAATCAGCATATTAGAATGATTTCTGAAGGATCATGTGACACTGAAGAGTGGAGTAATAATGCTGAAAATTCAGATTTGATCACAGAAATAAATTACAGTTTAACAGATATTCACATAGAAAACAGCCATTTGAAATTGTAATAATAGTTCTTGTGTTTATTGTTTCATTGTATTTTTGATTAAACAACACACACGCACACAGTGTCCTCCACTAATATTGGCATCTTTGGTAAATATTAACAAAGGCGGTTGTGAAAATAAATCTGAATTGTTTATCTTTTTGATCCTTCATTCAAAAAATTCATGAAATTCTAACTTTTCATTGAAGTAAAACAATTAAAATTGGGGAGTAACTCACATTATGAAAAAAAAATGTTGTTGTTGTTGTTGTTGTTTTTCCCAATGCATGTTGGTCGCAATTATTGGCAAATATAGTGCTGGATCTTTAATGTTGTGGGACTATTTTTCTGCTGGAGGTCCTGGACATCTTGTTCAGATACATGGCATTATGGATTCTATCAAATACCAACAGATAAAAAAATCTAAACATGAGGGCCTCTGTTAGAAATCTTATAATGCGCCATGATTGGATCTTCCATCAGGACAATGATCCGAAACAAATGTCAAAACCAACACAAAAATGTGTCACTGAGCATAAAACCACATTTCTGCCACAGACATCTCAGTTCTTGTTGTGCTGTCTTAAAATTAAGTTTAGTCAACGTGAAATGTGAAGTTGTAGCATGTGACAACTTGAAAATCTGAGCTGAGTAAACGTAAAATTTTAAGGCAGCACGAAAACGTACTTTTTTTTTAAGTTGAAACAGCTTTTCTTTTTTTTTTTTTTACAGTGGATGAAGGAATGGCCTCTGGTGTTCTCCAAACTTATCAGGCATTATAGAAGAAAACCCACAGCTGTTATCTTCAGAAAAGGACATTGCAATAATTAGGTGCCAATAATTGTGTCCAAGGTGAACTAGAGAAAAACATTTGTTTCTCATTGAGATTTTCCCCCCACTTTCCATTGTTCTCCTTCAATGATAAGTTCGAATTTTGTCCATTTTTTGAATGAAATATCAAAAGGATAAACAATGCAGATTTATTTTCACAGCCACCTTTGCTCATGTTTACTAAGGCTGCCAATATTAGTGGGAATTTTTTTTTTTATTTTTTTTTTTTTTTTTTCTGACGCACCATTTTTACGTACTGTGTATATGAAAGTAATTGTTCTTCCGCAGGCTTTAGAAAACCAACCTGCAGCGGCAGCAGGACTGGAGTGTCTCACTGTATATGATCTGTGTGAGTTTGAGAGAGAAGAGGCTCTTCAGACGGGCTGCTGTTAGTACTCTAAACACAGAGTAAGTTTTGGCTGGATTTCATTACAGTCCTGATACTTGTAATGCAACACATCCTTTAATACGTCACGCAACGAGCTCCGGCGTCCGACCGAGGACTGAGCGAGCGAGGTTTACAAGCCTCGTCGCAAACATAGATCACACGCCGCCGGCCGACCTGCGTCTCAAGGGTGACAAAGGGCGTAAGCCTTTAGATTCGCACCCATACGAAAGCCGGTTTAATTAAACGACTAAAAAGTGCAGCAGCCTGTGTCCTAAATTAATTGCTTTCTATTAGATTACGCCGTCGTCGAATTATTAACATTGTCGTACATTCCCATACATTCAATTTCCGGCGGCGCGACCGCCGAAAGAAACTCCCTCTCCTCGGCGCCGGGACATTCCCGCGTCCTGTTAAAGTGGATTTCGCTTTGTTAATTAAACAGGCTAAAAGGGCAGCGGCCTGGATCCTATTTCAATCGGATCCATAATTTAGCACATTTACAGCGACCTGCGATTATTACATCCGCCGGAGGAATTTCAATGCTTCGGCAAATGCGAAGCGACCGGTAATGGCTGTCGCTAACTCAAAAGCGAAGGGATAAATTGTATGCGTTTGTTAATTAAATGAGGAAACAATCGGCGGGCTGCGTCTTCAGTAACGACGGAGGACTCATAAAAAAAGAAAAGTAATAGACAATCTCACGGCGCGCCTCGTTTTTGAATACAATTACGGCGGGTAATAGAGTTTGGCTCGGGCAACTTCCGCACAGCTGTCAGAGGGAAGAATGTCTCGCCCTTTATTTATTTATATATTTCTCCCCCCTTCACGTTTTTTTTTTTTTTTTTTTTTTTTTTTTATTAAATGACTAAAAGCAGCAGTCTGTATCCGATCTAGCCTATCTCAGCTATTGCATCGACTGCATTGGATTATTTTACATTTTGATTGAAATGATGTCAGAGGCAGATAAAGGCGGCCTGACCATTGTAATTGAATCAGCTCGAGTTGTTTATTCTGGTGATCTACAGCAGTGATTTGCTTGTCCTAACACCCAATGCATAAAAGATCCCCTCTTGTTTAACACCCTACTGATTAGATCGGTTTAAAATGGCAAAACAACGCCATTCGTGTCCAGAAACAGACAGGCATAAAGATTATACATAAAACGGGACGGGGAGGGGAGGAAATCCTCCTGTCACATCCCGCGTACGTGTGTGTGTGTGTGTGTGTGTGTGTGTGGTGTTTGCGCACCATCTGCTTAACTTTCCATGTGTGACCAAAACTCTCAATAAATAAATTTCACATGGCATGGATGCCAGATGCAGGCGGCAGTTTGACTGACAACATTTAAATAACAGTTAATGGGAAAAAGCAAAAGTAACAGCCTCTCGTCCCGCTCGCCATCCTCTGACACTTTCAGGAATTTAAAACAGGCCTTTTGTGCTCGCCGTCTGATCCCCAACACGGATTTTCTGCCTGAGCTCGGATGGAACTGATTACAAATATAATGCAACAGCGGATCTTACATTATCACATTATGAGATGCGGGGAAATAATACACTTGGAGGTATTGGAGAGAGACACACTCCGGATCAATTATGTAATAGAGACGCCAGATAGAATCGTTTATCGGCGCATCTCGTATCGGGATCGTATCGCTGATGTGATTTAAGCTTGTACAGAATGAATGGAGGATTTAGGAAACAGAAAGCAACAACGTCAAGGCAGGCATACCGTACATAATTTATGATGGAAAAACACTGGGTCAATAATTATTATAAAAATACATGTTTTGTGCCTTGTTGAGGAGAGGTTGTCACTGTAGACTTGATCTGACCTTGATCTTGATCAAATGTGTATCAAATGTGCTGTTTGATGGTAAAACAGCTGAAAAAAAAAAATCCCACAGACTCACACCAAGTGAGTGAAAAAAAACAAACAAACAAACAAACAAAATCTTTGTTTATTTGAGAATATAATGAATATTTAAAATATTATTAACTAAAATCTATACAAAAAGAAATGGAATAAAAATCAGTCTAAACCCTGCATTCTGAAAATACTGAACACTTACTTGTATACTCTTTTTTGTATTATTATTATTTATGTTTTGTATCATGCTGATGAAAGGTTGTCACTTAAGGCTTAATCACTCTTGTGATTTTTACATGATGGATGATAAAATAACTGGAACATGCCACAGATTCTCATCAGAGTCTCATCTTGAGAAATTATACAGATTTTTACATGCTTATTTGAGAATATAATTAATATAAAATGCATTATATTTCTTACATTAATTTAAAATATTATGAACTAATACAAATAATAATAATAATATTAATAATAATAATAATATGCTACTAAAAATATTTTATAAATATTGTTAATGAACTAATATGAAAAAAAAAATAATGCGAAAATAAGTGCATCAGAAATCTTTACAAATCTTGCATTCTGTAAATTTATCGAACACTTAATTTATACTCCTTTTTTTATGCATCTTTCTGAGGAGAGGTTGTCACTTTAGACTTTATCACTCTTGTGACTTTTAGATGATGGATGATAAAATAGCTGACAAATCCCACAGAATACACTAAAGGAATGACCTTAGTCATCTAGAGTCTAGAGTAATAATAATAATAATAACAAAACTAATCATCATCATCATTAAATAATATAACAAAGTTACTTAAAATAAATGTTAACAGATGGATGGATGGATGATAGATAGATAAATAGATAGATAGATAGATAGGTAGGTAGATAGATAGATAAATAGATATGTAATGATAGCCCACTTTAGACATTCTACTAACAGTAAGTAACTTTGCAACTGCATGTCAACTAGTCATCAGAGTATTAGTAGACTGTCTGCTTAATATCTTCTAACACTCTTCTAAACTTTGCAAGTATATGTCAATCTTTTCTACTAACCCTAAACCTAAACTAACAGTCTGCTCTGAGAGTTAGTAGACATGTAGTTGCAAATTAATGAGAATTAGTTGACATGTAGTTGCAAAGTTACTTATAGTTAGTAGAATGTCTAAAGTGGACTATCATTCATTCATTTTTTCATTAAACATCTTAACTAGATCTTCTCTCATCTCTGGATTAGTTAACATCTTAGCAAAGGCACAAATCATGTCCCGAATCCCGCGTGATCAGCTCTCTCAGGTCAGCCTTCATCAATCAGCTGCATTAACAGGCCTATCTCACGCTCCACATGTACTGACCCCAGACCAGCAGAACGCAGATAACATCACCAGCAGATCCCAGCCTTTCCTTCATCTGACCATAACGGCAATGCTCAACACCGGCAGTAGCTGCAGATTCACCTACAGTACATGCTGCAGGTCTGAGTGAGAGTCTGGCTCATTCTGCTAGCGTGAATCACTATTATAGTCACAAGAATACTACAATGCATAGGTGTGGTGATGTAGAACCTGGATCACCGTGCCTTGTTTACAAGCAGAGGAATGCACACAGCGGAGGAGGCTGACACAAAAGAGAAGAAATTGTTGAACAAAGTTGTTTTTGTTGTTTTCTTTGCACACAAAACGTATTCTTGCAGGTTCATAACATGACGGTTGAACCACTGATGTCACATGAACTTCTTAATGATGTTCGTACTATCTTTCTCAGCTTTGACTGTGTCAGCTGTGTTGCTCTCTGTCGAGGGTCAGACAGCTGTCAGATTTCATCAAAAATATAATTTGAAGATCTATAATTAATGACACAATTTTAATTTTTGGGTGAACTTTTTAACATCACGATTTCCTGTAACACTGCTATTGAAACTATGCGTTCAAGTTGAGAGTGATCCCTGATCCCTGATCTGTCCAACGCTCCCAACACGAGTGACCTCTTCCCGCCTGGTTTGGGTCAACAGCGAGAGAAAAACACCTCAACGATGCCAGCTGAACGTTCACCACGCGCATTTAAAATTTTGACTCACGCGGCACACGGCCGTTAAACGGGACGGCGGCTTCGACGATATAGATTTCCTTTCCATTAGGGTAATAGTTTTATTGTGGCACAATTACGGGAAGAAAGCGCGTGCGCGCGGCGGTCTACCTGGCAGGCCTCGCCATGTATCAGGGACTCTTAACTGTGCAAATGTAGCCACACGCGAGTAACACGGGTCAATTGCAGACAGCATCGTGGATAATGATTAAATCATTAAAATTTTGTCTATGCTTCACGGAGCATGGAGAAAATTAACTTCAGCACCAACCTCATTTTTCTGCTGAACATGAAATAATGATTTTCTGCCAGTATAATTACAAAGCTAACATCTGATAGAGTCAGCATCCAGGGGGGATTATCACATGCATGAGTATTAGACCTCATTACCAGCTTGACTGCAAAATTATTACATCTTGTAATTGGATGGTGAGATTTATATACAGATTGGCCGGGTTCTCTGTAAGATTGTAATTACAGGCTTGGTTGCTTTGCTACTTATCACCGGGTGCAGGAGGAGAGGGGAAAACAAGCGCGGGGAGCGAGCGTTTCATTAAGCTGTTACCCTATCAATAGACGCGCGCCTCCGTCGGCCCCTCCGTATTTATTAGGCCAAACGTGGCTGTTTGCGGGGAGGGGAGCCGCTGCCATTTATTACCGCCTGACAAATGGGATTTCATTTATTTAACCTCCGTGATCTATTCCGGCGAAATGTATAAACAAGTCATCCGTTTTATGATTCCGGAGTCGACGCCTCAATTATCTAAAGGCTAACTGACTGTTAAAACACCCATCTGCTCGCAGGAGCGCATTGATTTAATTTGCCGTATGTTGGCGAACGCCGGCGAGGGGACGGTCTCAAGCTAGAGCCGCCGCCCGGACGCTCACGCCCGGTTTTCGAGGCTCTGAGGAACCCGATCGATGGCCGGCGACTTCGGCTGTCCGGGGAACACCTTTGTCCTCCTGTAACCGGTCATCTCTGCTGCACAATGAATATTGACACGCCGGCTCCTTTGCCGCTAATTTTGTGGCGATCGGCTGGCGTGCGGTAATAGAGTTGTTATTTGAGTCCATTACAAAGGCCTGCGGATCAATGCGCTGCGAGGATCCGGCTACGGCAGAATGCTTACGTGAGGGAAACGAGTCCTTGAACTCCTTCCTGACGTCTCTTTCTCTTCCTCTCTCGCAGAGTCGCACTTGTGCAGACAGTTTTACCTTCTGTTATACGTCACTTCACTTAGGGCCCTGTGATACACAAAATCCAGTCACAGAAAAATGTTTTCTCTGTTGCATAGAATGGCACAGAATTCGGCAATTTATGGATGGATAAATAAATCAAAGCTGTTCACTTAATCAAATGGTGATATGGACCAGTACTGCAGTGTGAATCTGCATGTTGTGTGTTTGTCAGTTTGCTCTACTACACATACGAGGAGCACATAAACTTCATCTGAGAGTCGCTTCAGCAGCATTTCAGCATTTCATTTGAGAAAAACTATCAGCAGATTTACACAGAAACTCAAAGATCTGCACTACAACATGCCAAAATAAAGGTATGGCTTAACTTGAACAAATCATGACAGAAATATATTAC
This sequence comes from Cirrhinus mrigala, assembly GCA_036247105.1. NCBI lineage: Eukaryota > Metazoa > Chordata > Actinopteri > Cypriniformes > Cyprinidae > Cirrhinus > Cirrhinus mrigala. The sequence goes on from CM070022.1 coordinate 41,958,257, forward strand.
TATTGTACAGGAGAATGCACTTAATGTAATAATAATAATAATAATATTTATTATTATTATTATTATTATTATTATTATTTGCTTGTTTGCTTGATTGATTAAAATATTAAATTGTTAATGTTTTATGCCTTTATTTAATTATTTATTTGATTGCCTTTATTTTTATTTATTTATTTATTTTATTCTATTTTATTTTATTTTTTTTTATTTATTTATTTTTTTTTCTGGGGAAAAAAATCAGAGGGGCCCTATTATTGTAGAAATCTAATAAATTATTACTATTTTATTTTATTATTATAATTTTTTTTAAAATAATGAATTCAATTGATTAGACATGTTTTTTTTTTATTATTTTAAATAAATAAATAAATAAATAAATAAATATTACCTGTATTAAAGCAGTACTTGGTATTAAAGTAGTATTGGTATTAACAGTATTAAGTATTAAAAAACAAAAAACAAACAAACAAAAAAAACATATTTTTATTGGGCCCAAAAATGTATTGTTAAACTTTTGATAAATTGTTGTTGAATTGTATAAGTTTCATCATTTCAACTAATTAGACATTAACCAACAAACAATGAACAATACATTTATTACAGTATTTATTAATTTTTGTTAATGTTAGTAAATGAAAATAGTCGGTTATTTTATTGTCGTTCATTCAGTTTATGTTAATTCACATTGCATTAACCAATGTTAACAAGCACAACTTTTGATCTTAATAATACATTAGTAAATGCTAAAATTAACATTAACTAAGATTTAAAAATGCTACAGAAGTATTGTGCATTCTTAGTTCATGTTAACTAAAGAAGTCAACTAATGTTAACTAGTTAGCCTTATTGTAAAGTGTTACCTAAATAATATAAAAATAAATGTTCCAAAAGAGGGTTTTGCAAAGACCCTTTCAGGGAACAGTTAATAAAACAACCATTGCTTTGTTGTTGTTGTTGCTATTGTTGAGTGTATTGCCATCTCATCTGACTCCATTCATTGCCACATTTCCATCAATGACCGCTCAGCATCTGGATAATGTATTCACATTACACATCAATATCCACAATGAAGACAAGCACACTTTTGTCACTTTGAAGAGTCGATTCCGATGGAAAATGTCCTTATTGCATTCTGCAGCCTGATTGGTTAGTTACTTCAGCCAATCGTGAGCTGAAACAATGCAGCGCAGATGCAAACCTTCATTAATGCTATTGACAGGATCACAGGATCAGTCCTGTGTGTTACTCGAGCCCACGTCTGTGACCCAAGCCTCTTTTTACACATCCTATCTGCAGTCACAGACCTCCCATGATTCCCCTCTCACTGCTGTGTCATGTGATCCGGCCCGCAGTATTCCCTGGCCTCGGTCCGGGTCAATAATTTGGTATTTAAGTGAAATGGCGCCCATTAACCCGGTCGAGTCTGACCTCTCCTCTAAGCATTGATCAGATAACCAGCGGGGATATTTTATTACAGCCCACTGACGTAAAGCGGGTAAACCTGCACTCGGCTTGCGTGAAGAGGATTAGAGCAGACGTACGAGAGTGAGCGAGTGCGAGAGAGAGAGAGGGCGAGAGAGGTGCGGTCTGAGCAGGTCCCTCAGGAACCATCAGAGGGAATTTAGTCGGTGTGCTGCGCCGCCTCCATAAATGGCCCTCAAACAGCACTGGGTTTTTTATCTGGCCGTCGAATCAAATTAAAACACTTGTCAGCCTCTGACCCTGCCATTAATCAGAAAACAGGAGTTCCTGCCCCTATGAATTTGTTAGCACAACCTTGTTTTTTTCTTTAGCTAGCATTTATAAACCCAAGTAAAACCCCTGGTAACCTGTGGGGTCTGTACTGGGGAGGGGAGGGTTAATTATTTGCTTGCTTTTGTCTTCTATGCAGCCACACACATTTAATGTAGAATTAGCAAATGTGGGGTAAAGGTTAAAGCGCTGTTCCTAGAATAATTATGACAATGATGTTTATTACTGTAATGATTTATTATAGATTACATTCTCAGATGATGCCAGAATAATGTTTAGCGCAAATAGCGAACCTTCATGGCAATGGTTATTTTCACTAATTCCGCCCACCATTATTCATTATAATGTATCTTTAGTGAATTCTGTTAACACCTGGTGTGAACAGCAGCTGTCAGTGTGTGCACTTAGTGTAATCAAGATGCTATTTGTTGCTATTTATACTTGGTGCAAACAGTATCTACCACTATTTATACTCCATGTGGAGACCTTTTTGTTTTTTACATTTTACATGGGAACAGTCGCTTTTTCAGAAAGAAATCACAAAGTAAAGCATCAGTTCAGCAAACCTGTTCAAATAAGGTTCATGTTCATCCATCCCTCAGTTTGTCCTCGTCGTCTGATTGCTGTCAGCACCTTTAAATAAGGATATTGATTAATGTATGTGATCACTCAACTCACTTCAGCACACGAGCATTACACAGCAGAAATAAGCAAATCTTGTGAAATGTAAGCTGATATTCAGAGGCGTTTAGCATAAATACAGACTCTGGTCAAAGTCACCGACTATAGGCAAAATACTGAATATATTGAAAATAAATAAACATAAAATATTAGATATTTCCTCAGGAAATAAAATGATTGGTGATGAAGTTGCCACCATCAAAAGTGTGGCTATATGGTCATTAGAGTGTATTAACTGCATTGTTCTGGAGTGATTTCCAACCTACATTTTAGACAGAGTGTTGCCACTTACTTTATCTGTTTTTGTTGAACTTAAAAAGTTCCAATTAAAAGCTCAGTATAATGTCCGCAACACACAATTTTTTTTTTTTTTTTTCCTGAAGAAAACTGTGTTTCCAAGCAAACAAGTTAAGTGAATGATTCAACGACTCATTCATAAATACAGCCAGTTAATTCCTGAATGAGTCGACTGAGTGAATGATTCAATGACTCGCTCAAAGTCACTTAATTCATGCCTCAAGAAATGAGTTAATGACTGATTCAATGACTTACTCATAGAGGCAATCCGTCTGAGTACGCACTGCATTTAAATTTGAATTTACTTCACATCCATTAAAAAAGACAGTATATAGTATGAATATGGGTAGTATGAATGATATTTGGATGTACTTCATCCACCATGTTGATATGGTCACGGTCATTCAGGACATACTGTTTGGTAAATATATCTCGGACATACTACTCTTTTGGTACACTGTTTTTTACATATTATATGGAAGGGCAGAATTTGATTTTGCATGCAACTTTTGTTTTGCTCTTAAATGAATCAGCCTTGTTGAACGAATCAGTTGAGTGAATAATTCAAATGACTCACTCATAAAGACAGTCATCTGTCACCATCTACTGGTGATGTAACCTGCAAAATGATGACTTTAGAATGCAAAATGAATTTAAAATTATAATCTCCATAAATTCGTACGACTGTGAAACAACAGTTGTCGGTTTGGTTCACATATTCCTTTGATATCATGAGTTGTATAAAACACACAGTAGCAGGCCTATTCCTCAACGACTCATTCAAGTCCTGTGTTTTTACTCAGTGCAACATCCATATAGTTGTGAAATGAGGAAATCTCTTCTGAATCCAAGTACAGAGGGTAAATACATTTGTCAGCTAGTTTTAATTGAATGTTACAGTCTGAGTCTGAAAGCTCTGACATTTGATTAAAGAGCGTTTCTGCCAGTCTAGCGCACTCAGGAGAGGACGCCCGTGATTCTCACGCAATCTGACACGCTGTGTGATAGATGTGATATTTGGAGTGTTTTTCATTCCACTGAATGCTCAAAAAATGTGAATGATGAGCAAAAACGCTGACAAATCCAACTTCAAATTTATCAACATCATTTCTAATATTGTTTTATCACATTCACCAAACAATGGCAGCAAATATAAATTTGCAGCGCAATAAATTGTAAGCTGAAATAATTTGTCACGGATCCATAAGCAATCTGTTAAAATCAACAAGAAACGGCATTCAAATCCATTTTATTTCTGTAATGTGCCATATTTCTGAGTGAAACAGGATTTTCAATGAGAAAAAAAGAATTAGGGCAGGACTTGATTTAATCCATCGGATCGATCGTGATTGACCAGATCATAGAAAGTCTCTCTATTTGACAGGTGGTCGGAGGGACGGAGTTGGTCGAAAAGGAAAGTCAGTTCAGCGGTGGAGCGAGTTATGGGTTAGCCAGTCACCTCTGACCTCTGGCAGACATTAATCAGGGAACAGATGAAGAAGTGAAGCGATAACGGTTGTGGCAGATACCTCTTCAACAAGCTGTCTACAACTGTCCAAAGCACTTGAAGGTCATTAATGCTGAGCTGATCTATGGCCCGGCAAACACAGGTTGAAACATAAAGACAGGCCTGGGGATTGAAGACCCGCTGGACAATCTGCCTGTGCGTCTGGACGCCACGGAGGAGGTCTGGGCTCTGTGTGTGTGTGTGTGTGTGTGTGTGTGTGTGAGAAAGAGAGAGAGAGAGAAAATACGTGAGACAGAAAGAGAGAGGAAAAATAGATTTCCATTAAATTCAGGACTTGGACCAAATTAAAGTGAGATATTCTGTAGGTTTACGATTTTTTAAAAACCATTTTAAGTTAAAAATAAATAAATAAATGAAAATAAAAACATAAGGAATAAATTGAATTGTTGTGTAAATATAAATCTCTTGTAATAAATAGACACTTCAAAGTGAAAAAAAAAGTCAAATTTACTAATAAATAAATAAATAAATACATAGAATAAGGCTTGAATAACTCTGTTCCCAAACACTAGTATATGGGAATAACTTTTACTGTACCTCCTGATCACTCTGCAGAAAACTGCTGTTCTTACTCAGTATTCTTGTCTTGTTTTCCAGTGCAAATGTCTAAAACTTCTTACTGGAAAAGCAAAAATTACATCAGAGAAGTTTTATGAAAAAAAAAATGATCAAAATTTATATTTGAATATTTCAAAACATAAAAAAAAACAACAAATATAAATAACAATCTGCCAATACAGCCAGAAAAAAAAAAAAAAAAAAAAAAAAAATTCATCTGAAAAATCATTCCCCTTTGACAGATGTTTGTTGTTGTTTTAAGCTTAAACTAATTAAAAGAAAAAAAGAAAGAAAGAAAGAAAGAAAGAAAGAAAGAACACTTATGGTCATTTTGGATGTCAAATAAATATATCTTGATTTAAGGCTGTTTAAATGATGTAAAATATGTTTGTATTGAAATTAAGACAAAAACACTGAGGAGTTTTTTTTTTTTTTTTTTTTTGCAACAATCAATGCATGAAAATTTTCTCCTTTCTGACCCACAGAAACCCTGGAGACAGAAAGAAGGAGAGAAAGTACAAAAACGTAATAATCTTAAACTATAAATCTTATTGTCTACTACTGTCTATTTTAGGCATTTCTGTTTTGCAAACGGCATATGCAGACAGTTTGCAACACCAAGGGCGTGAGTGATTAATGCAAATGTTCCCAGACCCAGACCTCCATTATTTTTATTACACGGAAAAAAAGCATATTCTTCAAAATGTCTCTATTTGCATTAAAATAAATGCCAGTGAATAAATGACTGGGTTTTCGTGCTTTGTTCCTCTAAAGATGAAGGGATGAGGGAGAATGAGAGAAGGCTGGTTTTGGAGGTGTGGAGTGGTCTTGAGGGGATGAAGGCTCTACTCATTACATTATTGATTAGAGAGTGGACTAACAGATGCCGTCCATACGGCTGAGCTTCGGCCCATGCCTGGTTAAAGCTGCCCACACTCATTCTGCTGCTTTCACTGCTCATCTCAAGATGAGATCCATAAAGTGCTCCCCGAGGTTCATCCGATCCCTGAGAGGAGGACAAATCCATTTAAATCATCCCCTAGATTAAATGATGCCAATGAAAGGCATTATGGGAAGAGGGGATACATATTACAGCACACATCGCTGACGACGGATCTGCTTGTGCATTCACTTCTTATTTAGTCCTTATTTGCTTGCAAATTTACCAAAGGCTGAGTGTGGATGCACCCACAGGAAAGAAAAAAGAACTCTTTGTACATCTCGGTTGTTTCTCCTGTGCTCAGATTTGCCGATATTTCTGAAACATTCCTTATCAAATTCTTCCAAAATCAAATGATCCACATAATCTTATATCTCTATACTATGGCAATATGGACTGTGTTTGTATTTCTCCAAAGGCCTGGTAAAACATAAGTATGCAACTTTTTTGTGTTAAATTACTTTCTCTTCCATTTCCAGCTTAGCATGCAAAGATGATAAGGAGGTTAATTTATCTCAAAAACAAGAAAATTCCCCTGTTTGTTCTGAGTGCCTCCTCCAGTCCTGCACAACACAGAGTCAGCCAATGGCATGAGTTGGGGGCGGAACTATTGCTTTGTTTGACCAATGGCTGATGCAGGCCGTTTGCCGTGCAGTGCTGCAGAAATTACATACTTCAGCTTTATGAGAATGTCTCGAGAAATATCTGAGACAAAGTTAAAAGAAACATTGTTATGTTGGTTTATAGTTATGAAAGCCAGAAAATAATTCCATCTTTGAGTCATCAGTTCCCTCAGGAATTTCCAGTGAATTTTTAGAATAACTAGAATAGCTTTGGATTACTGGGTAAAATAAAGTTTGTGGTTTACACGATGTAACGAGATGCTATAAATGACACACGGACCTCAAATTTGAATTTTGAAGCTGTTGTTGTGTTTAAAATGTAGGTTGCTTTATATGGACTAGAGCTACCACAGGCACGTGAGTTTAGGTGGGTAATGAATTGTTAGCAACTTACATCTAATGAAGAAAACACACTCAGTTACTTGAAAATGTACATTCCTGAGGAAACTAAGGAAGAAATAGCCATTGGCCTGCAAACTATCATCAAGACTGAATAACCTGAAGAATAACTTGTAACCTTGTTAAACTGTATTAAACTTATGCTAAACAAAACTAATTAAAAGTAAATAAATGAAAAATAATTTATATAACTCAAAATAGTGATAAACAGCAGAATGTAACTAAATATTTCACTATATAACAAAAAAGGTACTTTTGAATCACAGGTAAGATTTCACTTTAAAGTGCTATTAGTTATCATTAGTTAATGCATCAACTAAAATTAACTATTAATGAGTAGTACATTTGTGTTTATTAATCTCTATTAATATTAATAAAAATACAACTGTTCATTGTTAGTTCATGTTAGCTTAGGTCGATTAAATCATATTAACAGATATTACTTTTAATTTTAACAACGCATTAGTAAATACTAATAAATTAATTAAATGCTTTAGAAGTGTTTTTCATTGTTAGTTTATATTAACTACACGGTAAAAACAAACAACATAAAATAATTTGTTGCCTGGCTGCCTTAAAATTTTAAGTTCAGTCAACTCAAAAACATTTAGTCAACTTGAAATGTCTAAACTTAGATATTTGAGTTAATTCAACTTAAAAATGTTAAGGCAGGTGGCTAACTTACCTAGCGATTAAATAAAATGACTCTTAGGAGTGAGTCTGCCGATTGCCTTCAGCTCTGCATGTGCAAAAGTAGCTTGTGACTAAAAGGCTGTGCTGTTTTGCAAGCAACTGCTGTAAAGTGTAGTAAAGTGTGCGGCGTGTGCATGTGTAGTGAGTTAGCGTGTGCACGCGTGTGCTCTGCGCCCTTGGCCCTTTTCCTCACACTCAGCAGACAGTGCTGAAAGATAATGCTGCCGGTGTCACGAGGACGTTTGCCTGCGCATCTCTGGCATCTGCTGCTGTAGTGCTGTCATACAAGACTCACGGCCCAACCCCAGAGACCTGTGTACTACTACAGCTCTGCACACACACACAGGCAGAGAGAGAGAGAGAAAGACCCTCCCAAAAGTCATATGCACAAGCACACACACACACACGGCCTTTAAATTCACAAACGCGTGTTTGTGGTTCAAAAAAACACTGTCCGACTGATACGTTTAAGCTGTGTGTGTGTGTGTGTGTGTGTGTGTGTGTGTTCAGATCACTGTGTAATCCCTCTGTAAATGTGGTTGAAAGGATTTGCAGTAACGCTGGACATTATTTGTTCTCTAGTTTAACACATCACCTCTCTGTCATGTTTACACATTTTCTGATCGTGTATTATCCACATTAAAGCTGCGTTTTACTGCCATTTGTCTTGATCTGTATTTTTTGCTGATGGACAGATCTAAAGTTTTGATCGATTTCTAACAGCTTTTTAAGAGGAGAAATCTCAAAGAGTACGAGCAGACAAACACCATTTTATCCTTAACTAACCTTACAGTGTTGCTCATCTCAGATTCATCCTTCACTTTCATCACAGTGATGTCAGAATATTTGCTATTCAATTTGCATTTTACTATTCAATTTGCAGTGCTATTTATTTTATTTTTTTTTATTATTATTATTTTATTTATTTATTTTGTTGTTGTTTTGTTGCATTGTTGTTGCATAAAAACCAAAGCCTAGGAACAGGGTTATGATAGGTAATTAAAAATAAAACCATAAAAACATTACTGAAAATAAAAATAAAACATATAATAAAATTTATAGCATGTTTTAATTAGGCTAAAATAGCAGTGCTCTGGAATCAGTTTATCACTGGATCTCAGCAGCTGATTTCTTTATTTTCATGAACGCTGTCATTCTCCAGATTGTCCAGCAGGTGGAGACTGTTCTTCTGTTTCAGCTGCTGCCTGCTAAACTAGTCCTGATGTCAAGAAATGCCTGACTGAAAGATTCCCTTCAACAGAACGGATGTACGCTGTGTAACCTCAAGAACTGTATATTTAATATCTTAAAGATAATCTTATTTAACAGTTTGAACCATTTCAGATCATTTGTGCTGAAGATTGTAAACTAATGTATCATTAACAGACTTAGATGTAGTATATAAGGTCATTTATTTGTATATAATATTAATGTATGTGCCATTCTATTATTTAAAACAGTGAATAATATTACAACAAATATGCATAGGCCAATTTATAAAAACAACAGTGTTTCTGCATTCCTTCGCTCTGGTTTGAGGCGAAATACTTTCATGCAACTAAGAAAATAAATAAGCAAAAGCCCAGTCGGACTCATAACCTTCCCAAGGGTATTTTGTATCCAGTCCTCTTATAGGAGGTCACGTTTCCCAGAATCCGGTTTACATTCCAGTGTCACAAAAGCAATGCACTGCAATTTCCCGACCCATAATCCCCCTCTGGTCACCTGGAATAGAATGACCTTTTCTGCCGATTGGCTTGCACCTTCATTATAAAGGATGACAATCAAAATCTCCAGCACTTTTTATAGACATTGAGTGTATGCGGCTCTCGGAGTCCCAGAGTGACAGAGAAAGAGAGAAAGTCTGCTCTCCTGGAGTCTGGATGTGTGTCTGACTGACCGAGAGAGAGAAATTCCCTCATGAACGCACTCTCCTCTCCTGTTCCGCTCGCGCTGTCTCTTTCTGAGGGTCTTTTCCAGACCACCTCTCCTCTCTGCTGCTAATGTAACAATGCTCTCTGTGATTTCATGAACCTGAGCCACAAACCACAAAGTGCAGCATGTGTGTGTGTGTGTGTGTGTGTGTGTGTGTGTGTCCTTGTCTGACCTCACCACTTGAGTTCAACTTGCTTTGCACACTATTTCAGACACACACACATTCACACGTGAGTCTCTCAAAACACTCAAACGCATGTTTGTCCTCTAGTCATTATATATATCAGAGAAAAACAACAAGGATTTAAATGAATGATGCAATGAAAACAACACTGAAGCATTTACAAAAAACTGAACATGCAACTACCTTTAAACCAAAAAAAAAAACCTCTGCTAAGTCAAACACTTACACTACCATTCAAAGATCTGGGGTCAGTAAGATACTTTTAATACTTTTATTCATTAAGCCTGCATCAAATTAATCAAAGTGACAGTAAAGACATTTATAATGCTACAAAAGATTTCTGTTTCAGATAAATGCTGTTCTTTTGAACGTTCTATTCACCAAAGAATCCTGAAAACAAAAATATTGAGCGGTACAACATATTTCAACATTGCTAATAACCAGAAATGTTTCTTAAACAGCAAATCAGCATTTTAGAATGATCTCTGAAGGATCATGTGACACTGAAGACTGGAGTAATGGTGATGAAAATTCAGCTTTGATCACAGCAATCAATTACATTTTAACAGATATTCACATAGAAAACAGCTGTTTGAAATTGTAAAAAAAATCTTTCTGAGCCCCAACTTTTGAACTGCAGTCTTCTGTAAAATCTCCATGAGAGACACACTGTGATCTTCGACGGTTGAATGCATATGTTTCAACGCTATTGATCTTAACTGATTCCTGTATTACCAGGCATGAATAAACAATGACATGGGCTTTTCTTATTTAGCAAAGCATTTCTTTTCTTTCTTCTTTAATAAGGCGATGATTATTACAAGAATCAGATGAAAAGTTTAATGAATCATCATTCAAAAAAGAGGCCTTTATAAATCATAAAAATAACAATATACATTATATAAATTCAGTAATACGCCTCCTCCACCACATCAATCAAGCTCCAATGTTCATGTCAGATGCTGTTGTCATACGTGTGCTGTGAGCCGTCAGAGCCTTGTGGAGAGAAGGATATTGTTCTAAAACATACAATGTTGTGTTGAACCTGCTGAACTGTGCTGCACACACACAGCATCCAGTGATCAGTTCAGTCTGGACAGAACCATTGCTTTAATAAAGCTGTACATCTGTCCTTTCAATCTATAGAGCTAAACTTCATATATGTTTAGCAAATATGCACTTAAACATCTTTTAATGGTGGAACATTGTGTGTGTCTGAGATTTAACAGCAAACAGCAGGACATGTTCTCATTCCATCACATACATTCAGATTTCTCTATCTTCTTTATCATCAGCTGTCAAGCTGACACACTCTTGAAGAACGCATCCAATTACTTAGCAGACTGTCAAAAATATGTCCCTCTTGAATCGATGGATCAGCCTACTCTTAACATTACACTCATTTGTCAAAGACACTTTAGGTTAATTACAGGTCATTAGTTCAGGCAGTGCCAAACATATAGATCGTAATTCAAATGCAAAACAATGCATAAACTAATAAGTAATTAAAAAGAAAGACTGTACAAGACTGGACATTGAGATGTTTCACAGGCTATATAAATATATATATATTTTAAAATCCTGGATGAAGCATGCCATTGTCTAAAATTTCTAATGTCAGATATCGCAGCACGATATGTCACTCTGAGTTAAATCAATAATAAAGTAAGCCTGGACATTCACTAAACATCTTTTCTGTTGCAAAAGAAAAAGGGCTTTTGAATTTTGGAAGTGAACTATTTCTTTAAAAACATCTGTGTACACACAAGAGCAAACCACACACAACTCTTTGCCATAATGTATAACCTGAATGACCAATCCAGTATGAATAAAAGTTTTGCATCACTATAGGACCCTACATCTTTCATCTGTCCACACTATATTCAAGATGGACATACATTAGATTAATAGTAAACTCTTACAGTAGTGACAGCAGAATGAGAATAAGAATAAAGCTACACCGTGTAACTTAATTGAATAAAGCATAAAAACCTGCACAGGTCTTCCGGAAGAGCATTGTTTTGGTGGTGCTTCGGCTCTCCGCAAATGAATGTGATTCATAACACTGATCTACACATAAATCCTAAAATAGGTAGTCTCAGTTTTACTCTAAAGTTTTGAGTAACTGGAAACATTGGAGTATGACGGAAATTTCTGGGTTGCTTAATTCTTTCACATCTCTGAGTTGTTGCCACCTCTGAAAAGCCGAGCCCATGTTGATTCGGGTTTTATTACAGATTGTGTTGTTTTTCTCCTTTTGCTTGTAGACACTGCTTTGTGAAGTTTTGAAACCTTTGCGAAATATTTGATTTAAGCCAGCGATTCGAGTGCATATCAAACTGCCAAAGTCACAGGCTTTGTTGCCTCTTAAATGTTTTAAACAACATAGGCTCATTGGAAATACATGCCTCTACATACATTTCTGCAAACCTAAAAAAACCTACCTATATATACACGAATCGCTGCGGTTTCCAGTTGAAATTAACCCTAGAGGCAGTAAAAATTGTACTATTTTTTATGATTTACACGCAGAGTTTTGATTAACAAGGCCTAATTTTCACACAATTACTACTGCAGAATATTATATATTATGGCTTCAAAACAATTTTAACATCTTGCGTGATTTGAAAATTGATACTTTTTAAGGTTGTCGTCACATATACAGCTTCATATGCATGAGTTTTTTAATGCAGTCGGTTTGCTCAGTAGCTCACACGATATGGCGTTGCACTTGGGTGATGAAGCTCCACCCCGTGAAACTATGGTTTAACAAAACAGCTCAAATCTGCATGAGGAATCGTTGCATCAACAAATGCACTTTTTTCATCACTTTTGCATTTGTTAACACTGTCGGTTAGGTTTAGGGTTGGGTTTGGTGTAGGGGATATTTCCAACACCATAGAGCATTAACCTTTAGCGACATGCTCCAGATATTTGAATTCTGAACAGCTGCAATAGGTATCTCAATCAGCGTAATAAAAACGCAGCAATACGTGCCTGTACCAACATTATAAAAACGTGCCAAGGTCACGTACTGAACGTGTGTTTTAGCGCTACTGTCTGGACATTTCATTTTGAAACAGTTTGTAAATTTGTAGACATTTGCAAATCGATTGAAAGTTTTGAAAAGGCTCCTTTGTCTCATCACTAGTCAAAGGTCAATATTTCTCGCTTTTTGTGACAAATAACTTTCAACTTGCTTCATTTTATGCACCATACACAATAGTAGCTCTCTCTCTCTCTCTCTCTCTAGATAGAAATATGCAGGCAAAAAAAAACAGTTAAATTTAATATCCTTTTGTTATTTAGTTATGTTTTCATTAAAAAAAGTAACATACACATTTAAGCTTTCAATTTTCAACTCAATCAAGCGACAACAGGCACTGTGATTCTGCCAACAAACACAGAGCAGAAGTGATCTGCAGGATGAAACACCATTCACTGAAATAACAAATGTCATAATTAAACATGAATTTTTGGACTTAAATCATTTGTTCATTGTGAATCTGAGCTGCTATTAGATTAGATACGGCAAATCTCATTTTGATGTTTCAAGAGTGTGAGAGTTTAAATTTATAGTAAGTCATAATACGATAATGTCCCTAATGCAGGTCCAACACTGATGGCAAACTGAGCCTCGGGCCGTCCCAGGTGCAAAGATACAATCAGACCTGCATAGACAAATGGATCTAGAGAATTCCAGCCCGTCAAATGCATCATGACACGCTGTTAGCTGCCAAAGCAAGGAGCGGGAGTGTTTGCCACCCACCATAAACTTCAATAACACGTGGACCCCGCACGTGGACGTGCGTCAACATTCTCACAAGTCCATCATAATGGATACGATGAAGATTTATAGAAGAATCTGCATACATCATTCAACTGAGGAGAGTCAACACACAGAACCAAAGAACATAACGTGCAGTATTTAAACTTAAATACTGTTCATCATTTTGATATTCATTGTATCGCCTGCTACGTAAACATGTCATCCTACTGGAGAAAGAATTATACTGTAATGAAAACACCACAAAATAATTAAAGTAATAGCTCAACCAAAAATGAAAAAGCTGTCATCATCAGCGATCTGTCTTCAGTGGATAATAAAAGATGTTTAGCAGCATGTTCGCACTGCTTATTTTCATGCAAGGAAAGGAAAATGTAGTCCATATGACTCAACAGACTCAACTCAATGATTTTAAGCATTTTTTTAAATGATATACTACTGGTATATTATGCGAAGCCCACGTAATTCTGCTGATACAAAAAATAAAAAATACTGAAATGCCTCAACTTTCATTAAACTCCACATTTATTTTGTCTTACACTGGTGGCAACATCAACATGATAAAAAGTGAATAATTTAGATTTCGTTCTGTTTCTCACACAAAGCAATCATAGGTTTCAGAAGACTTTTAAGTTACTAAAAGTAAAAGCAGCTCAAAAATTCTTCAAAAAATTATAGCAGTTTGTTTCAACATGAGAATGAGTAAATGTGGAGAGAATTTGTATTTGGCTGCAACTATTATTGTAAAACTGCAAGAGTCTCAAAACTTTCAAATACTACATGTACACACAAGCCTTGTCTTATTTGTCTTATGTACACACAAGCCTTCATCACTCACATTGAAAACCATTCCATGTCCTTCATATGGCTCGGGGTTGATGGTATTAAACTGGGCGGTTAAACTGAAGTCTGCCTCAGTGAACTGCAGGAGTACAGAAGCTCTCCAGTGACATCAAACGTTTCAAATGGGTTAAAAAGCTTCAACCATTAAATTCCCCCCAGGAGACAGAAGGAGTCGGGCAGACTAATGCATGCTGGTTGGGCGTAATGAACTGAGCTGGTCAGGATGAGTTGACTCTCTGGGAGAGACTTTATTAATAGCCATGTTAACCTCTCGTTAGATGCACCACCTGATTGTTCTGATACCCAGCCGTCTTGCTGTACTTGCCTACACTGGCAGCTTCACTGCAACAGCGACTGCATGATTTGGAACACCCTACACTCTGTATGCATCATACCAGTTTGCCATTTGCATCCTTCTAAGTGAACGCAATGATACATATTGAGTAAAATTGTCTGCTTTTATTTAGACTGAACCGTTTTTAACAATGCTTCTCGGTACTTAATGAAATATTTACAATCAGCGTTTCTCTCTCTTAGCAGGTAAATGTTGACACGGAGCTTGTCTGAATGCATTGTCATATATAAATGTGATGGTATTTCTACCTTTTGAAACAGATTTGCATCATGTCTGCACTTACCATGCCTTAATTTTTTTACCTACACAGATCAATCACGTTGTATTCTGGGATTGTCCACTCTATGAATGATGCAATGCTGATTTTAGAGAAAGGCCGCCTGTGGCAGTAACTCACTAGTCTAGGTAGCCAGGGCTCTGTTTTCATAACCACGTTAGGAATACTAATCTATGGGATGCGACTGTCTGTTTCAGCATCATTTCAGGTACGTATAGCTGGGAGTGCTTACGCTGTCTGTGGCCGTATAAGAGTAAACTGTGAGTGTATTCATGGAAAGATATAGGAGATACATGTAAATGAAGTTGTGCAGAACCTAATGTAAAAAAAAGTCATTGTGTTTTAGACTTCTCAAAATCTTGTCTAGTCTCGACTCAAAGTCTAAAACCAATTTGTGTATTTGGAGTATTTTGTGAATCCACAGGAGCTGTTATGAAATACATGACCTAAATTTGGATCTGTGATCTGGATCTGAGTCCTTGCCAATTATGTTATGTGAGCAGTGATTAGTATGATTAATTGCACTTAAATTCTCATTTCAAGATGCATTCAATAGTTCATATAGTGTTCGCAATGCTGGTCTTCTTGTGCTTTCAGTACTGATAGTAGTGATGCAGTAGTGTTAGATGCTGCACTGACATCTCTCTGTGTGAATCAGCACCATCACCTCTGAGATTTATGTAATTTACACTCATAATAGTGAGTTTTAGAGAGTGTTCTACACAATAATGAATTCACTTACCTGTCCAGCAAAAAGGAAGAAATTTGGACATCAATATTCAGCAAAGGTGAGCAAATTTCTGAAATGTCACACTATGAAAAATAGTAAATTGCAAAGCATTGCAAAAAGAGATTGAAACAGTGTTATAACAAAGTTGTAACTTTACAAATATAAAACAAAATAAATATATGAATATGTGATAAAAAATATTTTAACATGTCGTAAGTGCATGTAATATTTGAGTTTAGCAAACTTTGAATATATAGAACCTTTCAGATGTCATGTTTGTGCTGTGGAGATGAATCTTAACTATCACTAACTGTGTTTATTCTTTTGCATTTTAGGTTAATTTTGACAAACAAAAAAGCATGTGCATTCTGTAAATGTAACTGTTGCAAGTGCAATGGTTTAGTTATCAGAAGATTTAATTAATTAATTAATTAATTTATTTATTTATTTATTTATTTATTTGGTTTATGCATATGGGGTGTACTTTCACCTATGCAATGTACGTGGGAATTGTTTCGTTGCATAAAATAGTTAATTGTTTAAAATAGAGTGCAAAACAATCCCACACCCTGTTCAGGGCTTGTTTTACATATGAACAGCAGCCAATGAGTGTGAGGATTCATTTAGTGAAGCAGGTCACATTGTATCAACACTCAGGAGAGGAGACCCAAAATATATAAAACAATTTATAGAAAAGTATAAGTAGAGTCTTCATCTCATGTGAATGCACCCATCAGGTAACTCTTTGCAAAAATGCTGTTTATTTTTTAAAGTGTCAAAATTTTACAGTCAGCACCAAACTGAATGCATCTTTAACAGAGCATACGTCAACTGTAGTCGTGATGAGCACTACCTTTACCTGTAAAGAGCATGTCATAGATGTAAATCTGACAGTCAGGAAGCAAAATGAAGACACAAACACACACCAACCCACTTAAACTGCTTTACTATGAAAACAGACGGAGTCTTACACATCTTACATCTCAGGCTTAAGGTCCCGTACACACAGAGAGCTCCAGCACACAAAGGCCTGTTCACGAGCTCTGAGCCTCTGTCTGTCTCATTTCAGCATCTCCTCTGGATGTCTCATTGCATCAGAATGTTCATCTGTGATGCATTGTGGGATAGAGTGGCGAGTGCGTCCGGATGGGCAGAAATCACCCCGCTGAATTCCTTTATCTGTCCCTCAGCTGACCTTCCTGTCTCCCCTTCCCACATCCTGTCAGTCCAGCCAAGGCTCTGACAGTCCATCTAGAACACCAGGAGCTGATCTGCATCACACACACACACACACACGTACATACATACATATATATGCAGATACACACACATGTGCAGGGGTCCTTCATGAAATAGAGCTCAGATTGCTTCAGATGGGCTTGACATTGAGTGCTGGAGACACACACACACACACACACACACACACACACACACACACACACACACACACATACACACACACAGAAAGAAATGCAAACGTCTGCAAATGCAAATGCAAACATACAGCAGTTGAGACATCTCAGATTAAGCAAGCCATTGTGGTACGTAACAACCACTTTACACAAATGACTTGGATTAATGGATTAAATCAAGTCCCAAATCAATTTGTGAATGATGTTTCATGTTTACTTGTTGTCAAGTGTGGTAAAAACACTGCAACTTACAACCTCAGAATGGGTTCTTTAGATGATTAAATAGTTCTTCATGCTAAGAAAAAGAAGGTTATTTTAAGAGCAGCACTGTAAGGTTGTTTGGGCAACCAAAATGGATCTTTTATGGCATCACTTTATTCCGTGCTCTGACTTTTTGAGTTCTCTACAGGAGAGAGCGGTTCTGCAGCAAAATTAAGGTTTGTATATATTTCATTTCATTTATGAAGTCTTTACCGTGCTG
Organism: Cirrhinus mrigala; assembly: GCA_036247105.1. Classification (NCBI taxonomy): domain Eukaryota; kingdom Metazoa; phylum Chordata; class Actinopteri; order Cypriniformes; family Cyprinidae; genus Cirrhinus; species Cirrhinus mrigala. The sequence goes on from CM070022.1 coordinate 41,975,732, forward strand.
TAAATTGTATTATTTTATGCAACGCAACATAAGGACGAGATGTCAGTCATCTGCGTCAGCAGCGGTTGTTTCGCAGCATTGCTTTGTTTTTATTAGTTCCAGTCCATTTTAAACCAATATAATCATTGTTAAACAATAGTTTGCAGTGGGTTGCCAAATAACCCAAGTTGGGTTGTTTTTAAACCCAGTATTTTTTTTTGTACTTTTTTTCCTGATTTTTAATACCATTAAACCATTTTAAAACAACAAAAAGCTACCTGAGGCTGTATGCTGCAGTTGTTTTACCACCTTTGGCGATGTCAACATGAAATGTCATAACAAGTAGGGATGAGCCAACATATTGGCCAGTAATCGTTATCAGCCAATAAAAGCAATTATCTGCACTATTGACCATCAGGTGATTCTCTAAAAATCAGGCCTGATTATATCCTGTGAGTTAAAAGGGGGTGAAGATACGCAACTTCAGAAGAAAATGTCTTTTGTGTAGAATTTAGAGCTGTCAGAGTTAATGTGATAGCGCAATCTAAGTGCAGTTAATGAAGGCATTATGTGATCTTACAAATCACCTGTAGTTTAAACCAAGGTTGCCAGGTCCATTTTTTGTGTGTGTGTGTGTCATTTTCTTCACTTTAAATTCTCCACTCACAAATTATAGCACAAAATAAACATGACTGAACATCACAAAGTGTTGAAATGCATCAATAAATCAGCTTATGATCAATATGTCACTTAACATTGCATTTATCGAAGGAAAGTCATCCGGTGTTCTATTATATATATATTTTTTTTTCTTTAGAAAACCAAACTATCGATAAGGGCATTGTCAACTGTCATTTTGATTCCGTGTTGGTGGACAAACTTAGTATCAGCGCATCTCTAATAACAAGCATTCAACAGATGCAAGAAGAGTCTGACTGATGTGCAGTGACCTTTATATGACGATTCTGTGGCTTCAAATGTGAAAAAAAAGAGCATCAAACTGATTTTCAGTGCTAGATCTATCGATTTCATACAATAAATTATTTCTGTATCTTATTTTTATAACAGTGTCATGCAGCATTCGGTGGTTGATTAGCAGTCTGGGAGCCGTTTGAAATTTGAAAAAGGAACAGGTCTACGTTTCTCCTTCATTTTTTTAGGACTAGAGCCGGTCGCTCACCGGTTGCTGCAGTGTTGTATTGAACATATGGGCTTTCATGTGGTAAATTGAATGTTACTCATATGTGAGTGCACACTGTTTTTTTGGTTATTCTGCCCAAGTTGCAGGCGCTACCAGGGGACTGCTTTCCTTTTACTGAGAGCCGCTCCGAAGAAAATCTCAACAGACCTTGGTACAATTACTGTGCCTTCCCGTCTCCATCTCCTGCTCTCCCAGCCCCGCAGCCGGACGCCCCGGGGAATTCAGCCCACTATTCTGCGGAAGATTTGGGCAGTCAGGCATCAAATGTAGGCCTCTTCTCACACTCTGGGCCTCGGCGGCGGTCGCGTCAGGGGACCCGGACTTTGTGTTTTCACACACTTCCCTCCCTGGGACACGAGGCTTCGCTGAGGCAGGAAGAGGCATCGGCCTCCGGTCCATCTTCCAGAAAGCAGGACGGATGTCTAATGTGCTTTGTCTGCCTGGACTCACTGTTATTTCCTTTGTCCTTCATACTGCCGCTTTCCACAAATAAGGAATAAAGCAGGGCTTGAAGCTCTTAAGAAGATAATGTCTTTTTCTTTTTCGACAAGCGGTCAGTGAAAGAAGGTGCTCGACCTTCAGAAGATGTTGATCGTCAGCCTGCGGAGGTCAAACTAAATAATGCATGAGCTGCTTTAAATCTTGCAACTTTTGCTCTCATGTTAACAAAACTAGTTATTTGTAAAGTGTTAAAAACCTGATGTGTTTGGGTTGTTGTTTTCTAGCAACAAACAAAATAAACATTTAAATTAAACACAAAATATAATTATAACGATAAAATACTTATGAATATAACAATAACATACTAATATTTGTTTGTTTACTCATCAAGGATGCATTAAATTGGCCAAGAATGACTGTAAAGACATTTATAACATCACAGAATATTTCTATTTTAAATAAATGCTGTTCTTTTGAACTTTCTATTTATCAGAGAGTCCTGAAAAATAAAAAGCATCACAGTTTAACTGTTTTCAACATTGAGAATAATTAGAAATATTCCCTGAACAGCAAATCAGCAAAAAAGCATATTAGAATGATTTCTGAAGAATCATGTGACACTGAAGACTGGAGTAATGATGCTGGAGTAAAGATTCTCTCTCTCTCTCTCTCTTTTTTTATTTATTTATTAATTAATTAATTTATTTATTTATTTATTTTTTTGTAGCACAAATAGTACTTAAAAAATAAAGTACATTTAATTTAGTTTGTCTGGCCAGGGGAGAATTATTTCCGTGACTGAGGCCGGTTTTTTTTTTTTTTATTATTGAAGAGTGACAGTAGATACACATACATTACAGATAAAACAACAAACTACAACCAGACAAACAACAGTAACACCAATCACAAAAAAAGATTTCCACAGCTAATATATAGGGGGAAAATATATATATATATATATATATATATATATATAATAAATAAAATTATAATAGTAATAATAACAGCAAGAATAATAGCAATAATATTAATGTGCAATTCTATTATAAATGATAACAATGGAACACCTTAATATCTTATTTGAAGGGGGTAGGTTATTGGAGGCAGTAGGGTTATTGGTACTAATAATTAAACAGTGAATAATGGATTGAGGAGAAAAACAAAAACAAAACAAAACAAAAAGCATAAAAATAGAGAAAACATTTCTCCTTTAAATAAATAAAAAAAAAGTAATGGCAATGATATTATTAATATGTTATTGTAGTCGAATATGTAAAGAAATTTTTTTAAATATAACTTATTTAACACTGACTGAGGCTGGTTTTGATGGAGTTTGGGTTTCTTGATGCCTTTGGCTTGTTTAGTTGGGGACACTTAATATTCAGCAATAGTATTGCATTGACACTATTGGAGGCGAACTGAACTGATCTTCTTTACAGCTGAATTGAACTAATTTTATAACTGATGATCTTTGTATAGTTATACTGTAGAATAGTGAAACTATTTTTATTTTAGGGCTGCCTATTGAATAAAGTGCTAGATAAGTGACTTGACATAGTACCTGTTAAGTGGTACTAATATGTGCTTTTAAGGTACTAATGTGCACCATTTAAGGATAAATAAAGTACAGAAGTGTATCTTTTAAAAAGGGTTAGTGCCTCAGTGACAGTGTTCGTGTATAAATTGTTAACACACAAGCTGATGAGATTAGTGTAAACTAATCTGGTCTGCTTGATTTAGTCATTTTTAATAATACTTTGTACTGAAAAACAGTTAATTTAGATATTACTACTTAAGCATATTTTAGCTTACCATTGCGGATGTCATTTAGGTTAGGAAGGTCATAACCTTTGAGGTACGACTGCTCTAACATATCTGATCTTTGTTTTTCTTTGTTACCTTGCTTTCCACAGAGCAGAGAGAGGCAGAGTTTGGATTTAAAGCTCAACGCCACAGAAGAGATGGAGGAATAATGGTTTGGGGCTTAGGGAGGCCATGTGTGTGTGTGTGTGTGTGTGTGTATGTGTGTGTTTGAGGTCTCTTTCATGGATATGGGGCATTTATGTGTAATGTCAGTCTACGCTGAGAGGTGGAGGTAGGAAAGGTGTAAAGCCCAGAGGAACGGGCCTCCATCAGTCCTGCCTGTCTCAGCTCGGGTCCGTTCCATTAATCGGCCTACGGAAAGAAGCCGGAGCCGCTACAACTCCTCATGCACTTCCTGTAGGAATTTTTATATAATGAAGGACATGAGTGACACATAAAAAGAGAACTTCACCGTTAGTCCTTCTGACAAATCTAGTTTAACTGCTTTTATTCAAACCAAAAATATTATTCATTAATTTTAAAATAGGTTACAGTAGGTCAAGAAAAGTCAGGTGAAATGAGCTTCTATGCGGATTTTCACAATGGAGAAGATTACTGGATGTATTCTCAGGTCACGCTGCTTCAGAGACGGAGAAGAAGGGGATGAAGGTGTAGATGGACTGCTTTAATACAAGAGCATCATATTACCTCCTGATGGAAAACATGATGCTCAAGTATTTGTAATGATATTAGTGTTCACCAACCACTACTATCCATCAATTTTCTAAACTACTTTGTTCACTACTATACAGGGCTTTGTACATTATAAGACAAAGTAACTACATTTAGTTGAGCCTAAGTTGAATAAAATAGGACATTTATTGGGTATGAGTTGATTTGTAAGGCTATGTAATGTATTACATTTCTCAGTTTCATTTAATTTAACTTGACATACTAAAATAACTAAAACTCAAACTAAATAATAATAATATAGAAATAAAATCTAAACAACAAAAACTAGTATGTAGTAACATAACTATGTTTAGATATTTCAAATGAGAACTTGTTTGTTTGAAAGCTATTTAATAATCTAATAGAAAGGCTTTTGTGTAGGAGTGTGTAGATTCTTAAAGTACGATGCTCACGCTGAGACTGTGGAGTTTGTGAGGAGAATCCTGTGGACTGAGGAGATGTTGGCCAAAGCTTTGATGTATGAGGAGATTACAGTGTGTCTCCACTCTAAACGCATTAACCTTGAGAAGAGCAGAACATCTCTCCATGCTCCATTAGACAGCAGCCATCAAGAGTTTCAACCAGCACTCGCTCCTCGAGACCGGAGCACAACAGACACTAGTTGCGTGTCTTGAAATGGGTTTGAAAAATAGTTGCTGAACTCACTGCATCGCATGTTCATTGCTGAATATTAATGAAACTGTAAGATTAACTAACTATATGATGAAAAAAAATAAAAATAAATCATGAGAAAAAAGACCAACAATTGTGGGTCTTTAAAACATAAGAATAACTGTAATATCTTTACTCCATTGATTTTACATGACTAGACCAGCACGGTTACTGTATACTATTTTTTTTTTTTTTTTTTTATTGATTGATCGATTTTATTTTATTTTTTTAATGGTATGTAGTTTTATGTAATGTTTTAGCAGATAAACATGTTCTTTCTCTTGCAGCTAACTGAACCAAAAATACTGATGATGCATATTACACTCATAGGCTTGTTCAAATATTTAGTAAATGCTAATAACAGTAAATATAGTAAAATGCAAAAACAGTCATACTGAAAGATATGTCAACAAAAGAGAAAATGTCACCACTCAAAAGTTATATATATATATATATATATTTTTTTTTTTTTACATTGGATTTTTAATGGGTCCATCTATGGATTTGTACACAGTTCTGTGTGTGCTTCCAAATTAAATTTTATTCTTCTGTTTTTTCTTCTATCTCAACTTGGCATGATCAAACCACTGAATTCAACTGAAACGTTTGATCAGGCTTTGCATTTCTAGCCCAGACTGGCAGATTTAGGTAAATTTCCATTGAACTTTGTGTCAAGTTCAACAAAAAAAGCAAAAGTGAGGACAGATCCAATTACAAATGGATTCACACCAAGAACACCGCATTCCCCACTGCTGTTTATTGAGTGGAAGAAGAAGTAGGAGATTTTAAAAAAGAACAAAACAAAGCGATCCTGGACAGAGGCCAGTCACAACCCTCAGATCTCACAGACAGCGATCAGAAGAGCCGAACGGTTACGGGCCGCGGGCGTGTGGCTTATGAATATTATTTGGAGCAGCGTTGAGGAGAAGGGGAAGTTGATGATGGCCGCTCGTCATTGTTGTGAGAGTGTAGGCAGCGTGACACAGTAATGCATGCTAATGTAAACATCAGCACTCCTCTCAAATCAATTCAAATGTGCTTATTCAGGTGGAAAATAAACAAGGCAGTGAGGGAGAAGCACAGCGTCCTCCAAAATCCACCAGATAATGTCATTTCACCATCCTCCCTTCAGCCGCCTCAACTTCACACTTCAAACTCACCTTTGTGGGAGTTTTTTGTTCATTAAACCTCAGTTTATTTATACAACTTTGTTTTACACACGTGACAATGACATTCAACAACAAGGTTGGAAAATTGCATTTGAAATGGTCATTACAGTGCAGAATATTGCATTAGTTGTGCACAGTTTCAGCAACCCTTTCCACGATGCAGTCGCTTACAAACCAAAGGGATTCAATGCAATGCATCTGCAGAAGCATGGAATTGACTCTACACTAAATCAGCTTTGGATGTGTATATGTACTGATCTTTAGTATGTGATTTACATGCTGATCTATGATAACTGGTTTAAATTTCACAGAAACAGCTGCTTGAACTGGATTATCAGTCAATGACAAATAACATTTTGAGATGAAGGACAGAGACCAAACATACCAGAATCTTAGAATTTATAAAGAATTTATAACCATATTATATTAAATCATTATATATAGTGAACTCAGATAAAGTGGGCCACAATTTATTACTTTTGTGAACTTTAAAGTTCAGCTATAATATTTCAAATTGAATACAGTTCATATAAAGTGTTACTTGCAAGATATATACCAACAAACATTTTGAGGTCATGAACTCCTGACAAATTTATTTTCAGGTAAAGTGGGCCAGCTGGTCTGGTAAAGTGGGTCATCCCTTATTTATCAAAAATGATTCTGCATCTTAATTAAAAACACATGATTTATTAACACATATGAACAGATTTAACGACATATTTAACAAACTCAAAATATCTATATCCGGCAGGTTATGAATAAAATAAATCATATGTAAATCCACATCTAAATTCCAAACAACTGAAAGAACATGTTGTGTTGACATTAAATTTGATGAAATCTGAATATCAGAATATTCAGAAATCAGAATATTGATCAAATGAACTATACAATATATTTAAGATGTGACTATAACACAAAAACAACAAATAAACATTAATAAGACAAACGTTTAAAATAAAAACCATGTAAAAATGTTTTTGTGTCTATGCTCTCTAAACACTTTAAACTATTTTTAATTGTGTTCATATTTTAAAGCTTTATATTCTGGTATCTGTATGTTTCTTCTCTCATCCTTTCTTCACTCCACTTCATGCCTCGACTTCCTTTCCATTCTCTCTTTCGTTTCTTCCATCCCTAACTTGAATTTCCTGACTGCAGTCTTATTTCCATTTTCTAAAAAAGTTCATTTTAAATGTCAGCTATAAAATAACCAATGAATGTTGATCTATTTAATTAATTTGAGTGTAATCACTGAAGGTTAAAAGTCGTCCCACTTTGCCTGAATCCCACTGGTCCACTTTATCTAACACATTCAGCCAAAGCAGCCGGCAAATGTTTTTTTTTGTTTATTTATACAGCACATGTTATATATTCATGTAAATTTCATAAACGTATGTGAAATCCATGCATTAAAACTAATAACTATAAACAATTAGAAATTAAATAAATAAATAAATAAATAAGTAAAAAATACAAAAGCAACTAAATTACTACAACTTTAAAATTAAAGAGTAAATAACAATAAACAAAAAAACAAAACTATATTAGCATATTATACATAAATATTAGAGCTAAAATAAATATTATAAATAAATATAAATTATATTATAAACAATAATTAATATTATATCTAAATAACACTGACATGTATATGTTATTTTAGATATAATACAATATCATCGCCTTAGAATTACAACATTCTATCGGCATTCTGAGCACTTTTGAGATGTTGAGCTTCAAAGTTTTTGCGTTCCATAGACTTCTGTAGATAGAACCATTTTTGTTTTCTAAAAAAAAGGCCCAAAATGTACACAACTTAACAAAAGAAACATCACATAATGTAAATAATGTCACCGAATAAGAATTTGTGACAAAACTGTCAGATAGAACCATATAATTCTAAGGTGACGATATATATATATATAAAATTGTGAACACCATAATGTTTTCTTGAGTTTGATCATTTGACATTTGAAACCATGAACTAATCTTTCATTGTCATAAAACATGTCCTGAAAGTGACACACAGTCATGTGTCTACAGGGCTCCTGTATGTGATGTCATTTCCTGTTTTATGGTTTAATGGTCACATGGTAACTGAATGGTTGGTTATACCACCCTGACTTTGTTCAAGTTTTTAAAAGTTAAAACATTGTGACTTTCTTTATGTCAGTCTTCCAGACTCCACCTGGACCTGAGTGAGTGATCCATCAACATTCACTCTCTGTGTGTGTGTGTGTTTGTGTGTGTGTGTAAGGAAACACATGTGTTTGGTCTATAGGTCTAACAAAGTCTCCTGTCAATCAGAGCCATCTCTCTGGGTCTGTGTGTCCCATATGACGCTGATGCCCAGTGCACCGATCAGTCCAGATTGGTCTAGATCAGGTCCCCGCCAACCATGAAGCCGGACAGGGCCGAGGCCAGGCGAGACCTTAAAGCAGCTCAGCTCATTACGCAAATGAATGAATAATCAGCAGAGAGCGGAAACCCATCAGAAAGAGACGGACAGTCTGGAGGAGAAATGCATTTTCCCAAATAACCCATGCAGCGCATTCTCTCTCCATCCTGGCCCACTTTTCTCTGCGCAAAACACTAAAAAGACATTATTCATGACTTTTACAATAGTTGGCCTCAAATTTAGGCTTGTGAGGAACATTAGAGCGCGCGAGGCTGCGATTATCCGGAGCCTCGGCACTCACGATTATTAATTCATCACGCTGCTTCAGAACACAAATGCATTGTATTGTCTCATTCAGCATCTTATTTTACCCATAAATCGGCCAAATGGGATGCGTTCTAATGACAGAGCCATGTTAATATCAAAGCGAATAGGCTCTCGGGCGCAGACGGGAGCACGGTGTGGAAATTCAATCACAAGTCCCTTCAATCACGGGACGGGAAACAGGGATGCGTTTGAATATTTTTACCTGGACGTATTAAAATTATACAATTTTAATAGCTATTTAACATGTAGTTGCTTTTTTAGCCGCATGCTTTGGCTGGAAAAAAGGAAAAGGCGGGCAGGTAAAGCGGGAATCCTCTTGGCAGTTATGAGCAGGACAAGCTCTTTCCACCGGGAACTTCTTCCTGATCTGTTCTGCTCGGAGTCACTGACTTGTGAATTTCTGCTTGCCTTTGTCTCGTTCCCTCTGTCGCTGGTAAACAAGCAGATCCTGGAGCTGCGATCGCCTCGGGCGCTTCCCATTCTCCTAAATATCTATTCAACCGCCTCACAAACGCCGACGCACCTGAGAGGGGGATTTAAGAAAGCAAACATCTCCTCTGTTCTGCTGTGACAGTCAGTCAGACGTGTGTCTCTCATTACGGCCTGGGATACATTAGAAATAGAGACAACTCAACACTGTCTCAACGTTATTTCTCAGTATGATAATGTGTTTCACACAGATTCCAACAGTCAGTCACAACTATGAAATAACCCAGTGTGAAATGCAGTCCAAAAAACAGAATTACTGCAAAATGACATTTATCCAGCTAGACTGGAGCAGTATTAAAGTGAAAAGATCCTACAAAGACACCAGTGTTATTTCAGTATCAGTGATATAGATGAATTCAGCTAAATCGAGACTCTTTTTTTGCCATTGAGATGTCATGGGGAAAAAAAGTTACAATTATCCTAAATATCCCTATTTCAATTAGATTTTATTTAATATTTTCATTTTAATTTTTATTAAAGTTTTAGTAATTATGATTTTTTTTTTTTGTTTGTTTTTTTGCTTTAATTTATTTAAGTTTAGTTATTTTTGTACTGCTTAAATTTAAACAAAAATGAAAAATGTCTCTGAAAAAAAAATAAGTTTAAGGTGTTTTCTTTAATATTTTATTTTATTTCAGTTATTGTTTGTTTCAACTTGTATAATGTCTTTTTTATTATTATTTTTCAATATTTACATTATTATTGTTGTTGTTTTTGTTGATAATAACAACCCTGACCGTTTAGAAAGCTGATATTATATATTTTATATTCTTATATCCTCTGTTTGACATGCTAAAACTATGAGATTATTGCATTTTTGCAACTATTATTGATTATTGCATGAGTAATACACATGCAGCTTTTAGAAATGTATTAACTGCAAGGATTAATTGTACTTTTAAACACTTTTGTCACAATGCAGGGCCATTTAAAATGAACAAAAATTTAAAATGTCATCCAAAAAAAAAAAAAAAAAAAAAAAACTAAAATATAGCACCTAAAATATAGACTCGTCTCTAATGCAGGCAAGTAATTTAAGCCCAAAACTGGGAAAACAAATTGTATGTATAACACACAACTGCACAATAAGAAAGAATCTCTCTCTATATGTGTATAATTAACACTTTCAAGATCATTGTATCTGTGCGCTATTAACCAAAAACAGGTATAGGATAATACGAAATGCTGCTAAAGCAGCTGGTCAGATGCTCTCAGCTGAGTGTTTGCATCTCTAACTAGCTGTTTGAGGAAAACCTGCTCGGCTTAACTGAGCAGAGAGAGAGCGTGTGCTGACCCTCGTGATCAATAATGCATGGAGAGTGAACAGCAACATGCTAAACCTCTTAGACACTGCAGCGGAGGAGAGCAGAGACGCCATCGCCGAGGCTTTGATCGGCCGGGACAGACACCAGAACACATCAGACATGATCGACACTTTCTTTGACCCACATTCTAACACATCATTACACGTAGATGAATGCTGGAACTGCATATCTTTATAAATTCTATATAACAGGAAGCATGCATTTATGATCGTCCATATTTCCAATGTGTCATTTAAGTTGTTTACCTTTAACCCAAGTCAAAACCAAACACCCCTGACCTTTAACCCGCCCCTGAGCACAAATACATTCATCAAAGAGCACTTAATTAGATTTCTAATGGAACTTGCTCACACTGCAAATGCTCAAGCATGAAGTTGAGAAAACAGCTTCATAAGGGTAATTACATCAACTCAACATCATATCAACCCATAATCCTCACTCCCATGAGCCTTTGCTGCACTTTGTTGATGTTACCCGCTGGACGTAAATGCGGTGCATCTAAGATTGAAAATGCTCATTGATTGTAATTTCCTACACGTTTGGGATTTATCTGCGTGCCAGAAACCAGCACTCCACATTTTATGTTGCTTGATTAATTTTACACTCCCTGTAGTGGTTACTGGACTCGCGTCTTTGGGGAAAATGCAGCAGTTTTTATAGTGTTTTCTGTCATTTGTCAGCCACTGAGAGAAAATGCACTAATATAGAGTGATCATGAAAACTTACAGAGCACAGCTCCTTATTCTTCAAGGAATAACACATCTGTGGTCAGTTCAGTCATAATTCAGTGACTCTGGATGGTGTTTGCACCTACAGCAGGTTAAGATGTGCATGCAGAAAGAGCTTCATCCGCAGACAGCCTGGGATCTGCTCGCGGCGTGATGATCATCAGCGGTACCTGTCTCATCCCAGACTCAATCCAGCTCTGAAAAGCCAGCTATTATTCACGGCTGACCGGTATTGGACAGACAAACGCAAAGCATGCCATTAAACAGAGGCTGTTGTCATTTTGGTGACTGTGTATTTTTCATCATAAAATGAATGAAAATAACAAAGATGCATGATTCACTGAGCACCTTTGGGAAGCAGGGCTGTGAAGCGCTGCATCAGAATATGAAGCGAATGCCTGCGCTCAGAACAGAAGAGCTCTAATCTGCTTCGCCAGAGAGAGACTCAAAATAGAAGTGTATGAACTTGTCAAGACACTTACAGGAGAATGTGGAGCTGCTTGAAATCTGCCACAAATCATCTCCTCACACCTCCTCATGTGTTACAGGATCATTCCTGAAAGTGTGATTTACACAGAGCAGTGCTGTATTCACCTGAAGACAAATCCTTGAAATATCATGGGATTATTTAACGGTCGCATTCTGACTGGGGTCTGAAAGATGCAAGAGCCATTTATTAGAGCAATTACTTTTCTCTACATGGGAACTGATTATGAATGAAATATAAATTTGACAGTGCACAGGAAGCATTACTGCTCTTTTTAGTATCAGAGATCCCATATATAAAACATGAATAAATGCAATTAATTTGCATTTTCTACAAAGAAGTAACTGTTGTTTGTAACAGCGTTAACTAATTTGTTTTATTTCTACAAATAGTTTTTTTTTTTTTTTTTTTTTTTTTTTTCTGCTGGGGTCAAAATTACACATTACTGTACTGGGGTGCGTTTCCCGTACAACGACGTAACTCGCTGATTTACCTCCATGGTACGATGCGTTGTTGTAGATACGAACTAGCTAGTCACGACTGTTTCCCGAACAAGGTCGCATCTCCGTCGTTTGAACCACATTAGTTCAACAATGTAGGGCCGTTGTTAATGACGTCACCGAGTAATAATTTATGCTATTTAACTTATTCGAGATCTCTAAAATGCAGCTATATTAAACATGGCACCGGGTGACTAATTTACTATTTTTGTTCCGTGTCATTTCGCTTTATTTGATGTTTGATTCATCGTGGGTATCCTCTTACGTCATACTCCGGGGTTGCCTTGCGCACTATGCAAAAACGTTGCTTGCTGAGGAAGCTTAAAAATACATAGATTAAAACGCATTTATATTTAGATCGAATGAAAGATATAGATTGTACTGCATGTTAGCTTGCTTATTGTGCCCAAGAGCATAATTTATTGAGCCCATATGTCTTACTAACAAAGAACTTTGCTTCTAACCACAGGTCGAGAACTGCAGTTCCAACCACGTAAGTTTGTGACGCTGTTTGCGAATGTGCCTTTGAACTATGGTTTTGGGAAACACCGAATCGTTGAACTATGTTGGTAACGACAGAACTTGCGACCATAGTTGGCTAACGATGCTTTTGGGAAACGCACCCCTGGATGACAATCATCTTTCTAAAATAAATAAATAATAATGGTGAGTTTTACTGACTGCTGGATTTTGAGTCAGAGGTGCATTTTTTTTAAATTTGAAAGGAAGTAAAAGGTGCATTTTGAGAATCAGTTAATACATCTAATCATATGTAACCAATCACAACCTTCCACATCCAAGTAATGTTTGTCTTTTTTTTTTTTTTTTTTTTTTTTTCTTTTTCAGTAAAGATGCAGATTTCAGGAGCAACTGATAATCAGCATCATGAATTAATCATAGTGTTGCTCCTCCAATGAATTTGTGCAAATTGGATCATTTTTTTCGGTAATTGCATTGTATTTGCCCTAATTAAATCAATTTGTAAAGGTTGTAGTGGTCCTAATGGATGTAGATATATGACTTGTGTGTATAGCTATGAGATATATAGAGCTGTACTTCTCCTGTGAGCTGGACCAGGAGGAGGAGGAGGAGGAGGAGGAGGAGGAGGTGTTGAAACATGCCGTTCGGTGATTGATTTGCGCTTGGTTTTGTCGGAGACAACAAAAGGATGCCATGTCCTTTCAAGGTGTAATTCATCCAGCTCATAATGGTGATGAGACGTTCCTACGAGATTTATGCATGACAAGTATCCTGCTTATCCGATCAGATATTTGGCAAAACTTGTCTCATTGTTCAAAGCTATTCTTAAATCATGTTTAAGCGTCTCGGACCGCATCTCTGCAAGCATTGCGTTCGTTTTGAACGTATTTCCATATTAAATACAGCCCGTCATATCTGATCCATCTGTCCAAAAGAGCCGAGCTTCGTTTAAATCTTTAACGAAAAACAAGAGCACGAACTCCAGCGCAGACTTCATTATCCTCTAAAAGCTTATACTAGTGCGTCTTAATATTTCATAGGGACCCAAATAACACCAGCAAGGGAAAAAAAAAAAAAAAAAGATAATGTAAATGTATACGGAAAGCTATTGTGGAATTGCCCATCAAACTTCACGGACGCATTACCTGTTTTCACTGCAGTCTAGTGTGTGTGAGGAGGAATCAATCATAGAGTTGATGTTACTTGAGATAAAATGTCACAGGTTATTTTCAGGCAGAAAGAAAAGGACTCATTTAGCTCGCTCGCGTTTGAGCCTGATATATACTGTAAAAGATAAGCCATATCAGTTGATATCCTCTCAAATAATTTGTACTTTATTATTTGCTTTGATTAATAGCTTTTCCAATAAGGAAAAAAAATCCCTCAAATCGTCACTTAGTAAATGAATGAGAACGAAGGCAGTGCTGAGGCGGCGCGGGTCAGGCGCTTGACCTCGCCTCTATTAACACACACACGGCAACATTTGCTCGCTTATTGTCTGACTAATTTAATTTCACAGAACACTTATTTTCTAAACTCCAGCGCATGCCAAAGGAGAGGGAAAGGGTGAAAAAAAAAAAAACAAAAAAACTTGCCTGATAAAAGTCTAACTCAATTTGAGGACAAGTACCTTCATCTGTAAATGAAAGCAATTATGCGGCCCATATTATATTATGTTGGCCGGTCTCAAGATAGTCATCAATCACCCGCAATCGAGCTGTCACTGCGGGCAGATTCGTTTCTAGCAGGCAGTTTTCCAGCTGGGGAAAAGAGGAGTACATCATCATTAATTTGACTGTGACCCCGGGGCTTCTCACATGTCTGAACCCGGGCTTCTCTAAGCGAGTCAGCAACACACCTTCAGCACTTCATCTCAATGGAGGAGGAAATCAAGAGCTTTACATGAAGACACACTGACACACCATAGACAGACAGATAGATAGACAGACAGATAGATAGATAGATAGATAGATTTGTTTATGTTATGAACCACTTTTCTCGAAACATTTAATATTAGCTATTATTTCAGTGCTAAAATAAACAGACAAATCTTGAAATATACAGAAATATTGCACTTTTTACTTAAAACTTTATTTAAAGCACTTCCAGGCTTCTGTTAATGAAACTAAATGCATATTAATAATTGTTTTAAATAAGCTGGTCACGCTACAATTTTAATCCACGATTGTAGCTGATCGTATAATAGATATGATTTATTATATCTGAATCAAAAGTCTATTGTTTTTTTTTCGAGGAAAAAAAAGTGTAGGTGTTTGTTCATGCAGGCAGAAACACCAGATTTAATTCCTGATCAAACTGAGATAAAACGCGATATCACAAAAGATGCGATATAACAAAAGATACGGTTTGATCGTCAGATTTCAGAAGTGCAAGCTCTTTTCCAAAACTCGGATTAATTGATAAGCTCAATTACAAGTCCATTGTGCCTTAAAAATTCACCCCCACCCCTCTGTCACTCGTTGGGATTTTTATCCAGAGAAATGCATATTAAAGTTAGAGTCTGGTCATTTTGACTGGGTTTCTTCTGACGTCAGAGCCACCGACGTTTAAAACAACCCGCATCTGGGCTGACGTGTTTAATACTAGTTTTTATAACGCAAAATATGTATTTCTGACATCAAAGACGGCAATTCGCCAAATGCTTTACGATGCGCGCGGCTGCGTTCTAGAAGTTTAATAGAGCGACAGGAGAGCATCCATCCATCGAACACTCTCAGGAAGGCGTTTAAGCAAATTAAACATGGTAGTATTGCGCTTCGCCCTATAAGCGTCCGGCAGCTTTATGCTTTACCAATCAATCGGTACAGTGAAACACAGCAGACCTGCAGTCTCGCCTGCGTTCCGGCAAACGGGGATCACTCTACAATGTCCTATCCTCAGTTCGGATATCCTTACTCTTCTGCACCTCAGGTAAGAGTCGAGCGCTTATTCTTGCACCGATTTAGATTTTTAAAGGGGGAAAGGCGCTCAGGCGCGCCGCGGCTCTGAATGCGATACAGATAAAGGCTTAATCGGATTTCTGCGCTGTAATTCAGGGCTTCCCTCTGCGCTTATCATTTTACAAATCTACTAACACGCGTTCGAGCCGCAGACACATGCAAAAGTGCAGATGCGATGACAGGGGGAAGGACGACAACAGTTGTTTTTTGGCCACGATCCATAAAATGCATTGTCCTGTGGGGGCTGACGGCGGCCACTGCCAAAAAACAAAAACAACTTTCACTGCATTTTCGCCGTTTTGCAAACTCGTACAGGTTTGCGGCTTGCCGTGTTATTCATGCTGTGACATTTCCAAATATTCCAGTTCCTCATGACCACCAACTCTCTGACATCTTGCTGCGAGTCGAGCACCAGATCCATCTCGGATTCGTCCGCGCAGACGCCCGTTTACTGTCCCGTGTACGAGAGCAGACTGCTGGCCACCGCCAGACACGAGCTGAGCTCCGCCGCCGCGCTGGGAGTCTACGGGAGCCCGTACACCGGCGGTCAGGGCTACGGGAATTATGTTACCTATGGAGCTGATGCGTCCGCTTTCTACTCTTTGGTGAGTTTAGAGCACACGCAATTATACATGAAAATAATGACATGCAGTGAAGCATAATGTTAAGATCACCAAAACTCTGTACAACGAATGAGAACATTAACGAACCTTATATTACTTTGCCTGTGGTACCTAATTATCGCAGAAATGATGCGTTTGAGCAGAGTTTCATGGAATGTTTTCTATATTATACGGGCTCCACATTTAAGACGAGTTTACATTTTGCTCATTATTGTGGTTATATTAACAAGCATAATAAATGTAAAGTTTAATTGCTGACAGCTCTTGTATTTATTTCCAGGGAACGTTTGATGCCAAAGATGGAAGCGCGTCTGCGCATGCGGGCATAACACAGGCTGCCGCATATTACCCATATGATCCCACCCTGGGACAGTACCAGTATGACAGGTATTGAATAGTGGCCATCATTAAGAGTCTTCTGATTGACAATTAACACGACTCAGTTCATTTGGATCAATTTCATAGGCAGCGCTCAACATATTGATGTAATAATTAGCGCATTCGATTGAGCGCCTTGTTTTTTAAACCAATAAAACAGAATTTCTCTCGAATTTCAGGTCACAGTCTTTTAATGTATATTTCATGCTATATCATGCACTTGGCGGTTCAGCCTTCAGGGTTTCCCCTGAAGTGCTTTAATGGACAGATACTCGGCCGGTGCACTCGATCAAGCAATTTGTTCGCTCTGTTAAAGAAAAAAAACAGAAACCCGAGAAAGTTTATAGGCCTTAAGGAAACAAAATTGCATTTCTGTGTTGCACAGCAAAAGCTTTTCCCAACTTGCGCTTTTTTTTTTTTTATTATTATTTTTTTTTTCATGCCACAGATACGGATCTATGGAGGGGGGAACCAGAAGGAAGAACGCCACGCGTGAGACGACCAGCACCTTGAAAGCATGGCTTCAGGAGCACCGGAAGAACCCCTATCCCACCAAAGGCGAGAAGATCATGCTGGCCATCATCACCAAGATGACCCTCACGCAGGTGTCCACCTGGTTCGCCAACGCCAGAAGAAGGCTCAAGAAGGAGAACAAGATGACATGGCCACCGAGAAACAAGGGCTCAGACGATAAGAAGTACGATGATGATGAGGATGGCTCGCAGGAAGATCAGATCAAAAGTGAAACTAACGATGACGGTCAGCTCCCTTCCGTTCTTCACAAATCATATCCTATCAATGAGCCTTTTGGGTTGTTATTGTTAGGTCCATTTAGTCTATTTTAAATTATCTTAGATATTTCTTTTGTTTCCTGAAAAGTATGTTGCTGAAAAGCGCAAACTTTTAAAGGTCTGGTGAAAGGCTGCCTATGCCACATGTAATTATTGTGGAATAAACATTATATTGCTAACTATTTTATTGTACAAAAACGCATAATTTGTAAAGCGTTATATAATTAAACAAACAAACAAACAAACACACGTATTTAATTATATTAATGAAAGCCTTAGTCTGGGGTGTTCAGTGAATCTTAGGCTTGTGTGTTTTGTTCTCTCTCGCTCTCCACTTACTTTCCATCACTGTTTTTGCACAGAGAGCAAAAGTCGAGAAGACAAGGAGCTTCAGCTGAGTGACTTGGACGACTTTGACACCATCGAGTCTGAGAGCTCAGAGTGTGAGCTCAAGCACCGCTTTCACATGAACGCGCACATGGCGACCACCGACGACCGCCTCAAGGAGCCTTCTCCAAAACTCTCCATTCCCGGTCTGCTCGAAGCCGAGCGCGATCTCGCCAAAAGCTGCTTGAAAAGTACCGCGGAAGACTGCGAGCACGAGCTTCGGCACAGCAAAACGTGCTTCCAGCAGCAGGGCCATCCGTTACTGGACAGCAAACCCCGCATCTGGTCTCTGGCCCAGACCGCGACCTCGCTGAACCCGACAGAGTACTCCTCGTGTATGCTTCGATGTCAACCATCGCCCTCCGCCTCCTCACCTGTCAGCGGCCTGGAAAGACAGCAGGACTCACCTGTTACGACTCTCAGAAACTGGGTAGATGGAGTTTTTCACGACCCCTTGTTTAGACACAGCTCCTTAAACCAAGCACAGACGAACACTACGGTTTCTTGGACCACCTCGACCAAAGGGTCGATCTTAGAGACTGGAGCCCTTGGACGCTCCATGGGGAACAACAACAACAACAACAACGTGATAAAAACACAGCAGCAAGAGGCTGGACAAGGCAAGGACAGTATGCCATTTCCAAAGGGGATGAATAAAATATTCTGCTCCTAGCACACCAAATGACTCTCAAAAAGACTGTTTGGAATAGCTGTTTACGCTTTCAGTTCACAAACAAACGCCAGACTGTGAATCGATGGGCCCAAACTACGTTTTGTTACATTAAAATCATGGGAAAATGTATGTATTTATTGCTGTGTTGACATCTCACTGGCGAGGGGGTTGGTTTATATATATTTATTGGTTTGGTTGACGCACGTTCAGATTATGTAAATTAACTGGAAGTTTATGTTCTGAAAGACTGAAAAAAGTTTACAGCCCAGTTTTGTTCCGGCTTTTATCGTTTCTTTGGCATGCATATGTTGCTAGTTTTTATGGATCATTCTTTTAGACGAACTCGGACCTTGTTGCAACGACTCACAAGTGTCACTGTTAAGAAAGCATCGCACAAATGCACAGATCCTCGAAACGGGGGAATGTTCAAATCTGCTCACTCTAATAAACGGTGGATTTTTCCAAGCTTTTGTTCTGTGTATCGATCAGAGTCGCTGTCCCTGGTTCTGAACACACGCGACGCGCCTCACGTCATTCCGATGTGTCCCTTTAATTTTGGAACTAAATTCTTATTTTTATATGTCACTAAAAAGTTGAAAGTCACGTCATAAAATATACAACTATATTTGTATACATTTTCTAAAAAAAAACAAAAAAAAAATAAAAAAAAAATAAAAAACGGATTGTTTTTGAAAATGTGAAAGTAATTTAAATGTTACATTTGATATCAGTAGGCCAAAGTAATGGCATAACAATACGAACGGGCCGACTGTCCACTCTAAATAATGCATACGATGTTCTCAGCAGTGATTGTTTCGTGTTCCCTGTGTTTGGCTTTGTAATAATCCCCCAATAACTGTTTATCATTCTCTCTCGTCCTCTGATGGGAGAGATGAGGCCCTCAGGAGCCATAAGACAGCGCTGGATGAGCCCCATTAACCCGCCATAACCAGCCTGTAATTGGGATGTTTTCAGTCATCATTCACTTCACTCTATCGATTTCTACTCTCTCTTTCTCTGCCTCTGATAATATTATCGAAGCGCCAAATCCTTTACCCTGACCCAACACTTGAGCTCTGCAGACAGGCCGTTTATATGGTAGAAGGCGAGATCATTTGAAATGTTCATCTTGACACGGACCCCTCAATTTCTGGAGCTCCTCTGCACTCGGAGGCTTTTTCACCGGGGCGCGTCTCTAAGTGAAAAGGGCAAGAGAATTAGTTGCTCGAGATAAAAGGGCAAAAACACGCAGTCAAAGGCAGGAGTTGACAGTGATGGTGAAAGTGTGGCCCCTGGAGGACTGGGGGTCCGCTGAGAGGGCCTTCGCTGATGAATTTCAATGCGAAAGCCAAACGATTGAGATCTTCTCCTGAACGATTCCCTGGACAAAGACATTTGAAAAAACGCGTTTTGTCCGTACAACGCGATGCACAACAAATGGTGCTGTTGGTCTTGCATTTCGTTGTCTAAAAATAAAGAGCACTCTTTTTTCACTCAAAAACCAACAATTAATAAATAGATAAATAATAAAAAAAAAAAGAAAAAAAGAAAAAGAAAAAGAAAGTATAAAATGGCTGGTTTATCAATGCTTAATTTGTTATTTGACGCATATATTTTAAGTAATAATAATAATAATAATAATACATATTTAAACATTTCTTTATTAAGAGATTTTTCTAATATTACAGAGCAGATTGCAAAGAAAATTGAGGAACAGAATAACATATCATTGCATAGATTAATACAATATGTTGCGTATTGCATAAAAATTACAGTTTGAAGAAACTTTCCTGTCGTAAAACAGGGTTTGGGGAGGCCATGAGAGGGGGAGGAGATGTGATGGTTTGACTTACTCATTCAGGCGTGTCAGACACACACACACACACACACACCGGGCGGAGGGATGATGCTGAATTAACGGCGCTTTTACATAGAAACCGAATCAAACTGTAATCAGCGACGCGTTACTTTTCATTAAGCGCCTTTGACAGCAGCATATTCAGACTCGACAGGGGACACAGGGGCCCCTGAAATAAACTGCTCTCAAAACACAGAGCCATAAGATAATTCCTTAAGCTCCATTAACAACTCTTAGCCGCAGGAAATAGAAACATCTCCAAATCTAAAAGCTTTATCGACCTGCGCAAACCTCCGCTGATGGCTCCGTTTTATTCCCTTTATTTATATATTTCTGCTTCATCTTAAGGGACAGGGGCGTCTGGCGCTGGTAATAGACTTGAACACAACATATTAACTGAAAAACGAGGAGAAAAAGGCGAAAAGATTTAGATCTTTACCTCACCAATTAGTGTACTTTATTTCCTCCACCGGCTCTGTCAATCATCACAGTTGAACTGCTCTGTTACCTAGTGTTGCGATTTTTACTTGCATGTCATTGCAGTTATTTGTGAGTTGTCGAATCCAAGATCACATTGAGACAATTCCCCTATTTAAGACAAAACACAAAAACACAAAGAGTTTAGTGGTACACAAAAATAAAACAAAATAAAATAAATTATTATTATTATTATTATTATTATTATTATTATATTGCACTGAACCAGGAATGACCTGTATGTGATAGGAGGAGGACGGATCAAGCAGGCTCACTTCAAGAACAGAAATCAAGCATGTTGGACATGAGATTTCACAGCTCTTAACAGAACAGACGCTTGTTTATCAGACGCGTTTGTCCACATTTCCCTCCGGACTCCAAACTGCAGAGCTTTAAATAAGAGCGACCCCCGGGAGCAAAGGACACGCTAAATATATTTGCACATCATTAGCAGCTCTCTAACACTGACCCACTACTGCGTGCTTCTGTCCTGCTGGTATCATCGCTAACATTTGCTCTTAATTAATCTGGCTAATTGATAAAAAAGCAATTACTGTAGTCTTATTGGCCTCTGCCGAAGTCTGGAGAATGAAATGCTGACGCTGAATGAGACAGGAAGGTTGGAACAGAAACAACGAGTTCAAAACACATACAGCACTGCAGATCTTACACAGCCCTGCTTTATTACTCTGTCAGAATAATAGTAATAATAATAATAGTAATATCAACAACATTTATATTAATGCATTAATACATTTTATAATACAGTTTTACAAAAAAAAAAAAAAAAAATGCAAACGAAAGCTTGAAATTAGAAATATAAACACAGTGTAAAGTTTTACCATAATCTTTACAGTACTGCAGACCTATAGCTATACATATTGCTTAAGCAGTCTGCCACCATAATTGTAGTAATATTAATAAGAATAGTTTTTACAAATAAAAAATGCAAAACCAACCAAATTCACATTGTTTAAGGTTTTACCATTACGACACATTTTCCATTATTATTTTCCCACAATAGGTCAAATTGTGAATATATACTCTTGTTGTTGTTTCCAACATTTAATGGTTATGTGCAGACATCTTATACGAACATGTCTTTTTAAGGTGTTTCACATTATTTATTTCCCCTCTTTCTAATCTTAGTGTGTAATAACAAAGTCAGCAAACTAAATCTGTTTAATCTTGCATTCAGTGTCACAAGTGTTCTATCAGTCAATATTAATCACACACAAAATAGCACATGCAAAAGCCATTTGTTTTCCCTGCAGCTTTAAAATTGCATTTAAATGTCATTAAAGTTCACTAGATGGCTGGTGTAATAGGCATCGATGCGGTGGCACACGGCTTATCGGCCGCTTTCCTCCGTTAGTCACCGCGGGTCTGGAGGGCAGATTTCAGCCGCTCTGTTTGATAGGCTTGTCTTCACTCTCAGGTGTCACAAACTTCCCGTCGGCCTTCACGGAGTCACTGCAGAGGTCACAGCGCTGATATTCAGTCTCTGAGCAGAGAGTAAGAGCCTCTCTGAGCTCTGGAGAGGCTGGACTGACTGTGTGACTGAAGGAAGTCACTGACACGTCACCAGATTAGCAGAAATATCACACTGACATATGAAACACTGTCCTGCTGGCCTGGGGCCTACATGACTAATTAACAGAACTATGAGATGAGATAGAATCCACGCTTTAAACCAAACTGAATTAACAACAACAACAAAAAAAAAAAAAACACATAGCATGAGCTATAAAGTTTAAGATCCACTAAAAAGCACTACTGAAGAATAAAATCATATGAAGTGGTGAGGTCTGTGAAAATGTTGGCAGGTCCAGTAAAAATCTGATCTACTGGCTTTTAAAAAACATTTGATCACTGCATAGTAAAGGAATATTTCATGTTTACTCCATCAGCAGAATTTGTGGCATAATGTTAATTTTCACAAAAAGTAATTTTAATTTGTCCATAAAAAGTAAAATTCGGGGTTATGGGGAGGCAACATTTTTGCATAAATGTAAGGTTTATATTTTTAAAAGCACTTACACTACATTTAATATTAAAATATGTGTGTTATTTAAGTTTTAAAATTTTTCATTTTAGAGTATTGGGTTTTATTTTCTGATGGCAACAAAGTTGTAAAATCCGATATAATTTGGTTAGAAAGAAGCGATAGATGTGATTTTGCTCAAAGTAAAGTCATTTTAACACATATGGTTTACATCTTGTGGTTATGAAACAGTAAGTATTATTTTAAAGTTTATAGATTTCACTGTTTTTATTATTATTGTTATTATTTTGAAGGAAAGGATGGACAAGTTTAAATCATTTTTTTCAATAATTTGAATCCTTTAACGCTTTAACTCCCATTTTTGAACATAGACATGAAAATGCACTATTCAAACTTAACACATTTTGTAATATGATTTTAATGTACATTTTCAATGGTAATGCAATGTCTGATTTTATGGTTTTCAAAGGACGCATTTTGAGGTTTTAATTTTTTAACTGAAATATAACTTCTTATGATATCTAAAGTGTGATAAGGAAAAAGGCAACGAAGAAAGAACCCCTGTTATGATGTAGATGTTTTTGAGATGCACTCCTGTCATAAGTTAATCTATTACTTTTCCTACATAATTTGTAACACAAAAGAGCTTGAAAATATCTATTTAGGAGTCTTGGACCTTTCCAACGATATATAGTTTGTCACAGTGTTGGGGAAAGTTACTTTTAAAAGTAATGCATTACAATATTGAGTTACTCCCTATAAAAAGTAACTAATAATGTTACTTAGTTACTTTTTATGGAAAGTAATGCGTTAAAAAAAGGAAAACAAATGTTAGATTATCTTGAGTAATTTTTGCTTATTAGTATGGTTGAATTGGATCATCGATCGTCAGCAACAAAGACATCGGTTAATAAAATGGGATTAAATGCATAAAGGATATTTGTGTTATTTAACATATTTAATTATTGCAGGTTTGCATCTTATTCTCAGTTGAGTTTCACTGTTTTTATTAATTTTGAGGAATACTGAATCTGTTTTTTGTGAGTGAGATGAATTAATGCATGTTCACATTTATTCTAGAACTAACATCTTACTCCTGATTTCTCTCAGCACGGGGACAGGAGAGCTTTTAATCAATAAATGGGGGGAAAAGTAACTGCCATTACTTATTTGAAAAAAGTGACTCAGATATTGTCTTGTCAATTAAAAAGTAATGCGTTACTTTACTAGTTACTGGGAAAAAGTAATAATATGATTAACTCGCGTTAATTGTAATGCGTCACCCCCAACACTGGTTTGTCATGATTAGATTAGAATTTATTTGTAATACAGTGAAGTAAACGTAGGCGTCCTGTATACGGGGCGGTGACAGTCAGGGGGTTAAATCGTTTAATCAGCATGTAAAGTCAAGTCATTTTATTTGTATAGTGCTTTTAACAATACAGATTGTGCAGTATTACATAATAGATATAGAAAATAGTGTGTCAATAATGCAAATGGACAATAGTAAAGACTCAGCATCTGTAATCTTCTTTTATAAGAAGATAAGATAAAAACAGCAGAAATATCCTGATTATGAAAAGGAAAGAGAGGAATGACAGACTGACATCCATGGCATGAGAAAGAAAGAGTGCTGGATTGTGTAGCAGGAGTCGAGAGCTCTTGTGAACAGTGTGAAGCGTGTGGTGAACCAGAAAGAGTCTGTGTGCTCATCGAACACTTCTTCATCTTCATCCACAGCCATTATGAGCATCTTGAGATTAAAGTGTCCCACATGTAGATAATCTCACAAATTCCCTCTTCTGAATGCCATAAACACAAGTTCACCACACACTGAAATCAGCCTGAGAGTACTGAGCGTCTGCAGTCAGAAAGCGCACGCGTGTTCATCACGCCAGCCACATCTCAGCCGCTCCAACGACAGCCGTTCAAACACATCTTTTGATTTGTCAGAGGAACTCAGTAATATTTCCTTACATGCTACGGCATCAGTGTTCTTATTCCCCTCGTGCCCGACCTCTTGTTTTTATCTTTGCTTTTACAGAAACACTCAAGCCGCTCTTATTTGTATGTACCGCTGATCTTTTGCAACACAATTGGATACGGAGGCAAAGGTCAAGCTTAACTCTCTTATGCTTTTCATAGACGAATGAAAACAGCATATACTATTGATCCATCCTCAAATGATGTACATAAATCGGAGCGCTCCGCACAATGCTGCGTGACCTTTCTGCAATTACCAAGGTGACAGAAGTGATGCTTACAGGAGTTTGACACGGCTTCATTCCCAACACTTTGACTGCAACAGAACACACACAGAGACACCTTGTTTTTTTTCTTTCTTTTTTTACCTAACAAAACAAAACAAACAAACGAAAAAACATCACTGATTTGAAATTTGTACTTTACTGAGCCATGCAAATTATTCATATATGCACTGACTACTAGTGAAGTACAGTAGAAGAGTATCTTCAGCTAAAACTTCAAATATACCTAAAGTACAATACAGTATTCCTGTGCAATTAAAATGCAAACGGATGTTACTTTTACAAATGTTCTGATTGTATTGATTTGCATTGCATAAACCATTAAAACAGAACAATTCAGTACATGCAGTAATAAACCTTTATTAATGCTGTGCATATTAAGAAAATGGTTGTACATGATGTTTTGTCAATTTTTCTGTATTTATTGTAATGCATGTACTGTAAAAAAAAAAAAAAAAAAAAAATCTTACAGTAAAAATAAATAAATAAATAAATACAAAAAATCATTAACTCATCTAATGTTAATATATCAACCTAATGAAGTACTAAAATCTGTTTTGCACCTTTATAATACACTGACAATCACTAAAATACTTTTTTTTTTTTCTGAAAAGAAAAAGTGACATTTAAGAATGACAATTCTTTACAAGTAGCTTTACTGTAAGCTGAGGTAAAAACTAATATATAGAAGGTGCAAACAAACATAAAACACCATCATGACACTAAAATAGTGAATAACGCAATAAAAATAAATTAAACAAAAAACAGCTATAACAAATAACCATAATGTACAGTCAAACCAAAAATTATTCAGACACCAGATATAATTTTTTGATATTTACTAGTGGGTGCAGGACACTATAGTTCATTTATGTAAGTGAGGATATCACAATAAAGTAAACTGTGACATATTATACCCAAAAATTTTTCATAGAATGGTCTACCAGTAAAACTGATAAAAATTGGGACCAAAAATTATTCAGACCTGACCAAGTGTTTTTTTTTTTTTTTTTTTTTTTTTTCTTTAATTGCTAATGTGACCTTTTTATTAACTGTGATAATGAGAAATGTTGAAGGTGTCTAAATAAATTTTGGTTTGACTGTATATCTGTATATGACTGATAAGAAAATTTAAGATAAAACATAGTTTTAATTTTTTTTTTTTTTTCCAAAAACTGTGCATGCATTTAACAGTCTTTTGCCGTATGTTCATGCAGTTTTTCACTGTATCTAGTAAGGGAACGTACTGCTTCCTGAAGTGTTTTAACATTAAAATGACCATGATTATTTACAGTGTGTTCAGTAAATCCTAATGCACTTTGTAATTGGTCTTATCAATATACCAATATCAACGTCTAATATGCAAATGGTGGGCAGAATGTATCTATTGCACAAAATGTGTCTTCACACCGAATGTGCCGTCCTGGACTAAACGTCCGTTCCTCCGCTTGCTTGTTGAAAGCGGCTCACGCTGGCGTGACGATGGGCTTTAACTAGGCCTGCTTCAGTTTCACACGGCAGGAGCTCAGAGGGGAAGATGCTGAAGCGTCCATGCGAGCGGCCGCTGTTTTACATGTCTGGCCTGGCTGAGCCGCTGAGAGGAGCGGAGCGGGGCCGAGGGGCTCCTGGCCTGTTTAAGGATGAAGAAGCGCATCTTATGCATGAGCCTGGAGTACAGGGGCGTCCGGCTGGCTGCCCAGCCCTCGTTAAAGCGCTCCGGCCCGCTTCATGATGTCAAGCCCACTGATTTGTGTTATGGCTATCAGAGTGAGTTAACATTCACAATGGGTGGAGTGTCACAGAGGAGCCTTCGCCTGACACACACACACACACACACTCCTTCAGCAACACTCACCCCTGAACAAGCAATCAGCACTTACGCGAAAGGTCACATTTGCAATGCAGGGGACTTTATGCAGAGAAAACGCAGGTAATTGGAGGCGGGCGGCTCTGATACCTTTGGCGGATTGTGGCAAGATAATGTGATGGATGTGGAACATTTTGGCGGGCAATTAAATGTTTTGGAGTTCCTGGCTGTCGGATGTGCGAGGGGCGGAAGTTGGGAGAAGGGAGTCTGACAATGTGCCACCTTATAATCTGATTTGCTCTGAAAAACCTGCTTCAAATCAAAGCACTTTTAATCAAAGCGGAGGTTTTTGTGCCGTGCGCGAGCGATGCATGAAAGGAGGGCGTGCAGAAATGAAGGGCTAATTAAAGTGGGTCAGGATTGAGCTACAGGCATGAGAAAACACTTTAAAGCCTTTACATTATTTACACACTCCTGCCCTTCCTCTGCCGCGCCGCTGCTCCTTTAAGAACACACACATAGAGACTCATGCAGACACAGCTACATGAAGTGCTAATTCAGTTTATTTAGTTTATTTTTACTTTAAGCCTTTTTGGATAGACATGACTGCATAATAAGCAGTGAAAGTTAGTGGTTTCTAATCAGTTTCTTCCTGTCTGGTGTATTGAGTGGTTATGGTACAAAAATGTCAGTAGTCAGTACCAATACAAGTCAAAATTCTTGGTACCAAAATTCAATAATATAGCAAAAAACCTTTGGAACACACTCCTTTTATTTAAAAAAAAAAAAAAAAAAAAAAAAAACTAATATTGATGATAAGAAAAAAGAAAAACATTAGCATGTAGTTCTTTTGTTTTTTTGTATTGCTTTGTTTTTTTTGTTTGTTTGTTTTTTTCCAATTGAGATAAACATTGCTTTAAAAAGTCAGTATTAAAACAAAGAAATATTTTACATTACAAATGATAGAACAAATATTAGTGTGTAACTTTGGCGGCTTATTAAAGCTACTTAACATATTCAGCCAAGACAGATGAACACAGCTATTTTGAAATGTGATCTTTTTTTTTTTTTTTTTATCCTAAATGTACTAAACTGATACATTATCATTAAAATCATATTTTTTCCCCCTATTTAATCAATAAATTCAGTTAAAATAATATGACAGGGCTACAGGGTTGTTAACAATCAAATTAAATCAGATGAACAAAAGTCACCTTTGCACTGCAGAAGTTGTGACTGTGACTTGACTATTTAATGCGACTCAAATGTGGCATGAATGCATTTATATTCACATACATATATATTTAAAACCTTAATATTATTTGCTATAGAAATGCATTCATGCCATATTTATATAAAATAATAAAGAAATCTTAAATAAGAGATAAATTAAAAAGTTTTTTTTTTTTTTTATATGATGGCAGCACATCGCTGTCTTAATGTGTGAGTCGCTGAATCATTTAATTCATTCAAGAGATATATTCAGGAATGAAGTGACTGACTTTATGAATGGGTCACTGAATCATTCGTTCAACTGATTCATTCAAAATTGAAGATTCATTCAGGAACAAAACACTGGTGAAATAGAGCAAAAACACACAACACTGTCTAAAATGTAAGCCACTCAATATTAACTTCAACAGTTTATTGAACTGTTGCTCATGCAATACTGCTACTGTATATTATGAATAAAAAAAAATCATACAGGGACATTTTTTGCACCTTTATCTTAAATCTTGGTGGCATTTTTACTCTAAACCGCATTCATTTCTGGCCTGGATATCTTTAATGTGAGGTGAAATTATTAATTCACTTTCACTCAGTCACTTTCCATAAATTTCTACAGAAAACAGTGTGTGGCTCAGAGAGATTAAACCTGGGACAAACAACTTTTTTTTTTTTCTTTAGCACTCCAGCTTCAATGAAACACAAGGGCATCCAGTAAGTTAATGTTTTGGACATTATGGGAAGTCACTTAACTTAGCAGAGGTACAAGACCAAAAAAAAAAAGTGCTTTATAATCACTGAAGCTGTCAATCACTTCAATTCAGCGTGAGCTCACTCATTGAGAAAACTCCAATTTTAATCAGAGAAGCTGGTGAGCACACATTGCTGGCTGTAATGTCAGGATTTCAGAACTGAACAAAAATGGCACCATTTTGGGTGGATTCTGTGCTGAACTAAGTGAAACTCCTCTGATTGGCCACTGCAGTCATGTGATCAGCACACATGTCTGTGATTGGCTACAATGATAAACACTGCAAAACACTTCCTCTGACACTCTTCACAGAGTGTAAAAACAAATACACACAAGAGACTTTGAAAGAAATTGCTTATCAGTGGTTACCAGAGTCAGTACTCAGTACCTTTACTGCAGAAAGTCTGGTACCATCACATTCTCACAGAATTACTGTTGACTTTACACAGAAGTACCGGTACTGGTGAAAGCACTACTCTGGTCTGAAAAGACTCCTGCGCCTCACGTCTCGGTGATCTTCCGGTGTGTAGATAAAGCTCAGGTTCCAGCTGAGGGATTTTTCAAACGTCACATCTCTCACATCTCTCATACTGAAATACAGTAACCAAACTTCAAGTATGACGATTCTCACCACATAAAACAGTAAGAGAGTCAATGACAACATGCAACATGCCTCTAGAGCACAGAAAGCCCTGCAAATATGAAAGTGAATTTCCTCTTGCAAATATGTTTCTTTTTGCACACTTAATCATACAAATGAACTGCTCACGGTTTGATCTCATGTTTTTAAGTGTTGCATTACAGAAAATACTGCCATTTAATTAACAAGAGATATTGAACAGTCATCTAGTCATAATCACAAAATAAAGAATGACACAGTGGTCTTCAATCAACCAGAAATGGTTTATTTGGGAAAATGACCAACTGAAAGTGCATGACCCTGCTTATATTTAATTGAGACAACAATCATTTATATATTTTAGTATAATTATCCACAAACATCTGCCGCAGACTGCAGTAGTTCGGTGTCAGTCAGGTGAGCTGTGTTCGTCTGGATGTTCGTTGTTCTGGCAGCTCGTCTCTCAGTGAAACCACAGACGCTTTACAAACCAGATTAGTGAGCTTAACTCACGCTGAGTCTGAACACATAATCAAACAAACACACAAACCGAGTCAAACGTGTCACGCGGACAGTCGTTCGGGGCACTTTAACACATGGCACACATAAAACAGTCAGTGTCGTCGTCTCTCAACTCGTGTTTTGAGTCAATCGCCAGTCTAACATCCAAACACTGACATATTATTACTGTAACAATATTTAGCATTATTCATGCTAACGAATGTGACGGAAATGAGCTTCTAAGCATTAATTTCAGTCAGATTTTGTCAAGTAACCATAACCCATGAAGGCCAACAAAACTGAAGCCACTGCAAACCTAATAAACTGTTAGTTTGATAGAAGTTAAGTATTGTCAGTCCAGGAGTGAATGCTACTAATCGAGTATGGCCTGCTTCAGTGTTTGAATCTGACCTGTATTGCCTCCAAATCCCATTTCCCCATTTTCTCTCATGATTTTCTGTCCTTTCTCAGGGATGGAAACGTATCACAGCTCTTGATCCAGTGTTTGCAGCTTTTCAGAGCAATACCAACTCACAAAGTCACAAACCCAAGCTCTGAATCTGCTGTGAGTTTGAGTTTCGCTTGTAACCTGTAATGAGAATCGTTCATAAATCTCCTGAGAAGCTTTAAAGTCTCTCTGTGGTTTTCTGCCAACAAAAGCTCTGTGACTCATACCGTTTGAGAGCAATGAAATGAATAACAAATATTTACTCCATAAATATTAGCATTGCAATTTTTGTAATATAATACTTCATTAGCATTGTAATGCCATTCTTTAAAATATGTTTATTACATTGATATGTGAATAAATATGACTATGATAAACCATTTTAGATGTGGACTGAAGTGAAATAGATGTTTAATGTGGTTTTTTTTTGGGTTTTTTTAACTCAAACAAATTAAGTAAGTCTAGTATGAGTTGTTCCCTATCCCAATGTTAAAATTAACTATAAATGTTTTAGTTTTTTGTCTTATGGTCTTTGTAACCCTATTCATCCCTGGTGAGTTTGCATCTGATTTTTACTATCAGTGACCAAAAGACCAGAGAAGTCATGGAATCATGCCTATAATAACCGGAGAAATGTTGAAAATGCACACAATATTCTATGAGTTCCAGTTTTCGCAGTGGTGAAGGAAGAAATCAAAGAAAAGACCCGTCTGAGATGCTGATGTTTTGAGAGTCAGACTTGTATTTTCTATCTGTGTTGCTTTCCTCCGTACGCTTCACAGCCTCGCTCTCATTGTTCCACACTGTTTCCATTCTTAAATAATAGAAGAGGAGTGTGTTTTATGCATCCATTTTTGTCACGCTCAGTTTCACTAAAAAATGGAGCCGGAGACTCGGATCGGGCGCACAGATGTAACGTGTAAACTAACATTCTTCCCTCCGACACAATTAGTTTTCATTGAACGCTATTGATCTTTTTCCCCCGTTCAATTATAATCCACACATGAATGTTTGTAGTCATTAGACGGGCTCTTTGTTGTGTCACCAACAGCAATTAAATCCAGCCGATGGGCCTTTTTCCAGAAACTTCCATGTGGAACCGCCAGAGTCGGGACACGCCTGACCACACGAGCGGCGGCCCTGTGGAGAATCGGAGCTATGAAATAAAAATGACGCTCGTCCCTCGGTTACACTAGTGGCTGAATTCTTAAGCGGGGAATTTTTTCCTGATCTTCAGGGATCTGTTTGCTTGTCTTCTGAAAGTCCTTGATACGAGCAAGATGGCGTTTGTGATTTCTAGAGAATAATACGCAGGTCCGTCCTGACAAACAAGGGCTGGAAAGTGACTGTAACTCTGAAATAATCCAGAGTCTATTTATCCTAGATTGCGTTTGAATGCTCCAGATAATAGACAGAAAACACTGCGAGTCTGTCAATCTATTTGCTGATTCTGAACAGCAAAATAGCGTTTGTATTGACTTATCAGATTTGGCCGTTCACACCCAATTCAAATTTGTTCTTCCTGTCTGCTGTCCCGCTGAGCTGGCTGCACTTCAAGACTGGGACACATATTCACTTCTGTTAAATGACCATACAAACACAAAATATTCATACAAAGCATTTCAGTCTGACATTTAAAATATATCCTGCCCGCCAGACACAAATCAATAGTCTTATTTTAAAAATAAGAAACAAAAGATGATCTTTTGTGTGATTTAGACTTGAATCTATCTGAGATAATGAACATTTCAATAAAGCACACAGTGTTTATTTTACCAATAGCAGGGCATGTTGTCACACGTTATGGGGTAACTTGTCACAATGAGAATGTAATATTTAAATAGTACAAAAAAATAAAAATAAAAAAATACTATGAAACAAACAGCAAAACATAGAAGGTAACATACAGTACTGTTTAGGGTGATACAAATTTTTAAAGTTTTTAAGATAAAGCTATTTTTCTCACCAAAGTTGCATTTTGATCAAACATACATTAGAAAATGTGAAATATTATTACAATGTAAAACAGCTGTTTTCTATGTAAATATCTGTTATCATGTAATTTATATCTGTAATCAAAGCTGAATTTTCGGCATCATTACTCCAGTCTTCAGTGTCACATGAGCCTTCAGAAATCATTCTAATATGCTGATTTGCTGCTCAACAAACATTTCTGATTTCAACAGAAAGTTCAAATGTACAGCATTTATTTGAAATAGAAATCTTTTGTAACATTATACATGTCTTTGCTGCCAGTTTTTTGATCAATTGAATGCATCCTTAATGAATAAAAGTATTCGTCTCTATGTAAACTCTATGTAAATCTCTATTTAAATATCTTAAATATTACTGACTTCAAACTTTTCAACAGTAGTAGTATATACACAACAGAAATCATACTTAACAAGCTATAAAACTACAACACGTCAATTCACCTTAATAGCACCAACCTTTAAGAAAAAACTCAAACTGTGAAAAATATACCTTGTACCTTTTATAAACAATACATGAGTTCATTATATAGTAACTAAAAATAGATGTTAAAAGTATATTATTGCAAGTTGAAAGACAGAATTTACAAAGATTATTCCAACTTAAGACTCTTTCATTTACAAGATCTTATGACAACTTCCCTGTGTGACAACTAGCCCCAGCCTCCCCATAGCACTGAATCAGCTACAATTACATTCATTCTACTTTTCTTAAAGGACAAATACATGCCACGAAGTGACAATATGCCTAATGGACAATACAAGACTCTATATTCTACCTGATTTCAAAACCGCTGCTCACTGCACATCCAAACACAGCAGCTCATTTCATCCGCTGTAAGTCCTATGAGTCAGTCCCGACTACAACAAACTCAACACTAAAACACTCACAATCAATGGTCACCTGAGTTGAAATGAAAAACCCAAAGAACTCAGCAGAGGCTTTAGTCTGAGTGATAATGACATGAGCGCATGTGTGTGAGATTGGGAAAGCTTGGATGAAAGGAACAGAGACACTTCGCTCTCCCATCTCTCAAGCAGCGTTTTTTAGTAATTACACGCCAAAATGAGTAAAAGCGCGCGGTGAGGAGCAGCACAGCCCTTAATGACGTGCCACTTCACCTCGAGTCCTCCTCACTCCTCCTGTCCTGAAGCAGCTAATTACAGCCGTTCATAATCCTGCTGCTGCTTCACTCGCTCTCACACACTCACGGATCGGGAGTTTTGGGACGGAAGACGACAAGTTTCACACAAACACACCAACAGCAGTCAGCAGTCAAGTGTCAGGTGGTTTTGGGTGGGCGACCCAAAAGAACACCCCAACAATGCTCTGACAACATTAGCCCTGCTGAACATCACAGTGAGGGCAGAACCGTCCCGTCCCGAACGCAGACTGACACTGTGCTGTTAGCACTGGTATGATGCATCTGCCTGCGCTGAACAACATTAGAGATGCACATTCTGTAGAGCTGTGAGTAGATTAGGTACATTGTGCTGAAGGACATGATGCACTGAAGAAGCCACACGAAGAGTCTAAAGTAAATCAACAGTGACCTCTTTCTCTCAGAGCTGGAATGACAGGCTGATGGGAATATTCCACTGTATTCAGCTGGATACCAAGCACAAGGAGCTCCACCTGCAATAAACTGCTTGATTACTCCCAGTGGGGAACACAAGCATGTGACACGTTTATGCTTGATATTTTATTTCTGTTATTAAAACACAGTTTAAATGTAGAAATTAATATTTACAAACACACACATCGAGTAAGCTCTAATAAATGTTCTTCATGTCATAAAATTGAATCGCCATATGGGTTAGGGTTATTATTATTTTTTATAGGTTAGGTTATCAAAACTGGAAAGATGATGATAACAACGCTAATGCCAATGCTAATGCTAATAATAATAATAATAATAATAATAATAATAAAATGTTACTTAAAAGAAAATAAATGTTAACAAATAAAATAGGATATAACAATTTAACTTTGTTTATTTCAGCTGGTTACCAAGGCAACATTTATTTATTCATTCATTCATTCATTCTTGTACTGAAATAACTAATACTGAAACACTGATATTGAAATGAATAAAATGTATATAGTGAAAAATAAATATACTAAAATGTTTTTAAAATACATTTCTTTTATGCTAAGTATACTACTACAAATACATTTACATATGTACTTAATAAAAATACCCTGCAACTGTACTTTTAGTACACTAAACGGGTATATTTAAAGTCTGTTAAATTGGAACAACTGATTTTGTACTTAAGGCACTTTAATTGTGCGGAAGTAGTGCTAAAGCCCAACTAAAGATATACTGAAGTATATTTGATTGTGCTAAAGTGAAACTACTGCAAGTATACTTTAGGTACACTTTAAATATTTTGCATTTAAAGATCGATATTATTTAAAGATCATACAATCCTCATCAATAGTGACATTAAAACATATTTTAGGCTTAATATACAAGTAGTACAACAAATTTAAAGTTTAATTACAATTTTTCTATCGGTAAGTCTTGAGTGATATGTCAATAAATATGTTAATATACTTGAACTATACTTAAAATAAAATAAATGCATTTTAAATCCATTACTTTTTTACTAGGGTAGAAACACTAGATATAGAATTATGTTTTTAAAAAGCAAATGCAAATGCAAACAAACAAACAAATAAATAAATAAACTATACAATTAAAATACAAACAAAAAAATTAAAACAAAAAAAATAAATATCTAATCTAATCTTACTTGATAGCAGATATTTACAAATATTTCAGTAATTAATGAGATTTAGAATATAAATGGATCCATGGATTGTGTCAAGGTTAAAAAAAAAGATCTGACTAGATTTGACTTTCTCACATTCTGTGTTAATGGATTGAGTTCATGACGACTGTTAATCACTGACTATAAAACAATTTAAAATAATAATATGACAGAGGAAATGTTCCTATTATTAATTATAAACAAACGTATTGTTAAATGTTCATTAAAAAAAGTAATAATAAAATAAAATAAAATGATTCATTTGAATTCCTGTGCAACTGTTTTGCTTGGCTGCTTGACGCCATGTGTTACAGTGATTTTACCACAGTTATGAGGGTTTTAGGCACTGTGTTGTGTGGTAAAATCACAGTGCCAAATAGATTACTGCTAGTCTGTAATGAGTGAGTCTGTGAAGTTAGTTCAGTTTCTCCATCACGCTCTGCGCTGGAGTGGACGGACGGCTCATGTCAGCGTCTCTCTATCTGTCCGGCGGTCATTTCTGACCCGCTGACTGTGACGGCGCCGGGTGAGCGAGTGCCGGACCTCTGACTGACCGGTACAGACACGAGCGCGAGGCCTGATGGCGCTCAAACTCAGGTGAGCAGATTAGAGCACCTGTGGGGCCTTTTAATAAGAGCGCAGCCTGTCAGAGCTGATGATGTCCGTCCCGCGGCTGACGGACGGGACGCGCGGCCAGAGTTTCCCCCTGACGGGCCGGGCTGCTGGAGGACGGATGGTTTCACACCACGGCTTCTGACAGCATGTCACGAACTCCAGTCGCACTGCACTCCATGTTCTTCGGCGTGTTTATATTTGTTGTTGAGTTGTTGTGGGCTTTTTTTCCTCTGTTCCTATGAATGAAAACATCTCGCTGTCACACACATCACACCCGAGTGTTGTGAGGCCAGCCGAGGGTCTCTGACACGCTTCAAACACCCGGCGAGACTGGGAAAAACTCCACCTGAACTACGCTCACTCTCACATCAAGGCTTCTGCTGTTTGGACATAGTTGCATGCTTTTTTATGTACATCATTTTTGCCCGTTTTATTGACTGGACAGTGAAATGACACAAGCTTGCATCGTCTATATTGTGTATACATCAGAGTATGTGCACTGAACACTGAATAATGTTTCAGAATTTATCATGTGTCTGGATGATTCAACCTTAAAGGGACTAATGGAAAAAGTTGAATATTTTTGATTGCCATCTTTTTTGACGTTCAGAGGTTTGTGCAATTGCTCTCTACACCACCAACAATTCACACTGATGCATTAGGCAAACGCTTGTATCCACAGTGACTTACATTGTATTCGAGGAACATATTATATCAGTTCTTGTTTTCTTTGGGAACCAAAGCCATGACCTTGATGTTGCTGGTGACATGATCTACTGTTTGACCTACAAGAAAGCCACATGAAATATCACACACAAATAAAAGACAAATAAATACATAAAAAAAAAACAAAAAAAAAAAAACATTTTTGTTTACATACACCTTGCAGAATTTGCAAAATATGAATTATTTTACCAAATTAAGAGGGATCATGCAAAATGCAAAATGTTTTTTTTTTTTTATTTAGTACTGACCTGAATAAGATATTTCACATGCACATAAGATGTTTACATATAGTCCACAAGAGAAAATAATAGTTGCATTTATAAAAATGACCCCGTTCAAAAGTTTACATACACTTGATTCTTAATACTGTGTTGTTCACTGAATGATCCACAGCTGTGTTTTTTTGTTTAGTGATAGTTGTTCATGAGTTCCTCACTTGTCCTGAACAGTTAAACTGCCCACTGTTCCTCAGAAAAATCCTTCAGGTCCCGCAAATTCTTTGATTTTCCAGCATTTTTGTTCCAGCTTTTTTTTAAACTCTTTCCAACAATGACTGTATGATTTTGAGATCCATCTTTTCACACTGAGGACAACTGAGGGACTCATATGCAACTATTACAGGAGGTTCAAACACTCACTGATGCTCCAGAAGAAAAAGCCGTGCATTAAGAGCCGGAGGGGTAAAATTGAATTTGAAGATCAGGGTAAACTTATTTTGTCTTCTGGGAAACATGCAAGTATCTTCTGTAGCTTCTGAAGGGCAGTACTAAATGAAAGAAATATGACATTTATGCAAAATAGAAAAAATGTGCACATTCTCATTCTGTTCAGAAGTTTCACACCCCCCCGCTTCTGATGCATGGTTTTTCCTTCTGGAGCATCAGTGAGCGTTTGAACCTTCTGTAATAGTTGCTTATGAGTCTCTCAGTTGTTCTCAGTGTGAAGAGATGGATCTCAAAATTGGAAAAGGTTCAAATATACAAAAATAAAGAAAATTGGGAGCTTAAGGATTTTTCTGAAGAACAGCAGGCAGTTTAACTGTTCAGGAAAAACAAGGTCATGAACAACTGTCACTAAACAAAAAAAAAAAAAAAAAAAAAAAAAACACAGCTGTGGATCATTCAGGTAACAAAAGTATTGAGGATCAAGGGGATGTAAACTTTTGAATAGGGTAATTTTTATAAATGCAACTATTATGTTCTCTTGTGGATTATATGTGACAGTCTTTCATGTGAAATATCTTATTCTTATTTCGGTAAAATAATTAACATTTCGCATATTCTGCAAGGTGTATGTAAACCTTTGACCTCAACTGTAAATAATAAACTATTCATTGAAATGACTGGACAAAGGGCTAAAGAACTGTCATACTGATGACCAATATGTTCATATAGTTTTTAGTTAGCAGTTGCTTCCTAACACTGTACCACACAATGAATGACGTGTAAAAAATGATGATAAATGTGTTCAAACTCATATATCTTTAAATGTCTAACTGATATCAAATATCTATGAATGGACATCTTCTGGTCAACTCTGATAAGCTGATGAGTAGTAGAATTACATTATCATTTCTCCTGTAAAATCAAACAAAACATTTGATGATCTCCTTAAAGAATAAACGAGTTCACAGAATTCTTTGAAACCATGTTTGAGTCCATCAAAACTAAGCCAGAGCGAGATTTCTGCGCTAGAGAGTGCTAATCAAATTTTTTTATATAGAATATGACAAAAATGATAATTCCCTGTAAAAGTTACAGTATACAGAAAGCTTTTATAAGGTAAGCTGGCCTAGCATCAGGAAAGAATCGCACACCAGCATGTTCAAAGCCTCAGTCTGCCGTTTCAATGAACAAAACCCAGCTAAAACTGAGCGTCTGATGTTCGCAAAGGCATTGAGAGGTTTTTACACTTTTGAGCAGCACATTAATCACCGGCCCTGATGACTGCTTTATCAGTTTACCAGTAGCGAAATACACTCATCGCTGCCAGATCAGAGATCCAAACACATTGTGAACGCTCTCATCTGGCCTTCTGGACGACGATGAGACGCTGTGAGCGAGTTCATCATCGACACTCGAGGAGCCAAACAGATAT
This sequence comes from Cirrhinus mrigala, assembly GCA_036247105.1. Classification (NCBI taxonomy): domain Eukaryota; kingdom Metazoa; phylum Chordata; class Actinopteri; order Cypriniformes; family Cyprinidae; genus Cirrhinus; species Cirrhinus mrigala. The sequence goes on from CM070022.1 coordinate 42,014,445, forward strand.
GAACAATGAACCGCATGCACTTCATTCACAATAGCTGCGACACGGCTGCATTGTGACTCCAGATAAACGCTGCTCTGTTAATATTGTGAAACTGGGAAAGCAGAAGATTATTGAGATTACTGACGCCACCTGATACTAGAACACGCCACTGCCTTCATACAACAACGAGGATTTTCCTCTGGATTTACATTTGCGAGCTTCGACCAGATTGTATTTATTAGCCCAAACCTCTCCTCGCCTTTGTTCGCATCAAACTCGCGAGCCGCGAAAAGAAGCTGGGTTTTGTGTCGGGCACAATGCGGCAATCGCGGGATTCCATCAGTGGGAGTTTGTGACGGCATGTAGCGTCCACGGCGAGGCCCGCGCCATCAGATCGGCTCTCCGGCAGCTAAGCTGTTTATGTTTCTCATTCAGCGGTTACACAGGCCAGCGAGTGTAAACACAGCAGTAGCTTTTTTAATTGTGCAGTTGCTAGTGTCGTTCCTCTGTCAAATTAACACGCGCTCCCTGCCAGATTAGAGCGGGCCGACACCACGCCGCTTGTCACTGGATCAGCTTAAACTTTGCACAGAGAGTGTGCGGGAGAGCGATAACACGGCCGACGCTGTTTGGCATGCTCAGCTTTTGGAGTCTTCACTGCCCTCTGGTCCTGAGTGAGAGAGAGAGTGACAGAGAGAAAGACGGTTTGTTGTGGAGGCCATCTTATCTGTGGTTGGCGACATCAGAGTGACACACATGGTGTGAAACGAGATGCTAATGAGATAAATGTGCATCTGAGGACTCTAGTGTGCATACTGTATCTGTCAGTGAGATCACAGTCTGAGGATCATTAACATATCATGGGTTAAGGATGGAAATAATCACTCAAAAATAGATTTTGACATTTTCCACTCAGCTTATAATTGCTTCACATTTGAAAACAGAATTCTGTAGCGCTGACATGACACTCACACTATATACTGTATGTGTTCGTGCATCTGTCATTGTAATTATGAATTTTGTTGTAAAAATGAACACACACATAATCAGCTAATTTTTACTCAAAACACTGCTAGGAAATTTCACAACTAATTACAAAGAAACAGCATGTTACACAATGAATTAAACAACATTTTAAAGTATGTGTATTCTTGTATTTACCAAATTTAATTTATCTCTGAGGTTTTTTTGTTTGTTTGTTTTGTTTTTCACAGTATACCCCTATATACTACTACTATCACTATTACTATACAAAATTATAATACTAATACTCATAGCCGTCTTAATTTCCTGCTTTCAAACATTTAAATGTTAACAGACTTTTTCTTTCGGTGGAAAACATGCCACTTATATCGCTATGAAATGTGAATTCACCCTATCTATTTTCTATATGCATGTTACTAATCTTATCAACAATTCATCTGTGCATATGTTTCATTTTTTGAAAAAGTTTGGACCTTATATGTTTAATCAAACATAACTGATTCGTCCAGGTGAATGATCAGTCTTCTCTCAGTGTTATTAAACTCCGCCCCTTCACCTGCATACTTTTTTGAGTGCCACGCCCACATCTTTACATCCAATCAAAAACTGATGCACAAGTGTTCGCCACAATATAAAGAAAAGATCTGCTACTTTTAGTCTCATTGTGACTTTAAATCTTCTCTGTTGTTGATTTATAAACAATTTTCATTACAGGTTTTGGAAGATGGTTTCACATCTGCATTTATAAATGGCACAAATGCTCCGGTTACTAAAGTGACTAGTTTCCCTGAGATAAGGGAATGAGCGTTGCATCAAGGGATGCTATGGGGAAACTCCTGTTTACTTTAAATACTGAAGCCTGATATGTTCACATTTATGTAGCTGCATGAACAAATGTCACTTCAGCCCGCCAAAAGGGGTGGGGTCAGTTCTGCAGGTTTCATCCGAATTTTTCAACTGATAGCGCCAGTCATCGACTCGCATGCACCGTTTGTTTTTCACGGCAGTGTACGCTAGAGACCTGCACTTCCATGGGAGTACCGTTGGACCGACACAACCAAGTGCATGTGTGGGACAAGGTGGGTAAATGTGGGTGCGGGCAGGAAGGTCCTCACAAGAACAACTAATATAAGTTTAATATAGTATGCGACAGCGATGGAAAGCACCTTTCTCTGACAAGCTGTGACAAATGCAGCAAAAATCTCACATACACCGGGCACAAGTCTGGAATTCAGGTCTGAAGCTTCATGTGTGCACAGTTTTGAAAGTCCAAACTTCCCTGTTGTTTATGGCAAGTCAGTCAAAAGTGTCAAGTGCACTAAAAGATGAAATGACAGAAAAATGCGTTGACTTTATTTGTGCAGACCTAAGAATGCCTCACTCCCAAACTTATAGATGATTGATGATAATGAAAGACAAGCTGTGCTTCATGCAGTCAAAGTGCTAGTTGAGGCATTGCATTTAACCCATCACAAGTGCACACACACAGCAGTGAGAAGTGAACAAACACACACACACACACACACTGTGAACACACACCTGGAGCAGTGGGCAGCCATTGCTCCAGTGCCCGGGGAGCAATTGGGGGTTCGATGCCTTACTCAAGGGCACCCCCACCTTCAATTCCTTACGGTTCGGGAATCAAACCAGCAACCACAAGCCCAACTCTCTAACCATTAGGCCACGACTGCCCCCTCGTGGAATGGGAGGATGCGGGTGATACCATGGACAGCGTTGTGTCAATCGATTCAAAACTAGCGGGATATTTAAAGGTCGATTTTTAAAGTTGGACGGATCAGAACCACACGGGCCCAAGGACGTCCTCCACTGGTGGAAAAGACACGGCATGTACTTTGTATTCCAGCGCACTATCAGAGAGAGCTTTCAGTATTTGCAGTCGCATACTCAAACAGAGACGCAATAATCTGAAGCCCTCAGCAGTGAATGATATGCTATTCTTGCATTGACACTAAGTAGGCCTACATTGTTTTTTTTTTTTTTTCTTTTTCTTTTTAGTAACCAGAGCACTCCCTTTCAAACGGTCTCTACCATTGCATCAAGGGACAAAGCACTGTTGGCTCCTACTGTATAAGCATGAGCCAATTATGAGACCCAAGCCACCAGGCTGGGGTCAACATACAAGACCTTCTCCACCAATGTAGGGGATCAGGGATTACAAACAAAATCCATCCAAGTTATAAAATCTGACGAAGGTAGATGGCGAAGACCAGCTGGCTGCCATGCAGGTCTCACCAATTAAAACTCCTCTGGACTAAGCCCAGGAGAAGGCCATTCCTCTGGTGGAGTGGACCCTCACTCCAATAGGACACAGTAAGGGCTATAGCATCAACTATCCTGTGAGACAGCCTCTGCTTTAAGACAGGCAGCCCTTTAAAATGGCCTCCAAAGCACACAAAGAGCTGCTATGAATGGCGGAAGTGGCTAGAGTGCTCTACATACACTCTAATAGTCCGTACCGGGCAGAGTGAATTGGGACCCTGCTCATCCTCTGGGCTAGGAAGAGCTAAAAGGGTGATGACTTGTGCTCTGAATGGAGTCGAGAGCGCTTTAGACACATATCTGCGTCTTGGTTTGAAGACGACTCTATAGTCGTTAGGCCCAAACAAAAGGCATGAAGCACTGACTGACAGTGCTTATAAATCACCCACTTGCTTGACAGACACTAACGGCAAAAGAAGGGTGGACTTAAGCATCAGGGGCTGTAAGTCGGCCGACTGAAGCAGCTCAAAGGGAAGTCTATGGATAAGTCCCAAGTCAGCACCGTATGAGGACGAGGTGGATTCAGTCTACAAGCTCCCCTCACCTTAATGACAAGGTCATTCTTGCTGACTGACTGGCCCAGCCACGAAAACAAAATGACATTAAATTGTTATGTAACTCTGGTGTTAGTAACTCGCAACGGGAGCTGTAAAGACTCCTGCCAAGGGGCCAAACATGAAGGCTCCACAGCTTGGGCCGAGGATGCCAAACCATGCCTCTCACTTGAGAAAGGAGGTTCGTCCTCAATGGGATTGGCCAAGAAGCTGCCAATAACAGTTGAATTAATTCAGGGAACCATATCTGATTCTTCCAGAGTGTAGCCATCAGAAGGACAGAGCACCTAACTTCCCTGACCCCTCTGATGACCAGGTGAGCGCTGGATCATGAGCCAGAGCATCTCGCTCCTTCAAGAAATAAATTGGGCAGTAAGAGTTGGCTTCTGAGATGAAGAGGTACACCTCTGCCCTCCCGATAACAGACCAAATCGTTTGAACCATTTGGGGGTTAGCATGTCCACTGCTTCAGTCTGCCTGGGATGTGAACTGCCCTCAATGAGAGTATGTTACACTGTTCCCATAGGAGGAGAGTACTCACCATCTGACCTGAGACCGCCTTGGTGAATTATAAATGCTAACTCTGTCATGATGTTGTTGTTGTGCGGACCAGGACATGGTGCCCTCTTAAGGCTGGAAGGAAGTTTTTTTTTAGGTCTTTTTAAACTCTTTAGTCTTTCGAGTGGCAGGTTGCCGCACAGGGGTGGGAAGCCGACATTTACAGTACTGCCCTTTTGAGTAAGTAGGTCCACTATTACAGGGGTAATTTTCTGGGACACATGCTGAGTGGGAAGGATGGGCTCACCATGAACAATGCTTCCATTGGCCGGAGTTAGACGGGGAACTGAAAAGTGAGGGTGAGTGTTTAGCCACCTGATGATGTTGTTGAAGGCCAGGTTTTCATTTTAGCAAAGGTCGAGTTGGAGACAGTGAGGGCTTCACAGACTGCTATGATGATGTAGCCTTCTGTCGACCTGAACCAGCCGCTGAGCTAAATCGTTTAGGCACGAAGTGGCGCATTACCTGCGATGACTTCTGTGCTGCAGTAAAGTGCTTTGCAAACCCATCCATAGCAGGGCTGAAAACCCCTGTAGGGGAGACATGGGAGTCAAGAAAGGCATCTTTGTCTGTGTCCTTGATCTTCTTCAAATCCAGCCAAAGGTGGCACTTAAGCACTACCAAGCTGCCCATGGGCCAGATTCATCCAATTCACAAAGGAGTTTTGTTTGAAACATTTAAAGCACCGCCATAGCACTGAGCCTGCCTGGCCACCCAGTGAATAAGCCCTGCCCACTAAAGCTGAAATGGTCCTGCTGGGCCTGGTGGGGTACACAGCCTTGGCAGATCCTAGGGCAGATGGCGGGCAGAGATGTGCAGCGACTGCCTCTGCTAGGGGGAGGTGCTTGCCATATTCCTTTTCTTCAGTGCTGTCAATGGTGAAGTAGATGCACGCTGAGTAGGGTGCTTGCCACACCTTGGTAAATTCATTGTGAATTTCTGGGAAAAATGGCACCGGTCGCTAGCAGGAGATGTGTTGCCCACCAGGCATCATTCCTCCGAGTGGCTGTGGGCAAGCTCTTCCAGAACTGACCATTCTAAGCTGAGATTCTCCACAGCCTTGGTGAGGATGCAAATCAGTTCGCTATTCACGCCGGATTGTGTTAACTCACTGGGGAGAATGATGCCAGGATGCTGGTGTGAGATCACTTGAGCCTGGTTGCTCAGCCACTTTTTCTTCGTCCAAGGCAGCTAGGAGGGGAGAAATAGAGCACTGGGAAGGGGGGCAATTTCATTGCAAAAGGTGATCCATGAGCGAAGCAGGGTGAGACTCATGCTCTTGCAGTGACAGCAGTCTGTCTCAGTGAGTGCAGCCTCACAGTGGGCACAGCCCAGGCAAGTGGTGGACTCACTACACCTGTCTGAAGCATGCAGAACCACATAAGCATGAACCACATAAGCAGTGTGGCATTTGAAACAACACAGGAAATTTGCTCTTTCTGATCACTGGATAGGCACAGAAGAGAAGGTGCTAAAGAGGGGCATCTCCTTGCTGCTGGGGCTCTTCTATTGCAAGTAGCAGGCTTTGAATTTCATGCTTCTTGCTTCAGAGTCTAGGGAGGTAATGATCTTTGCGCTGAAGAATAAAAATTCTGATAAAATGGCGCTCAGAGTCCCTCCCCTTTTGTTTGTGCAGTTACACGAACGTGAACAAAACAGGCTTAACAAATCAAATCTGGCTGACTAGTGTCAAGATCTACTAAAGACAAGCAGTGAAAAATTTGCAATGAAAGGTGTGGACAGAGTTATTTTTGTGGCTGATCTTTTTGCATATGCATTTGTAGGAGTTTCCCTTTCAGACACAATATTTAGGGGAAGACAGTAATAAATGTTGAAACTAAGGTTTGTGGCAGTCAGTTTACACCCAACAAAAAGCATGTCTTGACCTGTTTTGTGCCTGCGCTGTTAATAGGTTACATTCACCTGATAGCCATTAGAACTGAAAACACTGGATCATTAGCTGCTGATGTGTAAATGAACACAGTGCTGTGCTTCACTATCAAACACGTTGCATGTCAGACTATATTTATAGAATTAAACTGCAGCCTTTGTGATTTGATAAATCACACCAACTAGTGAGTAACACAGTTTCATATACGGGACAACATCATACACATACACATGCACATACACATGCATCAATTTTGTTGATCAGGGTATCCCGCACACAGCTAGATGGCACCACTAGCTCTTTAAATGCCATGTTTTGCAGTATGTTTTGTAATTGTTTATGATTCATGTGGGTCATATTTTAAATCAGAAAATATGAACATGCTTAAATATACGAAAGGAATGAAGCACAAGCATTCACCATGTTTGACAAGGTAATATGATGCACACGGCGTGCATGAGGTGCAGTGGTTGCTGTATATGAGAATGCAGTGTAAACCTGTCTGTACACAGGCCTCTGGCATCAGGTTCAACCGCTGTGACACTTCCCAACATGCCAATCTGCAAAGCCTCTCATTAATATGCAAATCAGATCTGTTTTTCACATGCACCCAGAAAAAAAGAAACAGAAAAAATAAGTTCCTACGAAACATAATGCATATTTCATGCACCATGTGCTTCTGCAGAACGATCAACTGCAGTTTAATTGGTTTGGACATTACAGTTTAAAAATTTAAAGGTGTTAGTGAGAAAGACGCCATATAAGACTTCAATAAGGCCTGCGTTTTAACCGTCAGCGGATCACATGCTCTGGAGACAGACATGCGCCGGGTCCATGACCTTTCACATTCGTACGGTGGGTTACACGTCAACAGGCGGAGAACAGGCCAGAGCTTTTGACCGTCCCTCATGAATATTGTAATGACCTGCTCAGCGCCGGCCGCGTCTCAATACATGGCTGAGCTTTAAGGGAGCGGGTGACATGACATAAGCATACGGCGGTCCCTGAGCCCACTCATTAACCCTTCTCAGCCCCGGCACATCAGCCCGCATGAGGGACAGAGACAATGTTTTAATTGGTCCATGTGATATTTGGAGCTGAGACGGCTGTAGAACAGCTGCTGTCTGTGACATAATGAGGGTAGATCTGAGCAAGAGGAGCTGGAAGCCAGCAGGATTATTGAGTGGATGAGACTTGATGACTTGTGAGGGGAGAGGACAGGTGAGCTCATTTCAGAGGAAAGCGTGAGTGCTGTTTGCCTGTGCAAAACTCATCTCCACAATGCAATGTGATGCAACCGGATGCCGGTTGTAGGGCCCTATGTAGATATAGATCTAACTATGTATGTATGTATGTATGTATTTATTTATTTATTTATGTTTTTTCCACAAATTGCGGTGTATTTTTTCCAAATTTGGTCAAATTTTTTTCCAATTTCAGTTTTTTTCTTTTTCTTTTCCCCAAATTCCATTTTATGTTCTTCTATGTTTTCTTCTATTTTTTTTTTTTTTTAATTATGGTTTCTTTCTTTCTTTATTTATTTATTTCCAAATTATGTTTTATTTTTTACCCTGATTTTTTTTTTTTTTTTTTTCTTCCTGGACATTTTTAAAGCTTTTTACAAATTAATTTTTCAGGACTTCTAATGGTAAAATAAAAGTATATAATAATGAAACTTACACAGTTAAACAACAGTTTATTAAAACTTTAACAAAAATTGAATTTTTAGGGCCCTATGAAATACAATTTGTTTTTTATTTATTATTTTCTATTTATTTATTTTTTAATAAATTATTTATTTTATAATTCAGAACATGCAGACTTCATATCTAAATAGTCTTCATGTCTTGTTTTCATGTTAATAGTGGTAGATATTGTTTGCACCAAGTATAAATAGGAAAAAATAGCATCTTGACAATACTTGACAATACAAATAACTGCATAGTGCAACTAGGATTGAACTTATTTAAATAGGAATTTAATTAGGAATGATTTAAATAGGAATGATTTAAGATTTGCATGCATTAAAATGTGCAAACTTGATGGCATCCAAAAAAAATAAAATAAATAAAAAAAAAAAACAAAAAAAAAAACAACCTGATCTACAACATGGTCTACTAAGGATTGCACCTTTCATGGTTGCAAAATTTCTGTTTCCCCAAATCGTGTAATTTGGGGTGTCCCTCCATTTGTGTGCAAAATATGGAGCTGTGGCCAGTGGATTTCCATCGTGCTTTGCACTGGACTGGATAAGCTGTTAGTGTTTAATTTTGTTGTATTTGACATTTAAAAGAGTTTCTGTTTTATATTGATTAATTGAGTCCGGAGTTGAGACAGAAGTGGTGTTGAACTGCTCAAACCAGCAGACCTACAATGCTTACACTCTTCAGGAGGTCAAACTATGAAAGTCTCATATTTAAAGGTGAGACAGGACAAAAACATGAGCACTGAAATAATACCTGACATCTGCAGACAGCGATATCTCAGAACGGGACGGCACTAAAGGTTACTGACCGCTGTCAGCTCTCTAAATCCATGTAGGAAAACGCAGATTGAATCAGTACATCCACGATCACTGATGTCTAACCTCCAGCATCTACAGCACCATCTTTACATTATATGTATTCTAAGCTCATCTCACAGTGTCTTACAGTCTGTGTTTTATCAGCATGTGTATTTGCAGCGAATCAAACCCATGATCTCGGTGTATCCGGTGTCATGCTCCAGCAGCCGGACTATTCATTTGACCTGTCAGAGCAGCACTATCTAGGACATGATGCACATGCTTACACTCACAAAACGCATGCTCACAAGACCACAGCACTTTCATATAGCAAAAGTGTGTGTATACAGTATATATATAGGGCTGTTGATTTAATGCTTTAATTTGGTGCATTTAATTAATGTGTACATCATCTTACATTGATTAAGTTGCTGATGAACATGATGCAGGACGACCGTGTGATGGAGTCTATTAGAATGCAGTTATATGAGATTAAATTCAAGATATGAGAGCAAAAAATGACATCTTCAATTTATCGTATGATACAGTTTTGCAATATCCCACCAGCAAGAGTGCTGTTTTTCACCAATATCTGCAAAGTTGCCAATGTGATTTTGATTTTATACAAATGTTCGATAAACAAGAAGTTAATATTGTGTTTTAGACACAGTATTGTCTGTTTCTGCTCAGTTACGCCAACAAAGATCCAGTCAAAGCCACAGCAGAACTGTTGAGCATCTCTGATCAACATACAGTGATGTTTTGTTACTGAATCCACACTTTTGAGTGAATCAAGTGAGTCAGTGATTCACTGATTCATTCATTAAGACAGTCACATGCTTCATTTTTCAACAAATCAGCTGTTTGAATGAATCAGTTGAAGGAATGACTGAATGACTCTCATTCACTCATTAAGACAATGATTCACCGCCACCTACTTTTTAAAACCCATTAATGCTCATTTAAACCCATTAATAGCATTTCTTATGCAAGCGTAAATGCATTCATGTCACTTCTAATCAGTGTGTAAATACACCTACATTTTCAGACACTGCTTCTGAGAACAATGTTACGGCCACACTGTAGCCTTAAAAGTTGATGTGCAATGAATTCTATCTTGAATAAAAATATTTATTTCCAAAGCTGCTTTTTTGTAATGTCTGTTCAATGCTTTTCTTATTTAACACAATAATGACTTTAAAAGATATTATGGGTGGTAAATTCTGAGCCCAATATGATATGTGATTAATTTGCAATTAATTTCATAAATTGATTTGCACATCCTGTAATTGATTAGATTAAAGCGGTGCTATTATGCTTTTTCACTTTTTGAATTTTAGTCAGTGTGTGGTGTGTACCTTTGGGCATAAAAAAGATATACAAAGTTACATATCTCAAAGTCCACTCCAAAGGGAGATATTTCATTTTTAAAAAAATCTCTTTTCAAGAACTACAACGAACGGCTACTTTAGACTACAATGTTTGTTTTCCGCATGCTACGATGTCACAACTTGGCCCATTAGAACATTATTAAATTAAATCCCGCCTACGGAAATTCGAATTGAGGTGGGGGATTTGCCTAGAGCTGCTTCAACGAGCCGCAGCGCAGTGGGTATAAACACAAGCATTGACTAGAGTGGCTGTTCAGAGCTGTAACGCGGCGCAGACGAGTGCAGTGTGTGGTAAGAGATTTATTCATCATGCAGTGTAGATAGCTTCACTTATAACACGAGTGTTTTTTAAAATGCATAAACTTGCATTTGACTAGGCTAATCAGTGATGATGTTCTTTGACAATGTTAATGTTAGGCTGCTTTTAGCCTTATGCTGGAGCTGGTTTCGGACAATGAAACTAAGTATGTAAAATAATTAAATAAGTTAGCACAATAATATTGGCGATCTCGAAGGCTGATGATAGGACCCAACACTACTGTAGCGCATTATTTACTCACCCTTCATGCATCCTAGGTGTATATGACTTCCTTCTTTCAGATGAATGCAATCGGATTTATATTACAAATTTATCCTGGCACTCCCAAGTTTCTCTTCATCAGTCCAAAACAAGTCAATAAAGTGCATCCATCCATAACAAAAAGTGCCTCACACGGCTCCGGGGGGTCAGATAGGCCTCCTGTAGTGAATTGATGCATTTTTGTAAGAAAATATCCATATTTAAAACATAAGAATCACTTTAATCTAGCTTGCGCTAACTGCTTTGGCAAGGGCCGTGGCAGTACTGAAACACCGTCTAAGCTGTTCGCCAATCACAATACAGTGAAACAGCTAACCAATCAACATTAAACCCGGAACTAATTGAGTTATTATAAATATATTGTAATAATGTAAATTATGTGAAAAATAATTGAGTTTTTCAAACCACCAAGCATGAGAGCATGTTCTAGTACACCCCCAAAACAAAATCAAGACTTTGTAAATAAGCATAATAGGACCCCTTTAATTTGAATTGTTTGACAGCCCTAATACATCTGTGCTAATTTTGACAGCAAGTTTTGATGTAGTTTCAAGTATTTTGGCTAAAACCTTTCAGTCATATTTTAGTCACCTGAATTGTTTTAGTTGTTTTAGCTACACAAATTAGCACTGCACTAAATAACAGATGCGTTTGTTTAACAATCAGCATAAATGTGTCATTCTAAAGGGCGTTTTTGAGTCGGCTAAAGAGGCCGATCAGCTGTAAAGAGCGCTGCGCCTCATCGATCTGTAGAAGTAAACTTGAGCGATTTCCCACCGGCTGCGCTTTCCTCAGCTGTGTCTCCGGCTCTGACAATATAAAAGACGCATCTCTGCCCGATACGGAATTCAGAATGGCGTCGAGAAGTAAAATCCAGCGCAGACAGGAGAGCGGCCGCTGATGAAACAGAATGCAAATGAAACAGGTGAGGTGAGGAAGGCAGAGCGCGGGGACAGCGAACGCGGCGCCATCTGCCTCTCCTCAAACTTCCAGAAACATCCATCCAGAACAGACAACATATTCCCCTCATCAGCCGCGCGGTGACAAGCCTCTGTCACACTACAGCGCAGCCCAGGCAAATTAGAGTCGCCCGCTGAGAGCTTGTAAATGGGAAATGGAGGGGAAAGTCGGAGCTCCAAATGTGCGAAATTCGCACAGACAGACAGACAGACAGACAGAGCGAGCGTACGGACGCAGGACAAATATTTGATAGCCATGCTGTCACTGCTTTTTAACAGAGCCGATGAAATCGACTTGACAGCCACAGCGCAGGCGCTCACGAGCGAACAATGGACAGGCGCCGGCGATTTCGCTAGCTTTTTTTCAAGCAAGCGGGTTTGAGTGACACCGCCGCTAACCTCCCAGGTTACACTAACAGACATCAAGGCACCAATCAAGGCTGCCAAAGAGGGCCTGTCTCGGTGAGTTTGGATGGGAGCTTTCCGCTCGGCCGTCTCCGACTGACAAGCACCTTAAAAAGGCCTGTCAGTTCGACATGAATTGCAGTGACCTCCAGGGCCTCATCCAGGAAATTCAAAAATTAATGTAAATGTACTTGAGGGCCGAGCCATTCTTCTGTGAAGCATTGCCAAAAATGAAATATTCAAAGGTGAGAGTTAATACCTAGGAACACGGTGGACAGATCTCCTCGGCTCCGTTAGGGGAGAATTCTAGCCGAATATATTTCAGCCTCTCCTGATTTGAGAGACAATTTCCAGCCCTTGAATTATTCAGACGGAGAGCGTCTCAAAACGATACGCCGCTTTATCTGAGCGCGGGTGTAATAGGTCGTCATGTGGCGCTCTGGGGTTCGGCGTCATAACGCTAAATGAAATGTTCATCTCCTTTGTGATTTCAGTCAATTCTTCTGATTTTACTGCCATTTTTTTGACTTCCAAAGGATCGACTCAACCAAAAAAATGGAAAAGTGGTCAATGATTTGCAATGAATGAAGATTCAAAAAGCAAGCTAAAGCAGGCTAAGTGTATCATAACTGCTAGATTCCAAGCCTGCTGAACCAAATTTGTGAACAACAGACCAAAATAAAAGTCCATTTTCACTGAGAATCCTCATGTGCTCTGGAGTCAATGATTAGTGTCTAATGAGGAAAAAAAAAACTGGATTAATGATTAACTTAAACACGTGATTTGTTTAGTAATACATAAGACTCATGTATGCATCTATTGTCAGTGAAATCCTCCACCTTAATATAAAGCCATTCATCAAAGTCAGGAAATTGCAGTAAACTAAAATAATTCAAAGAATCAGACAAAAAAAAAATAAAAGAAAAATGACTAGGTTCCAAGCCTGCTGAACCAATTTTGCATGCAACAGACCAAAATTTAAGTCCGTTTCTGATGAAAATCCTCATGTGCTCATGAGTCAATGGTTTGTGTTAAAGGAGAAAAAGAATGACATGACAGGATCTACACATTGACTGAAAAGATCAGACTCAAATGAGTAATTTGTTTAGTAATAAGACATTGCTGAAGGGCCATGAATGTGACCTTTTTTCAGTGAATGATGACAATTTTGGTTTGCTGCTCACACAAAACTTAATATGAAATTTGCATATCTGACAAGCAACTTCAAATAATTTATTTTATATTTAAACTTGCATTTTCAACATGCTAATAAATAAAACAATTTTTTTGTTTTTCTACTACAAAATGTAACATTAAATTTTACAGAATTTACCAGCAATTTCTGAGTGAAAATTGTTTGTACACCATGTCTTGTTTTTTTTTTATTTTTTTTCTTCCTGTTATATTGTAGATGTGGGTCTCAAATCTATTTCTAAAGTATTATAATTGTCATACAAGTGTATGAGTGTAATATAAAAATTATAAAACATTGTAAGTCAGTTGGGTTTTGCATCTTTAAACAAGGTAATATTGGACAAAGTGAGAATGCATAAAGTACTTAAAAATTTAATGTATGGATGTTCAGTGAACATTTTACCAAATTAAAAGTCTAAGTATCTAACCAAAAACATATTTAAATGAAAGTTTAAAAAAAAAAAAAAAAAAAAAAAAAAAAAATCTTGTGTTAAAAAGTAAAAGTAAAAGTAAAGGGGGGGGGGTGCTGACAAGAGATTGTTGTTTAATAATTTTTACTTATTTTCTCCTTGCAAAGTGAATTGCATTAAATGCTTTGTCAGACAGACAGACACCAGAAAAGTAGCACCAATAGCACAGGGTCAGAAACCATTGTTTAATCATATTTACATATAAACAATTTTCACTCAGAAATTGCTAGTAATTTTCACAAATAATTAAAAAACAAAAGTATTTTAATAATCTTTTATTTACATCTTAGAAACAAAATCTCTCTCTTTTTTTAACAGTGTAAAAAAGAAAATCAATCAATCAATCAATCACAGTGGAACACAAAACGAAAGGCCCTGAAACCATGAGATCCAGAGAGGAGCCCAAAAATGAACTTCCAGGCAGAACACAATTAATGAATCAATGGAAGAAAGAGTCCATGTTTTGAGTTTAAACTGCAGTTGAGTGAAGTACAGACTCCCTACTTAAGGACTGTAATCAAGTAGTATTATTCAGGTATTTTACATCTCTGCTTATAAATGTATCCAGGAACAGCTACGGCATGAAACATCTGATGAGCAGTGTATTTCTGGAGACTGGAGAGAGCTGGTAGATCAGGTTCAGGTTCATCGCACACATTTCTATTCCTCACACCTGCTCTGTTCACATTTCCTCTACAGACTCGCTGTCTGTCGTTTAATCTCCTCAAACAAAGCAGCTCGTACTCGTGTCTCGTCTGCCAGGGTGGGCTGAAGCCGTCCTGCAGTTTCCGACATCTCAGCTCCACGTCCGGATGAATAAAACACGATATTAATGAATTTTGGATGAAAGCTTCACAGAGGGGGCCGGTGTGGCTCATTAGCAGCTATATTATTGATCACAGGATTCCTCTGCGCTCAGGAACGCGCCGCTCTTCAAAAATGCAAATAAGCGGCAAATTGAGTAATGCCTCTTTGCCTGAACATATTATAAACAAATCAGCATCAACGGGCCACGCTGAAATCCACATGATTAATGCAGCCAAGATTGTCACGCTTGATTAATGTTTCACTGTGTTTCAGAATTACAGGTCATGCAAAATACAGCAAGATGCTTCGTCTCCTGTGATGTTCTCCGTGTTGATCTCAGGATTTCAACCAGGGCCTTTTTAAAGTTTAAGGACTTGATTCATTATCAGAGTCAAATGCTTTGAAAGATCTACATACATGAATATCCTTATGAACTTATGGTGTAGATGTACAGCAAAACACAACCCAAATTCAGTTTGTAAGAGTCTTCCAGCCAATTCCATGTTCTGTGCTAACATTTAAACTTGCTGTTCAAAACCTCCTCAAATGTGTAAGGACTGAAATATCCAAGGGATAGCTTACCTAAAAGAAGACAATTTTGTCATTATTTACTGACCTTCATGTCAATCTTCTGGATAAAAAAAAAAAAAAAAAAAAAAAAAAAAAAATTATATATATATATATATATATATATATATACATATATATATATATATATATATATAGTTTTTAAAGAATATCCTGGCAACTTTTACATTGGGATTAAAACTTTCAAGCTTCAAAACAAAAAACATAAACAAAACAAACAAACATAGGTATTACAACAGAAGTCCATATAACTTCTACACTATATTAAAGTCATATGATGTTTCATTGTTATCATTCACTAAAAATCTTTGAGGTGTAATTTGTAATTAGTATAGATTATTTAAAATATTACAAGTGACTAATTTCAGTCTGTTTGTTACACAAAGCTTCATATGATCTCAGAAGACCTGCAATATAGAGCACAACTTGTGCTACATTGGTAGTGCTTTTATGGTACATTTTGTAGTTTAATGGCCTCAGTACCTTCACTTTAACACTTCAATCTGGAAGTCATATGCGTTTGGATGAACATGAATCATCTCTTAAAAGTGTATTGTGGCCCACTGTGACTGTATACTCACACAGACTGCGATTGTGTATGGTCAATCATCAGTAAAGTATGAATCCTCTGGATCTGTTGTGAGTGTGTATGGCATCAGCCCACACACAGATGCTGATGAATACTGTATAAACAGGCCACTGACATCTACTGTAAACATCAGCCTCCTGAGGGGCTTCAGCTCATCCACAGGCCCTCGTCTGCAGCCGTCTGATGGTAAAAGCCCATAGCCTGAGGCTGACATAAGCCCCCAGTCACACAGACACACACACACACACACACACACACACACACACACAGCGCTTCCCTCATGAGGCTCAAACACTCCAATCCTGGAGCTGTGTGTTATTGTGCATCAGCCTCTGATGCTTTTATGATGGGATGAAGTGGGAGGGATAAATGACAGTAATACTAATTATAGCATATCGAATGTGTTTATGTGCACATAAAGGCTTTTTAATCATTGAGCACTAAGAGGATTTCTCAGGATCTTGCTTTGCATTTGAGCAATCAGAATTAGTATGGATATCAGTGTACAGTACGGGTACATATGTTAGAACTAATAATGAACTAACCATCCAAACACTTCATTACGATAAATAGGAGTTGAAAAGATACATTTACCAAGAAGAGGGGGTGACTTGGATCAAATTTTACTTAAATGTGAAGCTTTTTGGATACATGAATTAAACACTCATACTCCATATGGTCTAGATGTGGATTTGGATTTAATAGATTAATGGCTTGAATTTGTATATATATATATATATATTTTTTTTTTTATTTTCCCTGCTTAATTGTTATCCCCACCTGCGAGTGATTATCTGCTCTATTTATATTGCTCTCCATTTTGTTAAGTTTTATCCTGATGAAGGCTTTCATGCCGAAACATTGATAATAAAAGATAATATACCTAAGTGAGTGTGGAGTTATAATCTTTCTTTAAGAACTAATAATATTAATATAAAATATTTAGAAATAAACATGAACCAAAATTAACATGCTGTAACGTTATTGTTGGTTCTTAGTTCTTAAATATTACATTAACGTTGAGAATTGTTGATGTCTGTAGTATGAGAATACACTGGATGTAGATTTTATGGGGCCAGATTAGAGTCGATGTCATTGCACAATGTTAAATTATGACTTTTAAAGCTTTTCTGACATGAATGAGCTCAAGATCTTGAGTTTACTGAACCACACTAATGAAAGACTGAGTTTCAGGAAAACCACTGGGCAATGTCCTTGTTCTTTACATCACATACCATTGTTCCTCTATAGAAGTGGCTTGTTTCAGCAAACGAGCTGAACTCCGGTAGCAGCATCTGTGATGTTTTCTTCTAGGTGGCTATTTTGTTTTCTGAGAACAGCTTGCCATGAAAAATTTAGCGAATGCAAAGTGACTAATGCATTTTCTCAGTCTTGGATAAGAGCAATGAAAAATTAACAATGGAAATAATTAATTTTGATTGCTGCCTACAGAACTAAAAACTCGTGTTGTGCCGGATGACTTATTCATGCTGATGCAAATTCCTCACTCAGCAACACCCAAAATAACGCAGGAGCTTGTTCTATAAATTCTGAAGGACTCTTAACTTATGTTCTTGCGTGTAGCGATTACCGCACGCTCCCCTGCACATCGCAATGCTGAAAATTTAATTGTTTTTATTTCCAATTCAGCCCAGGCATTTAAAATGCATATAACCAGAGGTAAACAAGCATCCTTAGTAGTGTTTCATTTTGTAACTATTAATGCTTACCTTATTTCTGCCATGTCTCCGTGTCACACTAACATGCTGCTTCCTTCTCCTCTGCCTGCTCGACTTGAAGCTCCGATCAACAATTCATTCTCGTTCGCTTTAATACGGCACCTGGAAGTCATATATTCATAAATACATGGCATTAGATGATGTGAAAAAAGAACATCTCCCTCAGTATTCTGTCTTATTTTATCCTTAAATCAAGCTGCATTTACTTGAGATGCAAAATGAACACATGAAGCCTGAGAAACTGAACAAAATGAAGTGTTTATGCTTAAAACACGAACAATCGGGTATGAAAACTTGTAAAAAAATCTCAATTTAAGTTGATTTTTCTGATGGCAAATTTTTGTTTTTGTGTCAATTATAAATTTGCTTATTTTTGATTCATTTCACAGAAACAAGACTTCATTTTTTAGGTCATATTGTTTCTCAAGTAAATGTATCTTGATTTAAGAGTCTTTAGATATTTGCACATTGCACTTTAATGAGCTCGCATTGAAGGAGAGAATACATTTGTACTTTTGAAATCTTGAGAATCTAGTGAAAATGGTGAACACTGAACAGCTGATCAAACGTGATGCAAACTGTACACTTTTGGTAATATTAAATAAACTGATAAAAAAAGTGAATGCACATGTTAAGTGTCAGTTACCCGTATAAACATACTGTATAGAACACAGAAACCTTCATCCGCAGCTCTGAGAGCGTATGAGCCTTTCCTCATCTCCGTCTTGACCTCACAGGCCCAATGCATCTTGACAACAAATGGATATAAGCAGGAGAATATGTTTCTCTCCAGCCCGCGCGTATTACTAATACATATTCTGTTGGCTGCACGGCATAAATACTTGAATAGGCCTCCATTTGTAACTTGCAGCAAACATTTGGGGAGATATGAAATATATATTGTCGTTTGTAATGGTCCTTTGTGTCACGGTCTGCGGGGACGATATTGTTCTGCGTACGCCAGAGTAAATTGAAATGCTTTCTGTGGGGAGTTAGCTGAGTACAGAGAAAATACATTTCATCTGACACTGTCACTGTAATTATGCTCTCCTATTATCTTTAGCCAACGGAGAACGAGTCCGGGATGGCGCGAGCGTGTCGCTGTGCTTACTGAGCCGACCGCTGCGTTTGCACCAGGGAAATGATCTGTTAAAAGCAGGTGACATCCAGAGATCGGAGAGTCTGATGGAAGCCCCGAGGTGAAGGACATGAACGCCACAGGATCTCTCCAAACCAACAAACGCAGTACAACTTCACCACAAGCCAGACGGTTTTAGCGAGCTTGTCCTACATCTCGCAAACAACTCCGAACTGTCCACGGCTGCTGCTGGTGGTTGAGAAACATCTGCTCTGCTTGTCTGAAGACTGAGGAACACGGCAAATAGATTAGAGTTACACAGATCACGACGAGCCGGATCAGCGCGTCAAGACTTAAACCTGTTCCTCACGCAGAAAAGAGATGTGTTTTACACTGTTAGTTACAGCCTTGTCTTTTTGCTTTTTATTAAGGACTGAGATCATCCTGTGATTTTGCTTGCAATATTAAAAGACACAGATCTCCAACAAATGTGGCTTTTACTTTAATTATTCACCCTCATGTTCCTGAACGTCAGTAGCATATTTAAGGGGTCATCGGATGCAAAACTTACTTTTACATGTTGTTTGAACATTAATGTGTGTTGACAGTGTATATACACAACCACCCTATAATGGTAAAAATCCATCCAGTGGTATTTTTGTAATCTTTATAATATCCATTTTTTCAAATCAAGCCATTCTCAGCTTCTTGTCGGTGTGACCGCTCACACAATAGTTGATTGACACGACCGTCTTACCTTAGACCCGCCCTGACTGAGCTGTGAACAGTCTGACTCTGACTGCCAGTGTTTCCACTGGGGAAGACAAGAATGTTTCCGATTGAGTGATTGAGGTGTTCTGTTGTTGGATGTAATAATGATCATAGCAGTCCTCATTTTCTCCCGACATCTGAGGGTTGGGATGAGCAGAGCTCATTAGCATTTAAAGGAACATGCAATAGAATGGCTCGCTCTGAAAAGGGCTGATTTTGACAAGGTAAAAAGGGTGTTTTTTACACTACCACTGAGAAATTTAAAAAAAAGTATGTTATAGACATCTCATTAAGACCCTAAAGAATCAGCTTGTGGAAAATGGGCATCCGATGACCCCTTTAAACATTTTTACATGAAAATAATTTCTTTATCTTAAAATGGCTTACCTTTACCTCATTTAGTATACACAGATCCATGAATATGCTAAGTAGTCACCACCTCCATCCAATCACAGCAGCTCAGACCTGCTCCACTTTCACTCAGTTAACTAAAGTAGTAAACACTGCACAACGGCACAAGAAGTGGCAGTTTTGGATAAACGGTTTTCGGAGAGTGAATACGTGAATAAATGTGTTCAAATTCTAAATGGATTACATCCTAATCCTGGGTTCACACTGAACGATTTTCAAAGTCGACATATTGCTGCTCTTCTCACACTTCACAACTGTCTGGGCTACCATACAGTTGCTGTTGTTGTGCACTCTACACTATGGCTCAGCAACAGGGGCTCACACATTACACAACTGCTCAACAGGAACAATCACCCACAACTCTGCCAGGTCTACAAACTATGTTTCACAACCAAACATTGGATGTATGTCTATTATGACTCCTCCCACTGAACTTTCTCAAGCCCTGTATGTGTTCTCTCACTGGCTGTAGGTTGTTGCTGATGTCATTTCCAGTTAAAACACATGTCATACTGCAGGACTGTGAGTTGCCAACAGGTTCAGATATCTAACGGGCACCGGCAACATGTCTGCGCTTCTCTCAGATTGCATCTTTGATGACACACACTACGCAATTGTCACTTGTGTGAATGAGCACCGATTTGCCTCTGATTTCAGTCAGGTGATTGTAGGCAATTACCACAAAACATCCAGCAACACAACACCTCAATCGCTCAATCGGAGATATTCTTGTCTAACTTACATCCCTGCTCCGGCATCGAAACAATGGAAGCCGGACTGTTACAGCTGATCTGAGGTAAGACGCTCATGTCAGTCAACTATCGTGGGAGCAATTTGAAAAAGGGGATATTATTTTTACAGATTAATTAAAAAAACACTGCATGGATTTTTATCATTATAGGGTAGATTTGTACATACACTGACAACACACATTAATGTTCAAACAACATGTAAAAGTGAACTTTGCATCCGATGACCCCTTTAAGTACTTTACATGGAATTTCACAATTTACATGAATTATATGGTTGTTGCTGAATATATTCCAATATGTATTCCAATGTGCACCACACTACACCAGATTTAAACATATCAACACCAGATTTGGTCAGTTTAAACTTTGTGACGTTAAACTGCAAAGATCTTGAGTTTTCGTTGAAGGGCATGTCTGTGGCGGCCTGACAAACTTCAATGTTTCGACATGAAACAGGAAGTTGTTATAATTCAGGCTTACAATGTCCGATCTGCACCAAAATTCATGTGTTCAATAAGAGTCCTGGCCTGAACACATCTAAAGGCCAATATTCTGTTATAATCATAGTGCCACCAGCTGGCAACAGGAAATGACTTGCTTTACACTAACTAAAACAATCAATATCCAATCTGCCCCTGTTTACCGCTTTAAAAGCATATTGCCCACCGTTTGCTGTCTTCCTAAAGCCATCGGGTGGCGATAAGCCCAGGTGCGAGGGCCCTTTCAACGTTGCTTGCAACTTTAATTTGTAATTGTAATTATTTGAGTTTTATTATTGTTTTAATTCTCTTTAATTCTTAATTGTTTATGTCAAGTCAAACAGTTTGTTATTCCAAGTAACTAGTATGTTTTGAAGCTGCTAATAATATCTGTATTAGAGTATCAGAGCAATATCTGCACATCACCCGTAAGAGTTTCCCCTCGGCTGTCTGACCCGACCCAATCTCTCTCGTAACCCCGCCGGCTGCAGACCGACTGACGGGACGGCTGGGATTCGCTCGTCTGACCCCTATTTTGGAAAGGCCAAGCGCTGTGTGTGTGTGTGTTCAGAGCTCAGACACAGCGCAGCACCGGGGAAAGAAGGAGGTCAACACTGTCACTCTCTCAAACACACACACAGGGTCTGGTGTGGGCCTCATTACCCCTGCAGCTCAAACACACACAGAGTGTCCGTGAGGCTGCAGACGGGAGTGAAAGCAGTGCCTGACTGTGTGTCTGAGCATCAGCAGCCTCTCCTCTCCTCTCCTCTCCTCTCCTCTCCTCTCCTCTCCTCTCCTCTCTGTCTGACAGATAGAAACCCAAAACACTCACACAAACACACACACACACACACACACACACACACACGTCTGGTTTATTATCCTTGTGGGGACTCTCCATAGGCGAAATGGTTTTTATACTGTCCGCACTGTATTTTCTATCCCCTTACCCCTAAACTCCTAAACCTAACCCTTACAGAAAACTTTTTGCATTTTTACATTCTCAAAAAAACTTATTCTGTATGATTTATAAGCTTGTTTTGATGTTTATTAATCAATTAATCAATGTTCATTTATAAATATGAACTCATTCTTAATTCATGTATTTTCATAATACATTCAAAATTTTTTTTTTTTTTAATCAACTTGGTAATCAAAATGGTAAAAATGTAGATTAATAAATGCTGCCAAAGTAATGTTCATTGTCACTTAACTATTTAATGTTAGCTATTGAACCTCACTGAAAAAAAAAAAAAAAAAAAAAAAAAAAAAAGTAATGATTTTAACAATAGCCAGGTATTCATCAAAATATTTTAGGTACATTTTGGGATATTTTTTTGACCGTTAAAAGTTTTTTTTTTGGTTATAAAAATCTATATGCGTCAGCCCAGTTAGCATCATATTTCTCCCCTTTATAGCGAAATATTCAAAGATCTTCAACTTCAAAGAAGTTAAAGTTGACCACTTATTTGATCATTATATTGCTCAATAGAAAAAAAAAAAACCTTACCTGTTAACTCATTAAAAACATTTGGTTCAATATGAGCACTAAATTCTCTTTCCATGAATTTTAACAAACTACAGTGTAAAATATCAACTGTGTTACCCTACTAGTTCTGTCCAGTGTTGGGAATGCTACTTTAAAAAAGTAAAATTAGTTATAGTTACTAGTTACTTCTCACAAATAGTAACTTACAGAGTTACATCATTATATAATTAACTAATTACCACGGAAAGTAATTATTGTGTTACTTAAAAAAAAAAAAAAAAAATGTCAAATATGTCAAATAACTTGGATGCCCCCAATACTAAATATGTGGGGGGGCGCTAAAGATTAATGAGCTGCTGGGTTCATTAATATTGTCTGCGTTCACTCAAACTGATTTGAACAGAACAGGGATGATAATAGGTGAGTGCCAGCCAGCCAATGAGCTGGTGAAGGGCTAGTGAAGGGCCCCATCACACACACACACACACACACACACACTCTCTCTCTCTGTCATGAGCTCTTACAAGCTCTTTCATCATTTGACAAGAATCAGATTGAGCCGCGGCTGCAGAGAGCGGCTCTGATGGGACGAAGGCCACCGTGAGGTTATCAGGCAGCACGGCCGCCCTCCTCTCCCTCAGGACCTTTATCTAAAGCCTCTTTGATTGGAGGCCCAACTCACTTTATAGGGCCAAGAGACCCAAACCGTCCGGACGGGCAGATAAATGAGGCCGGTCGCTGTAACGGTACCGACGTCCGGCCCGTCTGACATCAGCCGGTCGCGCCGGTGGACTGGTGTCCCAAAAACATTCCCTCGACCCCTCTCGACCCGCTACGACCTTCATGGCAGGACGGCGGCTCAGGTACGGTATTCGATAAGGCGTCGAGGACTCGATCTAGTGTCCGAAAGCTGGCAGATTAAAGCGTGGCAGGACAGATAGAAGCGCTGGCCTTCGATCCGCCGATAATCTCTTCATCCTGCTGTGATAATATATATTGGATGGTCCGGTCTGACTGGAGGCTGTCTGGAGAAACACACAGGGGACGGATAGCGTTACAGTTAAACACTTAGTGGCCATGAGCGCGTCTGCGGCAGCGCTGATGGATACGGCGCTAATGGAGAGGAGGGGAGCGAGAGCTAAAGGTTAATACGTCTTGGAGGGAATATTGTATGGCAGGGATGGTGATCTCTTCATAACTATCCCGTCTGCTTCCATTAAGCCGTTTCAGCCACCGGCAGAGGCACTGAGAGACTTAATCGTTTTAAGATCCTCCGTGGCAGTCAGGTTTATCACACGCCATTGAACCTTCGTTTTATTTGATGAGTTAATGGACTGGTATAATGTTAACAGTGGGAAAGATGGAGCGCTTTACATCTGAATGTATTAATGAAAGAGCTGAATATTTCACCGGATCGGCGTAATGTATTTGCGTTCGCGGCGTACCGACAGTTCCAGTCCAAAAAGATTAGGAGTGCTGGTGAAATGAGGGCACTTCAGTTCTGTGTGTTGTGTGTTTCTAGTGTTCTCATGATTTTTGCTCATTTATACCAGACCTGAGGCACTAAAATAGTTCAATAGTTAATTAATTTTACTACAGTTGAATGGACAAAACTTTACCCTTTTAACTAAGTGCAAATGCAGCATAAGGAAACTGCACAATTAACTCTTAAATATACAATGTATGTACCACCTCATTAAATGTACACATGTTTGCGTGTTATTGCAAGCAATTTATACTCTACAAAAACAAAGAAAGAAACAAATGAATAAATCATTTAATGTTACTTGGTAACATTTAACAACAAAATAATTCATGCAATACTCCATGCAGGTAATTTTTTTTTTTTTTTAAAAAAAGCATGTCTAAGGAAAAAAGAACCAAACTGTAACATTTTTTGGGGAAAAAAAAGTATGTAATTGTGTCTAGAACAAACAAACAAACAAAAAACTGCTAATTTAATCGGACAGTGGGATATTTACAAAGTACCTAAGAGGGCATGGTGATTAAAACTAAATAAATAAATAAATTATTATTATTATTATTTTTAATAATCCACTTGATCCTATTCCATCTCATCTCCTTTACTGTAAAAAAAAAAACAATTTGTTTAAAATAATGTTACCCGGCTGTCTTAAAAGTTTAAGTTCAGTCAACTCGAAAAAGTTTGGTCAGCTTGAAATGTTAAGTTGTACTAAGTGACAACTTAGATATTTGAGTTGATTCAACTTAAAATTTTAAGGCAGCTGGGTTACTTACCCAGCTTTTAAGTTTAACAAACCAATTTTTTAAGTCAACTCAAATATCTAAGTTGTCACTTAGTACATCTTAACATTTCAAGTTGACTATACTTATTTGAGTTGACGGAACTTAAAATTTAAAGGCAGCAGGGTAACAAATTATTTTAAGCTGACTCAACAAATTGTGTTTTTTTGTTGTTGTTGTTTGTTATTTTGTTGTTGGTTTTTTTTTTTTTTTTTTACAGTGTTCAAGGCATTTCTCCAGCAGTTGTACCTGCACTCACTCACATCATTAACACATCCTTTCACACTGGTGTTTTTCCCTCAGCATTTAAACAAGCTCGTATAACCCCACTGCCGCTAAGACCGGCAAGAGCGGATTCCAAATCTTCAATACTTATCTTGCTGGATCTGTCCGCTGCTTTTGAAACGGTTAACCACAAGATCCTCCTGTCAACCCTTCTGGCAAAGGGCATCTCAGGAACTGCACTCCAGTGGCTTGAATCTTACATCTCAGACAGATCCTTTAAGGTATCTTGGAGAAGTGAAGATTCCAAGTCGCAACATCTAACTACTGGAGTGCCTCAGGGCTCCGTTCTTGGACCACTTCTCTTCTGTGTCTACATGGCATCACTAGGTTCTGTCATTCATAAACACTGCATTTCATATCACTGCTATGCTGATGACACTCAACTCTACCTCTAATTCCATCCTGATGATCCGACGATAGCTGCTCGCATCTCAGCTTGTCTAACAGACATTTCTTGCTGGATGAAGGACCATCATCTTAAACTCAACCTTGCCATGACAGAACTGCTTGTGGTTCCATCATACCTATCACTTCATCACAATTTCACCATCCAGTTAGGCACATCAACCATAACTCCTTCAAAAACAGCCAGAAACCTGGAGTTGTGATTAATGATCAGACCACATTGCTAAAACTGCCTGGTCCTGCAGATTTGCTTTATTCAACATCAGGACGATCAGGCCATTTCTTTCAGAACATGCTGCACAACCCCTTGTTCAATCTCTTGTTCAGTCTCAATGCTCTCTTGGCATGTCCTCCAGCCAGTTCTATCAAAAGATTAATCTTTAATGAGCAGAAAAGAATGCACACGTCACACCTCTGTTTATTAATTTGCACTGGCTACCAATAGCTGCTTGCATAAAATTCAAGGCATTAATGTTTGCCCACAAAACCAACAGTGGCTCTGCACCCCTTTTCCTAAATTCATTACTTCAGACTCATGTGCCCTCTAGAAGCTTGCGTTCTGCAAGTGAATGGCGCATTACTTACATCACTTTCACAGACTTTTACCTTAACTGTTCCCTCAATGACCTGCCCTACTCAATCCGAGCAGGTGAGTCATTAGCCATCTTCAAGAATCAACTAAAAACACATTTCTTCCATCTTAATTTGATTATCTAACTCCAGCACTCTCTATTCTAATTCTATTCTTTAAAGAAAAAAAAAAAGTTTGACCCTTTAAGACTTGCACTGTAAAAAAACAATTTTTTGATTCAACTTAAAATAATTTGTTACCTGGCTGCCTCAAAATTTAATGTTCAGTCAACTCAAAAAAAGTTAAGTCCACTTGAAATGTTAAGTTGTACTAAGTGACAACTTAGATATTTGAGTTAATTCAACTTAAAATTTTAAGGCAGCTGGGTAACAAGCCCAGCTTTTAAGTTCAACCAAATTCTTTGTTGTCAACTCAAATATCTAAGTTTTCATTTAGTACAACTTAGTTGACTAAACTTATTTGAGTTGACTAAATTTAAAATGTTAAGTCTGCAGGGTAACAAATTATTTTAAGTTGACTCAACTTTTTTTTTTTTTTTTTTGCTACGTGTACTGTGTTAGGCTAACTGAGACTTGTCATAGCACTTGCATATCATTGCTGTTTTGTTGATTTTGATTGCTTCCATTGTCCTCATTTGTAAGTCACAATGGATAAAGGCATCTGCTAAATGACTAAACGTAATGTAAATGTAAATGTAAATGTATGTCATCAATCCTGGATACCATCTTCTTTAATTTCCCAAATGTTTTGTATTTTCCAGCAGTTCTACACAATAAAACATCAGGAGTGAATTCCTTATTCTTAAAGGAACTGCGATATTTATATTTCAATGTTTTTGAAATAACTGCATTTGCTGGAGAAACTTTGCATTAGTCCACGGAAAGAACTGAAATACAGTGTGGCCTCCCACCTCATATTATTTCTGTCACTGGTTTTGCACGAGAATGCAGAAGCATTGAAATATAATTTATTTTTGTCCCCATCATCTTGTCCCTTTAGGGACTCCCTAACCATAACCCGAAATCAAAATAAATATGAAGCTGAATTAGATTGGCTATTACTTTGGATATTTTCAGAAAATTTCCTAGATGAAGTCTACAGTAGTGTATAATTAATGTCATGTAAAGATCTGACACAAGCTCACAATCATGAGCGTCTGCACATGTTCGTAGTCCAGTCTGCAAGCTCACGATGCCATAGTGTTCACCAGATAGGGGTTATTCCCCACCGCCGTAACGTAAGGCATCAGCACGCGGCTCACGTGCGCCGCTCGATACGTTTCCATCCGAAGCGCATGCAGATGCAGCCGGAGCATTACAGTCGCTGACAAATGAACTAACAGACAGTCCTCTTTATTTATTGGCTTGTTCTCCCTAATAAGAGATATTATTCACCCAAATGCAAATGCAGTCTCAATCAATTTGCAGCGTGTCTCACATAATAAAAGCGATCCATTTCACGCAGCGCCTAACGCGTCTCTAACAAGCTCCTCGCAGCCCAATACAGTCTCCGGCTCGGCTCCGGAGGCCGATAACGCATGCAAAGCAGAGAATTAGCCAATAGTCAAATTTAATGAATGACTTTCCCATATGCATCAGGAGGATAATTAAGCGTTCGCAGGTGAAAGGGACCGATAGGAGCGGCCTTCCCGGACAAATCAAATGAGCGGTGATAGCATCGACGGATCGCCTCGCTTTCTTCGGCCCGCCGGTGTCCTTCGGTTATCAAATTATCAAGAAAATTTGTCCGGCGTCCTTCGGCGAGAAGAACTTTAATTATGGTCCTGTCTGATGGCAGGTCATTAATAAAAGCTAGTTATCTTCATTCAGAGGACGGGGAAGGCCTCTCTCCCGTCCCGGCCTTATCTCATAAAGAAATTTGGGATTTTCCTGGAGAATAATTCAAGATGGTATCCGGCCGGATATTCAAAATGTTGTAACATGATAATCGTGGTGTAATGGAAAACTTCCACGTGTGTGTTCTGTGGACAAATGTGCCCGAATTACACGCGCCGGCTTCATAAACATTGATGGATCTTACCAACCTGCGAATGCAGATAAGGAGCGAATCACGGCCCGCTTTACTTCTGCCACATTTATATTTAAGGGCCTATAGGTTACATATGCATTACTTATGCCTCGGCCACATACATCAATGCCACAACAGAGAAAAATGAAGGGCCAGTAATAACGCTGAACGTGCATGTGTTAGCGGCCGGCTATCGCTCACAAACCCTCGGTAATGGTGATCTCATTTCCTCCACTCTAACCTCTACGGCCGCGACTAACCGCAGATAGTCACGGAAGTGTGTTGCGTATCAACCCGCGGAGCGCACAAACACGCTCTAACCAGCTCTCATCCATCTCGGCTAAACTACAGCGAAACCCTGGGCCGTTCAGGAGTCAAATCAGTCATTCGGCTCCAGTTTGAGGAGATATTAATATTCTTACCCAGAGAAGAGTTTATGATCAACTTCAGATGTTTGAATCGATTCATTTCAATTCAAAAGCTTTACTGTCTATCCCCAGTGGGGTAGAAAATTGTCTTTAGACCAAATGCTCAACACACAAATAATACAAATAATCATCACAACAACAATTTACATTACATACAGCACTTAAAAAAAAAAAAACACAACTATACTAAACATAAAAATTAGGACTGTCAGTCGATTACAATTTTTAATCTAATTAATTATATGATGTGTCGATTAATTAATCTAATTAATCATAAAATAAATCTGACCATGAAAATACCCACAAAAGATTATCTAAAGCTATTTTTGTGTTAAACGAAAATTTGTCAAGTAAACATTACAAATTGTAGAAAATTTTATTTGATTCAACATAAAAATTATTACACATAAACATTTAGGTTGCAATGTAAACTACGGAACATAAAATAAGATAATCTGAGAAAAATCTCATTATTTTTTGTTCATATAATAAAAGTCATGGTAACCAAAACAACTTTGTTACTAACAGTCTTCAAAATACCTTATTTTATGTTCCACAAAAGAAAGGTTTGAAATGGCGTGGGGGGGGGGGGGGGGGGGGGGGGCTTTTCCTTTAATGTTCTTCTTCTTCTTCTTTTTTTTTTTTTTTTTTTTTTTTTTAATGAAACAATACTCTAAATAGGAAACTAAATCTGCCAGCAGTTGGCAATAAATGTCTTTATGACTCATTCGATTCGATTCGTTTAAATGGCTGATTTAATCAGGAATGCAGTATATGACTCTCTTTATGAATGCGCCTTTGAATCATTGATTCACCGATTCATTCAAAACGCAGATTCATTCAGAAACTAAACTCTGCTGTGTTGGTCTGATATGCACAACAATTCTGCTATGGCTTCAAAGGTAATATGTTCTCTACAAAACTGAGCAAAAAACACATAATATAGTGTTTAAAATATATAACAATATCAACTTATTTACTGAACCACTGTATAAAATCACATTTAAGCTTGTAATAGATCAGGACAAAAATCAGCACTTGAGTCCTATTTCTCTTGCTGCCTGTGTAATATTGTGTGATATGTGATATATATAAATATAAGACATAGAGACAAAACACAGAAAGGGGCATTTTTTGCACCAGCATCTTGAATTTTAGAGCATAACTGCATTTGTTGCTCTGCGTCATATTTGTCAACAGTCAACTGTATGAAATATAAGATGATGTATAGGTCTGGGGCAGGACCAGCACGTTAATTTCATTAAAATGTTGAATTCATTTTAAGATCCTATTTAAAATACCAATAGCAGTTGGGATAAAGGTCCACCAAAGGCACACTATAACATCTGCCTTAAAGGGGTCATCGGATGCCCTTTTTCCACAAGTTGATATGATTCCTTAGGGTCTTAATGAAAAGTCTATAATATATTTTGGTTAAAAATTCTCAATGGTAGTGTAAAACAACACCCTTGTTACCTTGTCAAAATGAGCTCTGCACAAATCATCTCATTCTGATGGATTGTTCCTTTAAATGCAAATGAGCTCTGCTTGCCCCGCCCCTCTCTTCTCTCTGTGGAGTGACCAGAGATTGTTTACCTTAGCCGTGAAACTTGCTAACTAGCATGTTATTAGGAAAGGTGATTGCAGAGATTCATAAAAAAAAAAAAAAAAACCTTATACTCACTTCTGCTGTAGGTGAAGCTGGATCACGAACATAGACGCATTTATGTAGATCGGGAGGCACAATCCCTTCACAAACAAACGTAATCCACTGCATACATTCCTGCCAGCATCAAAGGCTATATTCATGGTAAAGTAAAGAGTAATGATATTTAATATAGTCTGACACAAACCACACAGCTCATGAAGGCAATTCTTTTCCTTTCAGTGAACATACATAAGTCATTATTATCTGAGTTTACTTCATATATTTTGTCATGCATGAATTCCATTCCATTCACCAGAAATATAATGTACTTTAATATGCATTTGACACCAGATGTCGGTTTTAACATTCTGTCACGCACAGAAACATTTATTGATCTTAGTTATTGATTGTACTACATGGCAAGGAATTAAAGTTTAAGGCAAATTATGAAAAAAAAAAAAACATGTCTCTTTCTCCTTATAGAAGCTAGTGATGATCAGATCAGATCAGATCTACACTGACTAACAGGAAACTCACAGTAAAAATCTGTCTGAAAATCTAACACTGCATCTTAAAGACCAGCTTTTAGCTTTGAAAGAAAACTAATTTCACTAGTCAACTAGTCCAGACTAAAGCTAAAACAATTGTGGATTTTGTTAATACTGATATTCAGAGTGGAAAAACAAGCCTGATTTGTTGCTGATTTTTTTTTTTTGTTTGTTTGTTTGTTTGTTTTCACAACTGTAAAATTATTAATTAATTAATTACAAAATTAATAGCAGTGACTTGACCATGAAAATGTTTGGTAATTAATTAAAAAAAAAAAAAACAAAAACAAAAAAAAAAACACTTTATTACCACTGACATCATGACATTTTTATTTTGCTGTCATATTAAATATATGGTAAAAGAGAAAAATAAAAATGAGGTCCCAATAAGGTTTCATTTGTTAATTAATGAAAGCATTAGGTCTCATTTGTTAAACTTCATGCAGTAATTAACATGAACTAACAATGCACAATATATTTTTTATTATTATTATTTACTAATCTTAGTTATGTTAGGCAATAAAAATACAATTAAATTTTAAATTTGTACTAGTAAATGTTGAAGTTTATATTAGCTAATGTTAACAATTGCTGTAGAAGTTTGTTCATCGTTTACTCACGTTTACTAGTGCAGCTTACTAATGTTAACAAAGCAAACCTTGTATCAGTTTGGCTCTGTATATATTATATAGAGCCAATGAATCAACTAGTGGCAGGACTAGTCAGTGCGGTGTACTAGTGTGACGGGAGCGCCGCATTCAGCTGTTCGTGTGAATATGAGACTGCAGAGAGAGACACCAGAAGATCTTACAGCATCTCTGTTGATCTGCATGTGTTTGTCAGACGTGTGTCACGTGATCTGACATGAGACACTGCAGCAGGATCCCAGGGCTCAACCGGTGCACAGGTGCCCTACACAATGCACAATTATGCTGTTATCACAACACGCTCAGATTCACATACACACACACACACACACACACACACACAGTTTCCAGGTCAATATCTGCCATGGATTTATCATGAAACAGACTTGGGTTATTCTTTATCAAATCAGTGTATAGTTCATGCGGTTTGTGGTCTAAACTAGACTAATCATCAAGTTTGAGTATCCACACTTTTGTTTTGTCATTGGTGATATGAAATCATACAAAACTCATATGACATTCTTCCATGGAAGCTGTGGTCTGTTCCTCACTCAAAGATTTATATTTACATTTATTTCCACTTGCTTTTATGCTTTTATCTAAACAGAATTACAAAAGATGAGCAAAAGCAATGACTTCAGAAGACTTGCACTGCACAGGACTGATACTTTGATGGTGATTTTTAGTCCAATGCCTTCTGTAAAGTTTGAGAACAACATGAGAGTTTATTGAGATACTGAATTATTGCTTACATATTCATCATCTCTCACCAGTCCTGTGAACAAGCTCCTGTTTTCCTAAAATCAGAAGGTCCGGTTTTCAGGTTTCTGCAGTGTAAACCGGCTTCATTTGAGTAATAAAGCCTCAGGTTCAGGCCTCAGTAAGACTCCGAGTGTAAAGTTCCTCAAGTGGAAAATGTGTTTGCTGGCGAGGAGGGAGATTTGGGCTTGAGTATGACTTACATCGCCTCTTCAACTGTAATGTTACTGTAATAATAAGCAAACGCACCACTGCACAGACACAAACACAGACGGCCATCCTTCAGAGTTTATGTGCAAGTGCCATCCAAGCAACTTCTGTGACTCACTGCAAGCTATTACCATTGCTATTGTTCAAACTAGAAAAACCTCAAAATAAAGTACTACATTTTATTGCATAACTCATTCTGCCAACACAAATGACACCACTAAACATTCAGCTGGTTGGGTAACAGCCCTGTTAAACCCTGCTGATGAATGTCAGAATTAGGGACTTTTTTTTTATTATTGTTTTAAACTAAATTTTAGTAATCAAACAGCAAAAATTAAACCACACATTTAAACAATTAATAAATTTATTCATTCATTCATTCATTCATTTAGTTTTTTTCTAGACTCCATTTTAACAGTTAAATTCAATTTTAGCAACCAAAAAGCATAAAAAATAAATTTAAATGAGAAAACGTATACAATATAACAACAATTTATTGGAAATTCAACAAAAAAATATATTTTTATGGCCCAGTGAAGTCTGATTCATCATTTTTCAAGTTCTGATTAACCAAATATATTTTTTTCTACAGTTTTTTTCCCTCAATGTCCAGTCAATTAAATAAATAAAACCATAACAATTTATCTATTTATTATTTATTTACTTACTTGCATAAAGTAACGGGGCTTTATGTTTTATCCTTTCAATTTTCTGGATTTATGATTTAATACAAATTTATTTCCAAATATGATGCTAATCAACAGAAGGTATTAACAAACTAATTAATCAAAATGTAATAATTGCTTTTATTTTTAACAAACAAAGTGCTGCACAACAGAGGTTTAGAATATAAACTTAAACATAAAAAAGAAAAACTATCAAAAACAAATAAAGTTTTTATTATTATTATTATCATTATTATTCACTGTATCTTCCTGTCATAATTTTTGCACATTGAACTGGACTTTTATTTTGGCGTGTTGTAGTGCAGATCTTTGAGTTTCTGTGTGAATCTGCTGATAGTTTTTCTCAAATAAAATACTGAAATGCTGCTTAAGTGACTCTCAAAGCAGCTCTGGAGATGAAGTTCCGTAATAAACACCACCAGAGTTTCTTTATGACAGCATGTGGGACGACGTTGCCAATGCGCTAACAACGCTGCTTCCGGTTCCCTGCTCTGATTTATTCTCCACATCAAAGCTACAGCAAAGAAACAGCATCTCAGCCGGCTGTGAGCTGATTAAAGGATCAATAGTGAGTTTTGTTGGGTCATTGAGCGGCCCAGACGTGCCTGTTGTTCAGTCGTCCCGATCTATAGCCGGTGTCACTTCTCACGACTATCGAGGAAAGCCAGAGTTTGTTTAAAGAAGGACTGAATCAAACTTCTGATGTAAAACAGTTCTCTCACGACAGGCTGATATAGAGAGTTTAAACCAGAACTAAACTGGCTTCTGAAATCATCTAAATGACTTTATCAGCACTGATGGTGTTTATGGTGGAGCGCATCACACTAACAGGCGAACCTTGAGCCGTATGAATGTTGAGATGATGGATTAAACGATGAAGGTTGGTTCCTAAAGCTGTAGTAGTGGGGAAACACATTCAGGCCGTGATAAGGGACGTGACCGCAGAGGCTCTATCAGCTGTTAAACAGAGACGTCGCATGCAAGTGAGATTGATGATTAGCATTTGCGGCCTTGGGAACGCGGGTCGCCTGCGCCTGCGATAACCGGGAACAGAGAGATGGACGAAGCCTAACCAGCATGCATTTATTCCTGCAAACAAACAGGCGCAATAAACTTGTATGGCATTGTCTCTGAGTCAGTGTAATCTGTGAGAAGTGGACAACAGCGAATCCCTCGTGGCGCAGCCTCAGATTGTAGAAGAAAGCCAGACACAAGCTGCTCTGACACACACACACCACTGAGAGATGAAGAAAGACTCCTACATTCACACCTACTAACACACACTTACTTCAGATGTCTTCAAGATTTAGTCTCATAAGAAAAGTCAGCCTACTCCCACACATTTGACTGTTTACAATATATATTATACTAGCAAGGAGAACCGACTTGCTGGTGACAGTGATTAATATACATATAATGATTAAAAGGTATTTGGGGGGGAAATAAAAGGTCTGCTCAACAAGGCTGCATTTATTTGATCAAAAATACAGTATTAATGTGAAACATTATTACAATTTAAAACAGCTGTTCTCCATGTGAATATCTGTTCAAATGTGATTGATTGATCTGATCAAATAAATACTTTAAATTTAAAGTATTTATTTAAATTTAGATTTAAATAAGCTGAAATATCATATAATAAACTTTCCATTGATGTATGGTTTATTAGGATAGGACAATATTTGGCAGAGATACAACTATTTTAAAATCTGGAATCTGACAGTGCAAAAAAAAAAAAAATAAAAATAATAATAATAATAATATATATATATATATAAAATCACCTTCCAAATGAAGTTCTTAGCAATGCATATCACTAATCAAAAATTTAATTAGAATATATTTACAGTAGGAGATTTACAAAATATCTTCATGGAACATGATCTTTACATAATATTCTAATGATTTTTGGCATATAAGAAAAATCAAGAATTTTGACCCATACAATGTATTAATGGCTTTTGCTACAAATATACCTTTGCTACTTGTTTTGTGGTCCGGGGTCACATATAACTTTTTACTCCACTACTTGACCTTTTATAGTTATTAAATATTTCCTTCATATATTTGCTCTCTGACGAAGGGCGTAAGACGGCAGACTCCCCGCTTTGGTGATTCACTGGTTTTGGATTTCAAACTTCAGTCTCACCGTGAGGAGAAAAGGCTTGACATGCGATGCCTGGACGAGGTATTTGGTCTTTCAGCGTCTCCATCTGTGGCTCCGTTCCTCTCTCAGTCGCCCACGGGATGGTAAAACATCACTAGAGCTCCTCCATCTGGTGTCGGGCAGCACTGCAGCCTCAAAATACTCTGCTTATAAAACACATTCGGACGCAGAGCTAATGGCATTCTACAGTTCAAAGACAGACTAAACGCGTTTGCAAAGCTGGTGACGTACAGCTGCTAAGAACACACAACACACGCCTCAAAATGGCCGGTTTTACCCACATGTTATTGTACTTGAGCCGTGCGATCCGGCGTAAAACGCTGATATATGAATGACCCTTGTGTGTTTACCATTTCGCTCTCATTGTCTTACCAATTACAAGTGTGTTTGGGGTTCGGCCAGCGTTTGAAAGGGCTCTCGGGTCACTGATCTTTACCCAAACACGCCGCTCTGAGTGGCTGAGAGAGCGAAAACAAAAAGTGCACGCTGGCCCTCGAGAGCCATATAAAAGCGGGCTCTGTTTGAGACACTTGAGCCCGCCGGAGGAAACGCAGGAGGAATTTCATCACTTTGATACGGCACTCATCACCACAGATGCTTTCCGCATTAGACCAAACAGCATCTGCCTCTCGCAGGCATTCTTTGTGTGAGATCGTACACCGCCGCTCCGCTCCAGCGCCGCGCATTTGTCGCCACGATGACGGACAGACCGATGCGAAAGGGCACCTTCCTACGCTTCCTGGAAACATAAGAAGGAACAAATAGGGCGGCGAGAGCCACTCGGCCAATCAAAGGCGCCGCTTCCACCGTCTTTTTGATCCGGCTTGTCGAGCAAGCATTTGCGGTTGTTCCGACTTTCTTCTGTCGTGTTTGACATCGGTCCGTCCGCTGACAAACGCGGCCGCTCGCCTTTGATGCCGGGGTTTAATTATGGCAAAGCTGCCGGCGCTGACTGATCGCGGTGTCGTTAATTGCGCTTGTACTTGCGCATCTGAGCTCTGGTAAATCGGCGCATGACGTTCAGATCAAATCGCCCGGCAGAAACAATTAGCCCGACACCGCGCCAGGACGATAGCGGCGTCCGAGATAATTGTTTTATTTCAAGGGGCCCTTTCTGAGAGCCAATTAAACACCATGAAGTCGCCATCTGCAGATAAGAAAACAAGCAAACAAGTGCCGTTCGGATCATTTCGAATCGAGCGCTCCTCAGAAACGCCGCAGGACGCGGATGGCGAGAGGAGACGCGCCCAAGAGCTTCGTCAAGGACTAAAACTCCAGATAACCTTAAAATAACAAATGATGCTCGGGTCAATCGCCCAGACTCTTATCGGCTTCAGGCGGGGCCGGAGATCTGTGCTCACTGTCAGCCAACACTCGGCCCTGTCGATACCTCGCCGTGTTCAACATTCTGCACCCGTGAGCCAGCGCGCTCAAATCAGGGGCCGGTTACAGGCATACATCTAAGATTAGGAGGAGTTTGTTTTTTCATCAGATTTGGAGAAATGTGTCATTCCATCACTGTCTCACCAGTGGATCCTCTGCAGTGAATGGGTGCCGTCAGAATGAGAGTCCAAACGGCTGATAAAAACATCACAATAATCCACAAGTAATCCACACCACTCCAGTCCATCAGTTCACATCTCGACAAGGCAACAGCTGTGTGTTTGTAAGAAACAGGAGACAATTTTAGCCTTAAACCCCCGTGTTCGGCCAAAATCTAAGTCCGTAATCCATAATAACGATTCTTCCAGTGAAATAGTCCATCTCCTGTTGTCTTTCACATCAAAATCCAGCCACATATTTGTTTAGAGCTGTTTTGGACTGTTTTGGCTTGTAAACAGTGCTTGATCTGTGCAGATTCCTCTCCTGATTCAGACCAGAACACTTATTCACTGGAGGAAGCGTTATTATGGATTATGGACTTTAGACAGATTTCAGAATTTTCTTTGTGAATTTGTTTCTTACAAACATGCAGTTTTTAAAAACATGCAATTATTTCTTCAAGAACTAGTCTAATCAACTAACAGTTGGCAATCTTTTTGGATTCAAATGAGAACAATTTATGTTTTTAAGTGATAAAACATTAAAAAAGAGTCTAACAACTCACTGGTAACACATGCAAACAACAGCAGAGATCACATCAGGATGAACAAATATTGCAGTGCACCTACTACTGAATCTTCATCCATTTTTAGTTGAATAAAGACATGATGAACTCACACACTGCAGAGATCAGTGCCATCATTTGAAATGAGCTAATGACTGGTTCCTCAAACCTCCCACCATTGGTCAAATAATAAAAAGACAAATATGAGTTGGGTCATAATATAGATGAACAAGCTCCTCCTGAACTTTCATTTCCATCAAAATCTAAATTACACTCCCCCTTAAAGAACTGCATCCTGTTTGCCAACTCAATTCAAATGCAGGAATTTTATTTTATGTTTCCATGAGGTTGTTCTGTGTTCTAGATGAATGCTTACTAGTCCAAAATTTAGTTTAAAATAGTAGCCAAGTCAAATTTCTCATTTTTGTTTAGTTTAACTTTAAGTACAAAAAAATAACTAAAACTGAATCAAATAAAACAAATAAGAATAAAAACTACATAGACCAATTAAAAAAAAAAAAGAATATAAACCAAAAAGACACGCAACAAAATTAGTAAAACCTCAACTAAAATTACAATGAAAACTGAAAAAGTCTAACTCAAAATATTAACAAAAACTATACTATATCAGTTATGTTAAAATAACACTGACTAGAATCTCAATAACAATTATTATGAAAAAAAAACTATTTGAAAAATCCATTTCAAAACAATACTAAAAACTATTCTTGTATGTGAATACTACTAAAATAACCCTGACTAGGGCCTCTTCTTGAAATGTCAGATTGCTTTGCCTGTTTTTCTGGTCTCCAGATGAAAATTCAGGTCAGAAATCAGTTTCCTCAATATCACTCATGAACTGAGGAATCATTCATATCTGCAGCACAAACGCTGAACTTGAATACTTTGAGGTTTTAGCACATCACTGACCTCATGCGTGAGCGATATAAGTAATGATCGCACTATCATTTCATATTTCTTTGAAAGCGGCACCAAATAGTATCTGTGCTCCGGACACAAAGAAAGATCTGGTATCTCGCTCAAGCTTCTGCAGCATCTCCAGTTTCACAGCATCAGAAGAAAAAAGCAGACAAGCACATCACAGAAGCTGCAGCACGAACCTGAGAGACTCAGACGAGATGTTTCTCCATGACACCTGTGAGCCTGGAGAGCGACCCGCCGGCCTTTCATCTGTCAGACTCGCTCTGCCATTTCTGAGCCGTTTAACATTGCGGCGCGCAGGTGTTTCGGAGGCAGGACGGGGCTGACAGACGGGAATGTCACCGCACAGCCAAACACTTGTGTTCTCCACAAAGATCTCT
Source organism: Cirrhinus mrigala (assembly GCA_036247105.1). NCBI lineage: Eukaryota > Metazoa > Chordata > Actinopteri > Cypriniformes > Cyprinidae > Cirrhinus > Cirrhinus mrigala. The sequence continues at coordinate 42,052,993 of CM070022.1, forward strand.
CTTGTCCAACAACAACCTCGCCTCTGTAACATCATGGCTTCGGTTACCGAGCGGCCCGTCCCTCGCTCGTATCGGAGCGCCGCGGGCCGGGTTTCAAAGCGGCGGACCGTTTTTAGGGGGGTTTACGTTTGAAACGGCGAGCAGCTGTCAGTGACGAGAGACTGCAGATCAACGCGTAAACGGCCTCATCCTCACACGCAGCACAAGACACGAGGACCTCAGGAGGGGCAACATGGAGAAAAGCCCAAATATCACATACGGATCGCCCTCTGTCGACCGCTACAAACATTAGCATAGAATCAGGAAAGCAGTGTTTCTTCCATTAATTACTGTAATGCATTAAGCAGCAAATATTAATCGTACAAATGAATGAACATTAAAATAAACAGAATTAGAGTTGTAAAAAATGTGTTAATTTCAGGGCCAGCATGAATGATTGTTGACAGCCTTTTTTAATTTCTATTCTCTTCCATTTATTCATTCTAAAGCTTGTAATTAGTTTATTACTGACTGTTTGCTTGCCTTTAAAAACATTTGAACATTACTTATAGTTTTTGCTGTGAAATCAAAATTAGAATTGAAAATTATGAAATTTTACTATTAATTATTAGATTTTAGAATTATTGCGATCTGAGTCAAAACTATCATGGGTCAAAACTATGGCAATAATCAGTTGAGACCTGAAAAAACAAACAAAGAAGTAAATAAATAAAAACCTTTGCATTGATTGAATAAATATATGAATAAATATATATTGATTAAAATGAATAAATAAATCCTTAGTAGTGAGCCCTGATTTATTTAATATTTTATATTTATTGTAACATCACATTTAACACACATATACGCTTGAGGAATTTTAACATCAGAAACTGACACGTCATCTCTCCATTCAATTGGATTTCGAGTTTGTTTTGTACTTTTTACATGCTCAACTTTATTTGTTAAGAGAGCGTTATTTGTTAACACGCATTCTGTGTGAAACTAGTGCAGAAAAGCAGGAAACACGTGCCATTCAACACGCGCCCTGGAGGCTGCATTTCTCGCAGCTAATGCATGTTGATATTAGTGTTTGGATATGTTGGGAACACGGCCGTGTTTGATTGACAGGCGGCTGCGGCTGGTAAAACACAACATCAGTCCGTCTGTCAGCGCAGCTCCGCTGTGGCCTGAGGCTTGGCTATAATGCAGCCGAAGCAGAAACGCAGCTCTGACCCACACGGATTCTGTTTCAGCATTCATCTTCATAATGGAGGAGAGTCATTGGATCTGTGGCTTTATAAACCACTAATAAGCAAATAACATACTAATAAGTACTGTGGTACTATCATGAATTTTGGAAAGAGTGCAATGGCAAGTGTTTCTGAACATGAATGTTGACACGCTCTGCACTTTCTGCAATGTGATGTGCTGCTGTCATTGGTTTGTCTCGCACAGGAGAAGTTCTTATGAAAACAAGCTGCTATATTAACATGTGCACACACATGAATTTGTTCCTAACCTTGTAGCGTTAATGAATGTGGAGTACTCTTAATGAGTGACCATGTGTCTGAGGCCAGTCATTTGCATAAACACACCCAGAAATCTTCATATAAGGGCTATAGTTTAATAACGATCACATGGTTTTGAGTGTGATTGCACTTGTTCCTACAGTATGTTTTCCATAAATACAGAATCAACTGCAGTATGTAAGACACCGATCAATCATAATTTATGAAAATGTCTGTATGTAGAGTTCAGAGCTCAGTCAATGAGATCCGCTCTTCTTTTGGCAGCTTCTTTATGTTAAAGTGAGATCATTACAGTGTAATTTAAGGCCAATATCAAGACAGATTTCACAATTTGATTTGATTTGATGAATTTTGTCCAGTCTGCCCACCATCCTACTGACATTTCTCATTACACAGACTGTCGCACCGCACCCCGGACTACGTTGCCCATCATCCATTGCGCTGATTACACGCATCCAATCAGACACTCTACGTAAGCCTCGGACTTCCTCTTGCTATTCGCCGAGCACTGTATTGCGTTTAGCACTCTTATTGTGTTAGCAACCGTACGAAAGCCATTTCTAAGGTTTCTAGTTGCTCGAGTCTTGTATCCACACCTTGTTATCTCGTCTCGTCAGTTTTGCTGCCTGCCTTGGAACTCTTGCTTGTTTATCGGACACCCTTTTGCCTCGCCCCCTGGATTACGTTCGCCATTGATCGACCCTGCCTGCTGTTTTGACCCTGTCTCATCTAAATAAAAGCTTTGCATATGGATCCACCCATTTCACGAGTCTTTCACTCCGTTACAATTTCGATTCACAAGCTTGCAATAAGATTAATTTTGATCTTGATTCGATTTTCAATTCAGTTGGATGTACAGGCAATCAGGATCCATACATCTCTCTCTACTAATGCTGTAAACCAGTGATTCTCAAAGTACCACTCGTGGTAATAATACGCGGAGGAATCACTAAATTAAATATAAATTAATGTTAAAACACAATGGGCCGGTTTCATAGACAGGGTTCAGACTAAGCCAGGATTAGGCCATAGTTCAATTAGGGCATTAATGTCATTTTTATAAACATGCCTTAGAAAATACAATCCTGGTGTGCATCTTGAAGCAAAACAAGGGCACTGACATATCAATCAGTGCAAATTTCTTTTAGTTGAAACAGCTCAGATTTACATTTTAGTCTGGGACTAGGCTTAAGCCTTGTCTGTGAATACATTTTAATTGAATCTTTATTTGAATTAAGTTTTTTTCATTTATTTATTTATTTATTTATTTATTTTTTCACATTCAAGTACAGTACAGTTTTTATTTAACTTTTAGGTACAACACATTTTAACTGAATCATTATCAGTTTTTTATTTAGTTGTTTGTAAGCGCTGTGCAGTGTTAACATTCCAACTGTGTATTTACAATGTTAAAGTTGCTGACAACAGCAAATATTCATATTAGGAATAAAACTGCCTTGTTTAGCTGTAGCTGAATAGTTATGCCTACTGCGCTACTGTATTTTAATGTTGGTCATTATGGTGGTACTTGGAGACCCAAATATTTTCTGAGGTGGTACTTGGTATAAAAAGTTTGAGAACCACTGCTGTAAACTTTACAACAAACCCTGTCTGTTGGTGCATTGCTATTACACTGATTTGCATACAAACATGTCAATTCCACATAAGTGTTTTTTTTTTGTTTTTTTTTTTGATTTTCTTTTTATTAGATTTTCAAAAGAACACCACACACACACACACACACACACACACACACACAATTAAAATGTATTATTATACTGTTTAATGATATGTTTTTGCTCCAGTTTGTTGTTTTAATATAAATACTGAAACAGTGGATGTCATAACTTGATTACATGGTGGATTTCTTCAAACATACATTAAATTTAAAAAAAAAAAAAGGTTGAGTAAAAATATAGGGCCCTATCATACACCTGGCGTGACGCAATTGATTTTTGCTAGTTTTCAGCCAAACGAGGTGTGTTCAGGTGCATTGTTGGCGTGTTGCTACTGAAACAGACTGCGCCATTGACCAACTAAAACCTGGTCTAAAGTCAATGGCGCAATATTTTTCTTGTTATTTAACGTTAGTAATATGCACCTATAGGCAAAATGCACATACACTCTGCTTATTAGACACACAGGGACGTGCATCAGCACACAAACATGCCACATATTAAAAATGAGAGGATTAGAATGTAAAAGATTATTATTGTGTACGTAAATATAAAAATGCCTACATGCCATAATGGATAGTCAATTGCTTTCTTATGTGAGCTGTTTTTTTGGTTTCAATTTCGCTTTAGAAAATGATCATGTTCAGCAAGGAGAGGAGAGTTTTGAAAGTGGGTGCATAGTAACTCATTTGGCCCATGAATGCCCCACTTCGCACCGGCCCTGCTCTCTGGAGAAGCGTTCAGTCTTTGTTCTCGCAAATTGCGCCGTGTAAATACCGAATCCGGCGTGGCGTGAGCGCAACTGGCTCTTAAAGGGAATGGGAGATGAGACTCCGATTGGTTTAATGCACATTACGCCCAAAACACACCCACGACTCATTAAGAGAATGTGGACAACCTTTTTAGACCGTGTGCCGGGCGTGCCGACCCTTTTCAAAAGTGGATTCAGACACGCCCCAAGTGCACCTGCGCCGTGTGCTTTAGACTATGTGTTTAGATTGTTAAAATAGGGCCCATAATGAATATAGTGCATATAGTGCAAAATGCCACTTTCTAAACTTATTTTTTTCTAGCTAACTATTGAGCTTATGGATCTTGAATGACTTTTCTGAGGTAAATGTGACATCACATGGCATTATTTCTGCGCTGACACGCTGA